>CM061031.1:24217500-26717500 GCA_030763125.1 Hippophae gyantsensis
AATAAAAGTTATTCAACAAAGATATCGACGAAGAAAAGAAAAGAAAACTCAAAAATTTAGGTTAGAATTGACGTGAATGATTCATTATTTCTTTGTCTTAATCTTAATCTTAATAGATAGAATAAGTTAGGAGAAAAGAAATTATAGAGAGTCTCAACATAGAGAGTTTTTTGAGAGAAGAAAAATTGAGAACCAATTTATTATATTTTATTCACAAATTAGAGATACATATCTATTATATTTTTGTGAGAGATCCACCTAAAGATAAAGTATGTAATTCTATCTTATTACAGTGAAAACTTTAAGTGGCTTACGGGTCCCATAATTGTTACTTTAATTTTGGAAGGTTTTCCACGCTAAAATCTTTGATGTTATTTTTGTTTTATTTTGGTTTGAGAAATTATCCTAATTTAGTGGAATTTATTTCTTTACAACTATCTATTTTCACAACAAAGTGGTATCAAAGTCAAGTTGTATTCAGAAAGAGAGATTATTCATAGAGTACTTCTCACATATACGGACTACTCTGTTCATAAGTACTATTCATAAAGTATTGTTCACATATACGAACTGTTTTGTCGGTATGTACTATTCATATGAGCTATTCACATAGTGTTATTTGGCAGTACTATTAATATGTATTGTTCATCGTCAGAAAAGTACCAAATTCGGTGAAACCTATTAACAGACGATTCAAATGGAGGAGAACACATGTAATATGATAAAGTTGATCACATTTAATTATGCAATTTGGAAGTCGAAGATGGATGATCTTTTATACATTAAAGATCTATGGAAGCCAATTATAATGTTGAAAGAGAAAGAAGTAACCAGTGTGGACATTGAATGGGCCGTTTTGAACCGAAATTGTGTTGCTCAAATCAGACCATGGATCGACAAGAGCTTTTTTCAAAATTTTGCTAATGAACACGATGCTTACGTTCTTTGGCAAAAGTGGAAGAAAATATATGCGATGACAACCGCATAGAATAAAGCTAATCTGATGCGACGATTAGTCAATTTGAAATATAAAAACAAAAACAGCGTATTAGAACATATGAGTCAGTTCCAAGACATTGTAGATCAACTCAACTCTATGAAGATGACTGTAGATGACGAGCTACAAACGTTATTGATGCTGAGCTCTCTACCAAAAAGTTAGGATACTCTAATTGTATGAGTTAGCAACTCAGCTCCTGACGGTAAGCTTAACATAAATATGGTAAAAGATAGAATGCTAACCGAAAAGTCTCGACGAAAAGATGAAGGATATACTCCTGACACTGAAGCATTTATCATGCAGAAATAAGGCAAGGAAGTCTTATTAGCACTTAAGATTGAATTATATAATTAATTTGTATTAATTGTAATTTTATTTATTAACGACAATATTGTAATATAATTAATTTTAAGAATATAGTTGATATTTTATATTCTTTTTTATAATAATAAAAATATTTTTGTTAATATTGTTATTTTAATTTTATTTTAAAAAATTAATGCATGTATAAATAAACTTATCATAATGCAAATATTTTTAATTTAATATTTACATGTATAGAATATTATTCTTTCTTTTGTGATTTTGACACGACTACAATGAGTAATAACAATGTTATATAAATTTGTACTTATATTTATATTATAATTTATAATATAATACGTAGTTAAATTTTATTAAAAAAAATAACTTTTAAAAAAATGTCATAATTATTATCTCATCTTCTATACATACTATAAAATAAATCAAATTAAACAAATATTTACGAGAGTTTATCAATTAAAAAGAAAAAATTAAAATACATATAATAAATGAAATTATTTTTTTTCTCCCAAATTACATGTAATAAAGTGGTTAATTTTTTTTCTCTTAATGATTTAGGATCATTAATAAAAAATTATGTTCTTTATTGCGACAGTCAGAGTGCAATTCACCTTAACAAAAACCCAACCTTCCACTCAAGGTCCAAACATATCGACGTAAGGTATCATTGGATTTGTGATGTTTTGGAACGTAAACTATTGCAAGTTGAGAAGATCCACACCAATGATAACATGACAGATACGATGACAAAGATTGTGACTAGAGAAAAACTTGCTATATGTAGAAAGATTGCATGTGTGGAAGAATCATGTTCCACATCAGGTAGAGGGGGAGATTTGTTGGTCCAATTATGTGGGCTAGTAGAAGAAAAATAATAATAATAAAGGTATTAAAAAAGATGGCGCCGGAGAAAAGAAAAAAAGTCAAAAATGTTAGGCTAGAATTTGTGTGAAGGATTCATTATTTTCTTCTATAAAGAGCCTTAGCCTTAGCCTTAATCTCAATAGATAGAACAAGCTGAGAGAAAAGAAATTACAGAGAACCTCAACATAGAGAGTTTTCTGATAGAAAAAAAAATTGAGAATCAATTGGTAAAGTTTTACCCACAAATTGAATATACATATCTATTGTATTTTTGTGAGAGATCCACCTAAAGGTAAAATGTGTAATCCCATCTTATTATAGTAGAAGTTTTAAGTGAGTTACGGGTCTCGTGGTTGTTACTTTCATTTTGAAAGATTTTTCACGTTAAAATCTTTAGTGTTATTTTTGTTTTATTTTGGTTTGAGAAATTATCCTGTATTCGTGGAATTTATTTCTTTACAATTATCTATACAGATGTTAACTCTATTATTTATTTAATAATTTTTTAATTAATTAATTAATTTATTTATTTTTGTTTTTTTTTCGATCAAATTGGTTGTTACTCTTGGGATGATGTATCTATTTTGTCTAATGAAATTACAAGGAAATTTCAAAAGAAATTCACTTTTGGAACTTAACAGTTCAATTTATTTTCTTTTTAATTTGATACTTTTAAAATGTTAAAAAGCAAGAAATAGTAAGGAAGTCTCGTGATTTTGACAAGAATATTTATACCAGTAATAACAATGTTATATAAATTTCTACTTAAATTTATATTTATATTAATTATAATATAATACGTAGTTAAATTTTATTAAAAAAATTTTTTAAAAAAAATATCATAATTATTATCTCATCTTCTCTACATGCTAGAAAATAAAATAAATTAAATAAATATTTACAAGAGCTTATCAATTAAAAAATAAATAAAATACATATAATAAATGAAATTATTTTTTTTCCTACCAAATCACATGTAATAAAGTGGTTAATTTATTTTTCTATTAATGGTTTAGGGTCTAATTTTAATTAAAGTTAACAATATATATATACCTCAAGATTTAGTGATAAAAGTAAATAATCTTTTCAAGCTTTAACATTTATAGATGAATTAATAATAAAATTAATAAATTGAACTAATTTATAAAAATAAAAAAATGAAGACTAAAATTTAAGAAAATAATGATTATAGATTAATTGACTTGAATTAAATTATAATTAACTTATTTTTAATAAATTATTCAATTATTATTAACATATAATATATTTCTTCATTTTTTGGGATATTTTCCGATATAAATATCAGAAAAATGAAAGGAAAAAAATGAATGCTTTAAAAAATTAAGATAAGATAAATATTAATGGTGTATTCAAATACTAATTTATAGATTTTAATAGATTTAATTATTATTTTTTTAAAAAAGTAGGTGTATTTGTTTAAGATTTTTCAAAAATTTATAAATATTTAACTATATTTAATTAAAAAAAATTCTTCGCTATGCGTGTAAAGTAGATTAAAATCATAGAGTTTCTATTAATATGCATTCTGATTCAATCCACTGTAAGGTAAATTTGCCCAGAAGCATTCGCACAATTAGGAATGTTTTAAGCTTCTTCAGTTTCATTCATTTTAATGAAAAAAAAAAATATTATCTTTAAAATGGATAAATGTGTCTTGTAAACTTGTAGTATGAAAACTAAGAATTATGATTGAATGTGGTGAAAATTGTTTTAAAATTAATAAAAATTTATAGACTTAAAAATATGTATATAGGACGACATTTTTTTTTTTTTGAATATTCTTCTCCTCAAAAGGTCCACCACAAAAGCAAGGGCTCATAGTGATCTTATTTTTTTTCTCTACTGGAGTCTAGTGAAATAAAAAATTTATTAACGATAACATTATTATTTATTTAATAATTTTTAATTAATTAATTTATTTAATAATTTTTAATTAATTAATTTATTATTATATTTGTATTTGGGGCCACTCTCGTGTGGAAAATTTTCATATAAGAGGACATTTTTTTGTTTTGTTTTGTTTTGTTTTTCTATAAAGTTGGTGTTGGTCTTGGATTACTGTATATATTTATTATTATTAATTATTCCAAAAATACTATTAACATCTATATTTAAACCTTTACATCTTAGGAGCATATTTTCGGTCAAGATCTACTTCATCCCTATATGAGTGTAATTTGTGAGGAAACAAATTGAAACACCAAACCCAAACCCCAAAAAATAAAAAAGTGAGAGCAATTTTCTCTTAGACTGATTTCACTTCCTCATTCAAGAGAGATTCGGTAAGTATTCAAAATTTTATATATTTTATTTTTCAGTGAGCTGTCCACTTTATATATATATATATATATATATATATATATATATATATATATAGCTAATGTTTTTGATATGAAATCGAAAACACAGATAAAAGAAGAAAAAAAACGACAGATAATTGTTCTTGAAGACGCGTTCCACTTCCTCATTCCAGAGAAATTTGGTAAGTATTCAGAATTTTACATATTTCATCTTTCAGTAAACTATCCACTGTATATATATATAGCTAATGTTTTTGATATGAAATCGAAAACACAGATAAAAGAAAAAAAAAGCGACAGATAATTGTTGTTGAAGACTCGTTCCACTTCCTCATTTCAGGGAGATTTGGTAAGAACATATAATTGTTTTCTATTTTGGACAATTTTATCGTTATTTATTAGATTTGTTATTATTATATCCAACTGTTTATTTAATCACAACATTTGTCAACGATCTACAGGGTTAAACGATAAATAAGACTTATCTTTTAAAAATTTTAAATTTTTTTTTAATTTATTTTGTTAAGCTTGTGTTTTTTTTAAATATTTTCCCATACAACATATCAGAAAATTGGAAGAAGAAGAAGAAGAAGAAGAAGAAGAAGAAGAAGGGAAGAAGAACCTTTTTTAAAGTTTAAGGCTTTAAATTTTTTTTAAAAGTTTAAGACTTTAAAAATTTATAAAATTTTAAGTATATTTAATTATGAATTTTAAAGACTTTTAAAATTTATATAAATTTAGATTTATTTAATTATTATTTTTTAAAAGTTTATAAAAGTATTATGGTATTTAAATTAATTTTTTTTTTGTATAAATAAGGTCTACCATAAGTAAAATATTTTCTCTACGAGATTTATGGATTTTTTTAAAACTCTTTTTCCTTTCTTTTCTTATTTTTTTCTATCTCCTTTTTCTCTTTTTCCTCTCGATCTTGACTCACTCTTTTTATTTTATTTTTTATTTTTTATATTTGTTGAACACAATCATCATCCCAAAATTGGTTTTATTTAATAACATCACATGATATTGCCACGAAGTATAGTATTCATTAAACATATAATAACATAATTTTTTTTATTTTAATAGCTACTATGAACTAAGAATCTATAATAACTTTTATCAAAAGTTCACATGTTTTTTTTAATTAACGCACATGGACATCTTTTTTTACTTTTAAGAAAATTTAGATATTTTCACAACTTTAAAAATAATAAGTGTTTTATTAATTTTTTAAAATAAAATATATAATAATAAAAATTTATAAATTATAGACCTAATTAACCTAAGGAGTGAATACGTTATTTTTAATTTATATTAATTTATAATTTATTAACCTAAACAAAACGATCAGACATAAAATCGTGTAAAAAAAGTACGAAAATAAAAGAGTAACACACATATTTTTAGGTGGAAATAAACTAGTCCATAACCATGACCTAAGAGAAAAACTATCGGTCCATCGGATCACCTAACTTTATACTATGAAAATCAAATATTCAAGTACAAACTCGGTCTTATGTTACCCTATCTAGGATACTGCCCCAATGTACTTTACATACGAGTCCCTACTCTGTTTTCACAATTTCTAAAATTAGCATGAGTGGTTTCCAAACCAACGTTCCAATAACCTACCAATTAGATCATTCACAAATCAATTGCAAAGTGATTAGCACAAAAACACAAGTGCATGTGTGTGTGTTCTAGAATAGATTTAATAATGAATAATCCTAACTAGATGATTTAAAATATATGTCATTTAAATCAAATCAACTAAAATTATAAGGCAAAAAGATTAAGTATAGATTTAATAAAAATTGATTTTTTAAAATTTAATACTAAAATCAAATAATCATGATCACACATAAAATTATTTAATCTAAATATCTAAATATCTAATAAGAAGAATTAAATTAATTAAACAAAGTGGATGCCTTGCACATTTGATGTTAATGAATGAAATAAGAAAAAAAAACAAAACATAGGCTTAACTCTTCATATGATCACTTATCAACTTTAACTTTTCATTCACTGTGTATATATATTAATTCATATATAACCATTTGTATCAGTTAGGTTTTTCTTCTATATTTTTTTTCTTTTTCAAAGCAAACTTATTAATTCCAACTCTATGTCTATATATATAGATAATGATAATCTACTAATATTAGGGTTAAAATATTTTGGATAATATCCATGTGTCATGGCGGAACTCGAATTATGGGTTAAGTGTAATGGGCTAAATAAAGAGGGTAGTTGGTTCCCCCTATTGACAGCTTAAGCTTTTGATAGGAATTGTTAGCTACTATTCCTAAGTTTGGTATCAGAGCTTGGTCTCGGGTTCGAGTTCCGAAAAGCGCAAATTCGAGGATGAATTTCTCTTACGAGGGAGGGAGTGATGCGTCATTTGTTTGGTTGCGACCAACCCCTTGCTTGCGTGGTTCATAATGGGTCATATCCATGTATCCTGGTGGAACTCGAATTCTGGGTTTATAATGGACTGAGTAAAGGGTAGTTGATGCCTCCTACTAACAGCTTAAGCTTTTGGTAAGAATGTTTAGTTATTATTCTTAAGTTTTAGATTACCTCTTAAAAATATTAAAATATATAAAAAAATATTTAAGCATCAAAATTAATATTATATTTATGAATATGTGTTATTAAATGTATAAATACAATCTTATGTGTCATTTCTATTGAAAATTATATAATATTTTTTAAAATTTAATAAATCATACTTTTAAATCTTTAGAAATCTACTTATTAAAAACTGTTCGTCTTTTTGAATTCTAATGAAATATACCCTTTTAAAGTTAAAAAATATGCTTTTTATATTTTAAAATTATAAGGAGCTATATTTTAAGAAAACTTACTAAGGCAACTTAAATATCTGATAAGCGAGTTGATAAGCTAAGATAATATAAAGTTAAGAGAAATTTATAAGAAATAAATATTATATTGTGATTCGCATAGTGTTATGAAAGTATTATTTACCTCTCTTTTATTTCAAATCACATAAAAATAATAATTTTTGATAAATAAATATTATAATAAATGTTAGACCAGCAAAACTCAAAATGAAAATGGTTAATAAATACATTATTTTAGAGTAATTATACATAATTATAAAACTTTAAATAATCTAAACACATTATCTAAATTTTTTTCATAAAGATATTATAACTAGACCACCAACCGACCAAGAAGGTTTACGATTGGTTTTATTTTTAAAAAATAATAAAAATATCTTTATATATATTCTACTACTCATGCGTTATTGGTTTTATTTTTAAAAAATAATAAAAACATTTTTATATATATTCTACTACTCATGCGTTATTTGTTATGTCCCATACGAAGATAACATAAATTATACATAATTATCAAACTTTAAATAATTTAAACACATTATCTAAATTTAAAATTTCAAAATAACAAATAAGTTATGACCAAAGTTTTTATATTAATAACAATAATTTTTAAAATAACCTATTAGGATGGAAAAAATTATTTTAATTTAATAATTTTAATTATAATATATAATTTATAATTTTATATTAATTTAATAAAAAGTGACTCAGTTTTGTTACAAATGGTTTTTCTTTTGAGGAAACTATTTTTTTTTACAAATGGTTTTTCTTAGGATGAAATTTTTTTGAAATTATAATTAATCGAAATTATCCCTTTTCGATTCGGTTTGGATCAAAACAATCGGTTTGACATGTTTTTTATTAAACATGATCACCATTTCTAATCAAACCTTTTTTTTCCCCATTTTAAAATGGCCTGTCATTATTTTTTTATGGTTATTAGCTGTTACAAAGATTTATCCTCTATCGTGTCTTTCTTAAATTTCCGTAAATTTTTATATTTACATTAGTTTTAATGTGTTAAAAGTGACATATTTTTTTCGTGAAGCCTAAATAACGAAACCTGGTTTTAAATGAAATCCTAATAGTTTAATCATTAATACGAACAAAGACACCACGCAGTGCAAGAAAACTATCATTACTTAGCTTAAGCTTCTCTTGGATATATTACAAGATTTTTTTCTTGTCTAAAATAAGAACTTAAATATTTTAGGGAGATTTTTATTCAAATTATTATCAATTTAAATTTAACTATAGTAATACATGTAATCACATTTAAAAATAAATAATTAATTCATGATATTTGAAAATTTATTTAATTACACATAACTATTAGAATGAGTGAATTGATAATATTAATAGAAGTAAGCCAAATTAATTTTTTTTAGACGATCAAATATGTAATTTCGTGTAATTTAAAGAGAAAAAACATTGGTTCGCTTATCACTTAACTATCTACTATAAAAAAACATTCAATTATAAAGCTAGTACTCAAACTATCCATCAAAGTAATACCTCTTAAGTAATCTATTTGAAAACCTTATGCTTTTTTTCATTCTTCACAAGCAAATTGTTTGGATCTTGATTAACTTTTTGATAAACTCAAGTTATACGAGTTATCGAACCTTTTCAATTGGTACCTGAAAAGCTAGTACACTAAAATAAGTGCAATTTGTGTCGTATAATAGGTTGAATAATGAAAAATTCTAGTTAAATAATTTAATAAAATATAAGTTAAATCAAAATCAATAGGACATGAAAAAATACAAGTTCAATAAAAAAATTTCTTTAAAGAAAAATAAGCAAAGTAAATAATTATGATATTACTAAGTATAATCATAATTATTTGATCCAATAATTCAGCAAAATAAAATAAGTACAATTTGTGTTGCAGAACATATTCAATAATGAAAAATTTTAGTTAGACAATTTAATAAAATATCAGTTAAATTAAAATTAACTAGCAACCTTAGAAAAAGAAAAACATGTTCAATAAAATTTCTTCTCTAAAGAAAAATAATCAAAGCAAATAATTATAATATTACCACATAAATATAATCATAATTATTTGATCCAATAATTCAACAAAGAAATAAAATAAGAAGTTATATGAGTGTTTGTATTTCTCTTCAATTTATGAGTTACCTTTTAAAGGTATTGGAGTGTCTTTTATTGTATATATAATACAAATACTTTGTTTACTTGTTTGTATCAAATATTAGTAAATTTAGAGTTGTGAATTTTAAATTTTACTTAACATTATAAACTAATTAAGCTTATTAATCAATCATAAAATTACCAATATTTGATAGATTAATTAAAAAAAGAATCTTAAAGAAATACGATATTGCTTTCACAAAATAATTTTTGAGATAGAGCATAAAAAAATTACATCATAAACTAATTAGACTTATTAATCAATTAAAAACAATCACCAACATTTGATGGATTAATTAAAAAAAAGCCTAAATAAATATGATATTGTTTTCACAAAATAATTTGTGAGAGATAGCATAAAAAAATTAGAAAATTATAATGAATGTGGTTTAGATAGTTGTATGCTTAGATTTGTTTAAAAATAATATGTTAAGCACTATGTCAAAATGTTATTACTATTCTATCTATAAAATAAGTTAAAAGAGTTTTAAAAAATGAGGAATATAGTAATAAACCAATTTGGTTAGATTAAGAAATATGTTTAAAGTTGGAACTTGCGTTGCTTGTTCGAGCTGATCGATCCAAGTTGAGCTCGATTAGTCAAGCCTCTAAAGTCGATCGATTGAATCGATTAAAAATTAATACCTTAATTGATCTACCTATATTAAAAATTATATAAGATACATTTTAATGAGAATATGTTTCGATTAATTGAGTGACCTATATACAAAATGTTCCTAGGTATCTAATTTGCATTTTAACGTGTATAGGAATAAAGGTATTACGTGATATGTGTTCATTGGAGTTCGATAATTTTTTTGCCTTTAAAAGTTTTATTGAAAGATCCACATAGAAATTAATTTCTTTTAGATGTTTTGTTTACTAATATAACACTGGCAAAATTTACAATAAAACCAACTCAATGTTAAGAGAATCATAATTTCAATACGAACTAAATCAACCTCTAAACATCAGAGCAATTTTTTTGCTTTTATTTTTACTGATGCACCTCTTGTTCTCTTCCAACCAACCATAAATGGGTTTATTAATGAAGCAATAGAATGGACAAAATTGCCTCTTATTTCTCTATTTGGCCATTAAATCACAAGCCTTTTTAGGCTCCTTCAAATAAGAGGAAAAACTCAACAAATCTTCCCATTTTTCCGATTAGATGGAGGGATCTACCACCTCGACATTGCTTTTGTTAGTATGTCAGATCCATTCTCATCAATATAAATTTTGTCAAGTTTAAGCAACTTATTGTTTGATTCCTCACATCAATAACTATTTCATCCATAACAACTCCTTACAAGCTTCCATTGTTGCAATAAACTTCGTCTTTACTGTAGAAAGTGCAACATACTTTTATAATTTTGACTCCCTAGAAACTACTATATTAGGGAAAGTAATTAGATAACCTGAAGTAGACTTACGAGAATCTTCTTCTCTTGACCAATCTCATAATCGTTTTTACTGCATCCTAATGCTTTCATCCACAACAACTTTACTTCCTAAGCTATGTCTGGCCTTTTACACATCATTGCATACATTAAGCTTCCTACTATTGAGGCATATGGAACCTTTTCCATATCTTCTCTTTATCTGTCAAGGGCCTTGACTCAATCTCAATTTAAAGTGGTTAGATAAAAGAGAAGAAACCATCAGTATAGACAACTCGTAGAGGCTTTTCTTTAACTAATATACATAATCCTCTTTTCCTTTTAACTCAAAACCCTCTAGTTGCTCCATATAAATCTCTTTCTTTAAATCACCATGAAGAAAAGAAGTTTTCACATCCATTTTCTCAATTTCTAAATCCAAGCTTTCTACTAGACCTAGAACAACACGTATGGAAGACATTTCACAACAAGAGAGAGAATGTTATCAAAATCAATACATTTTTTTATGACTGAATCCCTTGACGACCCGTCTATCTTTGTATCATGGTTGTAAATTGTGTTCTTCTTACTTCACCTTGTAAACTCATTTGTTTTGTAGAGCTCTCTTACCCTTAGCAACTTTACTAGCCCAAAACATATGATTATCTACGGTGACTACATTTCATCTTTCATAGCATAAAATAAATAGATCTCTCAACATTGGAATAAAACATATTCTTCTTTTTTGTGTGAATCTTTTAGAAAACAAATAAATAGAGCTCAATCATGTTACTCCATCTCCAAAATTTTCACTATTAAAAAACAATTGAACAAAAAGTTCTTTATAGATAAAACTAGAGACACACTCTTTTAGTCACTAGATCTATTCATACAATGTTCTTAATTACCTGAATAATTTAAATGGTTTTGAACGTAATTGACCAAAAAATGACATAATGGTATGCTTGTAACTTTTTAAAATATTTGGTGGTAGGTTTATGATCGAAAAAAGAGCAGTTAATGTGCAATAAATTAATAAATTTGGTGGTGAATAATATTGTTATTCCTTTTTAAAATATTTTTTGAAAACATAACATATATCATTTTTTTATTTTGAAAAATTACGGATACAAATCCCAAATTAATATCATTTTTAGATCAGATCATTGCTTTTAAAAGAGAGATGGATATGTATCCTATTATTAACTAACAACAAGTTTGTTGTAGCCCGTATAATTGTACTACATCTTACTATTTTATTAGTGTAAATGGGTATAATGTTGTTGATTTATATACCAAGAAGAAGATTGATTTCAATTATTATAATCATACCTAAGCTATTTAAATAACATTGAAGCATTCAATTCCATAATATATAGAGTAAATTGTTAATTTTATTTATTTTGGTTATTTATTTATTTGAATATACTAGTTAAAGATATGTAATTTTTAGTTGAAATTTGCAACTTTAGTTTTGTTTAAGTGTAAAATATATTTGATATAAGGAAAATTAAATAAATAATAACAATAAGTTGTTCATCGTGCCACGTTGTCGATATTTAATTTATTTCTTTCACTTTTGGCTTTACTAGGTTTCATTTCACAAAACACAATTGAACAAGCTTTCGCAGGCCATGGAAGTTATTTTGGGGAATTGTAATCATGGTGGAAATATTGTTGGGCTAGTATTTCGCCAGGTGGGCTACATATTTAAGTATAAAAGTAACATTGCTAGTCTCGACACTGAAGTTGGACTCTTAAGAGTTGATAAAGAAGGAATGCAACAGAAGATTAATCAGGCCACAAGGAATAATGAAGAAATTCTTGTTCCTGTTGTAGACTGGATGGAAAGATCCGATAAAGTCAGCGCAGATGCTGTCAGAAATCTGGGGAATGTGGAAGGACATGCAAAGGCAAAATGTTCCTTTCGATCCTTTCCAAATCTGTTTTGGCGTCATCGACTCAGTAAGGATGCAAAGAAGATGGCTGACTCTATTGCATCTCTCCGTAGAAATATTCCTAATGATCCAATTTCTTGTTCTCGTGTTCCACCGAGTAGTGATGATGTGATTGATGGATATGAGGCTTTTGAATCGAGAAATTCAATTATGAATCAAATAATGGAGGCACTTAAAGATCCGGAAGTGCGGGTGGTTGGTTTGCATGGCATGGGCGGTAGTGGTAAGACCATGTTAGCTAAAGAAGTTTCTAGGCTAGCCAGGCTTCATAAGGTGTTTGAAATTGATGTTATGGTGACTGTATCCCAAATCCAAGATCTCCATTACATTCAAGATCATATTGCTGAAATGTTGGGTTTGGATCTCTCTGGATTGCAGACTATGCCAGCGAGAGCAAATAAGCTACGAAATCGATTGAGACAAGAACAGAAGAAGATTCTCATAACTTTGGATGATGTCTGGGATAAACTTGACTTGCAAGAGATCGGTGTCTCGTTTGAGAACAATCAAATGGGATGCAAGATATTTTTGACCTCTAGATCTGCTCATGTCTGCGATATTATGAAAGCTGAGAAGAGTACTACTTTCAAGCTTTCGGATTTAACTGATAAAGAGGCAAGACTGTTGTTTGATAAGAATGTGGGTGTTGGTGACTCAGCTAGAGGACCTGATTTTAAAAATTTGGCTGCTGAGATAACTAAAGAATGTGCAGGCTTACCGCTTGCAATTGTAATAGTTGCGTCTGCTTTGAAGAATAGAGAACTAAATGCTTGGCAAGATGCCTTGCTACAATTGCAAAAATCTACTCCTACAAACATTGATGGAATGATCAAGCAAGTCTACTCAAGTATAATGATCAGTTTCAAATATTTAGAAAGTGAAGAAGCAAGATATTTGTTGTTACTTTGCAGTCTACATGTAGAAGATGATGATATACTAATTGAGGACTTGATAAAATATTCTGTGGGCTTAAGGTTGTTCTCAGATATCATAAGATTGAAAGAGGTAAGGAATAGAGTGCAAAATTTGGTTGGTAAACTGAAACTTTGTAATTTGTTGTTGGATGGTATAATGTCGGTTAAAATGCACGATGTTGTTCGTGATGCTTGTCTATACATTGCTTCCAGAGACGAGTGCATGCATTTTATAAGAGATGTTGTTCATTTAAAAGAGGTTGAGAGTAAAAAACTTGAAGAGTCGACTGCAATTTCACTACCATATGAGGCCTTTAATCAGCTACCTCAAAAGTTGAAATATCCCAAACTCAAGCTACTTTTGCTACGTGGAAAAAAAATGGCATTATCTGATAATCAATTATTTACAAACCCCGAAAAAATGGCAATCTACGTTGGAAATTTTAAACGAGAAATGTTTTGAAGAAATGAAGGACCTCAGAGTTTTGTGTTTGATAAATATACGAGTAAATCCAACATGCTTTTCTTCACTTAAAAATCTGCAGACTTTGTGTTTGATACATTGCCAGCTAGAAGATATAGCACCCATTGGAGAATTGAACAATTTGAAAATTCTGGACCTTTCGGGTTCTAGTACTTTTTCTTTGCCAAGAGAAATTGGACAATTGGCTCAATTACAGTTGTTGGATTTAAATTATTGTACGGATCTTAACGTTGTTGTACCCCACGTGTTATCAAATCTGAAAAATTTAGAGGAGTTGCATATGAGGGACTTTGGACATTGGGGTGAAGGAAATGCTAGTCCTAGGGAGCTAATGGATTTGGTTCAATTGACCAATCTAGATGTTAAGTATCCTTGTCCCAAATCGACTAGGAACTAAAGCAGCGAAGCTGCTTATAAGCTTGGTCAATCCTTAACTTAATGAGATCTTATTGGGTTGAGTTAGGTCTGAGTTTCTAACATGGTATCAGAGTTGGGCCTAGTCTCTAATTATGTGCTTGGACCTAATTGGATTCTACCACAGTCTCACCGTGGCGCTAATGTCCACCTTTGTCCGCCGTGTGGAGGGAGACTGTTAAGTATCCTTGTCCCACATCGACTAGGAACAAAAGCAGCAAAACTGCTTATAAGCTTGAGCAACCCTTAACTTAATGAGATCTTATTGGGTTAAATTAGGCCTGAATTTCTATCATTATATGTGCCTTATTTTGAGATTCTTCCTAGAGGTAATGATATGATATCTCTCTACAACACTCTAGAGAGATATCATATCATTATAGGACACTGGGATCAAATAGACTATTTGTTTCCACACATATTCAAAAATATTGCAACTACAGCTTGCGGAAAGTCATCATGTGAAGTCCCATGGTCATGTAAGCTTTATAAAAACTGCTCAAATATTGTGCTTAAAAGGATTCGGTGATGTGATTGATATTTCTGAATTGGACAATTATGGATTTCCACATGTGAAGTCACTTACTCTAGAGCGTATGCTGAAATTGAAGAAAATATGCAGTGGAAAATTGAAGTCAAGTTCTTTCGGCAATTTAAAAAAAGTCAAAGTAGAGCATTGTAATCGCTTGAAGAGCCTCTTCTCATTCTCTATTGCCAGACAGTTTGAGGAAATTAAAGTGTTGAATTGTCCAGTACTACAGGAGATTGGCACCCATGAAAATGAATATGAATCCCATAATGATATTAATGATACCATGAAGGAGAGTCAGCTAGTAACCCTGGAATTGGAGAACTTGCCAAACCTTAATCGATTCTTTTTGCCTGAAGCAGAGACCATTTCTATATCAGAAAAGGGAAATGAATTATTCAATACGAAGGTATGTGTTCTTTCTTTTGATAATTTATTTTGTAGAAATTAAAATGCTAATGCAAAGTGACAAAGAAGTATCAATGCATAGGTATTGGACACCCTATGTCATTAGCTTAAAATATAGGGGTAATTTTATCTCAAAAATGATAAGCATGATTTAAATTTTATATATATTTTATATATAGTATAGGTAGTATAGTTATAGAAATTTAAATTAATTTAAATACACATGGTATTTTTTACTAAATACGTTTTGTTTGCATATATTACTTGTTTGATCTTTATGTTTAGAATAGTTATTAAACGTGTTAATCATCATATGATTAGAGTCCATATTAGATGTAATGCTTACTCCATCATCATGCTTAAAGTCATTTTATTGAGTGTGATAGTCTTAAAAAATAGAGGTATTTTAAATATTTGAATTTTAAAAATATCTTTTAACTTTGTATAAATGTTTTTTTTTTAAATATAAAGGGTAAGATATGTATTTATTTTAAAATATAATAACATTTTTGTATAAATTTAAATTATTCAAAACACAATTCATTTATTATTAAATTTATTTTGTTGCATATTTCACTTATTTGATCATAATGTTTGAAGTCCTTATTGGATGTGGTAATCATCTTATGATTAACAGTTTAAAGTCCTTATTTCATGTGATAGTAAAGTCCTTAAAGATCACCTAATATGGTTAATAACTTAAAAATATGGATAATTTTATCGAAAAAGTGATATAAATTATATATATAGAGAGAGAGATTTAAATTATTTTAAATATAGGGGTATTTTAAATATTTGAGTTTTAAAAATATCTTTAACTTCTTCTTAAATGATTCTTCTTTTTTGAACATAAAGGGAAAGATGTATACTTATTTTAAAATATAATGACATTTTTGTTTAAATTTAAATTATTTTAAAAGCACATGTAGTGTATAATAAATATATATTGTTTGCATATATCATTTATTTGATCATGTTTGAAGTCCTTATTGGATGTTACCATCTTATTATGATTAAAATTCTTATTCGATAATAATGAGAGAAATTTAAACTATTTTAAATACACATAGCATTTGTTATTAAATACTTTTGATATGCATATATTCTTTATTCGATCATGTTTAGAGTACTTATTTGGATGTGATAATAGAGTTTTAAAATGACACATCAATAACTGAAAATATAGGGATAATTTAAATATTTGAATTTTGAAACTATCTTTTAATTATTTATTAATTTTTATGAATATTTGAGTTTTGAAAATATTTATTCAAATTTATATTATTTGAAAGACACGTATCATTTATTATTAAATAGATTTTGTTTGCGTATCACTTATTTGATCATCACGGGTCCTTGTTGGATGTGGTAATCTTGCTATGATTAAAATTCTTATTAAATGTGATCATAATATTTAAAGTCCTCACAAGACACATAATGTTTCTATCTTAAAAAATTTAGACATTATTAGACTCTTATATATAGTACAAATAAAAAGATGGTATAGACATGCATGGTTTTACAACTTTTTTAATAAAATCCAAATTTATACAATAATTGGTTAAATTTAATGTTTAAAGCATCATTTTGTATATATATATGAAGAAAATATCAAAACTCACGCTCAATAGAATTTGAACATAAAAAAATGTTTTTATTGACATTTCAAGACTTTAACTTCAACTTATGCTATAGACATTATATGTTTACCACATAGTATAATAGATGTATTCTTTATTTTTGTGATTGTTTTTGATATATTAACTCATTTACAAACTAAATTACCCCTAAATATGTTTTTTATTTTTAATTATCGATTATATAAATAAGTTTTTTAAAGTATCTAAATCGAGTAATACAATGGGTAAAGATAATACAAGTATGTTTTAATGTAAAATTTATGCAAATTTTTTGGGTTTTAATTACTAGGACAATTAAACTGTTATTATAAAGGTAAATAAACAAATATAATTTTGCTAGACCATGAAGTCATGTTAATTTCTTTTTATCTTTTGCAATATTGATTGGTGTAAGAACAAAATAGACTTAAAAAAGTTTTTTTTAATTATTAACTTTTTAAATAAGTTTTTATTTAGAATGAAAATACTTACGATTATAATATTTGTATCTACCTTGTACATATTGAAAATATGGATTTATCTATTGAAATAATATGTTTATTTTTTTAATATATCTTAATTCATGTTTTTTTTATTTCAACGTCAAATAATTTTTTAAAATATAATATTTAAATATAAAATAAGAGAAATAGACATACACATTATTTAATTTAGTTCTTATTTTTCACCAAAAGTTATTCTCTCTTTTTTTTTTTAAATGTTAATGTTATAGTTTAGGTCAGTAGTCTTTTAATAGTTGATGAATTTAATTTTTGAGTGGTGTTTATTTTTTTATTTCTTTCAAATAATTATATATTTATACATATTCATATATATTATATACATAAAATTCGAACTCATAATAAAAACATAAGTTGTACAATAGAAAATTTATAATATTTTTAAATACTAATCTTAATGAACAATTTATCTTTTTAATAATATCAGAAGTAATTGGTTTATTTAACATTTAAACTTAGGTCTTCGATGCTAGAACTCAAGTCTTGAAGCATTTGAATTTTAGCCACTGTAATAGTTAGCACACACCCTTCCCCCTTAAACACATATTTGCCATTCTTAAATTCTCATTTGAAACACCATATATTCTCTACTCACCCTCAACTTTTGTTGATACAAGTTTATAAAAACAGTGTAGGAACAATATTATCGATAACTTGAAAGTAACTGCTTGGGTTGAGTCGCGGACTAGGTCGCTCTCTTTAAGACGTTTCGTGGCTCTGTCCAATTTGTGCAAGCAAACACAGCCTCGTCGTCCCCAGGATAAAACAGCCTAGAATCTTAATCTCTGTCTCAGAACTTCACTGCACTAATGAAAACTGGAATGCTACACCTGAAAATTTGTTGCTCGGAAAACTAAAAGAAACTTAGAAATTGTAGAGAGAATTTTTTTTCGTAGGGAGATGAGATTGCTGATTGTTGTGTATCAAATGAGAGCTGAAGCCCTCCTTTTATAGATTTTAGAAACCGTGTGGCAATTATGAATAAAACGGTAATGTCTGGGAATTAAGAGCGTAACGGCCATTTTGAGTAATGAAGAGTAACGGTCATTTTCAGATTAAAGACGAGTAACGGATAACAGATATATTTTTTATGAGTAAATACGAGCAACGATTCTTTTTTCTGAATAAAGAAGACAAACGGCCATATTCTTAATAAAAATAATAATTTTTTTTTGAAAATATATATATATATATATAACAACCATTTTGTAAGTGGAAAATTTTTCCTTAAAAGAATATTTTACCAAAAAAGAAAATACCACCTCACACACCCACTCGCACTCGGTTCTCTCCCCTTCCACAAAAGTGGGTGCCCCTTGGGGCCCAATCCCAATAACCAACTCTTCACTATTTATACCTCTTTAAAATAATGTAAAAAACAATGTGGGACAAGGTACATTTCCCAACAATTTTTTTTTAATTAAATTTCATCTTTTCCAACAACTTCTCACCATGCCCGTTAAAGATATGGTCATCTCTCACTAATACATATAGTGATATTAGATTTCTTATAAGGGCTTTTACATGCCTGGTGTTTCCGAAGGTTATTTAGTCCCATCACCCATCTTAATGTCATAGAGCCCATTCCAACCACCTTACACACTTGATCATTTTCCATGTACGTAACATCATTAGCAACTGGTTTATACAAGGTGAATTAGTCTATATGCAGGATGTCTTGTGGTAAGAGCACCTAGAGTCCAAGATCCAATCTTGATAACAATGACTATTAACCACTATGAAAGCTTCTTTATTGTCAAACTATTTGTATTGTTATTATCTCTATCTTTATCTCTAAATCTTTTCTTCCTCTTTGAACATTCACATTTAAAGTGACCTTGTGACAATAAAACATTTAAAGGTTATATGGGATGACCTTAATTTAGATCTTGATCGAGGCTTATTCAATTTATAGTCTCTTCTATCACTTCTTTTAGAGAACTGCGTCTACATCATCTTTCATGACAAAATAATTCTGATCTTGTACTGAAAGTTTATAAGATATGGACCTGATTAACCTAGAGGGGGGTGAATAGGTTATTTTTAATTTTTATCAATTTATAATTTACTAACCTAAACAAAGCGGCCAAACATGCAATCGTGTGTAAGAGTAAAGTGCGGAAATTATAACACGATATTTTTAGGTGGAAACAACCTAGGCCACAACAATGACCTAAGAGGAAAACCACCGGTCCATTTTGTACCTAACTTTCCACTATGAAAATCAAATGTTCAAGTACAAACTCGGTCTTATGCTACCCTCCCTAGGATACTGGCCCAATGTACTTTACTTACGAGCCCCTGCTCTGTTTTCACAGTTTCCAATATTAGCGTGAGTGGTTTCTATACCAACGTTCCAATAAGCTCCCCGCCAATCAGATCGTTCACAAAGTAACTGCAAAATAGTTAGCACAAAAACACAAGTGCCCGTGTGTGTTCTAGAACGGATTTAAAAATGAATAATCCTAACTAGATGATTTAAAACAAATGTCATTTAAACCAAATCAACTAGAATATTCTAGAGCAAAAAGATTACGCATAATTTCAGTAAAAATAACTTCTTTGAAATTTAATAATTAAATCAAATAATCATGATCGCTCATAAAATTATTTAATCTAAATATTTAAAAATTTAATTAAGAAGAATTAAATTAACTAATGCAAAACAATATATATTGATTACCTTTACTGCGTGCCTTTGCTGACTTTTACTGCTAAATTCTTAGTATATATATATTAACTTGATACTTGTGATTAATGACAATTATATATGTTATTATATATAAACTTCATATGCTCGTTGCTTTCAACTTCAATTTGTTTTTTTTTCGGCAGTATAACAGTTCTTCTTCAGCAGCTTCAATTTGTTTTTTTTTTCGGCAGTTTTTTTTTCTCTCAGCACTACCATCAACCCTAATGTCTTTCTATTTATAGATAATAATAATACCTAATAGTATTAGGTTTAAATGCATTTTGGACTTAATTTTTCAAAGCCCATTCAAAGCCTTAATAAAAAAATATTTTTTAAATCATATCTTAAAAAATATTAAGATACATAAAAAATATTTAAGCACCAAAAATAATTTTAGATTTATGAACATGTACTATTAAATATATAAATGAAATTCTATGTGTCGTAATTATAAAAGACATACCTGAAGTACGGATATTTGGAACTTGAACATTTGTTCGGCTGTTCTTGATAAACTTGATAGCAGGCCTAAAATAAATTTACAAATAAATATTTTGTCCACGAAAATAGCCAACACTCATAGTCCTTACAAACTCCCCCTTTGGCATTTTCGTGTGGCAAAACCTCTCACTTACTACATGACACTTATAGGAATAAGATAAAAATACAATGATGTCCCAGACTTCATAGTGGAACTATCTTATGGTCCGGTGAATCCATCTTCGCTGCAACTTGATAAGCTTATAAGTAACTGAAAAGACATAGGTAAAGCAAACAACAACTTGGCTTGAAAGCCTCATTGTACATTAGTTCAGTTTACATAAAAATAAGCGAAGTGTAAAGAATAGTCATGTAGTATGCATTCATACCAATCAAGCTTAATAAAAATATGTTCTACCCTTATATGCATAACAAAATAAAAACATGGAAGTAAATATTCTCTCCCCCTTTTTGACATACGAGAAGGACAAAACATTAGACAAAGAATTGAAGCTAAACTTCTCCTAAAGATATAAAAGTGTAAAATCAGAGTAATGCAAAAATGCAATGTGCTTTAAACTATCCCTAAGTTCTATGACTCTCTAACTTAGAAACCAATTAAAAAAGTAATAAATGAATTTATTATTTTATTTTTTTTGTAATTTTTCATAACTAGCCACATAAGGTATTAATCTCATTTAATTTCAGACAAGCACACAAGCAATTGAGAACTCATCATTATTGAACTCCAATTTTGATTATTTATCATATAAATAAATAAGTAGAATAGAAGGAGTGCACACGCACACTTCGCACATATAATGACATATTGACATTTACTTAAAATAGTATTCATGTTTAAACTCCATAAATATGTCGATTAATTCATTTATGATCTATCAAGAAAGACTCAAAAAAAAATATCATCTATCATATAAAAATATAATCGAGTCTTCAATCTTACAAAATAAAATATATTTACTAAAAGAGGACTTAATTTTTTTTTCTTATAAATGAGGTAAATGATATATATATATATATATTTAACCTCTATTAGCTCTTTCTTTTTGTGCATTCCAAGTACAAGATTTATAAGCAATCAGTTTTTGCATAATCTTTCCTTTTTTTTTTTGTACGAGCCATAAACCTAGCACGATGACTTTCACACTAGTTGTGAGGTAGCCCTCTCCGTTCATTGTGGTAGCTTCACACATCACAGTAGGTAGCCCTCTCAATACTAGGTGCCTCCATACGGTAAAATTTTAGTAAGCAAAAGTAGAACTCAACACAATTTTACAATCAAGATTAGTGAAAGTCTTAGAGTCTTTCAAGAAAATTCACAAACTTCAAGCATAACATATATGTGTGTTCGTGAGTGTGTGAATAAGTTTATGTCAACATCGATCATCACATCTATAAGAATATATGTGTATGCATAAGCCAAAATTGTAGCATAATTTATACAATAAATATCAAAATGAGTTGAGTCACTAAAAATGAGATTATGTGTATGGAAGTATTAAATAAGTTGAATATTGTGTTGGCCAAACAAGGATTTTTTTTATTTTTATTTTTATTTTTTTTGTAAGTTTAACTAATAAATAAAATAAAGACAATAAATATTGCTCACCTAAGTTCATTTAAGCACTCTAGCAAAAATACCTAGATGAAGGAATAAAAGATGGTCAGGTGACCAAGAAAAAACAACCTTTCCTAACCCACATTTTCTTGCATTTTGATTTCTCTATATCATTGGGTTGGGACTCAACTGACTTAGGTTTCATAGGCATGTTTTTGAACTTAGCTATTATTTTCTCATTCATCTCAAATGAAGATGCAGTATGCATAATAGGATGATGATAATGAATCATAGCATTAAAAGTACTAAATTTTGCTTGCCTCTTTGAACCTAAGACTTCATGCTTCCTAGTAGAATTTTTGAACAAATTATTATAATTTTCATTCATCCTTGAGTATGATGTAGCATGCATAGATGAATAATGCTTATGTGTCCTACTATGTGAAGCATGTAAAGAATGATTAAGTTTAGGAGCATTCATCAAATATCTACATTTTGGTCTTATATGACCTTTCCTACCACAATGATGACAGACAGGCACAAACTTAACATTTTTTTCTACCATAGGTGCAATAGTTCTTTGTGCATAAGTAGTAACAATAGGAGTAGAGTTTAAGGACCTTACAAATGTGGTTTTTGATGTTGAAGGTGTTGAATGTTCATCTATGTATCCAAGACCTCTCTTATCTCCATGTAGTTTTCCATAGTTTAGGACTTTGGTCAATTTTTCAGCACCTATGGTCAAATTCTTCACTGTATCTTTAGCAATACTAAGTTCTTGCCTAAGCTTTTTGTTTTCCTCAGTGGTTTCTACAAGTCTCAAATTCATGGCATTAATATTTTCAGATAATTCCTTTTTATCTTTCTCTAGGCTAGAGGAATTTGTTTTGTGAATATTGATGATATCATTAAGTTTAGTTACTTCCACAAGTAGTTTATCCCTCTCTTCTCTAGAACCTAAACAATCCATGAATAGTTCCTCATAACTCGATACATTAAACTTAGACAATAAGAAAGAGGAGTTTACTTCCTCATTTTCTTCATCCGAGCTAGATTCAGAGTCATTGTGGTGTGCTTTGGTAGTTGCGGTGAAGGCACGATAGTTTGTGTCATCATCTTCTGAGTTACTAGCATTGTCCTGCTCACTTTCTGTGTCACTGAGTGTAGCATTAAAGGATTTTCCAAATTTATTTTTATTGTTAGCACAATCTGTAGAAATATGACCAAATCCCCCACAAGTAAAGCATTGAGGACTAGTGGGCTTACTTTTCTTACCATCAAGGCTAGGAGACTTGATTTCCCTTGAATTTTGGTCATTCGAACGACTGGATTGTCCCTTGTTGGAATGATTATTCTGTTGACCCTTCTTCTTCATGAACTTCTTAAATTTTCGTGCTAACAAGACTAGTGACTCATCATTCATATCATCATCACTATCAGAGATGTCCTTTTTGGAGCTTTTGAATGCCACATCCTTATTTTTCTTGGGTGGATCAAGAGAAAGCTCATAGGTTTGGATTGACCCGACAAGTTCATCAATTTTTAGTATGTCTATATTCTTGCTTTCCTCTATCGCTGTAACTTTCATCTTATAGTCAGCTGTTAAAGAGCTTAGGAGTTTGCGCACTTGTATAGGTTGTGAAATTTTCTCACCAAGGTTAGAACAAGCATTAGTGATATCACAGAAGCGAGCATAGAATTGACCAAAAGTTTCATTGTTGCTCATTTGAATAGAATCAAACTCAGATGTTAGCAATCTCAATTTTGTTTGTTTTACTTGGGAAGTACCTTCATGAGCAAGAGCAAGTGCATTCCATGCATCTTTAGCAGTCTCACAGTCGAAGATGCGACGAAACTCGTCCATCAACACTGTAGCGAATATTGAGCTTAGACCTTTTTGGTTTGCCCTACTAAGGGTGCGTTCTTCAGTGGTTCAGTCTCTTCTTGGCTTTATGATTGTTACACCATCTTTCGTTACAGAAGATGGTTCCCAACCATCACGAATAACATCCCAGACTTTTTCATCTTGTCTGAGAAAGGCTTGCATGCGAGCCTTCCAGTAATGGTAATTAAACCCATCAAAGAGTGGGGGTCTAACAGATGACCCACCTTCTTTCATTTGGTCCATAAGTAAGTGTATGTGTCCCTAAAGATCAATCTCACTAAGTGTGTCTAGTGTCGGCTTTGATACCAATTGAAAGTTTATAAGATATGGACCTGATTAACCTAGAGGGGGTGAATAGATTATTTTTAATTTTTATCAATTTATAATTTACTAACCTAAACAAAGCGGCCAAACATGCAATCGTGTGTAAGAGTAAAGTGCGGAAATTATAACACGATATTTTTAGGTGGAAACAACCTAAGCCACAACAATGACCTAAGAGGAAAACCACCGGTCCACTTTGTACCTAACTTTCCACTATGAAAATCAAATGTTCAAGTACAAACTCGGTCTTATGCTACCCTCCCTAGGATACTGCCCCAATGTACTTTACTTACGAGCCCCTGCTCTGTTTTCACAGTTTCCAATATTAACGTGAGCGGTTTCCATACCAACGTTCCAATAAGCTCCCCGCCAATCAGATCGTTCACAAAATAACTACAAAATAGTTAGCACAAAAACACAAGTGCTCGTGTGTGTTCTAGAACGGATTTAAAAATGAATAATCATAACTAGATGATTTAAAACAAATATCATTTAAACCAAATCAACTAAAATATTCTAGAGCAAAAAGATTACGCATAATTTCAGTAAAAATAACTTCTTTGAAATTTAATAATTAAATCAAATAATCATGATCGCTCATAAAATTATTTAATCTAAATATTTAAAAATTTAATTAAGAAGAATTAAATTAACAAATGCAAAACAATATATATTGATTACCTTTACTGCGTGCCTTTGCTGCCTTTTACTGCTAAATTCTTAGTATATATATATTAAATTGATACTTGTGATTAATGACAATTATATATGTTATTATATATAAACTTCATATGCTCGCTGCTTTCAACTTCAATTTATTTTTTTTTTGGCAGTATAACTGTTCTTCTTCAGCAACTTCAATTTGTTTTTTTTTTCGGCAGTTTTTTTTTTCTCTCAGCACTACCATCAACCCTAATGTCTTTCTATTTATAGATAATAATAATACCTAATAGTATTAGGTTTAAATGCATTTTGGGCTTAATTTTTCAAAGCCCATTCAAAGCCTTAATAAAAAAATATTTTTTAAATCATATCTTAAAAAATATTAAGATACATAAAAAATATTTAAGCACCAAAAATAATTTTAGATTTATGAACATGTACTATTAAATATATAAATGAAATTCTATGTGTCGTAATTATAAAAGACATACCTGAAGTACAGATATTTGGAACTTGAACATTTGTTCGGCTGTTCTTGATAAACTTGATAGCAGGCCTAAAATAAATTTACAAATAAATATTTTGTCCACGAAAATAGCCAACACTCATAGTCCTTACATGTACGATCTGAAGAAAGCACCAAGGCAATGGTAGTATGACTCATTGATAGAGAAAAATAAATACAACAAAACAACGGCTAATCATTGCGTCTTTATCAAGAAATTCTTTGATGGTGATTTTATTATTCTTTTGTTTTATGTCGAAAATATGTTGATTTTAGGTCAAAATATTGACAAGATTAACCGCAATAGGTAAATGCAAAAGATCTAGCTTTTCGAAAAACGGTATGTTGAAAAAGTTTTTGAAAGATTCAACGTGAGCAAAACTAAACCTATTAGTTGTCCACTTGTAAGCCATTTCAAACTTAATATGAGTCAATATCCAGTAAGGAGGAGAAATCAGAGATGAGCAAGGTGCCTTATGCATCGACGGTTGGCATTCTAATGTACGCTATGATATACACCAAACCAGACATTGCATATAGTGTTGACGTTGTGAGCCGATTCTTATCAAATCCTGGAAAAGAATATTGGGTAGAATTTAAATGGATACTCAAGTATCTCACAGGAACCTGTATTTTTTGTATATGCTTTAGTGGCGATATGAATACGAGGAAATCAATATCTTGGTACCTAATAACATTTGGAAGGGGAGCTATTTCATGGCAATCACGATTACAAAAATGTATTGCCTTAAGTAACACAGAAGCAGAGTACATTGTAATCACTGAAAGTTGTAAGGAGATCCTGTGGATGAAAAAGTTCCTACAAGAATTACATTAGAACTAAGAAAATTATTTTATTTATTGCAACAGTCAGAGTGCAATTCACCTTAGCAAAAACCTAACCTTCTACTCAAGGTCCAAACACATCGACGTAAGGTAGCATTGGATTCGTGATGTTTTGGAACATAAACTATTGCAAGTTAGAATATCCATACCAAGGATAACAAGTGAGAGAAAAGCTTATTATATGTAGAAAGATTGCAGGTGTGGATCCCACATAAGGTAGAAGAGGAGATTTGTTGGTCCAACTATGTGGGCCAATAGAAAAATAATAATAATAAAGGTATTTAACAAAGATTGTCATAGAAGAGGAAAAAAATAAAAAATGTTAGGCTAGAATTGGCGTTAAGGATTCATTATTTCCTTCTATAACAGGTCTTAGCCTTAATCTAAATAGATAGAACAAGCTCAGAGAAAAGAAATTACAGAGAGCCTCACGGGTTCGGTGATTGTTACTTTCAATTGAAAGGTTTTCGACGTTAAAATCTTTGGTGTTATTTTTGTTCTATTTTAATTTGAAAAATTATTTTGGATTTTTAGAATTTTTTCTTTAAAATTGTCTATTTTTCCAACAGATCTCAGCCCTATTATTTATTTAAAAAAAATTATTTTTACATTTAATTTTTCTGTAGTGTAGTTTAGTGAAACCATGATTTTTGTGATGATGACTCAATTATTTTTTTTATAATTTTTAATTAATTTATTTGTATTTGGATTACTCAATGTGTGCAATTTTTATATAATAGGAGCGTTATTATCAAATTCACTTTTGGATCCTTTTAAAATGTTAGAAATTATCCCCCCACGTCTACTTTCCAAACAAGGGACCTTTTCATTCCATACCTCCACCGAACCTCCCTGTAAAGGTTTGGTACATTCGTATTTTAGTGAAAAATATTACGTAACTTGGGAAAGCCTATAAATATCCATTTTAATATTAATATTTTACGAAATTGTTGGATAATTTTAAAAATATTTTTTGAATTTAATTAAATAATTAATTAATTTTTTATCAATAAATATTAATAATGAGAGAAATTTTAAAAAATTAAAAAAAATTAAAAATATTTATGAAAAAATAATGATAAGAAAGATGAAGAGACATAAGTCTATTTTAATATCAATTATAGTTAATTTAATTTATAATATAATTATTATAAATAATAAAATTTGTATTTTTTATATCATTATAATTTTATAAATAATATGTTATAAATTGATTAATTAAATTTATGATAAATATAAATGTATTTACTATGTAATATAATCAAATCAAAGTATAATAATAATAACTATTATTATTATTATTATTATTGGATTAATTTTTATATAAATTTGATGTTTTGCAATCATTACGTAAAACCTGACATTCTTGAGTTGTCCCACTTTCTTTATAAAATTATATTGAAAGGTACTCTTCCCTTATTTTGTGTGACGATGGTGTCTTTTCATTTTTTCTTAATCGTATCTTATAATTAGATTTGCTTCTCTGTATAAACCTTGTGAACTGTTAAATTTTTAATTTTAATATATAGCTAATGCCTTTGGTACGGAGTCTGAAAACATTTTTATTATTATTTATTTTTAAGAAGAGAAAAAGTGTTTCGCACATGTATTTTGATTTATTATAATATATATTTATTTATGTATTATTTTTTATTTTGAATGATTTTAATTACCTATAAATTTAAATATATTAATTTAAATACTTTAATTAATATATTAATAGTTTTTTTAAATAAAATTTTAATATTAATAATCTTCATATAAATTATATATAGATGTAAATTGATAATAAAATATAAAATGTATGGATATAAACATGATATATATTATCATAAATAAATATCTAGATAATAAAAAAATCAAGGTAGAGTTAAATCTTAATAAAAAATAATATAGATATATATTTTTTATTTAAAATAATTAATAAAAAATACATCTTACGAGACAAGATATTTCTGAGCAAAAATTAAATTAACTTCTTTAAAGTTTTATAAAAGAGGAGAAAGATTTCAGTTTTTTACTTTAATTACACCATTTTCTATTATAGATTAATTACAACATTGTCTAAGTTTTAGAAGGAGAAACTATAAATAAAACTCATTTTTTTATCTTTTAAAGTTTTTTTAAATACTTTTTAGTGTTTTTTAAGGGATATTTTCCGATATAAATTTCAGAAACCTAAAGCTTTAAAAAATTAAGATAAATAAGATAAATATTAATGGTGTATTCAAATAATATTTTATAGATTTAAATTTATTTTAAAAAGGAGGTGTATTTATTTAAGATTTTTTAATAATTTATAAATATTTAATTGTATTTAATTAATTTTAATTAATTTTTTTTCTTCACATTAAAATCATATAGTTTTTATTAATATATATTCTAATTAGATTCATATAAATTTATTCATAGCTATATCACCCACACATCTACTGTATTATAAATTTGCGCACAATTAGGAATTTTTTAAGCTTCTTTCGGTTTCATTCATTTTAATAAAAAAAATTTGTTATCTTTAAAATAGGTAAATTGTGTTTAAAGAATTATGATTGAATATGGTAAAAAATGTTTTAAAATTTATATAAACTTGAAATATGTATAAAAAATTTATACATTTTAATATATGCTAATTATTTTATATTTGAGTGAATTTAAAAATAAAAAATTACAATCATTATATAGATTATGAAAATTTTCATCCAATCTAATTTAATGATCCAATTGAAACCATGCATGACTCAAACGAATATTATGAATAAATTGAATATTTTTCTCCTTTAAAGGTCCATGAAAAAAGTGAAAGTTCATAGTGATCTTTTTTGGCTTGTTCTATTTTATTTATTCCTTTGTTCTTTCTTTACTGAAATTTAGTGAAATCCGAAATTTAGTGATGTGTTGGTACATTTATGTGTGCCAATAACAAATAATAATAATAAAGGTATTCAGCAAAGATAACGACGAAGAAAAGAAAAGAAAAGTCAAAAATTTAGATTAAAATTGACGGATTCATTATTTTTTTTTGTTTTAGTCTTAATCTCAATAGATATAACAAATTAAGAGAAAAGAAAAATTGAGAACCAATTTATTATGTTTTATCCACAAATTAAAGATACATATCTATTGTATTTTTGTGAGAGATTCACCTAAAGGTAAAGTATGTAATTTCATCTTATTACACTGAAAGCTTTAAGTGGCTTATAGGTTCCATAGTTGTTATTTTAATTTTGAAAGGTTTTCCACACTAAAATCTTTAATATTATTTTTGTTCTATTTTAATTTGAGAAATTATCCTAAGTTAGTGAAATTTATTTCTTTACAACTATCTATTTTCTCAAAGTACTGGTGGTGATTCTGATTTCCGATTTGAGCGATTCTTTTACCGTTGCGTTCGTCTCATCGAGAGCTTCAATTTTATATATAATATTGCTATATTTTCCTTTGATACCAATTCGTTGTGTACGGAAGCAATAAATAGTGGTATATGAATATATCAAAACTGTAAAAAGACACATAATTTACGTGGTTCATCAATTCGTCTAGGTTCACACGAGTCATTAGATTTCTCTCTTATTTTTTCTTAAATTATGCCACTAATTTCCTTAATCATGTTACAATTTAGGCCACTAATATATTACTTTTAGAGTCAATATTCAACATCTATTTTTTTGCTAAATAATATTTTCTTTAGTTAGATCTTGGTCGATAGACTATTCATAAAGTTTATTCCACAATTTGTAAGCATTTGTCTCCTCATTCATTTGACACAAGACTGCATTGGATAGGTTCAGGATAATACTCGTAAAAGTTGTGTCAATTTCTTGTTTTTTCTAAATAGTTGTGGTTTCTATAAATGTTAGAGTTTCAACAAGAACAATTGAGACTTTTTGTTGCCCCAAATATGCCTTCATTTTCATCCTCAAAACCGTTAGTGCCATCAAACCTTTCTATGTCGAGCTTCAATGTTCCCATTCATTCTTCGATATTTGTCCCTTTAAGATTTAATCCAAGAATGACTATAATCTGACTCTTCTAAATACTAAACTCTGATACCAATTTGCATGACAAGTGCCAATGGTAATGGTTAGAATGCAACAATTGAGATTAACAAGAAAGAAATGTAAAATAGTTACAACAATAATTATAATAAACTCTATACTCAAGCAACACCCCTCGAACCACTTATAACTAACTCTAACAAACATATCTTAATTTTATACCTACCCTTATATGTTAAGCCAAGGCCATCAAGTTAGAATTAAGGTATAATTTTGAGTATTAACTGATAATAATTTGATTATAATTGTATTTTACTATAGTTTTGATTTTTTTTTTAAATTATTATTATTATTAAGAGTAAAATAAACTAGAAGATTTAAAGGGATGTGTTTGGTAGAATTATTTTTTTGATAAAGTTTTGAAAATACTTATGTTTTTAGAAATGATTAAATGTTGTTTTCAAGACTAACTTGATATTTTTAAAAAAATTCGAATACAACACAAATATTAAAATAAATTGTAAATCATATTCTTTATTTTAAAAAATTATTTTTGAATAATAAACCAAACCAATGCGAAATATTTTTGATTGATGGTTTAAAAATAAACATTATTATTACTTAATTAATAGTATTACATTTATATACTTTACACTAAGATTTTGGTGCTATTTAGCTACAACCACCGGGACATAAACATATTCGTATAATTTGATTGGTTTATCTTTTGTAAAATAAAGTTTATTTCAAACATGTGATATAATTTTATTTTATTTTAATAGTTTTTATAAACCTTATCAATAAAATTAATTACCTAGTGTTACTTCCAATTTTATTATTTTTCATCATGTTTAAATTTAATTAATTCTTCAATGTTTAAAATCACGAGGACTAATATTGCTCAACTTTTTATAAGTGTAGTACTAGATTTATATTAATAATTGCTACATCACTTACTCATCTCCAGTTACATCCTCTTTTTTTTTGTTAGTGCTTATTCAACCGTGAAGGTTAGAAGATGTGAACTTGTAATTTAAAAAAAATCTATTGAATGCAATTGAAAACAAATATATTAATGTACTATATTTACATGAATAGAGCTGAATTTGATTACTGTTTCAAATTACAAGTAAAAGAAATATAAAAAAAATTAACAAAGTGTGTACAAATTTTTGTAGTAAATGAATAGTTTGCCTTTAAAATAATAGGAAGCATAAGTAATTGGTTCATTTACCAAATTACAAAGCTATAACTTTGAAAATAAAAGGGTAAATATTTCATTTTTGATTCCGTTGAAGAAGTAATTTTTTATTTTATCTAAATATGTCATGTGTTGGAGAAATTGAGAATTGATCTTGGGTGTACATATATGAAGGCTAATATCGTTACTACAGGTGTTGTTTCCAAAGTTGAGGAACTTGATGCTTTATGGAATTGAAGTTGTAAAATTGTGGCCGGATAAAATTCAAGATGCTTCTTTCATGGAAAATTTGACAAAGCTGACGGTGATCGGTTGTAGTAATTTGAATTATCTCTTTTCTTTTGATGTTGCCAAAATCCTTAAACTGCTTGAGCATCTTTATGTGGGGGATTTAAAGGCTTTAGAAGTGATGATTGTTGTAAAAGAAGAAATGGAAGTAAAGGGGATGGAAAAGACGTTTTTTCCCAAACTTCATACTTTACAACTCTTCAACCTTCCAAACATGGCTACTTTTTGCTCCCAATGTTCTTTCGAGTTCCCATCTCTCAAAACTCTACAAATAAAACAGTGCCCAAAGGTTAGTGACCTTGTTCTGATTGGAGAGTTGAATAATTTAGAAGTTCTTAACATTTCTGGATCTTCATTTGTGGAATTGCCTAGAGGAATAGAACGATCGACTCAATTGAAGAAATTAGATTTGTCTTCACTCAAAGTGATTCAACCCGATGCAATATCAAAATTGATACATTTAGAAGAGCTAATAATAATGCCTAAAAGCGACATGAAGGCTGAAGGAATCAGTAGTAGTGGAAAAAATAATGGGAGTCTCATTGAATTGAAGAATTTGCCTAAGTTGACAGTTTTGAAGTTATTTGTGACTGATTTTAGAATTTTGTCAAAAGATATGTTTAGTGAGAAGTGGAAGGTTTGTCATATAAAAACAAAAGATTCTTATATTTCCTTCAATGCAAAAGATTCATACGGTAATCCCATCTCAAGTGAGTTGGAACTCTCTCTCAATAAAACAGAGATTGAGATTGTAAGGAAGTGTGGTCTTCAAGTGTTCTTGAAGATTTCTAAAAAATTGTTGCTGAATGGATGTGAGGACGTGAATGACATTGTTTATGAATTAGACAAGGATGGGTTTCCCCAATTGAGAGAACTCACATTCAAAAACAACAAGGATGCTCAATACATAGTCAATTCATTTAGTCCTTCAACTCCTGTCTTTGTTAGGCTGGAGACATTAAGTTTGGAAAATTTGACCACTCTGGAAAGGATATGTCATGGTGAACCAAAAACGGGATCTTTTGGACAACTAACTAGTATGAATGTGTTCGATTGTGTGAGATTGAAGAGTCTTTTCTCCGTCTCTATTGCTATTCAACTTCGAGAGCTTACAGTGATCGATTGCGGGGCAATGGAAGTTGTAGTCACCATTGAAAGAGAAGATGATTCCCACGATTCTAATTACCTAGCATTTATTGAACTTTTGGACTTAAAACTCCAAAACCTACCAAGACTTGTACAATTCTGCTCAAAATTGAAGACAATTTCCACATCTCATTGCAGAGAAGAACAATTTGAGGAAAAGTTGGAGATATCCATGCCTTTATTTGATGCAAAGGTATGATCTTAACTATTTTTCTTCTTTTTTTGCAATTTTTCCGAACTTTTTCCCTTTTTTACTTTCAATTTTTTTATGCACTCTTTTTTTAGGTTAACAAGTCAATAGTATATGCGTGCACATGATTCGTATTGAATTTCTTTATAAAAATACTATTTAAAACTACTTAATTATTGCAATTATTGCGATTATAGTTTGAAACAAAGTTACGGTTAAATAATTTTATTATTATATATATTTAATTAATTATGTATCAATTTATTTTGGATGATCTCATCCTTAAAATTATCCAAAATAAAAATAACTAAGTGTCCAAGTATTTAAAATTTTTCATTTTTTTTCTACAAATTCGTATGAATTAAAGTTTTATATAAATTAAAAGAATTATACAAATATTTATAAGAAAATATTACAACTTTCACTAATAGTGTATATATATATTATTTTTAATTTCATTATTTACAAAACCACATAAAATCACATTATTGGCATGTAGAATATTATATACATATGATCATCCACGATAATTACTAAATGATGCTTTATATTAAATAAATGCATTATTTACTAAAGAAGTATTGAATTTTGTAGGAATAAGAAGGGGAAAATAGTTATACGACATGAGCATCTGATTGAAAATATTAAGTGGAACGTTTAGTGAAGATGAAGAAAATTGACATTATATTTCTTAACAACTACTTTACACAGTGTAGGGATACTTATAGTAAGGTCTAAGCCTTAGGTAATAACAACTAGTAATCTGCTACAAGCACATCCATATAATAGTATTATGCAATACTCTCTTTTTAGGAAAACATATTTGAGTCAGAAGTGTTTACATAGCTATTTAGTTAAAAATACAATTGGCTAATTGCATTTATTAGAATTAATTATCATCAGATATGAACAAGGCATAAAGTACCCTAAAAATTTGATCAACAAGTCTATTAATTTTTGATAATTAGTCATTTTTTCATTTTAAAATTACAATGACATCACTCATAAATATTGAAAAAAATGGACAAAATTGTCCAAAATAACAAATGGTTGCACTGGAGTTGTAGGTACATTAATCTATATGTCCTCATTTTAGACACTATTATCTTTAAAGCAATTAGTAAATAGGTAGAAGGCAAACAAGAATGTGAAAATTAAAACGCATAAAGAAAATAAATAAAAAAATTCCATAATTATATAAAATTGTAAATTACAATAATTAAAATTAAAAATTAATTTGATTTTGATAAAAATATCATCTTTTTAGGCGACCTTTCAGAGTTGATTTCTCGTTAATTCACCGTATCAATATACCATTTCAAAGAACACAAAAAGAGAATTCAAACTTAACGGGCCATCTACTAACACAAATTTTCAAAACAGCTAACAATATGCCCATGTTTCCAACAAAAGCTATGGTTCAATTTTACTAAATTATATTTTATTAAATTGATTTGATGTATTGTGAAAACATTGTTTGACCAAAATATGTTCAATTTGTTGCACAGATGGACCAATTTGATCATTTCTGGAGAAGCATCAAGAGGTTAGGATTTCATGCAGCAGTTAGAAAACTTGCTACCAAGAGATGTTCAACAACATTGTGAAGTAGATCTCTCTCCAGCCTTATGCCAACTTGAAGTGGAAGATGATTACCACATGTTTCAACTATGTGTAGTAACATGCTTGATTTGATTCAAAAACAAGTTGCCTTTAGAATAAAAAACTTGGGTGGTGTGAGCTTGCTAGAGTAAGTGCTTTGTGTGTTAAATATTAAAGTAGTTTTATTGGTGTCACCTTTCCTTTACCAAGAAAGTTGTTTCATTTTCAAGAACTATTCTATTTCCAATGGATCTCTTTATGTTGTGATCTGTTTAGTTGTGTTGAATGGGGGAGTGTTCTCTAGATGTTTTATGTAAAACTAAAACACTACATTCACTTGTTTAGTTGTGTTGAATGTGGGAGTGTTCACTAGATGTTTTATGTAAAATTAAACCACTGTACTCGATTTGTTCGGGAGGTTGTACAAAACCCATCAGTTAGTAAGTGGTTTTGATGCTTGAAATATCAGTGTTCACCGTCATTTAGAGGAGATTCTCATTTTATAAACTTTGTTTGAGAACTTGCAGTATATTTTGTAATATATAACTCTCCATACTATATCCCTCTAATTACCAAGTCATCACATTACTGTGGAAAATAATTAAAGAATGTAGTACATCCTGTCATAATTTTAAATATAGATGTCAATCATATTTTTGGCAATACATAAATATGTAATAAAATATAAAATTAAATTAAAAATGAGACCAACTTTCTAGACCCACATTATCGAGAAACAGAAAATTCTCCCTTTGCGTATAACTTCATCAATGCTCTACATCTTTTGTACAAAATGAAGGAACATTATGATTGAAAGAAAGCTCATAAATCCACAGCTTACAATTTGTACATATAGTTCATTTTGCATATGAGGCAAAAGAAGAAGAAATTAATACATTGATATATATACAGCTAATATGAGAGTTCAAAGAGACATTTTGGAAAAGAATTCCTCTAATTGAGTTTCGCTTACGACCACACCAAGCTTACCAGTAAAAACTTCATTGATGGAATCAGATGCAACATTTGTCAACATATTTGCGCTATGGACCTCCATGTATTCATTCAGGTTGTGCACAGTTCCATCTGTAAAAACCGAACGGAGAAAGAAAAAAAACAATAATTCAAAAACAGTCACTGAAGTTGTGCAAAGGCACAAACACAAAGTCATTATCTTTTGGGTGTATATCCCAATTTTTATCTCTCAAAAAGAAACAGGTAAGAATGAATATGTAGACACAGCATTTTTGTTCAAGACGACAATCTGACAGGATCTATCATGATCACATGAAAATGTGCACTAAGGTCTGAGTTCTGCATGTTATGTTTTCGAATGATGATAATAATAACTAGAAATGGCTTGTAAATGAGAGACAAGTGTCTGTGTGTGAATGTGTGAGCATTTTTCCTTCTTATTTTTTCAGTTTTCATTCATTTTTTATTTAAACTAATTAATACCACATGTATTTGCACATTTCATATTCAATTTCTTTAGAAAAATATTATTTAAAATTTCTTAATTTTTGTAACTATAAAATTATTCTTCGAAAAATAAGTGTTATTAAATAATCTTATTAGTATTATATATATATATATATATATTCTTATCCTATGTGTCATTTTTTATTTTGAAAATCTCATTCTTAGTTATTTTTATTTTAGACGATTTTATTTAATTATCTTTTAATAAATTCTCTTAAGTGTTCAATTTTTTATCAATTAAAATTTTATTTACTTTCAATTTATAAATTCTTATTAATTAGCTTTTCATTTACCTTAGAAATATAAATTTGTATTAATGAACATTATAATAATTATTAACTTATTTAATTTATTAAAATTGTGTTTTTTTAATATTAAAGAGTCATCATATTTTCAGGTTTCTTTTTTCTTTTAAGCTAAAAGTACGAAAATTCTTCAAATATTATATTCCATTATAATTTTGTTAAATAAAAAATTGGAAAGTTATTCAAAATGCCATTAGGTTGTCTTATAAAGAGGAAAGAACACAAACAACTGCATACATAAAGGAGATAAGTTTTGGATGAATAAAATTATACTATTGGAATTAAGAATATAATAAGAAATGTTTTAGATTAAAGTTGATACATATTATTTGCAAATAAAATTTACTTACTAAGAAACGTATAATTAGGTATAATATTCTTTAAACTTCTAAATACTTTCTATAATATTTTTGAGAAATTAATTTAAGTTGTAAAATAAATACAAGAAATTTTTTTATTTTATTAAGGACAAAATTTTATTATATAAATTTTAAAATGACACATAGGTGAACTACTATAGTTATATGCTATACACAATTTTTATTCTCTTCCTATATACTTAAAAGTATAGTACATGCACCTTGAAGCGATCATCATATCTAAAATGAAACCACAACACCTTATTTGTCTTAGCAAAATGAAGTTAATGAACGTAAGAATCATTCTTTAAAAAAATAAAGAATGTAATGCTATTAAGTTCTGAGTTATTACAAAACTTATGAAGAAAGCTATTTTGTCAACTAACTACCTTTTTAAGTAAGGTATCCTGAAAAAAAGATACAAAAGATATCGTATGAATTATTTCAAAAAATGATACTTTTCTATATATATTTATGAGTGTTAAAGTATCTTGCTAAAGTTGTCGTACCTACAACTAAGAAGTAAAGATAAGTCCAAAAATGATAGATTGTATCTTCATTGAATATGTACATAATAATAGTGCTTATCGATTTCTTATGCATGAGTCAAAAATTTTAGACATATACAAGAACACGATAATAGAATTAAGAAATATATCGCTCTTTGAACATATATTTTCAAGTAAATCTCAAGGAGAATAAAATTCATATAAACAAACTTTTAAGACTATGAATGAAAATAATCAAGACAAAATAACATGAATAAGAGGTTTAGGATGAGGTTAAATTTGAACCCAAAAGTAGCAAGAGGGTTAGGATAGAAATGTCTTATGGTCCATATTTTATTACCTACTTGCTAGAAAGTGAAATTAAGTTCATTATGCTAAATCACACTTGGAAACTATTTGATTTACCTCTAGGTAGTAAAACACTAGGATTTAAGTAGATTTTTACGAGAAAATATAAACCATATAGATCAATTGAAAAGTACAAAACTAGACTTGTAATCAAGAGATACAAATAATGAAATTACCTTGATTACTTTGATACTTATTCTTTTGTGATGAGATTAACATCCATAAGGATTATACTTGCCATTACAACTTTGCAAAATCTTAAAATACATCAAATTTTAGTATTTTATGACATTGTTGGATAATTTTGAAAATATTTTTTGAATTTAACTAACTACTTAATTAATTTTTTTCATCAATAAATATTAATAATGAGAGAAATTTTTAAAAATTAGAAAAAGTAAAAATATTTATTAAAAAATAATGGTAAGAAAGACGAAGAAACAAGTATATTTTAATATCAATTATAGTTAATTTAATTTATATTATAACTATTATAAATATTTAAATTTTTATTTTTATATAAAAATAATCATCATGACATGTTATATTTTATGGGATATTAAAACAAAATATATTAATAACATTAAATATTTGAGATACTAATTTATTACCTGAAGTACCTGTATAGTACGATATTCAAAAACAAAAAACAAATAAGTATTTTATTTGAATTGAATTTAAAGGTTTTTGATTTTTTTAACATAAAATATACTCAATTTAAACTTTATATGAACTCATATCCTTTTATTACCACTTAGAGCAGATATATTTTCACTATAATGCAATCTCCATCAAATATGAATAGGATTCAACGTGTCATTCTACTCAAACAAATTGTCAAAAAATCATGCATTAATTATAGATTAATGCTTATTTGTTCATCTAAACTAATGAAAATTTTGGCATAATTTTATAGATGTAAAATAAAAAAGGTGAGATTATTTTAAAATCTTTTTATTCTCTCACCTCCGTAATTATTGCATGTTATTAGTCTAAATGATTAATCCAAAACTAAGGAATAATTTTTACTAATTTTTAAAACAAGAGTTTGCAGATCAAATCTAAATGTCATGTTTTATATTATGTTAAAAAAGGTTAATATACTTTTTTAATGCGAAAAAATATAATAAAAAATTGATTAATAATATTACTTTAATAATTTTTTATTAAAATATTATTTTTTACTATAAGTAATTAATATACAATATTAAAAGTAAAATTTAGGATGTAAGGTCATGTTAGTCATTTTATTTATACAAAATATGTCATTTTGTTTCTTAATTTTGAGAGTGTGATATTTAGTCTCTTTATTTTATAAAATTGGTACCAAAGAGAGAAGTTTAATAATTTTAAAAAATAAAAATTATCATAGGTTCTAGTCATAAAGTGGAGGTAAAAGATGTTAATATATCCTTACTAGTTATGTTTGTAATGTTTTTGTTGGTCAATTTCAATTTTTTTAATTCATAAAAGTCTTTTATGACTCATTTTTTATAAGTAAAAGAACTAATAATCATATTTTTAAAATTAAAGGATTAAAAGACACTTTTATTTAAAGAAAAGAGATTTTATGATATTTTTCTTAAAAATTATGTTATTAAATTATAATATAATTGATATTAAGTGTTATTTATTATAATTAAATTAATGATCAAACTTAATAGCATTTTAATCTTTTAACACGAAAAAAAAAGTTTAATTAAAAATATCTTCTAAATAATATTATTTATCTTTAATTAAATAATTTTATTAAAAATTTCAAAATTATGTACTAAAAAACATCTTTTATAATATAATCTACTAGTAATCTGGTTGAATTGTAATGTGATTTTGTTAAGTCATTTACTGTTATGTTTAATACCTTTGTATCAATCATAATTATCATTTTGCAGGTGATTTTCCCCCAAATTACAAGAGTTGACAGTGGATCATTGTGAGATTATAAATGATATATTAATTTGGAGGGTCAATCTTGTTTTCAAAAGCTATTTTATTTTCAATGCATCTCTTATGATTCCAAATTTCTTGCATTTGTATTATCTATATGTGTTTATGTTGTGTTCGGTGAAAAGTGTTCTTTGCTTATTATATGTGAAACTATAACATTGTTAATTATATACACAGTTTTAATGAATAAGCGAAGTAATCAACTGTTTGGGTTATGTCTACAAATATTTTTTGTTTAGCCTATCTTTCAAATTGATTGTTGGGTTTACAACCCAAAAAATGGGGGGTTGTTGGGCTTGGCTAGTGACTCTATTTTGTCAACTTAAAATTACGTGTAAAATCTCCCACAAATTTTACTTTACACATCAACTTTTATTCTAATTTTTTAAAGTTTTATTCAATCCTATTAAAATATTAAAAATACCCCTCACTATAAATGGGCACAGGGACGAGCATCGACGATTATGCTAATAACTATAATCATCTTGTATTAATTTTAGGTATATTCAATTAATAACTATCGATTATAAGTCGATAGCAATTTCCTTACAGTTTAATCACGTTTTTTATTTTTTAACATTTATTAAAAAATATATTTAATTTAAAAAAAAATTAATGTTAACTTAATTCTTATTTTATCATATTATTTAAAATATTGACCTTAATTTTCATTTTTTTTAACTATTTAGCATATGTTTTTAAGTAAAATAAAAAATATGTAGTAAGAATAAATAAAATTTAATTTAATTTTACAAAGTATTGTATGTTTTATTATTAAAATTATATTTTTCTATATTATTATATGTATATTAAATAATAATATTAATATATGCTCGGTTTCAATTCACTCTAGTTTCGGTATTGTAATAACTATCATCATCTCAAACCTTTTCGGTTACGATTATTTTTAAGAAAAAAAACATTGAATTTTTACGAATAACTACAGTTTAAATTATCCATAATTAAAATTTTCATCCCTAATTCCATGTCAATTTTCACAAGTGGTTTGGTAGAATATTATTGAACCTATTCATTCCATACCTTTATCAAAACCTCCATGATACCTTTGTATTCTATAGAAAATGATTACATAGATTTCGTAAAGCGTAATAAATCTTTAAATGTAAATGTTGGTAGTATTTTGAAAGAATTATCAATAAAACATTAAATTAAAAATTAAAAAAAATATGTATAATGATCAATTATAAAGACCAAATTTTTAATTATTTTTCTTTTGAATTAGTCTGTGGTTCGGGTATCAACGAGAGTTTCACATTGTTGGAAAAATCGGGTATATTTTCCCTATTTTAAGTAGTTATTATTCACTTATGGTTTAAATGAATATAACTCAAACTAACCCGATAAAATAATACTATTGGAAATATAATACTAAAATAAACTAAAACAGATATTGACACAGAAATATTAAAGCAAATAAATAATAACACCAAAAATTTAACGAGATTCGGTATAAATGTTACCTAGGTCCTCGGGCGTCATTGACCACTTCCACTATCTCCAAATGAATGAACTCCAAATTATAACTAATTGGACAAAATTGAGCTAATCAATTACCCTTATAAAAGAGAGGAAGATTTACAAATTTTGGGATGTTTTACAAATGGTGAAGAAGGGCTTTATTTATAGCCCCAAATCCAACACCTATCTTCATTCCTAACCAATGTGGGACTTTTCTAATTTGCTCACTAAAGAGCTATATAAAAAATCTCCACCTTAGTGACTTAGTGATTTTTAAATGATTTCTTCAATCACTAGATCAGCGATGCCAGTTCCAATTCAGATTTGTAGGATGTTAATCAAGTCCAGACAATGTTTGAACTTGATTGTTGTTACTACCTTGGTCATCATATCTGTGGGATTCTTTGTCATACTGAGCTTCTGAACTAGTACTCCACCTTCTTCAATAATCTCTCGTACGAAATGATAGCGAACGTCAATGTGCTTTGTATGTGCACGGTAGACTTGGTTCTTTGCTAAATGAATAGTACTCTAACTATCACAAAACACTTCATATATTTTTGACCAACTCCCAAGTCTTCAAGCAAACCTCATAACCAAATAGCTTCTTTCACAGTCTCTGTAACTGCCATATATTCTACCTCTATAGTAGACAAAGCAACTGTGGACTGCAAGGTAGACTTCCAACTGACTGGTGCTCTAGCAAGAGTAAACACATAACCAGTAGTTGACCGATGCTTATCTAAATCTCCTACATAGTCAGAATCACAATATTCGACTACACATTGACCAACAGTATTATCCTACTGAAATACTAAACCAACATCTACAGTATTTATAATATACCATAGAATCCATTTCACAGCCAACCAATGTCCTTTACCAGGATCATGCATGTACTTGCTTACAACACCAACCGCATGTGAAATGCCAGGTCTTGTACACACCATTGCATACATCAAGCTACCAACCACATTTGCATATGATACCTTTGCCATATATTCTCGTTCTACATCATTCTTAGGAGATAATTGAGCACTAAGCTTGAATTGAGAAACTAGCAGAGTACTTACAGGTTTTGTCTGTTGAATCATACCAAAACATTGTAGTACCTCTTCAAATATCGACTCTAGGTCAAACTAAGCTTCCCTTTCTTCCTGTCTCTACTTATCTCCATACTAAGAATCTTCTTGGCTTTTCCCAAATATTTCATCTCGAACTCTTGACTTAGTTGAGCCTTCAACTTCTCAATATCTGCTTGGCTCTTCGATGCAATCAACATATCATCGACATATAATAGAAGATAGATGAAAGACTCATTTTGTAGCTTGGGAAAATACACACAATGATCATGTGTGCTTCTAGTGTACTTCTGCTGCAACATAAACTGATTAAATCGTTTGTACCACTGCCTTGGAGATTGCTTCAATCCATACAATTATTTTTTCAGCTTACAAACCCAATTCTCTTTACCAGCAACATAAAACTCTTATGGCTGAGGCATATAGATTTCCTCTTCTAAGTCACCGTGTAGAAACGCGGTTTTTACATCAAGTTGAACTAGTTTCAAGTCGAACTGTGCTACCAAGGCGAACAAAATTATAATGGAGGAATGTTTTACAACTGGAGAAAATACCTCATTATAATCGATTCCCTCCTTCTGAGCGTAGCCCTTAGCCACCAACTTTGCCTTGTAGCGAATACCATCTTTGTTAGGAAATCCATCTTTATTTGTATATACCCATTTGCATCCAATTGCCTTCTTTCCCTTAGGTAGTTATGTCAGCTTCCATGTTTTATTCTTCTAAAGGGACAGAAGTTCTTCATTCATGTCTTTCTTCCATCTTTCAACTTCAGGGCTTCTGATTACTTCTTTATATATGGAAGGAACATCATCATGCACAACTAAAATTGCACAGGCCACCGTATTCTTAAACTGAGCAAGTAGGTCTTCAAAATCCTTGTATCGAGCAGGCACATTAACATTTTGTCGTTGTAGCCTATCAACTGTAGTTTCTTCTTATTGTTGCGGAGGTTCTTGGGTTAAAATCTCTTCATCTGATTCATCTTTTGTCAATAGAGGATCAAATTCTGTCTTATCTTCACTAACTGGATTAACAATTCTGCTTTCAAACTCCACCTGTTTTGGAGTTTGCTCCACCTGCTCTAAAGTACCATCAATCTTCTTAGTTACCTTTCTCAACAATGCAGATTCATCAAAGGTAACATCTTTACTAAAGATTCTCTTTTTTGTTTCAAGGCACCATAGTCGATATCCCTTAGAACCAGAAGGGATCCCCCAAAAATGGCTTTCTTGGCTCTTGGGTGCAACTTTGATTCCGTTACATGATAATACGCAATTGAACCAAACACATGTAAGAAGTCATAATCTCTAGCAAGTTTTCCACACCATACCTCCATATGCGTTTTGCCTTCAAGAGTAGACGATAGTAGATGGTTGACGAGATGACATGTATATGTCACAGTCTCAACCCTATACTACTTGCCTAACCCAACATTTGACAACATACACCGAACCTTCTCCAGCAAAGTCCGACTCATATGTTCTGCAACTCCGTTTTGTTATAGTATTTTTTGAATAGTGAAGTGTCGCACTATCCCTTCTTCTTCAAAAAATTTCATAAATGGATCGTTTGTGTACTCAATGCCATTATCAGACCTCAGACACTTGATCTTTTTACCAGTTTGAGTCTCGATCATCTTCTTCCACTTGAGAAAAATTCCCAACACTTCATCCTTCTTTTTCATGAGATACACCCAAACTCTTCTGGAGAAGTCATCAACAAAAATGACATAATAATGTTTGTCACTCATGGATGGAGTTCTTGTTGGCCCACATACATCAGTATGAATGTAATCCAAAATGTCCTTTGTATTATGGAGAGCAGTGCCAAAGCTTACTCTTTTATGCTTCCCCAATACACAACGCTCACAGAATTTCAACTTGCCGGTTCTCACACCTTTTAACAGGCCTTGCTTTACTAGAATTTGCAAAGTTTTTTCACCAACATGTCTCAAACGCATATGCCACAACTTGGTAGTTTTTGAATCTATTTCTTCCTCTGAAACTGCTACTGATGTTGTCCCAATAATCGTACTACCAAGGTAGTAGTACAAGTTATTCTTCCAAATACCTTTCATCACCACAAGTGCTCCAAAAGTAACCTTCAATGCCCCATTTTGTATGGTCATAGTGAAGCCTTTTGATTCTAAGACTCCCACAACAATGAGATTCTTCTTCATATCTAGAACATAATGAACATCTGTCAAGACCCTGGTTGAACCATCTTGATTCTTCAAATGAATTGTACCGATTCCCAAAACTTTGCATGTATAATCATTACTCATGAAAACAACTCCACCATCTAGTTCTTCAAAGTTAAAGAACCACTCCTTGTTAGGAGACATATGGAAAGTACATGTTGAATCAAAAATCCAATCACCAGGATGAGATGTTGTTGACTAACCAACCAATGCAAAATCTGAATTTGAATTGCTTTGAGTTACACATGCATCAGATTGCACAGTTTTTCCTTTCTTTTGCAACTTCAGACAATTTTTCTTTCAATGGGCTTTCTTATGACAAAAAACACATGCATCTTTCCCAAGCCTTCCTTTTGACAGATATCTACCTCTCCTTCCTTTCTGTTGTGTTTGCTGATGTCCTCTTGCACATAGTGCCTCTGCTATTTCATTCTTGCTTTCTTTTTTATCTTTCTTTCTAATTTCATAACTATACAAAGCAGTACAAATTTTCTCAAAAGACATTTTATCCTTCCCAATGAGTAAACTCCTAATAAGGTGATCAAACTCATTAGGAAGGGAAGCTAACAACATCAAGGCTAAATCCTCATCTTTAAAAGTTTTAATCTATATTTAACAAATCTACTACTAATCGATTAAAAGTAGTAATGTGGTCGTTTATTATAGTACCTAGAAGGTATTCAAAACAGAACAATTTTTTCTTCAAATAGAGTCGATTCTGTCCACTCTTCTTCATAAACTTGTTCTTCAACGCCTTTCACAACTTTCTTACGGATCTCTCCTTCATGAACGTGTACTTTTGTTCTCTTGAGAGACACAAACGGAGTGTACCACATACCAATCGGTTGATATTTTTCCACTTCATCTGTTCCATTTGGTTTCTCTTTTTTCAATGGCGATGTCTAGACCTTGTTGAAACAGAGCATCTAAAACTTCGAATTGCCACATGCCAAAATGATCGGTTCCATCAAACTTCTCCACCTCGAACCTTGCATTCATCACCATAGTTCTGCCTGACGTGGATGATTGGCCTTTGTTTGAAAGAAATTTTTTTTTCGCCATTTCTTCAAATTACAACAACTAGCAATTATATTCCAATAGTAAACAAACGGAATACAAACAAATGCCTCGGTAGAAACCTTCGGCTCTGATACCAATTGTTGGAAAAATCGGGTATATTTTCCCTATTCTAAGTAGTTACTATTCACTTATGATTTAAATGAATATAACTCAAACTAACTCGACAAAATAATGCTATTGAAAATATAATGCTAAAATAAACTAAAGTAGATATTAAAATAGAAATATTAAAACAAATAAATAATAACACTATAAATTTAACGAGGTTCGGTATAAATGTTACCTAGGTCCTCGAGCATCGTTGACCACTTCTACTATCTCCAAATAGATGAACTTCAAATTACAATTGAGCTAATCAATTACACTTATAAAAGAGAAATTTTTTTACAAATTTTAAGATATTTTACAAATGGTGAAGAAAAGCTTTATTTATAACATCAAATCCAATACTCATTTTTATTCCTAACTAATGTGAGAACTTTTTAATTTACTTAGTACAGAGCTACACATATTAATAAAAAATATGCATAATTTTTTCTCTTATTATTTTTCTCAATAATTTTTTCTTTACTTTCGTCCATGATTTTCTTAGTTTCTCAAACCTGACGATATTGTCATGTATCATCACTTTCTCGATAATGAATAATGATTATTAATTTTTGACTAAAGACAATCATTTTTTGTATATTTTATTAAAGGTGAACATAAGTTTTATTAAATATAACATAAAAGTCTTGTTGTTTCAAAAAAATGCCAAAAAGATTTGGTACTCATATAAATGGGTTAGGTGTTAAAAGTATTTTTTATTTAACCATTCTAATTAGGATTTTTTGGAATTTCACACACAAAAAAGAAAAAATTAACCCAGTGTTACCCAACCCTCCACTAACCCATAGAAACACAAACATCCCTCGTTAAAAGTAGTTTTATATAATACCATTTAGGTTAATAGACTTTTTATTATTCATTAAACTATAAATAATTGTTAAAATTTGTGGTATATAAATAATATTAGATCGATGGTTTAACAGGATGGGAAAGTTTTCTCCTATTCTTAAAGGTAAGAAAAAAGAAAAAGAATTAAGACAATTTTCAAAAATAAAAGTCAAAAGTATAGCCATGTTTTTCAAAGTAACGAAGAATCATTTATTAAAAAAGAAAAAGTAATAGGCAAGACTAATAATACTCAAAAAGAGAAGCCGAATCTTGCAAAGCAACGAAGACTTATTGATTAAACAAGAGTGAAGTAATATGGCAGACGCGTAATGGCGGGGTCAAGTTCATAAAATTAACTCATTCTCATTGAAGATTGAAAAATGCTAGCTTAAAAACTTGATTTTAGGGTCATATTATGTAAATTTAATAAGTATTTTTACAATTATTCAATATTTTATATTCTAAATTTAAGTGATATATATATTTGTAATGTATATAATAATTTCATGCATATATATTATCATATTTATTTATATTATTACAACAAAAATGATATTAAATATTCATTCTACTTTTATTTAAAAGACTGTTTAACAATTTTTCATATTATATATTTTTTTTCAAATACAATTGAAAAAATAAATTTATTTTTACAAAAACATAAAAATTAACTATTTATTTGTGTGATTTAACTAAATTATTACAAAAAAAAATTATTAAACTTGAGTGTTCAAACTGCAATAATTGGGGAACTACTACTTCATTTGTCTATAAAAAAATAGTACTTTATTTGTCTTAAAAAAAATAGGTGCGACAATAGCAATATATGTTTTCTTAATACCATCATTTGTTTTTTCTGATAAACATATCTTGGTTTTTTATTCTTAAACAATTGTTATTTTCTTATTAGCATTCACTCTATAAAATCACACAATTTTTATTAATCTATGTTATGATTCGATTCATGTAAATTATAAATTTATTCCTTTGATTGCACATCATAGTAATCATACCCAATTGGATCCATTGTAGTATAGATTGGTCTAGAAGAATCATAATTAGTAATTTTTTGCAATTCTTTCGATTTAATTCATTTAAATAAAAAAAATTATTATCTTTAAAATTGACAAATGTGTGTACAGACTTGTAATATGAAAATAATTATTTTAAAGAATTACGATTGAATGTGGTGAATTTTTTTTTAAAACTAATAAAAATTTATAAAAAGTTGAAATATATATAAATTTTTGTATACATTTTAATACATGTAGATCATTTCGTATTTAAGTAGATTTAAAAATAAAAATTCATAATCTATCCACATCATATAAATTATGAAAATTTTCATCTAATTTAATTGGAATTAAAAAATACACAATTCAATTAATACCGAATTTTATGAATTAATTGAATATTTTTCTCGTCAAAAGTCCCATTAAAAAAACAAGGACTTAAAGTGATCTTATTTTACTTATTCTATTTGATTTTTCTCTAGTTGAGTATAATGAAACCAGGATTTTAGTGATGATGACTCAATTATTTATTTTATAATTTTGAATTAAATTTTTTTTTACCACTCACATATATTCAATTTTCATATAATAGGAGTGTTATTATTAATTTTTTTTTTTCAAATTGGTTGTTGCTCTTGGGTTATTGACTTATTGTATCTCTTATTCTCTTTTGTCAACTGAAATTTCAAGGAAATTTACAACGAAATTCACTTTTGGAACTTAACACTTCAACTCTTACTTTCTTTTTTTCTTTTTAATTGAATCCTTTTAAAATGTTAGAAATTATCCCCCCCACGTCTACTTTCAAAACAAGGGACCTTTTCATTCCATACCTCCACCGAACCTCCATGAAAAGGTTTGGTACATTCGTATAGAGAAAAAGATTACGTAACTTCGGTAAAGCCTATAAATATCTATTTTAATATTAATATTTTATGATATTGTCGGATAATTTTGAAAATATTTTTGAATTTAATTAACTAGTTAATTAATTTTTTTATCAATAAATATCAATAATGAGAGAAATTTTGAAAAATTATTAAAAATAAAAATATTTATTAAGAAAAATAGTAAGAACGAAGAAGGGATAAGTATATTTTAATATCAATTATAATTAATTTAATTTATATTATAATTATTATAAATAATTAAATTTATATTTTTATATAAAAATAATTATCATAATTTTATAAATGATATGTTATATTTTGATTAATGAGATCTAGATGTAAAAATTATAACATGTAATCGTTATTATTATTTGTGATTATATATATTTTAATATGAAATTAATTATTATACATAATTTTTTTATACTATTTTTAACTCATTATTTTAATTTTAATTTTAAGTATTTTGTTTTATGAGTTTTTGATTTTTTGAGTTAATAAGACGTGAAAATCGAGATTTTAAACTTGTTGCTTAGGAATCCTTTGAGTCAAAAGAAAGCTAGTAGATTTTGGATTTTTATTTTAAGAACTTTCAATCAGTATTGAGTATTGACCAGTTATAATCCATTATTTATAACATCAATTTCCAATAGAATTATTGATAACATCAATTTAGTCAATAAAACTAAATACATCCTTGTAAACAGTTTTTATACCTGTTATATAAAATTACTCATTTTATTATTAAAAAATATATATTTAATTAAAGTTTTAATATATTTTAAAAATTATACATTTTAAGGTTTTTTTAGGATTAAATTTGAACGATAAATTTTACTATAAATATTTACTGATTTATATTGGCAGACATAATTTGGTGTTTTGCAATCATTATGTTGAGAAATTTAACATAATCCCACATAAAACCTACCATGTGCTAATACTTTTGGTAGGGAATTGAAAACATTTTTATTATTATTTATTTTTAAGAAGATAAAAAGTGCTTTGGCACATGTATTATTTAATGATATATTAGGATATATATTTATTTATGTATTATTTTTTATTTTGAAAGATTTTAATAAACTATCAACTTAAATATATTAATTTAAATATTTTTAATTAATATATTAATATTTTTTAAAATAAAATCTTAATACTATATTATAATATTAATAATATTCGATATTACAGATTATATATAAATCTAAATTGATAATAAAATATAAAATGTATAGGTATAAACATGATATATATCATCATAAATAAATATCTAGATAAAAAAACCAATTTAGAGTTAAATCTTAATAAAAAATAATATAAATATATATTATTTATTTAAAATAATTAATAAATAAAATATATAAATAAAATCATCCACAAGATTTTTATGAGCAAAAAATAAATTAACTTCTTTAAAGCTTTATAAAAGAAGAGAATGATTTCAATTGTTTACTTCAATTACAACATTTTCTATTACACTAAGTTTTAGAAGGAGAAACTATAAATAAAACTCCTATTTTATCTTTTATCTTTTAAAGTTTTTTTAAATACTTTTTAGTTTTTTTTAAAGGATAATCTTAGTGTATTCAAAAAGTATTTTGTAGATTTTAATATATTTAATTTATTTTTAAAAAAGAGGTGTATTTATTTAAGATTTTTTTAATAATTTACAAATGATTAATTATATTTAGTTAAAAAAAAATTTAGAAAAGACAAAGAGGGTTACAATAACTCAATGCTATAAGATATTTTTGAAAATTAATGATTGAAGGCAAAAAACCGAATGCTTTAAAAAATTAAGATATGAAAATAGTACTTTATATATTTTAATTAAAAAAAAGGTGTATTTGTTTAAGATTTTTTAAAAATTTAACTATATTTAATTAAAAAATTTCTTCACTGTGCGTGTAAAATAGATTAAAATCATATAGTTTCTATTAATATATATTCTGATTGGATCCCTACAAATTGTGAATTTATTCATGATGCACATATCACATTAATCATATCCAATTCGGATTCGTACGATTAGGAATTTTTTAAGCTTCTTCAATTTCATTTATTTTAATAAAAAAAATATTATCTTTAAAATGGATAAATGTGTCTTGTAAACTTGTAGTATGAAAACTAAGAATTATGATTGAATGCGGTAAAAATTGTTTTAAAATTAATAAAAATTTAGAAATATGTATAAAATATTTATACATATGCGAATTATTTTATATTTAAAAGAATTTAAAAATTAAAAATAACGATTTAATCTACACTATATAAATTACGAAGATTTTCATCCAATATAATATGGGATCAAAACCATCCACGGCTCAACAAATGCGTGAAAAAATTAAGAACTAATTGAATATTCTTCACCTCCAAAATCCACCACAAAAGCTAGTGATCTTATTTTGATTGTTTTATGTTATTTGTTAGATTTGAGCTTAATTCTATCTCAAAATTTAAGTTATAAAGTGAAAGATTGTCCAAATTTATATGTATAGTGGAAGAAGTTTTTTTAATCAATATGAGACTTAACATTTCCCTCCACATCAACTAGAGTTCGAATTTACGATACGAAGACGGATGAAAACTAAGAAACCAACCTTAATATTAGACTTAAATTATAAAGGGAAAGATTGTCCAACCTTATATACATTTCATAGAAAGAAATTTTCCTATATAATATTAGACTTAATATTATTTATTATTTGCTCTTTCCATGTTGGAGTACGGTGAAATCAAAAATTTAGTAACGATGATACTATTATTTATTTAATAACTTTTAATTAATTAATTTATTATTATATTTGTATCTAGGGCCACTCGTGTGGAAAATTTTCATATAGGAGGACATTTTTTTGTTTTGTTTTTCTGTCACGTTGGTTGTTGCTCTTGGGCTAATGTATGTATTTTTTATTATTAATTATTCCAAAAATACTATTAACATTCATATTTAAACCTTTACATCTTAGGAGCATTCACTCGAGATCTACTTCATCGCTATATGAGTGTGATTTGTGAGGAAACAAATTGAAACACCGAACCCGGCCCCCACAAAAAAAAAAAAAAAACGATAGACAATTGTTCTTGAACACTGGTTCCACTTCCTCATTCAAGAGAGATTCGGTAAGTATTCATAATTTTACATATTTCATCTTTCAGTGAACTGTCCACTTTATATATATATATATATATAGCTAATGCTTTTCATATGGAATCGAAAACACAGATATATAAAAGAAGAAAAAAAACGACAAATAATTGTTCTTGAAGACTCGTTTCACTTCCTCATTCCAGAGATTCGGTAAAGTGTTTGACAGATGCATTTATATATTTTATCTTATTGTTATATATATTGGATTTGATTTGGGATTATTATATCCAATTGTTTACTTAATTATAACATTGTCTACGATCTTGAGCGTTAATCGATAAATAAGACTTATCTTTTATCTTTTTAAATTTTTTAAATTTATTTTTTTAAGTTTGTGTTCTTTTAAATATTTTCCCATACATATCAGAAAATTGGAAGAAGAAGAAGAAGAAGAAGGAGGGGAAAAAAAATCCTTTTTTAAAGTTTTAAGGCTTTAAAAATCTTTTAAAAGTTTAAGACTTTAAAAATTTATAAAATTTTAGGTATATTTAATTATAATTTTTAAAGACTTTTAAAAGTTTATAAAATTTATATAAATTTAAATGTATTTAATTATTATTTTTTAAAAGTTTATAAAAATATTATGATATTTTAATTTTAATTTATTTTTGTATAAATAAGGTATACTATAAGTAAAATATTTTCTCTATGAGATTTATGGATTTTTTAAAACTCTTTTCCCTTTCTTTTCTTATTTTTTTCTATCTCCTTTTCTATTTTTTCACTCGATCTTGACTCATTCTTTTTATTTTTTTTTATATTTGTTGAACTCAACCATCATCCCAAAATTGTTTTTTTTTAATAACATCACATGATATTGCCACGAAGTATAGTATTCATAAAACATATAATCAGTATGAACTAAGTATCTATAATAAGCTAGTATGAACTAATAACATAATTTTCTTTTAATAGCTAGAACGAACTAAGAATCTATAATAAATTTTATCAAAAGTTATGTGTTCCTTTTTAATTAACGCACGGGGACATCTTTCTTTATTTTTAAGAAAACTTACATATTTTCACAATTTTAAAAATAATGTGTTTTATTAATTTTTTAAAATAAAAAATTTAAAAATAATATGTGTTTTATTTTTTTTAAATAAAAAACATAATAATATATTAAGTATTTTTGATAATTATAAATAATTCTTTAATAAATTATAATAATTAAAAGTATAATTGAAAAGCGTGAGTAGATAAAAATTTTAAAATATATTAAATTTTATAAAAATTTCTAAAGTGTGTAAAACTTTATGAAAAAAAAAGTATAAAAATCTATTGAAACTTATAACATTTTTTAAAATTTAATAAATCATACTTTTAAATCTTTAGAAATCTACTTATTAAAAACCGTTTCTTTCTGAATTCTAATATAATATACCCTTTTATAGTTAAAAAAATATGTTTTTTATATTTTAAAATTACAAGAAGCTATTTTTTAAGAAAATGTACTAAGGCAACTTAAATATATGAAAAGTAAGTTAATAAGATAAGATAATATAAAGGTAAAGAAATTTATAAGAAATAAATATTATAACGTGATTCGCATGGTAATATGATATTAGGATTTATCCCTATTTCATATAATATAAAAATAATGTTTGATAAAAAATATTACAATAAATGTTAGACTAGCAAAACCTAAAATGAAGATGGCAAATAAATACATTATGTTAAAGTAATTATTTTGTTGGTATATAAATTAAATTTTCATTTTATGTTATTTTTACACGTAGGAGCGAATGCTATCATTTTTGAGTGTTTTTATCACGAAACAAAAATTAAATCGACATTGATAATTTTTTAAAATATTAAATCAATCAATTGAAAATATTAAATTAATTGAACCACCAACCAATCAAGAATTTGGTTTTATGGATTGATTTTATTTTTAAAAAATAATAAAAATATTTATATATATATTCAATTACTCAGCCTTCATCTTTCATGCCTTATATGATGAACATAAATTATACATAATTATCAAATTTTAAATGATCTAAATACTTATTATCTAAATTTGAAATCTAAAAATGACTTAAATAATCTATTAGGGTGAGAAAGTTTATTTTAATTTCATAATTTTAAATATAATATATAATATATAATTTTATATTAATTTAATAACTAAGTCATTAGTTTTTGTAACAAATGGTTTTTCCTATGATGAAATTATTTTTTCAAATTATAGTCTGCCGAAATTTTCTTTTTTCGATTCGGTTGGATCAATGATCGGTTTGATAGATTTTTTATTAAACATGATCACCATTTCTAATCAAACTTTTTTTCCCATTTTAACATGATTTTTTCGTGAAGCCTAAATAATGGTTGTAAATGAAGTCCTAAAAGTTTAATCATATGGCCTGGCTGTAAAATGAAAACATAAAGCCTAAATAATACGAACAAAGACACAACGCATCGCAAGAAAACTATCATTACTTAAGCTTAAGCCTCTCTTGATATAATACAAGATTTTTTTTGGTCTAAAATAAGTACTTAAATAATTTAGGGAGATTTTTATTCAAATTATTATCAATTTAAATTTAATGATAATAATGCATGTAATCACATTTAAAAATAATTAATTAATTCATGATATTTGATAATTAATAAAAGTAAGTCAAATTAAAATTTTTTTTGTAGGCGATCAGACATATAATTATGTGTAACTTAAAAGGAAAAAAATAGATCCGTAGATCACTTAATTATCTACTATAAAAAAGTATTCAATTATAAAGTTGGGACTCAAACTATCCATAAAAATAATGTCTCCTAAGTAATCTACTTCAAAACCTCTTGCGTTTTTCACAATCTTCACAAGTTTGGATCTAGATCAACTTTCTATATTAAACTCGAGTTATCGAAACTTTTCAATTAGTACCTGAAAAGTTGGCACAATAAAATCGTATAATAGATTCAATAATAAAACATTCTAGTAAGATAATTTAATAAAATATCAGTTAAATCAAAATCAACTAGTAACCCTAGAACAAGAAAAATACAAGTTCAATAAAAATTTCTTCTTTAAAGAAAAATAATCAAAGCAAATAATTATAATTTTATCACATAAGTATAATCATAATTATTTATTATAATTATTTGATCCAGTAATTCAAGAAAGAAACAAAATAAGAAGTTATATGAACATTTTATCAAAATATATTATGTTGAAAATCAACATTAACTCAATAAATGAATGGTTGAAGGATGTAGAAAAATAAATAAATGGAGTAGTTGAAGTATGTAGAAAAATAAATATAGTTGTTAAAAGATGTAGAAAAGAGAAGTGTGTAGAATGTAATAATATTTGTATGGCTAGAATTATTAGTTTTATATTTGTGTGATGTAAATTGCATGATGAAGACTATAAATATTTTTTAATTTTATATTTGTGTGGTGTAAATTAGATAGTGAGAACTATAAATAACCTACCTTACATTTGGTTTAATTATCCCATCAAAAACAAACAAATGTTTGTATTTTTAGTTTGATTGTGAGAGATATTTTTTTCAATTTGCGAGTTGCCTTTGAAATGTATTATAATATCTTTTATTGTGTATATAATACAATTAGTTTATTTACTTGTTTGGATTTGGATCCAATATTAGTAAATTTAGAATTGGATTATAAATTTTACTCAACATCATAAACTAATTAGGCTTATTAATCAATCAAGTACAATCATTAATATTTGATGGATTAAATAAAAAAAGAAGCATAAAGAAATATGATATTGCTTTTGCAAAATAATTTGTGAGAAAGCATAAAAACAATTAAAAAATTATAATGAATATAGTCGAGAAAGTTGTATGCTAAGATTTGTTTAAAAATAATATGTTAAGCACTATGTCAAAATAATATTACCATTTTATCTATAAAATAAGTTAAAAGGGTTTTAAAAAATAAGGACAATATAGCAACAAACCAATTTGGTTAGAGTAAAAATAGGTTTAAAGTTGGAATTCTTACTGAGTCAAGCTTGATTAGTAAGCCTCTAAAAACGATCAATCGAAACTCTTTTGGATCGATTCAAAATAATAACCAAAGAATTTTTAATAAGGGTATGTCGATTCTCGATTCTCGATTCTAGACATATTTCAATTAATTGAGTGACCTATATGCATATGTGTTCGTTGGAGTTCGATAGTTTCTTTGCCTTCAAAAGTCTTCTTGAAAGATTCACATAGAAATCAAAATTTCATTTAGATGTTACTAATATCATAACACTCACAAAATTGATAATATTTAAGTGAAAAAAAAATCAACTCAATGTTAAAAGAATTACAATTTCAAAATAAACTAAATCAAACTCTAAACAACAGAATGAAACATATTCTCATTCTTTGTGTGAATCCTTTAATTAATAAATAAATAGAGCACAAAATCAACACAACTAATTTACGTGAAAAAGTTATCATTATAAGAGGAAACAACCACAATACTTTCATCTCTAAAACTTTCACTATCAAGAAACAATCGTACAAAAGTTCTCTCTAGATAAAAATAGAGGCACAAAATCAACAATATTCTCAAAAATATAACTTATTTGAAACTAACAATTATTTTAAGAAAATTAATAAAATATTAAAATAAAATAATAACAATTATATTAAAACTAATATTTTATGAATCGTTTTTCATATTAATGTCACTTCATCAATGTTAAGTGATCAAATTTAATTAAGTTTTAGTCATTAAAATAATATTTTTTTAATAAAAATATCATTAAATAATTACAATCAATAAATATTAAAAATAATATTTTAATAAAAAATATCATTAAAATAACATTGTCTTTAATATTAATTGATTATTTTTCTTATAGCTTCAAAGTTAGGAATTAAAAAATACCTATTTTAAATATAGATGACAATCATGTTTTTGACAATACAAAAATATGTAATAAAATATAAAATAAAATTAAAAATGAACTAATAAAATGAAGAGTAGATTTTTTAATTTTATTTTTTTTGCAATTTTAAGAACTTTCTAGTTATGACGTTTATGTATAGCAATTTTAATCAAATATATAGTAATTATATCAAAATATTATTCTATAAGTCATCGTAGGTTGCATCAATTTAATTAAGTAAATATGATATATGTTTATATTTTTTCTTTATGAAAATTTACTAGATTTGAAAGATTATTTTTTTTTTATTAAAGATTAAGTTCAACACTTCCTACTACAAAAAATTATGAAAAAATCAAAAATTATTAAATTTTTTCTTTTAAAAAATAAATAATATAAATAAGTACTAAAAACTATAACATTTCAACAACTCTATTGGGACATGATCGAAAATATTTTTCATAACTAACTCACAGAGATTATGATGAAAATAATTTTCATGAATAATTAATTAAAAATATTTGTATTATTAATGTTGTCAAGGAAAAAGAAATTTTGAAAATTAACAAATTTGTTCACTTTTTTTAATTCTAATTAATTTTTAAAAATAAAAAATCCTTCGTAAAAATATCTAAAGGATATTTTGGGTAAAAAAATGTGATTATTATTTAAAAATGATATTAATATTTAAATTGGGATACTAAAAAAAATTTGTTAATAACATTGAATATTTAAGATATTAATCTATTAACTAGAATAGTTATGGAGTACTATACCCAAAAATAAACAGTGTCTTATTATTAATTTTATTAACATAAAAAAACACTTAATTTAAATTGGATATAATAATATAAGGATTAAATATACAACTTAATTTGAGAGACTTAGCTAACATTTTTCTCGAAATTTTATAATCCGTTAGTAACCCGGTTGAATTACAATGTGATTTTTTTTAAGTCATTTACTGTTATGCTTAATACCTTTTTATCAATCATAATTATCATTTTGCAGGCGATTTTTCCCAAATTACAAGAGTTAATCATAGTGGATCATTGTGATATTATAAATGATATATTTAATTTGGAGGGTCAATTAATCTTGTTTTGATAAGTCGGAGAATCTTTATTTGTACAATAAATTAATCGCTCCTAATTAAACCGATGCAGATGTTTGACGAAAACGGAGTAACTAAGCAAAGACAAAGCCTTTCCATTTAATTTGCTTACGTGTTACTCCAGGTCGAAGTGAAAAATTAGTGAAATGAAAATATTCTTTTACGTACAATTATCCGATACTTTGTTAAAATTTAAAAGGCAATGTCTTCTTGAATTTTTTTAACAAAAAATAATTATAATCTTCCCTGTGATGAAATAACATTATTTTTAAATAACATTAAAGTTATTTTATTGGGGCCACCTTTCAAATTGGTTGGTTGTTGTTGGGTTTACAACCAAATAAGGGAGCCGTTTGGACTATTGACTCTATTTTATCAACTTAAAATTACTTGTAAATTTCCAATAAATTTTATTTTAATTTTTTAATATTTTATTCAATCCTCTTAAAATATTAAAAATGCTCCCATGTCTATTTTTACAAGTGGTTCCTTAGACTCCTATTGAACCTCTTCATTCCATACCTTCACTAAACCTCCGTGAAAAGGTTTGGTAAAGCTTAATAAATCTTTAAATGTAGATGTTGGAAGTATTTTGAAAGAATTATTAATAAAAATATAAAAAAAATGTATAATGACAAATTATAAATTTTCAATTTTTAGTTCTTTTTTTTTAATTAATATGTCGGCCAGTTATTAATGAAAGTTTCACATATTAATGAAAAACATGCATAGTTTTTTTTTCCTATTATTTTTCTAAATAATATTTTCTTTCTTTTTGTCCATGATTTTTTTAATTTCTCAAACCTCAATAATATTGTCATGCATATCATTTTCTTCATAGTTATTATCAGTTAAATTAATTTAAAATAATGGCAATGGATAAGTTAGGATCTTGTATATATATTTTATTAAAAATATACTTAAGCTTTATTGCTAATAAGTAGAATGTAAAAATCTTGTTATTTAAAAAAAATGTCGCAAAGGTTTTGAACTCATATAAAGACATTTTTTATTTAATCATTTCTATTGTTAATTTAATGGAATAAAGAACACAACACTCTCATGAAAACTTCCTTCCCTCTTAATTTTATTTAATGGAATATCAATTCTCCTTTACATTGCAAGACATATATCAATATATAGAGGAGTTATTTGTAAGAAGGCAACAATCTGACTTATTCTACTTTATAGACTTAGTTTTCACTAATTCCATGTTTACACAATATTATAATGCAACAAATAATAATGGTATACAACAAAGATTTATCTCCATCTTGCCTTCCACTAATTCTATGTTTACAACAAATAATAATGGTATACACCAGATTTTCTGTGGCACTTTAACACTACCCCTCAAGTTGATATGTACGGATCTATCATAGCCCACTTGCTCAGTATGTCATAGAATATCTTGCTTGAGGTTTCCTTAGTGAGAATGTCAGCAAGTTGTTCTTCTGAATTCACCTGTATTAGCCGGATTATCCTTGCTTCAATATTTTCACGAATATAGTGTTTGTAACCCTAACATGTTTGGTCTGATCATGTTGAACCGGGTTATGAGAGATATCTATTGCCGGTTTGTTATCACAGAACAAATCCATCTCCTTTTTCGGAGGGAAACCAAGTTCCGACATTAGTTTCTTGAGCCACATTAGCTCACATATCCCGTTAACTACTCCCTTTAATTCGGACTCAGCACTGGACAAGGCAACAGTTTTTTGCTTCTTGCTTCTTGCTTCTCCAAGTAACTAAGCTCCCTCCTACGAATGTGAAGTATCCAGATGTTAATCTCCTTTTTGTAACATCCCCAGCCCAGTCAGCATTTGTATATCCCACAACATCTAAATGCCTATTCCTTAGGAATTGAATCCCTTTCCCTGGAGCTCCCTTCAAATACCTTATTATTCTTATGATGGCTTCCATGTGTTCTTTGCTTGGGTTATGCATAAACTAACTTACGAGGCTTACTGCATAGGTAATGTCATGTCTAGTGTGTGATAGATATATCAGTTTCCCTACAAACCTTTGGTATCTTTCATTGTTCACTGGTGCTTGATCTGAATTCTCTTCCATCTTTAGATTTTGTACCATTGGTATATCTCCTGGTTTACAGTCAAGCATCCCAACCTCTGCTAGTAGATCTAGAATATACTTCCTCTGAGAGAGAGTAATACCTTGCTTTGACCTCATCACTTCAATTCCAAGGAATTACTTGAGCACTCCTAAGCTCTTCATTTCAAACTTCTTTGAGAGTTTTTCTTCAAGCCTCTTCATTTCATCCCTGTAATTACCTGTAATGATCATATCATCCATATATATTATCAAAACAATTAGTTTCTCTTGTTGCCTTTTAAAGAATAGAGTATGATCAGAATCACTTTGTTCAAACTCATATTTTTCATAGCATGACAGAATCGATCAAACCATGCTATTGTTTAAGACCATACAACGCCTTATGCAACTGGAAAACTATCGGTTTTGATCCTGTATTTATGTACCCGGGATGGGGGTCCATGTAGATTTCTTTCTTTAAGTCACCATGTAAAAATGCATTTTTCACATCAAATTAATGTAACGGCCAATCTAAATTTGCCACAAGAGATAGTAAAATCCTAATAGTATTGAGTTTAGCAACTGGAGAGAAGGTTTCCTAAAAATAAATACCATAGGTTTGTGTGAATCCCTTCCCAACTAACCTTGCTTTATACCTTTCAAATTCACCATTAGCACCAAAATTTATTGTATAAACCCACTTATACCCAACAGATTTTTTTCCTTTTGGTAACTCTACTAGGGACCAAGTTCCATTTTTGCTTAAAGCTTCCATTTCTATATCCATGGCATTTACCCATTTTGTATCTTTTAAAGCTTCTTCGACATATTTTGGTACCTCTAAGGACAACATTTTTTCACTAAAGGTTCTTAAAGGTTTGATTAAATTCTTCATGCTCACATAATTTATTATTGGGTAGTTAGCAACGCTTGTTCCATCTTTTGGAACATACCGGGCTGGTGGTTTTCCCCTGTTATTTCTTAGAGGTAAAGTATATTTAGAATTACTTTCCTGTGGATGATCCTTAGGAGATCCAGGCTCTTGTGGAATCTGATTTGTTTGTATCATTTCTTTGGTTATCTTTACCTAAACTCGTCTGTTCTCACCTATCCTAAACACCTTTTGTTGCATACTTGGTTCAAACCTGAGTGGTTCTGGGTATTGTGGTTCTTCAGACCCAACCTGAGTGGAACTCGGATCAGACCCGAGTGGTTCGTAATGTGTGGAACTAGAATTTGGATATTTTAAAACTTTCATAATTACCTTCTCATAATATTTGATCTCATTAACTCTCTCCCTCTGAGGGTGAATATGTAGAAAAAATGATTATGTTTCAATAAAAGTCACATCCATGGTAACATATCATTTTTTTTCAACCGAGTCATAGCACTTATATCCTTTTTTTATGTAATCCAATGCCCAAAGAAACACACTTAATTTCATGAGGCTCGATTTTAGATCTTTGGTGTTTTGGAATATGGACAAAGGCAACACACCCGAATATCTTTGGAGGTAAGCTTTGAACATAAGGTATTGAGACAAATGTTTCAAGAGTTTTTAGTGGAGTTTGAAAGTTATTCGCTTTTGTGGGTAACCGATTAATCACATATATAGCCAAACTAACAGCGTTATCCCAAAAAACGTGTGGTACATTATATTCAAATAACAATGCCCTCGCTATTTCAAGAATGTGTCTATTTTTTTCTCTCCGCTACTCCATTCTGTTGTGGTGTTCCAACACAAGTTGTCTCATGAATTATTCATTTCTCAATAAATTTTTTTAAGAACCCCATTCATAAGCTCACCCATATTATCACTTCTAAACAATTTAATGCCTTTTCCAAATTGGTTCTGTATCATATTATAAAATTTGTTAAAGACCCCAGATACCTCACTCTTCTCCTTTAATAAATATACCCAAGTCATTTGAGTACAATCATCAATAAACAAAACAAACCATTTATACCCACAAACTGAGGTTACTGGGGATGGTCCCCAAACATCAGAATGAATTAGATCAAAATGAGCAATATTTTTATTAATACTAGTTGGATACGAAACATGATGACTTTTTGCTTTTATGCAAGTTTCATAGAAAACATAGAACTCTCAAAGCTAGAAAAAAAAAGGGTAATAGTTTTTTCATATAGCTAAAAAAAGGGTGCCCTAACCGTCGATGCATGTCCAAATCTGTGTTTTTGAACTTGACCCCCCAATTGCTACACTTGCCTTTCCAATCTTCAACTCTTCTAAATGATACAAATGACCTTTCTTAATACCATGACAAATGATCTCCTTCGTGAGGATATCCTAAAATATGTAATAATTAGGAAACATGAAAACCACACAATTCAATTCCTCAGTTAACTGACCAACATAAAGAAGCTTAGTAGAGAAGGATGGCACCAATAGTGTATTGTTAATATTAAGAGATTTTGACAAACACACATCTCATGTGCTTTTCATTGGGTATTCCATTCCATTTGCATTTAGAATCCCATCTCGTATAGGTTTTCTTAAATTAGTTAGATGAGGTTTTGAAAACGTCATGTGATCAGTTGCTCCAGAATCAATAACCCAATTATTTAAATTATTACTAGAGAATAATTTCATACCTTGGCCCACTTGTTTACCTGTTGTTTCAGTTGCGTCGCAAAGCTTGTAGTACCTAATTTTTTTGCCTGAATTAAGTGTACCTAACTCGAACTAGAGTTGGATGCAGCCTTCTGGTTTGTGTGGCATGTATACACTGGTGGCAGAGAAGCATGGGGTTCTACCCAATTGTGACATTGGTTGGATACAGAGTAGTTCGAGCCTGGATGACCCGCGTTTGAATTGGTTACAGCCCAATTTTCCTTTCCCTTCAGTTTTTCTCCATGTTGTTTTGCCCGCTTCTCTTGATACCAATCAGGATATCCAATTATTTTGAAACATCCTTCCTTTAGGTGTCCCGTTCCACCACAATGATTGCATTTTAATTTTGTTTTTTTCCTGTTTAGATAGATATTTGTTTGGAGCAGAATTTACCTCAAAGTGTTTGTATCCTTGTGACACCATGGTCATGGAGCTGCCAATTCCTTCTTCTTCCTTTAGCATAGCCCCTTGTCGTGAGGTCTCTCTTCTGACTATTACGTATGCTTGTTCTATTGAAAGAAATGAGGTCATCTGTAAGACAACAACTCTCACGTTGTCTAGCTGGTCATCTAGGCCATCTAAGAAAGCATAGACACGAGTTTCTTGAACAAACTCATTAAATTTTCTGATATCCTCTGCATGCACCATAGGATTAGGACGACGATAGTCAATCTCACGCCATAACCCTTGCAGTTCATGATAGTACTCCTCTACAGTTCTACCCGACTCTTTGAGCCGAGTTACTCTCTTGTTCAGGTTATATACCTAAGCCTTGTCATTTCCATCATAGAAAGTTATGGCAACTGCATCCCATACTTCTTTTGTAGTTGGATACTGAATAAAAGTGTGCTGTAGTTTTGGATCTAGAGAGTTAATTAACCACCCCTTTACTACAGCATCATCAATATCACATCTCTGAAATAGTAGGCCAGTCGAGAATGGTGGAGGAGGGTTTCCAGTGATGTGTTTTATTTTGTCACGACCTTTCACATACATTCGCACTGGTTAGGACCAAAGGGTTTAGTTTGTGTTATCTAATTTGATGGAAATCAGGTTTGGGTGTATTGGTGCTTCTACTACAGTTACACCATGTGGTAGGGTATTAATCTGTGGTTGTTGTAAGGCCATGATATGATTTTGTTGCATAGCTACTAGTTGGATCAATTTTTCCAAAAGTGCAACAATTTTTGTTGCTTCTCTTGATTCTGAGGTTTTTCCAAACATTGTTTTGGATCAAGGATTTTTGGTTTTGGAGGAAAAGAAAAAACAGAGAACTATTATCAATTTTTTTCGAAAGAAAAGAAAAAAAAATTGTTTATTACCTCACAAGATTAATATTGGGCTTTGATACCATGTTAATTTAATAAAATAAAGAACACAACATCCCATGAAAACTTTCTTCTCTCTCAATTTTATTTTATAAAATATCAATTTTAAAAATATATCAATATATAGAGTAATCATGCATAAGAAGGCAACAATCTACCTTATTCTATTTTCGAGACTTAACTTCTATTAATCTATATTTACATTATATTATAATACAATAAATAATAATAGTATACGTCAAAGATTTATCTTTATAACAAATAATAATGATATACACTAAATCTTATGTGTCACTTCAACATCTATATGGAATTTTTGGAATTTCATACACACAAAAAGGAAATATTAACCCAGTGCTACCCGATCCTCCTTTAACCCACGTAAACACAAACATCCCTCGTTAAAGTAGTTTTACGTACATAGTACCATTTAGGTTAATAGACTTTTTGTTATTCATTATTTCATTAAAATATAAACAATTGTTAAATTTATGGTATATAAATAATATTAGAAGGTTTAATTGTGTTGGAAACTTTTCTCCTATTCCTAAAGGTAAAAAGTAAAAAAATAAAGTCAAAATCAAAAGCAAAAACCGAAGCCATGTTTTACAAAGTAATGAAGAATCATTGATTAAAAAAGAAAAAAATAATAGGTAAGACTAGTAATGGTCAAAAAGTGAAACCAAATCTTCCAAAGTAGAGAAGACTCATTGGTTAAAAAAAAAAGTGATTGAAAAATTAACTCATTATCACTGAAGATTGAAGAATGCTAGCTTGAAAACATGATTTTAGAGTAAGTTTAGTAATTGTTTTTACAAGTATTCAATATTTTATATTCTAAATTTAATTTGATGTAAATATTAATTTGATATATATATATATATATATATTATCATAGCTATTTATATTAGTATAATAACAATGATATTAAATATTCATTTTATCATTATTATTAATTACAATTTAATATTATTATAATTATAACAAATATATTTTGAATAAAAAGGATGGGTGGCCATAGAATCCCACTAATTTTCTAAAATGGATCATGTTCGACTAGTTATTTTAAAAATAACATCGGATTATCATGTTCGTTTTTTTATGTTTTTTTTTAAAAACGCTTAACAATTCTTAATATTTTATTTTATTTTCAAATACAATTGAAAAAATAAAAATTTAATTTTATAAAAACATAAAAATTAACTATTTACTTGTGGTTTATTTTTTCAAAATTGATACGCTAAATTGTCACAAAAAAATCATTAAATCTAAGTGTTCATGAATAATAGTTGCAACAATAGCAATATATGTTATCTTAATAACATCCTTCTTTTTTAGCATTCACTCTATTTCATGTTTTTTTTCTTCTCCGTGTGTGTAAAGTAGATTGAAATCACACAATTTCTATTAATCTACTTTCTGATTCGATCTATGCAAATTGTGAATTTATTTATCGTAACTAATCTGAACTTCATATTAATCATACCCAATTAGATTAATATAGCTTGGCCCAAAAGGATATGCATAATTAGGAATTTTTTTTACACTTCTTTAATTCATAGAGCAAAACAAGTAACTTAATTCAATGAGCAATTTAAGGAACCATTAATTTAAGAAGTAATTAAAGGATTAAATTTTTCTATAAATAGATGTGTAATTGTAATGAATTAATCAACCAAGTATTCATTCCAATTGAGAGAAAAGCTTTTGTGAGAGAAAATTGAGAGTAATTTTCTTGGGTGTAATTGGGTTGTGGGTTGTGAGTTGTGAGTGTTGTAAACACCTTGTGTAATTTCTTTTCTTTTAGTAAAAAGATCTGCAGCAAGTTCGGAGACGTAAGCAAGATTGACCGAACTCCGTTATCAAATTTATGTGTTATTTTTCTATTATTGTTTTCTCATAAATCTAATTTATCAAAAATTTGTGTAATTTTCTAACAAAAAATTGTAAAAAAGCTAACCTTCTTCGCAATTTCGCATCCAAATGTATGTATTAAAATACGAGTTGTTATTCATTATCTATAATGTAAGGAAGTCTTGTTATCACTTAATTAATTTTTATTAATTGTAATTTTATTTATTAATTATAATATTATAATATAATTAATTTTAAGAATATAGTTGATATTTTATATTTTTTTAAGATAATAAAAATATTTGTAGTAATATTATTATTTTAATTTTATTTTAAAAAGGTTAATGCATGTATAAATAAACTTGTCATAATGCAAATATTTTCAATTTAATATTTAAATGTATAAAATATTATTCTTTCTTTTGTGATTTTGATACAACTATTTATATCACGAGTAATAACAATGTTACATAAATTTGTACTTAAATTTATATTTATATTAATTATAATATAATATGTAGTTAAATTTTATTGAAAAAAATAACTTTTAGAAAAACTATAAATGTAATACTTATTATCTCATCTTCTCTACTTTCATGCTAGAAAATAAATTAAATTAAACAAATATCTACGAGAGTTTATCAATTAAAAAAGAAAAATTTAAATACATACAATAAATAAAATTATTTTTTCTCCCAAATTACATGTAGTAAAGTGGTTAATTTTTTTTCCTATTAATGGTTTAGGGTCTAATTTTAATTAAATTTAAAAATATATACCTCAAGATTTAATGATAAAAATAAATAATATTTTCAAGCTTTAACATTTATAGACTAATTAATAATAAAATTAATAAATTGAACTAATTTATAAAAAAAATGTAGACTAAAATTTAAGAAATTAATGATTATATATATATATAGCTAATGCTTTTGATATGGAATCGAAAACACAGATAAAAGAAAGAAAAAAAACGACAGATAATTGTTTTCTATTTTAGACAATTTTATCATTATTTATTAGATTTGGTATTATTATATCCAACTGTTTACTTAATTAATTGCCACATTTTTCATTACTTTAATTACAACATTGTCTACCATCTAGAGGGTTAAACAATAAATAAGACTTATCTTTTATCTTTTTTAAATTTTTTAAATTCACAACTTTAAAAATAACACTTGTTTTATTAATTTTTTAAAATAAAATATATAATAATATATTGAGTATTTTTGATAATTATAAATGATTCGTTAATAAATTATGATAAATAAAAGTATAGTTGAAAAGTGTGAGTAGATAAAAAATTTAAAATATATTAAATTTTATAAAAATTTCTAAAAGTGTATAAAATTTTATGAAAAAAATTATAAAAATCTATTGAAAATTATATAACATTTTTAAAAATTTAATAAATCATACTTTTAAATCTTTAGAAATCTACTTATTAAAAACTGTTGTCTTTTAGAATTCTAATGAAATATACCCTTTTAAAGTTAAAAAATATGCTTTTTATATTTTAAAATTATAAGGATCTATTTTTTAAGAAAACTTACTAAGGCAACTTAAATATATGAAAAACGAGTTGATAAGGTAAGATAATATAAATTAAAAGAAATTTATAAGAAATAAATATTATAATGTGATTTGCAGAGTATTATGAAAATATTATTTATCTCTCTTTTCTCTCATCCTTTTCGGCTCCCCTTCGAGGGGACTTGAGTCCAGTCCGTCGCTAGGACGTTTCTTCAGATTACAACATTCGATTCCATCTTGTGTTGTTACAAATTGCATATAAATAACGTTTGATATAAAAGTATTATAATAAATGTTATACTAGCAAAACCCAAGTTAATAAATACATTATTTTAACGTAATTATTTTATTGATATATAAATTAAATTTTCATATATTTTATGTTATTATTACACGTAGGAGTACACGTTATTATTTTTAACCATTTTTATTACAAAATAAAAACCAAATTAACATTGAAATTTTTTTAAAATACTAAATCGATAGACCACCAACCAACCAAAAAGGTTTAGTCCATTGGTTTTATTTCTAAAAAATAATAAAAACATCTTTATATATATTCTTATAATCATGCATTGTCTGTTATGCCTTCTAATAATCATGCGTTGTCTGTTATGCCTTATGCCTCGTATGAAGATGAACATAAATTATACATGGTTATCAAATTTTAAATAATCTAAATTTGAAATCTTAAAATAACAAATAATTCATGAGTAAAGTTTTTATATTAATAACAATAAATTTTAAAATAACCTATTAGGATGAGAAAATTTATTTTAATTTAATAATTTTAAATATAATATATAATTTTATATTAATTTAATAAAAATTCATTCGGTTTTGTTACAAATGGTTTTTCTTTTGATGAAACTATTTTTTTTTACAAATGGTTTTTCAAATTATAATCGATCGAAATTTTTCTTTTTCGATTCGGTTTGGATAAAAACAATCGGTTTGATATGTTTTTTATTAAACATGATCACCATTTCTAATCAATCTTTTTTTTTTCCCATTTTATTATGGCCTGTCACAAAATTGCTTTAATAATAAATTGTTTTCTCTATTGTTTTCTTTAAATTAAATTGTTTTATATTTAAGTTAATATTGTTTCATAACTATTTTTGAAATTCTCATATTTATTTATTTGCACTGGTTTATTATTGGAACGTATTTGACAAATGTTTCTCATTAAATATTTTAAACTCGTTACTTCAGAAGAACTTTCTTGATAAAATTTTGTTGATAATGATACCTGATAATTTTGGTAAGCCTGTCAGCGATATGTTTTTCTGATACCTATTAGTCACAACATGGTTTTGTTAGAAAATATTATTTGCTGACAAGATTAGAACAAACTTTTTTCGATGAATTTGTTTTGTTAGTAATAAATTTAATTTTTGTAGTGTAAATGAACTTAATATATTATTTTTATTTTTCAATAATTAAGATTTATAAAAAAAAAATAAAGAAAAAATATTTCTTTAAATCTTAACATTTGGATAAATTAATGTAAAAAATATAAAAAAAAATATAATTTTTTTAACATCTAAATTTTGGGTTTTGGTCTTAGCATAAGTTTTTAGTTTCTAATTCCATCAATATTCTTTTCATGTATCTAAATTAAAATTAATCAGGATGTTGAGAAATAAAATTAAAACACGTGCAACATACGTTCATTTAATATATATAAACGCAACACTATAATTTATATATATTTATATTTTGTGTCATATCCTATATATATAATCTTAGATGTAATGATAAAAATAAATAGTTCTTTCAACTTTTAACATTTATAGATGAATTAATTTATAAAAATATAAAAATTAATACTAACTTTTAAGAAATTAATGATTATGAATTAATTGACTTAAATTAAATTATAATTATATTATTTTTAATAAATTATTTAATTATCATGAACACATCATATATTTCTTATTTATGATGAGTTATTTTTTATTTATGGTAAGTATATCAAAAGTAAATTTTAAATTTTTTAATGAAATTCTTAAAAAAAATTGAAAATATTTTCTAAATTTAATTAATTAATTAATTTTTATCAATAAATATTAACAATGAGAAACATTTTAAAAAATTATAAATATTTAATAAAAACTAATGGTAAAAGAGATGAAGAGATATTAGATTAATTTTAATATTTTTTATGTTTTTATATATTTATTCTTAATGTAAGTTTTTTTATTTTTATCATAAAAATATAATAAATAAGTAAATATATGGAATGCTTAAAAAAAAAGCCTTGACCCGAAGTGTTAATTTTAATGTGAAGAGAAGAAATGAAAAAGAGTTGTTACAATTATTAAATGCTATAAGATATTTTTCAAAATTAATGGTTAAGATCAGCTCTAAAATAATTGAGATGACCTGCAAAAGTCTAAGTCAAGTCTTTGCAAAGTAATGAAGCCTGGCTCATTCGTACTGAAGGTAGATAAAGCAACTTATTATTTTCTTAGGAGCATTCACTCAATATCTACTTCATCGCCATAAGTAGCCATTAGCAACGTGCCACCTCAGCTTTCATAAGCAATCAAAATTCGATTTAACTACGTAAAAAAAAAACAACTTTCAAAAATTGCCTCAGGATGCCAAACGTGCAAAATCCATCAAACAGAAGTTAAAAAATTTGAAAAAACAATAAAAATACTTCTAAAAACTTATGATTATATAAATAATACATTATATTCAATATTAAAAAATATATTATTTTATTTTAAATCATGTTTAAATTAAATTACAAAAAATTAAATTTTATCTATTGAAAGACATTATATATAATAATGCTAATTTGGAAAATGCGTTGGTTAAATTCAAAAGTAAGTAACTTTCAAGTTTCAACAAACAAGTATCAATTGTTCTCTTCAACAATACTCTGCTCAAATTGAAAATGTAAGATTCGATCTTCCAAATATCTTTATTTTGGACTAAGTGAGCATATCTTCATCTCCGTATCATTTCAATTGATTTCATCTAATTCTTGATATCATCTAATTTTTGCAATTTGTGTCGTATAATAGATTGAATAAAGAAAAATTCTAGTTAAATAATTTAATAAAATATCAGTTAAATTAAAATTAACTAAAAAAGAAAAATATAATTCAACTGTTGTTACAAAGGTAAATAAACAAATTTAATTTTGCTAGACTACGAAGGCATGTTAATTTCTTTTTATCTTTTGCAATATTGATTGGTGTAAGAACCAAAATAGATTTAAATTTTTTTTAATTAGATGGATTAATTAAAAAAAGAAACCTAAAGAAATATGATATTACTTTCACAAAATAATTTGTGAGAGAGAGCATAAAAAAATTAGAAAATTATAATGAATGTGGTTGAGAAAGTTGTATGCTTAGATTTGTTTAAAAATAATATGTTAAGCATTATGTCAAAATATTATTACTATTCTATCTATAAAATAAGTTAAAAGAGTTTTAAAAAATGAGGAATATAGTAATAAACCAATTTGGCTAGAGTAAGAAATATGTTTAAAGTTGGAACTCGCATTGCTCGATCGAGTTGATCGATCTATTTTTAAAGTCGATCGATTGAATCGATTGAATCGATTGAACATTAATACCTTAATTGATCTACCTATATACAAAATGTTACTAGGTATCTAATTTGCATTTTAACGTGTATAGGAATAAAGGTATTACGTGATATGTGTTCGTTGGAGTTCGATAATTTCTTTGCCTTTAAAAGTCTTCTTGAAAGATTCACATAGAAATTAATTTCTTTTAGATGTTTTGTTTACTAATATCCTCAACACTGACAAAACTTACAATATTTAAGTGGAAACAAACCAACTCAATGTTAAGAGAATCACAATTTCAATACGAACTAAATTAAGCTCTAAACATCGGAATGAAACCTATTCTCCTTCTTTGTGTGAATCTTTTAGGAAACAAATACTTAAAATGAAACATACACAAAATCAACACAACCAGTTTACGTGAAAAAACCTTCCTGATGTAGGAAGGAAACAACCACGGCACTCTATCTCCAAAACTTCCACTATCAAGAAAAAATTGTATAAAAGTTCCCTCTAGATAAAACAAGAGACAAAAAATCAACCACATCATTAAGAATACTAACAATTATTTTAAGAAAATAGAGAAATCTAACCTAATTTCATAGTCACTATTCATGGCCTATATTTTCCCAAATCGGTGAGTCAAATCCATCTTTCTTTGCATACACCCAATTGCAGCCAATTGCCTTCTTGCCATTAGGTAGTTGTGTCAACTTCCATGTTTTATTCTTCTGAAGGGACAAAAGTTCTTCATCCATGGCTTCCTTCTATCTTTCAACTTCACGGCTTCTGATTGATGCTTTATATATGGAAGGAACATCATCATGCACAATTGAAAGTGCATAGGCCACCGTATTCTTAAACTGAGTAGGTATGTCTTCAAAATCCTTGTATCGAGTAGGCACCTTGACATTTTGTCGTCGTGGCCTATCAACTGCAGTTTCTTCTTGTTGTTGTGAAGGTTCTTGGGTTAAAACCTTTTCATTTGATTCATCTTCTGTCAATGAAGGATCAGTTTTTGTCTTATCTTCACTAACTAGATTAACAATTCTGCTTTCAAACTCCACCTGTTTCGAAGTTTGCTCCACCTACTCTAAAGTGTCATCAATCTTCTTAGTTACCTTTCTCAACAATGCAGATTCATCAAAGGTAACATCTCTACTAAAGATTATATTTTTCGTTTCAAGGCACCATAGTCGATATCCCTTAGAACTAGAAGGGATCCCAAAAAAAATGGCTTTCTTGGCTCTTGGGTCCAACTTTGTTTTACGCTAAAATCTTTAGTGTTATTTTTGTTCTATTTTGATTTGAGAAATTATCTTGGGTTTATGGAATTTATTTCTTTATAACTATTTATTTTTCTAACAAATGTCAACTCTATTATTTATTTAATAATTTTTTAATTAATTAATTAATTAATTAATTTTTGTTTTTTTTCGGCCAAATTGGTTGTTACTCTAGGGGCTGATGTATCTATTTTGTCCAATGAAATTACAAGGAAATTTCAAAAGAAATTCACTTTTGGAACTTAACAGTTCAATTCCTTTTCTTTTTAATTTGATACTTTTAAAATGTTAAAAAGCAAGAAATAGTAAGGAAGTCTCGTGATAACAGAAAGGCATGCATGCCAAGTGACCAAGTCTCCAAAATAATGAAAGAGTCATCAATTAAAAAAAAGGACAAAAATTGTAAGGAAGCTAGCCTTCTTCGCAATTTCGCATCCAAATGTATTTATTAAAATAAGAGTTGTTATTCATTATGTAAGGAAGTCTCGTTAGCACTTAAGATTGAATTATATAATTAATTTTTATTAACTGTAATTTTATTTATTATCGATAATATTGTAATATAATTAATTTTAAGAATATAGTTGATATTTTATATATTTTTTATAATAATAAAAATATTTGTGTTAATATTATTATTTTAATTTTATTTTAAAAAAATTAATGCATGTATAAATAAACTTGTCATAATACAAATATTTTTAATTTAATATTTAAATGTATAGAATATTATTCTTTATTTTGTGATTTTGACACAACTATTTATATAACGAGTAATAATAATGTTACATAAATTTATATTTATATTAATTATAATATAATACGTAGTTAAATTTTATTGAAAAAAAGATAACTTTTAAAAAAATGTTATAATTATTATCTTATATTCTCTACGTGCTAGAAATTAAATTAAATTAAATTAATATTTATAAGAGCTTATCGATTAAAAAGGAAAAATTAAAATACATACAATAAATGAATTTTTTTTCCTACCAAATCACATGTAGTAAAGTGGTTAATTTTTTTTTCTATTAATGGTTTAGGGTCTAATTTTAATTAAAGTTAACAATATATATATACCTCAAGATTTAATGATAAAAATAAATAATCTTTTCAAGCTTTAACATTTATAGATGAATTAATAATAAAATTAATAAATTGAACTAATTTATAAAAATAAAAAAATGTAGACTAAAATTTAAAAATATAATGATTATAGATTAATAGACTTGAATTAAATTATAATTAACTTATTTTTAATAAATTATTCAATTATTATTAACACATAATATATTTCTTCAATATGATAAGTTATTTTTTTGGGATATTTTCCAATATAAATATCAGAAAATACTATTGTTTTATTTTTCTGTCAAGTTGGTTGTTGCTCTTGGGCTAATAATGTATATATTTATTATTATTAATTATTCCAAAAATACTATTAACATCTATATTTAAACCTTTACATCTTAGGAGCATATTTTCAGTCAAGATCTACTTCATCCCTATATGAGTGTAATTTGTGAGGAAACAAATTGAAACACCAAACCCAAACCCCAAAAAATAAAAAAGTGAGAGTGAGTTACTTGATTTCATCTCATTCTAATTGTTTCTCTTACAAGTTTAAAGAAAACACAAAAAGATAATTTTTCTTGAAGACTGGTTCCACTTCCTCATTCAAGAGAGATTCGGTAAGTATTCAGAATTTTACATATTTCATCTTTCAGTGAACTATCCATTGTATATATATATATATATATAGCTAATGCTTTTGATATGTTATCGAAAATACAGATAAAAGAAAAAAAAAGCGACAGATAATTGTTCTTGAAGACTCGTTCCACTTCCTCATTTCAGGGAGATTTGGTAAGAATATATAATTGTTTTCTATTTTGGACAATTTTATCATTATTTATTAGATTTGTTATTATTATATCCAACTGTTTACTTAATTACAACATTTGTCTACGATAAATAAGACTTATCCTTTATCTTTTTAAACTTTTTAAATGTATTTTGTTAAGCTTGTGTTTTTTTTTTAATATTTTCCCATACAACATATCTCAGAAAATTGGAAGAAGAAGAAAAGAAGGGAAGAAAAGCTTTTTTTAAAGTTTAAGGCTTTAAATTTTTTTTAAAAGTTTAAGACTTTAAAAATTTATAAAATTTTAAGTATATTAAATTATGATTTTTGAAGACTTTTACAAGTTTATAATTTTTTTATAAATTTAGATTTATTTAATTATTATTTTTTAAAATTTTATAAAAGTATTATGGTATTTATATTTTAATTTTTTTTGTATAAATAAGGTCTACCATAAGTAAAATATTTTCTCTACGAGATTTATGGATTTTTTTAAAACTCTTTTTCCTTTCTTTTCTTATTTTTTTCTATCTCCTTTTTTTCTCTTTTTCCTCTCGATCTTGGCTCACTCTTTTTATTTTTTATATTTGTTGAACTCAATCATCATCCCAAAATTGTTTTTTAATAACATCACATGATATTCCCACGAAGTATGGTATTCATTAAACATATAATAACATAATTTTTTTTTATTTTAATAGCTACTATGAACTAAGAATCTATAATAACTTTTATCAAAAGTTCACATGTTTTTTTAATTAACGCACGTGGATATCTTTTTTTACTTTCAAGAAAATTTAGATATTTTCACAACTTTAAAAATAATAAAGGTTTTATTAATTTTTTAAAATAAAATATATAATAATAAAAGTTTATAAATTATAGACCTAATTAACCTAGAGGGATGAATACGTTATTTTTAATTTATATTAATTTATAATTTATTAACTTAAACAAAACGATCAGACATATAATCGTGTAAAAAAAAATAAGTACGAAAATAAAAGAGTAACACACATATTTTTAGGTAGAAATAAACTAGTCTATAACCATGATCTAAGAGAAAAACCACCGGTCTATCGGATCACCTAACTTTTCACTATGAAAATCAAATATTCAAGTACAAACTCGGTTTTATGTTACCCTATCTAGGATACTGCCCTAATGTACTTTACATACAAGTCTATGCTCTGTTTTCACAATTTCTAAAATTAGCGTGAGTGGTTTCCAAACCAACATTTCAATAAGCTACTTGCCAATTAGATCATTCACAAATCAATTGCAAAGTGATTAGCACAAAAACATAAGTGCATGTGTGTGTTCTAGAATAGATTTAACAATGAATAATCCTAACTAATGATTTAAAATATGTCATTTAAATCAAATCAACTAGAAAATTTTAAAGCAAAAAGATTAAGTATAGATTTAATAAAAATTGTTTTTTTTAAATTTAATACTAAAATCAAATAATCATGATTATACATAAAATTATTTAATCTAAATATCAAAATATTTAATAAAAAGAATTAAATTAATTAAACAAATCAATATATATATTTTTCGATGCCTTGCACATTTGATGTTAATGAATGAAATAAGGAAAAAAAAACAAAAAACAAAACATAGGCTTAACTCTTCATATGATTACTTATCAATTTTAACTTTTCATTCACTAAGTATATATATTAATTCATATATAACCATTTGTAGCAGTTAGGTTTTTCTTCTATATTTTTTTTCTTTTTCAAAGCAAACTTATTAATCCTAACTCTATGTTTATATATATAGATAATGATAATCTACTAATATTAAGGTTAAAATATTTTGGGTAATATCCATGTGTCATGGTGGAACTCGAATTATGGATTAAGTGTAATGAGCTGAATAAATGGTAGTTGGTGCCCTTACTGACATTTTAAGCTTTTGTTAGAAATGATTAGCTACTATTCCTAAGTTTGTTATCAAAGCATGGTCTTCAAGTTTCGAAAAGCGCAAGTTTGAGGACAAATTTCTCTTACGAGGGAGGGAGTGATGCGTCACTTGTTTGGTTGTGGCCAACCCCTTGACTTGCGTGGTTCATGGTGGATCATATCCATGTATCTTGGTGGAACTCGAATTCTGGGTTAAGTGTAATGGGTTGAGTAAAAGGTAATTGACGCCCCCTAACGGCTTAACCTTTTGGTAGGAATGTTTAGTTACTATTCTTAAGTTTTAGATTACCTCTTAAAAATATAAAAATATAAAAAAAATGTTTAAGCACCAAAATTAATATTATATTTATGAATATGTGTTATTAAATGCATAAATACAATCTTATGTGTCATCTCTATTGAAAATTATATAATATTTTTAAAAATTTAATAAATCATACTTTTAAATCTTTAGAAAACTACTTATTAAAAACTGTTGTCCTTTTGAATTCTAATGAAATATACCCTTTAAAGTTAAAAAATCTGCTTTTTATATTTTAAAATTATAAGGAGCTATATTTTAAGAAAACTTACAAAGGCAACTTAAATATCTGATAAGCGAGTTGATAAGCTAAGATAATATAAAGTTAAGAGAAATTTATAAGAAATAAATATTATATTGTGATTCGCATAGTGTTATGAAAGTATTATTTACCTCTCTTTTATTTCAAATCACATAAAAATAATAATTTTTGATAAATAAATATTATAATAAATGTTAGACCAGCAAAACCCAAGATGAAAATGGTTAATAAATACATTATTTTAGAGTAATTATACATAATTATAAAACTTCAAATAATCTGAACACATTATCTAAATTTTTTTCATAAAGATATTATAACTAGACCACCAACCGACCAAGAAGGTTTAACCGATTGGTTTTATTTCTAAAAAATAATAAAAACATCTTTATATATATTCTACTACTCATGCGTTATCTGCCTCATATGAAGATAACATAAATTATACATAATTATCAAACTTCAAATAATTTAAACACATTATCTAAATTTGAAATCTCAAAATAACAAATAAATTATGATCAAAGTTTTTATATTATTAACAATAATTTTTAAAATAACCTATTAGGATGAAAACAATTATTTTAATTTAATAATTTTAATTATAATATATAATTTATAATTTTATATTAATTTAATAAAAAGTCACTCAGTTTTGTTACAAATGGTTTTTCTTTTGATGAAACTATTTTTTTTTTACAAATGGTTTTTCTTAGGATGAAATTATTTTTTCAAATTATAATTGGTCAAAATTATCCTTTTTCGATTCGGTTTGGATAAAAACAATCGGTTTGACATGTTTTTTTTATTAAACATGATCACCATTTCTAATCAAACTTTTTTTTTCCCATTTTATTATGGCCTGTCACAAAATTGCTTTAATAATTAGATAATACATATAGAATTTCTCTATTGTTTTCTTTAAATTAAATTGTTTTATATTTAAGTTAATATTGTTTCATAACTATTTTTGAAATTCTCATATTTATTTATTTGCACTGGTTTATATTATTGGAACGTATTTGACAAATGTTTCTCATTAAATATTTTAAACTCGTTACTTCAGAAGAACTTTCTTGATAAAATTTTGTTGATAATGATACCTGATAATTTTGGTAAGCCTGTCAGCGATATGTTTTTCTGATACCTATTAGTCACAACATGGTTTTGTTAGAAAATATTATTTGCTGACAAGATTAAAACAAACTTTTTTCGATGAATTTGTTTTGTTAGTAATAAATTTAATTTAATATATTATTTTTATATTTCAATAATTAAGATTTATAAAAAAAATAAAGAAAAAATATTTCTTTAAATCTTAACATTTGGATAAATTAATGTAAAAAATATAAAAAAAATTGGATCTATTGATCCAATCTCAACCTGTGAATGCTAAAGATATTTACTCTTTTTTAATATATAATTTTATGAAAAAGATTATAAAAATCTATTCAAATTTATGTAAAGTTTTTAAAAAATCAACCACATCATCAAGAATACTAACAATTATTTTAAGAAAATAAAAAAATCTAACCCAATTTCATAGTTACTATTCACGGCCCATATTTTCCCAAACCGGTGAGTCTTCTCTATTTGGCCATTAAGCCACAAGCCTTTTTAGGCTCCTCCAAATAAGAGGAAAAACTCAACAAATCTCCCCATTTTCCCGATTAGATGAAAGGATCTACCACCTCCACAACTCCTTACAAGCTTCCATTTTTGCAATAAACTTCATCTCTGCTGTAGAATGTGCAACATACTTTTGTAATTTTGACTGCCTAGAAACTACATTATTAGGCAAAGTAATTAGATAACTTGAATTAGACTTACGAGAATCTTCATCTCTTGGCAAATCTCATAATGATTTTTACTGCATCCTAATGCTTTCATCCACAACAACTTTACTTCCAAAGCTATGTCTAGTCTTTTAAACACCGTTGCATACATTAAGCTTCCTACTATTGAGGCATATGGAACCTTTTCCATATCTTCTCTTTATCTGTCGAAGAGCCTTGACTCAATCTCAATTTAAAGTGGTTAGATAAAGGAGAAAAATGTTATCAAAATCAATATATTTTTTTCTGACTGAATCCCTTGACGACCAGTCTATCTTTGTATCATGGTTGTGAACTGTGTTCTTCTTGCTTCACCCTGTAAACCCATTTGTTTTTTAGAGCTCTCTTACTCTTAGCAATTTTACTAGCCCAAAATAAATAGATCTCTAAACATTGGAATGAAACATATTCTTCTTCTTTGTGTTAATCTTTTAAAAAACAAATAAATAGAATTCAATCATGTCACTTCATCTCCAAAGCTTTACTATCAAAAAACAATTGAATAAAAAGTTCTATCTAGATAAAATTATAGACACGCTCTGTTTAGTCAATAAGTCTCTTCATACAATGTTCCCAATTACCTGAAAACTTTAAATGGTTTTGAAAGCAATTGACCAAAAAAATGACTTAATGGTACGCTTGTAACTTTTTAAAATATTTGGTGGTAGGTTTATGATCGAAAAAAAGCAGTTAATGTGAAATAAATTAATAAATTTGGTGGGGAATAGTATTGTTATTCCTTTTTAAAATATTTTTTGAAAACATAACATATATAATTTTTTTATTTTGAAAAATTACGGATACAAATCCCAAATTAATATCATTTTTAGATCAGATCATTGTTTTTAAAAGAGAGATGGATATGTATCTTATTATTAACTAACAACAAGTTTGTTGTAGCCCGTATAATTGTAGATCTTACTATTTTATTAGTGTAAATGGGTATAATGTTGTTGATTTATATACCAAGAAGAAGATTGATTTCAATTATTATAATCATACCTAAGCTATTTAAATAACATTGAAGCATTCAATTCCATAATATATAGAGTAAATTGTTAATTTTATTTATTTTGGTTATTTATTTATTTGAATATACTAGTTAAAGATATGTAATTTTTAGTTGAAATTTGCAACTTTAGTTTTGTTTAAGTGTAAAATATATTTGATATAACGAAAATTAAATAAATAATAACAATAAGTTGTTCATCGTGCCACGTTGTCGATATTTAATTTATTTCTTTCTCTTTTGGCTTTACTAGGTTTCATTTCACAAAACACAATTGAACAAGCTTTCGCAGGCAATGGAAGTTATTTTGGGGAATTGTAATCATGGTGGAAATATTGTTGGGCTAGTATTTCGCCAGGTGGGCTACATATTTAAGTATAAAAGTAACATTGCTAGCCTCGACACTGAAGTCAGACTCTTAGGAGTTGAAAAAGAAGGAATCCTACAGAAGATTAATCAGGCCAGAAGGAATAATGAAGAAATTCTTGTTCCTGTTGTAGACTGGATGGAAAGATCCCGCAAAGTCAGCGCAGATGCTGCCAGTAATCGGGATAATGTGGAAGGACATGCAAAGGCAAAATGTTCCTTTCGATCCTTTCCAAATCTGTTTTGGCGTCATCGACTCAGTAAGGATGCAAAGAAGATGGCTGACTCTATTGCATCTCTCCGTAAAAGTATTCCTAATGATCCAATTTCTTGTTCTCGTGTTCCACCGAGTAGTGATGATGTGATTGATGGATATGAGGCTTTTGAATCGAGAAATTCAATTATGAATCAAATAATGGAGGCACTTAAAGATCCGGAAGTGCGGGTGGTTGGTTTGCATGGCATGGGCGGTAGTGGTAAGACCTTGTTAGCTAAAGAAGTTTCTAGGCTAGCCAGGCTTGATAAGGTGTTTGAAATTGATGTTATGGTGACTGTATCCCAAGTCCAAAATCTCCATGACATTCAACAACATATTGCTGAAAAGTTGTGTTTGGATCTCTCTAAATTTGAGACTTTGCCAGCGAGAGCAGATGAGCTACGACATAGATTGAGACAAGAGAAGAATATTCTCATAACTTTGGATGATGTCTGGGATAAACTGGACTTGCAAGAGATCGGTGTCTCGTTTGGGAACGATCGAAAGGGATGCAAGATATTTTTGACCTCTAGATCTGCTCATGTCTGCGATGTTATGAAAGCTGAGAAGAGTACTACTTTCAAGCTTTCGGATTTAACCGATAAAGAGGCAAGACTGTTGTTTGATAAGAATGTGGGTGTTGGTGACTCAGCTAGAGGACCTGATTTTGAAAATTTGGCAGCTGAGATAACTAAAGAATGTGCACGCTTGCCGCTTGCAATTGTAATAGTTGCGTCTGCTTTGAAGAATAGAGAACTAAATGCTTGGCAAGATGCCTTGCTACAATTGCAAAAGGCTACTCCTACGAACATTGATGGAATGATCAAGCAAGTCTACTCATGTATAATGATCAGTTTAGAATATTTAGAAAGTGTAGAAGCAAGATATTTGTTGTTACTTTGCAGTCTACATGCAGAAGATGATTATATAGAAATTGAGGACTTGATAAAATATTCTGTGGGCTTAAGGTTGTTCTCAGATATCATAAGATTAAAAGAGGTAAGGAATAGAGTGCAAAATTTGGTTGGTAAACTGAAACTTTGTAATTTGTTGTTGGATGGTGAAGATGAAATGTCGGTTAAAATGCATGATGTTGTTCGTGATGCTTGTCTATACATTTCCAGAGACGAGTGCATGCATTTTATAAGAGATGTTGTTCATTTAAAAGAGGTTGAGAGTAAAAAACTTGAAGAATCGACTGCAATTTCACTACCATATGAGGCCTTTAATCAACTACCTCAAAAGTTGAAATATCCCAAGCTCAAGCTACTTTTGCTACGTGGGAAAAAATGGCATTATCTGATAATCAATTATTTAAAAACCCCGAAAAAATGGGAGCCTAAGGTGGAAATTTTAAAGGAGGAATGTTTTGAAGAAATGAAGGACCTCAGAGTTTTGTGTTTGATAAATATACAGGTAAATCCAACATGCTTTTCTTCACTTAAAAATCTGCAGACTTTGTGTTTGATACATTGCCAGCTACAAGATATAGCACCCATTGGAGAGTTGAACAATTTGAAAATTCTGGACCTTTCGGATTCTAGTACTTTTTCTTTGCCAATAGAAATTGGACAATTGACTCAATTACAGTTGTTGGATTTAAATTATTGTACGGATCTTAAAATTGTTGTACCCCACGTGTTATCAAATCTGAAAAATTTAGAGGAGTTGCATATGAGGGACTTTAGATATTGGGGTGAAGGAAATGCTAGTACTAGGGAGCTAATGGATTTGGTTCAATTGACCAATCTAGATATAGATGTGCCTTATTTTGAGATTCTTCCTAGAGCTAATGATATGATATCTCTCTACAACAATCTAGAGAGATATCATATCATTATAGGACACTGGGATCATACACACTATTTTTTTCCACACACATATTCAAAAATATTGCAACTACAGCTTGCGGAAAGTCATCATGTGAAGGCCCATGGTCTTGAAAGCCTTATAAAAACTGCTGAAGGATTGGGCTTAAAAGGATTCGTTGATGTGATTGATATTTCTGAATTGGACCCCCATCATGGATTTCCACATGTGAAGTCACTTACTCTAGAGCGCATGCTGAATTTGGAGAAAATATGCAGTGGAAAATTGAATTCAAGTTCTTTCGGTAATTTAAAAAAAGTCAAAGTAGAGGATTGTTATCGCTTGAAGAGCCTCTTCTCATTCTCTATTGCCAGACAGTTTGAGGAAATTAAAGTGTTGCATTGTCCAGTACTACAGGAGATTGGCACCCATGAAAATGAATATGAATCCCATAATGATATTAATGATACCATGAAGGAGAGTCAGCTAGTAACCTTGCAATTGGAGAACTTGCCAAACCTTAATCGATTCTTTTTGCCTGAAGCAGAGACCATTTCTATATCAGAAAAGGGAAATGAATTATTCAATACGAAGGTACGTGTTCTTTCTTTTGATAATTTATTTTGTAGAAATTAAAATGCTAATGCAAAGTGACAAAGAAGTATCAATGCATAGGTATTGGACACCCTATGTCATTAGCTTAAAATTATAGGGGTAATTTTATCTCAAAAATGATAAGCATGATTTAAATTTTATATATATTTTATATATAGTATAGGTAGTATAGTTATAGAAATTTAAATTAATTTAAATACACATGGTATTTTTTACTAAATACGTTTTGTTTGCATATATTACTTGTTTGATCTTTATGTTTAGAATAGTTATTAAACGTGTTAATCATCATATGATTAGAGTCCATATTAGATGTAATGCTTACTCCATCATCATGCTTAAAGTCATTTTATTGAGTGTGATAGTCTTAAAAAATAGAGGTATTTTAAATATTTGAATTTTAAAAATATCTTTTAACTTTGCATAAATGTTTTTTTTAAATATAAAGGGTAAGATATGTATTTATTTTAAAATATAATAACATTTTTGTATAAATTTAAATTATTCAAAACACAATTCATTTATTATTAAATTTATTTTGTTGCATATTTCACTTATTTGATCATAATGTTTGAAGTCCTTATTGGATGTGGTAATCATCTTATGATTAACAGTTTAAAGTCCTTATTTCATGTGATAGTAAAGTCCTTAAAGATCACCTAATATGGTTAATAACTTAAAAATATGGATAATTTTATCGAAAAAGTGATATAAATTATATAGAGAGAGAGAGAGATTTAAATTATTTTAAATATAGGGGTATTTTAAATATTTGAGTTTTAAAAATATCTTTAACTTCTTAAATGATTCTTCTTTTTTGAACATAAAGGGAAAGATGTATACTTATTTTAAAATATAATGACATTTTTGTTTAAATTTAAATTATTTTAAAAGCACATGTAGTGTATAATAAATATATATTGTTTGCATATATCATTTATTTGATCATGTTTGAAGTCCTTATTGGATGTTACCATCTTATTATGATTAAAATTCTTATTCGATAATAATGAGAGAAATTTAAACTATTTTAAATACACATAGCATTTGTTATTAAATACTTTTGATATGCATATATTCTTTATTTGATAATGTTTAGAGTACTTATTTGGATGTGATAATAGAGTTTTAAAATGACACATCAATAACTGAAAATATAGGGATAATTTAAATATTTGAATTTTGAAACTATCTTTTAATTATTTATTAATTTTTATGAATATTTGAGTTTTGAAAATATTTATTCAAATTTATATTATTTGAAAGACACGTATCATTTATTATTAAATAGATTTTGTTTGCGTATCACTTATTTGATCATCACGGGTCCTTGTTGGATGTGGTAATCTTGCTATGATTAAAATTCTTATTAAATGTGATCATAATATTTAAAGTCCTCACAAGACACATAATGTTTCTATCTTAAAAAATTTAGACATTATTAGACTCTTATATATAGTACAAATAAAAAGATGGTATAGACATGCATGGTTTTACAACTTTTTTAATAAAATCTAAATTTATACAATAATTGGTTAAATTTAATGTTTAAAGCATCATTTTGTATATATATATGAAGACAATATCAAAACTCACGCTCAATAGAATTTGAACATAAAAAAATGTTTTTATTGACATTTCAAGACTTTAACTTCAACTTATGCTATAGACATTATATGTTTACCACATAGTATAATAGATGTATTCTTTATTTTTGTGATTGTTTTTGATATATTAACTCATTTACAAACTAAATTACCCCTAAATATGTTTTTTATTTTTAATTATCGATTATATAAATAAGTTTTTTAAAGTATCTAAATCGAGTAATACAATGGGTAAAGATAATACAAGTATGTTTTAATGTAAAATTTATGCAATTTTTTTGGATTTTAATTACTAGTACAATTAAACTGTTATTATAAAGGTAAATAAACAAATATAATTTTGCTAGACCATGAAGTCATGTTAATTTCTTTTTATCTTTTGCAATATTGATTGGTGTAAGAACAAAATAGACTTAAAAAAGTTTTTTTTAATTATTAACTTTTTAAATAAGTTTTTATTTAGAATGAAAATACTTAAGATTATAATATTTGTATCTACCTTGTACATACATATTGAAAATATGGATTTATCTATTGAAATAATATGTTTATTTTTTGAATATATCTTAATTCATGTTTTTTTTATTTCAACGTCAAATAATTTTTTAAAATATAATATTTAAATATAAAATAAGAGAAATAGACATATACATTATTTAATTTAGTTATTATTTTTCACCAAAAGTTATTCTCTCTTTTTTTAAATATTAATGTTATAGTTTAGGTCAGTAGTCTTTTAATAGTTGATGAATTTAATTTTTGAGTGGTGTTTATTTTTTTATTTCTTTCAAATAATTATATATTTATACATATTCATATATATTATATACATAAAATTCGAACTCATAATAAAAACATAAGTTATACAATAGAAAATTTATAATATTTTTAAATACTAATCTTAATGAACAATTTATCTTTTTAATAATATGACAAGTAATTGGTTTATTTAACATTTAAACTTAGGTTTTCGATGCTAGAACTCAAGTCTTGAAGCATTTGAATTTTAGCCACTGTAATAGTTAGCACACACCCTTCCCCCTTAAACACATATTTGCCATTCTTAAATTCTCATTTGAAACACCATATATTCTCTACTCACCCTCAACTTCTGTTGATACAAGTTTATAAAAACAGTGTAGGAACAATATTACCGATAACTTGAAAGTAACTGCTTGGGTTGAGTCGCGGACTAGGTCGCTCTCTTTAAGACGTTTTCGTGACTCTGCCCAATTTGTGCAAGCAAACACAGCCTCGTCGTCCCCAGGATAAAACAGCCTAAAATCTTAATCTCTGTCTCAGAACTTCACTGCACTGATGAAGACTGGAATGTTACACCTGAAAATTTGTTGCTCGGAAAACTAAAAGAAACTTAGAAATTGTAGAGAGAATTTTTTTTCGTAGGGAGATGAGATTACTGATTGTTGTGTATCAAATGAGAGCTGAAGCCCTCCTTTTATAGATTTTAGAAACCGTGTGGCAATTATGAATAAAACGATAATGTCTGGGAATTAAGAGCGTAACGGCCATTCTGAGTAATGAAGAGTAACGGTCATTTTCAGATTAAAGATGAGTAACGGATAACGGATATATTTTTTTATGAGTAAATACAAGCAACGATTCTTTTTTCTGAATAAAGAAGACAAACGGCCATATTCTTAATAAAAATAATAATTTTTTCTAAATATATATATATATATAACAACCATTTTGTAAGTGGAAAATTTTTCCTTAAAAGAATATTTTACCAAAAAAGAAAATACCACCTCACACACCCACTCGCACTCGGTTCTCTCCCCTTCCACAAAAGTGGGTGCCCCTTGGGGCCCAATCCCAATAGCCAACTCTTCACTATTTATACCTCTTTAAAATAATGTAAAAAAACAATGTGGGACAAGGTACATTTCCCAACAAATTTTTTTTAATTAAATTTCATCTTTTCCAACAACTTCTCACCATGCCCGTTAAAGATATGGTCATCTCTCACTAATACATATAGTGATATTAGATTTCTTATAAGGGCTTTTACATGCCTGGTGTTTCCGAAGGTTATTTAGTCCCATCACCCATCTTAATGTCATAGAGCCCATTACAACCACCTTACACACTTGATCATTTTCCATGTACGTAACATCATTAGCAACTGGTTTATACAAGGTGAATTAGTCTATATGCAGGATGTCTTGTGGTAAGAGCACCTAGAGTCCAAGATCCAATCTTGATAACAATGACTATTAACCACTATGAAAGCTTCTTTATTGTCAAACTATTTGTATTGTTATTATCTCTATCTTTATCTCTAAATCTTTTCTTCCTCTTTGAACATTCACATTTAAAGTGACCTTGTGATAATAAAACATTTAAAGGTTATATGGGATGACCTTAATTTAGATCTTGATCGAGGCTTATTCAATTTATAGTCTCTTCTATCACTTCTTTTAGAGAACTGCGTCTACATCATCTTTCATGACAAAATATTTCTGATCTTGTACTGAAAGTTTATAAGATATGGACATGACTAACCTAGAGGGGGGTTTATTGGTTATTTTTAATTTTTATCAATTTATAATTTACTAACCTAAATAAAGCGGCCAAACATGCAATCGTGTGTAAGAGTAAAGTGCGGAAATTATAACACGATATTTTTAGGTGGAAACAACCTAGACCACAACAATGACCTAAGAGGAAAACCACCGGTCCACTTTGTACCTAACTTTCCACTATGAAAATCAAATGTTCAAGTACAAACTCGATCTTATGCTACCCTCCCTAGGATACTGGCCCAATGTACTTTACTTACGAGCCTCTGCTCTGTTTTCACAGTTTCCAATATAGGGTGAGCGGTTTCTATACCAACGTTCCAATAAGCTCCCCGCCAATCAGATCGTTCACAAAGTAACTGCAAAATAGTTAGCACAAAAACACAAGTGTCCGTGTGTGTTCTAGAACGGATTTAAAAATGAATAATCATAATTAGATGATTTAAAACAAATGTCATTTAAACCAAATCAACTAGAATATTCTAGAGCAAAAAGATTACGCATAATTTCAGTAAAAATAACTTCTTTGAAATTTAATAATTAAATCAAATAATCATGATCGCTCATAAAATTATTTAATCTAAATATTTAAAAATTTAATTAAGAAGAATTAAATTAACTAATACAAAACAATATATATTGATTACCTTTACTGCGTGCCTTTGCTGACTTTTACTGCTAAATTCTTAGTATATATATATTAACTTGATACTTGTGATTAATGAAAATTATATATGTTATTATATATAAACTTCATATGCTCGCTGCTTTCAACTTCAATTTGTTTTTTTTCGGCAGTATAACTATTCTTCTTCAGCAGCTTCAATTTGTTTTTTTTCGGCAATTTTTTTTTCTCCCAGCACTACCATCAACCCTAATGTATTTCTATTTATAGATAATAATAATACCTAATAGTATTAGGTTTAAATGCATTTTGGACTTAATTTTTCAAATCCCATTCAAAACCTTAATAAAAAAATATTTTTTAAATCATATCTTAAAAAATATTAAGATACATAAAAAATATTTAAGCACCAAAAATAATTTTAGATTTATGAACATGTACTATTAAATATATAAATGAAATTATATGTGTCGTAATTATAAAAGACATACCTGAATTACGGATATTTGGAACTTGAACATTTGTTCGGCTGTTCTTGATAAACTTGATAGTAGGCCTAAAATAAATTTACAAATAAATATTTTGTCCACGAAAATAGCCAACACTCATAGTCCTTACAAACTCCCCCTTTGGCATTTTCGTGTGCCAAAACCTCTCACTTACTACATGACACTTAAAGGAATAAGATAAAAATACAATGATGTCCCAGACTTCATAGTGGAACTATCTTATGGTCCGGTGAATCCATCTTCGCTGCAACTTGATAAGCTTATAAGTAACTGAAAAGACATAGGTAAAGCAAACAACAACTTGGCTTGAAAGCCTCATTGTACATAAAAATAAGCGAAGTGTAAAGAATAGTCATGTAGTATACATTCATACCAATCAAGCTTAATAAAAATATGTTCTCCCCTTATATGCATAACAAAATAAAAACATGGAAGTAAATATTCTCTCCCCCTTTTTGACATACGAGAAGGACAAAGCATTAGACAAAGAATTGAAGCTAAACTTCTCCTAAAGATATAAAAGTGTAAAATCAGAGTAATGCAAAAGTGCAATGTGCTTTAAACTATCCCTAAGTTCTATGACTCTCTAACTTAGAAACCAATTAAAAAAGTAATAAATGAATTTATTATTTTTTTTTTTTTGCAATTTTTTATAACTAGCCACATAAGGTATTAATCTCATTTAATTTCAGACAAGCACACAAGCAATTGAGAACTCATCATTATTGAACTCCAATTTTGATTATTTATCATATAAATAAATAAGTAGAATAGAAGGAGTGCACACGCACACTTCGCACATATAATGACATATTGACATTTACTTAAAATAGTATTCATGTTTAAACTCCATAAATATGTCGATTAATTCATTTATGATCTATCAAGAAAGACTCAAAAAAAATATCACCTATCATATAAAAATATAATCGAGTCTTCAATCTTACAAAATAAAATATATTTACTAAAAGAGGACTTAATTTTTTTTTCTTATAAATGAGGTAAATGATATATATATATATATATATATATATATATATATATATTTAACCTCTATTAGCTTTTTCTTTTTGTGCATTCCAAGTACAAGATTTATAAGCAATCAGTTTTTGCATAATCTTTCCTTTTTTTTTTTGCACGAGCCATAAACCTAGCACGATGACTTTCACACTAGTTGTGAGGTAGCCCTCTCCGTTCATTGTGGTAGCTTCACACATCACAGTAGGTAGCCCTCTCAATACTAGGTGCCTCCATACGGTAAAATTTTAGTAAGTAAAAGTAGAACTCAACACAATTTTACAATCAAGATTAGTGAAAGTCCTAGAGTCTTTCAAGAAAATTCATAAACTTCAAGCATAACATATATGTGTGTTCGTGAGTGTGTGAATAAGTTTATGTCAACACCGATCATCACATGTATAAGAATATATGTGTATGCATAAGCCAAAATTGTAGCATAATTTATACAATAAATATCAAAATGAGTTGAGTCACTAAAAATGAGATTATGTGTATGGAAGTATTAAATAAGTTGAATATTGTGTTGGCCAAACAAGGATTTTTTTTTTTTTTTGTAAGTTTAACTAATAAATAAAATAAAGACAATAAATATTGCTCACCTAAGTTCATTTAAGCACTCTATCAAAAATACCTAGATGAAGGAATAAAAGATGGTCATGTGACCAAGAAAAAACAACCTTTCCTAACCCACATTTTCTTGCATTTTGATTTCTCTATATCATTGGGTTGGGACTCAACTGACTTAGGTTTCATAAGCATGTTTTTGAACTTAGCTATTATTTTCTCATTCATCTCAAATGAAGATGCAGTATGCATAATAGGATGATGATAATGAGTCATAGCATTAAACGTACTAAATTTTGCTTGCCTCTTTGAACCTAAGACTTCATGCTTCCTAGTAGAATTTTTGAACAAATTATTATAATTTCCATTCATCCTTGAGTATGATGTAGCATGCATAGATGAATAATGCTTATGTGTCCTACTATGTGAAGCATGTAAAGAATGATTAAGTTTAGGAGCATTCATCAAATATCTACATTTTGGTCTTATATGACCTTTCCTACCACAATGATGACAGACAGGCACAAACTTAACATTTTTTTCTACCATAGGTGCAATAGTTCTTTGTGCATAAGTAGTAACAATAGGAGTAGAGTTTAAGGACCTTACAAATGTGGTTTTTGATGTTGAAGGTGTTGAATGTTCATCTATGTATCCAAGACCTCTCTTATCTCCATGTAGTTTTCCATAGTTTAGGACTTTGGTCAATTTTTCAGCACCTATGGTCAAATTCTTCACTGTATCTTTAGCAATACTAAGTTCTTGCCTAAGCTTTTTGTTTTCCTCAGTGGTTTCTACAAGTCTCAAATTCATGGCATTAATATTTTCAGATAATTCCTTTTTATCTTTCTCTAGGCTACAGGAATTTGTTTTGTGAATATTGATGATATCATTAAGTTTAGTTATGTCCACAAGTAGTTTATCCCTCTCTTCTCTAGAACTTAAACAATCCATGAATAGTTCCTCATAACTCGATACATTAAACTTAGACAATAAGAAAGAGGAGTTTACTTCCTCATTTTCTTCATCCGAGCTAGAGTCAGAGTCATTGTGGTGTGCTTTGGTAGTTGCGGTGAAGGCACGATAGTTTGTGTCATCATCTTCTGAGTTACTAGCATTGTCCTGCTCACTTTCTGTGTCACTGAGTGTAGCATTAAAGGATTTTCCAAATTTATTTTTATTGTTAGCACAATCTGTAGAAATATGACTAAATCCCCCACAAGTAAAGCATTGAGGACTAGTGGGCTTACTTTTCTTACCATCAAGGCTAGGAGACTTGATTTCCCTTGAATTTCGGTCATTCGAACGACTGGATTGTCCCTTGTTGGAATGATTATTCTGTTGACCCTTCTTCTTCATGAACTACTTAAATTTTCGTGCTAACAAGACTAGTGACTCATCATTCATATCATCATCACTATCAGAGATGTCCTTTTTGGAGCTTTTGAATGCCACATCCTTATTTTTCTTGGGTGGATCAAGAGAAAGCTCATAGGTTTGGATTGACCCGACAAGTTCATCAATTTTTAGTGTGTCTATATTCTTGCTTTCCTCTATCGTTGTAACTTTCATCTTATAGTCAGCTGTTAAAGAGCTTAGGAGTTTGCGCACTTGTATAGGTTGTGAAATTTTCTCACCAAGGTTAGAACAAGCATTAGTGATATCACAGAAGCGAGCACAGAATTGACCAAAAGTTTCATTGTTGCTCATTTGAATAGAATCAAACTCAGATGTTAGCAATCTCAATTTTGTTTGTTTTACTTGGGAAGTACCTTCATGAGCAAGAGCAAGTGCATTCCATGCATCTTTAGGAGTCTCACAGTCGAAGATGCGACGAAACTCATCCATCGACACTGCAGCGAATATTGAGCTTAGACCTTTTTGGTTTGCCCTACTAAGGGTGCGTTCTTCAGTGGTTCAGTCTCTTCTTGGCTTTATGATTGTTACACCATCTTTCGTTACAGAAGATGGTTCCCAACCATCAAGAATAACATCCCAGACTTTTTCATCTTGTCTGAGAAAGGCTTGCATGCGAGCCTTCCAGTAAGGGTAATTAAACCCATTAAAGAGTGGGGGTCTAACAGATGACCCACCTTCTTTCATTTGGTCCATAAGTAAGTGTATGTGTCCCTAAAGATCAATCTCACTAAGTGTGTCTAGTGTCGGCTTTGATACCAATTGAAAGTTTATAAGATATGGACCTGATTAACCTAGAGGGGGGTGAATAGGTTATTTTTAATTTTTATCAATTTATAATTTACTAACCTAAACAAAGCGGCCAAACATGCAATCGTGTGTAAGAGTAAAGTGCGGAAATTATAACACGATATTTTTAGGTGGAAAGAACCTAGGCCACAACAATGACCTAAGAGGAAAACCACCGGTCCACTTTGTACCTAACTTTCCACTATGAAAATCAAATGTTCAAGTACAAACTCGGTCTTATGCTACCCTCCCTAGGATACTGGCCCAATGTACTTTACTTACGAGCCCCTACTCTGTTTTCACAGTTTCCAATATTAGCGTGAGCGGTTTCCATACCAACGTTCCAATAAGCTCCCCGCCAATCAGATCGTTCACAAAGTAACTGCAAAATAGTTAGCACAAAAACACAAGTGCCCGTGTGTGTTCTAGAACGGATTTAAAAATGAATAATCATAACTAGATGATTTAAAACAAATGTCATTTAAACCAAATCAACTAGAATATTCTAGAGCAAAAAGATTACGCATAATTTGAGTAAAAATAACTTCTTTAAAATTTAATAATTAAATCAAATAATTATTATTTAATCTAAATATTTAAAAATTTAATTAAGAAGAATTAAATTATCTAATGCAAAATAATATATATTGATTACCTTTACTGCGTGACTTTGCTGCCTTTTACTGCTAAATTCTTAGTATATATATATTAAATTGATACTTGTGATTAATGACAATTATATATGTTATTATATATAAACTTCATATGCTCGCTGCTTTCAACTTCAATTTTTTTTTCGGCAGTATAACTGTTCTTCTTCAGCAACTTCAATTTGTTTTTTTTGTCGGCAGTTTTTTTTTCTCTCAGCACTACCATCAACCCTAATGTCTTTCTATTTATAGATAATAATAATACCTAATAGTACTAGGTTTAAATGCATTTTGGGCTTAATTTTTCAAAGCCTATTCAAAGTCTTAATAAAAAAATATTTTTTAAATCATATCTTAAAAAATATTAAGATACATAAAAAATATTTAAGCACCAAAAATAATTTTAGATTTATGAACATGTACTATTAAATATACAAATGAAATTTTATGTGTCGTAATTAAAAAAGACATACCTGAAGTACAAATATTTGGAACTTGAATATTTGTTCGGCTGTTCTTGATAAACTTGATAGCAGGCCTAAAATAAATTTACAAATAAATATTTTGTCCACGAAAATAGCCAATACTCATAGTCCTTACATGTACGATATGAAGAAAGCACCAAGGCAATGGTAGTATGACTCATTGATAGAGAAAAATAAATACAACAAAACAACGGCTAATCATTGCGTCTTTATCAAGAAATTCTCTGATGGTGATTTTATTATTCTTTTGTTTTATGTCGAAAATATGTTGATTATAGATCAAAATATTGACAAGATTAACCGCAATAGGTAAATGCAAAAGATCTAGCTTTTCGAAAAACGGTATGTTGAAAAAGTTCTTGAAAGATTCAACGTGAGCAAAACTAAACCTATTAGTTGTCCACTTGTAAGCCATTTCAAACTTAATATGAGTCAATATCTTTCAAGTAAGGAGGAGAAATTAGAGATGAGCAAGGTGCCTTATGCATCGACGGTTGGCATTCTAATGTACGCTATGATATACACCAAACCAGACATTGCATATAGTGTTGACGTTGTGAGCCGATCCTTATCAAATCCTGGAAAAGAATATTGGGTAGAATTTAAATGGATACTCAAGTATCTCACAGGAACCTGCATTTTTTGTAAATGTTTTTATGGCGATATGAATACGAGGAAATCAATATCTTGGTACCTAATAACATTTGGAAGGGGAGCTATTTCATGGCAATCACGATTACAAAAATGTATTGCCTTAAGTAACACAGAAGCAGAGTACATTGTAATCACTGAAAGTTGTAAGGAGATCATGTGGATGAAAAAGTTCCTACAAGAATTACATTAGAACTAAGAAAATTATTTTATTTATTGCAACAGTCAGAGTGCAATTCACCTTAGCAAAAACCTAACCTTCTACTCAAGGTCCAAACACATCGACGTAAGGTATCATTGGATTCGTGAAGTTTTGGAACATAAACTATTGCAAGTTAGAATATCCATACCAAGGATAACAAGTGAGAGAAAAGCTTATTATATGTAGAAAGATTGTAGGTGTGGATCCCACATAAGGTAGAAGAGGAGATTTGTTGGTCCAACTATGTGGGCCAATAGAAAAATAATAATAATAAAGGTATTTAACAAAGATTGTCATAGAAGAGGAAAAAAATCAAAAATGTTAGGCTAGAATTGGCGTTAAAGATTCATTATTTCCTTCTATTACAGGTCTTAGCCTTAATCTAAATAGATAGAACAAGCTCAGAGAAAAGAAATTACAGAGAGTCTTACGGGTTCGGTGATTGTTACTTTCAATTGAAAGGTTTTCGACGTTAAAATCTTTGGTGTTATTTTTGTTCTATTTTAATTTGGAAAATTATCTTGGATTTTTAGAATTTTTTCTTTAAAATTGTCTATTTTTTCAACAGATGACAACCCTATTATTTATTTAAAATTTTTTTTCCATTTAATTTTTCTTTAGTGTAGTTTAGTGAAACCATGATTTTTGTGATGATGACTCAATTATTATTTTTATAATTTTTAATTAATTTATTTGTATTTGGATTACTCAATGTGTGCAATTTTTATATAATAGGAGCGTTATTATCAAATTCACTTTTGGATCCTTTTAAAATGTTAGAAATTATCCCCCCACGTCTACTTTCCAAACAAGGGACCTTTTCATTCCATACCTCCACCGAACCTCCCTGTAAAGGTTTGGTACATTCGTATTTTAGTGAAAAATATTACGTAACTTGGGTAAAGCCTATAAATATCCATTTTAATATTAATATTTTACGAAATTGTTGGATAATTTTGAAAATATTTTTTGAATTTAATTAAATAATTAATTAATTTTTTATCAATAAATATTAATAATGAGAGAAATTTTAAAAAATTAAAAAAAATTAAAAATATTTATGAAAAAATAATGATAAGAAAGATGAAGAGACATAAGTCTATTTTAATATCAATTATAGTTAATTTCATTAATAATATAATTATTATAAATAATAAAATTTGTATTTTTATATCATTATAATTTTATAAATAATATGTTATAAATTGATTAATTAAATTTATGATAAATATAAATGTATTTACTATGTAATATAATCAAATCAAAGTATAATAATAATAACTATTATTATTATTATTATTATTATTATTGGATTAATTTTTATATAAATTTGATGTTTTGCAATCATTACGTAAAACCTGACATTCTTGAGTTGTCACACTTTCTTTATAAAATTATATTGAAAGGTACTCTTCCCTTATTTTGTGTGACGATGGTGTCTTTTCATTTTTTCTTAATCGTATCTTATAATTAGATTTGCTTCTCTGTATAAACCTTGTGAACTGTTAAATTTTTAATTTTAATATATAGCTAATGCCTTTGGTACGGAGTCTGAAAACATTTTTATTATTATTTATTTTTAAGAAGAGAAAAAGTGTTTCGCACATGTATTTTGATTTATTATGATATATATTTATTTATGTATTATTTTTTATTTTGAATGATTTTAATTACCTATAAATTTAAATATATTAATTTAAATACTTTAATTAATATATTAATAGTTTTTTAAATAAAATTTTAATATTAATAATCTTCATATAAATTATATATAGATGTAAATTGATAATAAAATATAAAATGTATGGATATAAACATGATATATATTATCATAAATAAATATCTAGATAATAAAAAAATCAAGGTAGAGTTAAATCTTAATAAAAAATAAAATAGATATATATTTTTTATTTAAAATAATTAATAAAAAATACATCTTACGAGACAAGATATTTCTGAGCAAAAATTAAATTAACTTCTTTAAAGTTTTATAAAAGAAGAGAGATTTCAGTTTTTTACTTTAATTACACCATTTTCTATTATAGATTAGTTACAACATTGTCTAAGTTTTAGAAGGAGAAACTATAAATAAAACTCATTTTTTATCTTTTAAAGTTTTTTTAAATACTTTTTAGTGTTTTTTAAGGGATATTTTCCGATATAAATTTCAGAAACCTAAAGCTTTAAAAAATTAAGATAAATAAGATAAATATTAATGGTGTATTCAAATAATATTTTATAGATTTAAATTTATTTTAAAAAGGAGGTGTATTTATTTAAGATTTTTTAATAATTTATAAATATTTAATTGTATTTAATTAATTTTAATTAATTTTTTTTCTTCACATTAAAATCATATAGTCTTTATTAATATATATTCTAATTATATTCATATAAATTTATTCATAGCTATATCACCCACACATCTACTGTATTATAAATTTGCGCACAATTAGGAATTTTTTAAGCTTCTTTCGGTTTCATTCATTTTAATAAAAAAAATTTGTTATCTTTTAAATAGGTAAATTGTGTTTAAACAATTATGATTGAATATGGTAAAAAATGTTTTAAAATTTATGGAAACTTGAAATATGTATAAAAAAATTATACATTTTAATATATGCTAATTAATTTATATTTAAGTAGATTTAAAAATAAAAACTTATGATCAATATATAGATTATGAAAATTTTCATTCAATCTAATTTAGTGATCGAAGTGAAATCATGTATGACTCAAACGAATTTTATGAATAAATTGAATATTCTTCTCCTCTAAAGGTCTATAAAAAAAGTGAAGGTTCATAGTGATCTTTTTTTGCTTGTTTTATTTTATTTATCCGTTTGTTCTTTCTTTACTGAAATTTAGTGAAATCCGAAATTTAGTGATGTGTTGGTACATTTATGTGTGCCAATAACAAATAATAATAATAAAGGTATTCAGCAAAGATAACGACGAAGAAAAGAAAAGAAAAGTCAAAAATTTAGATTAAAATTGACGGATTCATTATTTTTTTTTGTTTTAGTCTTAATCTCAATAGATATAACAAATTAAGAGAAAAGAAAAATTGAGAACCAATTTATTATGTTTTATCCACAAATTAAAGATACATATCTATTGTATTTTTGTGAGAGATTCACCTAAAGGTAAAGTATGTAATTTCATCTTATTACACTGAAAGGTTTAAGTGGCTTATAGGTTCCGTAGTTGTTATTTTAATTTTGAAAGGTTTTCCACACTAAAATCTTTAATATTATTTTTGTTCTATTTTGGTTTGAGAAATTATCCTAAGTTAGTGAAATTTATTTCTTTACGACTATTTATTTTCCCAAAGTACTGGTGGTGATTTTGATTTTCGATTTGAGCGATTCTTTTACCGTTGCGTTCGTCTCATCGAGAGCTTCAATTTTATATATAATATTGCTATATTTTCCTTTGATACCAATTCGTTGTGTACGGAAGCAATAAATAGTGGTATATGAATATATCAAAACTGTAAAAAGACACATAATTTATGTGGTTCATCAATTTGCCTAGGTTCACGCGAGTCATTAGATTTCTCTCTTATTTTTTCTTAAATTATGCCACTAATTTCCTTAATCATGTTACAATTTAGGCCACTAATATATTACTTTTAGAGTCAATATTCAACATCTATTTTTTTGCTAAATAAAATTTTCTTTAGTTAGATCTTGGTCGATAGACTATTCATAAAGTTTATTCCACAATTTGTAAGCATTTGTCTCCTCATTCATTTGACACAAGACTGCATTGGATAGGTTCAGGATAATACTCGTAAAAGCTATGTCAATTTCTTGTTTCTTCTGAATAGTTGTGGTTTCTATAAATGTTAGAGTTTCAACAAGAACAATTGAGACTTTTTGTTGCCCCAAATATGCCTTCATTTTCATCCTCAAAACCGTTAGTGCCATCAAACCTTTCTATGTCGAGCTTCAATGTTCCCATTCATTCTTCGATCTTTGTCCCTTTAAGATTTAATCCAAGAATGACTATAATCTGACTCTTCTAAATACTAAACTCTGATACCAATTTGCATGACAAGTGCCAATGGTAATGGTTAGAATGCAACAATTGAGATTAACAAGAAAGAAATGTAAAAAAGTTACAACAAGAATTATAATAAACTATATACTCAAGCAACACCCCTCGAACCACTTATAACTAACTCTAACAAACATATCTTAATTTTATACCTACCCATATATGTTAAGCCAAGGTCATCAAGTTAGAATTAAGGTATAATTTTGAGTATTAACTCATAATAATTTGATTATAATTGTATTTTACTATAGTTTTGATTTTTTTTTTAAATTATTATTATTAAGAGTAAAATAAACTAGAAGATTTAAAGGGATGTGTTTGGTAGAATTATTTTTTTGATAAAGTTTTGAAAATACTTATGTTTTTAGAAATGATTAAATGTTGTTTTCAAGACTAACTTGATATTTTAAAAAAAATTCGAATACAACACAAATATTAAAATAAATTGTAGATCATATTCTTTATTTTAAAAAATTATTTTTGAATAATAAACCAAACCAATGCGAAATATTTTTGATTGATGGTTTAAAAATAAACATTATTATTACTTAATTAATAGTATTACATTTATATACTTTACACTAAGATTTTGGTGCTATTTAGCTACAACCACCGGGACATAAACATATTCGTATAATTTGATTGGTTTATCCTTTGTAAAATAAAGTTTATTTCAAACATGTGATATAATTTTATTTTATTTTAATAGTTTTTATAAACCTTACCAATAAAATTAATTACCTAGTGTTACTTCCAATTTTATTATTTTTCATCATGTTTAAATTTAATTAATTCTTCAATGTTTAAAATCACGAGCCATGCTCTCTACTAGTGATAAAGGACTAATATTGCTCAACTTTTTATAAGTGTAGTATTAGATTTATATTAATAATTGATACATCACTTACTCATCTCCGGCTACATTCTCTCTTTTTTGTTAGTGCTTATTAAACCGTGAAGGTTAGAAGATGTGAACTTGTAATTTAAAAAAAATCGATTGAATCCAATTGAAAACAAATATATTAATGTACTATATTTACATGAATAGAGCTGAATTTGGTTACTGTTTCAAATTAGAAGTAAGAGAAATATAAAAAAAAATTAACAAAGAGTGTACAAATTTTTGTAGTAAATGAATAGTTTGCCTTTAAAATAATAGGAAGCATAAGTAATTGGTTCATTTACCAAATTACAAAGCTATAACTTTGAAAATAAAAGGGTAAATATTTCATTTTTGATTCCGTTGAAGAAGTAATTTTTTATTTTATCTAAATATGTCATGTGTTGGAGAAATTGAGAATTGATCTTGGGTGTACATATATGAAAGCTAATTATATTGTTACTACAGGTGTTGTTTCCAAAGTTGAGGGACTTGAGCCTGTTTCGAATTGGAGTTGTAAAATTGTGGCCGGATAAAATTGAAGATGCTTCTTTCATGGAAAATTTGAGAATAATGACGGTGAACAGTTGTAGTAATTTGAATTATCTCTTTTCTTTTGATGTTGCCAAAAGCCTTAAACTGCTTGAGCGTCTTCGTGTGAGCAATTTAAAGGCCTTGGAAGCGGTGATTGTTGTAAAAGAAGAAATGGAAGTAGAGGGGATGGAAAAGACGTTGTTTCCCAAACTTCGTACTTTAGAACTCTACAACCTTCCAAACATGGCTACATTTTGCTCCCATTGTTCTTTCGAGTTCCCATCTCTCAAAGATCTGGAAATAAATGAGTGCCCAAAGGTTAGTGACCTTGCTCTGATTGGAGAGTTGAATAATTTAGAAGTTCTTAACATTTCTGGATCTTCATTTGTGGAATTGCCTAGAGGAATAGAACGATTAACTCAATTGAAGAGTTTAGATTTGTCTTCTTGCCAGTCACTCAAGGTGATTCAGTCCGATGTAATATCAAAGTTGATACATTTAGAAGAGCTATTAATAATGCCTGAAAGCTGCATGTGGGCTGAAGGAATTAGTAGTAGTGGAAGAAATAATGCGAGTCTCATTGAATTGAAGAATTTGCCTAAGTTGACAGTTTTGAAGTTACTTGTGACTGATTTTAGAATTTTGTCAAAAGATATGTTTAGTGAGAAGTGGAAGATTTGTCATATAAAAACAAAAGATTCTTATATTTCCTTCAATGCAAAAGATTTATACGGTAAACCCATCTCAAGTGAGTTGGAACTGTCTCTCAATAAAACAGAGATTGAGATTGTAAGGAAGTGTGGTCTTCAAGTGTTCTTGAAGATTTCTAAAAAATTGTTGCTGAATGGATGTGAGGACGTGAATGACATTGTTTATGAATTAGACAAGGATGGGTTTCCCCAATTGAGAGAACTCACATTCAAAAACAACAAGGATGCTCAATACATAGTCAATTCATTTAGTCCTTCAACTCCTATCTTTGTTAGGCTGGAGACATTAAATTTGGAAAATTTGACCACTCTGGAAAGGATATGTCATGGTGAACCAAAAACGGGATCTTTTGGACAACTAACTAGTGTGAATGTGTTCGGTTGTGTGAGATTGAAGATTCTCTTCTCAATGTCTATTCCTATACAACTTCGAGAGCTTACGGTGATCGATTGCGGGGCAATGGAAGTTGTAGTCAGCATTGAAAGAGAAAATGATTCCCACGATTCTAATTGCCTAGCATTTACTGAACTTTTGGACTTAAAACTCAAAAACCTACCAAGACTTGTACAATTCTGCTCAAAATTGAAGACAATTTCCACGTCTCATTGGAGAGAAGAACAATTTGAGGAAAAGTTGGAGATATCCATGCCTTTATTTGATGCAAAGGTATGATCTTAACTATTTTTCTTCTTTTTTTGCAATTTTTCCCAACTTTTTCCCTTTTTTACTTTCAAGTTTTTTATGCACTCTTATTTTTAGGTTAACAAGTCAATAGTATATGCGTGTGCACATGATTCGTGTTGGATTTCTTTATAAAAATACTATTTAAAACTACTTAATTATTGCAATTATAAAATTATAGTTTTGAAACATAGGTACAGTTAAATAATTTTATTATTATATATATTTAATTAATTATGTATCAATTTATTTTGGATGATCTCATCCTTAAAATTATCCAAAATAAAAATAACTAAGTGTCCAAGTATTTAAAATTTTCATTTTTTTTCTACAAATTCGTATGAATTAAAGTTTTATATAAATTATAAAAATTATATAAATATTTATAAGAAAATATTACAACTTTCACTAATAGTATATATATAATTTTATTTTTAATTTCATTATTTACAAAACCACATAAAATCACATTATTGGCATGTAGAATATTATATACATATGATCATCCACGATAATTACTAAATGATGCTTTATATTAAATAAATGCATTATTTACTAAAGAAGTATTGAATTTTGTAGGAATAAGAAGGGGAAAATAGTTATACGACATGAGCATCTGATTGAAAATATTAAGTGTAACGTTTAGTGAAGATGAAGAAAACTGACATTATATTTCTTAACAACAACTTTACACAGTATAGTATTAAGCCTTAGGTAATAACAACTAGTAATCTGCTACAAGCACATCCATATACTAGTATTATGCAATACTCTCTTTTTAGGAAAACATATATGAGTCGGAAGCGTTAAAATAGCTATTTAGTTAAAAATACAATTGGCTAATTGCATATATTAGAATTAATTATCATCAGATATGAACAAGGCATAAAGTACCCTAAAAATTTGATCAACAAGTCTATTAATTTTAGATAATTAGTCATTTTTTCATTTTAAAATTAGAATGACATCACTCATAAATATTAAAAAAAACTTAGACAAAATTGTCCAAAATAACACATGGCTACACTGGAGTTGTACGTGCATTAAAAAAAACACATATATTACTCTTTAAATTTAAATAAAAATTTATTTGTCATCGTATCTAATAAATTTAAAATATGTTATAGAAATTAAATAAATAAAAAAATTAAAAATATATATAACAATGATTTAACAGTATATGTCATTAAGTGAAGTTTTATTTTTAACCCTTTTAGTTATAGTTAGTGTACATGATTTTTTTTTGTACAACGTAAAGAAACATGTGTTTTTTGAATAAACATATTTTTTTACACTGAGTCTTTTTTTTTCACATTGCATGTGTTTTTTATTTATAATTGAGATATATATGAACCAAAATGTATAATTGAGATATATATGAACCAAAATGTATAATAATTCACGTTTAAATCACTATGTTTAATCTATACTAGATACTGTTTATCTTTATCTATATTTAAATTATATATAAAAGTCTAAATCACATCTAAATTAATTTTGGACGAATATACCCTTAAACTTTATGATAATAATATATTTTTTTTAAATTAAAAAATAATGAATATTAATGAGTTAAAAATGTAATATTTTATTTTAAATCTAAGAAAGTTTTTTATTTTTTGTTTATTTATTTGACATTATGTCAAAGAAATTTTAAATAATTTGTAAAATATATTTAACAATTAACGTGGAATGCAGATGTCTTTATCTAGTATAGTAATAAGATAATATATTAAAGTCTTGTGCCCATTCTGAAAATTTTAGTTCTAACATACCCTTATATTTTAAGCCAAGGACAACTCAATGTCCTTCTTAGTAAGTTAGAATTAAGGTATAGTTTGGAATTTGAACGGATAATGATTTGATTGAAGTTGTACTTGGTAGGTTTAATGTTTTTAAAATTATTATTTTTAAGAGTAAAGTAAAGAGATAATTAAATTAAAAAAATTATTTTGAAAAAGAATAGTCACTAACTCAAATTAAAAAAAATAAAAATCAAATACAACTCAAATACTAAAATAAATTTTAGATCATATTCTTTATTTTAAAAAATTATTTTTGAATCATAAACCAGGCCGCATAATATTTTTGAATCATAAACACTAGTTTTTTAATTAAGATTATACAACTCAGTGTTCGAATCCAGCTGATATTACATTTACATACTTTTTTACACAAAGGCTTTGTTGCTATTTAGCTATAGCCACTTGGGCATAAACATATTCTTTTAGTAACTGTTGTTATGTTAATACTATATATAAATATAAAAGTCTTACAAATAAAATAAATCAATATAGACAATAATTTATCATTATTTAAAAAAGAAAATGCAGCTTGGAGGGCACTTGCCCGCTTTATATGTCTTTTGTGTATCAAAATATGTATTTATACGTTATAACTTCGTAAATAAGAGCCAATAAGATTAAATTAGTAAAAAAAAAAATCGATTGAATCCAAATGAAAACATAATACTAATAATGTACTATGTTTACATGAACAAAGTTGAATCCCGTTAATTATTTCATATGAAAACTAAAGAAAATATAAAAATAAATTAACAAAGAATACAAACTTTTGTAATAAATGAATAGTTTGCCTTTTAAGCAATAGTTTGCAGAAGCCATTGGTTTATTTACCTAATTACTCCACAAGGAATACAAAGCTCTAACTTAGAAAATAAAAGGGTAAGTATTTCATCTACTGTCTGAACTCTCAATTTTTATTTTATTCAGTTGAAGTACTAATTTTTTGTTTTCTCTAAATATGTCTTATTTTGGTGAAATATTGATCTTGGGTGTACATATACGAAGGCTAATATCGTTACTACAGGTGCTGCTTCCAAAGTTGAGGAACATGGTACTGTCTAGAATTGAAGTTGTAAAATTGTGGCCAGATAAAATTCAGGATGCTTCTTTCATGCAAAATTTGACAAAGCTGGTAGTTGAAGATTGTTGTAATTTGAATTATCTCTTATCTTTTGATGTTGCCAAAACTCTTAAATTGCTTGAGCATCTTGAGGTCAGAAATTTAAAGGCTTTGGAAATGGTGATTGTTGTAAAGAAACAAATGGAAGTAGAGATGATGGAAAAGAAGTTGTTTCCTAAACTTTATACTTTAGAGCTCGACAATCTTCCAAACATGGCTACAATTTGCTCCCAATGTTGTTTCGAGTTCCCATCTCTCAAAGTTTTGAGAATGAAGAAGTGCCCGAAGGTTGGAGACTTTGCTTTAATTGGAGAGCTTAATAATAATTTAGAAGTTCTTGACATTTCTGAATCTTCATTTGTGGAATTTCCTCGAGAAATAAAACAATTAACTCAATTGAAGAGTTTAGATTTGAGTAATTGCAATTCTCTCAAGGTTATTGAGCCTAATGTAATATCAAAATTGATACATTTAGAAGAGCTAAGAATGTCTAAAAGCTATGTAGCATGGGAGGCTGAAGGAATTAATACTGGTGAAAGAAATAATGCGAGTCTCATTGAATTGAAGAATTTACCTAATTTGGAAGTTTTGGAGTTATTTGTGATTGATTTAAGCTTTTTGCCAAAAGGTATGTTTAGTAAAGTGTGGGAGAATTGTCAAATAAACACAAAAGATTCGTGTATATCCTTCTCTAGAAAAGAGTCATACCGTCGTCACTACTCAAGTAAGTTGGAACTCACGCTCAATAAAAGAGAGATTGAGATTGTAAGGAAGTGTGGTCTTCAAGTGTTGTTGAAGACCTCTACACAATTGATGTTGAATGGATTTGAGGACATGAATGACATTGTTTATGAATTAGACAAAGATGGGTTTCCCCAATTGAGAGAACTCACATTCATAAACAACAAGGATGCTCAATACATATTGAATTCATTTAGTCCAAAAACGGGATCTTTTGGACAACTTCAAAAGCTTACGGTGAAAGACTGCGAGGCAATGGAAGCTATAGTCACCATTGAAAGAGAAGATGATTCCCACGATTCTAATGACCTAGTATTTATTGAACTTCTGAACTTAAAACTTATAAACTTACCGAGACTTGTACAATTCTGCTCAAAATTGAAGACAACTTCCACATCTCATTGGAGAGAAGAACAACCTGAGGAAGAGTTGGAGATATCCATGTCTTTATTTGATGCAAAGGTATGATCTTAACTATTTTTCTTCCTTTTAGGTCTCATCTAAACACCACCTTACACTTGTTAGTTCTCCAAAATAGTGTGTGTTGCACATGCACTTAATCACAAAATATATATTGGATTTCTTTATATAAATATTGTTTAAATTTTTTTAATTGTTGTAATTATAAAATTATAATTTAGAAAATAAGTATCGTTAAATAATCTAATTACTATATATTACCTATGTCTCGTTTTCTTTTGAGTCACAAATCTAGCATTTCATTTACTTTCATCTACAAAATTGTTTTAATGACCATTATAATTATTATTATTTTATTTATATCGTTAAATTATTATTTTTTAATATTATAGAGTTATCTCATATTATTGATTTTTTTAGGTTTTTTTTTCTTTTGAGCTAAAAATATGAAAGTTCTTCGAATAAGTGCTATATACCATTATAATTTTTTTAAACAAAAAATGGAGAGTTATTCGAAATATTATAAAGTTTTCGTATAATCATGTTATATAAGTTATTTATATAAATTAGATAATGTAACAGAAAAAAAAGCAAACGTATGTATATAAAAAATAAAATTAAAATTATGTAAAAGGAAGTCAAGAAAAGATATAATATTACTCTGTTCAATAGATTCATTGTTTAAGAATATTACTTTTCAAAATAATTGAGATTATATTTATTTATAAAAACAATTTATCAAATTTATGAAATTATTTCATTCAAATATTGTTAAAATTAATTCAACTTTTTAGGTAAGAAAAATAAAATATCATAAATAATGAAAAATTATAAACATGTTTTAAAAATATGTTAAAAGTTACCCCAGGAAAAGTCATAAGTTTAAATAAAGCAAATATTTATGAAAAATAAATAAATGCTAAGTTGTGCATTTATGACTAGGCTATTTTACAATTGATCAATTATAATTTTTTAATTAATGAAATCAAATTAAAGAATTGAAAAGTATGGCTAAAACTAAGGGTAATGCAATATTTTTCTTTTCAAATGAAAAATTGCCTCCATTAAAATGTGAATATACGTATTACATAAAAATATATGTTTTTTATACATATTGAACATATATCTTCTTTAATAAAATAATTTTAAATATACGTTGATTTGATTATTTTTAAGCTTAATTGTAAAGTATAATACATTTTTGTAAATAAATTTTCAATTTTAACCACCCACCACACAATGCATATAAGTTATTTTTCATATAGTATAGAAGTATTTTTTTTGTTACGTGTCATGTCCAAAAATATGATGCACATTTTTTTCAATAAAGTAAAATTATATTTTTTTACAAAAAAAATTAAAAGTAAAATCAAATGAATAATTAAATTATTTTAAAATTGAAGGGATTTTTTAACATGTTTGTTTTGAACATTTATCATTTAGAAAACAAAACGTATGCGTATGTTTCAATTTTCAAATATTTTGTTATATTGTTGAGAATAAATTTTCTATTTATAGGTTCAAATGCCTCGGTTATTACGGTTGGTCCTTGAGAGAATTGATTGTAAACAAATCTGGCACCATCAACATTCTCCTACATTTGATAATTTAATAGATTTGAGTGTGTCTGGTTGTCATAATTTGAAAAGCCTGATGTCATATTCTATAGCTGCAAATCTTGGATTTCTTTCATATTTGAGTGTTAGTGATTGTGAGAACATGGAAGAAGTAATATCCACCAAAGAAGAAGAGGGAAAATTGCAAATCTTTGCATTTAAGACCATTGTCTTCAATAAACTTCGTACTCTCAGACTTATAAATCTCTCATCCCTACGAAGGTTTAGTTCAACTAGTACTATTAAAGCACCTCAAAAAAAGACACTCTTGGATGGAGAGGTAAGTCTTTCTTTTTTTTTTTTTTTACAGGGAATCAAGTTTTTTGTACTATTAATAGTGTTATATTATTGTGAGAAATGTTTTTAGTTATTAGTTTTGAAGAAAATATTCAATTAATCATGATATTATTTTAATAATTTTTATTAAAATATTATTTTTTATTATCCAATGATGAATAATTCATCATTAAAACATGAATTATTAATAATAATAAAAGTAAAATTTATATGAAACTTTCGAATAAAAAATGAATAATAATAAAATTATAATTATATTTTTTAAAAAAATCAATTAAAATATTAAAAAAATATTTTAATAAAAAATATCATTAAAACAACATTATTTGTCTTTAATTTTTTCTCATAGCTTCAGAGTTAGAGACTAAAAAACACCTTTTGTAATACACAATTTAATTTGAGGGATTTGGTTAATACTTTAATTTCTCTAAATTTCATAACCTGTTGGTAATTTGATTGTGGAAGAGTCCTTAAATTACAATGTGATTTTTTTTAATCGTTAACACCTTTTATAATGTGATTTGGTTTAACACCTTTTAAGTCACTTACCGTTATGCTCAATATCTTAATCGTTCATAATTATCATTTTATAGGTGATCGTTACCAGATGTGACGGATTAGAGAGCTTAACAACGCCCTCATTTTCTTTCCATAATCTGTATGAACTGGAAGTATCAAAATGCAATGGATTGATTAATTTATTCGATTCCTCTGTGGTTAAATGTCTGTTACACCTTAGAGAGATCATCATATCAGAATGTGAAGGAATGACAGAGATAATTGGGATTGATCATGAGAGTGCAGCAGACACTGATATTGTTTTGAAGGAATTGCGTAGTCTTTACCTTAGTAATTTACCCAACTTGAAATGTTTCTATTCTGGGAACAGTACAATATCATTTCCAAACCTGAAAAAACTAGTTGTCAGGCAATGCTTCGAAATGCAGGTCTTCTCTCATGGAATTGTGAACTCTCCTGTTCTGCATAGCTTAATTACAGAAGTAGAAGATGCTACTACCATTGGTTTAGCGTTGGCTAAGGTCAAAGAACAACGTTGGGAGGGCAATATTAATTCAACAATAAAAAAAATCTCTGAAGAGGTAAATACCCATTCAGTTTCCTCTCTCTTTATGAAACACTCATAAAACTCACTTTTTTAACGTTATTTAAATAAGTTTTAAAACCAATAAAAGAGGTAGCCAATTTCTTTAATTAAAAAAATATTAGATGGTTGAGATTTTTTTAATTTAATCAAATGGTTTAAATGTTTAATGCACCTTTAAATTATTATTTTTATGAATAAGTTATTAAGTTTTTTTAATTAATAAATAATCTTTCTTTTCATGAAATAACAATATTTTACAAATTTTTAAGTTAAAAAATATCATGTTTTGTTTTATCAATCTTAATAGTGTCCTGAATGTGTTATATAACATGGATGAATAGTTGATTAAAATAATAAGATATATTAAAGCGTGATTTTTTGTTTAATGTTATTCACATTTCTCTGCCATTTATATTCAATCGATTCGGTTTTTTTATACATATAGACTAAAATTTGTCATTTTTTAGAGGAACATGATGTCTTCCTCGAATTTGAATGAAGAAGTAACAAATCAAAAAGATAGCATGGAGTATAATAACGAAGATGAATTATCTTCAAAGTTTACGGAACTTAGTGATGAAGAAGTTATGAAAGATAGTAGGAAGGGAAAATTAGAACAAGCAACAAAATCTTCATCTTCAGGGCAGTGATTCCATACAAAAGGTAATAATACTTCACCACTTATCAAAAAGTTTAGTTGATTTCATCATTTGGATTATGTAAAAAAACCCTTATTAATTTTTAGTCATCTTGTTATGTTATTATCTTATTCAAACTTATGACTATAACTTTATCCATACTAATCTATGTCTTCATTTTAGACACTATTATCTTTAAAGCAATTAGTAAATAGGTAGAAGGCAAACAAGAATGAGAAAATTAAAACTCATAAAGAAGATTAAAAAAAAATTCATAATTATATAAAATTGTAAAATTGTAAATTATTATAATTAAAATTAAAAATTAATTTGATTTTGATAAAAATATCATGGCCGATGTTATATACATCCTACGCGAGAAAATTGTGAAGACACAAGATAGAGACTCACATATGTAACACTTAATCTTCTTATTCTTTGGTGAAACAACATTCTAAACAACAATTTAGTTTTTTGTTTTTTCATCTTATTAGGTGACCTTTCAGAGTTGATTTCTCGTTAATTCACCGTATCAATATACCATTTCAAAGAACACAAAAGAGCATCTGAACTTAACGGGCCATCTACTAACACAAATTTTCAAAACAGCTAACAATATGCCCATGTTTCTAACAAAAGCTATGGTTCAATTTTACTATAAATTCTATTTTATTAAATTGATTTGATGTATTGTGAAAACATTGTTTGACCAAAATATGTCCAATTTGTTGCACAGATAGACCAATTTGATCATTTCTGGAGAAGCATCAAGAGGTTAGGATTTCATGTAGCAGTTAGAAAACTTGCTACCAAGAGATGTTAAACAACATAGTGAAGTAGATCTCTCTCCATCCTTATGCCAACTTGAAGTAGACGATGATTACCACATGTTTCAACTATGTGTAGTAACATGCTTGATTAGATTCAAAAACAAGTTGCCTTTAGAATAAAAAACTTGGGTGGTGTGAGCTTGCTAGAGTAAGTGCTTTGTGTGTTAAATATTGAAGTAGTTTTATTGGTGTCACCTTTCCTTTACCAAAAAAGTTGTTTCATTTTCAAGAACTATTCTATTTCCAATGGATCTCTTTATGTTGTGATCTGTTTAGTTGTGTTGAATGGGGGAGTGTTCTCTAGATGTTTTATGTAAAACTAAAACACTACATTCACTTGTTTAGTTGTGTTGAATGTGGGAGTGTTCACTAGATGTTTTATGTAAAATTAAACCACTGTACTCGATTTGTTCGGTAGGATGTACAAAACCCATCAGTTAGTAAGTGGTTTTGATGCTTGAAATATCAGTGTTCACCGTCATTTAGAGGAGATTCTCATTTTATAAACTTTGTTTGAGAACTTGCAGTATATTTTGTAATATATAACTCTCCATAATATATCCCTCTAATTACCAAGTCATCACATTACTGTGGAAAATAATTAAAGAATGTAGTACATCCTGTCATAATTTTAAATATAGATGTCAATCATATTTTTGGCAATACATAAATATGTAATAAAATATAAAATTAAATTAAAAATGAGACCAACTTTCTAGACCCACATTATCGAGAAACAGAAAATTCTCCCTTTGCGTATAACTTCATCAATGCTCTACATCTTTTGTACAAAATGAAGGAACATTATGATTGAAAGAAAGCTCATAAATCCACAGCTTATAATTTGTACATATAGTTCATTTTGCATATGAGGCAAAAGAAGAAGAAATTAATACATTGATATATATACAGCTAATATGAGAGTTCAAAGAGACATTTTGGAAAAGAATTCCTCTAATTGAGTTTCGCTTACGACCACACCAAGCTTACCAGTAAAAACTTCATTGATGGAATCAGATTCAACATTTGTCAACATATTTGCGCTATGGACCTCCATGTATTCATTCAGGTTGTGCACAGTTCCATCTGTAAAACCGAACGGAGAAAGAAAAAAACAATAATTTAAAAACAGTCACTGAAGTTGTGCAAAGACACAAACACAAAGTCATTATCTTTTGGGTGTATATCCCAATTTTTATCTCTCAAAAAGAAACAGGTAAGAATGAATATGTAGACACAGCATTTTTGTTCAATATGGTATCTTTCAAGACGACAATCTGACAGGATCTATCATGATCACATGAAAATGTGCACTAAGGTCTGAGTTCTGCATGTTATGTTTTCGAATGATGATAATAATAACTAGTAATGGCTTGTAAATGAGAGACAAGTGTCTGTGTGAATGTGTGAGCATGTAGGTGTCTATTTCAATAAAATAAAAGGAGAAAGAAAGCAATGGGCAGCATCAAAATGCTTACTTTATAATAATAATAAAAACATGGAAAAGCTTAAGTGGCCACATAGTTTCTGTATTTGGTATTTATCTTAGATGCCAATTGACAATTCAAATATGCTCTCTCTCGTGATCTCATTCAAATATTGTCATTATCTGCAGAAAAAAAATTACAAAATTGGCAAACATCCAGAGAATTCCATATTGCATTCCTTTTAAATGTTTAGCATTTAGTTATTCTTCAAATGAATATGATATTCAAGGCCCAAGAAGCTACTCCTAGAAAGTTCGTACGAGATTACATTAATTTAGAAAAAAAATTAAGAGTATGCTATCTAACTCAACTTGAAAAATATAACAGGGATGCCACCATCTCATTGGTCACACGTTTAGGATCCAGCGCTCTGACTACAGAACCTCTTACGTGAAGGGGTAAAAAATTTAGAGATCACAACTTGAGACAAAAGGCATTTCCAAAAACTAATCAACGATCTAGAAGAATAAAGTATGCACATTTATTTCTAGATTACCTTCAGAAACAATGGGATTGTAAGCAGGAGGTTCAGCAATCCAATTTCCTGCAGAATCTTTCATATGTCTTCTATCAGATGCAAAGGAACGGAGAAATATTGGAGCATGCACGATCCGGAAATACCTGATACCACGAAATGATTTTATCAAATTTGAAATTAAAGTAGAGTATGCAGCAAGATACCTTCTCCAGCATAAAGTTGATTTATCAGTTCATTAATACGGAAGAATAGAGTCCCACAAAATACAAAAACGGTAACACATGCTTACAATTTCTCAACAGTTATGATATTCCAAACAAAATATAGTGATAGACAATGGGCACATTTGGATGACGTGAATAGCGCCAAAAGATCAATGTTGATAAATCTTAAACAAACCAAGCTAGTTCATTACAATTAACCACAAAAAAATAATCTACCAAAGTCCACAAAGACAGAAGTATGGAAGTTCTGTGACCACTTAAGTAATTGAACAGCAGGTGAGAGAAGAAAAACTAGAGAAAGAAAGTAAGAAGAGAAATTAGGATTAAGACTTTGAGACAAAATTAGGCAGAAAAGATACAAAATAATAGGTGAATCAATACGCAGAACTTTAATTATCATCCAACAATGAGAATTACCAGGCAAAAGAAGTCAATATATATAGGCATCCTAGAAAATATAAAAAATCATAATGGAAGCCCTACAAATACGCAAGTAACAAAGGAAACAACAAAATCCCAAATAATCTTTATTCTCCTAATTATCTTACTCCTAAATTCCATCATTAATAGTCCCATAAATAAGATGAGTAATTATAGCAGATAGACCATACCTTTGATACTCAGAAAAAAGCTGAAATGATGGTCGGATGGTTTCTGAGATGTAGGTGACTAAAGGAGACGGAAATGGAAGGCTTGAGTCTAAATCCCACACTAAATAAGGAGGGTCACCATTATGTTTTCTCTGCTAAATCCACAAGAAAACAAAAATAGATAAATGAATAAATATATTTAAGGGCTTGTTTTGTAATCAATTTTGTTTTCAAGCTCTAGATTTTGGACTCAAGTTTTCAAAATGAGTACTGTTTGGTAATTAGCTTCATTTTTTAAGTACAAAATCCAGTTAAAACTCAGTTCTATCTTTACACACTTTTTATTGTTTTTGAAACTTATTTAAAAACCATACTCCAAGCTCACTAATCATTTCATTAGTTAATTTTACATTTCTTTTTGTGATAAGAAAACAGAACTTTATACCAAACGAATTTTTTTCCCGCTAAATGAATTAGAAAACAGAAAAGTAGTTTCAAATACAAGTAAACAAAACTTAAAAACACAAAACGAGCCCTAAGAAACTCAAAATAATTCCTTCTGCCCTTAAATAAACAATTTTAGAATACTCACTGATTTTACAAAAGAGAGCATTATGTCACGACCTTAATTTCTCAAGTAGCGATCGTGCGGCACTTAGCTCGGTCCGTCGCACTAAGCCTGCCTTTTAATCCGAAAATGGAACTCCAAAGAGAATAGAGAGAGTTTGCAAAGAATGCTTTGTATTGCTTTAGAGAGAGTTTATGATACAAATGCTAAGAATTCCCAAGGATTTCCAAGATTGTTAGGAATTTCCCAAGATTTCCAAGATGAATGCAAATGAAGACCAAGTGGTCTATTTATAGGGTGGCTTCTAAGCTTAAGAATATGCCACCACATTCTAGATAATTCTATGCCTAGAATATACAAGAAGGTTCTAGGTTTATGCACAATGTGCCACAAGGCTCTAGGATCTTCTAGCCAACTCTAGAGTCTTCTAGGTTTGTCTAGCTCCTTCATGCACCTTCCGGGATGTTCCGCAAGCTTCCAGCAGCTTCTACATCCTTCTGGGACGTTCTGTAAGCTTCCAGCAGCTTCCACATCCTTCCCGAACCATCCGGCGCATTCTAGAACGTTCCAGCCCATTCTAGCACCCTCCAGTGTGCTCTGGAACAATCTAGGGTCTTCAAGCTTGAGTTGAGTCCGTCCAACTCTAGCCCTTTCTAGACTTCTCTAGGCAACTCTAGAACTTTCCATGTAGAAAAGCCTAGATCCTTTAGGCAACCACTATTTATTTGGATTTTTAGGGACAGTTTGGGCGGGACGTGACACCCTCCCCCACTTAAGTTCGCGACGCCCTCGTCGCGCCTTCAAGCTTGAACCTCTCGATGTCGTCTCTGAACTGCCACAAAGATTCCTCAGGTTCCCAGCTCGTTTCTTCATCCGAGGCGTTCTTCCATTTGACCAAGTAATCCCTATAACTTGGTAAGCCTCTTCGACGGATCAAGTGGTCTGCCCAAATTGAGTCCACTTCTTTGTTGAAGGAGGTTTCTGCTGCGGTAGGCGCCCTCTTGGATTCTCCCCTACTCATGTCTTCCTTATCTCCATGAAAGGATTTTAGCATGCTTACATGAAAAACAGGATAGATTTTAAGCTTCGGAGGGAGTTGCAGCTTATATGACACCTTACCGACTTTCTTAAGGACAGGAAATGGTCCCTCATATTTCCGCAATAACCCCTTATGAGCCTTCCGCAAAGACTTCAATTGTTGGGGCAATAGTTTGATAAGGACTAGATCTCCTTCCTGAAATTCGACCATCCTTCTTTTCTTGTTAGCCCACTTTTTCATCTTCTTAGATTCCATATGCAAATAGGCTCGGGCCAACTCCACTTGTTCATGCCACGCCTTGGAAAACTTGAAGGCAGCAGGGCTCTTCCCTTCATAACTCGTGGCCATGGCATGGGGAGTCATGGGTTGCTGCCCCATGACGATCTCGAAGGGACTCTTCGGGGTAGACTCACTACTTTGCAAATTGTAGGAAAATTGGGCTACATTCAGCAACTTAGCCCAATCATGCTGATTGGCACTGACAAAGTGCCTAAGATACAACTCCAGCAATGCATTGGCACGTTCCGTTTGCCCGTCGCTTTGGGGGTGGAAACTGGTAGAGAAATTCAAGTCTGATCCCAATAGCTTGAATAGTTCAGTCCAAAATTTCCCCATGAATCGTGGGTCTCGGCCACTCACAATATTAGACGGGATCCCCCAATGCTTCACAACATTCTTGAGGAACAAACATGCTGTCTCATCTGCCGTGCAGTCCGTTGAGGCAGGTATGAATGTTGCATATTTGCTGAAGCGGTCGATAACGACAATTATGCTACCAAAGCCCTCTGATTTTGGCAAGCAAGTGATGAAATCCATAGAGACACTCTCCCATGGTCTCTCTGGAATGGGCAACGGCTCTAGCAGAACTCCGGGTGTATGCTGCTTTGTCTTCCCCTTTCGACTCAGCGCATCAATCGCCATGCTTCCGCTGCGCAACTCTGATTTTTCCACCGGGCCAGGGCTCATTATTGGTGGTCTTGTGTCGAGCTCCAACTCGACTTCATGGTTCACCTCCCTCCTTGGAGGTAACCGTTTGGGTGAGGCCCTATGCATCACCCTATGGGATTTATCTGGGGTAGCTTGCACTTCCGTTGGCAAGCTTGACTTTGGTGACGCCTCAAACATCACCTTGTGGGACTTATCTGGGACAACTTGCACGTCCGTCGACAAGCTTGGCTTTGGCGACTCCTCCTCGTTGTACTCTTTTGAGATGGTCAGGTAACTCTCTTCGTCCCTCTTCAATCCCCTTTTGATTTGAAGTGCTGAGAGAGCTTGGATAGTAGGTTTGCTGGCCCTTTCCGTCGGCACCACACACGCCTTCGTACCATCCATGATACACATGGAGTTTGAGTATGGCACCAAGAAAGCTCTTACCTGGTCCAAGAACTCCATACCGAATACCATCGAGTAGTCATCTATAGGCGCCACTGATAAGTCCACTTGGCCAGTCCATGCACCAAGACTGACCTTAACTCCGCGAGCGACTCCATGTAATGGCAGTGCTGCTGAGTTAACTGCCTTGAGAGAACCCCCTCCATTAACAACCTTTAGGCCAAGTCTCTTTGCTTCTTCCACCGAAACAAAGTTGTGAGATGCTCCTGTGTCGACCAATGCTTTGGTGACCTTCCCGTTAATGGTGGCATCTACGTACATTAAGCCTTTAGGGGTCTTCGGGGCGCTCTGCATTGCACCAAGTAGGCGCAAAGAACCCATCTTCGCACCTGCGTCCGACTCGCATCCATCCTGGTCATGAGTGGAAGCAACTAAGGCATTCAAGGCCTTCCTCTTCGGACATTCACGTGCCCAATGCGGTCCGTCGCAAATGAAGCACGTTACACGGGGCTTTGAGGCATTCTGATCCTCCTTCTACTTCCCCTTATCCCGTGGCTTGAATGAGGAGTTGCCTTTATGATTTTTGGATCCCTGACTTTTGGCATGGCCTCCATTACTCTTCTCTCCACCAAACTTCTTGTCTGTGGCTTTGGAGCCCTCCTTGTTTGTGGAGTAGTCAATAAAGCTTTCTGCGGTCGCAATGGCCGAAGACAAGTCTTGGACACCACGTCGCTTGAGCTCAAGGTTAGCCCACGATTAGAGACCGTCCATGAACAAGAATAAGGCATCCTTGTCAGTTGTGTCGGGGACTTCAAGCAGCAAGGTTGTGAACTCCTTCACATAATCCCTTATGCTACCCGTCTGCTTTAGCCGTCGCAGTCGGCCCCTTGCCTCCTCTTCAGCATTTACAGAGAAAAACTGCATCTTGAACTCCCTTTTGAAATCTTCAAAGGAGTCAATTGTGCAAACCCCTCGTTGCACATCTCCATGCCTCCTTCTCCACCATAACATGGCAGTGTCGGTCAAGTACATGGCTGCAGTTCGGATCTTGCTGGCATGGTCCGTTATGCCAGTAGCCTCAAAGTATTGTTCTAGCCCCCATAGGAAGTTGTCCACTTCCCTGGCGTTCCTAACGCCATTAAAGGTCTTGGGCTTGGGAACGTCCACCCTCTTAGCCTCATTGACGGTGGTTGCACTAGTTCCCGCGGCCATAGCCCGCTTACATAGAGCTAGATCACCACCCATATCCTCCATTCTATGCAATACATTAGCAAGTTCTCTTTGGACAAGATCCCTTACCTTGGCAAGTTCCGACTTTAACCCATCAATCTCTTGCCTCAATCCACCGTCCAGCTCGTTGAGTGACATCTTAACCGCTGCATGGATTTCCACATCCTCGGCCTCCAAGTCATTGCAACGCTCCTCTAAGTTGTCAACCCGATCAAACAGCTCCCCCAAGCTGTCCTGCGCACTCCCAACACGTGCTTCCAAGCTAGAAAGTATGTCTTTCGACTTGGCACGGGCTTCTTTTGATGGTTTCCGGGTTTCCTCACGTCCACGTTCCATAGGTGGAACATCAACGCTTGGAGTAGATGGACCAACGTTCTTCATTATGCTAAGAGTAAGATTGCTTCAACCTAATACTCTGATACCAACTGTCACGACCTTAATTTCTCAAGTAGCGATCGTGCGGCACTTAGCTCGGTCCGTCGCACTAAGCCTGCCTTTTAATCCGAAAATGGAACTCCAAAGAGAATAGAGAGAGTTTGCAAAGAATGTTTTGTATTGCTTTAGAGAGAGTTTATGATACAAATGCTAAGAATTCCCAAGGATTTCCAAGATTGTTAGGAATTTCCCAAGATTTCCAAGATGAATGCAAATGAAGACCAAGTGGTCTATTTATAGGGTGGCTTCTAAGCTTAAGAATATGCCACCACATTCTAGATAATTCTATGCCTAGAATATACAAGAAGGTTCTAGGTTTATGCACAATGTGCCACAAGGCTCTAGGATCTTCTAGCCAACTCTAGAGTCTTCTAGGTTTGTCTAGCTCCTTCATGCACCTTCCGGGATGTTCCGCAAGCTTCCAGCAGCTTCTACATCCTTCCGGGACGTTCCGTAAGCTTCCAGCGGCTTCCACATCCTTCCCTACCCATCGGCGCATTCTAGAACGTTCCAGCCCATTCTAGCACCCTCCAGTGTGCTCTGGAACAATCTAGGGTCTTCAAGCTTGAGTTGAGTCCGTCCAACTCTAGCCCTTTCTAGACTTCTCTAGGCAACTCTAGAACTTTCCATGTAGAAAAGCCTAGATCCTTTAGGCAACCACTATTTATTTGGATTTTTAGGGACAGTTTGGGCGGGACGTGACAATTAGGTCCCTACCTGTATGCAAATTACATGATAATCCCACAGAATAATTCCATCTGCTCTGTTGCTAGCCTTCTGATGCCACAATGGAATCTACAACATTTTGCTCAAAATGGTCATTATAAAAAATATAACAAATTTATATGAGGCAAAACAAAACATATCATAACATGAGTGATCTCTTGATTCAAATCAAAAGTGAATTTCAGAGTTGATGCCCACAGAAATATTTTTGCAGAAGTGGCACCAGCATTGTTGCCAACTGCCAAGGTTAAAACCAACGACTTCTACCTGAATGTTTGTGTATGCAGCCAACATGAACAGAAATTCCGCTTTCATTCACATTTCAAATATTCAATTACTTTGTTTCACTGCATAATACAAGGAACAATTAACAGGAACCAATTTCTTGAGTGCATCAACAAAAACTTGTCATAAAGCAGCAAAATTGAAGGTTGTTCTTTTCACTCTTTAATAGTTGAAATTCAATTCAAGACATTAGCAGGAACAGATCATGTCAGATGAAATTAACCCTGTTCTGATAGTAACATCGCTTGTAGATTTCCTATACTTCTTTCCTCCATTCATGAACAAAAAAATATTAGGAAAGTTGGAAATATACGAAATTTTAGAAAAAAGAAAATTACAAGAGAAGAACATCAAACATGATGGAGCTTATGACGTGAGAACAAAGGACCCAAATTCACCAAGTATTACAACCAAATGTTATTGTGGTATGATATATCCACTTAAAATAACAGTGTTGCATAATAAGCCCCAAAGATAAACTAATCAAAATAGCATGCACTAAATTCACCAAAGACATGCCTGTTTCTTCTCATTGGAAATGAAAACGACAAAAAGATCGAAACCGCCTGCATCTGCTATCTCATTTGTGCACAATTTCTTGCAAAGCAAGTGAACATTCTCCTCACTGCAAGAGGATAACATAAATGATAACAAAAGTTAGCGCTAAAGCATTAGAAAAGACAGTCTTTTGAGTTTGACAATTATAAAGAAACATCTCATATTGTTGGATACACTTCACCACTCACAATTGACGACTGAAGTAATGAAAGCTCTCTCAAAGACAGACATACAAAAACATCAGTTCAACTGTCTTGTCTTAATGTCAATACCATATTTCCATACTAAATATTCAACCAATTGGCAATTGTATAAAAACTCTGAAAATAATGAAATTGATCAGATAAAACCTTTCTTGCAAACAAATCTGTAGTGTGAAGTTAAATTCAATCCATAGCAAGTGTCATTACAATCTTCCATATCCATACTCTTCCATTTTATAAAAACAATTAAACAGATTTAATTGAAGTTTGGTGCAATATTTTCCTCTAGTCTATATATAGGCCAAAATCCCAAGGATCCATTATCATCAACGCCAAAAACAAGCAAAGAACAGAGAAAATCAATCCATCTCAGTTTCTTCCAATTTATAGCTGAATTTAAACATCGATAAACTTTGGCATCGATGGATGCTCAAACCTACTCACTAACCATGACCCCGCGAGATTAAACCCAAAAAAGAACAAGCTGATCTAATCTAAAATCAGATTAATCAGTGAATGGAAAGTAAAGGAGCGTGTGTTTGTGTAAGTCAAAAACTCAAAAGTACCAGTAATGAGGAGTGTGATGGAATTGAGAAACGTCATACGACAACGAGCCACTGCTTTGATCCAAATTTGAAGTCGTCATCTTCTTCCTATGTTCCTAAACAAACTACCCACGAACCCTTTTGGCCTTCGGCTTTGTAGTTTTATATATACCCCATAGATTAAGCTCAACCAAACGACACCGTTTTTTTTATTACACTCCGTTCTTTTATAAAACCTAATTAACACCTAAAAACAAACAAAACACAAGTTCCCAAAATCCAAAGCCCATTCTTTGAACTCTCACAGCCACTCAATGGAAGAACTTGAGAGTCTCAACTGCCTAAACCTCTCCGACACCACTAAACCGTCGTCACGGTCATCTTCACGGCGGTCCATATGTGCAAACTGCTCAAGGCCCAATCCAGTCTGTCTATGTAAATCCCTTCCGGCCCAGCCCATTCCAACAAAAACCCATATTATAATCCTTCATCATCCACACGAAGCCCAACACAAGCTCTCCACAACCCCAGTCCTCACCAAATGCTTAGCTAACTCAACCACCATTATCAACCGTCGTCTAAAACCAGGCCTTTCTTCTCTTCTCGACCAATCACCTCCTGCCATCTACCTCTTTCCATCAACCCATTCCTCACCGGCTATCAACTTATCCCAACTCAATGTCACTGACTCACCTCTACTCTCCAAACAAACCCCTTTGGTTCTCATTGTGTTCGATGCGACATGGAAGCACGCGAAGGAGATGGTGAAAGCAAGCGAGGAATACTTGTCCAAATTTGCCAAAAGGTCTTGTTTGGATTTCGATGAAAAGGTCAATGGTGGGAGTATTTATGATTCGGAGTTGCTTTTAAGGAAGGAACCATTTGGTGGGTATGTGAGTACCATGGAAGCTGTGGCTAGAACTTTGAAGGTGCTTGAGCCTAATGGGTTTGAGATTGAGAGCAAGTTGATTGAGGTTTTGAGAGATATGGTGAGATTACAGGCTAGTTATTTGAAGCCCACGAAATTAAGGCCCAAGTTGGCGAAGAAGAAAGGTAAGGATCAAAAGCAGAGGTTGGAATCGGATGATAAGATTGAGAAGGATAGTTCCTAAATAGTTAATATCGTGGTATTGTATTTTCTTATTTTTCTGCAGATTTTAACCTTCATTTGGGATAGATCATATCATAATAATTCATTAGCATAGGTATAAAAGATGCTTATTAGTTTTTTAATTGGCTAATAATATTTTACAATTGCATTTGTTATTTTTATTATAATGCTTATTAGTTTTTAATAATGCACATGCTTTGATAATCTGTCCTTCACCAAATGGAAGTTTTAATTTTTAACCTTTAATCTCATATTTAAAATGAGTTTTTCTCATTTAAATTAAAAAATATGGGTAATTATATTCTTACAATTGCATTTTTTTTATTATAATCTATATTTATAAAATATTTATGATTTAATTAAAGAAAATAATCTTTGTTTATTTTTAATAAAAAATATTTTTTATGAGTACTTATAGTAAAATTATGTGAATTAAATTTAAAAAATTACAAAAGAAATATTTCTAAAACTTAAAACAACAAAAAAATCCAAATAATATTAAACATTTTAGTTTAATTAGATGATATTTAATATTGAACGAATTTAAATAATAGTAATTAAATTCAAATGACGTTAAATATAAAATAATTTTTTAAATTTTTTAAATAACAAAATATGTGAATTTATCATAAAAAATATTATTTTTATAATTATAGAACTTAAAAATATTTTTTTATTTATTTTTCAAACAATATTTTTTTTAAATCATTTTTTTGATAATATATATATATATATATATGTTTAATTAAATGAAAAATATGTTATTTAGTGTGTTAGGTATGAACATTTTTGAGAAATTATAAAAAAGATACTTTTAAAATTTATAGTTACAAAAAAATAAATAATATTGAAATTTAATTAAACGATATTTAATATTAAACGGATGTAAATAATTGTAATTAAATTTAAAAGATGTAAGATATAAAATAATATAATGAATTCTTTTTAATAATGAAATATATTAACTTATCATAAAAGAATATTATTTTTATAATTATATTAATATATTTTTTCAAAAAACATTTATTTTCCTAATGATACTTTTTTATTAAAATCACTTTTTTTAAATATATATATTGTTTGTAAAAAATAGCAGTAGAGCCAACCTTTTTTAATATTAAGAAAAAATATTAAATTAAATATATATATAATAATAATTAATAAATTAAAAATACATCAAATGAATGTCTTGCAGTAGAGCAAACCTTTTTCAATTTTCTTCTTGAACTTTTTAAGTTCTTAAATGACACTTTTCTACGGATAATATGTCAGATATTCAATATAATTAACTTATATCTTTCATAATTTGATATCTTTAAGATTTAAATATGAAAATATATAAGTTAAAAATATCAAAATCAAAATCTAAATATATAAAAAAATCAAATCAAAACAAAATATTTAGGAGAGAACTTGTACAATAAAGCATAAAACTTAAAAAAACGAGAAAAGATAGATGGTAGTGAATAATCACATATAATTTACACTTTTATTGAAATAATGATTTTGAATCATATTTATTATAATAATAAAATATTTGTAATAAAAAATTATCAATAATATCTTTGGATTATTATTATAAATACTCATTAAGTTTTGGGTTTCTTCGAAATTATCCCTAAGTTTTATTTAATATTAAAAATATTTACAAACGTTGTCAGCGTTATATCTCCGTTTAACATTAGGGGTAAAATGATAATTTCATTATTATACATATATCACTCCTGCGGAAAAAAAACAAAAATACCCCCGAGGTTTTCAATATTTTCATAAATACGGTTAATGTTCAAAAAAAACTACAATACCCGTGAGGTTTAAGGTATCTTAAAAAATGCCCTTATTATTTAACATAAACACAAAAAGTTATGAAAAATTATATCAATATCAGAAAAATCTTTTTCTACTTCTGCCTATATAACTTTTCGAATATCCCCTTTAAAAATATTATCGCAAATACCCTTGATGTTTTGCTTTTTAAAAAAAATACCTATGCTATAATAATTAATTTAACTTTATCAAAAATACCTCTACTATAATAATTAATTTAACTTCATCAAAAATGTCCATACTATACTCCTACTTCTCAATAACACGATATAAAATATTTTCCAAAAATATTTAACTTGATATTGTGTGCTTTATTAACTTAATTTATCTTCAGAGGTATTTTTGGAAAATATTTTATATCGTGTTATTGAGAAGTAGAGATATTTTTTATGAAGATAAATTAAATATTGTAGTAGGGGCATTTTTGATGAAGTTAAATTAATTATTGTAGCAGATGTATTTTTGATGAAGTTAAATTAATTATTATAGTAGGGGTATATTTGATACAGTTAAATTAATTATTATAGCATGGGTATTTTAAAAAAAAGAAAAACTTGAAGGATATTTGCGATAATATTCTGAACGGTAATATTTAAAAAACTATATATGAAAGGATAGAAAAGACTTTTCAGATATTGATGTGATTTTTTATAGTTTTTTTATGTTTTTGTTAAATAATAAGAGCATTTTGAAGATATCTTAAACCTCGGGATTATTGTAGTTTTTTTTAAACGTTAAGAGTATTTCTGAAGATATTAAAAACCTCGGGAGTATTTTTGATTTTTTTTCCGATATCTCTAAGACTCGATATTTCTTCACCCATGTTCCTAATTTATCCTTGCATTTGAACATAGTAATTAAATAAGAAATCCAACTTATGGGTATAAGAGTATTTACACATGATTATGCAAAAATGTCAATCAAAATAATGTAACATCTTTTATTAACACATGATATTATAATTGGTGCTAACTCATCACTCTCCTCTCTCACCATCGTTCTTCTTCGAGAAGACATCATTTGTAGTCGTGAACCTTCGCTTTCTTCATCTTTTTCCAAGAAACCCTTACCAAAAACATCCAATTTTTAGTTGATCTAGTAGTTTAGAGGAAGGAACAAAAGAATTTTTTGAAAAATCGAACCAGAAGTGCGTTTGTTTTGCATTTTTTAAGGTAAAAACTTTAACTTTTATAACAAGGTTTGATGGATGTTATAGTTTTAAAAAAATTGACATACTTTGCTTTGTTGATGTTTATGTATGCTAAAATAACTTATTTTTGTTAATTTTTAAATGGTTTTTTTAATTTTTTTGTTCGTGTTTATAGTTTATATGTCATGTTTATTTGTTCTCGTTAGCAAAATGATCCAATATTTTTTAGATCATAACATTAATATTTGTTTGTATGGTATAAACCTTAACCATACAACCTTGAAAAACCTAACCTAAAAATAATTAATTGATTTCTTTAAAAAGTGTATACGAAGAGTTGAGTTCGTCCATTATGTTTTAATGAAACGATCTATCTATTTTTGTTTTTGTGTACGTGGTGATGATATACTTTGTGTTCAATGTCAAGAATGTTGTCTATTCTCGAATAATTTGGAAGTTATATATCATTATAAGTGTATTAGGATTTGATTATGCTAACAAGCAATGTTGATCAAATCTTTAAGTTTATAAGATAATTGTAATATCTTTTGATAACTTAAAAGCCAAAGAAAACATATATAGGGTACATGTTATAAACTCTGCTATTATTTTTATTTTCTAAAACTAATATCCCTTATTATTCTTATAATATTATGTTAAATATATTCCAAACATACTTGTATTTTATGGGATTTTATCATGTTTAACAGTAATTCATGGTTGGTGAAATTAGGAGTATGTTGAATAGATGTTAAACAAGTTTCATGAATTTGAGTAGGCTGTTAAAACAATAAGTTATTTGTTGAAAAAACAAGAAATAATTCTATACAAAAGAACTCTTATTATTTTCTTCATGTTTTCATTACAATTCTATAGCTATTTATAAGAAAATTTTACTCCTTCAGTTATTCTTTGAATTAAGCATCCCTTGATTTACTCCTTGAATTAAGGATTCATTGTTTTGCTCCTTGAATTAAGGATTCCTTGTTTTGCTCCTTGAATTAAGGATTCCTTGTTTTGCTCCTTGAATTAAGGTCCTTGTTTTATTCCTTGAATTAAGAACTAATATACAATACTCCCCCTCAAGCTGGATCCAAAAGGTTTATGGATCCAAGCTTGGACAAAAGTCGTTGAAATTGATGAGAAGCCAAGGGCTTGGTGAAGATGTCATCCAGTTGGTCGAAGCTTTTTGTATAATGTGTTTAAATCACTTGTGATTGAACTTGTTCACGAATGTAATGACAATCAACTTCAATGTGTTTCGTCCTTTCGTGAAACACTGGGTTTGATGCTATATGCATGGCTTCCTGATTGTCACAAAATAAGGACATAGGAAGAGTTGTAGGAACACTTAAATCACATAGAAGACCTTTAAGCCATATCAACTCACACGCAGTTGAAGCCATTGCACGATACTCAGCTTCGGCACTTGATCTGGCGATGATAGTTTGCTTCTTACTCTTCCATGTGACCAAGTTTCCATCAACAAATGTACAGTAGCCAGTGGTAGACTTGCGATCGATTGTATTCCCTGCCCAATCAGCATCACAATACCCCAAGATTTGTGTGTTGTCATTCTTCTTCATGATGATACCACAACCCACTCATCCTTTTAAGTAGCGTAAGATCCTTTTAACAAGGGTCAAATGCTCAAGTGTCGGGGAGTGCATGAATTGGCTCACAATACTTACAGAATATTTGATGTCAGGTCTAGTGATTGTTAGGTAGATCAACTTACCAACCAGTCACTGGTAATAACATATATCCATGAGTGGTGTGCCCTTCAAGCTAGGTTTGAGCTTGCTGTCAAGAGGGGTAATGGATGGTTTAGCATCACTCATGTTAGCTTCCTTGAGCAAATCTAGGACATATTTCCTTTGGTTAAGAAAGAGTCCCTTGTGTGAGGTTGTCATTTCTATACCAAGAAAGTACTTCAATATCCCAAGGTCTTTAATTGCAAAACTTTGTCTGCGGGACTGTTTGAGGTTAAAAATCTCGTCAGCATTATCACCTGTAATTATCAGATCATCTACATAAATCAGCACAACCAATTTTCCCATAGTTCCTGTGCGAACAAATAGTGAAGAATCGGTATTGCTGCTTTTGAAACCAACACTAGTGAGAATTGAGCTTAGCTTGGCATACCGAGCTCGTGGGGACTGTTTCAAACCATAAATGGATTTGTGCAATTTGCACACTAAATCCAATTCATTGCTTTGAGGATGCCCGGGTGGCAATTTCATATAGACTTCTTCTTTGAGATCATCATGCAAGAATGCATTCTTCACATCCATTTGGTACATGGACCACCCCTTGTTTATAGCCACAGACAGTAGCACTCTTATTGTGTTTATTTTTGCAATAGGTGCAAATGTTTCTTTGTAATCCACCTCGAATGTTTGAGTGAATCCCCGAGCCATCAATTTTGCTTTATACCTCTCAATTGATCCATCTGACTTGATTTGAGCTTATAAATCCATTTGCAACCCAGGACTTTCTTGCCTTTTAGAAGTTTGGTGATGCTTCATGTGTTGTGTTGATCTAGGGCTTTAAGTTCTTCTTGCATGGCTTCCTTCCACACCTCTTGGCTATTGGCCTCATGAAAGTTTTGAGGCTCACTATAACTCAATATAGTGCTGAGGAATGCGGCATGAGTTGGTGTCACTCTCTTATATGACACATAATTTGAGATGGGATGTGTGGGTTTGTAGGTGAAAAAGTCTTGAAGTCTTGTGGGAGGTTGCCTAACACACATTGGATTACATCGCGGAGCATGAGGAGTTATCTCACACTCGTTCACATCTTGTACCATATTGTGAGGATCATCTTGATTATCACCATATTCATACAATGTACCATTAAGAAGAGACCCTTCATTGTTACTTTCAGTGAGAGATGTATCAATGTTGACATGGTTGGGATCTTGTTGTTGTAGAGCCTCAAGTTCAATTCTTGGTAATGGAAACACATACTAGATGTCATCCCTTGACTTGTGATTTTATGTGACTTGCTGAAAAAAGGGTTAGTTTCATAAAATAGAACATCTTTAGACACAATTAATCTCCTAGGTTGGGGATCATAACACTTATATCCCTTTTGTGAAGATGAATAACCAAGAAAAATACATTTAACAGCTCTAGGATCCAATTTATCTCGATGATGAGATTGAATATGTACAAAACAGATACAACCAAAGACTTTAAGGTGTGAGAGGTTAATTTTCCTTCCTTTCATGACTTCTAGGGGAGACTTGAAATCCAAGACTCGGCTGGGTAATCTTTTGATGATGTAAGCAGCTTTCATAACCCCTTGGGACCAAAATTTCTTTGGTACATTCATTTGTAGCATTAATGTTCTAGTTTTTTCAAGTAAGTCCCGATTTTTGCGTTTAGCTACACCATTTTGTTGAGGTGTGCCAACACAACTTGTTTGATGCATAATGCCATGAATGCTCAAATATTGTTTCATAATATGGGACATGTATTCGGTGCCATTGTCAGACCTTAAGGTTTGAATTTTAGAGGAGAAATGATTTTTAACAAGGTTATGAAAGTCCTTAAATACTTCCATAATTTCATTCTTATAATTTAAAAGATATAACCATGTGACTCGAGAAAAATCATCAACAAAAATCACAAAATACTTATAACCATCAAAAGATTCATTAGTTGGTCCCCATACATTTGAATGAACTAGTTCAAAACACTTACTAGCCCTAGACAAGGAAGAATTAAAAGGAAATCTAGTGGCCTTAGACAAGTGGCAAGTTTCACATGCAATTGCATCATTTCCTAAGTTTGGAAATAAAGTTGACAAAATTGGTGGAGAAGGGTGAGCTAAACGTTGATGCCACAATTGATTATCTTGGATAGGGTTAAACTTGGCTTGAAACCCTCTGGATTGCTCTTGGATATGTAATAGAGACCATCTAAGTAAAACCCTTTACCAATCGTCTTTTTGGTGGCACAATCCTGAAAAATGACATTGTGAGGAGAAAAAATGGCTAAGCAATTCAAGGTATTTGTGATTTTTCCTACAGACAGAAGTTGGAAGGGAAAGGAAAGTACATATAAAATTGCCGACTCGATTTCATCTGACATTAATTTTATTTTTTCCTTTCCTAAAACTTTTACATTCTCACCATTTGCAATTGAAACTTGAGAAGGATTTGCTAATTTTTCAAACTTATAAGACTTTGACACATGGTTTGTCATATGATCTGTGGCACCTGAATCTACAACCCAAAAATCATGCAACATATTTATTTTAAGAGCAGTTTTAAAGGCTTTTATGATACCTTTCATGTCCTCTTGTGGTATGAGTTTTGTATCTGCCAAGAAACCTACAAACTTGCCTAGTAATGCTGTCGAGTTTCCTTCTTTTATGCTATCCACACAGTCAATTCTAGCTCCTCTTGTCTTGCTTTGAAGATACAACATAAACTCATTCATAAGTTCAGCTGGATTCGCTGTGAATTTTTTGAATGGATCAGACCCATTAGAGGTAGAGGCAGAAGCATGATTTGCACGGTGTGTAGTACGATTCACTTTCTATAAACCCTTATCCTTTATAAAATCAGGTTTTAATTCTGGATGTAGAATCCAACATGTGTCCTTAATATGGCCCGTATAGTTGCAGTGTTGACACTTCAAGTTTGGATGCTTCCCTTTGTACTTTCTCTCGTTTGTTAGATAGGCTCTTGCCTCAGGTGCACTAGCCATTGTATCCTTGTTCATGACTTTCCTTCTTACTTTCATGTTGAATTTTCGCACATACATTGGTGAAGGAAGCAAGTTCAATATTCATGAGTATATGGCATCATATATCTTCATATGTTGAATTGAGACTGGACAGAAGTTGAAATATCTTATCTTCTTCCGCTCTTTTTCGTAGCAAAGCTACATCGGTTGTATGAGGATGATATATTTCTAACTCATTCCACATGCTTTTCATGCTTCCTAAGAGTTGTACAAAAGGCTTACCATCTTGTTGCAGATTTGAAATGTCATTCTTTAATTGAAAAACTCGTGCAGCATTGTTTTGACTGTCATACATTTCCTTAACCGTCTCCCATAGTTGGTATACAGATTCAGAGTAACTGAATATTTTAGCTAATTTACGTTCCATGGAATTTAGGAGTCATGACATAACGAGCTGATCCTTACTAAGCCAGGATTCATAGGTTGGTGAGGAAACATCAGGTACTTCGATGCTTCCATTTATGAACCCCAACTTGGACCTTCCACCTAGAGCCAGAGACACTGCTCTTGACCAAGGCAAGTAATTAAACTCATTCAACAAGACTGAGCTTAATCTTTGATTTGGGTTGACATCCACCTCATGCATATTCATGAAGGAAAGCACCGATGAACTTTCAGCTTCTGATCCTAGCGGCTTGTCTTCCGTCATTTCAAAGATTGAAGATGCTAAGATAATAATAAAGAAAAAGCAAGTTAATTTTCCTGCTCTGATACCATGTTGAAAAAACAAGAAATAATTCTACACAAAATAACTCTTATTATTTTCTTCATGTTTTCATTACAATTGTATAGCTATTTATAAGGAAATTTTACTCCTTTAATTACTCTTTAAATTAAGGATTCCTTGTTTTACTCTTTGAATTAAAGATTTCTTGTTTTACTCCTTGAATTAAGCTCATTGTTTTAATCCTTGAATTAAGGTCCTTGTTTTATTCCTTGAATTAAAAACTAATATCCAGTATTATTATTAGTATTTTATTTATGCATAACTAGAATAATAACAAGTATGATTATATAAAATAAACTCATGTTTAAAACTAGCATATTCTTAAATCCATTTTTAGTACTTTTTTCTATTTTTTTAAGCCTATTTCCCAATGCTTATACTTCTAATTTTAGTTTCTAAACTTATGTAACATCGCTTGAATTCATGCTTCCTCATCTATCACTAGGAGCAACATACACTTCATTATTAGGATTCTAAAAGAAAAAATATTTGTATTTGTCACTTACACAATAGAATAGTAGATTATTAGAATTCATTTTTGACTTAGATATCATTATTCTAGCTTCTTCTTTTTTCATAAAAACAGTTTTGATTTTTGAACTTTATTATAGATTAGCTCCAAGAAGCCATTGATGCTATTGAAAATATGAAATGATAGGGATAGAATAGCTTGTTATTTTCTTATTGAACCTGTGAAATGAATGCATGCATTGAAACTGTTTATAGGGGAGAAATATTTGTGATATTTATTTAATTTAAAGCTGTGAAATGTTAGAACCCATTAAAACTGTGATTGAATGGAGTTTTGGAATAGCTTCCTATTTGTTTGTTAGAGTAAAATTGTATTGAATTATAAAATGCATGACTGAATGCATGCATTTGAAACAGCTGGGGTATTGGTGATGGTTATTTAATTTAAAATTGTGAAATGCTGGAAGCCATTGAAACTGTACGTGATTGAACAAAGTTTTTATTGTTTTGTTGAAAGTATTGTATTTTATTGTTGGAATAGCACTGAAGCTGTGAAATGAATGCATGCATTTGAAACATTGGTATTTGTGATGGTTATATATATTAACAGCTTCAAATGAAATTGATCGTTGGAGCTACAATCTTCTTCATTATAAAAACATTTATCTACTACCAGTTGTGTAATACCTCTGACTTAGGGGTTGTACTTTAAGAGAAATACTTAATGTCCCTTAGGGATTATGGGTATACATATAATGTTGATGATATCTGTCATATTTAAAAAATATATTCAAATTTTTTAATAAATTATTTCGTTCAAATCTAAACATTTTATTATCTAATATATGTTGTAATTTTTATTGGTTAAAATAAGTTTGGATTAATAAATATTAAAGTTATATGTTAAATAATTAAAAATTGTTAAAATTTTGAGTAATGTTTTATTTTTTTAATAAAAAATAATTTCTTTAAATGTATATGTTTCGAAAAATATAATTGAAGAAAATTAAATCATTATCCATTCTCATATATATTGGGGAATAATGGAGACATATGTTTTTGATTTGTAAATATAATTCAAGAACACTTTCGTAAGATAAGAAAGCAACCTGTAAAGTTAAGAAATGTACCTAATCTTCAAGAATCATCAATCAATCAATCATAAGTATATTCTTTTATTGATAATTTTTTTTTTAATTTAATAATAAATAAGGTCGTTTTCATTAGTTTTCTTATTCTGCTTTCGTGCACCGACCAAACCGTCCCTTTCTTCCTGAAGGGTACAATTGTAAGCTGGCTTGAGAGTTGGGACCAATAAGTGAATTTCAAACAAAAATATTGAAGAAAAAATTATCATTTGAGCATAGAAAATCTGTCTTTAGACCCCATTATCAATCCTATAATGCGTCACAACCCATAATTTTATGCTTTGTTTGGCAATGTGGTGTGAAAGCTCCCTTATTATTATTATTTTTTGGACTAAAGGCATGAGGTATCTTTATATCAAATTGTTAGAAATTATATTTCTTAAAAGTTATTAAAAAATTAATCTTAAAAATTTAAATTATTAAATGAATAACGAATTATATTTATATATACAGGTTCGGTAAATACATATTTATTTAATATTTTTTGTTTGATAAACTTATATAGTTATTTATATATATGTAAAAAAAATTATACAGGTAATGTTTTTTAATAGCTTTTCTTGTACCTTATAAGAGCAATATTTCACTTTATATTTTTCTTTTAATTTTTTAACTTTTTATATATATATAATGGATAAAAAAATAACACGAAATGATAATACGAACGGAAAAAATAAGAAAACTAAAGTTAAAAAAACAAAAAAAAAAAAACAAGGGAAATGTTGTTTTTTATTTTTTTATTTTTTAAATTTAGGTTTTTTTTTAATTTGTTTAGATTCTTATAATACATTAATAAATTTTAAAATATTTATATAATAAATATATCACACCTCTAACGAATACTTGTATTTAATAAAAATAAAATTATATAAAAATATTTTTTAAATCATTTATACACCTATGTAATAATATTACATATAATAAAAGTAAAAATAAAATATTTATTTATTGAAAACAATATAGTGATTTTGATAGTATAAATTCACTTAAAATGGAATGAGATATGTATTGTTATATAAATTTTTTAGTTTTGGATCTCTAATAACTCAAAACAATTCATAAATTTAAAATTTATAAAAATAACTCAGGTTTAATTAGTATTAAAGTGATATACTGTGACAAACATGTACTTAATATTTTATTTTACGTTAATGTTATCAATGAAAAATTATCAATTTTTAATTCTTTTATTTGTAAGCTTGATTTAGAATGAAATTAAAATCGTGTTAACTAATTTAATAAATAAATTATTTTTGTGTTTGATATCATGTTAATATATTTTCAATAAAAATATATCAATAAAAATATATTATTTTAATTAAAAAAAAGCTCATTGAATTCACCTAAATCTTTGTTGGTATTATTATTCTATGTTATTTTTTATACATTTAAATAAATAATTATGTATCTTTTTATATCTTATTAAATAATATAAATCATGTTGTATTTTTATCGTATTATTATGGTCATGAAATAAAGGATTTATTTTTTTCTATTAGATATATAAGCAAGAATTAAAAGTGTAAACTAACAAATAAAAAATCCTAAAAAATTTGCTTAAAAACAAGGAAAAAATTTGCTAAGGCATCAAGCTCTTTTTGTGTAAGTAAAATATTGCTATAATTGAAATATCAAGTCTCATAAGTAATAAATATGAAAAAAATTATTAATTATTAATAAAATATAATAAATTTATAATATATTTTTATATTTATAAAAATTTGAAGATTAAATAATAAGTTTAAAAATTTATTTATAAAATTGTTAAAATTTTAAGAACTAATAAAATAAAAATAGTGATATAATAACAATTATTATTATTATTATCATAATAATAATTTGTTAATAATAAATTTATTTTATAGTAATTACAATAACATATAATTAATATTAAAAATAAATAAATATTTTGTGTATTTTTATCATGAACATAAAAATTATTATAATTATATCATTAATTTAAATTTATTTTTTTGTCAAATTTAGGCGACTGGTCATTAACTTAAACTAATTAAGCAGCATAATATTGATACAAAGATTAAATATTTAACAAAAATACTAAATATTTACACAACAACGGTGGCCATCAAGTATCCTCCAGCTCCATTGCCGCCGGCCAGTAGTCTACATAGTGCACTATATTTCCCGTCAATTATTATTCTTGATTGGCCTTTAGTTTGCAATAGTTAATATCTCTGCCTTATGTTGATTTATTGGTTTCAGTTTTATTCTTTGGGCTCAGAATTGCTGATATTAGCTAGTTTAGTGATCTGATATGATTCTTTGTTTACTTTTTCAATCATTTAAAAATGTTACTATCAACTGTTCAATACATTTCAAGGGCCTTATATTTAAGTGCGGCCTAGGGCCTCACAAACTCTTGACACTGCATATTTGACGCTTGAGGTATACAATTTATTTCTAAAGTAGGGTTTATAGGTACTTGGGTTTCAAGCAGCTTTCTAAATTCAAGTATTTTGGTCCTTAGAGTGTTCGTTCGTTCGGCGTTGTAAAATTTTGGATATGTTTTTAACATGTTCGATGAAAGTTCCCAAGGACAGAGAGTATTCAATTGATGTGTAAGCTAACGCCAACAGCTTTCATTATGTCACATTTTATCTCTCACAAAATAAATCGTTGGTTTTCTCTCATTAAGAGACTGTTCTGCATGAGAACGCCAATCTCGACCCTGTTGTAATCTGTAAGTTTAGTTATATCAGGTTCTAGTGAAAAATATATTCTACTTATCCTATTTATAATTGCAATATGTTATGTAATGTTTATTTCAATTAATCTGTTGTTAATATTTATATTCACAGAGAATGAAACTTTTAATATTCAAAGTCGAAAAGCTTAGAACTTTTTAGTTATTACTGAATCCTACGAAGAAATCAATATTTGAAGAAATAATCAGAAGAGAAAATCAATGTTTTCTGAGTATATTTTCTTAATTTGTATCGGATATTTACATTGTTTATATAGACAAATATCAATTACTATTTCACCAACCACCATGATTGAATTGCATGGTTTATATCATGCTTGGTAGGCGCCGTGTATATTGGAAGAAATGTTTGGCATCGGTGCAGTGTTTGTTGAATTGTGTTGCAGTGATTGTTGAATTGTGTTGCAGTGTTTGTTGAATTCAACACTCCCCCTCAAGTTGGTGTATAGATGTCTTTCATGCCCAACTTGACTGAAACTTCTGTGAATATTCGATATGAGACTGCTTTAGTGAGGATGTCAGCCAATTGATCTTCTGACTTAATTTTTGGCAATTCCAATGAATTTTCTTCTAACTTTTCCTTAATAAAGAATCGATCAACTTCAACATGTTTTGTACGATCGTGTTGAACTGGATTATGAGCAATATCACATGCTGCTTTATTGTCACAAAATAACTTAATTGATTCTTTAGAAGGATATCCCAAATCTTTCAAGAGAGATTGTAACCATAAGGCCTCACAAAGCCCAAGTGTCATGCCTCTCGTATTGACCTCTTGACAGGCGGGCAACAACATGTTGTTTCTTACTTCTCCATGTTACAAGGTTTCACCCTACAAAAGTGAAGTAGCCTGATGTAGATCGCCTATCATTTATTGATCCAGCCCAATCAGCATCAGTATATACTTCTATTCTTTGGAATTCTGAATTTTTAGTAAACAATACTCCTTTTCCAGGAGTAGACTTTAAATACCTCAAAATACGAATAACTGCATTCATATGTTGTTCTCCAGGATTATGCATAAATTGGCTGACAATACTTAAAGCATAGGCAAGATCTGGTCTTGTGTGTGCCAAATACATCAACCTTCCAACAAGCCTTTGGTATCTTTCTTTATTTGTTGGAACTTGATCAACCTTGATACATAACTTTAATCCTTCCTCTACTAGTGTATTAGCTGGTTGACATGCCGACATACCAGTTTCTTTTAATAAATCTAAGGCATACTTTCTTTGAGATAAGAAGATTCATTTTTTTGATCGAGAAACCTCAATCCCAAGAAAATATTTTAAGGAACCAAGGTCTTTCATTTCAAATTCCTTGGACAAATAACTTTGGAGAGCTTTCCTTTCTTCAAGATCATTTCCTGTTACTATCATATCATCAACATATACAATAAGTGCAGTGATCTTGCCATATCCTTTTTTTAGAAATAAAGTATGGTCTGAATTGCTTTGTTTGTAGCCAAATGCCTTCATTGATTTTGTGAACCTACCAAACCATGCTCTTGGGGATTGTTTCAATCCATATAGTGATTTTTTTAATTTACACACCTTTTCATCATGGATTTTGAATTTCTTGATTCCTGATGGTAAATCCATGTAGACTTCTTCAATTAAATCTCCATGTAGAAAGGCATTTTTTACATCAAACTGATATAATGGCCAATCTAAATTTGTAGCTAGAGATACTAAGACTCGAACAGTGTTAATTTTGGCTACAGGTGCAAATGTTTCTGTATAGTCAATCACATATGTCTGAGTGTATCCTTTTGCCACCAATCTTGCTTTATAACGTTCAATCATACCATCTGCTTGATACTTTACTGAAAAAATCCATCGACATCCAACAATTTTCTTTGTTGGTGGACGATCGACAAGTTCCCAAGTTCTATTTATTTCTAAGGATCTTAGTTCTTCATTCATAGCATCTTTCCATTTGGGGTCAGCTAAAGCTTCACGCATTAATCGTTAGGAATAGATACAGCAGATAATTGATTCACAAATGATACATTTGATTTTGACAAACGATGTTTAGACATATAGTTACTCATGGGATATTTGACTTTACTAGAAATTTTAGGTTCATACATGGCTTTAGGAATACCTCTGTTAGGACGTGATGGAAGTGTTTTTCTGGCTGGTTCAATAGTTGGAACATTCTCAACAAACGATTGGTTAGGTATATCAGCAATTTGTGGAGAAGGAAACTCATACTCACTTTGTGGTAGTAAGGAACTTGCTTGATGATCTTGAAGTTGATGAGGACTTGATTCCATTTCCCTTTAGTCTTTTCTATATTGAGAGTTATTACCATCTGAATTCAAGTTATTTATATTTTCCTCACATATAATTTGTCTTTCTTCATAAGGAAACAATTTATATGTAAGGGTCTGAATTTCAGCATGGTTGTACTCCCCCTGAAATTCAGGTGTAGATGAGAAATACATTGTATCTTCATGAAAAATAACATCCATGGTGGTAATCATTTGTTTTGTAGGAGGATGATAACACCAATACCCTTTTTGTTGTATGGCATATCCCATAAAAACACAACGTACTGCTCGTGGATCCAACTTGCTACGTTGTTGTTTATGTAGGTGTACAAATGCCACACACCAAAGGCATGAGGAGGTAAATTGGGAACACTTGGTGCAATAATTGATTCAGTAATGGCTTGTAGTGGTGTTTGGAAGTTAATGGGACTGGAAGGTACCCGATTGATCAAATATGCAACAGAAGTAATTGCTTCTCCCCAATAAGATATAATGACATATTAGCTTCGATCAATGAGGCATGGACAACTTCCAACAAGTGTCGATTTTTTCTTTCTGCAACTCCGTTTTGTTGAGGTGTATCAACACAAGTAGTTTGATGAATAATCCCTTCTGTTTTAAGATATTCTTGAAGCTCAGAACTTTTATATTCTCCTCCATTGTCACTTCGTAGAACTTGAATCTGTGTTTTATATTGAGTACGAACCATTTTATGAAATTTTCTAAATAATACATTTACTTCACTTTTAGATTTCATTAAACAGACCCAAGTCATTCTACTAAAATCATCAATAAATGTAACAAACCAACGTGATCCTCCCAAAGTAGAGACTTTGGAAGGACCCCATACATCAGAATGTATAACCAGAAACGGAAATGGACTTTTATTTAAAGTTACAGGAAATGAGGAACGATGAATTTTTGTTAGTTCACAGACATCACATTTTAAAGTAGAAAGATCGAAGCTCAAAAATAAACTTGGAAATAATTTCTTTAAATATCCAAAAGAAGCATGACCCAATCTCCTATGCCATAGCCATATATTTGATTCATCCTTGTTAGATCCAGTTACTACCAATGCATGATTTGTTGAATCCAAGTCCAAATAATACAAGTTTCCTTGCCTAACACCACGACCAATCGTTTGCTTTGTTTGAATGTCCTTGAACACATAAAAGTCAGGCCAAAAAATAACAAAACAAGATAAAGCAGTGGTTATTTGAGAAATAGATATAAGGTTATACTCTAAAGAGGGAACAACTAGTACTGAGTCTAAATTCAAAGTACTAGTGAGAGACAAAGATCTTTCCCCAATGACTGGGGTTGTGTTACCATTGGCAGTGCAAACAATTTTGTGTGATGATGGTTTTGAGATTTGTCTAGAATCGAATGTCATATGATCAGTTGCACCTGAATCAATTATCCATGTATTATTAAAAACAGGAGAAAAAACTTTAAGTATCTTACCAATATTTGCTGAGGAGTTTGCAACCTGATCTTTTGTTGTTTCAGCAATGGTGGCAGTAGACATTTGTCGTGGATTTTTCTTCCGAGAGTCACGGTTGTGATCCCACCAGTCAGGATATCCCATAAGTTCAAAACATCGTGCTTTAGTATGACCCTTTTGATGACAATGGGTACATTTAAATGATGATTTATCAGTCACCCTTCGTTATTGCTGATTGGAAAAAGAACGATTTTTAGAAATCATGGTGGAAGCGTCAACGTCTCCAGATTTTTCCTTCAATGAGATTCGACGTACTACCTCCCGTCGAATCAAGGAATAACAACCTTCTAAATTTGGTATAGTTTCTTTTCGCAAAATTTCTCCACGAACCTGCTCAAATTCATCATCTAATCCAGCAAGAAAAATATCTTTCAACAGACTCTTGATATGATATTAGATCATTAGGGTCTTTCATGACCACCTTATCACGATGGTCTAGCTCTTGGAAAATTTCAGTCAACTCTCCATAATACTCTGAAAGTGATTTTCTATTTTGTCTGGAAGTAAATGCTTTTTGGTTTAAGACAAATACCTGTAATTCGTCACTTCCATCATAGAATGCTTTTGCCAAAGCACCCCAAATTTCAAGAGCAGTAGGTATGCGTAAATATCGCTTCATGATTTCTGGACTCATTGACATAAGGATCCATCTCTTCACTTTTTGATTTTCTGCATACCACTTATTATAATTGTTTGATGTTTTTTCTGGTTGCAAATTTTTGTCATGAATATAAGAGAGTTTTTCTCTCTCTGCAATATGCATTTCCATTATTTGAGACCAAACATCATAATTAGTATCAGTAAGAACAATTCCAGCATTAAACACACCTTCAGACTGAATCGATTGTACAACAGTTGGAGTTGATTGCTCCATAGGTAATGAAATTATACCCTCTGTCATGATATTATGGTAAACAAACTAGAAAATGGTGTAATAATTTTAGATTTTTTTTCTGTTTTTTTTAATATATATTTATACTAAACCGGATAAAAACTAGTAAACCGGTTCAAAATTGGATTAAAAACTTGAAAAAATGAACCAAAACGGTTTTAGAAATCCAGAACCGGGAAAAAAACCGGGTTCAGACCTTTAAAATGGACCGAACCGACCAAAAATAGGAAAACTGTGAAAAACTGAGAAAATTGGGTTCAACCGAACCGCTGGCCAGACCAACCTGAGCCGAACCGAGGTGACCTGAGCCGAACCGAGCTGCGGGCCGGCTACGCCCTCTAGCCGGACCGAGCCAAGCCATCCGAGCCGAACCGAGCCGAGTCAGCCGAACCGAACCGAGCCGGATGACATGTCATCATCTTCAACCTCCAGACGGCGGGTGACGGCGCGTGAGGCGCGTGGACAATTGACCCTCTACTTCAGGCGGCGCGTGAAGGCGCGTGTGGAGGTTTTCTTCTACTCTAATTTTACCAAAATGTTCAGAATTGTGTTTAGAGTAATTTGGTAAAATTAGGTGGGACAAATATTGCTTCAAAAATGATGTTTGTAATTAATATTTGTACGGGTGTTTGAGATTTTTTTTTTCAGGAGAGTAAGGATTTTCAGAGAAAGAAATCTCTGTTTTAGAGAACAAGAGTTTTAAATTTGTATAAAGCAACGACTTGGCTCTGATACCATGAAGAAATCAATATTTGAAGAAATAATCAGAAGAAAAAATCAATGTTTTCTGAGTATATTTTCTTATTTTGTATCGGATATTTACATTGTTTATATATACAAATATCAATTACTATTTCACCAACCACCATGATTGAATTGTATGGTTTACAGCATGCTTGGTAGGCGCCATGTATATTGGAAGAAATGTTTGGCGTCGGTGTAGTGTTTGTTGAATTCAACATCCTACTATCAAATATATTATAACTTTCTTTACCTGTTTTCAGCCTCAATTGAAGGAACATAATTGCATTTGATATTAGCAAACAATGGAGGGTTTGAAAGTTTCAGAAGCTAATATGCTCGTGCATGTTCACTCATCAAAGAGTGCTAAAATCTACCAGACAATCCACCGTCAGCTGAGCTCCTTGCTTTTCATGTATTTCTAATCCCACATTTGGCTTAGCTTTCTCTCTATATCTCTCTCTATTTTTCTGTTGTTTTCCCTCTTTTAAGTTGTGTTAGACTTTGGACTTTATTATTGAAAAAGAAGTGTTGGCTAAACAATTTATATATGTAAATAACTTCAAACTGGTGAACTTTGTATAGTAGATGTTTCACTCACTTAAATTTTGAAATATTAATGCCAGATTTATTTTTTCGTTTGAAAACGTCAGTTTGTTATGTGTACTTGTTTAATTGATATTTATGATTCTAATTCTTTCCAAAGAATTTAGAATGCCTTAATAGTTTAGTTTTTTTAATCCCTACTTAGGTTATGGAAAGAATATGTAAAAATAAATGTAAAGCTTTTTATTGTTTGGATAGTTTCTTTTATAAAGTGTTTTATGGAAATTTTGAAAACTTCTATTGCCTTTTTGCCTCTGCAAATCTCAAGTAGTTATCAGTGCTTTGTTTAGCATGATTATGACATTTTATTTTCAAGAATACACAAGAAATTTCCTTTGCCAAGATAACTTTGCATTGTCTCTTTACCCTTTTTTCTTAACTGTTACTTAAAGTGATAAATTTGTTAAATTTGAGAAATTTTGACTTTGCTAAGTAGTCTCCATTGTTATTTTTCAATTTACAAGTTCAAACTACTTGAGCTTTCCTGTGATGTCAACACTTTAACGTACTAAGATAAGATTCTAATCATTAAGGTGTACTTGGCTAGTGTCTGATTTTTATTTTTGGTTATTTTTCTTGTTCTGGTACTTATTGCAGCTTCAATGAGAATTTTGATGGTGTTATATTGGCATATGAATTCAACATTCTTGACAAAAACGCTAAGATTTTAAATGGGTTGCATCCTTATTTTGATGTGACACTAAATGCAAAGCTATTACTTTTTTCTCCTAAACCAAATATGCTTATGGGTAAAAAATTTCTTGCTCTGTATTATTCTCGTTGAACATAAAACTCTTTATCTCGTTGGCTATTATTCAACAATGGATCTTCCCGTACATTTCTCTGTAAATGTTATAAATTCTTTGTGTATTTTATTTTGTACTGTCCCCTCATTCTGTTTTAATTGTCAATATTTCCAGAAGGGAAGGTAGTCGAACTTACTCGAGAATCCATTCATATTATTGTTCTCGGCTTTTCTTGTGCTGCTATAACTGATGATGACATTCGTGAAGAGTGTGTATAAAACTGTGGGTATATTTGCACATCATAATTTTCACTATTCATATATGTGGTTGGTGGCATTTTTGATTAATTTTCACTAGAGAAGAAGTATTCTCTAGCAGATCTCACAAGCGTCATGTTATAAAAGTCGGGACTACGATACACCTTTCAATCAAAAGGTGACATAATTTAAATTTTATGTCCTTTTGTCTCCAACATTACTACAAAAAGAGGCATTAAAGGATGATTGATCAATTCGATAGACCCCTCCTTGATTGCAATTTTATTCGATTCCCAACTGCGAAACAGGTTTGGGATTCTGCTGCTACCACCTACTATGATAAGACAGACACGTCTCAAGTGTATGATCTTCGCCGTCGAGTTACTCGTATGAAACATGCGGATGGATCCATTGAAATATACTACAATGACCTTCAAGGGTTATGGCGAGAAATTGATTTCCGTCATCCTAATCCAATGGAGTGTGCGATTGATATACAAAAATACACTCCATCGTACAGGAAGATCGAGTGTATACCTTCCTTGATGGACTTGATGACAGACTCGACAAAACTCAAAGTGATGTGCTTCAAATCAAACAATTCCCTACGGTGGAACAAGCCTATGGATTCATACATAGGAAAGAGGTCCGGCAGACCGTGATGATCACGGGTATGGATACGACACCCGGAGCAGTTATGGCTTTTCAAGGGGTCAAGGGACATCATAATCTGATGCCACCAAAAACATGAACTTCTTTTGGTAGCAAGAAATCCACGGGAAATCCACCATCTCTTGACATGAAATATGGCCATTGCGGAAACTCCAAACACACCCGTGAAAACTGCTTCAAACTACATGGGTATCCAGAATGGTGGAATGATCTTCAAGCACGGAAGAAACGGGACACCACTGGGCGAGCCGTTGTGGCTACCAATAATGCCTCACTATCCCTTACTCCTCAGGCTGAATCTTCCCAGGATCCAGGTATTTCAAGTAAAGCATTTCACATCTCTACTCGTAGTGATAAGGAGGATTGGATTCTGGACTCTGGAGCTACAGATCACATGACATTTGACCCAAAAGATCTCTCTAATACAACCCAACCAAGACGGAGTTGTGTTGCTAATGCAAATGGGGTCACTTATCCAGTTACATGAGCTAGAACAGTGACCTTATCTCCTTCATTATCTCCTTCATTATCATTATATAATACTTTACTTGTACCCTTTATTTCAAACTGACTAATGTCTGTAAGTCAGGTCACTTCAGATCTTAACTGTGTAGTATTGATATATTCTACTTTTTGCCTTCTACAGGATATTCTCACCAAGGAGATCATTGAGCATGGTACTAAGAGAGGAGGGTTATATTATGTGGATGACCTCAATTCAGGAAGAGCCAATCACATGCAACACACTATTGATAACAAGGAATGACAGATTTGGCTATGTCATCGTAGATTTGGGCATCCATCATTAAGGTATTTAAAACACTTACTCTCCAGTTTATTTTAAAATATCACACACTCATATTTCAAATGTGATACTTGTGTCCTAGCAAAAAGTCATAGGGCATATTATCCTATGAGCATGAATAAAAGTATGACTCCTTTTGCTTTGGTACATTCTGATGTTTAGGGACCTTCCCTAGTCACTACGTCATCAGGTCATCGTTGGTTTTTTATTTTTGTTGATGATTGTACACGAATGACATGGCTTTACCTTCTCAAACATAAAGATGAAGTATTCTCTACGTTTCACTTGTTTCACACCATGGTTCAAACACAATTTTCTGGAAAAATTAAGATTCTTAGGTCTGATAATGGAGGGGAGTATGTTAATCAACAATTTCGTACATACTTGGACAACCATGGTATTCTCCATGAAACCTCGTGTTCACAACCCCCACAACAGAATGGGACTACGGAGAGAAAGAATAGGCATATTTTAGAAACTGCTCGGGCCTTACTAATTGGTGCACATATTTTGATGCTTCCGCCCTGATTTTTTGGATGTGTTGCTTTTGTCCACCTCCATAAAAATCAACGAACTAAGTTGGATCCATGTGTTGTCCGATGTGTATTCTTGGGGTATGGCGTACAAAAAAGGGTCACCGATGCTATGATCCAATTACTAAAAGAACCTATATTACCATGGATGTCACTTTCCTCGAATTAGAATGCTTTTCCCCATCACCGGTATCCAATTACACTCTTCAGGAGGAGAGTTATGGTGAAGAACGAAATTGGCTTGATGTTGAAATATTAGACATTAGTCCAACATACTCGGATCGTGCCAATAATATGGAGGAGCCAGTATCTAGACCCGAGCTTGAACTTCCAAGAACTGAAGCTGAAGTAGTAATTGAATCTCCAGAAGATGAAGTGGTTGATGTACCCCTCCACTCTCTAGTACCCAATGATCCTCCTACTGAGAATACTCCTGAGGTAAGCTATCCTATCACACCTTTACAAACTAATGCTATAGATACATCTGTTGGTTATGTTTTACCTTTCAGACACAATCGAGGCAAACCTCCAAATCGATACTCCCTAGAAAGAGAAGAACGAAAATCCAAGTATCCAATAACAAATTATGTATCTACTCAAAGGTTATCAGAACCTATCAGGGCATTTTCACAAACACTCTCCTCGTGTCAAATTCCAAGTAGCATTGAAGAAGCCTTATCTTATCCAAAATGGGCTCAAGCTATAAAAGAGGAATTTGAGGCATTGCAGAAGAATAACACATGGGTGTTAAGCGAATTGCCTCAAGGGAGGAAGATGGTAGGATGCAAGTGGATTTTCTCCATTAAGTATAAAGCAGATGCGTTAGTTGATCGATACAAGGCGAGGCTTGTAGAAAAAGGATATACACAGAAACACGGGATAGATTTTCAAGAAACCTTCTCACCTATGGCTAAACTAAAAATCGTTATAGTCTTGTTATCTCTTGCGGCAAATTTAGATTGGCCATTGCACCAACTTGACGTAAAAAATGCCTTCCTTCATGGTGATCTTGAAGAAGAGATTTACATGGATATCCCACCAGGATATACTGTTACATCAGGAAAAGAAACTGCATGTAGATTACAACGAGCATTGTATGGACTAAAACAATCACCTCGAGCATGGTTTGGTAGGTTGAGTTTAGCAATGAAGAAATATGGGTTCCAACAAAGTAACTCTGATCATACTCTTTTCCTAAAAAATTGATTAGGAAAGATAACAGCCCTTATAGTCTATGTAGATGACATGATCATTACAGGGGATGATAAAGAAGAAATTTCTAAGCTTAAAGAACAACTATCAAATGAGTTTGAAATAAAGAATTTGGGAGAGCTCAAATACTTCTTAGGTATTGAGGTAACAAGATCAAAATAAGGCATATGTCTTTCCCAAAGGAAATATACTCTGGACCTACTGGCAGAGGCAGGGCTACTAGATTGTAAATCTGTCGATATTCCAATGGTTCAAAATCATAAACTCGGAGCATATGTGGACCAAGTACCAGTAGATAAACAGAGATATCAACGGTTAGTGGGTAAACTCATATATTTATCTTATACTCAACCTGATATTGCTTATGCTGTAAGTGTCGTGAGTCAGTTCATGCACTACCCAAGTGAAGACCATATGGATGCGGTCGTGCGAATACTTCGTTATTTAAAATCCTCCCCTGGGAAAGGACTTATGTTTTCAAAGAATGGTCAATTGGAAGTCCTTAGATATACAGATTTCGACTGGGCAAGGAATATGAAGGATAGGAAATCTACTACTGGGTACTTTACTTTTGTGGGGGCAATCTTGTTACATAGAGGAGCAAGAAGCAAAAGGTAGTTGCCTTATCTAGTGCTGAAGCTGAATTTCGAGGAATAATCAAGGGAATATGTGAGCTCCTTTGGTTGAAAAAACTTCTAACTGAGATTGATGTTGCTCCTAACTCTGAAACGAACTTATTTTGTGATAACAAAGCAGCTATTGCCATCTCTCACAATCCAGTTCAACATGATCGCATGAAGCATGTTGAAGTGGATCAGAACTTCATCAAACAGAATCTTGAAGAAAAGATTATTAAGCTTCCATTTGTTAAACCAGAAGATCAATTGGCTGATATATTCACAAAATCTATGTCTGTAAGAAACTTCTACAACTCACTTGACAAGTTGGGCATAAGAGACATATATGCACTAACTTGAGGGGGAGTGTTGGTGTGTGTTGTGGTGCATGCTGCAACAGTGGCAGACACCAATGCTTAATGGAGCAAAACATGGAGCAGACAATAATATTAATGAAGCCATAAAACATGAATGTGCAGCTATTAGAGTTATTGTTTAATTTTCGTTTTCATTATATACATATAGTTAAACTCTTGTATAGAAAAAAAAAACAAAAATAATATGAAATATACATGGTAATTATTAGAAAAACACAATATTTTATTATATCTTTCCTTCTATCTGTATTATAAAGTGTGTGATATATAAAGCATGTATATTATAAATTATTGAATATACTGTCGATAATTAAGTTTAACACCTAATTAGGTTAATTCTGCTTTGCAATTTTGACGATGAAATACTACATAATTCTGGTTCTCTTCTTCCGGCTCATACGGGTTGTATTCGCTGATTAGAGAGACATTTGGATGATGTTTCAGTAACTGACAGGTTAGTAAATCTCAACTTGCAATCCTTGGAAGAGTTTAAATATTCAAATGTCTTATATTACTCTTCTTGACTTCAAATTTTTTATCTCTGAAGCAATAAGAGGAAAGAAGTTGAGGAATGTGTTACTCGAGAGCATGATATGGTGAAGAGCAAAACATCGCCCTCTCGCACCAATAAAAGTATCAAGAAATCAAAAAAGAGAACGAGGCAAGAATCTTGACGGCTACTATCGTAATGACATTGAGATTTTGTTGTTGTCAGATTATTTTTTCTTCGAGTATCTGTGCTGCAAATTTCGTTTTAAATTACAAGATGTTCATTAAGTGGTTTCTCGGTGTACTAAAGCAGGGTATTATATAGTGATAGCCAAATTTAATTATTTAAAATCCAAGACATACTTGGATGTAATAGGCAAATTATGCTAAAACTTTCAAAAAAATTGGTTTTCATTATCAATTTAGGACTCCAATATTTTCATTTCATTATTTCTTTTCCCTTTAATACTTGTTTAAATTTAGAAAAGTGATTGATGTCTTGTTACATAAAACACCTCTTCAATTGTGCAACAATTCTTTTTTCTTATGATTAGTCAGGTTATATATATCTTTACTCTCGTCTATTGGATTGCTAATAAACGGGTATAGATTAATATGGCTGAAGAAAAAGGGCATTTGGTCTCTAGTTCTAGTACCTTTCAGATCAATCAGCACAATTTGTTGCAAATAACATAATGGGGAAGAAGCCCTAAAAATGGATAAGCTCCTAATGCCAAAATTGCCTTGTAAATGGTATGAGTTCTTTGTGGGTATTAAGAATATGTGTGTGGTGTGTAATTGTTATTTTTTAAACAAATGTGTATGTGCTTTAAACTCTCTTGAAGTTCAATTTATTTTACTATTAATATCAAGCACACATTGTTGAATTGATTTGGATATGAAATTGAACTTTCTAGGTAAACATAACATCAGAAGTGAAATTGCAATTTAACACATTAAAAAATCTATTTGATTTTTTATTATCTCGTAAATTATTTATAATATTGAAAATACAATTTTTAATGTTAAATCATTAGTCTTTATACTTTAAATTTCGCTGGCTAAATTCATATATGAGTTTAACAACTTAAAATTTTAAAATATATGATTTAATTTAAATATTAAAGTACAATTTAACGCATTGAAAAATCTATTTTATTTTTTATTATCATGTAAATTATTTATAATATTACAAATATAATTTTTAATGTTAAATCATTAATCTTTATACTTTAAGTTTGGTTATATGAATTTACGAAATTAAAATTTTAAAATATATGATTTAATTTAAATATTTTAAAAATTTGAAGGGATAAATTATATTTTATAAAAGTTTATAAGATAGGAAGGAAATTGCTTGGGATCTAATTACAAAAATAGTGATCATCCTTTCTTACGCAGAATTGTTTATCACAAGTTGACAGAGTATTTTGTGAACTAATTTTTAAATTAAAACAATTTGAAATTACCTTTTTATTTCAGATCAAAATACTTTATATTATGACACGAAGATATTGATAATTTTTTAAACTTTTACTTTTCGTTGGAATGAATACGATTAGGAATTTAATTATTTTTACACGTTTTTAAGTTTACTTGTTTCATAGATATATAATGAAATAAAAATAATTTCTAAAAGACATATTTTATTCTACCATCTTTTTTATAAATTGTTATTCCATCCCCTTTTTCATTGTATAAAAATATATTATTTCAATTTTGTCATCAAATTTTAAACACTAAAATCCTAAAATTCTAAACACTAAATCCTTATACTTCTAAAACCTTAAACACTACATCATTTTTTTATGATAAATTATTCAGTATTAATATGATGTATCAATAATAAAACTTTATTATTATAAATTAATACTCGACATTATTTTGTAAATAATAAGAAGAAAAAATTATCAAAAATATTTTTCTTGTTTTTAATTTTTTTAAATTAAATAATTTTTTTAAGTAATAATCTTTAGTCATATATATTGTATAATAATAAAAATAATATTATTTAAATATTGTAATAATAATATTATTTCTTTTACATTAAATTTCATATAGTATTACTATTCTCGTTACCTTTTAATTATACATACAGATGTAATTTTCAAAGTCTCATATATTTCCTATTTGATGTCACCAGCTTGAACTACCTACATGGCTACAGCCTACACCTACAGATTTCATTATATATATATAAATGGTTTACAGGTTGGAGTGTGTTTGAAAGTTGAAACCATTTTTATTGTTTTATTTTATACTTTAAAAATTGGTAAGACTAGAATTTGAACAAGTCCATATGAATGATGGTGATACTTTTTCTTTTCTTTTCTTTTCTTTTCTTGTAATATTGGGTAAATGAATTAATGATAAACTCCCACTTGATATTACTAACCAAATCGACCCTACCATTTTGATGAAAAGCCCACTCAATTAGTTAAGTTTACTTCTCTTAAAATAGACGAAGTAGATCGAATTCTACCAATAACACCCCTAGGCCTCCTCACATCCAAATTAATGTTAATTATTTATTGACCTCAATAAATTCATACCCTTCCAAAACCCTAACAAGATATATCAATACTAACAAAACAACAGCTAAAGCAATTGTAATCTTTTTAGTTCACTGAGCTCATTAATTAGAAGAGGCAATTAGGTATGCACTTAATTATGTTCCTCTACAGATATATTATACACAAAAGTGCCTTGCAAGCCCAAAAGAGAGAGGCAATTAGGTATGCACTTAATTATGTTCCTCTACAGATATACTATACACAAAAGTGCCTTGCAAGCCCAAGAGAGAGAGAGAGGCTAAAAGATTCGTTAAGCAAAGCAAAGAAAGTAATACTCTCTAGGAACAAATTATCAACATTTTACAACGCATAATGAATAACACTAATCTATTCACAATTCTAATTTTTGCAATATTATATAAATGCTTTATTTTTTGAAACGAAAGATTATGAATGTTTTCGTACACATTTTATATTAATAAAAATTTAAATCAAATAATATTTTAGTATGTTTTAAATCTATAAATTAAATTATTTATTTTATTATTGTATTATAAGATAATAGACGATATTATATATGTATTTTTCTTAATATATGTAACATTTATTTTTTAAGTGAATTCTAAAAATTACTATTGTTATTACTATCGGTCAAATCTAATCATTTTATCACAATTATTTTTTTTATATAACATGAAGATAAAATTCTTGTATTTTCTCTAAATAATGCTTAAAAATTATCTAATTATCAATTATTTTTTTTAATAGAAATTAAATATATTTTAATTATTTTGAATATATGGGGTGACTTGCTAAGTTTTATAAAACTTTTACAAATATATATATATATATATACAAATAATTTAATTGTTATAAATATATCATTAAATTATTATAGTTAATTTTTTTCTTGTCATTCATATCAACAAACTATCTTATATATTTTATTTATACAATTATGTTAGTTTTAATTACACGGCATCACCCATTTGTTAGTTTATTCCCGTTAAACACCCCAAATGCACTACACGTAACCCCTAACCTGAAATTGGTTTTAGGGTTAGGTTATTCCTGTTAAACCTTTCCCAAATTCCAGAAGCTTTACCAACGACTCACCATCTACTTTCCATCACCGGAAAGCACTGAAAGCCCCAGGTTTACCAACGACAATAATAACCAATATGTACAGTAATGACGGCGCTAGAAAAAGCAATGAAGCTGGAAAGGCTAATAGATATTTTGTGAACTCAAAGACTGGGAAAAGAAGGCCTTGTCGGCATTAGTGGAAAACCTTGTTACAGAAAATGGCGTCAAGTCAGATGGTGTCACGGCATTAAATCAGATAGTTACAGAAGCGTGGTCTAGGCCTTGATGGATTACCTTTGCAATATCAAAGAAGTAAAATTGCTACCTGTAGTAAGTCGTTGAGTGGCAGGCTACTTCAACAAGGTTTATGTGCCTAGTTGAGCATGCGTTGATGACGACTTTGTGCGGGTATAACAACATCGGTGAAAACAAGCTGTTAACGACGTAAGAAAGGCTCAAAGAAGTGGGTATTGCGTACGCGATGGTTTTGGTTGAGATTAGGGCCTAATGGAGTTATTAAATCTTAGATAGATACTGTTAGGGGGTCACGTGAATTACAAGTGGGGGGGTTAACAGGAATACACCAACAGAAGTGTGATGTTATACAAGGGAAAAAATACATATTAGCAATAAAATTATACCTAAATATATTATTAATACCTTCATTATTTTAATAAAGTATGCACCGATGGTCTTTTTTTAGAAAATTTTAATATCATAAATATCTCTAAGAATTTAAAAATATTATAAATATCATTTAAATTTAATAGAAGTTAAAGTTAACGAAATTAAATAGTAATTTTTCTACTAAAAAATTGAAAAATAATATAAATAGATAGATCAATAAAATTAACACTCATAGATAATATAATAATAAATAAAAAAAATATTTTATTAAGAATGATTTATGAAAACTTAGAATATTAAAAATTAAAATTCATAACATATTTTAAATTTACTATTAACATTAAGTATAAAAACTTAATCAAATATTAAGTTAGGTTATGAATTTGAAAGAAGATATTTAACTAAAGAAAATAATTATTTATTTTCAATACATTACATAGTAAGATATTCATTAACAAACTGTTATAATAATTAAATATATAGATAAAATGAATTTATATAAATAGGTAAAACTTTTCAATAAATTAGACAAATAATAAAATCAAAAATATTAACACACTTTTAAATACCAAAGGAATAAAACTTATATGTTAAAAAAACCTATGATACCAAGAAGAAAAAATGATGTAACAAGAAATAGTAATGTATTAATGTTTACATTTATATACTTTGAATAAGAAACCTTTAACAAAAAAAAAGTTATAGATCTAAAATAATAAGTTAAAATAATGAAAACATTTATTCATGACATAATATTAGGAAGTAAATGATATCATTGTTATGATAATAATATTCAAAAATAAACTACAAAATATAGAATTTTGATGGAAGTTTAATAGGTATATCAAAAAAACAAATAACGAAAACGAAAACTTTAATTCTTTTAGCAAAAAAACTAGATATAGTACAATGATCAAACATCAAGTCTTTCCAAACATTTAAAGAATCTGGTTATAATAAAAAATTACAACAAGACATACATAATAAATTTACAAAATTAATAAGGTATGTAAATAATATACTCATAGACAATGAAATTATAGGTTACAAATTTGATTAATTTATAGGATTAAAATAATAACCACGCAAGAGATCATGCATATGTATTGATACATAGAAATGAGAAATGAGAAAAGAAATAATGGAGAAAAATCCAAAGATTAATCCCAATTTAATAGAATATATATAAGAATTATAAAAATAGTTTATAAATCTTGAGAATAGGGACATAGAAAAGTTAGTTAATTTGTTAACCCTGATAAATGAAGAATTAGTAAGATATTATGATGAAAAACTTTGTACAATATGATCTCAAAAATTAGTGAAACTTATTTTAAACTAGAAAATATAATCTCAAAAAAATTTATGAAACCAATTTCATTCTTAGTTCTTTATCAAGAAGAAACATCTAATCTACATAAAGAAGAAATAAATGGAAAATGTTAGAAGAATCTGACATTCTTTGTAGAATAAAACAACAACCAAAAATGAAGGAATGATTACATTTGAGAACTAAAGATAATACCATACCAGAATTCAAACTTCGTAAAAATCATAGATCTTATTTTTTAGATTTAGATTGTATAAGAAATAGGAAAAAACTTTAGATAAATGATGAGTGTAATCATACAATTAAACCCTTCAACTTGTAAAGTTTTAAGAGCTCATAAAATGATAGATAATGTTAAAATTTAATCTATAAATTTAACAAAATAACAACATTTATAAATATAGAATAATGTTTTCACAAGTAAAGAATATTTAGATACTCTAATAAATAAAAATATATGGGAATTTATCAAAAAAGTAAAGAAAGATATATCACTGAACACAATGAAAATAAAATTAAGGAAGTCAAATAACATTTAACAAATATTAAAATATACAACATATGTTATATAGATTCTTTTATTTATGAATATGAAACATATTACCATAAGTTACCGCCCTCACTACTACAAAAAGGGGTATATAAGTCGCTATGTAAAGTCAGTTTTTGAAAAAAACTGACTTATAATGAATTTAAAGTCGATTATCCACGTCAACCGACGCTACATCACGTGGATATCGTCGGTTGACATGGATAACCGACGCTATGTCACGTGGATAGTGTCGGTTGACGTGGATAATCGACGCTACGTCACGTGGATAGTGTCGGTTGACGTGGATAACCGACAATACGTCACGTTGATAGCGTCGATTGACGTGGATAACCGACGCTATCCACCTAATATATTCCCACTCGGCTCATTTTGTATGCAGATTCCAGTTTTCTTCCTCTCTCCTTTCTTCACTCAGAACCATTTTCTCCCAAAATCTTAATCGTGCGCCACCTTCATTCTATATTTTCGGCCACTTCCGACCACCATTTGTAACGTCATTTTGTAAGTTATATTTCTCTTCTCACATTATCTGTCAGTTCTTCTATTTTTTTGAGCAAAATATTAAAATTTGTTTATACCCATTTTCTGTTATTGATTTAGGTACTTAGCCAAAATCAAGGAACTAGTTCTTGAATGGAAGTAAGGAGTCTCAATCTTTTCTAATTTTATCAGTGTGTAATTGTTTTAAAATAGGCCCATTCAACGATGGAAAATATTCCAATGTAATAAAAGAATAAGATCCTAGAATTCCAAATTGTAATTCGTTAGGAACAGCCTCTCAAATTGCGAATTTTTATTACCTTTTAAAAACCTAAGATCTCGTTAACTAAATATTTGCAACATGCCCAATATTGGGTAGTTTCTTTGTGAAAATGTATGGAATAGCCAAAAACGGACAACACCTAAAAAATATGTTTGACTTAGTTTATGCAGAATGCAGCTAGCTTATTATTCGATCAGTTTGTTTTATATTTTGTATAAATTTTTGATTTAGTTATGTTTTTTAGTTTGCTTGTAATAATAATGTTTGACTTATTGTATGTATTCAATAATATTTGAAATGTTGTGTGGGTTTGCGTGGATAAATTTATTTATATACGTATAATTAATATTACTTTTTAATTATGATATAGTAACATGCTTAGAAATTAGAATCAACCGCGTGATTGGTTTTTATATATATATTCATGAAACATGTTGCTTATTTTTTAATTTGTATATAAATGGTTTTGTAAAATGATTAAAATGATAATTGTTTTGCATTATGTATGTTTTGATATATATTCTAATAATTAGGAAATTTATATATAATAATATATAATTAAGTAATATGTTTAATTAATGTCATTAATAGAAAATGGATAAATCTTGGATGTCAAAGTGTAGAATTGAGCAAAACTATATTTCTGAAGTTGAAAGTTTCATGGAATTTGCTTGTAGAACTAGTAATATTGGAAGTAGTATGATTCGATGCCCATGCGTTAAATGTAAAAATGAGCGATTTCATGAATTTGATGAGGTTAAGTATCACCTTATTTATAATGGTATTCTATTGAGCTATAAATGTTGGTATTATCATAGAGAAAATATTGATAATACTCATGGGGAAAAGTATAATAAGAATGTGAGTAGATTACATACATCTTATCATAATGTACAGATAGAAAATATGTTTCGTGGTGTTGAAGATGAATTACGCGAGGATGATCCCGAAACCTTTAATAAACTTATAGAAGATGTCGAAAAACCATTGTATCCAAAATGCAAAAAATACACTAAAATGTCAGGATTGGTTCATTTGTATAATATGAAGGCAAAACATGGTTTTCTGACAAGGGATTCACATAATTACTAAATCTACTAGTCGATATGTTTCCTGAGGGTATTGAATTGTCATCTTCAATGTATGAAGTGAAGAAATCTCTTAGTCGATTTGGCATGGAATATCATAAGATTCACGCTTGTCCTAATGATTGCATTCTTTATAGAAAATAATATGAGACATTACATGATTGTCCTATGTGTAAAGAATCGAGATGGAAGCATGGTACAAATGAGAGTACAAAACATAAGAAAGGCGTGCCTGCAAAGGTTCTTTTGTACTTTCCTCCGATTCCTCGCTTTCAAAGGTTGTTCAATAGTAAATATACATCAAAGATGTTGACTTGGCATTTAGATAATCGATCTGATGATGGGGTGCTACGTCATCCTTGTGATTCTACAAATTGGAAAGTAGTAGATAATTTATCTTCTCAATTTTCATCTGATCCGCGCAACCTGCGTCTTGCCATTGCTACTGATAGAATTAATCCACATAGTTCCCTCAGTAGTAGATATATTTGTTGGCCAGTAATTATGGTAACATATAACCTTCCTCCCTGGTTGTGTATGAAAAGAAAATTCACGATGTTAACATTATTAATCTCAGGTCCGAAACAACCCGGTGTTGATATTGATGTATATTTGCAGCCTCTGATAGATGATTTAAAGATGTTGTGGAATGATGGTGTAAATGTTTACGATGCATATAAATAAGAATACTTTAACTTGAAGGGGGTCCTTTTATGGACAATTAATGATTTTCCTGCCTATGGAAACTTATTAGGACATGCAACAAAAGGTTACAAGGGATGTCCTATATGTAGTGATGGAACTTTCTGCAAATTATCTTATTCATGGATGAAAGATGTCTTATAGAAGACATAGGAGATTTTTGCCATCTGGACACAAGTTTAGATACCAAAAGAAATCGTTCGATGGTGAAGAAGATCATGATCATGCAATTCGACCTTTGCGAGGTATTGAGATATTAAGGCAATTGAATGGGATGACATTCAAACGATATGGAAAGATGAAAAAAAACTCACCAAGGTAGGGAAACGAAAGAGGTCAACTAATGAAATTGGTGAAAATGAAAAAGAGTTTGAACCGAATTACTATGGTTGTTGGAAAAAAAATCAATATTTTGGGAATTACCTTATTGGAAAGACCTACACATTCGTCACATCTTAGATGTCATGCACATTGAGAAGAATGTATGTGAAAGCTTGATTGACACTTTACTTAATATATCTAGAAAAACAAAGGATGGCATTAAAGCAAGATTGGATTTAAAGAAACTAGGCATACGACCTGAATTGGAACCAAGGGTGGAAAATGATAAGAATCGAACATACTTACCACCAGCATGATATACAATGTCAACAAAAGAGAAGGATGTGTTTTGTAAATGTTTGGAAGGTGTGAAAGTTCCTGATGGTTACTCATCCAACTTAAGAAATTTTGTGTCTATCACCAGAAATTTGTATGGATTGAAATCACATGACTGCCATATCTTAATGCAACAGTTATTACCAGTTGCTATTAGATCAATTCTTCCAAAACATGTTCGAATATCAATAATTCGGATTTGTTCATTCTTCAATACAATATGCAAGAAATCTATATCAATTGGTGAGTTAAATTCTTTACAGAAAGAAATTGTAGAAACTTTGTGTCTAATTGAAAAATATTTTCCTCCTTCTTTCTTCGATATAATGATTCACTTATGTGTTCATTTAGTTCGAGAGGTTCAATTATGTGGTCCTACTTACTTAAGGTGGATGTATCCTTTTGAGAGATATATGCAAGTCCTTAAAGGATATGTAAATAATAGATATCGACCTAAATAATGCATGGTGGAATGCTACATTGCTGAAGAGGCCATTGAGTTTTGTTCTGAATACTTTAGTGGTTGCACTGAAATTGGGAATCCTACGCACAAGTTGTTCTTATAACATCACATGATCCAAGTAGGTAACCCTATGCTTGGTGGAAGTAAGAAATTATTTATTGACCGCACTTGATGGGAAAAAGCACACCGAATTATTTTGGTAAATAATAATGAGACACAACCGTACATATAGTAAGTGATGTTCATTGTTTCATTTTTTATTTAACTATTAATGATGATATATAACTTAATATATATTTAATAACATTACAGGATGGATTTAAACTTATTGAAGATCGATCCTCGTTATAAAAAAAAGGAGGAGAAAAATTGTTGTATGATGAACATAAGCGAGAGCTTATTAATTGGTTTCGCAACCACGTAAGTGTCACAAACAAAAAATCATGCATGTATCTTCCTAGATCTATTCAATGTTTTAAAACTTTGATCTAAACACATTTCTTGTTTTTGTATACATATATTCGAGATAAACTCAAGAAACTCAATCATAAAATATTAGAAAGTTTACACTGGCTTGCACATGGCCCAAAATTCAATGTCAAATCATTTCATAGTTTCACAATAAATGGATCGAGGTTTACGACTCAAGCTAGGGACAAAGTCCGAGTAAATCAAAATAGTGGGGTGATGATGGTTGCATAAACTATGCAATTTGCCAGTTCAAAAGATGTTAATCCTGTACTTTCTGATAGAACATATTATGGTATAATACAAGAGATTTGGGAATTGGATTATGAGGTCTTCCATGAAACAATTTTCTTGTGTGATTGGGTCGAAGATGTTATCAATGTTGGATATAAATTGATGATTTTGGATTTACCCTTGTAAATTTATCCAGGATAAGTCACACAGATGATCCTTTCACGTTAGCACTTCATGCAAAACAAGTATTTTACGTGAGTGATCAAATTGATCCAATATGATCTGTTGTGTTAATGCCTCCACAAAAAGAGTTTTACCATTGTGATGTTGTAGAAGATGATGACTCTATGCTTGATACATTAACCAATATTAGTAATTTCTCAAATAAATTGCCTAATGTACGTGATGATATAATTGATGATGATGATTCTTCGACATGGACTCGAAGTGATTGTGAAGGAATATATGTATACAATCAACAACCTAATTAAACATAATGTATGTTCTATATTGTTGTAATAACTCTTGTATATATGTGTGTTCCTAAAATTGTCAATTAATTTATATTTCTCCATTGTTTGCAGATATTTCATGGATATTCAACTTGTAGATCCAAATGATCCATTAGGGTATATGAAAAGAAAAGGTTGGGCGAATATACCTGATGCTCCACTTAACCCAGATGATAGAATACCTATTATATTTGATGCTACTGGTAATCCAATAGGGGAAAATGGTCAACAATTGAAATCTTCTATTGGTCGACTGGCAAAGTCCAGTATACCAATCAATATAAATCATTGGTCTGAGGCTGACGATGCAGAAAAGTTCAAAATATGGATAACCATTTATGTAAGTCTCTTATATTTTATAATCAATATATATATTATATTAGGTGTATTATATCTAATCTTTTGTACAGTATTTTTACAGAATCGTTACAAAGTCGATGACAGTTGGCAGGACAAGTGTTATAAGATTGCAAATAAGGCGTGGAAGGAATACAAGACTTCCAAATTGGAAAAAAAATATGTGTTTCTATATTTGGAAACACTTGATGAGAATGTGATCTACAAAATCCCTGAAGGACACCCCTGGATTACACCTAAAGTTTGGAAAGACTTTGTGGATTATAGACGTTCAGATGAATTTCAAATTATTAGAGAAGATCATCAGAATGTCCAAATGCATAACATTCTTCCTAACCGTACTGGGAGGTCTTCAAATCCCGAAGTTAGATATAAAATGGTATTATTAATTTGTCTTAATATTATAAATATTTTTATATTAATTTTTCTCAATTTAATTTCATGTCATTGTTAATAAAATTTTCCTAATTTATGTAGGAGGCTGAATTGGGTAGACCTGTTACCCGAATTGAATTGTACATAGAAACAAAGACTCCCAAAATGAAGAATGCAAGACCAATGAGTCAACGAGGAGAAGAACAATTAAATAAGTTGGTTAGTAATTTCGGTTGATAAAAATTCTGACTAATATTTAATAATTGATGTAATAATGAATGATATGTTTGTGTGCTTGATTATTTGTAGAGAGATGTTCAAGAAAAAATATCCAGGGGTGAAATAATCGAAGAGCCTTGGAGAGATGCTTTATATCATGCATTCGGACGCGAGCATCCTGGTCGTGTTAGGGGAGGTAGCCAATATGATGGTTCTATGGAGTATTTTAAAATTCCAAAACATAAGCCTCAGACGGTAAGTAAGGAAAAATACACTAAAATTGAAGAAGAATTCAACTCCTTTAAGGCCTTAGTGATGAGTGAGATTGCCACTCTAAAAGAACATCAATCACAACAACTATCAGCCATGGCATCATGCTACAACCAGGGCATGCCATATTGGCCAAGCATGCAACCATCCATGCCAGACGTACCACCTTCCATGCCAGGCATGCCACAATCCATACCAATCATGCCACCATCCATGCCAGACATGCTACCCACACAATCTCATTGCGCTCAAACTATATCCAGTATGGGATATAGCCATCCTATTGGTCCTCACTATATGCCAGGAATGCATATGCAATCAAGTAGTGGTTCATTTTCTCCAATGCAATCTGCACATTCTTACCATAAATCAAACCAAGATGAACATTTTGGTGAGAATGTACATCTAATAGCTACCCCACATGAGAGTCCTCCTCTATTTGATGAATCATATGTGGTAAGATTTTAATTTCTGGTGTATATAATCTATTATTTTTAAATTGTTATTATATGTTTTATTTTTTATATATAACACTTAAATTTTTTACAGAATATGAAATGTTTGTTGAAACATCCTTCGTCAACGGACTATGTTGCTATTGGAGCAGTACAACAATTGAGCGATGATCGGATGATTCATAATCAATATTTGCCTAATCATTGGCGAATAGTAATTGATAAATCATTGTTTCATGATTGTCCACTACCTGTGCCTTCTGATGCTACCACAGTCCAAGAGGCGGTTGGATAGTATGTGGCTTGGCCGTCGATTCAAATTGTTCTAAATTTTGACATGGTACTATTTTTTAACTTAAAAAATAACACTTGTTTACTACTATTATTTAATTATATCTTATATTGTTACTAAAAATATATATATGATACTTTTTTGTTAGTCTATTATACCAGAACTCGTAAATGCGGCACATTTAAGAGATACGAAGCAAGTATCTCGTGTTAAATCTATGACTAGTGGCCAATCATCGTGCATCAAGTCATTCAAGAAGAAGCCTTGGAAAAAGTATAGTCATACTTATGCGTTAAAGTTCAATAGAAATCTTGGCACTTTGATGACTATTGTTGGGAGGGCATCTAGCCTAAATGATGGATGGACTGTGCCACTTCCTATTGAAATTTCTGGTGTAGACCTCGGCCAACCTTATATATCGATCGAGTGCTTGTTGCAAATATTTGAATATCAAATGATCGATTTAAGTATAATTCAAGTGTGGACAAGGTGAGTCCTCAATCTAGTTAGTTTTTTTTATTTATGCAGAACATATATAATTATATTTATATTATCTAATTATATATATATCTTTTATATAGGGCGTGCTATTATCGACTTCAACATAATCACTCATCACATTTAGCAATGTTCTATGATTCTTTATATGTCAATCAATATCAAGAGAAGGATGTTAGCATCAGAGCTAAACAATTATGTGATAGAGCATTAACGCTTAGCAAAAATCAAAAGTTGATAATCCCTTGGCCATTAAGGTTTGAACAAGGCCAAGATCATTGGATGTTGGTAATCATTGATATGTTCAATAATCATGCTTGGTACTGTGATTTCGGCTTCCATAGGCCGAGGTAAAGATAGCAGCGATTGTTGAAATGTAAGAGTTATATATAGTTACATATTAGTTTTTTCTATTATTTTTTGTAATATTTAATAAAAACTAATCGTTTTATACTTTGATAGGGCATGGAAGTTGTGGAACAAGTTTAGGGGCATTGTCCTTAAAAAATCTCATAAACTTATATGGAAAACATTTATGGTTTGTACAATTCAATATTAATAATTTTATTAATTTTACAATTAAATAATAAGGATGTTCGAATATGAAAATTCATGTATACATGCACTTTTTTTTGTAGGTTCCACAACAAAATAATGGAGTCATGTGTGGTTATTATGTCATGAAGTTTATGAGCGAAATCATCACAAATATCAAAATTCCAATTGATGATGTGGTAATATATTTTACCCATATACATACAAGTTTTTAACATATTTGAGTTTGTTTTTGTAAATAAATGAAATTATATTCTTATTTTGATTTTGAATGCATGTAGTTCTTTGGTTGGAACAAGACGGGTTACGACCAGCAAATTTTTGATGATTTACGAGAGGAATGGGCAGAACACATGGTTCAAATTATATCATCACAAGAAGAATCAGGAGAAGATTTTGATGATCTTGAATAGCATATGACAACATAACAGTAAATTTTTTAATGATTTAATTTCTCTATCTATTCATGTGTCTGAAATCACTTGTTTGATGATGATTAATCATATATATGCTCATGTATTTAGGGGAATGTATTGTTTTATGGACCTATTTTTGGCCCAAACTACATCTCATCTCTCTTTCCTACTTTCCTTACGAACTCATATTAACACTTTATTAATCATTTGTTTATAAATATGAATTTATCTGGAATCTTTGCTAGTATTTTTAATGATATAATGAGCTCTAAATGTACAAATCAGGTGTACGTAACTCCGATTTGTTTCTTGGTTTGTATGAGTTTTGGTGCCCATGAACGTGTTCTATATGTTTAAGGGCACCAAAACTCACACAAGCCAAGTAAGAAATCGAAGTTACAATTGATTTCATATTTAGAGTTCATTATATATAGCATTATAAAATACTAGTAGAGATTCCATATAACTTCATATATATAGACAAATGATTAATAAAGTGCTACTATGAGTTAGTCAAATGTCATTGTACGTGGTAATCTCTTTTTTATGGTAATATTTATAATGATTTAATATCTTTATTCGTATGTCTGAAGTTTAAACTGTTTTTTATGGATATTTTATGTGCTCATGTATGTAGGGGAATATTTGTTATATGGATCAGCTGTTTTTTTGTCATAATGCTTGTGAAGGCCAATCAAAATTCTAAGCCAACCAAGCTTACTCGATCGCATAATAATTATACTTTGATGAGATTATTTTATTTGTAATTTAAGTTAACTATATGTATTATTTATGCATTATTTGTTTTTGTAATAAACTTAATTATCAAGTAATTAAATATATTTAAATTTTTAATTATTTGTATTATTATTTATATTTTAGTTTTTTTATGTTATATATATATATATATATTGAATAATACGAAAAATAAAAATAAAAATAAAAACAAATATGAAAATGTTACCTGTAAAGTCGGTTCACGGGATGAACTGGCCTTACACGTAAAGTCGGTTCACAGGATGAACTGACCTTACACGTAAAGTCAGTTCATTGGATGAACCGACTTTATATTTTAAGTCTCTAAATTTAAAGTCAGTTCAGAGAACCGACTTTAAATTTGTTTAAAGTCGGTTAAAAATCGACTTTAATGCCTATTTATGTAGTAGTGCCTCTATGCAAAAAACTTATAAGAAAATATTTTTTAAAAAATTATCTATAACAACATAAAATCATTATAGAATGATAGAATAAAAAAATAGAGAAACTATACCACACACTTTAAGAGGAAGAATAACGTGTCTTAAAAATTAGATAATCATTAAATGTCAAGAAAGACAAGAATATGAACAAATAAGAAGAAATGATCAAATTTGTTGTGATAAAAAAAATTAAATGTTAAAAAAATATGAATGTAACATAAAATTATACAAGTAAAATTATAAAAATATAAAAAATACAAAACATTCAAAATATATAAATTTAAAAAATAAAACTTTTAAAAATATAAGAGAATATATAACAAATAATCTTATTTAAAAATATATTTTAGGATAAAAATGTAATTGTCCATCAGAAAAAAAGAAATACAGATGTTAGATCTTAGAATAAACCTTTAAGATGGACAATTAAGATATAATTAAAATTTATAAGTTATATAAGATACCATTTACATATATACGTAGATGCTAGCATATATGTACCTAATAAATATATATTTCCAAAAGAATCTAGAAGCAAGCACAAAAAATGTAATTGTAAGAATTAGTAACAATACTACAATAAATCTTAATAAAAATCTTAAAAGATACATATATAATGATAGGGTGAGAGAAATTTCATATTCATAACATAGATTAACAAGAAATAATAATTGGTTTATTAATAGAAAATATTTTTTTAAACTTATATCAATCTTTTATATAATGTTTAAACAAAATAAGTCTAACAACACTAGATAGTGAAACTATTTATATGTTAAAAATAAAAAAAGATTTGATCGGATCAAATCTAACTTTTATGAAATAACATAAAAAACGAAAACTTAATGAGATAGACAATAAAAGCAACAATAACCTTATTTAAAATATTTTATGAGATTATTTTCTTAATGAAATTTAAGGAGAAAAAGACCTGAACAAGTATAAGAAAATTATTAAAAATAGTGAGATCAAAATATTTTTTAGATTTAAAAATAAACAAATCTAAAATACTTGCTAACATAAAACTAAGAGCCATTAACAAAGTCAGTAGCATAAAACCTATAATTTATACTCCAAAAGACATGATTGAGTTTGAAAAATAAATTCAAAGACCTTTAAAACTAAAAATCATAATATCAAGTAATTCATCACACTCTAGTCCACCATTTTTAATCGAAAAAGAAGCTAAAAAAAGAAAAAAAAAATTGTGAGAAACTTCAAAGCATTGAATAAAAAAATATTGATGATAGATACTTTCTTCTAAATAAAGAATAATTATTATCATCGATAAAAAAAGAAATATTTCTAAGGTTTTAATTATAAAAGTGGATTTTGACAAATTAAACTTGACAATAATTTTAAAAAACTAACGACATTTAGTTGTCCTCAATTCTAATGGACTAGTATATCATTCGGATTAAAACAAGCTTTAGACATATTTCAAAGATATATGTATAACATTTTTAAGAAATTATAAAATATTTATTGTGTTTACATAGATAATATTTTAGTTTTTAATAATAAATTAAATTAACATTATTTGAATATTATTAATATTTTATAAGAATACAAGAAAAAGACACTGTACTTTTTGAGAATAAAATAATAATTGTTTAACAAAAAAATAAGTATTTAAGGTTATAATTTAAAAATGAAAAATATAATATGTAGAGGTTTAATATTCAAATATTTCTTAATTAATTAAAAGATAAAATTAATTATCAAAATTCGTAGGATGTTTAAGATTCCTTATCTTATGAAATGAATCCTTATTTCTATTAGTTTGACATAGTTTAGAAATAGCAATCTCTTTACTCTAAAAAATTATATCTATAAATTATGAGTGATTAATGATCTCTTCAAAGATCTTAATTAACTTAAAGAATTATAATAGTTATTAATATCATGAATAAAATGGAGTGTAATCACTCTTTTTTAATTTTCTAAGAACTTTAATTTGGACACCATATTATCTATGAATACAGAAATTTTACCATTAGTATCAGGATATTATGGTTTGAGAAAGTTAAGACATTAAGTATGACAAAAAAGATGAACAATGGAAATAAAGACTATGGTATACATGTTAAATTTAAGTATGATAATTATAATTCTAAACTAATTAAAGATCTTAAATAATTAAATATTTATTTATAACATTTATAAAGATAATAAAAAAGAAAATGAAAACAAAGAAGGTAGCTATGGAAATAAACATAATAAAAATAAAAAACTAAAATAATTTTTTAATAAGAAATGTAAAGGATTATCTTTAAATAATAATCTACAATAAATAATAACTAGCGTAGTAAAATAATTAACTTCAATTTGATATCAGAATTATAAAAAGAAAAAAATATATTATTAGGTATAAAGTTAATACCATTATTCAATTACGGGGATAAATTGAAATGTGTTAAATGTTAGGACAATAATGATATTTTTATTTTTATAAATAATCATTTTAAATTAAATTGTATAGTTTTTTTTTAAATATTTTTTATTGTATAATTAATATCCAACCTATTAAAACTAATATAATAATTTAATGGGTGGGAAATAAATTTGGTAGTATATAATTTTTTTTACCGAAAGAACACAAATAATTAAATAAATAAATTTTTAGAATGAAATAAATAAAAAGAAATGAAAAATCCAACTAAAATTCCAATTATGAGAGAGAAAGCCAACATGGCCGGTGCAATCAACCGGATCTTGGCCTTAAATAACGACTTTGTCTGACCAAAATTTCTCTCTCATCAGCTCTGTCATTCTCTCTCTCACGTTTCTCTGTCTTTCGCTTCTCTCTCTCTTCGATTCGTCATCTTATTTTCATTCTTATTCCAAACTATATCAAGCTATTAATCTCCTCCTCTTTCGTTCTTTGGTCTCTCCGAATAACAAATCTCAAAAGGCTAAAAGGAAAAAAGTTCGAGAGAGAAAACGTTCACACACATCAATAATTCACTGCTTTTCTTTTTCCTGCTCTCTCTGCCTTTCTTTCTTTATCGCCAGCTGTATCTGTTCGTCCTTGCCATACCCATTTCTTATCTCTCTCTAACACAGACCCAGTTCCTCACCACTCCCATCATCACATAGAAAGATCCATTTCAGGTACGATAATCTTAATTCGCTCTGTTTTCTTCTACTCCGATCATCTCCAATTAATTTATTACTTTTTTTCCCTCTTTGTGGCGCGTAGATCTCCTTGTATGTACTGTTGGGTTTTGATCCCTAGTTTTGATCATTTTTACAATGTATAATTTATCGTTTTTTCCTATCTGGGTATCTACTAAAATGTGAACATTTTATTGGGTTTTTGCTGTTCTTCCACTATATTGGGAATTTGATCTGATCTGTGACTTTTTGTTCTTCTGATTATTGTCGGATCTTTTTTTAATTATTATTGTGGTCGATTTTATTTTTGACTATATTTGTTCTCTCTCCTTTTCTTGTATTTGACTGGATTTAATTGTTTAGAGAGATAAGAAAGGCTGGTTGTTCAAGATGTAACAAAACAATTGGAGATCCCAGTGATAATATGTGTATTTGAACCTTGTCAATTACTTGTATAGGAACTTTACCTTTGTTTTATGAAGTTAGTACTTGTCGCCTTAGGGTCCCACTATTTTTTGCTATCTTGTGAATGGATATTCTACTCATCAGTGTGGGATATTGTACTTGGTATAAATCGTGAGTATAGGTTGGAATTCTTATTCACTTGGTGTTCCTCTAGAGAAGATTGGTTTCTTTGATAACTTTGCATTTGGTGGACTTGGGAGACTCTATCCTCTTTCCCTTGCTAGTTGTCACGATCTTAAATTTCAAGTAGCAATCGTGCGGTACTTAGCACCGTCCGTTGTACTATGCCTGTCTTTAAACCTGAACGAAACTCTCCAAAGAGAATAGAAAGAGACTCAGAGATTGAGAGGATTCAAGAGAAAAACAAGAACTAGAGAGAGAGTTTGTAAAGAATGCCTTGTATTATTCCAGAGAAAGATTATCTTACAATTTCCCAAGGATAGTTAAGAATTCCCCAAGATGAATACAAATAAAGACCAATAGGTCTATTTATAGTGTGACACTAAGCTTAAGACTATGTCACATCTTTCTAGATTCTTCTATGTCTAGAATGTACAAGATAGTTCTAGTTTTATCTACAATATGCCACAAGGTTCTAAGACCTTCTACCCAACTCTAGAGTCTTCTAGGTTTGTCTAGTTTATTCATGCAAGTTCTAGGATGTTCCGTAAGCTTTTAGAGACTTCCACATCCTTCATGAACCATCCAGCACGTTGTAGAATATTCCAATCCCTTCTAGCACCTTCAAACATATGCTAGTATACTCTAGAACATTATAGAGTATTCAAGGCTTGAGTTGAGTCCATCCAACTCTAGCTCATTCTAGACATCTCTAGGTCACTCTATAACTTTCCCATGTAGAAAAGTATAGATCCTTTAGGCAAGCATCGTTTCTTTGGATTTTAAGGGACATTTGGAGCGGGACGTAACATAGTGCTTCTAAACATGTCTTCAAATTGCATGTTTGATCATAAATGCGAAGGTTTGGAATTCAATAACATGGTATTTTGTTTGTAGTTTTCCCGTAGGAAGCTAGGAAACTTGGGACGTGGCATGGATAGACTAGAATGCAATTCATTGAGGTTTTATCCGAAGTCCTAACATTTTTAAATTCTCTCCATAATATTATCTAACATAATATTATAATGATAGAAGTAAGATTTACCAATTACAGAACGGATAATACGATCTTATATGTTATTCATTTGAATGGTGTAACTCTTTTGTTAAACCAACTTCTTGATTGCATGCTGACAATTTGCATATCAATATTTTATCTTCCATGAAAAGAGATGCTATCGATCAACAACAAAGTAAGGTCCAGCAGGTGATAGACTATGTAAGAAAGCCAATTAGGAAAAAAAAAAGGTTAGATAGTGATGATAAGATAACTTAGATATGTACATGTATTAGGACCGTGAGAAGTTTTTTATTAATGTTAACGTCATTACCTTAATGCCTTTTGAGACATCTTTACTGAAAATTTATCTTGGTGTATGAAATGCTGATCTTTATGCTATTCTGAAAAATTGATGAATTTTGTATGGTACCTTACTTTTTTGCAAAGATACAGATTAGTACCAAAACTATACAGGAGTACACCATTACTACCTTAGTTTAGTGAGGGGTACACCAATGGTCTTATTTTGAAAAAAATATGTAAAAAATGTGAAATGGAATATACTTAGAATTGGCAATGACAGACTAGTAATTTTTACCATTTTTCTTTTCTTTTTTTTTAAAAAAAGGTTTATTCAATACTGTTTTAAATTGGTCGAATTTTTCTTTTTATGATCATTTTGGACTAAATTGTTTTTTTAGAAGAAAAATACTTTTGGTGTATCCCTTAAAATATAGTACTTTTGTGTACCTTATATCAGTTGGTACCCTACCCCGATGAAGAATATCATTGTTTAAATTCTCTTTAATCTGAACTCAAAGTTAATGGTATCACATGGTTTTGATCCCAAATATTATGGTCTTTATATTTTCTTTACCACTTTGTAGCCAAAGAGTTTTTCTTCTTTGCAGTTTATCATTGTGGAATTTCTACGCACCAGAGAATATTTCTTCAACTGAACAAAACATCAGTAAATAAGGACATCCGGCGATGTCTAGCTCTGCAAAAGTTTTTGATCCTGCATTTCAGGGAGCTGGTCAGAGAGTGTATCCTTTAACATAAACAGTGAAGTAAAAAAGATTGAATTTAGTAATATTATTTTGTTTTATTCTATATATTTCTATTAAGAAGAAAAAATCAAACACTGATGCTCTTTATTGGCAGTAATAGTGAAAGGATAACAATGAGTTTTCAGTAACTGTATAAAAGCATTTTTTTTATTTAAATATTGTTGCTATAAGACATGATTATGTCTTGCACACAGAGGTTTTTTTTTTTTACTTAACATTCTCTAGAGGGACCGAAATTTGGAGAATCGAGAACTTCCAGCCAGTTCTAGTGCCTAAGTCCGAACATGGAAAATTTTATAGTGGAGATTCTTACATTGTCTTGCAGGTAAATATGGTGTTTGATGTCATATTTCTTCTTTCCTTTTATATTTTTAATCTATGGTCTTATATTTTCCTTTACCTTGCAAGAATGTGGAATTTAAATCTTAACTATATTGTCAGGATTGTTATTTGTATCATGACAAATAAATTGTTTTCTTGGATGCTGATACATATTTGTCTTGGATTACTTGTATTCTCCCCAGACATTTAGCATAATGCTGTGACAGCTGCTTGTTTTTAAGAGTTTAGAAGTTTGATAGACATTTGTTGGAATATCAGTCTATTCAATAATATATTATGGTACACTGTGTCCAAAGAGACCTGAACCAGAATTTTCTGGTCACCCGTTTCATTGGGAGGGAACTGACAGTGGTGAACGATAATCCTGAAAATTATAGGATAGTTCCCCTTTACCCTCCCAAGAGCCTCAGTAAAGTATACTTTCTGATACAATATGATATATTTTGCAGACAACACAAAATAAAGGAGGTGCGTATCTATTTGACATACACTTCTGGATTGGAAAAGATACAAGTCAGGTGTGCTTTAGTCTCGCCCTCTTTGTCTGTTTGTGGGTGCTTCAGTGCCACCGGTCTGAAAGAATCATAGACTGACTGATGACCTGAATGGTCTTGAATTTTTACATCATTGTGAAACTAGGTGTTATTTCAAAATGAGCTGTACTGATTTATATATGCAATGTCTTAACTTCTTATAGGATGAAGCTGGGACGGCAGCCATCAAAACAGTTGAACTTGATGCAGCTTTAGGAGGACGTGCAGTGCAATACAGGGAAATTCAGGGACATGAATCCGACAAGTTTTTGTCATACTTCAAGCCTTGTATTATACCTTTGGAAGGGGGTTTTGCGTCTGGATTTCGAAAAACCGAGGAAGAAGAATTTGAGACACGTTTGTACGTTTGCAAAGGCAAACGAGTTGTCAGAATGAGACAGGTTCTATTCCTTTGGCATGAGATTGTGAAATAAATAAAGATTCTTTTGATATAATTATGCAGAGGATTCAAGGGTGCCTTTCCCGCATACAATTTGTGCAGGTTCCTTTTGCACGGTCGTCACTGAATCATGACGATGTATTCATTTTGGATTCTGAAAATAAGATTTATCAGTTCAACGGTGCAAATTCCAATATCCAAGAAAGGGCGAAGGCGTTAGAAGTAATCCAGTTTTTGAAGGAAAAGTATCATGACGGGAAGTGTGATGTTGCAATTGTTGGTAAGTGTATGAAGTTTTTATGAATAAAAAATGTTGGATGAATACATGTACTTAAGGTTTCCTATGATGTTTTAATTATTCACAAATCTAGTGTTACTGACTAGTGACTACCATGATGGGAATTGTGACGTTGCAATTTGATAATTGCATGTAGTTTAAGGGATGTCAAATGGGTAGGTCGGATTGATTCTTTATACAAATGATACATATCAAGTAATAACCCTACAAAAAAGTTTGGTTATGATGTTACCTATGATGTGTTTGCTTGTTTTGTATTCATTTCTCAAACCGTGCATCATTCAAACACAACAATGAATTCAAATATTCACATATATAGTGTTTCCAACTTTTCACCTAGTATTCATAATGGTTTCTGTCTTTGGGAAGTTGATGGAAGCAGTGAGTTTTATATGAAAACTGTGTTTATGTTGTCAGATGATGGGAAGTTGGATACAGAATCAGACTCTGGAGAGTTCTGGGTGCTCTTTGGTGGTTTTGCTCCCATTGGCAAGAAGGTTGTCACTGAAGATGATGTTATGCCAGAAGTCACACCTGCTCAACTCTATAGGTATTCTTCTCTTTATTTCTTTGTGTTTATTTATTTATTTTTTAAGAATACATAACAAAGTCCAATTGTTATTAAATTTTGCTAATGAAGGAATAAGATAGAGTAAAAATAAAATAAAACAATTTCGTTATATTTTAATAATATTACTAAGAGAATACAAAAACATATTGTGGATAAGGCTCATAAGCTTAATAGCTGAATAAAAATAGGGCTACTACCCAAGTGACCATCTTGAGCTCCTAAACCAGCAGTTGTTGGTACTACCCAATGTAGACTTTTCACCATTTAACTCGACCGGTTTATTCCTAAATTTTTTAGCTCGAAAAATTAGGCCATGTTTTTTCTGCTCTTGACCACTATTTTAAAATTTGAACTATATTTGACCAATTAGGTCTACTAAATTGTTCCAAAATGAAAAATGAATAACTAAATTTGTTAAATAAAGGTTTTGGAATATATTGGTTGGAATTTATGAAGGTCATAGACTAAATTGTTTAAACTAAAAGGCATGGTCTAAATTGGCTGGAAGTGAAAAAGGTGAAGCAGCAAATTGGTACTTCAGCCTTATTTCCAACACTTTTTTTCTTGAGCTGATCATTTCTGTCCAAATTGGAACAAATGAAAACACACCAAGTAAAACAGAAAAGAGCCACTCTAACTATCCTAAATTTCTAATCCCACTATCCCAGTTTAATGACTACAATGAAATTGGAACTTATACTAACACCTTGTTGAGGATAATCACAAACATGTACTGCTCAATTGACCTAGGGACAATTTTAGTAATGATGCCATGCAATTTTTAGTTTTGTTTGGCTGCCTTATATAAAAAAGAAAGAAATAAATTAAATATATGTAACAGGTTAGCTGTTTGCACATTCATATGCTGTCCCTGAATATGTTGTCGTTCCTTTTTCTTCTCATTCATATTGGTGCATACAATATGATGTGTATTAGGAAAAGGAATGGAATTGGGGGAATAGAAAGGGATAGGGGAATGAGAGAAAGATGAGAGAGATATAATTGAGGTATAAATAATATTTTAATTCATATTCTAGTCTGAGTTTAACGTACAAGCATACATAAATAGGACTTTTCTGATAACTAAAACAATCCTAACTCTAGTTAAAAACACTAATTTGAAAATTAAATACATAATTTTGAGATAAATTAAATCTGAATAATATTTGAACTTTTAAAATTCTAACTTAGTTCTAACAGTATCTAAATAATCATAAAATATCCTAATTTATTTATTCCTTATTCCCATCACAATAAATGTGTTGCTAACTTCTTATCCTTTATTGTAGCATAATTGATGGTGAAGTGAAGATTGTAGAAGGTGAGCTATCAAAATCCATGCTGGAAAACTATGCGTGCTATTTACTGGACTGTGGTGCTGAGGTGTTCGTTTGGGTTGGCCGAGCAACCCAAGTGGAGGAGAGAAAAGTGGCCATTCAAGCAGCAGAGGTAGTAACATATAATCTGTTTTGATTCTTTTCCCTCTAGAAAGCATTTTGAGTAATGATTTTAACAAATAATCATCATTCAATCACTTCAGTTTAAGGGTGTAGATGTTTTTTCTTTTAGTATAAAATTTTATCTCCACAACCAAAATAGTCCTATCTACCTGTAAAACCCTATGTTTGTAACCGAACACCGTCAAAACTCTTCTCCTCCTCCATCTCCATGTATGCTTTCCACATTGCAATGCAATCACAAACAAATGAATTGGTGGTGTATAAAAAATGCAAATATCAAAGTTGAGTGATGCCCATGTTGATAAAACATTTGAGTGTAGAATCTAATGACTTGACTTGTTCAATATTATTCTTATCTGTGAAACCAAATAAACTTTTATTTCATAGTAAGATTCAGAAACTAAATCAATAAAGGATTAAATCATCAAAAAGTTTGGAATATTCATTTGGAGATTAAAGGAACTGATGTAAGATTGCAATGTCAATATTTGCATGCATGATGCAATTGGGAGGCAGAAATACAGATTGCGTTGTTATTGAAATTTTCTATGGGCAGATGACAAAGAGAGATGGAGGGAAAGGATGAAAAAAAAAGTACACATTGGTTGGGCCTCCGGGATGACATATGATGCTTGGAAAGTAGTTATAGTACATTAGTTTTCAGTAAATAGTTTTTACTGAGATTTCTTGAAATATTGTGTTTATTCAATATACTTGGCCTAGAAGCTTTTTGAAAATGCTGTCTAAAAGAGAAAAAGAAATGGGGAAGAAGACGAGTATAAATGGTGTTTGGTTAATAGGTTTTGACAAAGTACATATGGATTTATATTATTATTTTTTAAATATTTTATAGGACTATGTTTTGTTGTGGTGATTAAATTTACACTTAAAATAAGAAAGCATCTACACACTTGAGTATGGATTATTTGTCAAAAGCATGTATCAAAAGGCTTTACAAAAGGAACATGATCCATTTGTTTATGTATTTTTTTTGGGTAGTTTCTTCATGTTAATTGGTTACCGGCCTTTGGTGTTTAACTTCTAGTTTTATTGTAGGAGTTTGTTGCGAGTCAAAATAGGCCAAAATCAGTACGCATAGCCCGACTTATTCAAGGTTATGAGACACATTCATTCAAGTCCAACTTTGATTCTTGGTCATCAGGAGGATCATCATCTCCTGGTACCGAGGAAGGAAGAGGAAAAGTAGCAGGTAAGACCTTATATGAAGAGATTTCAAGATTATTGTTATGCATTCACGTAATCAAATACTTATTGACACACATTGTTACATCTATTGATTCATCTATAAATTAGATGCTTCTATATATTTTTATCATACTGCTTTAATTACATATACATTTATTTTGAGCGTGAAACCAAACAATTTTTATAGAGTTAAACCATCTAGTTTGAAACTAATAACTTGTATGTGATTATCATGTTGGGCCTGATAACACTGGCCTCTTATCCAAGTGGAGGCATTAAGGTGATGGGCTGAATCTTCTGATGCTCTGTAGGGCTGGTTTGTGGTTGCATATAAAGTGGTTCATCTTGTCCAAGCTAGGTTAACTAGTCAAGAGGTTGAAAGATCTTAATCGAGCTAAACAAGCTTTAGCTCTTGAGCTTTGAGTGGATAACGGATCAATGCTTATCATTTTCTCGTATAAAAAATTGTTCAAACAAGAAAATTGGTGCTAACTCATGTGACTCCATAAGAAACCAAACTTATATTGGTTTTACACGTTCACATGTATAAATATATATTGTACACACATAAATTTAGGTTTCGTTGTTTTTTTTAATAATGCTCAGGGATTGGTATATCATATTAGTGTATGGATAGAAGGCATTATCTTTCTCATGTTTTCTTATGTTCTATTTTCTCTCTTAGTTTCTCTCTTCCCCCGTTATAAAAATAGATGATTTTATGTATTTATCTTCTATCTCTCCACTCAGCATATGTAATGGCTCCTCTCATTTCTCCTCTTCCCATAACTCTATTCTCTAAGTTTCATGTTTCAAAAAAATAAAAAAATAAATGAAAAATGTTTTGTTGGGTGGGAATGTTTCAGGTTTTCGTGTCATATATACAAACTTATGTATACATGGTTTCTTATAATACAAAATGGTTGTGTCACCAAACTATTATATGGATAGAAAGCCATCCATTTAAAGTACGATCACTTCATTCTCTCTCACAATAAAGACTCCTCACATTCTCTTGTGTTCTATTATATGGATTGAGTAATTCAACGATTTATGTGATTCAATGTCCTTAAACTATCATCTTTCACTTCAACACAAGGATTACAAGCAAACAAAAATTGTTTTTTTTTTGGTTGTGTGATCAAATCAGCTACTAAACAGGTCTATTTAAAACATTGGCTAAATTTCTTTGTTCCCATAATTGCTAAATTGCCGTGCTTGTATATACTAAATGCTTGGATAAATCTATGGATGTTATTAGATGTCTAAGGTTTTAAGAGTCAATTCCTAGAACTTTGTTAAATGTTTAGTAGCTTTATTTATGGCATGTTATGTCTTGCTAGCTTTGCTTAAACAACAAGGTCTTGGGGTAAAGGGTATGACTAAAAGCAATATTGTAAATGAAGAAGTTCCACCATTGCTTGAAGGCGGTGGAAAGTTGGAGGTAAATTTGATCTTATCCTTCTCTATTCCTGAGAAATGATTATCAGTTAGGAGAATTGCATAAGTGTCTTTTTTAACATTGGTTTTGTGATTATAGGTATGGCGCATCAATGGAAGTGCCAAAACTCCATTGCCTAAAGAAGATATTGGTAAATTTTATAGTGGAGATTGCTATGTTGTTCAGTATACCTATCATTCAGGAGATAGGAAAGAAGATTACTTTTTGTGCTATTGGATTGGAAAGGATAGCATTGAGGTAATTTGAATTGTATTATTTTGATCTTAAAATCATTGTATTTATGACCAAATGTAGTGTTTATAGGATTGTATTGTGAAAGGGGAAAGTACATCTTTATTTGCAAAACTACTATTATAGTAGTAGGAACGGGAAACAAAAGGCAATATTTTTAACGTGTATCTGTTACTTTAGTATGTTAGAATTCTTCTTATCCCATCTTTCCTTTCCTGTTGCTATATTTTTTTTTTGGACGAAGGGTCGTTTAAGTCTATTATCTTTAACAAAAATATACTTTAGATCCATACCTATTAGGTGGGATAGTACAAGCCTTTTCACCTTTGAAAAAGGGTCATAGAAGTCTTTTTTGTAAAGTAATGGACTTGTACTACCCCACTTGTCAACTTCGAAATTGGGGTAGTACTAGTTCATTACTTTACTAGATTTATTCTTGTGACCCTTTTTGTAAAGGAGAGGACTTATATTACCCTACCTAATAGGTAGAGGACTAAAATGCATTTTTGTTAAAGGTAACGGACTTGGGTTATCATTTTCCTTTTTTTCTCCATATAGGGACATAATATATGCATAATATTTTCATCTACATGTCTTTTGGGGCTTGTCATATGAATATTTATTCAGTTTCATTTGAATTTTGTCAATACTATTCTCTTTTTTGTCTATCTATGTTTCAAATGCTATGAGACTGTCTTCAGCCTCTTTTGTTTTTCAATGCTTTCTTGAATTGAAAAAAAATTTGTCGTTTCTGCCCTGCCTTTTGTTCTTGGCTGTAATAGAGATATAAAATAGGTAATAATATGAGATTATGCGGAAACAAATATTAAAGGATCTAAATAGGTTGAGATGAGAACCATAACTGTAAAGAAAAACATTATAACTCTCCATTCTTAATAATGATAATAATGATGAGAGATTATATTTACATTTATAGAGAGAATAAAACACTAAAAACCTAATCCTAATAAGACACATAATGTGATTCATACTAATTAGGAATCTAAATATAAAATATTATATATTCCAACAGTTTCTTTTTGGGATGGCTCAATCTTTTTTCTTCTTAAGTACACTAGAGTTATTTTTCAATACAGGAGGACCAACAGATGGCTTCTCGATTGGCAACCACAATGTGCAACTCACTGAAGGCGAGACCAGTTCAGGTAAAATATTATTTATAGTCATGTTTTAATTGTGATGCTAAGACTTTCCATGTGACGGAGGGCTCTTGCAGGGTCGCATATTTGAAGGGAAAGAGCCACCACAGTTTATTGCAATTTTTCAGCCTATGGTGGTCCTGAAGGTATTCTGATTAAGCTTGTGAAAGTAACATCAGAATTTAACTTGGGCGGTAAAAATAACTTATATAATGATTGGCTTACATTTCAGGGTGGCATAAGCTCTGGTTATAAAAAGAATGTGGAGGGCAAAGGTTTGACAGATGAAACTTACACAGCAGAGGGCGTTGTGTTGATTCAGATATCAGGAACTTCTGTGCATAACAATAAAGCTGTGCAAGTTGATGCTGTATGTGCTCATTGAATGCAATCATAATGTTCTTGGACGGGAGTCAATAAATTTTCTGAACTATTTGTGCCAAACTAAAAGTGAATTGAGTTTTTACATCTCCTTACAATACGAGCATGTTAGCTTCTACTTAATTGAATCGGTTCTAAAATAGCATGTTAATTGTATATAGAGTGTATATATTTAATTGATGTACATTGTGTAAATTATGTAGTGTGTACATATGTTATATGTAGATATTATGTACAATTGACACATTATTTTTAGATCAATTTAATTATGTACATACTGTACATACTATTTAGGCTCAAGCTCCATTTTTTACTTTGAAAGCAGGATAGTAATAACCAGTGATATCATGGAAGTAGCTTTTAAGTATAATGATAAAAGAGGATGTGCATTTTGTTGCTTGATTGAGAAAACTCTTTCACTCTTTCTGTTGCCCTTTTTTTCTGTTAATTTGCATATATTATTTCTCATTATAAAGAGAAACAATTAACAATTAACAATTTTTTCTTGCAATTATAACTATCATTCGTCATTTTTTATTTTTAACTTAACTACAACATCCTTTGTTTCTACACCTGTCTTTGTTCTGTAGGTTGCAACATCATTGAACTCTACTGAGTGTTTCGTTCTTCAATCTGGATCTACAATTTTCACTTGGCAAGGAAATCAGTCCACTTTTGAGCAGCAACAGTTAGCTGCAAAAGTTGCAGAATTTTTGAAGGTTTGTTCGTACCTAGCCAATTATACATTTTTCTTGCTTGCAAGTAAATTTATTCATTACAGTGGTATATTTGTTCTGAAAAGACAAGGATGTGACTCAATTGACTTAATGAAACAATTCTACGTGCTACAATTAGTTTTACTTCAGGAAAAAGGAAATTTCTGTTCCTTAATCCATGTCATGATGTATTAAACTCTTTTCTGGGTAGTGGCAGTTGTTTTGATTTAATGAAAAACTGAATGGTTTCTAGTTGCTCTAGGTCATAGATTAAAGTGATTTTGCATTGTATTTGTGTATAAAATATTTCTCTTATTTTAATTTGGAATTTTGTTGTCTACTACTATTTCAAATTAATCCTTTTATTTGAAATTCAGCCAGGAGCTTCTTTGAAGCATGCTAAGGAAGGAACTGAGAGCTCTGCCTTCTGGTTTGCTCTTGGTGGAAAGCAAAATTACATCAGCAAAAAGGCTAGTCCAGATATTGTTCGAGATCCACACTTATATTTATTCTCTTTCAATAAAGGTTGCGATTCCTGTTTGTAATTTCAGTCACTAAAGTAGACTTCATTATTTTCACTGTTTTTGCCTAAGGTGTCCATTCTAACTGGTTATTATTTCATGATTCTGGTTGCTCTTTTGATCCTCAGGAAAGTTTCAGGTGAGTTTGAAGCTTCAAAAAAATGGGATCAGATAACTTATTTCGACTTAGTGACTTCCTGATTGATCTTATATTGGATTGACAGGTAGAGGAACTTTACAACTTCTCCCAAGATGACCTGTTGCCAGAAGATACTTTGATTCTTGATACACATGCTGAAGTGTTTCTTTGGGTTGGTCAATGTGTTGATGCGAAAGAAAAGCAAAATGTTTTTGAAATTGGCAAGGTATCTTTTACCCTTTGAAATTTTGTCATATGCTTGCTTACGTTATGTTACATATACACGTTATAAGCTTGCAGAAATACATAGAAATGGCAGCATCTCTGGAGGGATTGTCTCCTAAAGTGCCACTATATAAAATTACGGAAGGAAATGAACCTTGCTTCTTTACAACATATTTCCAATGGGATCATATGAAAGCTACTGTATGTGCTGAATTACAGACTTTTTTTTTTGGCTGTTCAATTTTTTCTTGTCATTTTTTATAGTGAAGTTTGGTATGTGATGCTAAAGCTTTGCAGCCTTTTATCAACATTAGTTCTTTCATGTTTCAACTTATTGCAGATTCAAGGAAACTCGTTCCAAAAGAAGGTGCTGACACTCTTTGGGATTGGACATGCTGTGGAGGTAAGCGTACATGATATTCACTTTTATTGTAGGTTGTAGGATGCTTCCTTTTTGTTTTTTAATATTAAAGTTAATTTCTTTGTTGTATTTCTTAATTAACATGTATAATTATTAAATGAGAAATCCCTATTTAAAATTTAATTGACATGATTCACCTTTGGCACGAGTCCTAGCCATTATGTTGCAGTCCTCTTCCTGGCTTCACTTGTGATCTAGCTAATAATAATAGAGATTTTGATTCATATACTGGTGCTGATGATAATAATAATAATGGTGCTTGTAGAGACATTTACCATCATCTTGTGCAGCATGTTGGTTTCATTGATAGTCATTCTACACGATCAATTTTCTTTTATTGTCAAATTGACTGATATCCTCTCTTATTGCTGAACAGGACAAGTCCAATGGAAGTCAAGGAGGACCAAGGCAAAGAGCTGAAGCTTTAGCTGCTTTGTCTTCTGCATTTAACTCATCTTCTGCAAAATCTGCCCATACGGTAACTAAATTGCTTGTAAATTTTGTAGAGTCTATAAGGACTATGAGTTGTCCGATGCCAAAAGGTCCAAATGGTGGAGAGGCTTATGATTCTTATAAATTCCAACATACAATTATATTTATAGAAGAGAATGCGACACTAGAAACCCTAATCTTAACTAGATACCTAAACATTTAAGAAAACTAAATATTTAATATTTTATTCTTCAACGTGAAAATTTTGTCATGACGAGGAGAAAGGATAAAACAATATTGCCCGGATTTGTACTCAGTATCTCTTAAATTGTGTAATTTTACTTGTAGGTGGTGATCAACGTTAGTACATAAATTTGTTATCTTATATTATAAGAGTACCCCTTTACTTCTCACTATTTCTCCTAATCCCTTCTCTATTTTTCATTAAAAAAATCTTTTAAAATCAGATCTGCATTTAACTGCAATATAAAGCTTGTTTTTTTTATTCCGATTCATTGGGTCATAGTTATTGTTGCCATTTATATGGAAATTTCCACGTGGCATTGTTGATGATTAGCCACTTGCCAGCAAGTTTACACATTCTTTCTTAATATAATGTCTATGGTATTGCAGGGTCAGGATTCAAGTCATGGTGGACATAGGCAAAGAGCTGAAGCTCTTGCTGCTTTATCATCTGCATTTAATTCCTCATCTCCAACCAAACCCTCTCCTCCTAAGCCTTCTGGAGTAAGCCAAGGTTCACAAAGAGCTGCAGCAGTTGCTGCTCTTTCATCGGTTCTTACAGCCGAAAAGAAGAAAGATTCAGCTGATTCCTCTCCTACACGAAGTCCTGCATCGGAAACAGGCTCCCCTGGTACGATGTTGTTATTTTGACTAATACCTACATATCATGATGCCAGAAATATGTAAAATGGTAATTAATGTAATCATCTTTATTTTTGACTTGAAAACAATCATGTCCTTCATGGGGAACCACATGATCCCTTTCACCTTTGTTGTCATCGTTATATTTCTCTTTTGTGTGGTTTGACATCACATGGGTTAATTACCCTTTCTAAATCCCTTTCTTTTCTTCAATTGTACACTTAAGTCCCTTTGTTCTAAGGGGATTTGTCTAAAAGGGTCATATTTTTTACAATAGTTTGAAAAAAAGGCTAAAATTATTTTTAGTTTAAAAAGGGCACATTTTAACCTTAAACTTGACAATATATATTTTAATCAATTTTATTTAAAAATAAATAAATAAATATATAAACTTTATTTTACAAAACATAATTATTATAAACATAAAAAAATATTAATATTTTATAAATTTATAATTAATTTTAAATACATAAATCTCTTTTATTATATTATATATTAAAATTTTATTTTAAAAAATAAATATAAATTTATATGAAAATGATACGCTAAGTATTTTGATAATTCATAAATAATATAATATATTATTATTATTATTATTAAATATATTTCATAAAAATTATAATTATAATATAAAACATTTTGACGCAAATTTTGCATCAAAATATTATCTAATATAATATTATTATAATTATTTTTATTATTAATATAATAAAATATATCTAATTAATTATATTTTAATATTTAAATAAAATTATTATTAATAAATATTTGTTATCTTAATAAAAATAAAAATTATAATAATATTAGAGATATGTGTTATAATGTAATCTATTTTTTAATTTTTTAATCTTAGATAATTTATTTTAAAAAATATCAATAATTTTCATAAAAATGGTTGTAACTATTTAGTAAAGTTTTTAATAATTTAAAATTTTATAATTTATTATTATTATTTTATATTATACTATAATAAAATTTTGATAAATTATTTTTTATAAAAAATTATATATTTTTTATTATATAAATATAATTTATTTTTATTTATAATAAAAATAAATTATTATTTATTAAAATTTAATAAATGAAGATATTTTATTTTTGGTTTTTTTAGAAGAAAAAATGTTAAGTTTGATTTTTTCAAGAGAGAAAAAAAGTGGCTGAAAAAAAGAGAAAAAAAAGTGAATGGGAAAGAGGGGAGGAGAGAGAAAAATATATAATTATAGGCAAATTGATCAATAGGTTTCAATTTGCACTTTTTTAAACTAAAACAAATATATGTCCTTTTTTAAACTAATATAAAATATATGCCCTTTTTAGACAAATACCCTTGTTCTAAAAGTGAACATGTTAGTACTGATACATTTTAGTCTTTAAGTCCCTTTGTTCCAAAAGTGAACATGTTAGTACTGATACATTTTAGTCTTTAAGTCCCTTTGTTCCAAAAGTGAACATGTTAGTACTGATACATTTTAGTCTTGTACTTTTGACTTTTGGAACACTTTAGTCTCCCTAATAGTTTTGTGGAACACTTTGTTCTGGACTAAGTGTTCCCCGAAACCATAAGCATGAAGAACTAAAGTGTTCAAAATAAAATGCTCATTTGTAAAATAAGAGTTAAATGTACAATTTATAAAACGGATTGTAGTGTAAGGCACCTGACATCGCATGCACACAAATACAATGGTTTGGCTGCTCCACCTGGAATTTAATTTTTCAATATTTTTTTTATTTTTTTTTTATTTTGGTGTGATCTATTACAAAACAATATCCTTTCATTTAGCGAATTTGTTCTTTTTTTTAATCTAAATCTCTTGCTTAACATTTTGAACTTTGTTTTTGTCCAAGCATGAAGATCTAATAATTACTACAATGATCTCAGATAATTTTCTTATTTACAATTGTTGTTTCATCTACAATTATGTTCTTGAATTGTATAATATCTTAAAGATCCCACAATTCTAAATGATTGCACAGCTGAAGCAATAAGTGAAAATGTCCCATCCGAAACAGTGGGTTCTCATGATGTTGCTGAAGTTGCACCTGCGTTTGAAAGGAACGGGGAGAATTCAGAGCCAAAGCAAGAAGCCATGCAGGACAAGAATCATAGTCCAGTTGGTCAAAGTACCTTCAGTTACGATCAACTTAAGTCCAAGTCTGACAATCCGGTGACTGGAATTGATTTTAAGCGAAGAGAGGTTGGTGCTATTATCCATAATGCTGTCTGTCAATTCACGTATTTTGAAATTGGTGATGATGTTTTGTCCTTCTCTTTCTCAGGCATACCTGTCAGACGAAGAGTTTCAAACTGTATTTGGAATGGCAAAGGGATCCTTCCATAAACTCCCACGGTGGAAGCAAGATATGCAGAAAAAGAAAGTTGATTTATTCTGAACCATATTTTCTAGAACGAATGCATTCTTTGTGCTCCTTTTGTGACGGTTATGCATTTGCTTTGTACCATTCTTTGCTCATTAACTGTGGTTTTACTGGCATGCAAAGCCTGGATTATACCATCTAGGATTTGCCATTTGCCTTTTGGTGAACATAGCATTTGGATAGGAATTTTATTGATTGTGATGCAGCCTGATGAGTGATTTATTTTATTTTTTTCCGTTTGAGCTCCTGTTTCCTTTTGTAAGGACGGTCGGGGTTAGATTTCGTACTGGCATGCATATCAAATTCTTTTTGTGGTCGAGCATGTATTTTGTTTTGTGGTTATTTGTCTGTTTTTATCTACAATTTTTTAGAGAGGGGTGTATATGCATAACATTTATAATTTGTTTGGAATATAAGGAATTGGAAGTAGTTGATTTGTTATTCTGAATACTTTGACACATTTGTAGTAGGCCTTATATGTTGATTATTAACTCTCCTTTTCACCTAATGTTCCGTGTGTTGTTCAAAACTCATAAAAAGATAATGTGATGTATCGGTGTGGTCAATTTTTCACATTGGGTTGGGTAATTGTGGAGAAAATTTGAACCTTTCATCAATGGAGAAAATGCTACTTTTTCTACTATTCATATTTTGATAAAATTTTAACTTTTTGATTATGTTTTGAAATAATTCTCATATAGTATATAGTATATAGAATGTTTAAAAAGTTTCAGTTTAATCATTTTAAATTTGATAATATGAGTTTAAAATGATTAAATTTTTTAAAATGGAATTCTTAAAGCATCTACATATTAAATGATTTTTTTTAAACATTTTGGATAGTACATGAAAATTATTTCAAAACATGATAAAAGTAATTTTTTTCTTTCAAAATATAGGTATTATAAAAGTATCAATTTTCAGTTCTTATATATTTACTTATAAAAAACATATTATTTTAATCTAAATTAGTTCTTATTTTGAATATTTAACAATAATTAAAATAAACAATCTAATTATATATATAATTTGCATATTTCGTTTAATATTACCAATAATGCACTTGGGTATAATACGGGTATTTTTTATAATATTAATTATAAATAATAGAACTATAAATATTGAAATATATTTAAAAATTCTATATATTTTTTAAATCCTATAAATGTCATAATGAATACGAAAACGTAGTGAACTGAAGGGTGTGTAATGTGAATATGAAAATATGTATCAAACAATTATACGAATATAAAAATAATTTAATAATAAAATATGCTTAATTTCAAATAAAAGGATTATAAAAAATAAAATTCTTTGAATATATAATAACAAAAATAATAATTTAATAATATTAAATTATGTTTAAATAAACAACATTTAATATTAAATATATTTAAATAATATAAAATAATAGTAAGTTTTTTTAATAATTAAACTAAATGAGATAGATATAAATTAATTTTATTTTTATTATTATATAAAATTATCATTAAAAAAATAATTATAACAATAATATATCATCACTACGCGATAAAATTCATATGTACGGTGATTTCCGTTTAATCTTTATCCACTTCACAGAAGCTCCGGAACCACAAACGGTCAAATAAATAAAGTCTCATCCTCGTCCTGTGTAAATGGCGACCATACCCGAACTGACCCTGCTCACTCCCGCCTTTTCGACCGAACCTACCCGCGCTCATAACTTACTCATCTTCTGCAAGAATCGCACAAACGACACCGCTTTCCAGGAGAAGAAGCACGTCTCCGTGGACTACGACCATGGCAAGCACGTCGTCTCCACTCGCCTCTGTGGCCTTAGAAAGGATGACATTCCCAAACGGTATCGTTTACGCGTCGAAGGTGACCGTTTTCAAAAGGACTGGGCTGTTTCGGAGGTTGCCGATCGTGTTTCGGAGCTCGACCATTGGGATGACATCGAAGGCTTGCTCAATCGTTGGGTTGGACGCTTTGCTAGAAAGAATTTTCCTATACTTATGAAGGTGAGATGAGTAACAAGATATAATAGCTTTACGTTAGGACTCTTTTTAGTCTTTTCACTGTTTTTGTGTGTGAAACTAATGCCAATTTGAGCCTTCTTTTTTGGTTGATGATGATATAGGAGATGACAAGAAGAGGTTCGATTGAGCGTTGTGTGAGAGTGTTTGCCTGGATGAAGAATCAGAAAAACTATGTTGCTCGTAGTGATATTTATAACATGATGATTAGATTACATGCTAGGCATTATCAAGTTGATCAAGCTCGTGGTTTGTTCTTCGAGATGCCAAAATGGAGGTATTCGAATTGGATTACATATTTATTTTTATGTTTGATTTTGTTTGTAGTTCTACTTTTTGGAAGAAAAAAATTTCTTTTAGTGGGTTGTTGTCTGTTGATCTGTTTTAATTTATGGGGATTGCTTGTTGTATAGTATTGAGCCTAAAAATATTTTCCTGGTTGTTTTCAAGTTAATGATGTCCTCCATAATGTGTGAATTAGAGAAAACCAAGCTTTAGTTGATAAATTCAAAGTTGAGATCCTCTTGTTCTCATACTTTATTAGCTTTCTAGCTTGTTACAGTTAGTCTTTTCGGAAAATTATTTAAAATGCTTTTTAAAGTCATTTTTTTCTCAGGAATCTTCTTATCTTAGATTAAAATTAGATGAACCTGAAATTTGAGAAGGGGGGTAGGGGAACCCACCTTTTTCAAAATCTGGTAGCTATTATTAAACACACTCATTGACCTTCTGATACCAAATTTGATGTTGCACAAGGGGAGTAGGGAGAGAAGAGGAAAAGTGGAAAGCTAGAATTTGATATTGAGAAATTGTGATTAAAAGGAGAGAAAGTAACACTCATTATTCAGTAATCATCAATACTATGACAGGCATGACTTTATAATTTGAACGCATTTCCAACCAATGACACTTAATTTACTAAGTAGATATTAAGAAATCCTAAAAATATTAAAACTTCTGTGAATATCTAAGACCATTCTTCTATTCTACAATGTTGCCTCTTCACCCATCTTTGATTCTTAATTTAATCGTGGTGACTGCTAATATATTATTCTTTGTTGTCATTTTCTTGCAAGGTGTAAACCGGATGTTGAGACTTACAATGCTCTTATCAACGCGCATGGTAAAGCTGGTCAATGGCGTTGGGCCATGAATATAATGGAAGATATGTTGCGTGCAGCTGTGTGTATTTGTATTTTTCTTCCCTAATTTTTACTTAGTAGTCTGACTTGATGTGAACTATCTGCTTTTTCCTCAAATACTTGAAATACATGCATGGACAAGTGCAATAAAAAATACCATTTAACACTAATTACTTGTATAACATTATGATTGACATATTCTATTTGTGCATGTGGATTTCTTTCTTGCCTTTCATATTTATATATGACTACTAAGTAGGAAAGGAAGTTCTAAATAATCATACTGGACGTAGTGCATATCTTCATTTGTTAAGTTGGTTTTACTATGCTTTTTTCTGGAGTAGATGTAGTCCTCATTATTTAAGTGTTTATACGAAAATAAGATAGGTTTCTTCTAAGAACTGTTGACCATCTTGAGCTGTTAATTTTCATTCTAAATGGCTCTTATTTTATCAATTCAACCGGTTATCTTTCTTTCTGCTTCAATTTGTCGTCTTAACACTCACTGGACTACTCAGTTGTCTATAAATTTATGTTATGCACCATCTAGCTTGTATTGTTGATCAAGGCAATAGCTCCTGTTCTAAGTCAGCTTAATTCTGGTTTATTATAGTTTAGCAACACATCTCTACAACATTTGAGACACATCTTTCATGATCTTTGTCTTATGGTCGCAGATCCCTCCTAGTCGGTCGACATATAACAACTTGATCAATGCTTGTGGGTCTAGTGGGAATTGGAGAGAAGCTCTGAAAGTATGCAAGACCATGACAGATAATGGAGTTGGCCCAGATCTTGTTACTCATAATACTCTTTTGTCCGTTTACAAAAATGGGGCTCAGTATTCGAAAGCTGTATCTTATTTTCAGCTTATGAAGGGAACAAATATTCGTCCTGACACAACTACTCTCAATATTGTGATACATTGCTTGATAAAGCTCGGTCAATATGATCAAGCTATTGAAATTTTCAATTCCATGAGAGATAATAGAGTAGATTGTCTGGCTGACATTGTAACGTTCACCAGTCTTATTCATATGTATTCTGTTTGTGGCCAGATAGAAAACTGTAAGGCTGTATTTAACACAATGCTGGGAGAAGGCTTAAAACCTAATAATGTTTCATATAATGTTTTGTTGGGTGCATATGCTTCGCAGGGTATGCATAAAGAGGCATTGTCAGTTTTTAATGAGATGAAGCAAAGTGGCTTACTCCCTGATGTTGTATCATATACATCTTTACTCAATGCATATGGAAAATCACAACAACCTCAGAAGGCAAGAGAAGTATTTTCCATGATGACAAAAAACAATTGCAAGCCAAATATTGTGAGCTACAATGCACTGATTAACGCCTATGGGTCTAATGGTTTGTTAGCTGAAGCTGTCAAAGTTTTGCGTTTGATGGAACAAAATGGAATTCAGCCAAACACTGTGTCGATATGCTCCATTTTAGCAGCTTGTAGTAGATGCCGTCAGAAGGTGAATATTGATGCTGTGCTTTCTGCAGCAAAGCTGAGGGGCATCAAGTTGAACACAATCGCATACAATTCAGCCATTGGAAGCTATATGAATTTAGGAGAACATGAGAAAGCTATGCATTTGTGTAGGACAATGAGGACCAAGAAAGTGAAACTAAATTCAGTTACTTACACTTTGTTGATAAGTGGTTGTTGTAGGATGTCAAAATTCAGTGAGGCACTTGCTTATTTCAATGAAATGGTGGAATTAAATATCCCTTTGTCTAAGGAGGTCTATTCCACAGTCATCTGTGCCTACAGCAAACAGGCAAGTGGTTTGCCTCAGTTTCCCATTAAAGAATATAACTAGGGATTAATCTCATTTTCTCTTTCTTACAATAACTCAGGGAAAGCTTACAGAAGCAGAATCTACTTTCAACTCAATGAAGGAGGATGGTTATGCTGATGTTGTTACATATACTGCAATGCTACATGCATACAGTGCCGCTGGTATTATACATCAAATAATAGCATTGTTGAATTATCATGATAAAACACATTAAAAATAACCCTTCTACGGATCTATACATGACAGAAAAGTGGGATAAAGCTTGTGTGCTATTTCAAGAAATGGAGACTAATGGTATTGAACTAGACTCAATTGCATGTTCAGCCCTAATGAGAGCCTTTAATAAAGGAGGCCAACCATCAAAGGTTTTAGTTCTGACAGAATTTATGAGAGATAAAGAAATTCCCATGACTGATTCCATATTCTTTGAAATGGTATCAGCCTGCAGCTTGTGAGTTCAAGTTATCTATTCCCCTTTTAAAGAACAGTTTTCTTTTCATTCCTACTATATTTATTTGCTGGATTGTTGTGTCTAGCTTCTTAGCCTGTGATTTCCTCTTATTTCCATGTGTTTAGCTTGAACACCTTGTAGGTTCTCTAGTAAGGTAGGATAGTGTAAGACATAATACAGAGAATGTCTGATGAATGAATAGCATCGCCTCTAAAGTTTGGTGTGAATTGGGATAATTTCGATACATGTTGAGAGTTGGTTAATTAGGATTTTTTTTTACACACTAAACATGTTTCCTTATGTTTTATTAGGTCCTTAACTGCACCATCTGTAATGTGATAAGTTATCCTTCTACAAGATGGTATTACCCTGTTATGGGCTTCAATCTTCTATATCTTAATTTCTGTCTTATTAACTAGATCATCACATGTCATTTAAAATATTACCCTTAATGTAATTAGAAACTTGGGTGGCTTTTTAAACGACGTGTCATGATCTTGTTAATAAGACAAAGATTAAGACAGGTTTTTAGGACAGAGAATCTAAAGCCCCTGTTATAAGTGCAAACTTTACATGGGGTAAAGAAAAAAAGAAAACTCCCTTAAATATGTCAAACACAGCTTGAATTCATTCATTTATTATGTAGTTATTGGATTGCTTTTTATATTCTTCTGGCATGATTATTTTTTATTTTCCCATCATAAGTTTGTCAATTTTCTTATTCTATTGTTTTAAACTGAAAATTGGACCTTTTGCTTAAGATTACGAGACTGGAAGAAAATGATCGACCTGATTAAGTTGATGGAGCCTGCATTTCCAACAGTTTCAACTGGACTTGTAAATCAGCTTCTGCATTTTCTCGGAAGAAGTGGAAAAGTTGAGCTTATGATGAAGGTCGAAAATATCTCATATTTATGATGACTTTATGCTTTTTCTAATTTCTCCATATCCTTAAGTTTAACAGAGATCTTGTGCACGCTCTAAATATTTTCATCTATTAGATTTATTGGGGATTGTGGCAAAGCTCAACTGTTATTACTTATGATCCATGATGTATTAGCTAAGGCTTGTACTTATTTCAATATTTTCCCCTCTCTCTCTCTCTCTCTGCAGTTGTTCTACAAGATAGTGGCATCTGGTGCTCATGTCAACATCAATACTTATTCAGTTTTGTTGAAGAATCTTTTGTCTACTGGGAACTGGAGAAAATATATTGAGGTACCTCAGTAAGTAGACACCATTGGTGTTTTCTTTTCCCTTTCCAGAAAATATAAATGTTATAAGAGTTTGGGTAAGCTACCTTTTGACTGCATGTTAAGTAGCTCTTGTGAACTACTTATATATCTTTGAATGATAGTGGAGCATTATTTGAAACTTGGAAAATTATTTATGACTGGTGAACCACTGCCGTGTATATTTTTCTTCAATCTCTTCTCTTTTGGTTAATCTACCACTGTCTTGTTTTTTTTTAATTGTAAAAGAAACTATTTTTTTGCCCACACTGGTAGAGGTTTTGGGTTATATATTCTTCTTTTAGCTTTGATGCATGACTGCTGGTCATCTTCACTTTCATTTTTTTATTTCTTTAACGTCTTTCTGTTGTTTCTTTTGTGTCAAATAAAGAATGAGGGGAAAAAAAGCTACTTTTTGAGAAAATCTCTTAGGAATTGCACATGTTAGGTTCCAGTCTTCAAGTGATTGCTTCTCTAAGTGACAGGAAGGAAAATGATAATAACATAACAAAACTGAACTAAAAAAAATTAAAAATAAATTCGTTGGTGAACGAAGAAATATCAGTTAGTTTTTTTGTGAGCCTCTTTGACAACCGACTTTTTAAGTTCTTGAAATTCAAAACTTATTGTGCAGGTTCTGCAATGGATGATGGATGCAGGAATTCATCCTTCAGAGAGAATGTATCAAGATATATTCTATTTTGCACAGAAAAGTGGTGGAGCTGATTATGCTGCTATCATAAAGGATCGAATTGGTATGCAATATAATATATGCTTACTTCCATTTAGTGTTCCAATCTCTTTTTGTAGAATCCTATAGTTTAAAATGCATGCTTTGTAACTGTTGATAATGAAAATGTCAGCAGTACAGTTTAAGGGTGCATTTGATTGTGCTGCTTTTTTATAAGTAGTTTGAAGCAAAGTGGTTCAATCAAATGTGGTATCTAGAAATAACATTTCATTATTTGATACGAAATTGTTAGAAATAGTTTTGAGGACATTTTTGTAACCGTATTAGGAAAGAAAAATTTAAAACAACTTTTCTTCTCGAAAGTATGATCACTCTTAAAATCACTAATAATACTTCTAAAAGCTTTGAAGTACTTGTCTTTATGATAGCCAAACTGCCAAATACCGATTTAAAATGCTTTGACCCATTTGAAAGTGCATTCAGCTAAATAAAAGTGGTCTCACCCTAAGCAAGTTTTCTGCTTCTAAATAATGAGGTAGATAGGAAGCAGATTTTCATAACAAGAACCCAAGTAGAAGACGCTTATCTAACAATTCATGTATGTAGTAAACTCACAACTACTAATTGAAATTTTATTATGTTTCTCATACAGTGATGAGTAAACTCATGTAGTATGTGTGTAATTCGACAGAATCCTTGAAGAGAAAATCTGGGAATCAAAGTTCGACAACAAGGCTTTTCGATTCTACCTGTCTCACCGTTTCTATCAAGAAGTTGAATGAAACCACTGCAGCATAATCCTTTGGGAATATTAAGAGAAGTAGGGGCTGAAACACTTAAGAACAATTAAGAGAAGTATGACCCAATCTGAAAGAACTACTAGATTGGCTCATTGTTGGTAAAAATATGCGTATTTGCTAAAGAACAAAATCTTGGAGTTTCAGGACTCTTTTTTGACTTACGACATTGGGCATAGCCGCATAGGACATGAAGGCCGCCATCATAAATCATAAAACTCTAATTGCACAGCCGTGCACAAAGGTTGTATTTGTTTGCTTTTCATTAGTTGGATTGAATGGTTTCCGTTAATTTAACCTGTCCACACCACACCTACAAACGTCTGTAGTGTCTCATTGTGCGGGCGTCTAATTGTATTTGAATATCGCAAGTTTTATAGAAATTTCCCCACTAAAGCAGCTTGGATTTAAACCTACATATCAATTTCTTCCTTCTAACATGGACTGAATTTTATCTTCATGAACTTTCTTCGACACTTATATTGATAATATTTGTTTCTAAAATGAAACACATTTTGAAAATATAATATATGCTACAAGTTAATTAGCGTATATCGGAGTACATCAAAGAAGTGAAAATGTAGAGGAAAAAGAAATAGTAGTGAAAAACTACAACCTTGAGCAAAAAATTCAGAGTTCTACATTTTTTATTACAAAAATGCAACAAAATATTTGAACAATATAAAAAAAACTATTTAATAGTTTTAACATCTTTAATTGATTTGCAAAACTTGGGAATATAAAACCGAATTTTTCTTTATATATTGTAGTTAAAGACTTCAAAGCCTCACTTGTGATTGTGGCATTATTTGTAATTTGTTCTACTAGTAAGTAGCTTTAGAAGTTCCCTCCCCATTCACCTTCTATTAGTTTAAGAGTAACTTTGATGGGGAAAAAATATCATTAATTACAATAGTACATATTTATTTCACTCTTTCTAAGTATTACAAAACTGCCGGAATAAGTAATAAAGCGTGAAGTTTCAAATAACTTCTGTTAATTTATTGAATTACTTTAAACTCCCTAATAAAAATAAAAATATATCATTTTAGTTTGTAGTTTATACCAACGTGAAGAACAAAAGGATGTACCATCACTCCCCTGGAAGAAGTGCAGTGAAAGTTGAACTGGCCTCTGTCTTCTTTACCTACATTATATGAAAGGTTACTTGCAAAGGTATGAACTCAATGAAAATAAGATAAATCTTTTCAGAATTTTATTGGAATAAATCCTATAGAACAGAAAAGAGAAGATATCAACTGTTTCTTTGACAAATAATATTTGGGTGCGGAAGTGCAGCTTAAGTCATTTTCTTTTGTATCTATCACTTTAGTCACTTTCTTTTTAAGTAACTCATCCCAAATCACTTTGTTTTTAAAACAAGTAAATTTACTTCAATTTATATTATCATATTCAAATTAAGGAAAAATATCCATATAAGAATAGATATTGGTTTTTTTTTTTTATATAAAATGAGAATGAACGTTACTATAAATAAACTAATCACTTTCATTTTCTGCGAAAAAACATTATTTTTAACGCAACAATCTCATGCTCACAAATATATCATATTATATACAAAAAAAATTTTTAACAAAAAATGAACTTTATAAAACTATATGAATCTATATAAAAAAATATATTTAAAAAGCTTACAGAAAAGTAAGTTTGAATATAATAGTATAAATTGAAGTAAATTTGTTACATTTTAAAAGCAACTTAACTTAAGGTAAGCCCACTCAAAATAAAAGTAACTAAAGTGAACTATTTGTAAAAAAAAGTGACTTGGCTGCAATCCATCATTTTTGTGTTGTGTCCTGTATATTGATCAAAACTGCCTATCAGATATTTCCTTTATAATTTATTTATTTTTTTAAAATACTTGGAGCATTGTTTTAATTATTATCAAAAGGTGCATGTCTAAAATAACAAAATGCTAATATTGCCATTTCTCCCCACTAATTTAAGCCTCCTTGGCTTATGCATACACACGTGTGCCTGCACAAGTGCTCACTGTTACGAAGACAGAAAAAGATAGGAGATCATGGTAAATACCGACCTCGGCCGCACTAGAAGTTCCAGTAGAGGCAACCGGTGCAAGTGATGTCCAAAGAATCGGATCAGCTAAGGGATCCATGGAGTTGTAGCTGGTCAAAAGCGGTGCTGACAAAAGAGGAGTCAGTGCAAACATGTTTCTCTGGAGAGACAATCCTCCTGTCATTCCTAAAGCAACACCAAGCCGCTCATTCCCGCCATGATGACTTGTGGGTTTCTCAATGGCCTTGCCATAGTCCATCTTGCTAATGATGTTTTTGTTTTTGTTCTCAAAATAATCTGCTTCATTTTCCTGTTTATTGTATACTTTCTCTTGCAGGCTTTTATAAGCAGCTGACTGTGACAAGACACTCAAGGCAGATACTTTGGAGCCTTTCCTATTTTTTCCTTTGTAGGACACACCCAAACAAGGCATCTGATATGGTTCAGTAGGCTGTACTCCCCGCTCCAGTGTCTTTAATTCACCTCCCATATCTCCAGAACTACTATATTTTGTTTCTTCAGATGATTTGGCAGAAGACTCTGCTTGACGAGTTTTGTTGGGGCCCCACCACTTGATGTAAGTTGTTAAGTCAATCTTTCTTTCAATGCAAAAATTTCCTATGAAGTCACTTTCTGTTGCAGGATTATCACCTGTACATTTAAAACATTAGAAAATGGGTCAATATATATAATATAGTCACTGATATCTGCCACTGCCAGTTGATAGTTCACAGAAGATGGTGCAACAGAGATATAACTTTGCAGAACAAAGTCTCTTGGAGGATCTATAACTCACCATAGTGCATGCTATTAAAGTATTCTGATCCAGCCATACGAGTACGACTAAATGATGGTTCCCACCGACTGAATTGTAATATTACAAAAGAAACAAAAGAATGAAAGCAGAGTATTAATACTTATCAAAGAAATAAAGAATTTTTTTTACATGTATGTAAGAATTTCATAGCTGGTGACTTGTATATTCCAAAGGAATTAATACTTATCAAATAAAACAAAGTTTTTTTTACACGTATCTAAGAATTTCATAGCTTGTATGACTTGTATATCCCAAAGGTATTGCCTGTCTACATATGAAATACATATAAACAATCACTGGAACATACTTGCATTAACACATACATGCACGTGCACATATATGTCCAAGGTTTGTATAGGGATTGGTATATTGTATCAACATACATGACATGACCAATAACTTAAGAAGAATTTGCAGCTATGCTTTTCTTCAGACTATAAATGGTCATTTAGTTAGATTTAAGCAGGAACTAAGACATCAAACAGCTTATCCTCCACTAGAATTATGAATACATTATCCTTTTAGGTGCAATGTATTCTTCTAGATTGTTGCCTGAAAATATGGCCATATGGGGGATAAAAAATACGACTGTACAAAAAGGAAGTAAATAATAACGAGTATCTTAAAACAACTTCTAACCCAGAAGTCATCCAAGGAGTTTAAACCATATACTATTATGCGATGTGCATCAAAGTGGCATTTATTGAAAGCATGCCTGGAAAGCCCACGGTATTTAGAAATTCCTCTGGAGAAACCACTGCTTTTTCTGCAAAAAGTATTAAACATAAGCTACTAATGCGCAAATTTCAGCTATAAACATCTGCTGAAAATTAAACACACCTACGAAGAGATGCAAGGTACTCCTCTCTTGAGAGGTTCTGCATTTCTTCAAGATCCCTTGAGTAGTCAGTAACCTGCAACACATTGGTAAACCTGCATAAATTCATCTAGAAGATATCACGCAGACTGGAAGATTTACTTGAATGGATTACTTTATTTGTCTTCTAATTAGCTAAAGACATTTTTGAGTATGAATAGCCATGTGTGTACACATGATCTCTCACATACAATACATTAATAAATTAATAATAAAAAATGCTTACTGCATACACTTTGTTTTAAATTTGTGGCAAGGAAGAAATCCAAAATGTCATATAGATGAAATATCCATAAGCATATTAGATTTGGTCGGCTTAGCAAATATTTTATTAATAAAAAAGCTCTGCATTAAAAATTTAACTTATTGATAAGAAGATGATTGCCAACTGAAAAATAAAGACCAGTGAACCCTAATGATGGGTATAAGAACAGGAAAACGGAAAAGGTAAGGAAGACAGGTTAGTCAAGTATCATACTGGAAAGTTAATCAGAGTGCCAGGGCCCCAATATTTTAAGGCAGCAAGATCATATGCTCTGGCAGCAGCCTCTTCATCATCATACGCACCTGTAAATTATATATCACTAAACAGTTACTACAAGGAACAGGGATAAATAATAACACCATTTTAACAAGTGACCTTGGTGAAAAATACTGCAATGCACAACTTTACATTTTGCTTTACCCCTTCTCATTTTAAATGAATTTGGGAATGAATAGTTTTACATTGCATGCAGTTCATTTGTGATTTTTTGACCAAATAAAACCTAAAGCTCAGAGGGAGGTATTTGCTGCAATTTTCTCCTATTATAATAATCATGAACAATAATATCAGGGTTCAAGCAAGCTACAAAATAATAAATGAAACAAGTACAGATCCACATACCTAAGTATACTGAGAAGTTTGAATAGCAGATCAACCATTCCATGCACGTGTTTCAGAATCAAAATGTAGTTAACATCTTATTGAAAATCGATCTATATCACCACAAAATAACATAAATGTAAAGAGAGACCTTGTTTTCCTTTCTTATTCTGATTCTGATTCCAGGTACTTTTATCCCACAGATGAGCTTCATAACGACCCGTCCATCTATGCCTAAATTTCCATTAAAAAAAATTTAAATCAACATCCTTATGCTGCTTATGACCCAAAAAAAAAAAAAACTTATGCTGCTCAGTACCTCAATTAAAAAAAGAAAGAATCATTTCTAGATAAATAACACGAAATATATCAAATTTTACCAACAAATCAACATTAGAAAAATCAAATTTCGGATAAAGACGTAATCTAATTCACTCATTTGTCAGCAACCTAGAAAATCAATTATCAAACTTAATTCAGTTTTTATATCAAAATTTAACTGAAAAATCAACAGTAGCAAAATCACATTTCAGCAACCTAAAGAATCAATTACAAGCTCAGTTCAGTTTTTATTACCTCGTAACTCCACGGTAAATGGAGCTACGTTTTCCGGCAGCACAAGGAGGCATTTTGCTGATTCGCTCTTTAGCTGTACAACCTCTCTCTACCTTCGCTTTCTTCAAACCTTTATAGAGCAATAACTGATCGTTCGCCATCACTGCATCCGAAGCCTCCAGTGCTCCACCTCTACCTCCACCGTCGCCGCTGCCGGAGGAGTCGGGCTTTAAACTTGGATCAGAGGACGACGAAGCCATTGACGATTCCGACAAACACTAACCCTAGGAGAGAGAAAAGTTGATAGAAGAGTGAAACTATGAGAGTGTTAAATAGGGCAGCTCTGACCTCTTGGGATCTATTTGTTTTCTCGAGTTCACTGTGGAAACGAAAACTACGTTAGTAACAGTGAAGAGTAGAAGCAGATGTTGTTTAGAATTACGGAATTGTCCTTATTCGGTTGTGGAATGACGAAGAAAGTTTAGGTTTGTTATTGGGTACAAAGGAGGTAACGGCTAGGATCTAAGCGAGGGTATTTCAGTAACTTTAAAATTTTAAAAATAAGTCTTAATGTGATTGTGTGAGTGAGAACAGGTCAGGTAACGAGCAATAGGCATGTGGAAATCTACGACACTTGTCTTCTATTTAGACCGCCAGAGAGGGCTAGATGATATCACGATATGTTTAAATCACTAATTAATATTAATTATTTAAATTAATAAATGAATTTACAAATAATATACTTTATAGTTAATAAAAATATGATTTAATATTTAGGTTTATATCGGTGTGTTAATATTTATGGTTAAATTTTTTTTTTAAATAGGATTAAAATTATTTTTTTTTAAATAAGGTTTAATGATTATAGATATATTTGTGAGTTAAGATTTAGAGTTTAAATTATTAATTTTTTAAATAGGGTTTAGAATTATATTTGTGAGTTAATATTTATCATTAAAATTATTATTTTTAAATAGAGTTTATAGTCTAGGGATATATTTATGGGTTAAGATTTAGGATTAAAATTATTATTATTTTAAATAAGGTTTATGGTTATATTTGTGAATTAAAATTTAGAATTAATTTTTTTTAAATAGTGTTTTGAGATTTAGGATTTAAGATATAGGGATTAGAATTTAAGGTTTAAGAATCGATTCACTTTCATTCTCACTTTTCAATACAACTAAACATAAAATTAAAATGAATAAATTTTGATTCTATTTTATTACAATAAATCAAACATATAGTTAAAGAAAAAGTTATATTATATGAAACAAAGTTTATATGTTTTGTTACACTAGTTAAAAATATATGGTTTTAAGTGAAATTAAACTTTTTAACCTTCTTAGATATTTAAAATAATTATTGACTTTAGGATAATTAAACTCTTTAAGTTTGTATAATTCTTTTTTAACGTAATAAGCTCTTGTTTTTTTCCGTATAAAATATGAAGGGCAAAACATTAATATTATATTTAAAATTAAGGTATTTTTGTAGGCATGATTTAGAGTTTTTTATATAATATAGTTATATTTGTGAAAAAATAATATATAAAACAATTATAATTATAAAAATAACATATTTTATATCTAATTTATATGTTTTTATTATTTGATTTGAATTATGATAATTTAAATTTTTTCAATATTAAATATCTTTAAATTAGATCAAATTTAATTTTTTAAGATATTATTTATATTGTTATAATTTTAATGTATTATTTTTATATAATTTTTCAATACAATGTTAGTTAATATTAGTATTAAATTGAATTGATGAATATTTTTGCCTTCATCGATTATAAATTCATTCGGGTGCAATGATATAGAAAGTAGTAAAGTGCACGTAAATAAGCTTAATTAGCAGGTGAAAAACATAATTTTTAAAAATATAAAATATTTATTGAATTTAAATTTATCAAATTCATATTTTTTGAGTTACCAACTAGTAGTATTAATTTTAAAAAATATGCACATGTATTACATATATTTTATTTTTTAATTTATTGAAATTTTTAAATAATGAAGAGATTTGTATTAATTATCTAAAATTTAATAACAGCGTCTTTTATATGATTTTTATATATTTTAATTATAATTATTACATTATTATGGAATAAAAGATATTGATATTTATACTAATAATAAAAAAGATAAAATAATAATTTTAAAAATTAAAATATTAAAATAATTTTAAATTTAATCGGTTTAATCTTTAGAATTTAAAGAAGGTTTATGATTTAAAATTGATATTTAAATTTAAAATTTACGAAGTTATTAGATACGGTGTTAAAGATTTGAAATTTAATAATTAATAAAAAAATATTACTGATAATTAATATTTATTTATTTATTTATTATTAAAATATTTAGTCTAATTATAAATTTTTAATTTTGTGTATTCTTATCTTAATTTTAAATAACAAATAACACGTATTAATCCCGAACTCGAAAACACCCGCTTAGATTCAAATGCATAACCGAAGCGCTCAATACGTCGCTAGATTTCCCTTCGATTTCATAGCTCGGATCTTTCTCTTTCTCATTTCTGATTTCTAATCAATTCCAATATTCAACCTTGAAAACCTTCGTTATATATATTTTTAATTTATATTCTAATCTTTCTCAACGTACAATTTCCTTTTTATGTATGTTTTTATTTAGGGTTTGTTTCTTGAATTTCAATTACTCTCAGATCCAATAATAACAGAATAGTGACGAACCTAAAATGTCGGCTTCGACCGTGTCAATAACGGCGAACCCGGCGACACGTCGTAGGCCAGTGGTGGCAACGGAGAAGAAGTCCAGCAATGTTGAATTGGTCTCATCCGAGCCCCAAACTAACAAGTTCCCTGACGACAATGGCACTACAACGCCCGTTAATGGTAGAGATCTGAGTCACAATTCAATTCGTGGTAAGGCTGTTCATCAGCTTAACTCTCCTAGGGAAGCTGTGCAAATCAAGAAGACTGTTCCTAACTCCACGGTTTCTCCACCACTCACTCGCCGTTCTCGCAAGTATGTTCCCCCTAGGCCTTTGTGGCTCACTTTGCTTAGACTCTCGGCCAAGTATTGTTTTCTTCTTGTTTTGATTGTGGGTTTCTTTAAGATGGTAACGATGCTAGCTTCTCGATATGGAGATGGCAACCCAATTCAGGCATTCTCGGATTTTGAAGGTCGGATTTCGGAAATGGATTCGTTCGTCAAGAAAACTGCGAAGATGATGCAGGTCCAGATTGAGGTTGTGGATCGCAAGATTCATAACGAGGTTGAAGGTTTGAGGAGGGAATTGAATGAGAAGATTGATGAAAAAGGTGCTATTTTGGAGGGTAAGTTGATGGAGTTGCAGGGAAGAAGTAAAGGGTTGGAGAGCTTAGTGGAGGAGTTGAGGGCCGAGAGTTGGTTGTCTAAAGAGGAGTTTGAGAAGGTTTACGAGGAGTTGAAGATAGGTCAGAGTAGTGTTTATGGTGATGAGGAGGTCGGTTTGGATGATATAAGGGCGTATGCTAGGGATGTTGTAAGGAAAGAGATCGAGAAGCATGCTGCTGATGGACTTGGGAGGGTTGACTATGCTCTGGCTAGTGGTGGAGCGGGGATTGTGGAGCATTCTGAGGTATTTTACACTAAGGGGGGTGGTTGGTTTTCGGTAGGTTCAAGAAATGTGGCCCATGATGCATATAAGATGTTAACACCCAGTTTTGGAGAGCCGGGACACTGTTTTCCTTTGAAAGGAAGTAGTGGATTTGTTCAAATTAGGCTGAGGACTGCTATTGTTCCTGAAGCTATTACTCTAGACCATGTTGCAAAGGTAGTTTGCTTCTCACATAACTTGATATTTTCTTTGTATATGCTTGACCCATTGTGCATTTGCACTGTTATTTAATGTCTTCCATGTTATGGGCAGTTGGGCACAAGTTGAATGCTTTTAGCCTTTAAGCAGTAAATGTGAAGATTTATATCAATTCAACTTCAAACTAGGCATATCATACAGGAAAAATATTTTGTTTTGACATCTTATGGTTATCGTAGACTTCAATTGTGATTGTCACAATTTTCATGTGACAGCGAGAATTGCTCCCTTTTCTTTTCATGATAATCCTTTGTCAGGCTTTGTCTTCGAAATATGTTTTCTTGCTAATGTAGCTACTTGGACTTTTCTGATTTTTCTTGATTTTGTTGGGGTGTGTGTTGTAAAAGACCATGTCAAACTAGTTGATAGCTCACTTTTTCCGATGTTAGTGATGTTATTGCATGAATTTGTCTGTATTTACTTAATTGTGTTGAAGTTCTTTGATTATAAATATAAAATAAGTTTATGCATAAGCGAATATTAAGGGAATAGGATGAACTAGACTAACCAGTCAATAAGCCTACTTTTTTATGTCAATCTCATTAGCACCTTGAAACAGCTTTCCGGACCAGGTCTAGTTTCTCCTAACTTGTAGGCTGCCGGGCCACATCCATTGTAAACAAGAATATATAGCGAGATTCAGACTTCATTCTAGGTTGGATTTCTGAATGAGTATGACCGTGATGGTAAGCTTTTAAAAACTAGTTTCAGTCAGTTGTGTTTGATGAGAACCTGGTTTTTATTATTTATATCAGGGTGTATAAGAAATCGAATTTTTAGGAAGGATATTGGGCCTTTATTTTAAGAATGTAAAAAAAAAAAAATGATTGGGCCTCTATTTGAGAGTAACTCTGGGCTTACTGTTTGTTTGTATGCTTAAGCTAATTCTAATGATCACTAAAGTACTCTTATTAAATTTGAACAGAGTGTCGCGTATGACAGAACGAGTGCTCCCAAGAAGTGCAGAGTTTCAGGTTGGCTGCAAAAACACGGTTCGGGCATAAAAGATGATTCTGAGAAGAGGTTTCTTCTGGCAGAGTTTACTTACGACCTTGAGAAGAGCACTGCTCAGACGTTCCACATATCGGACTCAGCTAGCTCAGTCATTGTCGATACAGTCCAGTTTGATTTCACTTCCAACCATGGGAGCCCTTCTCATACATGCATCTATCGCTTGAGGGTGCATGGACACGAACCTGACTCTGTTTCCATGATGGCAATGTAGGGATAAGATAAGCCTACCACTTTCTTGTAATCGATGTTTCGACTCCACCTCCATTTCTTAGGATCAAATTTTTTGAAAATCCAATCTTCTACTTGATTGACATTTTAACTCTGTATCTAGGGTTAGGTAATTTGGATGTTACATTATAAATATGGATGTGTATTTTTTCTCGGATGTTTGCTGACCAAGTAGGAAGTAGGAACTTATTAATGTCAGATATCAAGAGGACTCATATGGAACGTGAATTACAAATCCTGCCATGATCTAGTTGTAGTTTTAACATATTATATTTCTGCCTTGAGCGTAATATATTTTTATTTAATTTACTAGTTATGTGCTCGTGTTTGCACATCTATATACCCATTGCAAGTTTATTGGATCACTATAATGATAAAATATATATTTAATTAGAAAATTAAAACATACACTCATTGAGCAAGAAAAATAAAATTTTATAATGTAGATGTTAATTTTCAAATTTTCGTATCTATATTCATAATGATGCTTGCCAACTGTAATCTCATTTGGTAAAGTAGAAAATTTATTCTAGTAGTTTTATACATACGTAATAAGATTGTATATTCATTAATGTGTATTTTATATTGGTTGTTATAAATAGAGTTTGTAATTAATTAGATGGGATATATAGTAATTAATAAAAGAGTTAAGTTTATGGAATTAGATGAGATTTATAATAATTAATGAAAAATATAGAATTATTTTTGTCTAAGTTTTTAACAAAAGAATAAAATAATATTTTTTTAAAATTTATAAAAATAAAATAATATCTTAATATATTTTTATAATTAAAAAAATTAAATTTATTATTTATATTCAACATTGTCTAATTAAATATTATTCAAATTACATTAAGATAATTTAGAATATTAAATTTTATTTAATATTATTAAGATTTTTTTGTTATTATTTTATTAGTAATTATATTTTTTTATTTTTAGTTTAATTTAAACCTTTATTAAATTGATTATTATTTTTGGGTTAATTTATTTTGTTATTTTAAAGCATATGGGATGGGTCATAGGTTAGGTTAGGTTAGATTAGTAAAAAAATTATTTAAGAAAAACAAATAATTAATAAAAATGAAGAGAAAAAATAATTTAATTAGTATGTAATATATTTCAAACCATCATTTGTGGTCGCTTATTTCATTCTTCTCAGTCATCACCATACACACGCGCGTACAGATAACCCTGAAGCGCGTATGCTCCGATTCCTGCCTGAGAAAACAGTGAACAGGAAGAATGAGATCATATGAGGACTAGAGAGAGACTAAAGTCTTCTTTTAACTGCGAAGTTGTGGTCTTATCCTCCTTGTATTGTATGGTCCAAATTCGAAATTAATGGCTTCCATGATAGGTATCGGATTCGGTCTCGTTCCGACTCAGCGATTCGTCTCCATCTCCTCTCTTCCTAATGTTCTTCCCTCCCCTCACTCTATCTTCTTTCTCAATCGCTTCTCAACTCGTCATCTTGACTCCTCCAGAACTCGGTCTTTCAACTCTCTTCGAATCAGAGCTTCCTCGCAGCCTATCACTTCTAATTCAGGTTTCTGTGGATTATACGAAATTCCATGTTTCTTTTCGTTTCATACTCTTCAACTACGTGGTAATGTAGGTTAAGTGTGTATGAAAATTTAGATTAGATGTTTATGTATATATAAATGAAATTAAATTTCACTAGTGGTGATGATTATGGATTGAAAAGGGCTTAATTAGCTGGTATTTTTTATTTGCTTATGCAATGGATAATGGAAGAAGCATTGATTTGGTAACCCTGTCACATTGCACTTTTGGAATTTCGCGATTGTTTTCTTAGAAGCTTAAAGTCAACTTAACTATGTTCCCCTCCTAGCGCCCCCCCTTCTTTAATTGGTATGAAATTCGTCCATGAAAAGAAACTAGAAATTCATTTTCTTTTCATATAAACAAGGTGAATTTTATATTATTGAACAAGAAGCTGTATAAATTGGTGGGAATAGTATGATAAGATGTTGGGCGTGATTTTATAAGTTGATATTACATCATACCACTTGTCAAACGATTAAATTAGTTCAGGTTTAAAACTTGCAGAAGAATTGAGTTATATAAGCTAGGCGGCAGGGGCGAGCAGTCAAGTTGTTACTTGTATATTGCAAGGCAATTTGGGTCATGAGAGTTTTTGTTTTTTCATGAATATTTATGTCTATGTTAGTGAAAGAGAGTGATACTACTTATTGGAAAGAATAATGTTACTTGTATCAAGTTGTTTTATGTTTCAAGTGATGCGATGTTAAATTATAATATAAAATGTTGTAGTAATTGTGGACCAATTATATTGTGATATGTAAACTGATGCATACATCAAGTTGAGATAAAAAGAATTTTCCTATTGGAATTTGGAATTTGGAAATGGTATTCTTTAAACTAGGTAGGGGCTAGCTTATCTTTATTATGAACCAAATAAATTTATGCTTATTACTCATAATTTCCTAAATCAGATAGTTATTGAATTATAACGTGAGATACATGATTTGACTGCTTTAGGAATTGGGATATTTAGAGAAAGGATTGTAAGGAAATTGTTATGGTACTTCGGTTCAATATTTCCCTGCTATATTATATGCTCTTTTTTCATTTGTATTAGTTCTCCATTTTACCCTTAGGCTTTGAGCTGATGTCATAATTGGAATTCAAGGATATATTTCCGAAGAAGCTCATTATGCAGAGATCTTAAGTTGATTAACCTATATGTAGAATTTCTAATTACTTCCTTTCTACTGTTATTCAAGGCATGGAATTGCCTTTGATCTCTCTATCTGCAATCAATGAATGTTTTTCCTCCGAATTCATAATACTTGCATATTCTTACTAGATGTTAAGATATGTTATGTTTTGCTTATTTTCAAATTGTAAATTATCAATTTCATTGTTATATTGTGACATTTGAAAACCATGAAAATAGATGTTATTCTGATTGTTTATGCTTTTTTTTTACTTGCACCAGAAGTTGTCGAGAATCTGGTAATTATTGGCTCAGGTCCCGCTGGGTACACAGCAGCAATATATGCAGCTCGTGCTAATTTGAAGCCTGTGGTGTTCGAGGGATATCAGGTAGGTGGTGTTCCAGGTGGACAATTGATGACTACCACTGAGGTTGAGAACTTCCCAGGGTTTCCTGATGGTATAACTGGTCCAGATTTAATGGACAGGTAAGTATGGAAATGACAAGAAATCAAACTTTCTGTTTTCTTCCAGTAAGTATTATGTGTTTCATATTTTAGTTTTTATGTAACACCTGCACTTTCAATTAGATTAGAAAATATAATTCTTGGAATTCTGAATTTATCTAGGATGCAACAGCAAGCTGAACGTTGGGGTGCTGAATTGTTTCAAGAAGATGTTGAATCTATTGATGTGAAAAATAGTCCTTTTACCGTGAAAAGTAGTGATCGTAAGGTGATGTGTTGCCTTTCATAAGTTTGTTTTATCACTTTTTTCAAATGTTGCATATATATTGAATTTTTCACATGTGAAACCATTTTTATTGTCACCTTGATTTAACCTGGTTCTTAGTCTCTGAAAATGACTTACTTTTGTATCATATACCAACACTTTTTTTTTCTTTTTTCTTTTTATAAGAAACAATACCATGTTCATATTCTCTGTGATTGTGTTTATTTGTGGCCTCAGGGGTGTGTGTGTTTTGTGTTTGTGTCCATAAGGCTGTGTGGCTTTTACTCTTTTTATGTCAAGGGAGCACTGTATTTGCATCCTCTTGGGTGTATGACCTTTACAGTTAGCATGTTTTTTGTTTAGGTCATCAAGGTATAAATCATTACTGGTGTCATCGAGATCAATTCCAAAATCTGAAACTTTTTTTTATTTTTTATTTATTTTTTGAATATACACTTTAAGCTATTATATATTGAGACTGCTACTCTAGAGGTAATGAGTTGAGAGTAATCTTATTTTGTCCTGTCACCCGTTCTTGACTCTTTTTTTGTAGGAAATCAACCTAGGAGTATGGTTAGTTTCCTGATTTCCAAGGTGAAACCAACCCCTGATTTTAGGAGGACAGTTTCCTGATTTTTAGGGTGGAACCAATCCCTGTTTTTAGGATGTTAGTTTCCTGATTTTCAGGATGATTTACAGCTGTATACTAATAACTTCCAGCAGTGGATTAGGCATAACAAATGTATATATAAAAGGATTTGATATTAAAAAATCAATGAAGTAATTTTTCTGTAAAATAAAAACAGTTCATGGTATCAGAGCCTTAGGCTCATAAACTGCTGCTCTTAGCCTCTTGTTCAACTAGTCCTGTAAGTTCACCTAGTATGATGTCAAATACTCAGGCAAGGAATGCACCTTTTCAATTTCCAACTCAAGTTTCAGCTTTTGGGCATAAGAGCTATGAAAAAATTGAAAGTTTAAATGTTCTTAGTACACTGGAAGATGACATGGATGAAGAGGTTCCGAGACAAATGTAACCGAATTCAATATGGAAAATTCAGGCAACTTTGGGCTTGGATCCATTCTTGATCCTGCTCCTAAACATAATCTTTTTGGTGGTCTATTTAACAGTGCAACTATTAATGTTTCTGCTTCTCCTTTCCAGTCCTCAAGGAGAGCTATTTCGACCTGCATCTTTTCAGATCCAGTCTCTCCAACCATCAGTACAAACTCAGCCTCCAAACTCAAGTGTATTTTCTGGTAATCCTATCCCATTCACTAAGGAATAGTTAGAACTTCTCCAACAACTTATACAAAAGGCAAATATCAAAACCACATTTAGTAGCAGCAGGAATAACTCCACACATATTTCCAGTAATTCAACAAAGCATGCTGGAAAATTTCCCTCCTCATCTTGGATAGTAGACTCAGGTGCCTCCAATCACATGACAAGTGATCAATCACTTTTCACAACCTGTTCACCTTGCAACAGACTTCAAACAGTGTGTGTCGCCAATGATACTCGCACCACAGTAGTCGGAACAGGGACCATTTGCCTCTCAAACAACCTCATTCTCAAATCTGTGTTATTTGTGCCTGGATTTTGATGTAATCTCATATCAGTTAGTAGATTAAATCATGATCTTAACTGTGAAACTAAATTCTTGGCTAAATCTTGTGTTTTTTAGGACCTGAGCTCAGGGAAAATGATTGGCGGTGCTGATTTGCATGTGGGCTTCTATGTTCTTGATATCAACACTCCTTTAAACCACTCTGTTAGTCATCAATGTCAATTGAGTCATAATCTTAACTCTCATAGTCATACTAATAAGGAAAGTGAAATCATGATGTGGCATTTTCGTCTAGGTCATCCAAATTTTTCGTATTTGAAACGTTTGTTTCCATCCTTATTTATCAATCAAAATCCCAATTTATTTCATTGTGAAGTTTGTCAGTTGGCAAAACATACTTGAAACACTTTTTCACCACGCACGCTTTAGCCAAGTCACCCATTTTCTCTCATTCACGGTGACATTTGGGGACCATGTCGCGTTCCCAGTATTATTGGTGTTCGATGGTTCTTACTGTTAGTTGATGATCATACTCGATTATGTTGGACATTTCTTATGAAAGATAAATCTGAAACCAAACACATATTTCCACTTTTTTATGCCATGATTCAAACTCAGTTCAATGCCAATATTCAAATCCTAAAAACTGATAATGCTAGGGATTTCTTTAATTCCGATCTTAGTGGATATCTCAAATCACGTGGTATTGTCCAACAAAGCTCCCGCGTTGACACACCATAACAAAATCAGGTGTAACCGAACGCATAAACCGTCATATACTTCGAGGTTGCTCGAACTTTACTTTTTCAAACCAATGTTCCTAAAAAATTTTGGGGTGAAGCCATTCTTCTTATCAACACACACTTGATCAACCGAATGCCTTCTCGACTTCTCAACTTTCATTCACCTTTACAAGTGCTTCGGAGTCAATATTCTACCTCACATGACTTGTGTCACCAATTCCTTTCAAGGTTTTTGGTTGCGCTTTTGTCCATATTCATTCACAATATCGTGGCAAACTTGATGCCGTGCCATTAAATGCATCTTCGTTGGTTACTCACCAATCAAAAGGCTACAAATGTTTTTCTCCCATCACTCGTAAGTTTTACCATTCCATGGATGTTACTTTCTTCGAAGAAACTCCATTCTATTCTAATTCCGCAATTCGGAGAATCACACTAATGAATTACGTAATTGGGATTGGTCATCACTCATTGACCGAATTTATCATCTCATTTACCCTCCACTGACCTTGTCCTCTTCCAACCTGATACCCATTCCGCATTCTCCTTCAAAACCAAACACGATCAATCTCCCATTGTCTATCCTAGACATCTTCTCCTTCCTAATGATGCCATAAAAGTTTATGAAAGAAAGAGAAATCTGACTTGCCCTTTGAAATCAAAGAAAGCCAAGAAACTTTCACGAGCCGGTGAATACGAAAGATTACAAGATGAAGCGAGAATCTAGTCCAAAACTTGGTTCGACCCCGAGTTAGATCTTCCTATTGCCTGTGACAAAGGCGTTCGATCATGCACTCAACATCCTCTTCAAAGTTACATATCTTACACAAAACTATCCCTAAAATTTCGAATTATTTGTGACATCCCTGGGACAACACCAAGATTCTTAGTGCATCATCGAGGCTCTAAAAGTTCTTGAATGGCGCAAGGCAACCTTAGAAGAATACACTGCACTTGAAAAGAATGGTACTTGGATGTTAACAAAGCTACCACATGAAAAGAGGACAGTGGGTTGTAAATGGATATTCTCAGTTAAACAGAAGGCAGATGGAAATATCGACGAGATATAAAGCTCGACTAGTGGCTAAAGGGTTCACCTAATCATATGGAATTGATTATCAAGAGACTTTTTTCTCCTGTAGCAAAACTTAACACGGTTCGTGTCTTCTTTGTCGCTTACGGATTAATGAGGATTGGCCACTGCTTCAACTTGATGTCAAGAACGCATCCTTAAATGGAGATTTGATCGAAGAAGTTTACATGACGTGCCTTTCCCGGCTTTGAGACTAAAGATACACGAGGAAGGTATGCAAGTTGAGAAAGGCACTATATGGACTTAAACAAATACCTGTGAGCATGGTTCGAAAAAATTCACCAAGGTCCTCAAACAGGATGGATACTCTCGGACACGTACGCAGACCACACTTTATTTGTCGAGCACTTCACAGACGGGAGAATTACAACTTTGATTGTATATGTTGATGATATAGTTCTTACAGGAAATCATGTAGGAGAAATGAAGAGACTTAAGATGCTATTATCCAAGGAATTCGAGATTAAAGACTTGGGATATTTGACATATTTCTTAGGGATGGAGGTGGCACGTAGTACTAAAGGAATCTCAGTTTCTCAACGCAAATATGTTCTAGATCTCTTGCGTGAGACTGACATGAGTGAGTGTAAGCCTGTTGAAACACCTATGGATCCTAACACCAAACTAATGCCTTGAACTGATGAATTGGCAACTGATAAGGGGCAATATCAACGTTTGATAGGTAAGTTAATTTATTTGACCCATACACATCCAGATATAAGTTTTTCAGTCAGTGTTGTTAGTCAGTTTCTTGGCAACCCATCAGTAGATCACTTGGAGGCAATAAATCGTATTCTAAGATACTTGAAGAAGGATCCTGGAAAGGGGCCCATGTTTAAGAAAACAATTAATAGGAAATTGGAAATTTATACGATTTGATCAAGGGATCTCCTAGTGACCGAAAATCCACATCTAGATATTGCTCATTTATTTGGGGAAATTTGGTGACATGGCGTAGCAAAAAGCAAGCAGTGGTAGCACGTAGTAGTGCCGAGGCTGAGTTTTGTGCATTGGCTTTGGGCATCTGTGAAGGAATTTGGCTAAAACGACTGCTATACGAACTCAAGGTTGAACATTCAGAATCTATTAGAAACCAATCAGCAATTGCAATTGCCAAAAATCCAGTCCACCATGATCGAACTAAACATGTGGAAATTGATAGACACTTCATCAGTGAGAAAATTGAAGACAAGATAATCTCCCTCAACTATGTTTCATCTAGGCAACAAATAGCAGATATCTTAACCAAAGCTTTGTTTCGACCTAATTTCACAGAGTTAAATGTAGCACTTGGTTTGGAAAACATATATTACCTAGCTTGAGGGAGAGTGTAGGAAATCAACCTAGGAGTATGGTTAGTTTCCTGATTTCCAAGGTGGAACCAACCCCTGATTTTAGGAGGACAGTTTCCTGATTTTTAGGGTGGAACCAATCCTTGTTTTTAGGATGTTAGTTTCCTGATTTTCAGGATGATTTACAGCTGTATACTAATAACTTCCAGCAGTGGATTAGGCATAACAAATGTATATATAAAGGGATTTGATATTAAGAAATCAATGAAGTAATTTTTCTGTAAAATAAAAACAGCTTCAATTTTTATCAATTGAATCGATTCAGTGGAACTATATATTCAAGATGTATCTCTGTCCAATGATGATATTTTTCTTTTGCTCACATATTTAATACTTTTATGATTTTAATCTGTAATATTATTTATGCATTTGCTTCTTAGCTTTTTAACCTTTGAAATAATAAAAATGGTTTGATGCCTATACTTTTTGTTGAAAGTTCTGGTTTCCATTTACATTTCAGGTTAAATGCCACAGTCTGATTTTTGCTACAGGAGCTACAGCAAAAAGGCTCAGGTTACCCCGCGAAGAAGAGTTTTGGAGTAGGGGAATTAGTGCTTGTGCCATTTGTGATGGTGCATCACCATTGTTTAAAGGACAAGTTCTTGCTGTGGTTGGTGGGGGTGATACAGCTACAGAAGAAGCATTTTACCTGACTAAATATGCCCGTCATGTTCATTTACTTGTACGTAGGGATCAGCTAAGGGCTTCGAAAGCAATGCAGGATAGGTGAGCTTTTGATATACCAACTATATCAAGTTCAAGTATGAGATACTTTAAATTCTTTGATTCCCTGTCATCATGTTAGATGCTTTATTAAATTGTATTTTACTCTGGAAGTAAAAGGGTTCTCTTAGATTCATTTTGTTTTTTGTGGCGTGTTAAAGAGTAGAAAATATAATTGTTTTAATGATTCTGTCATTTGCAAAGCTATTCGTGTCTCTTTTTTTTCAACGAAGTCTACATGGATTCAGTTTTTGATATTTTTGGTTCAAACTTGAAGTTTCTATTAGCAGAAACAACTGCTGTCTAGCTAAATTCTGAAATGTACTTGAAATGTAGGTTTGTTTCGTCCATTTAACATAAAAGTTTTTTGGTTCTTGGTTCTTGTTTCTGGGATGTGGTTCTTGAATAAGGCATTAAAACCTTATTCAATCAAGCAACCAACCAACTAATGTATAAATGCTGTTTGGCCAACTTCTCATGATGTAAGCTCTTGTTCTTTTTGAGACATCAATGAGTTGGATCCCTACTGAGGCAAGCCACCATTGGGAAGAACTCATTAAACTATATTAAGATTTTTTTTTGCTTAATTAAAACATCAACCCAAGTTTCACATGTTCATGCATCCATCCATTAGATAGTTCTCATTTATTGATGTGTTCATGAATTTATCTATGTCCATAAGTTAAAGGAATGTCTACAATGAAAATCTGGGTTAATCATGCTGGTTCATGCATCTTTAGTTCATCCATTTCTTGGTTCCATATGATTATTAACTCTTTATATTTTGGTAAAGAGGTGAATGAAATAGAGTTCAGAGCTCAAAATTTCCCTTTTTGCAGTTTCTTGACCTAAAATCATAAAACTATGCTAAGGTTTTGAAGTTATGTGTAAATTTTCCGATTTTTCTGTGAGGATTGCTAGCTTGAAGAGGCTTAGGATGTAATTTTACCTTGCAACAAATAGGTTCATATTTCAGATTTTCTCAACTTCTAAATTATTTCAGTTAGCATAGACCCTAAGCTACTATTTATAGATTCCTTCTTTACAAAGTATCTCTGTCATAGTAAGAGGGACTTTTCTAGATTTTGCTGGACTGTAGATTCATGAGTCAAAATTCCTTCAAGTAAAATTTAATCAGTGCTTGTGTGTCCTTTTGTATTTATGGATACATATGTTCATACAAATGGGTTAAAGTAGTGGATAATTGAATTACATTTTACTCGCATGATTAAAAATTCCAAGGCAACAAGAGCACTTTGAGGTTAGATTTCAGAAGTAAGAAATAAATTGAAATCTATAAAGATGCAGTGGATAGATGATCTCTGACCACACCAACCAATCAAGCATGCAGTTCTTACTTGTTGAGAAGGTTCTAATGCTTCTTTAGGGTTAACAATATTTGATTGCTTGTGCTTTCAGAATAGCTGTGTCAAAATAATTGCAAGCCGCATTATTGTAATCATTTTCAAGAAAAATAGTCTAATAGTCGTATCCTCACTGACTTATATTAATCATTTCATGCACTTTTTATCACTTCTTCTGCTGTGACATTTTTGTAATTTTTCACGTTTGAGATTTACTACCGTGTGAAATTGAAAAATGGCTTGGTTTGGATCTTCTCGGACTTGCCAATATTTTTAAATCCTAAAATCTGATTTCCAGTTGAAATTTTTTGATACTTACTTATTGGCTGCCTTGCTGGTAAGTTAATGTACTAATGTACAATTTATATGATTTTTCAACTTCCTGAATGTTTGTTTAACAGGTTGATTATCACGAATGTTTCAGAGTGTACAACAGTCCAAACATCACTGTGCACTACAATACAGAGACTGTGGATGTTGTCAGCAATACAAAGGGCCAGATGTCGGGTGTTTTAATTCGAAAAATTGACACTCTTGAGGAATCTGTGCTTGAGGCAAAGGGTCTATTTTATGGTATAGGCCATTCACCAAATAGCCAGTTATTGGAAGGCCAAGTGGCGCTTGACAGCTCTGGCTATGTCTTAGTTGAAGAGGGCTCTGCAAAAACTTCTGTCGAGGGTGTATTTGCTGCCGGAGATGTGCAGGTAATCGTTTCATCATTTCTCAATTTTCTTCTCCTTCAAGATTCCCTACTTAAGATGGCGGGCCAGTTTATTATTTGATCAGCTTATGGATTCAACATAATGTTTATTTACACCCATATGGATAAATGTGTTATTGGGTTCTTCTGTTTTATAGATCAATGAAGAGACTGTTCTATTATGTCATGTCACATACACTAACGCTACTGAAGCTGTAGGCAGGACCCAATTTTTGGTACATTTGAAATTAGTTAAACATTGGGACCATAAGTTTTAAAAAAAATACTATTAACGTTTTGTTTGGCAAAGAAAGTTCCAGCTGATACTTGGCATAGATATATTTTATCACAAAGTTGTAAATGCATCTTGTGATTTAATGTTATACTCTTTGTAAAAACTCTTAGTGTGTCGAAGTGACTTATGGTTCTACTTCTTGATAATCAAATAGGATCATGAATGGAGGCAAGCCGTAACTGCTGCTGGATCTGGATGCATTGCTGCTTTATCAGTTGAGAGATATCTTGTCGGCAACGATCTCCTTATCGAGTTTCACCAGGTATACTTTGTTCCTTCTAAGTCTCTTAAGATTTTATATATTTGGTCTCCTCAATATTCTGCCCATATACAGATATTACTTAACAATTAACATCAAACTTGGCTCTGGTTGTATGATTAAATTTCTTTTAATAAGCCTAATCTATTCATATGAACTACACATAAAGAGGAAAAGAAAGAAGGAAAGAAAGCAAAACTTTCCTTTTTTTCCGGCTATTTATTTTCTTTCCTAAACCTTTGTCGTCTAATATATTTTACTTTGGCAGCCCAAAACTGAGGAGGTCAAGAAGGAACTTACGGATAGAGATGTTAAGGAGGGTTTTGACATAACACGTACAAAACACAAGGGGCAGGTAGAAATCCTTTTTTATTCACAACCTTCAGATGCCAACTTTTTAGCCCCAAAAAAAAATCCTTCTGAAGCCAAGATTTATAAAATGAGTATGCTTTAATTTTTGCTAATGTTATCAGTTCTAATGGTCCAATTCTTCCCTCTTATTTCAGTATGCTCTTCGTAAACTATACCATGAGAGTCCAAGGCTTATATGTGTACTATATACATCACCAACATGCGGTCCATGCAGGACCTTAAAGCCAATTCTTAGTAAGGTATGCAAGCTTAATTTGCTTCGATATTAGTTGACACTCAATCTCAAAGCTGATCCATAACCTTTCTTTCATAATTTTAATATGTTTGCATAAGACATACTGAGATGCATCTTTGTACATAAAATCAATATCAGGGCACTCCCATAATGAATTGTGGGATGATTGTTCAAATGCATGATGTGTAATTTACTTTAACTACTTCAAAGAGATTATTAACAAAGATTTATTTTGATTGTTTTGATGGCTCATAGAAAGTATACTAACAGTCTAACATTGTCTGAGACTTCTCTACTGACAGGTAATAGATGAGTTTGAACAGAATGTACATTTTGTTGAAATTGATATCGAAGAAGATCAAGAAATTGCAGAAGCAGCTGGCATCATGGGTACACCATGCGTTCAATTTTTCAAAAACAAGGAGATGATCAGGTTGGTTCCTTTTTTCATCTATTTCCACTTGTCCTGTGTTTGTTTACATTTTTGTACCATTAGTCTAATACAGGCTTACGTATCCATTTAGTCCCTAACATATATAAAATAATAAAATTTGATCCTTAACCTTTCAATTTATACAATTTAACCCCTTACGTTTCTAAATTTTACAAATTTAGTTCAAATTTGCAATTAAAATCAAATTGATTTAATGGCATTAACTATCACATGATTGAGAAATGTTCAGTATCAAATTATATATTTTAAAATAGGTTGGGATCAAATGAATTAAAAAGTAAGTTACATCACACAATTATATATGGATTAAATTGTGCAAATTAAAAAGTTATGAATCAAATTGTAATATATTAAATAGGTTAGAGACCCAATGGATGGATAAGCCTTCTAATAGGTATACAAATTGCTTAACTTTTGCTCATTGCATTTAATAGATGCGATATGTGGTTGTTGATTCTTTGATGTTATTGTGCTACTAATCGTTCTATTTGTTGTGTAGGAATGTATCAGGGGTTAAAATGAAGAGAGATTACATTGAATTTATCGAACAAAACAAATGATGTATTTCAAGTAACTTTTACCTTAGATGCCCTAATTTTGGGATTCAGTTTTGTTCTTCAACTGATATTTATACTAAATCAGTGAAAAACTTCTAATGTTCGTCTACACTCGAAATTGTACATGCAGAGGTGCCAATACACTACTAGTACAGTATTTGATTTCCCAATTCTCTACCCAAAATATGTCGGTGGATTGAATCCTGCATTTACATTTTCTGTTGGAAAAAAATAGGAACACAGAATAATAATATTATTGAAAATAATAAGAACACAAGAATTTGATTGTAGTCATTCAAAAACGAGAAGGAAAAAAGTACAAAAAATTGCTACTGGATTGGAGATCCAAGACTCATGAGAACACAAGGGAATGGGGATTGAGAGTCCCATGTCTCTCATTGGAGATAACTTGCCCTTTGCTTAATGGTCTCTTAACTTGACGTTGAGCAATTTTATTGGTATAAAGTTTGTGTAAAAATATTGAAGCTTTTTCTTTATACTTGAGCACAACATAAACCATGAGTCTGGAAAATTAAGAAGCAAACCAGAGCAATCAAATACCACCATTTTGAAATGTGTGGACGAATACCAAACATGTCTCTTAGTATCACCTCACCCTTTAACTTTGGTTCTCCTTTTACTGGAGCTTCAAATTCAATACCAATAAGGTTATTTTTGTACTTACCCTGCAATTACATATATTTTATTAAATAGTAAATCTGTGTTTTTAATGTTCAAATTCTGCAGCATATAGTTGTGTAAGACAAACACACTGGACAATCTGTTTGTATAGTGTTGATCTCTTGGACCATTTGAGGCATTTCATTGTTCATAGAATTTTGACACCTTAGAAAAAATATCATGTAGCTGCTTGATATTGAGTAAAAGATCATTTATGTGTCAAAGCTTTCAATTTAATCGATATGATCCATAACTCTAAATTAAGAGTGCCCTAATAAAATTGTGAAGTTGCTAATAAGAGTCTAATCGACCGAAAATTATGATTGTGATGCACAACTGTGTTGTTAAATTGTGTAACGTGCATTATATTAATTTGATGATTTTGAACCAAAATGAATAATTTTTTTTAACGAAACTAAATTGAAGATTTTCACTAAATGAAATATGTCACTGTTACATGTATGTAACATGTATGTGTAGTATAGTTATTTAAAAAATTAAATAACTTTATTTATAAATATATAAAGTAATTGAGAGGCCAAATGATAGTGTTAAGTAGAAAGTTTAACAAAATTTCTTTATACCTCAATTGCCCATGCAGCATAGCTCAGATGTGACATTGCGTAACGCCAAAAGAGATTTGGAAGATCTGAAAGCCTCCTAAATATATTAGAGGCCATCATCATGAAGTCCTATGTTCATAATCATATTATACAGGGTAAATCAGTTAATTTTCAAGCTAAAAGCCATATCATGAGAGTCTAAGACAAATTGCACTAACGATCCATATTATACCTATGATTTTTTTTTTTTTTTGGTTTCTGAGATCTTGAAAAGGCTTTTAAAAAATAAAAATAACGTTTGAGGACTAAACAAGGAAAAAATTACCATAATCGCTTTTAGAGCTTTGAAAACATTTTCTTATGGAACCGATGAAATCATTTTTAATGGAGGAAAAAGTAAACAAACCCTTAATCTAATTAATATTGTTTTTTGGTAGATTTGTACCAACTTAAACTTGGTAAATTTTAATTGATTTATTTTATTTAAATTTTTAATAGGATGAAAACTTTTACTATGTAAATTTAACATTGACTAAGTTTGACACTCTTTAAAATTGATGTAAAAGTATTGTATTGTTAAGTAGACTAAATAGGATAGAAATTTAAAGTATGGAATTAAATTAGACGATTTTTATTTTAGTAATCAAATTGAATTAACAATTACAGTATGAAAACAATTGGTACATTTACGTACAATAACACCAGCTGAAGTTCCAATGGCCATCAAAACATTAGGAACCATTACAGCAACAAGTAATGTGCTTCCTTCACTGACGGCTACGCAACACAAGAGATTGACACAAAAATAACAATAGTGGGCGAATCCATGATGAAAGTTCACCATTTTGTATAGGATGGTTCCTGAAGACAAAGCTATAGCAACCATAAATGGGATTGATGAGATGAAGTTAGAGAGCACAAAGGTAGCTTTCTCATAATGTTGCCCTAATCTTTCACTGTTGAATACCTGGTTGGGAAAGATCTTTTTTACTCGACAAAATGAGCAATTCTATATATCAAAAATACTACAAAATCTCATGAATATAATATTTTAAATCTAACTAATTATGTATATATCCAATCATATTGAGTCAAGTTTTTTTTTTAAAGAATCAAATTGAGTTAGATGTTTGTGAATATAAAACAAAAAGAGTTTATAAATATCAACAAATTGAATGAGCAATTTTTATATTTTTCAAAAGCAAAATTAATATAAGAAAATAGTACAAGACATAATTACCTAGATATATGACTGAAATTAATGTCTAATCAAACTCTATCATATTCAATCATCATATTGTATGTTTTGTTGTGACGAAAGCAATAAATAGCGGTATATGAATATATCAAAACGATAAAATGAACACACAGAATTTACGTGGTTCAGCAATTCACCTAAGTTCACGGGAGGCAGCAAATATTATTTAAACTGAGTAGAAAATATATAAAATACAGATACAAATTTCCTCACTAATAATATCTCTCAAGTGTTTCCCAAAACTCATAGAAAACTCTCAAATTCACAAGTATTTTCTCTCTTTGAGTTTGCTTATGCTCTCTTTGATTTTTTCTGATTTTGCCTTGTTTTTTAATGCATGAACTCTTCCCTATTTATAGATGAAGCAAGACTCCTTTTCCCTAAATTGTGCCATAATTTAAGCCTTAAATTAGGTCACTAATTTTCTTAAATTATGCCACTAATTTTCTTAAATCATGCCACAAATTAGGCTACTAATTTTCCTAAATTATGCCACTAATTTGTTACTTTTAGAGCCAATATTCAACAATATCCACCTTAGCAAAAAAGTTCATAATGCTGCCTCCAAATGCGCCATAGGAGTTCTAAGTTCGAGAGATGTTGATCAAGTTCAAGTAGTGTTGAAACTTGATCCCTGTAACCACCTTTGTAAGCATATCTGCAAGGTTATCTACAGTTCCGACTTTCTGGAGTATAACATTCCCTTTATTGACGATTTTCCGAACAAAATGAAATCGAACATCGACGTGTTTGGTGCAACCATGATGAACTTGGTTCTTTTCCAAACAAATGACACTCTAGTTGTCACAAAAAACCTCCACGTTCTTCTGAACAATACCCAAATCTTTGGTCAACCCAAGAAGCCATATAGCTTCTTTGAATGCTTTTGTTACAACCATATACTCTGCCTCTGTAGTAGAAAAAGCTACAGTTGACTGTAATGTTGATCTCCAACAAACTGGTCCTCCAGTCATTGTGAACACATAACCAGTTGTAGATCGACACTTATCCAGATCTCCAACATAGTCAGAATCCACATATCCAACTAGGTGTTTACCTTTAGTCTTGTCTCTTTCAAACTTCAAACCAATATCCACAGTACCATAGATGTACCGTAGAATCCACTTCACTGCTTTCCAGTGTCCTTTACCGGGATTATGCATGTACTGACTCACCATACTAGTAGCGTGAGAAATATCAGGTATGGTGCAAACCATTGCATACATTAAGGCACCAACGGCATTTGCATATGAAACACGTTCCATTTGCTTCTTTTCATCGGTGGTGCTAGGTGACATTAATGCACTCAATTGAAAGTGAGGAGCAAGCGGTGTACTTACTGGTTTGGTTTTTTCATCAATGTCAAACCTTTGTAGTACTTTCTTCAGATACTGAGTCTGTGTCAGACAGACTGTGCTTGCAACTCTATCTTTTGTGATTTCCATCCCAAGAATATTCTTAGCTTCTCCAAGATCTTTCATTTCAAATTCTGAACTCAACAGAGCCTTCAATCTGTCGATCTCCACCTTGCTCTTAGATGCAATCAACTTATCATCAACATATAAGAGCAAATAAATGAAGGTATCGTCTTGGATGAGGCCATAAACAAAGCAATCATACTTTCCTCTTGAATTCCAGTGTCAAAGTAGAAAGTGGCAGCACTCATTCATACTAGGATATAAATCCAAGTCTTAGCCAATAGTATCCAATGTCTCTATACATTTTTAGCGATGATCTACAGCTCAAAATGCATAGTTGTTTCAACCAGCTTGTACTACTTTCTTTGTTTAATTCATTGGTGCCTTTTTCCTGGAAATTCGTACTCTGATAAGTTAAATACAAGAGTTAGTTTAAGTTAAGATAATAAGGGAATAAATGAATGGCATATAGCAAATTAAGCAATAGGAAGAGACTGCAACTTTTACATGGTTCTAATTCATGAATAAGGTATAAAATCTTTCCATTGACTAATATATATAGATGCATTTTACCTGCTATAAATGATCAATTTCAATGAAATTATCAAGGTCCACTACATATATATATATATATAGACTTAATTAATACAAAAAAAAATTGTTTATAAAAGATTTTGAAATAAAAGATAAAAGTATATAAGTCAAGCCGCAATGATCCCCTTAGTAGATGTGGTAAAGGGAGAGTTCCAAATTCAAATGATCGTGGGTATCGAACTTTGATAGAGGCAAAATAATTTGGCATTTGTCTATCTCTCTTCAATGAAGTGGTATGAGTCTGTATTAAAAATCCCTATTGATGAAAAAGGTAGTTTAATAAAATAATAATAATCTAGCTAGTTTATCAATTTTTCATTTTCTCTCTTGTTTTAATTTGTGAAATATTCTGTTATGTACTTGTCTCCAATGAATATGACAGGAGGGCATCTATACACTTTAAATACTTTTATAGAATTTTTTTTTTTTAAATATAGGCAATATCTAACACTTAGATACATTATCAAAATGAGCACTAGCTCCAAACAATTCCATGTAATTCTGAAAAAAAAATCATGTTACAACACATAATGTTCTTTGATCTCTTCTGTTTTCAGATGCATTACAATTGATGATTCCTGCAAGGATTATCATTTTTAATGCAAAAATGAAAGTTGTTTAATAAAATTAACTTTTTAAACCGTAATTATTTAATATTCACACACTTAAACGTAATTATTCTGAGATTGAAATGGAGTTGCAAACAATTTATCATGATCTGAAGTGATACATCTAAGGAAGTGATCTGGAGGATTTTTCTTTATTAATGGACAAGGAAGGTAGATTTGCCAAAGCCAGAAGGACCCATAAGAGCCATAATGCGATTAGGCTCAGCAAAACCAATTAGCCCATTTAGTAACACCTCTCTCTTATTTTCACCATTTTTGATCTTCTTCTTATTATTATTATAAGATACCTCAATGCTCAAAAGTCTTCCAATAACAAATTTGGCCATATACTATTAATATTCTCTTCTACTTCTAATACTGATGAACCCTTTGGCTTTGGATATTGCAACCCGTTACCAACGAATAAAAATAGCAAATACAGTGATCTTAATATAGACCAATGTCTTTGTACAATGTATAGCCATGACTCTATTGTTCTTCTTATATAAGTGTAAAGAATAATATTAAAAACATGAGTTCAAAGGGACTGAATTGTATTTATGGCAAATTATGGGCAATCTTTCATCTTTTTTTCCTCACTTTTTGTGTCATCTTTATTTCTTTTTTCTTTCTATATTGGTATCATATTTATGTCAATCACATTAGTTACATGATTCTATTTATTATTATTTATTTATTTTATAAGATATTGAAGAAATTCATTGAAGATAGAAATAGCTTACAATAAACATCAGCTCTCATTTTTCTAGATATATCAAAGTATTAAATTAAAAACTAAAACTAACTAGTAGAAAGACACCCAACAGAATTATGAGAAAATATTTTAGAACCTTTAATGTCCTCTTTTTACTCTTCACTTTAATGTTTTACTATAACAATTGATATAAAGACATAATTTAAAAAAATATATATAAAAACAAGATATCCAGTTGTTGCATCTTTGCATAAACCTTAAAATTTCAATTTTTTAAACAAATTATTAGAGTTTGAAAAACTATTTTCAGAAAATTGAAAGGGAAATTGGATAACTTCCATAATGTGTTATACATTGATTTATATTTCCTTTGAAAAGTATGGTCGTTTATTTTATGAGAAATTTTATGATTTTTCATTAAAAAATTTATACTCAAAATTATACACGTTTTACTAGGATGGTTTTGTGAAAATCATGTGAGAAATTCTATTTAGAATCATTATGCATTTTTATTATTTAAAATAGTTTTATAGATTGGAATTGGATGAGTTGCATCTTATTTTATAGCTTGAGGTGTTTCGTTATATAAATATTTTATGGTTTGTCATGTTGACTTTTCAAGATATATTTTGTGGAAGTTATATTGAAAATCACATTTTAAACTAAAATATATTCTATGCTTTTGGAAAGGTTTTATACATGATAATTGAGTGTATAATATCTTTTTTAAAGATTTAAATGTCAAGTTTTTTTAATCTTTTTATATAATTATGTTTGGACATTTTTATGAAAAGTTATACCTATTTTTGTGATAATAAAAAGTTTTTATGTTTTGGATCTAATTAGCTAGAGAAAATGAATAGGTAATTAACAAAAACTTGATAAATTAAAATTTCATAGAATGACCATACATGTAATCAAGTGTAAAATAAAATAAAGTGAAAAGGTAAGTAACTTATGAGATTTTTTGGTGGAAACAACCTAAACCACAATAATAACCTAAGGAAAAAATTACTAATCCATCAGAACACCTAATTATTTACTATGAAAATAATGTTCAATTTCAAGGCTAGAACTCAAATTACCTATAAAGATTCCCCAAGTAAAATACTTACAAGTCACTTGCTTTCTTGCACAGCCTTCATATGTAACATGTTCGGATCCAGACTAACGTTTTGATAAACTTGAGTCATATGAGTTATCGAATCTATTTAGCTAGCACCTGAAATGTTAGCACAAAAACATAAATGTAATATATGTCCTAGAGAGGATTAAATAATAAAAAATCCTAGCTAGAAGATTTAATAACAATAGATAAATCAAAATCACGAGTAACCCTAGAATAGATATTTAAGGATAATAGCACAAATATTATAGGCTTGTTAATAAATCAAATGTATTCACAAAATGTTTGATATATTAACTAATGAAATAAGCCTAACAAAATGATTTTTGCAAAATAGATTTTAAGAGAAAGCAAAAGTTGCAAAAGTTGATTCAATTATGATTTAAGAACTATATGCTTAGGTTTGTTTAAATAAAATATGTTGTAGCCCTATCAAAAGCCTATTACTATTCCATCCATAAAATCATATAAAAGAGCTTTAAAATGTAAGTACAATATAGTAATAAAATAATTTAGCTCGAGTAAAAATTAAATTAAAGTTAAATCCATAGTTGCTCAATTAGTCAAATCACAAATATCGATCGATCAAAACCCTTTTTTTATCAATTTGAACAATGATCAAAATATGATCAATCAATCTAGTAATTTCTCAATAGATTTAGGATATTAAAAAATAAATCACAAGACCAGGTAGATAGAATGAGATTGATTCCTAGCGATCTAATCCTTGATCGATCGAACATTAAATTTTGATAGATCTACCTCATTTAAAAAGTTAATTCAAATATTTTTTAATCAAGATTGATCAATTCTCGATCGATTTATATTCCTCGATCAATCTAGACATTTATCGATCAATTGAATAATCTAAATATTGAATATTTTTATGTGTCTAATATGAAATCTAACGTATAAACCTTACAATAGGGCAGAAGTGTTTTAGAATTTTTTATAGTGAAATAACACCAACTTAAATTTCAATGTATAAAACATATTTGGTGATATAAAATGAGCATATGTTAGCCCTCTAGAAAGAAAAAAATGTCTACTTTTTGAGTGTTTTAACATATTTTAATTTGAACATTTTCACTTAGAATTATGTGTGTTTGAATGATTAAACTCTTTTTGATGATTTTAAAATATGTTTCATCTATATTTATGGTTAAAGAGATGAGTTCTATATAGGGATGGACATTTTAATTGTGGATAACTAAAAAATTCAATTATTTTTTTCCCAAAAATAACCGTAATCAATAAAGCGTGGGACATGTGTAGTTATTATAATACCGAAACTATAGTTAGTCGAAATCGAATATATACTAATATTATTTTTTTATATACATATAATTACATAAAAATGCACTTTTAATAATAAAACACGTAATATTTGTAATAATTAGATTGAATTTTATTTATTCTAATTTTTAGATATTTTATTTTATTTATAAACATGTGCTAAATAGTTAAAAAATAAAAATTAAAGTCTAATAATTTAAATAATGAAGTAGAGTAAGAGATATTTTAACATTTTTAAAACTAAATATATTTTTAAATAAATGTTAAAAATAAGAAGTGCGGTTAAACTAAGGGGAAACTGCTACTAGCTTATAATCAACGGTTGTTAACCAAACGTATCCAAAATTGGTGTGGGATGATTATGGTTATTAGCATAACTATCACCATCTGTCGTCATGCTCATTCCTTCTATCTTTGTATTTTAGTGATGTTTTAAAATAGTTTTGGACCTATTTTATTTGTAAGTTTAACGAATTTTAGAGTATGATTTCTTAATTTGAAATTAATAGTGTAAGATTATCGAAAATATAAGTAACAAATTGATTTCTACCAAGATATTAAAATGCATATTGAGCTATATATTAAAATCTCATGTTTTATCATTTTAATGTACTATTCAATTTTAGATTAGACAAACTAACTATAATGTTATTCATGTTTCTGACACAAGTATGATTATATAGGATGAGTTAATCTATAAGACATTTCAATACATCTAGAGCAATAAATGTGATATAGTACAATGAGTGGAGCTTCAATATTTTTAAAACTAGATCATATGAATTTACATTCTCAATTCATTCAAAATTTTAGTAAAATTCATGCATATGGATATGATATTTTATCCAATAAAAATAGATTTTTAAAATTACATATTAGTTAGTTCTAATACTGTAGCTTTCATGCCAAAACTTTACTACCATATTAATCTTATATAGTTTAAAATGCATGTTTTTATATCAATGCATTTTATATGGGTATTATCAAGCCATGTTATGAAAATATATTTATCTTTTGTCACTTGAACTAACTAGTACATATTCACCATAATCATGAGAGAATTATGTTATAACAACTGTACTTATTTTAAATGAAAGTTGGTAAGTGATATTGAGTTTTCTTTTCTAAAGATTTCATAGCATGTTTCAGAACACCATCTATATTTAATTGGTTTTATTAGTATGTTTTTTAACATTAAAGTTCAAAGTACATTCACATAATTTAATAAGAATTTGAAGAATATATTATATGTTAGTTTCAAGGCACTTTTAATATAAAAGTATCGTAAGTGTATATTTTATTATCAAAACCAACAAACTAAAAACAAGATAATTTACAAACAACTTAAGCTTAATAATAAATCAACTTTATTAGTATTATTAGTATTATACAAGTTTGCAAGTTCAGTAAATATCTTAGAAATAATGGAGTACTTTTTCTTTAGTATTCAGTGACAATTGACTCTATTCAGTATTCAGAACATTCAATTTTACTTGGTATAATATCATGACCAATAGATTCGGTCCAGCTCAACTCATCATGATGTTTACCAAGTCAATATAATATCATATCAATTCAATTTGATGTTACCATATCAGTATGATATTTATATATTCAATTCAGTATGATATAAGATAAGTTCAGTATGATGTTACCAGATAAAGTCTAGTTCAATATGATATTTATCAGTTGAGTTAAGTTAGTACATACATGACATATGTATAAGTAGAACCAACTAAGCCATTTTAATGGTTGTATTAAGCAAGTTCCTCACACATGTAGTTAAGAGCTAATTCAGTGCTAAATATGTCCTCGGTGTGTGACTAGATTCCCAAGTGATCTTGGTATAATAAAATCAAAAGTATGTTTATCATTCTTATACTTTCTATTTGTATATTGATTATCCACATATGTAGTTTAGAGATAACACCAATGCTAAATATCTAGTTCGTGTGCGATTAAATCCTCAATTATTTTTGGCATAATAAAATAAAAGTATATTTCTCATGCTTATACTTTTATTTATATATCTATCATTTACATGTGTAGTTGAGAGCTAGCGTCAGTGCTAAATATCTCCTTCGTGTGAGGTTAGATAAGTGTTAATTGGTATAATAAAATCAAAGTACATTATACTTTCTATTTGTAAATTAATCATAGCATGTTATTATTTTCAAAGATCATATATAAAATATTCTTTAATAGAATATCATTTCATAGTAACTCATAGAATAGTATGTTATTATAAAGATCATACATAAATCATTTTCATCAGCATGATATTTTAGGGTAAGTCATAAGCATTTCATTAATGTTTTCCAAACTTGCAATTACAAATATTATGAAACGCATTCACTCATTAAGCGTGAAAGCTCACCTTTTATATTTTCCTCCCTTAAGTGGTAGATTTGAGAAAATATAACGTTACAATAAGTTTGGGAACATATGATTAATCTTTTATTGTATAGTTTAGATGGTTTGATCTCTTTATCATTTTATATAGTAAGTTTTGATTGGTAAATAAATGGGCAAGTAGCAAAGACTAAAAACCTTGTGATTTGATGTATAGCATGTATATCATGATTTAACCATGTTGATGGACATGAATTATTTTATGATTATGTAAAAGATTATGATATCTATTAGTATGTAAAAAAATATTATATGAAAATTGTTTTCATTTTACTAGAGGAAGATTGGTTCCAATTTAGAAAAAATACTATCAAATTTTTTTTATAAAACTTTATATAGTTATGATTTTGACAAAACCTAAAATCATATAAGAAAAGAAGCTAGTTAGTTAGTACAGCTTTTGAGATGCATCTCATGCAACCGGGGTAGATTCGAGACGGGTTTTAACAATCTACATTGAAGAATAAGATAAGATCAAATAACTTACTCTTACCTTAATATTTTTTTTCAATTTGCATATTATGTTAATATTTAAAATAATATTTTTTATATTTGTATATTAAATATATTGTATATATTTATATATTTACATATTAAATATATTCTAAAAAAATATTACAATGACACTATCTTATACTTGGAAAAAAAATATTCATAGCCATAGGTTTATCTTTTCCTTATAAATACTCTTAAAACTTGAAAAAATATCACTAATATTATATATATCACACAAGTAATCCTATTAATTTAATATCATAAAAATATTTATGAGAATATCGAAAATATTATTGATACTAATAAAATAAAATTGATCAAAAATCAATTTTATTGAATATTGAAAATAAAAACACGTTAATAACATCTAAATTAAAAATTAAAAATACATCAAATGATCAAAATTATCATTAAAACTGTAACAACTCATCTGTCGTCCAAGAAGTAAAATTTTCAAGTATTCTTCTTTCTCTCTTTAGGGTCTCCATCTAAGCTTGTATCTTCTAAGTGTCAATATATATGATAAATCTTTAATGAAGTTTCATCTTGAGTTCTTTAATTTTAGAACCTTAACGAAACTACAAATAAAAAATCATCCAATACATAAATGATCTAATTATTCGGTTAAGTTTACTTTTAATCTCTTAGTAAAAAGAACGTATATTTATTTTCTTAAGTTGTTACAAAATATATATTCATACATTGTAAGAAAAATAAAGATATATTATTTTAAGGAGATTAATTAAAAATAAAATTCTATATATAAAGAGAGGTTATACAATGCAATTAAACTATAAAAATATTATATTTAGATTTAGATATGGAAGAAAATTTATCAAAATGTAATAAAATATTCTTAACATTACCGTAAATCAGATTTAAATAAAGAAATTAATCTAGATATATGTAGAATGAAATAAGTCACAGATTAACTACTGTGATATTTATTCAATACGAAGAAATAAACAATGAAATTTTTTGAATATGAAAGTAACTTCGTCTCAGACAAAAAAAAGAAGAAAGAAGAATAAGACAGCTAAGGTTTTTTCAGAAGACAGAGAGAGAGAGAGAGAGAGAGAGATTTCAACTAACTATTAAATATCAATGAAAATTTAATTTTTTAAATTATTATAATTTAAAACTATATTAAATTTATTGATAAAAATTCCATTTATTTGTATTGTTATAAACATAGAAATATGAAGGATATTATGTAAAACACTTGGTGATAATTTTTTATCTAATTTTTTTAACTGTTATATTTGTTTAATCAAATTATTTTTTAACCTTGTTATATTTGCATTTATATTTTTACTATGTTCATAAGTCATGTCAAAATTACCATACCTATTTGATCACTACTTTGTTCCTTTTCTTTCTGAAACCTCATTATATTTTCTATGTATGTGATGTGAACGAAGTCTAACTTAATCTTGCCTATCATGCACCCATGGTAAAAGTATTACTTTATAATTATAAGATTATGAATTTAAGTATCAATTGAGACAATTATTACTGATTTGTGCCATAATTATGTTGGCTTAATCCCGCATTATTTTACAGCGCAGTTGATACAAAATAATGGTGGCTTAAAAATCACAAATAAAAAGTTAAGAGTTCGATTCTATATGTTTGTGAGTTATATGATATTATTTTAAAATAATATTAGCTTAAAAATCACAAACCAAAAGTTAGGGTTTCAGTTCTTAGAGTTGTGTAAATGTTATTTCAAACTAATGTTAGGTTCTATTCTCAATGTGTGCTGAGTTGTGTAGATGTTATTTCAAAATAGTGGTGGCTTAAAAATCACAAACTTATAGTTAGATTCTATTTTTAATGTGCATGAATTGTGTAATGTTATTTTAAAATAATGTTTTCTTCAAAATTATTAAGTTTATTTTTCGTACGATAGAGTATATCTTATTCTCGTTAAAAAAGATAGTGATTTTTTCGTTAAAATATAATTCTAAAAAAAATGTGTATTTTATTAAAAATAATAATAAAGTTTTTTAGTTGTTGCTTAAAACTCCAAGTAACTCAAAACTAGAAATAGAAAACATCTAACTTAATAGTTTAGTAGATCATCACACTGAGGCACCTTAAGTAGTACTCGTTGAATCATTTGAAGTCGGTTCAATCTTAGGTACTTTCCTTTTGTGTTGAATATCAAATGGCATTCTGAAAATATAATAAAATCAAAGAAATTATATATTGATTTAAATAAAACTAGGAAATTCATCAAAATCAGTTAAATACGTACCCTAAGTGCAAGCATGTGTCTGAACGCTCACACATTTGGCTTTCTTCAGAAGTGCTTTTGGAAACAGCTTTAGTTCTTTGAGGGTAAAATTCCTTAGCCACAGGACAACATTCAACAGTGGGGGACTTATTGTTTCGTCGAAACTCCTCAAGCTAAGTGAAAAATCAAATTTATATTAAAAACAAAAGAGAAAAATAAAATTTATAGTCAAAAAATGTTGTGATTAACATTATTATTTTCCTTTTAAAATTCTAAATGGAGGAAATATTTTCCTACCTCTTTGCGTAATTTCTCATTCTCTGACAAAATCTTTTGCTCCTGCAGATTAATTGAAAAAATAATAAGTTATTTTCGAGGTTTCAAATAGAAAAATCAAGAAATTGATTTTTGTTTTCCTTAAATTTATATAAATTAATACTTGAGATTGAGAAAATTATTAATGAAAACATAATTATTAACCTTCAACTAGTTAACTAAATTTTAAAGCATGTGATAAAAGAAATTCAAATTTAATTTCTATTATTTAATCATCAATTCACCTAAAAAAATAATATTTGTAAATATATAATAACAAAAAAAATATCTCCATGAAATATTAAATGATATCTAATTAAACTATTTTTAATATTGTACGGATTTAAATAATTATATTAAATTTAAATAATGTTTAAAATAAAATAATGTATTATTTTTTTTTAAATAATAAAAACGTATAAGGTGCATTGAAGATGTATTATTTTTATAATTATAAGTTTCAATAATACTATTTTTCTTATTTTTTAAAATAATTAGATATATTAAACATATATTTTATTTAATATGATTGTGAAAGAAACTCGAATTAAAATGTAACCATATTTTACTTAATTAATTTAAATTATTAAAAAAAATTATCTCAATCTCTTCATGTTTATAAAAAGCTAGCTTTTAGAAAAAGTTGTGACAAAGTAGATTAAAATTAAAAAATATAATAATTATTTTTTTTCTAAAGTACAAAAGCATGATAATTAGTAAAATATTGACTAATCTACCTGTAGTTGTGATTTTCTAAGCTGCTCAAAAAGTACATGCTCCTGTCAAAGAAGCCAAAAGGTTAGTATTTACACATTAGGCTGTTTTTGATCTGAACCAAGCCCAAAAGCCACACATGTAAAATCTAACTGAAGAAATTTTGAATTTGTGCAGCTAAGTGAAGAAAGGCAAAAGTTTTCCGCTATATATATAATACCTTCTTATCCTTAACAGATAATAATCCTTCACTCAATTGCTTCTCTAGTTGCTGCAACTCTTTGTAGGTTAAGCCATCCAATTCCTTACCCATCATTTGCCTGCAAAACAAGTTGAAATATTTACCTTTTAAAAAAAAATATAAATGCTGAGAATTTATGGGAATTTTGTTTTTAAACATAAATCAAAATTAGTTGTAAAAAATGAATAAAGCTTACGACAATTTGTTCGATTTTATTTTTTACGATAATAACTTACAGACATGCTAAACGTAGACTCGCAATTTCGTTCTTGAATGTATTTTCCTCGTACAAGGGCTGCAATTTGTTTAGAACAAAATTAGTAACTAAAATATGTTCTTCTACTTACATCTTGCTGGCTTATGTGTCTTAATTATTTCAAGTAATTTAATAAATTTATTATGTTGTTTGTTTAACTCAAAAGAAAATTTTAAAAAAGGCATAAAATATAGAAGAATATACCTCCAATTGTTGTGAGTCTACATTTTGACTTGCATAATTGCCTTTGTTGTATCTCTCAAGTGTATGTTGCATGCTTCATATATGAAAATGATATAATCAATATGGATACAATCATATCAATTCTCCTACAAGATAAGTGATATGGTGAGCTATGTAGCTCACTAAGAATAATTAAAGCTTAAAATTACAAATTTATTACTCATAAAATATAAAAATCAACAAATTTTTATATTATAGAATATAAACTATGTTATTAAATATATAACTCAAATAAATTAAAGTGAATTTAATTTGAATAACTAATTTTTTTTTTGTAATTTCAGTAACTAATTATTTTATCCTTCTCTAGTTCACAAATATTTATGCTAGTAACATAGGAGCTTACCATATGAAATCTTCTTATTACAAAGGAGAAACAATGTGGTGAGCTAGGGTGCAAGTAGTTTCTTTTTCTGATTGTAATAGTTGAGAGAATTAGAATGTCTTGTTTGGATTTTTTTAATGAGTGTTAAGGTGAGCATATGGTGCTCTCCTTAAGTGAGAGCCAAGAATCATAAATATAATAAAAGAGCATTTATGAATAAGGTTTTATTTAATAATACCATTAATTAAATTCCCTTTTTAAGTAAATTTTCAATTTAATTATCAGTGCATTCACGTTCCTTCTTTTCAAAATTAATAATTTAATTTTACTTAAAAATACTGTTAAAAATTCATCACAATTTAACTGTTAAGAAATATAAGTGTTTTTGACTATGGACAAGTGGGTGGGTTAGTAATCTCTTGGCACCTCCTCTTTACAAGCTATAGGATGAGATCTATCCAAAGTGATTATTACAATTAGTATCAAAGTAAACATTCTTTAAAATAGCTCTTGTTGTGGATATATATACCAGTTCATATCTCTGAGATCAACCCATCTCTTAAAAAATAATTTTTTATTGTATTTTTTTAATAACTGAAAAACTAATACTGAGCAAATCTTGCTTCAAAAAGTGAATTTTTTATTATTATAAAACCATCTTGTTATTAGAGATTAAACACAATATATATGCATCTGAAATTTTAAAATTAAATAAATCCAAATTCAATATACCACACTAAAATTAAAATCTCAAAAACCCAGATAAAGAATTTAAAAAATTAACAAAACAAATAATAATAATAATAATAATAATAATAAATAGAAAATACGAACCTTGTACTTGAAAATTGATAAAGCTTTCCTGTACAAGAGAAAATAAGAATAGAAACCTCAGCATCACAAAGAACAGAGAGTTCTTTAGCCTTTTTGAGCAACCCATTACGTCTCTTTGAGAAGGTCACTTGTCTATTGTTCTGATTTTCTATCTTCTTTATCTCTATTCTTCCTCTACCCATTTTTTTTTACCCCCTTCAAACCCTCTGGTTCTTTTATAATCTATAATTCCCCTCTTTCTTCACACTTTTAAATACTGAGGCGAAAACTAATAATTAATAATTTATAATTTATTAAACAAAGAGATAAATGAGAAATAAATAATCCCTCTCTCTATATAACTAATTTAGGTTACTTAAAAAGGATTAGGGTTCAGATTCTTATGGGGTCTAAAGAAGGAAGGTAAGTAAATACCAAAATTACTTTATTAGATTAATATGAAAAATCTAAAAATGGTATTTTTATTTTTCCTTTTTTCGGCAGGAAGATTTGGTTAAATTAGTTTACTCGGAAGTCACGTGTTTTTTTTCCTAATTGGAGAAAGGTTTAATTCCTTGATTATAATTATAATTTAAGGTTTTCTCTTTTCTTTTTTAAACTTTTTTTTATATATTTAAAATAGCTATAAATTTAAAAAACCAATTAATAACTTTTAACGACTTTTTTAGATTTTAAAAAGTTACTGTGATAATAGTAGAACTCGAAGAGAGAATGTTAGACAGAAAATTAATATAAATAAAAATCCTTAGAAATATTCTTTAAGTTGTGAGAACGTGGAGTGTATATTTTCTTATATATAATTTTAATTAAAAATTAATAAAACCAATAATTTTTAAAATCAACTGCATTTTTAATATAAGTCAATATTTAAAATCTAAAATCTAAAATATAAAATCTAAATTAAATATGTTAAATTTTATAAAATCCTTAAAAATCTTAATTGAAGTATCATTCAATTTTAAAACTCTATCAATATATGGAGAAAAATAAGTTTTATTTGTTAATTTAAAATAAAAGTATATCAATAACATTTAAATCAAAAAATAAATATGTAGTCGAGAGTTAAAAAAATTCAAGCATTCTTCTTTAACTTTTTCTAGTCTCCATTTAAAATTTATTCTTTTAATTGAAAATATGATAAATCTTAAAAAAAAATTGATCTTTGATGGCTCTGTTGGTGGCTCTGATTTTTCAATAATATCACATATGTCTTCGATTTTAAGTGAGGTTAAATATAATAGTTATTTAAATATTTTTTTTAATTTCTTTCAAGTGTAAGATTATCAAGATAAAATTTTAATTTATCTTATTTTAATATTAAAAAACAATTATATTAAATTATTTACAATAAATAAAAAAAATTATTAATTATTTCAAATGATCATTGGTAAAATAACTTTAAACTTACCTGAAAAAAAAAAGCATTCCATAAAGTTATACCCAAAAGATTCAGTCCATCATTTCACAAATATTTATTTTTACTGAATATAATAAAAATAAAAAGATGAATAACGTTAATCTATGGAGCAAGGGATCCTTAGAAATATGTTTATGGAAAATAAACTTCGGAAGAGATAGAATAAAATAGCAATAGGATTTTGGTTAAAAAATTATATTATATATTTTTTTATCTCCAACTTACGATATCGAATATCACATTAAAAAATATATTATTTTATAAAAAATCTTCCATTTGTTATACTTTTTAAATTAATTCCTCAATAACTATTATATTAAATTATTTAATTAATTATATATTACTCTTAGTTAATTAATAATAATAAATTCATAAATTATATTCATAAAAAAAATTAAAAATCTACTAACTAAAATATAATATTCATTATATGAACTAAACATTACATTTATTTAAAAACATACAAAATATATATCAACGGATAATATTTTTTTAAATTAATATATTCATCTCATAAATATTTAATTAATACATTTTGAAGTATAATGTGATCATCTTTATCCTTAATTTTTTCATATCTCTCAAGAAATTTTTAAAATTGAGTATTTTTATCTACATTATATAAACTTATGGAATTGACATTTATATTTGTGTTTTAGTTGTTGCATTGATATCACATTCATCGCGATAATTAAATCATTATTTTAGTATATAGCATATTTTTAGTTCTACGTTAAATTTAGTAATTTTTTATTAATTTTGTATCATTTTTTAATTTTAATTTATTATATATAATAAAAATTAGAGAATTTTATTAAATAATAAGAAAATATAATTGTAATAAATTTTATCAAAGAATATAATTAGGGTGAAATATAAATTAAAATAATATTTTAAATTTTTTTCTTGTATTAAAAAAATAGAGTGTGAATGATGTTGTGTCAAATAAACATGATTACATCAAATTTAAAGCGATATTATTCACCATGATATATTTGATAGCTCTTTAGAAAAACTTTTAGTTAAAAGTTGCATCATTTTGGTGCAATATTTCTAAGTTGGATATAGTCTCAATATCCCTATTTAGGAATATTAAAAATAAGCCTTTCAATAATGGTGAGTGATGTTTTTGTCTAATACTTGTTTATGATCACATCTATAATTAATGGGAGTGAAAGTTGAATATAGTCTCAATATCCCTATTTAGGAATATTAAAAATAAGGTGAGTTATGTTTTTGTCTAATATTTGCTTATAATCACATCAATAATTAAGGGGAGTGATTACATGTTTATTGTGAAAATAATATTTAAATTTTATATTTATTTTTATGACAATTTAGTATATTATTATTAAAAAATGATAGTATCAAAATAAATAATTATTATTTTTATGTTTTTATTTATTTTTTCTTCAATTCTTTTGACTACAATGCATTTAAGTTAAAAATTTATATCCAATGTAATAGAAAAAATAAAAAATTAACTTTATCATTATAGTCACCTTTTAGGAATATTATAACTAAATTATTAAAAAAAAAATACGTAATTAAAATATTATTTTTATTATAAGTAATAGATTTGATATTTTTTTCTAAAATAAAAAGATAGATAAATTATATTAATTTGAGATAAAATTATTTAGAGAAAAGAGGAACTTTTTAAAAATATTTAGAGGATTTTTTTAATTTTCATAACTATTTTATGGCTATTTAAATTTCCTTAACCCATAATGCCTATTCTTATTTTTTTTCCTAATTGTTACAAGATATTATTTTAAAATTAATTTTTTTTCATATTTTATTTTAAAGTTATTTTTGTATATACACTTTGGATTGTACTCTCTCACATTTTCTTAAACTTTCTCCTTGTATACATTACTACAAAATGTGGCATTTAAGTCGATATGTAAAGTCGATTTTTGAAAAAAATCAACTTATAGTGAATTTAAAGTCGATTCGATATAGAATCGACGTTACACATAGCGTCAGTTGATGTGTTAAACCGACGCTACACGTGGACGTACGTCGGTTCCATGTGTCAACCGATGCTAACACACGTGGATCGTATCGGTTGACACGTAAGATCAATGCTACATCCACGCGTAGTGTTGGTTGACATGTAGAACTGATGCTTCGTCCACGTGTAGCATCGGTTTGACACGTCAACCGACGCTAACACACGTGTATTCTTTCTTCTCTTCTTTCTTCCCCCATCAAACACAATTTTTAATTTGCAGCACTATAAACAACACCCAAAAACCGAAAAATTGAGATTCACTTCCTCTACTCTTTCTCATTTTTTGGCCACCTACGACCCCCAATTCCAGCACCGTTTAGTGGGTTTTCTTCCTCTCTAAATTATTTTCCATATCCCCTATTTTTTGAGCGAAATACTCAAATATTTTATACTCATTTTCTCACTTACAAAACACCATTTTTTCTTCATTTCCTTTATTTTGTCACTTCATTTACTCTTGTAAGTATTTCTATTAATCCTACACACTTATTATTCAATTTGCGTTATTTTTTGTATATTATGTGTATAATTTTTTGTATTATGTATGTTATTATTTTTATTATGTAGATTTTGTATAAATATTTCATAATAAAATAAATTTTTATATATATATTTACGATTGTGATTTGAAGTAGTGTAGTTATTTAAAAAAATCTTAATAATCACAAAATTGTTATATAAATTTATATGTTATTGAATATAGGTTCTTTAGTAGAATAGAAAATGATTAAAATATGTAAAAAATAAATTAAAGTCGTTTCACGCATTGAACCGAATTTAAATTTTAAATCTTTTCATTTAAAGTTAATTTTTAACCGATTTTAATACCCGTTTTTGTATTACAGTGATATGAACTCATTTACTTTTTTTTTAATAAATTTCTTTTGCATGTTTTGATGAAATGTACATATTAAATTACATGAATATTAATCTTTGGTATCATATATAATTATGGGAGGTTTTTAATTTGACTTGTCAGGAAAACGTAAGCATGATAAAGATTATATATATTACTTATACATGTTTGGAATACAGAGTATCAATGGTTGGATTTTTTTGTACATGAGATAGCTATATATGTAATGATAAGGATTGAGATAAATGTTTTTTTGACACTTTTATTATTCTTTACATTTTCCAAATAATTTATTTTATTTGTAAATATTTTTATAACTATTTTTAGTAAAAAAAATCTAATCAAAATATTTCTAAGATCACCTATTAATAAAGAGTAAATTACATTATACTATGTAAATTGTAGCATGCATCAAGTTGAAATATAAATTATGTTATTAATGAGCTTTCATGAGTATACATTAAGTAATTAAAATAATTAAATATTTAATTACCTCATTAATAAGGAAGCATTAAGGAAAAATATTATTGTTTGCTATAAGCACTGAGTTTGATGTATAATTATTATTTAAACATATGGATTGATTCGAAACCTAATCGAAATAGACAAAAGTTAAGAGAATCTTGTACTCTTAATAAAAGAAGACAACCACCTAAAATAGAAGAAATGTTACATTGTTGAACTAGAGGTAGTATCCCTTAGAATTCAATTAAGCTCAATGAAAATTATATCTCTTAGATCTGAATTGTATAAGAAATAAGGAAAAAACCTTAAAAAATGGGCTAGTAGTATGAGTATATTCATACAAACCTCTCAAACTACACAAACAAACTTTTTAATCTATAGAGTATTAGTAGTTCATAAAATGACAGAAAATGTTAAAGTTTTGTTTTCAAATTTAATAGACCAATATTTATTAATGTTCACACATGAAAAAATATTTATATAATAATAAATAAAATATATAAGAAATTTATTGGAAAAGATAAATAAAAAACTATAACGGAATCTAGTGAAAATGAAATCAATGAAGCCAAATAGAATCTAATAAATATAAAAATTTGTAACATGTGTTACATGTATTCTTTTTATTTGTAAAATGAACTGTATTATCATAAATTAACACACTATATGCAAACAACTTATAAGAAAATATTTTTTAAAAAATTACGTAAAATATTGCATAAAACCTTAACAGAAAGTTAGAATTAAAAAAATAAGAAAACTATACCAGACTCTATAAGAAGAAGAATAAAAAGCCTTAAAAATTGGATAATCATTAAATGTAAAGGAAAAAATATATAAACAAATACGAGAAAATGACAAAAATTGTTATGATACAAGAGATTTTAAAATACAAAAAAAGTATGAATGTAACATAAAAATCTACAAACAAAAATATAAAAAATACAAGAAATTTAAAAGATATAAATTAAAAAAATAAGATTTTCAAAAATATAAACCAAGGTTTAATAGAGAAACATATAGGGAAAAATATTTTAAAATAAAAAGGTATAAAACTCATAACAACAAGAATTATTGTCCTTCAAAAAAGAAGAAATATAGATGTTGGATTTGTAATGAAGAAGGACAATATACCAACAAATATCCAGTAGGCTTCAACATAGGAAAATTTTTAAAAAGGAATTCCACATAAAGCAAAAATATTAGAAGAAAATTTTAAGATTGAATAGAACCAACTTAGGAATCAAATATAGATAATATTTATTGTATTTATCTACTAGAAAAAATGAGGATGAAATAAGTGATTTATATAGTATAGAATATGAACACTCAAAATATAGATATTCTTCATCAAAAGATGAATGATTTATATAGTATAGAATATGAACACTCAAAATATAGATATTCTTCATCAAAAGATGAATGATTTATATAGTATAGAATATGAACACTCAAAATATGAGTATTCTTCATCAAAAGATAAATGATTTATATAGTATTACAAATCTAAATAGTACCTATATTAAAATATGACTTAAATTTAAAGGCTATACTAGCTATAATTTACATGCATATACAGATATAAGAGCTAGTATATATGTACCAAGTAAATATATATTTCCAGAATAACACTAAAAATAGATACTAAAAGATATAATTATAAGAATTTTTAATAATACTACAATAAATATTAATAAGGTTTTAAAAGATATAGATATAATGATAGGAGGAAAAAAATTTCATATTCCTAACATATATCAATAAGAAACAAGAGTTGATTTATTAATAACAAATAATTTTCTAAACTTATATCAACATTTTACACAATATTTACACAAAATAAGTCTAACAATATTAGATGGTGATACCATTTATATATCAAAAATAAGAAAAAAAATTGATTATATCAAATCCAACTTTTATACAACAACATAAAAAGTAAAAACGTGGTGAGATAAACACAAAGCAATAAAAACCTTATTTAAAAAATATTTTATTAGATATAGAAGAAAAATAAAACTATTTTCTTAATGAAATACAGGTAGATAAAGCCCTTACATGTATCAAAATATTATTAAAAACAATAAGCTTAAAAAATCCTTTAGATCCAAAAATCAATAAATCTAAAATGATTGTCAACATAAAATTAAGAACTTTTGGAATTAAAAGTCATAATAATAAATAATTCACCTCACTCTAATCCAGCATTCTTAGTTGAAAAAGAATAGAAAAAAAGAATGGTAATAAAATTCAAAATATTAAATAAAAAAAACCATTAATGATGGATACTTTATTCCAAAGAAAGAAAAACATTATCATTAATAAAATGAAAGAAATACTTATAAGACTAGATGAAGAATCTTAAAAATTAATAATATTTAGTTTCTCCTAAAGAAAATTCCAATTAATTGTTATACCATTTAAATTAAAATAAGCTTCAGGTATTTTTCAAAGATAAATGGATAACATCTTTAAAAAATTACAAAATATTTGTTATGTCTATATAGAGGATATGTTGGTTTTCAATAGTTAATTAAATAAATATTATTTGGATATTATTATTATTCTATAAGAATGTAGGAAAGAAGACATTGTACTTTTTGAAGGGAAAACATTACTAACTCAACATAAAATTAAATATTTAAGGTTGAAAATTGAAGATGAAAAACATAATATACAACCTCATATACTAAAAAACATTCAAGGTTTTCCTAGTTAATTAAAAGACAAAAATCAATTATAAGGATTTTTAGAATGTTTAACATATGCATAAGCATATATCAGGAAATTGTAAAAATATAAAAACCTTCACAAATAAAATTGAAAAAAGATCATATATGGAAATTGATAGAACAAGAAACTTTGTATATGGACAAAGTAAAAGCATAAGTAAAAAATATATCAAGGTTATATCATCCAAGACTAGATGATAAAATGATAATTAAAATAGATGTTTCACAAGAATATTGCAGAGTAGTTTTGAAAGCAAAAGTAGATGACAAAGATGATTATCTTTGTAGATATAAATCAAGATTTTTCTATGGTCCATAATTAAATTATCACAATAATAAAAAAGAATACATAGTTGTTAAAAAAGACTATTAAAAATTTACAATATATGTCATAGGCTCCAGATTCATTATTAGAACTAACAATAATTTTTTTGGTTATTTTTTAAGAACTAATATTACATGTGATTATAAAAAATGAAGATTAGTTAGATGACAATAATGGTTCAATTACTACAATTTTGATGTCAAACATCTCCCAAAAAATAAGAATAGTTTAGCAAGTGCTCTTATTAGAGAATTAATACCTCTAACTATTTTTATGCTTATAAGAAATCTTCATTAAAAATTCAATCTAAAGAAGATAAAACTTATAAAGAAAAAATTCAAGATGAAAATGAGGAATCTAATAGTTCAAAAGATACTAACATCTCTGAAATAAAAAAAAAACTCAATTGATCTGATGAAGTAGAAAAAATAGGAACAAGAAAAAACTTATATGATCCATAGTGGCCCAAAATCATAAATCTATAACAACTAGGCAGAAACTAGTAAATTTATCTTAGGGTTTAGTGGAGTAACTTATAAAGCCTTCACCAATAAAATAGTGGCTGAAGGTAGTTATGTCAATTACAAAGTACCAAAACTAATAACTCCATAGAAGATAGTATGGAATTACTCTACATCACTATAACAATAAGCAACCCCACCAAATAGGTTGACAACTCTAGGAAAAATAGTAAGGTCTCTAGTACTATTTAGAGAAGCACCTCCCCTAGATATATTAAAGACAATACGACATTCAGTACTATTCAGGGAAAGATCCCCCAGAAACTCATTAGTCATTGAAGATGGAAATGACCATATAGGAATCTTAACAAAGCACAATGGTTGAGCCTCTACAACTTAGCTAGAAAATATACCTAAGAATACATAGAAGATATGATATTCTACACTATAAAAAAGGAATTCTCTATAAGAAGTAAATTCAATATTTTAGAAAGAGCTTATCCAATATATGTTTACAAAGTTTTCGATGCATGACTAATAGAATATATATATTCATAAATTAATTTAAGTGAATTAAATTATTTCCTAAATTTTTTACCAAATCAATCAAGAACTTCAAGAAGAAGATTAGAGTATGTGACAAACATATTTATCTCAAAAAATTTAGTTTACTAATAGACTGGAATGAGGAATGATGTATTAGTCCTTACCATTTCATCAAGTTATGGATTTCCAATACAAATAGAGAAGTTCCTAAACTAAGGGCACTTTAAGAAAAAAAATTCAACACAGAAGAACTCTTGTATTAAAGAGTCAAATGTTAAGCAAAATTTACTATAAACTCAAAAAAATTGACAATTCTACGGAGATCAAAGTAAATTACTCAACTAGTAAAGTCATCATCACTTCTTATAGTGGCATGGCTCTCTCGGAAAAGGATTGTGAAAAAATCACCAAATATGAGATAAATTTTAACAATAATAACCTGAAAATTGGTCGAGAAACAAAGAAGGTATTATGCTTTTATGCCAAAAAATTTATCAAAAGATCGAGAAGATAAAGATGCATCATCATCAACATCATCCAAAAGACTATCAACAAAAAATGACAAAGAATACTAAAGAGGAAGAACCGTCAGTAGAAGACGATAAAGAAAAATAAAGATATAGACCCGTATCTTTAGTCAACGACATGTGTCAAGAAAAAAAGTATTGGTTGATATTTAAAGCAGTATAGCATACAGATTGTCAAAGCAAGGATAAAAATAGTAATTATATCATATAAACAGGGATTTCTTGTATTATAAAAGGAATCCTTATTTCCATTTGAAAACACACAGAAAAAACCAGAGCACGCAACTCAGAAAACATATAGCTTTTAGGATAGTAACCCCCTTTAAATATATCCAGTAATTATGAACGAATAAAAATCCCTTCAAGGTTTTTAGTTGGTCTTATGATTATAATAATAATTATATTATGAATAAAATAGAGTTTAGTAACTCTTTTCTAACAAGTCTAAATTGGACATCATCTTTATGTACGAACGTACAAGACTCACTATTATCAAGAGGATATTAAGGTTTGAGCAAAGTTGAAGCATGATCAGTGTAATAAGAGAATACGAATAGATAGAAAAACTGTGATGAACTCATTAAGTTCAAATATAATAATTATAACTTTTAAACCAATTAAGGATCTTAGATGTTTAGATATTTGGTTATATCATGTTATAATACCGATAAATATAAAGATGAAGATAAAAATAACACAATATTATGATAAGAAAATAAAGAATTAAATTATCTTTAATAATTCAAGAATTAACAAGCATTAAATAACTAGTCTTTAATTTAATATCAGATTCATAAGAATATTAACATAATATGGATAGAAAAATTAACACCATTAAATTTAGAGACATCAATGACATTAATCATAAAATTTAAAGATATTCTAGTATATTCTACAAATCTTACGAATATAAGTGAAGATATGTTAACCTTTTGGATATTTTAGATAATTATTCTATAATTTGTGACTAAAATTGTGTAGAAAATTAGGAATATTAAACTTGCTTTTAAATTACAAAATTATAATATACTTAAATATGAATTTTTTAAAGGTATTGGATAAATTAAAGTTAACTTAAAAATAATGAGAATATTTTTCTTAATAATAATATTAATTGAGTGTTCGATTGTTTGAGAGAGAAAGTGTATGGTAAATCATTAACCATCTCCTACTCGGATTTTCAAGGGGGCGCAGTCAGGTTCCTTTCCCTTTTTCTTCCAAAATTTAGAATTTATCATCTCTTAAAATTTGTGTGATAACATATTAAAGACTTCTAAATTAGAAACAAGAATCTATTAGTAAATATTTATCCTAAAAAATAAAATTTTAAGTAAATAAATAATAAAAAAACAATATTTACGAAAGATGGAGAAAAATGAAATATGATAAATATATAATTCTTTTATACTAAATAATATTACAAAATTTTATTACAAATTAGTTTAAAATAATAAGAATAAATTATAAAATAATTATAAGATTTTATATTTTATATGTTTAAAATTTAAATAAAGAGTTTAAATAATTTTTGTTTTATAAAAATTATTAATGTTTCAATAGAATAAAAACACAACTTAAAGATTAAATATAAAATATATAATATATTAAATATAATTGATTTGATTTTAAATATAATTAATTTTATAAAAAATATTATATATTCATTAAAATAGAGTATATAATTTTAAATAATGAAGCAAAAAATATAATCTTTATCCTTATATTATAAAATACTTATTCGCATCTTTATCTTTAATTGAATAATCACCCATGTAATTCCCATAAGGATTATCCCGTCAGAAAAATTAACAACCAAATATTTCACCAACAAAATCATGATAAATATAAGGGGAATTCTAAATTCACATGCTTTGTCTCAAAATACACTCTTACTCAAAACATCCCTTATTAAATTTAAAAAATTATAATTTTTCTCGGCTAACATAAAATAATCAAATATTTTAAAAAATATCTCTTTATAGTCTGATTAGTTAAGTAAATATTAAATAATTTAAATAAAAAGTTGAAATTATACCATCGGTAAGTCGAAAATTTGAGAACTAATTTTTAATTAAACGGTGAGTGCCTTGAGAGTTGAGACTGTGCTTTTAAAACTTCTCTAAATATAACGACCAAAATTAGTTAGTAGTTTTTGTATTATACTCTGTGTTAGAGATAATCTATTTAAAATTAATAAAATATAATAATATGATACATTTTTATTTATGAAGTTAATGTTTTAAGATTAAAAATTTTATAAGTTTTATAGATTTTAATATAATATTATAATTAAATAAAATACATAACATAATATGTATTTATTTCTACCATTAAAAATAACAAAATAGTATGTTTATTAAGTAACAAGAATAAAAGTAACATTTTTAATAATTAAAATACACAATTTAAAAAATACAAAATATATAAATATATTAAAAATACAAAATTAACCCTAAAAAATAGATTTAAGGTTTTGAATTTAAGGTTTAAGATTTATAATTTAACCCTAAAAATAGATTTAAGGTTTTAAATGTAAGGTTTATGATTTAGGGTTTAGAATTTAAGAATTACAATTTCTGATTTAGTGTTTAAGATTTAAAGTTTAAGGTTTAAGGTTTAGGATTTAGACAATGGTGTCAAACTATCACTTATCATTAGTATTAAGGATTTAGTGTTTAGCGACTAATAAAAAAAATTATTGATAAGTCAATATTTTTATTCTTGTTTAAAATGTACCTTATAATTACCAACTCTTTATTTTTATCAGTTTTACTTTTGATCGTAAATAATACCTATATCAATTCCAAACTCCCAAAACTTCGATTGATTGATAAAAAAGATGAAGAAAAAAAACTTTAGAGCTACTTAAAAAAATGTAATGAGACTTACAAAATAAAAAAAAGATTTAAATATAATATAATATAATAAAATATAAGTTAAAGGACTTTGTATGAAATAAAGACATACATTTTGAAAGAATGTTAAGAATAATAAGGTTTTATATTAATTAAAGACAATAATTTGATAAAGTCTATAAGTATTATATGTATATTTAATTATTAAGTTAATTTTGTTGGAATTGAAAAAACTTATAATTCTTATGGACTTTGAAAAATTGTACATAAAATTAATAAAAAATATTTTTCTTTTAACAAACCATTTTTAAACCTATAAAAAACACTCATATTTTGGAGTTCAAAATTATACACGAATAATAATCGAAAAATATTTTCTCCTACCACAAATTTGTAAAATAATTATTTTTTGTTATTGTTATTATTATTTTCACAATACAATAATATATAATTAAAATGATTAATTATATTTAAATTATATATTTTTTAAATAGTGTACCAAAATATTAATAATTTATTCTTTCAATTCATACTAATAAGCAAGAAATTTTCACAATAACTAAATCTAAATCTAAATATATAGAATAACTATTTTATAAAAAAACTATTAATTATAAAATAAACACATATTAAAAAAGAAGATTAATATGAACTTTTAAGATCAAATCACATTATTGATATCTTTTAAACTTGTAACTCAATGAGTTATCTTTACTGTTATCATCTAATTTATCTTGAATTATGATCTATTTATATTAAATATTTTATCAATATTTCATATTTTATGCCAAAATTTTGACATATTTTTATATTAATATATTATATTCATACATACATTTATCTCAATAATTTCACTCCCTTGCTTTTCTAACTACAAAAGTAATATATTTAATTAATATTAGTCATAAATATACATTTAATATAATTTATTAAAATATTAAAAATAATTACTATAAATTTTATTTAAAAAAATTATAATATTATTATTATTATAAAAATTGAGCATAAAATTAATATTTTAAATATTATTTAAGATGGTTTTCTACATTTTAAATATTAATAATTTATTATTTAATTTATAAATCAAAGAGGTAATTGATATTATTATAAATATTAATATTTTATTATTTAATTAATAAAAAATATTTTTTAAAATAAATTACATAATAAATAATAGGTTATAAAAAAAATAATAATTATTCTAAAATTTATAAAATATAATTTAAAATTTTATATATATAGTATATATAGATTCATGAATATAATTAATTTTGCTTAAAATAGTAAATAGAGAAAGAGTGGGTACTGGGTAGTAAATTAATGGGGGATTTACTATTTAATATTTTATAGCCCAATTCAGGCCCATACTATGCGAGGCCCAATTTTCAGTAACCCAGTACACAGTAACCACATTCATTATATACGCTAAAAACCCTTTCCATGGCGCCTCCGTCACAATTGGTCTACATTTGCCCTCTCAAACTAGTACGAGAAGAATGGCGACGGCGAAGAATGTGAAAGATGTTTCGCCCCACGAGTTCGTTAAGGCTTATGCCGCTCATCTAAAGCGATCTGGCAAGGTATCTACTCTACTAGATCCAACTAAATTCGCAGAAATCGGTTAAAATCTATTGCCTAGTTATCAATTTTGTTGATTTGGTAGATGAAAAATTGAAAGTTCGAAACTTTGCTTGTAATTGTACTGTATGCGATTTTGTTAATATTGGTGATAGAAGGGACTAGATTTGTATAATTATTTTCGGTCTCTTTTGAGTATTTGGTTCCAAGTTAAATGATTATATGGGATAGTTTCTTTTGTTATTAGTTGCTACGTTTATTTTTTGTTCATCAGATTTACGCCCTCACATAGTATTGAATTTACTTTCTGGTGAATTATCTTTATTTATTTTTCAAATTTTGTGAAGGTTAGGATAGTTTTGTTATGACTGTAATGTGGATTTGATCCAATGAATATTTCGTGACAAATATGCTATATCACCACAGTATTTGTAACCAAATACCCAATAATCAGAATAACATTCATATAGTATAGGCTATTTATTTATAGATTTTGATCATATTGACCATTGTTAAAGGTATTGCCTGCTTAGAAAACCATATTTACATGTTTCGGTTTTTTTGTTTGGAAAACAACAATTATTACAATATTTAAAACTTGTTGCCACAAAAATGGCCCATTGACTATTAAAAATTCTAGCTGAAACTTTTCACGTTGAATGCGTTTCATTTGGATGCTGTTCAATATTGAACTCTGGTCACTTAAACCCGTTCAATATTGAAACCCATTTAGTTTGACACCATTTAATATTATTGTGATGTTATTTTTGTTATAAGTTTTAGTGACTTTATTTTATGTAATTTCTCTCTTCTTTTTTTCTCAGATTGAACTCCCGCCGTGGACTGATATTGTCAAGACGGCAAGATTCAAGGAGTTGGCTCCATATGACCCCGATTGGTACTATATCAGAGCTGGTATGCATGAATATCTCTTTATCTCACCCTTTTTATTTCATAACATTTTCATAATCCTGACATTATGGTTTTTGATCTTGTGTTGTGTGTTGTTAATTTTGTACTCTAATCCTTATGTACGTAATTTGTATGTTTCAGCATCCATGGCTAGAAAAATTTACTTGAGAGGTGGTCTCGGTGTTGGTGCATTCAAGAGGATTTATGGTGGAAGCCAGAGGAATGGAAGTCGTCCTCCCCATTTCTGTGAAAGCAGTGGTGCTATTGCTCGACACATTTTACAGCAGTTGCAGACCATCAACATTATTGAAATTGACCCAAAGGGGTAAGTTGCAATGCATGAACATTAATCTCACTGGACATTTTACTAGAGTAATTTTACCTTGTGTTGTTACTTGCAATCTTAGACACCTTTAACTCTTTTTTTAGGGATAAATGCCTTAGGGTCTTTTTTCTTTTTAGTAGAAGTGTTGTTTAGTCCTCTAAATTAAGAAAGGTACTCATTAGTTATTTTACTTTTTTAAAAAGTACTCATTAGTCTTTTTATTAATAAAAAATGAGCTACATAAAGACTTTTATAGGAAATAATGTTGAGGTTATTATTGAACAGTAAAATGACGAGGGATGCCCCTAATAGTTTTTTTTATATAAAACAATTTTAAAATTACTAAGTGTTTTATGGGCACATTTTTTAAAACAAAAATGATTAAATAACATATTCTTTAACTTAGGGGATTAAATAACACTTTGTGTATAAGTAAAGGGACTAAATTGGCCTTCCATCCTTTTTTTAATATAAAAAAAGGACTTGAGTTTGAATTTCCTTCGTGAGGTGTCATTTTACTAGACGTAGCTCTAAACTATAGTAGCATGATCTCATCCTTTTTTGGGCTCAATTCATTATGGTAGTGTTATATGTATTAATTTACTTATCATTTTTTGTTTCATTTTACTCTGCCTTAAAGAAATGAATGTTACTTTTCATCATTCTTTGTTGTATTATGCAATATCAAACGTGACTGTGAGTTTGATCTGGTTATGGTACATGTTGCAGTGGAAGGAGAATAACCTCAAATGGTCAACGGGACCTTGACCAAGTTGCTGGGCGGATTGTTGTTGCTCCATGAGCAAGAGAATGTTTCAAATTCAATTCTTTATATTTAGGGTAAAACTTTTCAAGAGAATTTTGATTTCAATCCCGAATACATTCTTATTTGAGTTTGGACTCTCATATTCAATGCCTGTTGTTTGAGTGCTGTACGTTATTTGATTATTCTGTTTAAGTATTTGACGAATCAATGAAGGGATTTATTGTTTGTTGTCATTTTATTATAATTTATTATTAGTAAAATAATAAAAAAAAACATATTTAAAACTTATAATTATAAAAATATCACATTTTATATCAAATTTATACATTTTTCTCATCAAGGTACATCATTTTATTTATTGAAATTAAATTGTTGTTATTTTAATCCGTTTAATGTAATGGTATTCAAATAGATCCTGTTTAATGCTACAGTGTTGCCACGTTGAGGGCATAAGATAAGATGACGAGGGAAATGAAGTCTTAACATTATTTAAAGAAAATTAATTAAGTTTGATAGTGGTGCTAAACGTATCCACCTGGCAATATTTTTGGCCTTGGTGTTTTGTTACGCCAAAAGTAATGACTATTTTTTTAAAAATTAAAACTATTAAGTATTTATTTTGAGTGTGAAGAATGAGGGTTGAGCATAAAACTTTAAACCTTTAAATAAGGACACCATGGTGTTTTGTTAGGCCAACAACAATGACTCTGGTTTTGAGGTTAAAGCATTGAAAAATCTTACATATTTTATGTTTTTTTATCATTTTTTTTATTTTTATAAAATTGAAAAATCAAAACAAATTTGTTTTATCACGTGTATATATACCTCTATTATATGTATGTAATATTCTATCTAAAACATGACTAGTTGGCTAGCTTGGAACCGTCCAATTAAAAAGGTGATAAATTAAGGCATTAAGAACAAATTTTTTTTTTATATATAGAAAATATTGTTCCTTTTATTCAGTTTTCTAAATTGTTGGGGACAGGTCGTCTCTCACCAAAACATAATTTTCATTGACCTTCATTATCATGCATGCCTTTTTGTTTCCCACGTGTCAACTTTTTTATGAAAATTTCCCATCTCACGTGCCTTTTGGGATGACTATCCTCTAATTTTCAACAATACACACGTAAAGTTATCTCTACTTGAATCACATTCCTTCGTGTGTACTTTGTGGTAAAATTTAAAAAACAGAAAACAATATGCATGTAAAAGCCCGAATCACTTGATTTAACCAGTTGACATTATTTGAAGTTCGATTGAAGGGTTAGAAGTTTGACTTGAACCTACCAAATAATTTTAACAAAATATTTATATTATTAATTCATGTAAAAGTCATAATTAATTTCGTTAATAATAACTTAAGAATTTATGATAAAAATTCATCATTTGAATTACGTTTTAAAAATTAATATATTAAATTATTATAAAAAAAATATTAAATTTAATGTTTCTAATTCCGATAACTAGTAGACTTTAGTGTTATAATTATGTCATTTAGGGCTTTTGTGTCTTTTTCTTTAGGAAATATGGTTGTCTTATAAACAAAATTTTATAACCGTTCCTTTACTACCAGCTGATAAGGAATCTGAAAAATGACTGATGAGTAATTCCACTAACTGAGGTACGTAGATAATAAGCCATGTTTCTCATTTTTTTTTTCTCCTTTTTCATTTTTCAATGCGTCATTTCCACAACTAATCCACTTTGATGTGGGCGTTAAGAAGTATTATATATATATTTTCCTCTTAGGCACGGAAGAAAATGTTAATATGATATCATTTAATAATATATATATTATAGTGAATTTATTAATAAAAATTTATATTTAATATTTTAAATCATTTCTTTAAAATTAGAATAATTTTTTGAATTTATTTTCAGAATTTTTATTACATTATGATAATATTAGTATAACTTTTGTAACAATAATAAAATTATTTTTAATTAATTATTATTATTATTATTGTAAGTTGTAACAATAACAATTTACACCGATAATATCACTATTTTTTTATTTTTAATTTAAAAATAATGTATTATACTTATTAATTTGAATTATAATCAACCGAATATTTTTTATTTTTTTCATAATTTTTGTAATTTTTTTTCAATTTTTTTATCGATAATAATAATATTCTCGATCCTTAAAATTTAATTCTAAATATTTTAACCCACTTTAATAATTCAAAACTTGGATGTGTGCGTTAGGTTGTATATATTACATGTTTTTTTTAACGTGTTTCGAATCCTCTTCTAAATTTGGTTTAGAATATGTAGTTAAGTGTATTTCATAGTGAAATTGAAAAATAAAAGAAGAAAAAAATTGCTCTCTACCCTTTTTTATTTAATTGTTTTTATGAATTTTTTGGCTGAGTCAACAACTAATCTGTGCCAAGTGATTCCCATACAATAATTTTTTTTTATTCCCATACAATATTGGTCAGCATGAAATCACAAATATATTATAAATATGAGCAATAAACAAACTTATCTTTAGAAGCTACCAAGAACAGCTAACCATCATGATCACACCACCTTATTAAGTCCTCAAAGATGCACAACCTTCTTTATTTTTTAAAAAATAAATACGTATGAATCATCTCTTTCCAAAATTGTTAGTAAAAAATATATATGTGTGTTAGGGTAGTTGTTAATTTAGAAATTAAAAAACTATTTTTTTTTTTAATTTTTCAACTTTTTCAAATAAAATATGACGAATTAGTTTGAACTAGTTATAAAACCATGTGCAAGTTCAATAATCGGTTACTCTTTTTTTTTTTAATAAAAGTATTATTTTTTCCTTTAATTTTTAAAAATTATTTATTAATTCTTTTACTTACAAAAATATGATTATTAATAATTTTACTTATATAAAAAGAAATTCAAAAATATTTTTATTGATAAAACATTTAAACATATATTAATAAGGGTATTTTTATCATTTATCTCATTCTATCAAATAAAAAAATTTGTAAAGTGAGAATATTATCATCTTTTCCCTTACTTTATGATTAGAATAACCCTAATAATTTTTATTTTTTAAATAAGTTTAAAATTATTAAATATTTTTTTGAAAATATTTTTATAAATAAAGAGATATTAAATATTAATTTTTTAAAATTAAAGAACTAAATAACACATTTTTTATAAATAAAAGGACGAAAGTGACTTTCTATCCATATTTTATTAGATTTGAGTAAAAATTTCACTATCATAATTTAAAACAAATAATTATTTTATATTGTATATTTATTGCATCTTGAAAAGAACAAGATTGATAGATTTTTGGAAATTCTTTTTGTGATGTAGTTTGTTGGATTTTTTTTCTTCCCCGAATTGAATTAGCTTAAGATTGGCCAGTAACTCGGTAATATCTTAAAAGTATATCAACATTGAACACATTATTAACTTTCTCAAAATAATTAGAAGTTATTTATGTATTATGAAAGTGATTGCGAAAGCATGGTAATTCCAAAAGTCCATGATAGTCAATTATATTTGTTTGTTTTTGCTAGAACAATGACATTTTCTTATTAAATATTTTTTAATACAAAAAACACAAAAGAGGAAAGTCCATGATAAACAGTGAATGACATTTTTCTAAAACTGATTTTTAATTTTTAATTTTATAAAATTAGACATTTTAAATTCATATATGGAACTTCTTTTTTTCTTTCTACATGACTCATAAGTTCCTCGGCATGCTTCACACTAGGATTTTTAAATTAAAAAAATAAAAAAAATTGATCAACTCTTATATTTTTAATAGATAAGTCCTAAATTTCTTACAAATTTGGAGACTATATAATGCGACTAATATGTCACATATAAATCCTGAATTAATTAAATTTTTGAACCTAATTACGATAAAAATACTTAAATGTAACACCTAAAAATCATCAACATATAGGTAATAAAAAATAATTAATAAATTTACTATGACAATGTCATCCTATCCTAGGCAAGGTCATTTTTTTCCCTACTAAATGGAAAGACCATATGCCCTATTGTACATCGCAAGTGTTACGAGAATCACAATTTCAATTCGAACTTAATCAAGCTCTAAACAGCGGAATTAAACATATTCTCCTTCTTTGTGTGAATCTTTTAGGAAACAAATAAATAGAGCTCAAAATCAAACATGTACAAAATCAACACAACCAATTTACGTGCAAAAACCTTCCCGGTATAGGAAGGAAACAACCACGGCACTCCTCTCCAAAACTTCCACTATCAAGAAACAATTGTACAACAGTTCTCTCTAGGTAAAACTAGAGGCAAGCAATCAACAACATCATCAAGAATACACTTCTTGGAAACTAACAATTATTTCAAGAAAATGGAGAAATCTAACCAAATTCGTAGTTACTGTTCACTGCTCAGAATTTATCAAACCGGTGAGCTAAATCCAAATCCCACCGTACAGATTATATAGCCTTGAGTCGTGAAACTGTCCGCAAAATTTCAGCTTAATCGGACCACAAATGGCCTTCGATCGGAGCACTGGATGAAGACTGGCTGGAGAGGGAAAACTGAAAAACTGAGAGCAGTTTTTCTGCGGTAGCTGTTGCCTTTTCTGCACACGTTTTTCCCTGCAAAATTCTTCACACAACAAACCCTAAATGGGTTTATTAATTAAAGCAATAAAATGACACAATTGCCCTTCTTAATCCATGGGCTTTTAAGCCACATGGGCTTCATTTGGGTTCCTCCAAATAAGAGGAAAACCCAACAAATCTCGCCCTTTTTCCGATTATATGGAGGGATCCGCCATCCCGGCAATTGAACAACAAACTTTAAGTTTTTCTCTTGACACTGCTTTTGTCAACATGTCAGATCCATTCTCATCAGTATGAATTTTCTCAAGTTCAAGCAACTTATTATTAAGAGTATCCCTTATCCAATGATACCTCACATCAATATGCTTTGATCTTGAGTGAAATGTCGAGTTTTTCGCTAGGTGAATAGAATTCTGATTATCGCAGAATAACACATATCTCTGCTGCTTGAAACCAAGTTCCCTCAATAACTGTTTCATCCACAACAACTCCTTACAGGCTTCCGTTGCTACAATAAACTCCGCCTCTGTTGTAGAAAGTGCAACACACTTTTGCAATCTTGATCGCCAAGAACTGCTCCACCAGAGAAAGTAATTAGATAACCCGAAGTAGACTTACGAGAATCTTCATCTCTTTCCAAATCTGAATCAAGGTATTCAACTAACATCGGTTTTCCACTTCCAAAGCTAAGTGTTAACTTGGAAGTACCTCGAAGATATCTCATAATCCACTTTACGCATCCCAATGCTCTCTTCTGATTTGAAAGAAAATGACTAACAAGCTCCAACTCCACGAGCTATGTCTAGCCTCGTACACACCATTGCAAGTACATTAAGCTTCCTATCTGAGGCATATGGAACCTTTTCCATATCTTCCTTCTCTTATCATTGAAGGGCCTTGACTCGATCTCAACTTAAAGTGATTAGATAAAGGAGACGAAACCACTTTAGCTTTATCCATATGAAACCTTTCAAGTACCTTGTTTGATGTAAATCCGCTTCTGTGACATGTATAACTTCTTTTCTTTTCTTGTCTCGACAAATTCGAATACCAAGAATTTGTTTTTGTGCCCCAAGTCCTTCATGGCAAAGGACTTACTCAACTGCTTTCTTCAAATTATCAATTCTTGAAGAATTTCACAACAATCAACATGTCATCAACATAGAGCAATAAAATGATAAAGTCATCATCGTGAGAATTTCAGACAAAAACACAATGACTAAGTAGTCTTCTTGTAACTACATGCTCACATAACCGACCTCAAACTTCTTATACCATTGTCTAGGTGCTTGCTTCAACCCGTAGAGGCTTTTCTTTAACCGACATATGTAATCCTCTTTTCCTTTAACCTCAAAACCCTCTGGCTGCTCCATATAAATCTCTTCCTCCAACTCACCATGAAGAAAGGAAGTTTTCACATCCATTTGCTCAATTTCTAAATCCAAGCTAGTTGCTAGACCTAGAACAACACGTACGGAAGACATCTTCACAACATGAGAGAAAATATCATCAAAATCAATACCTTTTCTCTGACTGAATCCTCAAAGCACTGCCTAGCTTCTAGCTGTATCATGGTTGTGAATTGTGTTCTTCTTGCTACACCCTATAGATCCACTTGTTCTTCAAAGCTCTCTTACCCTTAGGCAACTTTACCAGCTCAAACGTGTGATTGTCATATAGTGACTGCATCTCATCTTCCATAGCACCAACCCAGTGTGCTCTGTTTCCATCTTCCATCGCTTCTGCATAAAATTGAGGTTCTCTCTCATCTGTCAATAACACATACTCATCTGTATCATATCGTGTGGAAGGACGTCGGTCTCTGGTAGACCTCCTGGGTGGAATTTCTGGTTCTGGCAACTGATCAGTAGTTTGGTGATCTGTTTCAGCTTGCATATCTACATCATCTAAACCCTGTTGGTCATCTTGAACATTTTGTTCCATCTGTACTGATAAAGGAACCGAATCTAGGTCAATCAAATCATCGCTATACTGATGGACTCCTTTTTCTATCTTCTCAACATCTTGTATAGTTTGATCTTCTATAAACACAACATCACGACTCCTTACCAGTTTCTTCTCAACTTGATCATAAAATCTGTAGCCAAATTCATCCAGACCATAACCAAAAAAGATACACTGTCGTGTCTTCACATCGAGCTTAGATCTCTCATCTTTTGGTATATGCACAAATGCCTTGCAACAAAAAACGCGAAGATGATCATAAGAAACATCTTTGCCAGTCCAAACTCTGTTTGGTACATCAAACTGAAGAGGAACACATGGTGTGAGATTAAGAACATGCACAACTGTATTCAAAGCCTCACCCCAGAAAGATCTTGGCAACTGATCCTGCGAAAGAAGGCATCTTACTCTTTCAACCAATGTCATGTTCATTCTCTCAGCCAACCCATTTAACTGAGGAGTCTTGGGAGGTGTCTTTTGACGTCGGATGCCCTGATGCCTACAATACTCATCAAAAGGACCCGAATACTCTCCCCCATTATCTGTTCTGATGCACCATAATTTCTTCCCAGTTTGTCTCTCCACTAAGGCTTGAAATTTTTTAAACACATCTAATACTTGATCTTTGCTCTTCAAAGTGTACACCCATAACTTTCTTGAACAATCATCTATGAAGGTCACAAAATAACTGGCACCACCCAAAGTTTTTGTCTTCATAGGACCACATACATCTGAATGTACCAAATCAAGTATGTATTGTTTTCTTGATGGAGGGGAACTCTTGAAAGAAACTCTATTTTGCTTCCCTGCCAAACAATGAATGCATCTTCTTAAACAAACATCATTCATTCCAGAAAGAAGATTCTTTTTAGTTAATACTGCTGCCTTTCTCACTCACAGCAAGTCTCTTATGCCACAATTACGTGTGAGCTCATATCCGTCACAAAGATTAATAACGCCTTTAAAGAGTCTCGCCTGCAGTATATACAAACTAGAATGCTTGTTCCCACGAGCAACAACCATAGCACCTTTAATAAGTTTCCATTGACCATTACTAAAGGTATTGCAATATCCTTCATCATCAAGTTTACCTGCAGAGATCAAGTTCAAACGAATTTCAGGAATATGTTTTACCCCTCTAAGAAGTAGCCTCGTGCCATTATTCATCTCCAAACACATATCTCCAATACCAATGACTTTAACCAAGCCATCATTACCCAAATTCACTGTCCCAAAGTCACCTACTGTATAGGATGTAAAGAAGTCCTCTCGAGACGTAGCATGAATGGAGGCTCCACTATCAATAACCCAACTGACCTCGTGACATGCAACATTGACAACATCTTCATTATAAACAACAAGAAAGTCTTCTGAACTAGCGGTGGAAACTCGATCATTTTCTTTACTAACATCACCCTCTTGTTCTTTGTCTTTCTTCTTGTTATCCCGCTTCAACTGTCTACAATATTTCTTGATGTGCCCTTTCATGCCACAGTGATGACACTCAATATTAGAAAACTTGTTGGACTGGCTTCTTCCTTTTTCTTTGTTCTTGAAACCTCTGCTTTTACTCCTCCCTCTTCTTTCTGTAACCAAAATCTCTGACTGCTGAGAAAACCCATGTGACTTTCTTCTCATTTCTTCATTCAAAACACTACTCTTAGCCATATCCATATTGATTACACCATTTGGAACTGAGTTACTTAATGACATTCTAAATGTTTCCCAAGAGTCCAGCAACGTACCCAATAAACATAACCCCTGAATCTCATCATCAAACTTGATACCCATTCCAACTAACTGATTGATTATTCCTTGGAATGTATTCAAGACCGTCAACTAGTTCCATCTTGGTACCTTAAAGCCATCAACTGCTTTATAAGAAACATTTTATTATTTCTGCTTTTCCGAGCATACAACTCTTCAAGTTTATTCCATAATGACGCGTGCATGTATTTCTCCACTAATATGGTTCAAAACATTATCATCTACCCACTGCCTTATATACCCACAGACTTATCGATGTAACAAAGTCCATTCTTCTTCAGACAATTTTTCTGGCTTTTCAGAGGCAAACACCGGTAAATGAAATTGTTTGACATAAAGGAGATCTTCCATTTTCCCTTTCCAAGTGTGATAATTAGAACCATTCAAAGTAATCATTCTACTCAAATTTGCTTTCATTATTCAACACAAGAAATTCAACAATAATAACCACAGCTCTGATACCACTTTGTTAGGAGAATCACAATTTCAATTCGAACTTAATCAAGCTCTAAACAGCAGAATTAAACCTATTCTCCTTCTTTGTGTGAATCTTTTAGGAAACAAATAAATAGAGCTCAAAATCAAACATGCACAAAATCAACACAACCAATTTACGTGGAAAAACCTTTCCGGTATAGGAAGGAAACAACCACGACACTCCTTTCCAAAACTTCCACTATCAAGAAAAAATTGTACAACAGTTCTCTCTAGGTAAAACTAGAGGCAAGCAATCAACAACATCATCAAGAATACACTTCTTGGAAACTAACAATTATTTCAAGAAAATGGAGAAATCTAACCAAATTAGAAGCATCGTTTCCTCGCCATAATTTCTCAAACCGGTGAGCCAAATCCAAATCTCACCGCACAGATTAAAGAGTCTTGAGTCGTGAACCTGTCCGCAACATTTCAACTTAATCGGACCACAAACGGCCTTCGATCGGAGCACTTGATGAAGAATGGCTGGAGAGGGAAAACTGAAAAACTGAGAGCAGTTTTTCTGCTGCAGCTGCTGCCTTTTCTGCACACGTTTTTCTCTGCAGAATTCTTCACACAACAAACCCTAAATGGGTTTATTAATTAAAGCAATGAAATGACACAATTTCCCTTCTTAATCCATGGGCTTTTAAGCCACATGGGCTTCATTTGGGTTCCTCCAAATAAGAGGAAAACCCAACAGCAAGTTACTCAGGAGAAAACTAGTTATGGTAGTTTTGATCTCCTAAACACAATACGTTTGCCTGTTTAACTAGATTGTGAGCTCTATAATTCAAGTTCTTGGGTATTCATCGAATGAAAATTATGCTAAATTTTATAAGAAAAGATTATAAATTATGAATTATTGTTCTGGCTGCATCAAAAATGTCTTCCCATTTATATATCCTCCATTAGAACTCTAATAATGAATTGAGCATCCCTTCCATGTAGATTGCTTTCTTTTTATGTTGGAGACTGTGCATAAGGGCAGCTTGAAGGACGAGAGTTTCTGCAACATCCAAATTATGGGTGAGCAGGTCGTGTTTACATATATGTTTCAACTATAGAGACTTCATGGTTTGAAATCACAAAGCCTATCGTTGCCTTTCCTTGATGCTATGTTGCATCGAAATTCATCTCTGGATAGTGGTTGGCAATTCAAAGGGATTGGAGTTCCAAACTTATCGTCTATACATAAATTGATGTCTATATTTTTCTTTTGTAGCAGAACTTTGAACTTGAATTCTATCTATTTGTTATATGTGTAATGCATTGATGTCCATCTATCTTTGGATGCGGATCAAATGAGTGTTTTTTATTATTTTTGAAATATAATAATAATTTTTTTTATCATTTTTTATTAAAATCTAAGAGTAATAATCTTGATAAGAATAACCGATATTATATAAACATGATTATTATATTATTAAAATATAATTATATTATAATTTTACATAAAATTTACTTAAATATGTTGTGATGGATGAAAAATAATATTGAGTTTATTACTCAAAAGAGGAAGTGTAGAGATAATTCATGAAAAATGACTTTCTATATGGTCAAAGATGTAGGTGTTTAATTTTGTTTAAACGAAGAATGAGAAAATTAGGTAGTCTAATTTTGATGAATAAATAAATATTTGGCATATGAAGTACGAATTTGAAGGCTATAAATATGACTTCATTTCTTTATTATTAATTATACCAAAATAGAGAAAAACTTGTATGAGAAGCTTTTAAATGAGAGAATTTTGTGGAAAAATAGTTTTGAGCTTGTAATTGCTTGTCTTTTGGACATATGAGAAAATTACTGAAAGTGTGGTTGTAACAATTTTTTACACAGTGAATTTTTTATTTGATTGTCTTTTAACAACGAAAGTGATTTTTTTTTCTAATTTAAAGTTTCCACTATAATTTTTGTGTTGTATATTTTTTATTTATCTGTTTTTTGATATTTTGTTAAGAATAATCTTGGGAAGAAAAATTTATAATTATATCATTTGATAAAAATTTCTTAACAAAAAATATAAAAAATATTTGATGAGTCTCAATTATATAGGTATTAGTTTATATAGTGAAAAAAAAGTAAAAAATAAGAAAATTTACCAAATGTCATAATAATCACGTTGGTTGAAATTACAATAGCAAACAAAAATGTAATACTAGAATTTGGTTGTTTCATATTACCGATTATTAACAATCACATCAAATATTATAATCACTTAAATGTAGTGTATACCTCCATAAAATTAGTCTTTATTTTACTTTTTGTTTAAACCAATAGAACTTGCTTAAAAAAAAACAATTAAAGCCTCTAATGAGAAAGTAGTTCAAATATCCACATCAAACATTGAATACAAAAAAAATGAAATAGAACTAAAGGCATGAAGCACACAAATAGTATAAAAACTCTAAGAAGGGGATCAATTATCAATCATCATTGTCACAAACCTCCATAGTCTTCCTTTATAGTGTCCACTTCCCTACACTCATCATCAACTTGTCGGCCGTTTTCAACATAATCCCTCCACCCCCACCTTCTTTCTCTATCAAATTCCCTAACAGGAAATCTAACATCTCTCTCTCTTTCAAATACATAACAAAAGTACTCCTTAATTCACCCTCTTGTCTTCACACAAACTCAACCAAAAACTTTGTTCTCTTACAACAAGAACCAATTTGGACAAACCCAATTAGATCTTTCCCTTTCTCTCTTACTCTAAATTTCAACCAAAAAATTTCTATGAAAGGCCAAGAACTTGTGACTCTTCAAAGAAGCAAAAGCACAAGCACAAGTTCATCATCAGTCAAATATTCCAATAGTACTAGTAGAAGAAAAATCATCCCCTCTAACCACCATAGATCTTCATCCACAGTTTTATCACCAGATCATAATCATCATGAATTTATAATTTCATCCTCAGAAAACTTCTTAATCCCAAAATCACCCAAAAGTTCCTTATATGTTAATTTTAATTCTCTTCATACCAATCTCATTTCCAAAACACAAATTAAGCTCTCTTCTCTCTTTCGCTCTTTCCTTGACCTCCTCTCTATACCCATTTGCACCAAATGGCTTACAATCTTTCCTTCTTATGACCATCGACTCTCTATTACACCTTCTCTTGGCCGTAAAGTCACCGGAACCCTCTTCGGCTTTCGCCGTGGTAACGTCAGTTTCGCCGTCCAGCTCGACCCGGGATCCGAACCTGTTTTGCTTCTTGGTCTTGCCATGTCAACTTCCTCTCTTGTGAAAGAAATGTCTTCTGGGCTTGTCCGGATTGCGCTTGAATGCCAGAAGGTTCCGGGTCCGGATCGGAGAAAGCTGTTTCAGGAGTCTAAATGGACTATGTATTGTAATGGAAGGAAGTGTGGTGGATACGCAATGTTAAGGTCATGCTCGGAGCTTGATTCGTTCGTGTTTAGCACGGTTCGGAGCATTTCTGTCGGTGCCGGGGTGATTCCTGTGGTCGACAATTGTGGGCTTAAGGGGAGTAATGAGCCATCGGAAGGTGAGTTGTTGTACATGAGAGCTAAGTTTGAACGGGTTGTGGGAGGCCGTGATTCGGAGGCTTTTTATATGCTGAACCCGGATGGTAATGGAGGTCCGGAACTCAGTATTTTTCTACTTAGGCTATGATTATTATCTGAACATTGTTGAAGAAAAAAAAAACCTTGCTAATTCCAAATATTGTTTTATGTTTATTAATTTTATAATCACATTTATGTATAATATATTGAACCAAAGAAAAATTAGGTTATATATATTTTATTGAGGATGATGTATGGTAAAGCTTTAATTTTATTAAAACATTTACGTTAATTATTCTCTTATGTTACAAAAGATATCATTTAAATTATGATAATTTATAAAAAAAACAATAAAATATATCATTATTTATTTAATTTTTATAATAAATAATATATCAAAAAGTAATTTTTATTTTTTATTTATTTACTCTTAAATAACATATTAATAAAATAATTTTTAATTTTTAAATAAAAAATAAAAGATTAAATGAAATTATTTTTAAGAGATTAAATAATCTCTTTAATTTAATGTAATGAAATTATGGGATAATTTTTTTCACTTTTATTTAATAGTGAAAAATAGAATCACATGTACTGTTGTGACAGGTTCGTGCATGTTTTGAATATTCTATTAAAGTTTGATTCCCTTCTGTGCTAATGGTTTGATTGCATCTTTCCCGTCTACCATATAAGTCAGGAGCCATGAAATCATGAATGACTTGTAACATAAATAAATTATAACTTATAAATGGAGCTCATATATTATTTATTATGTAATATCTTAAATATTATACAAGTTTAAGACTTTTTTTTTATTTACTTATTAATTTCACCTCGTAACCAAAGAAGCTGGGATGGCCACAGATTTGAGTATACACGGTTCTCAACGGATATTAATTTTTTTTTGTGTTTAATCATATATTTTTATTTTTAACATATTTAAAAATATATTTAATTAAGAAAAATTAAAACATTAATATAATATTTACTTATTATATTATTTAAAATATTAATATTAATTTTTATTCTTTAATTATTTAAAATATATTTTTAAGTTAAAAAAATATTGATATTAATTTCCATTCCGTTAAAAAAACATTAAATTTTTATAAATATTCATGATTTTAATTTATAATTAAAATGTATATTTGAGAATATCTATATACCACATTATTGCAATATTGACTCACAAGTTAAGTTTGATACCAAAATTTTTAGTGCAATATATTGCCACTGTAGTACAAAAATTAAAATATAATAAAAGGATATATAGGGTAATTGCATCCATTTGTTGTTTAGGTTTTTTTTCCCTCCTAATTGAATCAATTTTGTTGTAAATATTTTAATTGGGATAGTTTAATTTCATTATTTTTTATACAGTTACAATTCACATACTTATAAATATAACTCAAAATTTAAATTTTTAATAAGATTGATTTGTTCAAAAAAAAAAAAATTTATTTAAATGATTTAATTACATTACATGACATTGATTATATATCACTTTTACCCTCCATCTAAAAAAAGCATATATTGTTTTTCATTAAATATAAAACAACATATATTTTTTTATGAAAAACACACACATATATATATTTTAGAAAATAAGTGATGTTTTTTTCTTGATAAGAATTAAAAATAAAACCATATATACGGATGATATTTAAAACCCTTTTGGTGCAAAAATAACCTAATTATACAACTAATTTCACTTTTAATCTTTAATAAAAAATATGTTTATTTTCTTATGATATTAAAAAATATATATTCATTTACATTGTAAAATAAATAATTTTTTTTAGAAGGTTAAAAATAAAACTCTATATATAAATAAGTTATGTCGTACAAATAAACTTATTTAAAATATAATTGATTAAATAGGAAAATATTTTTTTATTACTGCATTAAGCAATCCATATATTATAATATAATTAATTATTGTTAATAAATGATATTAAAATTACTTTAACATCATATTTGACTAATTTAATATAATCCAAAATGTGTCAATGAATACATGTACCATTACTCAACTAAATTGTTTTACTACCCATTATTATAGTTCTCTTCGTTCGGCTATCGCTATCTAACCATATACTTAATTGAATACCGATATTGATTAAAAGATCAAGATTTAGATTTTATATATAGGTAAAAAATATTTTCATCGTAAAAAAAATTATTTGAAAAAATCGTAAAAATTAAAGAATAATATAATTATGAAAATTTTAATAAAATTTCAAAAATATCAAAACAATTAATTACTTATTTTTTAAATTAATTATGTTATCTAGTACTTAAAAATATAAGGATATTTAACGTTATTTTGACTAATAAATTAAAAAGTTATAGAATATGTAATTAGAATATTTTTAATAATTATTTAAATTAGTAATTAGAAATAAAACATGTGTAAATATTTACGATTAATAAATTTTATTAAAAAAACTCTAAACCCAATTAAAGATGTTTAATACTAAATTATTTTAAAAAACAAACAACAATTATTGTTTTACGTGAGATATAGTATTTATTTAAATATAGAGTATGATTTATAAATTCTAATATTAATGTTCAAGTAATATTTTATTGAATTAACTCAAATCTTATTTGATACCTAACAAGATATAAGAAATCTAAAGTTATATTGCTTTATGCATCAGGAACTGATTTTAAATCAAATAATGAAATAATGGAAAGCTCATAAAATGTAAATCACTTCAATTTTTAAAATTTCTTTATTCATTAGAGTTTGAACATTTTCTCTATATAAGAAAGTATGAATTCTTATTTATTAACAACTATGAATTCTTATTTATTAACAACTATGATCCCAAATAAACTTATTGTCAAGTTTCAAAAATTTAATTTTGCTTTAAAATCATATCTTCTTTATTTTGACTAATTTGATATTCTATTTTATTTAATTTAATCAATTTAAAATTAAAACGGGTTCAATTTAATTAAAATTAGTATATTAAATTTATTATTTAATTTAATTAATAAGTTTTATTTTATAAATATCTTGATTGAGGTTAATTTTATTAAATTTTTTTGTCAAAATTTTTCACTGGATTAAGAGATTAGGAACCCCTCAAAAATCATCGAAAGTTTTAAAAACCCATTTATTATTCTATTTCAAATTAGAGGTTAAAAGATTAATTAATATTCCTTAAACAACGTTAAATGAGACACATATTTACAAGTGTCTTGGTGTTTCTAAATGGTAATTACAAAACATCTGTTGCGAACTCACTACCTTGTATGGTTCTTCACTTTTTTTCCCAATACTATCCAAAATTAGTATTATTTCTCTCTCTTTAATTTAATCCTATTTTTTTAGTGGTAAAATAGGAAAAAATAGAACTAGAAGTTGGTGGTATATATGTTCTTAAAATCACGTGTCGGCATAGGTAAATTTGAATTATTCAATTAATAAAATAAAGATTTATATATAGCAATTGTGTCATCCTATCTCGGTGAATTTTTTAGTATGAGTTGCAGAAGTAAAACATGAGTTGATGTGTTGTTTATTCTCCTAGATGTTAATAATGTCTTATTTATTATTTTTAAAATATATTTTAATTATATTATTTATTTATTTTTATTTAAAAAATTATTGTATTAATCTTATATATTATTAACCTAAAATATTATATTATCACGTACTATAACAACAAAATAATTTCTCATCCAAAAGGTTTATATTGGTAATCTTATTGGTTGTTGGGATAAAATTCTTCAAGCTCCCACGGCTGAAGTTACTGAAATTCGAGCACTTTCATTAAAGTGTAATACTCTTGATCATGAATTAACCAAATGATATGGTATTAAATTAGAAATAATTGATGAAAATATATAAATTTTAATTCATTTTATATAAAAATATTTAATTTTTTATCTATATTAAAGATATTCATATTCATATTTTATTTAAACATAAATCATTTTTATGATTGATTTTGGGGTTTTATACATAATAGCCATCTCACACACAATACTTTAAAAATGGACTCAAGTGGGATATTTTTTAAAAAGAGTCAAGATTTCACCTTCAACTTGAAAGCAAAGTTTTTAATCAATTTTATTTAAAAAAAAGATATATTAACTCCATTTTGTAAAACATAATTATTATAAACATAAAAAAATATTAACATCTTATAAATTTATAATTAATTTTAAATACATATTTTTTTATCATATCATATATTAAAAATTTTATTTTAAAAAATAATTTATTTTATAATAAAATAAATATAAATTTATACGTATATTTAAAATGATATGCTAAACATTTTGATAATTCATAAATAATATAATAAATTATTATTATTAATAATAATAAATATAATTATAATTATATTTAATAAATAATTATAATATTAATTGTAATTATGATATAAAAAATAATATTCATAAAAATAATTAAATTATTAAAAAAAATTGTAAAACCTCTCAATCCAACTTTCTACAAGATACAATACAAACATTATCCATCATATCATAAATTTTGCGTTAAAATATTATCTAATATAATATAATTATAATTATTTTTATTATTAATATACTAAAATATATAAATTATATATAATTAATTATATTTTAATACTTAAATAAAATTATTATTTATAAATATTTATTTTCTTAGTAATAATTAAAATTATAATAATATTAGATATATGTGTTACAATGTAATCTATTTTTAAATTTTTTGCAAATACCCTATGATATTAATTGAATATCACAATATATTATGATTTTTATTTTTTTATAACTTCAAAAATTATTATAAAATTGTTTGATTAAAATGTTAATAATTTTTCATAAAAATTTAGTAAAGTTTTTAATAATTTAAAATTTTGTAATTATTTTATAATTTACTATTATTATTTTAAGTTAATTTATAATAAAATTTTGATAAGTTATTTCTTATAAAAAATTATATATTTATTATATAAATATAAATTATTTTTATTAACTCAAAATTTTATTTTTATTTATTATTTATTAAATATTTTATAATTTATTATTTAAAATAAAAATAAATTATTAAATTTTTTTCGACATGTTCCAGTTGAAGATATTTTTTTTTTGTTTTGAAAAGAATGATATTTTTTTTGTTTTGAAAAAAAAAAGAGAAAAAAATGTGCTGGGGAATTATAAAAGTAAGTGGAAGAAGAAAGTGGTGACCGATTACTTGTTTAAAAGGTTATAATTTGGCTCTTTTTAAACTAAATTAAGAATGAGCCTTTTTTAAAACTATTTTATTTCAACTGATCATTTTAGACAAAATCTCATTGATTTTTAACATTTAATTAACGTTAATTATTGATGTGATAGAACTTAATTAATTATCATTAATTATTTCAAATCATACAAAAAAATGTAAATATTAATTACCATTCTTTTATATTTAAAATACATTTAACTTGTGTAAGCCAAATGTTTTTTTAGCTATACTAAATATACTGTTTGATATAAAATCTCCTCACATCTTACATTAATTATAATTAATTTTTTTAAGAATTATATATTAAAAATAATTTTACTTATATTCGAAAGTATGAGAAAACAAGAAAACCACATTAAGAAAGAATCTCGAACTATCACATTAAAATGGAATGCAATTCAATTACATATCAAATCAAATCCCTACTTTTTGGTGGTCACAAGTCACACCTAGACACACTACAAAGTTGAAGCGGCTTACACGCTATGGCGTATAGTAAAAGCCCAAAGGCCGAAGTTAAAATAACCCAAAACCGAGGCCCAAAATTGACAATCACACAATTCTCAACGGTTTCCTTTTTTGGACGAATCTCATCTATCGGCTGAAATCTCATATCACAAAATTGTACGGTTAATATTAATTTGACTTTCAATATAATTTTCTCTGTGCTGACCGACCCCACATATTTGAATTCAAAAAATAAACTTATAACGTCACAATTTGCTTAACCTAAACAGATACAATCCGGTTCTACCATATTTTGAACACTACTACTCTTTGATCTATCTAGAGTAATCTCTTTCCTTATCTGGATTTTGCGTTTTTGTGGAAGTGGAACACCCGGAGAAAATTTTCACGAGAAAGTGCCAAGTTGGTTTATGGATTCTTTGTCTTTATATGTTATTCTTTTCTACAAAATGAAGTCTTTTGCCATTCTTGAACCCAAAAAAAATTGTAAATTTGGAATTGGGTTGATTTTATTTCATTTCTGTTATATTGGAACATGATGCAAAACGGGAATTAGTTTCTGGATTTTGATGGGTTTTTGATATTTGTAGAAAGAAGCAACAAAGATTGGGTGTTCATGGAAGTTTCTGAAAGAGCGGGTACGCATGATATTAATATGGCTTCCAGAAAAGCTGAAGAAGCAGGTTGGTCTTACTTTAATTACATCTTTTTTCTGGTCTTTTTTTCTTCTTTTTTTGGGTTCTAAATAAGTGAAAGGAAATGGAAAGAATAGGTAAAGAATCGATATTGGGTATGTTAGTCTCTTTAGTTCAACAAATATAACATTTCTGTTTTACTTGGTTGGGTGGAGGTTTTATTTATCGGTATTGGGTCCCAAATCGTAACAAATCAAATATTTATTATCAGAAGCCTAATTGGGTTTGGGGGTACTTTCAACGATTTTTCAGTGATCTATTGGTTGATTCTATGTTTTAAAAATGTCAGCTTGGAGGAGGTTTCAAGCTGTTCAATGGCTTGGGAGTTTAGTTGGTCCGCTTGGCATATCAAATCAGCCATCTGAGAAAGATTTCATTTCTTGTCTGAGAAATGGTATTGTTCTTTGCAATGCTATCAATAAAATTCACCCAGGAGCAGTTCCCAAGGTAATACATTTTGATCTTTTCTTTATTTCAAGGTAACACATTTTGATCTTTTCTTTATTTCATAATTTATCTTCTTGGTGTTTGAATTATATGTTTTTTAATTTACTTCATAATGTCTGATTTTGAAATTACATAAAAGGTTGTGGAGAGTCAATCACATTTACAATCTTCCATTCGAGAAACTCAGCCACTTCCTGCATATCAGTACTTTGAGAATGTCCGCAACTTCCTTGTTGCTACAGAAGAGTTGAAACTGCCTGCCTTTGAAGCTTGTGATCTTGAAAGGGTGAACCATTTAGTTCTTTGTGTCATACTATATCCTTATCTTCAAATGCTTGTTTTTATATATTTGTGTTGTCACACTTAATTGTTCGTTACATCAGGATACAATGGAAGCAGGATCCGCCGCGAGGGTGGTTGATTGCATATTAACTTTAAAATCTTATCATGAGGGGAAAGATATAAGTAGCAATGGCAATGGATTTCATAAGCATGCAAAATCTCCTTTAGTTATGCATTCTGCCAACAAGATGCATTCAAGAGGCTCCGTTGCTATACCATTGGACTCTTGTAGGCGCTTGGATATGTCTTCCATATGCGAAAGACAATCGAACATTGACGGTGACAAACAGAAATTAGAAGGTGTGTTTCCCTTTCTTTACCATTAATTTGTCTCATTTTATGAGAGCCTTCCCTTTTATGATCATCTACAAAATATCCTAGGACAACAATTATGGACCTTCATAATTACTTACCTCTAATAGTAGCAATGCACGAACGTATTAAAGCTAAAATATAAATATCATTGAGTGTTTTTAGTTTAATTAGTAAACATAAAAGCAGAAATAGAAAGCAGTGCATGAATGAAGATACAGGTTTTTGATATCAGATTTTAGATTTTTTCCTCATATTAGCTTTTCACTTTATTCTCACAAGAGATGACCACTTGTAAACAATATTAAAAATTTATTTAGCTTTAAAGATATCTTATTGTGATGCAACTTCTAGTTGTTTAAATGGTAGTATCCAAACCTTAATGCTTGTTCTGCTTTTGATGATATTTACTATCTATTTATGCTAATACTTTTTGTTAAGTTATATTTATTTCACTTGTACTACACTTCTACTATTTCACTTGTACTACACTTCTACTATTTCACTTGTACTACACTTCCACTATTTCACTTGTACTACACTTGTACTACACTTGTACTATTTCACTTGTACTACACTTACTATTTCACTTGTACTACACTTGTACTACATTTGTACTACACTTGTTACAACTCTATAAATAGAGTTCTCCATGTACATTCTAAGACACACCAATACAACATTAAATCATTCTTTCTTCTTATCTCTCATACTCTTCCACGTGAGTATCGAGCCTGTTATATACCTCTAAAATTTCTATCAAAATTTCGCCTCTCTTCATCCCCGACCAACTAGGCTGGCCCTAACTGGTTCACTCTCGGCAAACACCTCGGCCTACGCTCACTCAACCGGCAGGCTCATCTCTTCGGCTCATTCCAACCGGCTCACCTCACCTCGGCCGGTTCCGGACTTGTTTTCAACTCCTCTTTTTATTTTTAAGGATATCTCCTTTATCTTTGTTTCTATATATTTGCTTTACATTTCCTCCATTTATTTCGTTAAAATGGACGAGAAATGATGTCCCAACCAATCTACACCACCCTGATGATACTAACTACCTAGCACAGGCACAAGCAATGAAAAGTTTCTTGAAAGGGCCTTGACTATGGCGTTTCATAGCCAGTGATATCTACATACCACGTCAGAAACCACTTGAAAACAACTCCTTATTCTTTGACCGCCTTGAAAGGCGGGAGAGTAAGCACCATCAAATTATTACACAGTTCCGTAACACCACCCTTACCTTCCATCCATGGTGAATTTGGGCGTTTTGACGCTGCCGAAAGAAGTTTGGGAATTTCTTGAGGCTCGACTTCACTTCTAGCAGTTGTGACCAATATCAACTTCTAACAACTCTTCATACCAAACGCCAAAGGGATGATCAAACCATTAACCAATTTCTCTCGAAATGCATACTATTTGGGATCAACTCGCTCTCACGAACCAACTTGGACGAACAAGATTGATCTTTGAGATGTTTGCAACTTACCGTAATCACCGGCGTCTTGTTATTTTTCTCATGGCTCTCAGTGATCGATTTGAACTGTTCAAGCTTCCTTACTCCATCGGAGTCCTTTTCCATCCTTAGAATCTTTAGCAGAAACCGAGCTTCGCTGAAGAAACTCCGGATGGGGGTTTTCCAAGTTCATCATACGGTCTGTTCTTGCCACCCACTTTTATCGCATACTGAGAGGTTCAAGAGGACTTCAAACATCAGTGCCTCTTGTCACAACCCCCGATCATGAGCTTACACATGTCTCATTCGGGTATGTATATATTGTCTGAAGGGTCCGGACAACGCGAGATTGCTTTCGAATCCTACCGGCATTCCTCGCGGAATCCACTCGACATTCCTCACGGAATCTCTCTGGAATCCCTCTCGAACATGGCAGGGTAACAATAGTAACTCATCTATCTGCTTCATTTTAGGATAATCATGACAAATTTACCTTCTACTCAAGAACTTGAAGGTCTTAAACATGTTCTCTCACGATCTAGTAATCCTCCTTCTGCGCCTTGTCTCTCACGTCGAGGTAAATCTTTATGGTATTTTGATTACCTTGTTGTAACCATTATGACTCATGATACTCACATCTTACTCTACACAATCTTCCATCTCCAGACCTTTAATTCAAGCGCGATGGTTCACGTATGCGTATTGTCTTTGTAGAGACAAGTTTCCACGTCTTACATGTCACTTTTCGACACCTTTCATATTCCCGACCTTACTCTAAATCTTGTCTCTGTTGGTCGATTATGTGAACTTGGTCTTACTATTACTTTTCCTCTTACCGGTTGTCATGTGCGGGATCCACGAGACGGAGACGGATCCTTGGATAGTAGTAAGGTTGGACGATTATTTGAACTTATCGACCTTCGTCTACCCATTCTCCTCGTACTTCCGTTCTTCGCTCCTACTACCCTGTCAACCTGGCATGCGTACTGCAGGCCGTACGTGCATGGGGACGTCTTCGATCCATAGCATCTTACGGTAAATTAGAGATCTGTTTCTATTTCGATAATGTAAATTGTTTGCCTTGTCAATTGGGAAAACAACACTGCTTTATGTTTTAATAAAAGTGATTCTCATGCTCCCGCTTTTGACTTAATTCGTTCGATGTTTGGGGTCCCGTCCCCTTGTCCTACTTATGAGGGATGTGTTTACTTTGTCATTTTTATTGATGATTATTCAAGATTCACGTGGATTTTTCTCATGAAACATAGATACGAATTACCCAAAATTTATTATGATTTTGCCCAAATGGTTAAAACGATTTTCTCAAAATATCAAAGTACTTTAGAGGCGATAATGCTATGGAATATAAAGAAACAAAGTTTTTAAATTTTCTTCGACAAAATGGAATTTGTTTCTCAATATTCTTGTCTGGCATCTCGACAAAATGGAAGAGGCGAAGCGAAAACAGACATATTCTTATCTTGTTCGTACTCTCTCTTCGTTTCTAGTTCTTGTCTGAACGCTTTTGGGGTGGAAGCCTTTTCTGTTGTTTATACCATCAATCGTGTTCTATGCCTATTATTCTGATCAATCCCTTATGAGCGTCTCTATAGTACTTCTCCATCTTATGAAGCTGAAAGTGTTTGGTTAATGCTGTTTTATTCTTCTTCACCCTCGTGAACGCATAATAAATTAGAACCTCGTGCTCGCCTTTGTTGTTTCTTAGGGTATGGAATAAAACACAAAGGCTATCGTTGTTGGGACCTATCTCTAAACGATTGCGCATCTCTCAAATCATGTCATCTTTTGGGAGAACATAAAATGTTTTCCTACATTTCCTCATTTCATGTCTCGTCTCTACCTCACTTCTCATTTTTAATGACCCCGACTATTGATTTATTTCCTCACGACATTGCTCATTACCCTACTTGTCGTCTACTACGGCTTACTCTGATGTGTACACTCCTGGCGATCCTACCATAACAACATCTTAGAAGACCAGCTACACGATTGTCCCGAGTCATCAACCGTCGTTCTACTCGGGTGTAAGTAGTCTTCCTTTTCATCTTCGTGATTACGATGTTTCTCTACTATTTTGTCTCATCGTGAACCCCAGAAACTATGAAAGCTATTTCTAATCCTCATTGGCGGCCAAGCTTCTGTGAGGATGAATTACGAGGGCGTTAACCAAAGCACGTACGTCATGGGATCTTGTTGATCTTCCATCTAATAAATCTTTGATTGGTTGTAAGTGGATTTTCAAAATCAAAACTCATTCGAGATGGGTACGTAGACGATATAAAGCTCGTCGGTTGCAAAGGGTTTTACACGGGAATATGGAATCGACTATGAAGAAACTTTTGCACACAGCAGCTCGCCTTACCTCGTTAGAAGTATCATTCTTTGTTCTTCTTCTTTGCCGAAATTGGAACATGTTTCAAATGGATGTCAAAAATGCTTTTCTCAATGGAGAAATAGCGAGGAAGTTTATATGAAACCTCCTCTGGATACACTGCATTCACCTCGTCAAGTATGCGAGACTTAGTCGTGCTTTACTGTGGCCTCGAAACAAGCTCCTCGGGCTTGGTTTGCCAAATCGACTCTACACTTGCTTGATTTTGGTTTCACTTCGATTCTTATGACTCAGGTCTCTTTATTCGGAAGACTTCCCCACCGGTGTAACATACACTCGCTTTATGTAGATGATATGATCATAACGGGAAATGACTACTAATGGAATTATTGATCTCAGCCGAGTTTCGAGCCATCAATTTGAAATGAAAGACCTTGAGTCGTCTCCATTTACTTCTTGGGCCTAGAAATCTCATCGATTCTCGAGGATATTATCTCTCTGCCAAGCAAAGTACTCTCGATATTCTTAATCGGTACAGCCTTCTTGATTGTAAAAGCGCATCAACACCTACAGAAACCAATGTCAAACTTACTCCATTAGATGGTACTATTCTCTCGGATGCCACGTTATACGAGACAACTAGTAGGCGGTCTTGTTTATCTCACGATCACTCCACGACATTGCCTATGTTGTTCATACGGTTAGTCAATTCATGTACGCTCCACGATCTACCCGTTATCTTTGCGGTTCTTGCATTCTCCGCTATATCAAAGGCACCATGTTTCACGGTCTCCCTTACTCCAACAAGTCTAATCTTCTTCTTTCCGCCTACTACGATGCGATTGGGCGGGTGACCCAATGATCGTCGTTCTACTACTTTGGATATTGTTTCTTTCTTGGAAACTCTCTCGTATCTTGGCGAAGTAAGAAACAATCCCTCACTTCTCGATCCGGTATCGAAGCTGAATATCGTGCTCTTCTTGCGACACCACTTCGAAGAACTTCTTTGGCTCAGTTGGTTACGATATGAGTGTTCTCCAATCAAATGCAACTATCCTATATTGTGACAATCAGTGCTATTCAGTTGCTCACAATAATGTATTTTCATGAACGACAAAACATATCGAGATTGATTGTCATTTTGTTCGTCAACGTATGTTCTTGAACCTTTGTTTGTCTCAAATCAATATCCTCCACGGAGATCAAACAGGTGATATTTTCACCAAATCTCATCTGCAGTGATTTCAAGAATTAGTTTCCAAACTCAAGTTGATTGTTTCTCTTCCTCCTTGAGTTTGAGGGGGGATGTTAAGTTATATTTATTTCACTTGTACTACACTTCTACTATTTCACTTGTACTACACTTCCACTATTTCACTTGTACTACACTTGTACTACACTTGTACTATTTCACTTGTACTATTTCACTTGTACTACACTTACTATTTCACTTGTACTACACTTGTACTACATTTGTACTACACTTGTTACAACTCTATAAATAGAGTTCTCCATGTACATTCTAAGACACACCAATACAACATTAAATCATTCTTTTTTCTTATCTCTCTATACTCTTCACACTTTTGACACTTTTTCTTCTTTTACTTGCTACCTGTGGCAGACTATATGATCGAATCAACGGTGAAGTTTCTTGTTGAGTGTCTGATCAACACAAAGGAAAATATTAATGAAAATTTTCTTGTTGCCTTGCAAAATCGAGATCTGGTAATGTTTATATTAAATGTGTTTCCCTAAGCTGACTGACAAATACTAGTGAAATTAAAGCTAAAGTTGAGTTGATTTTCTCTCTCAATTTTTTCTTATGTAACAGAATTCAACCAGCCTATTTCGCATCATCATGTCTAGTTGTTTGGAGGAAGAGCTTCAGAACAAGCTGCCTGAGGTTCAACTCTTGTCGTCAACTCCCTACCCTTAATGATGTCAATATGAGGTTTCGAGAAATATGCTTACAACTCTTGTGCTTTCTTCCACGTGCAGTTGTACTCAGTATTGAAAGATTCATTTAAAGGAAGAATCAACTCTCCTTTAAAAGAGACATCTCGCCCTCTAGAGAATTCATCTACACTTGAAAGTAACAAGGTATTTTGATATCTCATTCACAATGCTCTGGTAAATTTCTATTTAGAAGTATGATTTATAGTGAAGAAGATGTTCCTTCGCTGTGAATATCTGCTAGCTAAACAATTGTATATTTCAAATTGTCAAGAATAGCAAGAAAGGTTGACACCTTCATAATTTACCTACTTGAGCTAGATACTTTGATGAAGCTCTTTTGTTGCCAATTCGGAAGAAACTGCATGCACTTTTATTTGAAAGATTGCAAATTTTAAACTATGGTTTAGACTGTTTGCCTTGCATGATAGTACATTATACTCGTTGCTAAAGTATATCAGATACTTTTTTTAAAAGTCATACTGCTCTAACAGATTGTAATGTGTTTTTTTATGTGCATATCACAGCGTTGCAAAACATGCTCAAGAAAGAGTAACTGCCACCACAAAGATCTAGTTCAAATGCAAGAAAAAGAACTTATGGTTGGTATCTGTTCGTTTTATCTCTTGTTATACATCTTGCTGACAACTTTTTCATGGAAATGCAAAAAATTTGATTTCAACAATTTCTAGCAAATATTGCTTTGTTTTGATCTGATCCCAAAAATTCAGCAGTATGTTTGCAGCGTAAGTTTGACATATTAATTTTTCTTGACTAAAAAGTAATGAAAAGTTTACCTATGCGTATTGTGTAGGTCTAACAATAAATTATCAAAGTTGTAATGACATATTAATTTATCTAACAAATCATAATATCTCGCAATAAAATCAATGATGTAGTTTTAAATCACATATGCGTATTGTGTAGGTCTGTCTTACTATGTTTTACTTCTTTTTTCTTTTTGCAGGGTATCAAGGCCTTGTTGTTGCATACAAAGAACGAGTTTTCAGACTTACAATCCCAGCTGCTGCGAGATTTGAAGAACCTGGGTATGTGCTAGTTTGGTAGAGGAATTCATAATTGCTGACTGCATTTCCCTAAGTTATGAACTCAAATATATAACATCTTTTTCTTCTCTCTCTTTTCATTGTTTTTCCTGAGGTGTTCATTGGATCTTTAGATCTTTATATTTAGGAGAAATGTACCGGAGACAAACTATACATGTGGCTTTTATGCTAATGGAATTGAACTTGTTCTTCAAATCTTCTGGAGAAGTTGTATTTGAAACTAAACGTCACTTTGTGTGTTCTGCAATTGTTCAGGTACTCAGGTCTGTGAGCTATCTACTGCTGCTCTTGGGTATCACGGGGTGGTTGAAGAGAATAGAAAGTTACACAACATGGTTCAAGACCTGAAAGGTTAGAAGCTTCCAAGCATAAAAATTAGTGAATCTCATTTTTAACTTTGACATCCTATGAAGGTTGCTAACTTTGATTTTAATGTAGTGATCTTACCTTTATTTTAATTTTATTCAGGTAGTATTCGAGTTTTTTGTCGAATTAGGCCGTCATTTGTTCCTGAAGTCAGAACGATCATAGATTTTATTGGAGAAGATGGTTCACTAGTGCTCTTAGACCCATCAAAACTAGGGAAAGATGGCAGGAAAATTTTTAATTTTAACAAGGTGTTTGGTCCAGCTACAACTCAGGGTAATAAGATTACATTATAAGATACCATTATACAGCTATCTACTCTAAACTTACACTTACTGAAACTTACTACAATTTCAGATAAGGTTTTTAAGGAGACTCAACCTTTAATTAGGTCTGTGATGGATGGTTACAATGTATGCATATTTGCTTATGGTCAAACTGGATCTGGCAAAACACATACCATGGTAAGACAATAAAGAAGAAATGATTGCCCTTTTACTCAATTTTAAATAATTGTTGTCCATGAGACCTAGACCTATGGATTAGAAACCTCAAAATAACTTAAATAATCGAATTGGTCCCAAAATAACATATTAGTTTGTCTATAACATGTACTTATGTATATATTTAATTTATGTAATCTCTGTATATAAATGAATGTACATTATATACAGTGTACTATGATATATCTACACACCAAGTATAATATATACTTGTTATTTAAGGTCTGGACTCTAGATTTATTGACACTGACAAAATTTTCCGCATTATTTTCAATGTTAACAGAGTGGTCCATCAGGGTGTTCAACTAAAGATATGGGGATTAATTATCTTGCACTCAATGATCTCTTTCAGATATCTAATAGAAGGAAGGACATAATAAATTATGAAGTTTGTGTTCAAATGGTTGAAATATATAACGAGCAAGTACGAGATCTTCTAATAGAAGATGCATCAACTGCCAAATATCCTTTCATACTATCTATTCTATGTTATAGGTTGGTTTTCAACTTGTTAACAATATTTAGTTGTGTCGAAATGAGAAGAAAAAATGTAGTTCTCCTTGACAAAGCACAAATTAGAGATTCGTAGCTGCATTGGTGAAAATGGATTCAGCCTTCCTAATGCTACTACACATTCTGTGAAGTCTACCTCTGATGTTCTTAACCTTATGAAGCTTGGTGAGATGAATCGAGTTGTCTGTTCCACTGCAATGAATAACCGTAGTAGTCGTTCTCATAGGTATTTTTCGAGTATAAAATTTGTTACATATCGAAAACAAGAAGATTAGTATATATTACCTAACACTAAACAAGGTTCTTTGATATGTCCAAAGTGTCCTGACAGTTCATGTAAATGGAAATGATGCATCCGGAGGCAAGTTGCGGAGTTGTCTTCATTTGGTAGACCTTGCAGGAAGTGAAAGAGTGGACAAATCTGAAGTTACTGGAGATAGGCTCAAGGAGGCACAATATATCAATAGATCTCTCTCTTGTTTGGGAGATGTAATCACAGCCTTAGCACAAAAAAATTCACACATTCCTTACAGGAACAGCAAACTCACTCTTCTTTTGCAAGACTCCTTAGGTTGTAATTCCATGATTAATGTCATATATTTCATGATTGCTTGTGCTTTTGTTTAAAGTGGTTTTATAAGTATGTACTTTTGTTTAAAGCATATAATTTGATTTCTAAGCTCTAAGAGCACTTCTAACAAAAAAAACACTATTTTTCGCTCTGAAGCACTTTTTTGGCATCATATCTCCCATGCTCATAAATTATCTCCCATGCTCATGGGGCAATGTGACCTCACAAATTTGTAGCTTCTTGAAATAAGTAAAAATTGTTATCTAACTATAGCAAATATCTTTGTGGAATATTGTCCTTCAGGTGGACAGGCTAAAACATTAATGTTTGCTCATGTGAGTCCAGAAGAAGATTCCTTTGGTGAAACAATTAGTACTTTGAAATTTGCTCAGCGTGTTTCAACTGTTGAACTTGGTGCCGCTCGATTGAACAAGGAAAGCAATGAGGTCATGCAACTTAAAGAACAAGTAAGCATATTTGTTTTGACTGGCTTTGCATTTGAATCATTCATTTCATGTTTGTTGTTAGAAACTTCCCTTTATGTGTAATGAACTGCCTTAATCAGCTTGAGTTTTCACAAAATGTTGCAGATTGAGAGCCTTAAAAAGGCACTGGCAAACAAAGAAGGTCAAAGTGAGCAAATAAGTAGAACATGCGAGAAACCAAGAGCATTATTTGAGAAAACTCCTCCACGTCCTAGACGAATGAGCATTGAAAATTGTGGCATAATGAAGAATGGTAAACCAATGAACATTGAAGACAGAAAGGGAATGAAAACACCATTACCGAATCGTTCAAGAAGATCAAGTTTAGAAGGTGCAAGATCTGTGAAGAAAGATGTGCCAAGTTTAAATGTAGCAGATGATATAGGTAGCAGGCATGAGTACCAAGACGCAGAACCTGCCATAAAACCATATGAACATCCCCCCAATGGCAGTTACACGTCAGAAGAATCTCATGCCAAGGCTCCTCCTCGAAGTCCTATTAGTGTCTCATATCATAAACAAGCAATAAGAATGGATAGTAGAACACAAATTCCTTCTCTACAGCTTCCTAAAACACCTGAAAGGCCAGTGTTTTCCCAAAATGAAGTTCAGATTAATAAAATGAGAAGTCAGCTTTCTACTTCTAAGGATTATCAAACACCTAACTTGATTAGTAGTAGCACAAATGGAAAAGGATGTCAGATAAGGAAATCACTGAGGACCATTGGAAAGCTTATCAACGGGTCTGAAAAGAGGTATGTAAAGCTGAAACTTGTTATTGTTTTCATTTGATAGCTTGGGATTTTGTCTCTTCTACCTATTTGTATGTTAACTATGGATTTAGAACCTCTTTTCCTTTTGGTTGAAAGTGTTTTCAAATGGCTTAAAGCACTTTCAAGGGTGTTTGTCAATCTCCATGAGAAGTGGTTTTAAAATTTTGAAAAATGTTATTTTTACTTTTAGGAAAAGTAAGTAAACTTGTTTATTTTTTAAAGTAATAGTTTAGGATGCATTAATTATTAAATTACCACTCTAAACTACTTCTAGCTTTTATGCCAAACATCTAAATTCTTTTCTTTAAACCACTTCTAAAAGAAGCACATCTAAATGGGCCGCCCTATAGGACTTTACAAACTAAGATACTTCCTGCAAACTTTTGCTATTTTTCCTAATGAAGTCTATTGGTAAAACTGCAGAAACTTACAAAATTTAATGGAAGCACAAACAAGCACAAAAAGTAGTAAAAACAATGAGGAGAGATCACCTATTGCAAGTAATTTAAGGACAGAACGGAGGCAATCACTAATAGGCATTGAGACATTAGGGTCATATAGTAGGAGATCTTCTCTTGGAGGAAGGCTACCCGACAACAATAGTAAGCAGTGTTTCTTTTTTTTTTTTTTTTTACTTAAGTCTCCAAGTTGAGTTTAAGTACCATATATTATGTGTTTGTATTTTAGGTGTTAAGGATAACAGAAATGCAAAAACACCTCCTCCAGTTTGCTCATCAACGAAGTTGGCTAAGCGGTGGCTTTAGGACGACATAATATGACTCCAAGAATTATAAGATAACTGCATTGGTGCTTTGACTTGAAGCACACTGATTGACTTGACTGCTCATAATGTGTTAGGGGCATGTTCCATTCATGAAAATTTAGACTGTTTGAATGTAACAGATTTACATGCAATACCATTTTGCCTGCATTATCTTCACAAATAATCAAGAGTGACTTCTAATTATTATAGAGATCAAATCCTTGTCTCACTAATAAAAAGTTTTTCAGAATTTTGTTTATATGTTGCAAGTGGCTGATCAAGAGATCAATGGTTCATTGTTTGATACTTTGTTTAATAAAAAGTTTTCTCACTAATTGCGTGATGTTACCTCAATGCAGTTATGATTATTTCCTTGAAGACACTGATATTATGTTATATCGAAATTTGTACTTTTTTTATTTTTTGATACTTTTATTCTCCCTTACGATATTTTGGTTAATTTTAACAATATTCATGAAGAATTAGAGTAATTTAGAGATATCATTATTATTGTTAAAATTAATCAAAATATATATCAATAATTTAAATAAAGGTATTTTATGTATCTTGTTTTTTATTTTAAATACTATGAATATAGTTTTTACAAATATACTAACATGTTTATACTAAATTTAAGTTCTCCTCGGTATTTTTCTCTTTATTAGCATATAGAATTTAAGTTTTATATCTAAAATAATGTACTTGCATGGACATCTCATTGTGACTTTGTATTGTGTAAAGAAAAAATTTAGCATGGGTCAAGTAGTAAAGCATGTTTCTCATTACACTTTTGACTTTTTAAAATATTTATGGAAAAATCGTCATGATAACTTATCAATCAATTGTTATAATTATATCATTAATTACATTTTAATTTCTTATTATTAGATAAAATTAACACTTATTATCATAATTTTGTTTATATGTTGCAAGTGGCTGATCAAGAGATCAATGGTTCATTGTTTGATACTTTGTTTAATAAAAAGTTTTCTCACTAATTGCGTGATGTTACCTCAATGCAGTTATGATTATTTCCTTGAAGACACTGATATTATGTTATATCGAAATTTGTACTTTTTTTATTTTTTGATATTTTTATTCTCATATTTTGGTTAATTTTAACAATATTCATGAAGAATTAGAGTAATTTAGAGATATCATTATTATTGTTAAAATTAATCAAAATATATATCAATAATTTAAATAAAGGTATTTTATGTATCTTGTTTTTTATTTTAAATACTATGAATATAGTTTTACAAATATACTAACATGTTTATACTAAATTTAAGTTCTCCTCGCTATTTTTCTCTTTACTAGCATATAGAATTTAAGTTTTATATCTAAAATAATGTACTTGCATGTACATCTCATTGTGACTTTGTATTGTGTAAAGAAAAAAATTTAGCATGGGTCAAGTAGTAAAGCATGTTTCTCATTACACTTTTGACTTTTTAAAATATTTATGGAAAAATCGTCATGATAACTTATCAATCAATTGTTATAATTATATCATTAATTACATTTTAATTTCTTATTATTAGATAAAATTAACACTAATTAACCATAAGTTATTATAATATAATTATCTTGAAAAAAAAATGTTACAAAATTTAAAGGAAAATTGACGCACTATTTGTGATCTATCAACTATCTGGAATTACCAGGAGAAAAGAAAAAGGTAGTTGACATGCCAAAAAATTAAAAGCTATATTTGAAACCTTGATCCTTGAACCTTAGCTTCTCCTCATAATTTTGTTAATGTTGCATTGTACGTACTTGTAAAGAAGATTTTAAGCAATCCTGGTACAACAATTACAACATCTTTCCATGAACCATGTTAACCTATTCAAAAGGGGAAAAATATAAATTAATTAATTACTATAATTTAGTCATACCTAATTGTAATTCATGTATCCGGTAAATTAATAAATATATAATCTAGCTATCTATAAAGTTTTAAACATATTATCTAACTTTATCGAATAATAAAAATAATACTTGAGTATAATTAATGGTATAAATATACCACAATGTTATATTTTCGGTGATAGATTTGTACAACTAAAAAGGAATTTAGTGATAGATTTTGTACCATTAATAAGAAATTTTGTGATAGATTTGTACTACTAATAAAAAGTTTTAGGATAGATTTATACCACTAATAAGGAGTTTGTGGTAGATTTATACAATCAATAAGGAGTTTGATGTCAAATTTATCACAACATTGGTATATTCGTATCACTAATTATATTTAAATATTATTTTTATCATTCAATAAAATTAGATTATATATTTATGATTTTATGATAATTTTATGATATATTTATTAATTTAACCTTCTTATGTATATTCTTTTAACAAAATTTGTTTCTGTGTAGAATAAATCGAATAGCTAAGAAGTCTAAAATTAAAAAGTCATAGGCTCAGATATTATCCTAAAAAATTTCTTTTGAAAAAAAAAATAGAATGAACAAATTTATTTTTCAACTGTTAATTTGATGATTTATTTCCTTTTATTTACTTGTAAATACTTTACCATCTATTATCATCATCACCGTTGTCGTTTTTAAGATCCATATTATATGATGTCCTTAAGATAAAATTTTCTCTTCACACGAGTATTTGAGATTAAGTAAAAGTTACCTCAAAAGATACATGTACTCTATCACACTAAACCTAGCCCAAGAGTTAAATTTTGTGATATTAGAAATAGTTTGCTGCAAAGAAATTTAGAAGAGAAGTTGTTGGTTTTTGTTGTGTCTTTTCCCTCAGTTGTAAAGTATGTGACTATTGGAAAATTGATGTAGTAATAACTGTTGAAACTGCCACAACAATTGAACCATGAACTGCTGTAAAAAAAATGCACCGTGAAACTGCATTAACAAATGCTTTTGTAACAGCTGAAACCTTTAACTGTTACAGAAGTTCAAATTGTTTCACTAAGAAGGAAAAAATTCACATGTAATAAAAGCTAGAACTCATAAGGCCCATCGAAATTAGACAACATTTGTGTCCATAGGACGTGTACTTGGAGTTTTAAATTTTTGGCCCTGACATCCTAGGATTTGCACCCTTTATACGCCTGCATGTAGAAAGAGCTTTCTTGCTATACTAGCTCACCACTCTTATGAAAGAAAATGCTATAGAAAACCTTTAATGTGTTGTTTGTTATCCGTGTTGGAAAAACTCAATACAATCAAAATTTTCTTTTCAATAAGTGAACTTTGAGATTAAATTTCTCATTTACTTAATATCATTTTGAGCATGCAAATATATGATTTCAAAACCATCATGGAAGAGAATCCAAATCAATCCCGACCATACATTTATACCAAGTAGACCCCATTCAAAATGATGCCTCAAAATGGCACTTTAACATAGGTTAAAAACCCTTAATTTCAAGCAATCTCTCACATGAATGAAAATTGACATTTTTTATAAAAAAACTTATTTAAATCAATTTGGCACACAGTGATAAAGTTCAACGGTTTGATACCTGCATAGTATAGGTAGGTGTTACCCTTTGAACTTTCATTGTGAAAATATGTTTAGTTTACTGGCTAATAGTATATGCGATGTCCTTGAACTGTTCTTCCATTTATATAAACGATGACATACTTCACACAAGAATCTTCCCTGATATAATCTAGTTCTCATTGTTATGTTCATTTTGGCCATAAATGTATGCCTGATTCTATGAGAGTTTTTATAGAATTGAGCCTGATATGGTTCTATTTCAAAGCGACCTCACTTTTCTCTCACATATGTGATCTCTTATCATTAAGAGTAATCCACAGAGAATAACCTACAATATTTCGCTCGGTATTCTCTCTATAAAAATCATTAAAAACTTTATATTTTTCCTATGGATATCACTATTTTCATCATAGGAATGGACTTGAGAGAAAACCCATCCACTGTGGTCTCACTAAGTCTTTAAAACTATGTTATTCCTTTGAACCTAGATCTTAGGATCTCCAGTCAACTAGGTTGGGTTTTCTTTGCAAATCCTTAATCACTCATGGGCATTAGTCACATTCCCTTCAATGAAGTCTTAACTAACTTTCTATTTAACCCTTCGATTAACGGATCTGTTATGTTATCCTTTGACTTCACATAATCAACAAAGATAACTCTAGTTAAGAATAGTTATCTAATAATATTATGTCTATAACATGTGTCAAGACTTATCATTATACATATTGTTTTATGCCTTGCAAATAGTCGATTGACTATCACAATGGATGCATACTACAGACACATGATTTACCCACTTAAGAATATTATTTAAGAAATTGTATAGTTGTTCAAATTCTTTACCATATTTATCTAAAATGATGAACTTTGATTCCATTGTGGATCTAGCTATGCAAGTTTGTTTAGAGGATTTCCATGAAACAACTGCACCACCCAGTGTGAACACATATCTATTGGTAGACTTTAAGTCTTTCATTTTAGATATCCAATTTGCATTATTACATCCTTCTAATGCAGCTGGATATCTTGTATAGCGCATTATATAAGTATATGTGTATCTTAAGTATCTATTCTTAAATAGGTTCATATTTACATCTACTGGAGTTCTAATAATTCTAGTATCGTCATTATTGAATTTTTCAAGAATTTTGTCAACATAATGACATTGGCTTAGAATGAGCCCACTTGATATCCTTAATATCTTAATTCATATGATTACATTAGTAGATCTCGTGTCTTTCATGTCAAACTGAAGTTAAATATGCTTAGTGGATTTGGTCATTTGATTATTACTACCCATAATTAACAAGCCCTTAACATAAATATACAAGATGACATAATTATCTTCAGTGTCCTTAACATATACACATTTGTCACATTCGTTAATTTCAAAACCATTTATTTTTATAACATTATCAAATTTTTCATGCCATTGTTTTGATGTTGCTTTAATCCATATAACGACTTCACTAATTTACATAACTTTCCTTCTTATCCTAGGATGAAAACCCTCAGGTTGTTCATATAGATTTCTTCATCTAACTTTCCATTTAGGAAGGTTGTATTTACATCAATTTGATGTATCTCAAGATTTTGTAAAGCCACGATTGCAATTATCATCCTTATGGATGTTATTCTCATTACGGAAGAATAAGTATCAAATTAAACAAGGCCATATCGTTGGTTGTAACCCTTAATTGCAAGTTTAACCTTGTACTTTTCAATTGATCAATCTACTCTACATTTTCTTGTGAAAATCAACTTGAACCCTAGTGTTTTACTACCAATAGGTAAATAAACTAGTTTCTAAGTGTGATTTTATAGAATGGAATCAATTTCACTATTAATGGTCTCTTTCCATTGAGGACCTTCAGAAGAGTTTACAACTTCTTCATAGGTTTAAGGTTCACTTTCTAGAAAATAGGTAAGAAAATATGGACCATAGGATGTTTCTATCCTAACCCTCTTACTACGTATGAGTTTAACCTCAACCTCTTATTCAGGTTCTTGTTATTAACTATCTTCATTCATAGTTTTATAAGTCTATTTGGACGAACTTGACTTGCCTTGAGATTTACATAAAAATATACGTTCAAAAAACGATCCATTCCTTGATCCCATTATTGTGTTTTTTTCTATGTTTAGGATCTTTGACTCATGCACAAGAAATTGACAATCTATCATTTTTGGACCTATCTTCACCTTCTTAGGTATAAATATGATTACTTTAACAAGGCTATTCGTAAATATTTATAAAAAGGTACCATTCTTTTAAGTAATTCATATGGTGTCTTTTGTGCCTTTTTCAGTGTATCTTATTTAAAAGGTAGTTAGTTGACAAAATAGTTTTCCTTACTACTCTATGGTAACTTAAAACTTAATAGAATTTCATTCATAATTTATTTCAAGGTATAATTCTTACAGTCAGCAATACCATTTTGCTAAGGTAAATAAAGGGTTATGGTTTCATCTATGAATCTTTTTTGTGCACAAAATTCACTAAAAAGTGCTTCAAATCGCGATTACTTTGCATTACCTTAATTTTTATGTTGATTTAATACGAACTTTCACTTTATAAAGAACAAACTTCTCTATAACTTCCTTTTTTGCTTTTAAGTAGATACATATAGTTGTATTTCGTGCTATCATCGACAAAAGTAATAAAGTACTAATTGTCATTCATTATTTGAAGAAATTTTAAATCATATAAATCATTATAGATTAAGTTAAGGGGTTCAATGTTCCTTTCAATTTGTAAGTCCTATTGTATTCTATATCTGTGTGTTGATTTTATGTGTACAAAACACAATGTATGTTTATTTTACTTAGTATATTTGACTTCCTCTATTTAAGGTTGGTTATTGGCGAGCGAGCTGATGTTGTCGTTCTTATTTTTATTTCATTTTGGGTGTGAATATTTTTCAAGGTAGGTAAGGTGGTCATTCGAGGCTCTATAAATACCCACACCTCTCTTAACTCTTTACCCATGTTTTGAGTGCCTAAACTCTACCAAAATTCATACTAAAATGTATATCTGTTTTCGAAATCGTTTTGGAAAGCTTACTTTAAAGTGTGGATCATTTAGTGAGTTTAGTAATCAAATCGTAATCTATGTCCATACGTGATTTGACAATGTATCTCCCGTACATGATTTAAGTTCTGTGAATGATAGTATGATCTTTGGTACCCTTGAAATCGAGAATGATCCTCGAGGTGTCTCCTTTTACATATAAAATGATACTAATCTATGACTACTGATCACACCATATTTGGTGATGTTGGTTGTGGAGGATAGTCGGATTCATATGACGATCTAGGTTATAACTAAAGCAACAATAGGTTGCTCGAACAGAGACCCCAACTGATAGAGGTAATAGTGGATTTATTTCTTTCAAAGTTATAATTGTTTTATTAATTAGTGAATTGTTTGTTGCTGAGTAATTGCCTTAAGTAACATGAGAATGTTACCACATAGATACAGTCTCTATGTGGACTTACCTCGTTACATCACTTGTTGTGAATGATCATTGTTGTGTTAGTACAATTTGAGTTTAAGATGTGTATGTTACAACATACTATAGCTTAACATAATGTATCTTTGTGTTAGTACAATTTGAGTTTAAGATGTGTATGTTACAACATACTATAGCTTAACATAATGTATCTTAAACTCTAATTAGAAAGCGTTTATTATTTCTTGCCTTCTGTTTGATATATAATATATGTTGTTAAAAGTTATCTACTTATTAGTATTATTCCATATTCTGTTTATACGAGTTAAGGTTGAGTCGTTAAGAAGTCTGTATCTCCTTACCCTGATAGTGTATCAAGTCATAGACTCTTTCATAATGCAATCAAATGATGACCTTGTCATTTTTTACCTTAACATAAATCTCACATTTATGTTCTGAATCTATTTGGAATGCGAGTATACAATTCATGTTAATTAATTTATGCAATGTATCGTAATTAATATGACCTAATTTTCCATGCCACAAGTTCGAATACTCAATCAAATAAGTAGAAGAATTAACTTTAGTAATATTCCTAGTTTTTGCAATTATTACATTGATCTTGAACAACCCATCAAATACATACCATTTCCCCAAAAACATCCATTTTTTGGTCAAAAAGACCTTATCAAATTCAAACACCATCTAGAAGCTATGCTTGTTCAACAATGAACTCAAGACAAGTTTCTCACGGATGTCTGGTACATAGAGTACATTCATCAATGTAAGCTCCTTCCTAAAGATCATCTTCGGTTTGACCTGACCTTACCCTTGTATGGTTGATGTGGTAGAGTTTCCCATGAAGAGCTTCTCTTCATCCTTCACTAAATCAAGAATAGTGAATAGCTCCTTATCTGAGCATATGTGTCTTGTTGCACCAATACCAATCCATCACACCATTGGGTTTGACCCAATGACAAGTGATGTCATCACTCATATTTGTCTCATGATTTTTGTTCCTCCTTACAAGCCTAGAATTTGAGGCCTTATGTCTAAAACATTGACAGTTGTACCACTTCCATTTGAATCCTTATTTTTTTAAAACACTATATTTAGGTCCCAACTTTAACAATTTTTCTTACTTGTTTTTATTTATATTATTGTTCATTTAGCTTTAACCATACTCCACAATATTGGCATTTGGCCTTATCGAGGTGTACCCTCTCTTTGTAGAAGCTTTATTGTCTTCTTTCACTTTGAACTTAATGATCAAATCTTTCACGTTTACCTCCTTTTCCTTGTGTTTAAGGTAGGATTTGAATTCCTTCCATGAAGATGGTAGCTTCTCAATAATAGCAAATATCTAGAAGGCATTATTAAGAATCATCCCTTCATCCTGAATCTCAGTCAATATGCTTTGGATTTCTCCCACTCGACTTATCATTAACTTGGAATTCATCATTCGATACTCTAGAAAATGACCCACCACAAATTTCTTGACATAGACATTCTAAGTTTTATATTTTTGGTCCAAAGAATCCCACAAGTCCTTAGACGTTTTCTCTTTGCAATACTTATTGTGTATAGAGAATCACTAAGGGTATTTAGAATATAATATCGACACAGGTAGTTAGAATGCATCCATATTTTAATAGCACTAGTAGAATACACATCATGTTCACCCTCAGATTGCTTGGAAGCCTCCTTCTACCTTTTGAAGTTCAAACTATTGAAGTTCTCTGATGTCTCATAAATAACATGGTTCAAAAGAACCAAAACTACCAACAATAGGGTAATCCTATTAGTCATAGAATGCCCAATAATAGGGTAATCTTATTAGTCATATAATGTCCGAATCGACAACATTCATAATTGGGTTCTTAGTTTTGTACATATAATAATCTTTTTATAAAACAATTCAAAAATAACAACCAAATCTCAAATATATATATATGTATATATATATATATATATATATATATTAATTTTCAGTAATACAAAAAAAATTAGTAATACAGCAAACCAAGAAATGCAATGAGAAAAATAAATTAGATTCGCCACAGGTACTAGAGAAAAGACCAAAAGAATTAGTTAAATTTGTTAGCTGAAATTGACAAGACAGTAGCAAAAGAATAATTTGGAAAAGAAGAAGGAAATAAATAAACGAATACTGATTAAAAAAATAAAGAAAGAAAGAAATTGATACAAAGAGATATTAAGTTAAAGAATCTGCAAAGCCAAAATATTTAGAAGAAGAACAACATGAAATAATATTAAACCACAAAGTCTAACAGTTGAGAAAAAAAAAATACAAGCAGTAACAGCAGAAAGCACATTCATAAAAGACATTAATTATCAAAAATGAAGGAAGGGCAGCAAAACATGTTAGTACCGAAAAAGCAAATTGTAATTATTAAGTCTAGTAAACCAGGGTTAAGAATAACAAAGAACAAAAATTATCGCAGGTAAACTTAGAAAATTGATTTGCAAAAGTGATCAGTTAAAACCTGTAAGATAAAGTAGTACTAGTGTAAAACTGCATAAAAAGGTACTAGCTAGGGTAAAACTGCATAAAAACAATTTCAGTTTAGAAAAGAAGCAAAAGTAAAACACAGTTTTTTTTTAAATGACATTAAAAAAATTAAATCTTAAGATAGTAGGATATAATGTATTTGACAAATAAGATTTCACTTTATATATTAATTACATAATATCTTTCTGATAAAATTTTCCCCTCACATGAATATTTGAGATTATGAAAAAATTACCACCAGAATACAACAATTAATTAGTAGCCTATGAACACTAATATAAACTACTCCCCATTGAATCACATTGAACCTATTTCTATAGTTAAAGTTTGTATATATTATAAATAGTTTGTTATATGTAAATTTCGAAGAGAAGCTACTAGTTTTTGTTGTCTTTTCCCCCAACTACGGAGCCAAATTATGGCCATTCATATGTGGTTGTTGGAAAACTGATACAATAGTTGCTGAAACTGTTACACCAATTGAACCATGAAATTGCTACAATGAATGCACCATAAAATTGCTGTAACAAATGATTTTGTTACAGTTGAAATAAGTTTCTTCAATTGTTACAAAAGTACAGGCAATTTCATTGAGAAGGAAAAAAATCCATATGTAGCAAAAACTAGACCATGCAAGATCCATCCATTGAAATTAGATGACATTGGTGTTTGACAATATGTGCGATTAGAGTTTTGAATTTTTCTCTTAAATATTCGAGGATTTTTTGCCCCATGTATCCACACATAGAGAGAGCTTTCTTGTTAAACTGGTTATCATTCTTACGAAATCAAATACTATATAAATATATAATTTTGAAGTTCTAATTAAGGAGAACCCAAATCAATTACGATCACGTATTTATACCAAGTGAATTCCAATCAAAACAATACTTTAAAATAGGTAGAAAAATCTCAACTTTTCAACAAAAATTACTTAGTCAACTACACAAGTAGAAGAGTTTTTAGAGCTCACTCTGTAATGATTAACAACCCACCCATCCGTAAAAATGGAATGTTTGATAACTCTTTATGCCTTGAACGGTGTAAAAGGTTATAATTGCCACAAATTCGAATTGTCAAGTGACTTCAACTATAAGTAAATTTCCTAACCTATGATGACGCTCTAGTGCCTTGGAAACTATTTCATCTCTTCGTTCGCTTAAGGAGAGGTCCGTGGGGCTTTTCGAGTATACAAGTGTAACATATTCAACATGGTGCCAACAAAGTCGTAAATCAGGTTGTTTGGAACTCTAAAACTAAGATGGTGTATTGATCATTCGATTTGGACCTTTAATTATATGTCCTCTCTTAGTAAACAGAGTTTATTATTTCTTTTTTATTATATTTTCTTTATTTAGAATAATAGGTTTGTATTGTGATATATGATCCAAGAAAATATTTCTTTATTGTGTTAAAAAAATTTATTGAAATTGGTTTGATTTAGTAACCGACTCTTTCAACCTTATGGTTATTATCTATAGTAGAAACACATAAAATAGGATTAACTTGAATCAACATAAACTATTTATGGTGATTTTCTTTATTTATTTTTCCCAAGTTTACTATTGTTTTTTTTTTTGTATTTCATTAAAAGAAGAAATATAAAATGAAAGTAAAATAAGGATGGATTTTATTAGGAAATTGAGTTTATTTGTTTTTGTTTGATAAATTACGTAAAAGTGTTAATACTAATAAATAAATAAAAAGTGTTTCATGATTAAACCAAAAAAAATTGCAAAATATTATTAGGATTCAAAAAGCATATTACATATCTTTATTTTAAAATTATTTTATTCAAAAACAACTTTAATAAAAACACAATCAAACAAACTTTTAAAATTATTTTATTCGAGCTAGAAAAGCTTACAAGTCCTTGAGGCAAGAGCTCCTGAAATCCGAATGGTCAGTCCTTGACTCTTTAAGATCCAACGAGAATGGTGATGGCACAATTGGACCAGAAATATTTCTTTGTTGTTGTAGAAGGGGAAGGTTCTCAGCCGATGCGTGACTCGAGAAGGGCGGAGAAGGTGTCGGCGATCGTGAGAAGAGGTATTTTTGGTTGTCAGGTCCTACACTTATCGGAAGTGGTGAGGGTGGAGTTGGAGGTGACGATGGTGTCGGGGAAGTTTGATTCATTATGTATTTGAAATTGAAATAAAAATATTGTGATTCATATGCAACATCTTCAGCTTTCTTTATGTTTCTTTATGTTTTTTTTCCTTTTGGTTTGATTGAATGTTATTAGGTATAACCTAATGGTCAAAAAGCTTATGTGCAACTTCTTCTTCAGCTTTTTTTTATTTTTAATTCCATATGTTTTTCTTGTTTGAATAGTAGGTCTAACCTAATGGTCACAATAGGCATTTATGCGACAATCTTCAGATGTTCATTCTCTGACTCTCTCTTGGAAATCGTGTAAATATTTCTATATTTTTCCTTCCTTCTGCGGCTTGACCTTGCTATATAATATTTTCCATTTTCACATTTTGTAATGAAAATGTGAAGTTTTACAATCTGATTCTACATTGTGCAGTACTCTAAAGTAATCTCTTTCCTTATCTCAGTTTCGAGTTTTTTATGGAACACCCAGAGAAAGAGCCAATTACGTTTCTGGGTTCTCTGTTTTTCTGTTATATTTTCTATAATATGAAGTCTATTGCCATTTTTGGACAAATAAATTGTAACTTTAGAAGTTGTGTTGATTTTATTTCATTTATATTTTGTTGGAACTTAAGGCAAAAAGGGAAATAGTTTCTGGGTTTTTGATATTTTGTTTAATTTCTTGTAGTAAGAAGAAGCAACAAAAATTAGGTGTCCAATCCATGGGAGTTTATGAAAAAAAAACAGATTGGTTTTACTGTACTTGCATGAGATTTTAATTTCTTTATGTCTTTTTTTTCTTTTTTGGGTTTCAAGGTAGTGAAAGGAAATGGAAATAATAGGTTTGTTCATTTTGAATCGTGGGAATTCAACTAGTCTGGGTCTTTAGCTCAACCAATATAACATTTTATTTTATTTTTTTTTTTAGAAAAAACCACAAAACAAACACCCCTAGAACTTAAAATAATAAAAATAACATCTTAATATTAACTGATGCCTCTCTCAATTCAATATAAGGGTATTATTTTTTTTATTATAAATTTTAAGAGTTATATTTTAAGTAATTTTCTTTTTTATACACAATATAATATTGGACTTTGCTTGGTTCCAAATCGTAATAAATCCAATATTATTATCAGAAGCCAATTTGGGAGTGGTTTGATTCTTGGTTTGAAAGATTTCAGCTTAGAGATGGTTTCAAGCTTTTCAGTGGCTTGAGAGTTTGGTTGTCTCCTTGGCATATTAAACCAGCAATCTGAGAGATTTCATCTCGTGAGAAATAGTATTGTTCTTAATTGCAAGTTTGTATAACATGTGACTATTGTACTCTAATATATATATAATAGACTCTTAATTATAATATTTAAATAAATATCACTCAAGGAAAATATTATTTAACTTAAATTAAATTTATTTCTTACACCCCTTTAAATTTGATTTTTCATTTCAAGCAAGCTTCTCAATTTAATAAAATCTTCATGTTTGAGTGACTTAGAGAACATGTTATCAACTTGATCTTTAGATTTAACATATTCCACTTGTATATCATTTGTTGTGATGCACTCTCTTATATAATAATAGCGAGTATCAATGTGTTTATTTCAATCATAGAGCATTGGATTCTTTGCCAATGTTATAACCGACTAGTTATTAACATAAATATTAATTGGCTCTTCTTCTGCCCAACCTAACTCTTTCAATAGATTTCTAGGCCAAATTACGTGACAAATACATGATATAGTAGTCACGTACTCAACTTTGTAGGTTGAGAGAGTAATTATTGGTTACTTTTTTAACATCCAGGTGAATAGGGTATCTCCCATAAAGAACACAAAATTGATAGTACTTTTTTGATCATCAACATCTTATGCTCAACCTTTATCATTATAACTAATAAGCTTGTAATCATTACTAAATGAATAGAATAAATCAAAATTGATTATACCTTTGAGATAGCGAAGAATTCTTTTTGTAACTTTGAAGTGGATAGTAGTGAGATTCTCCATTTAGCGACTTATAAGTCTCGTAGCATAGAAAATCTCAGGTCTTGTATATGTTAAATATCGTAGACTTCCAAGAGTGTCGTGTCCACCTTTTTTAATTCATCATGCTTTAATAACTTGCTTTCACGTTCCATTGATATATTAATTGGCTTACAATCATCCATCTTAAACTTTTTAAGGATTTCTTTTTCGTAGCTTTCTTGTAAGATAAAAATTTCATTTTTTTGTTGTTTAACTTGGATGCCAAGATAATAAGTCATAAGCCCAATGTCAATCATCTTGAACTCTCTTGTCATTGCTTTCTTGAACTCTTCAAACATATTTGGAGTATTTCCTGTGAAGATCAAGTCATCCATGTACAAGCACATGATCAAGACATCTCCTTCTTTAATCTTAACATAAAGTGTATGCTCATGTGTGCATTTTATGAAGTTGTTATCTTGCAAGTACTTGTTGATCCTACTATTTCATACCCTTGGTGCTTACTGCAACCTATATAGAGCCTTTTTCAACTTTAAGACTTGGTCTTCTTGTCTTTTAACCACATAGCCCATTGGTTATTTGACGTAGACTTCTTCTTTGAGAACTCCATTTAGGAATGCATACTTTACATCTATTTGATGTACTGTACTCTCCACTTGTTCTAGGCCTTCAAAAAATAATAAGTCTAATATTTTTCATTCAATCAACGGGAGTAAATATCTCATCATAATTGATTCCAACTCTTTGATTATAGTCTTTTGCAACTAGTCTCGTCTTGTATCTTTCGACTTCTCCATCAACATTCTTCTTTGTTTTGTATACCCACTTATAATTTTATGATCTTTTGGAAGTGAAATAAGCTCTCATGTATCGTTTTTCATGATTGTTTTCATCTCTTCGTCCATAGCATTTTATCATTTGCTTTCTTGTGCAACTTCTTTGAAACTTATAGGCTCATAATGCAAATAAAAAAAGTGTAAGATCTTTTATCCTTTCAATATTCTCATAAATTTCTTCTAGATTCTTTGTGTGTGTGATGCTCCTTTCACTTAGAAATGATAACGATAAGTCTCCAACTTCTATTATTGGTGAAATGGGTGGAGTGGTTGGCTCTTGTTGGACTTCTCTTTCTTGCTCTATTATTCTACATTTATTATGCTCTTCAAAATGAGGAAAGAAGTTGAAATCATCAAAATAAAAACCAAAATGTCATTCTTCTTATTCGTTAAACTCCATGTCTCGACTTATCACGATTTTTTTAATATTTGGATTGTACAAGTTATAGCCTTTAGATTTTGAGGCATACCTGATGAAGATGAACGCCTTACTTTTGTCATCGAGCTTGTTTCTTATCTTATCCGATATGTAAGCATAGGCTAAGCTTTCAAATACACTTATATAGAAGATGTCATGCTTTCTTCCACTCCATATCTCTTGTAGTGTCTTTCTCCAAAAACTTTTTATTTGAGATCAATTGGATAGATAAATTGCATAAATCATTACTTCAACCCAAAACTTCTTTGGCAATTTCTTGCTTTTAAGCATGTTTCGTGTCATGTTAGGAATCGTTTTATTCTTCCTTTTTGTCACTCCATTTTGTGGGAGGTATCTTGGAATAGTTAGAGGGCATCAAATTTCATTTGCTTCACAGAATTCATAGAACTTCTTAGAAGTAAATTCTCCTCCTCGGTTGGATCTCATAACCTTGATCTTTTGTCCACTTTCTTTCTCCAGTACAACTTTAAACTTCTTGAATATTCCAAATACTTGAATTTTTGTTTTAAACAATACACACATGTCTTTCTTAAAAAATCATCAATAAATATAAGGAATTAAGTACTATTATCGAGAGAGCTTGGATTGATTCGGTCACACATCAATATGAATGAGTTTCAATGGTTTTTGAGTTTGACTTCTTTGGAAAGCCTTCTGAAAATCTTCCCAAACAAACATCATTTATAAAGTTGGTCTGGATGGTTGATGCATGGTAACCCTGTCACCATTTCCTTTTTGGACAATAGTTCTAGTCCTCCAAAATTGAGATATCCAAATCGAAGATACCATAGCCACAATGCATCTTTGTAGCAAGTTTTAAACACTTTGCTACATCGTTTTGAATGTTCAATAAAAACATCCTATTTCTCGACATTGACACATTAGTGATCAAATTAATTCTCTCATCTCTTATAGAAAGACTACCATCTTTAATGCGAATATCAAAACATTTCTTTAAAAGTTGACCTAAACTCAAAATATTATTTTTCATATTGAGAACATAATAGACATGTGAAATAAATTGATGTCTACCATTTTTCAACTAGATTAGGATTTACCTTTGCCTTTTATTGGGATTTTAGACTCATCACCAAACAAAACATTACCAATCATTGATTCATTTAGCTCCACAAATGATTACTTGCACTGATGTCAAAATACCAAGTGTTATCTCGTCTTTCGACCTCGCCTTCGTGTTGGCTCATATCTTCCACATAGTTGATCTTTTCTTTGACTTTGGTTTTGGGATTTCTACATTATCAAAACTAGTGTCCAAATTTATGATAGTTATGGCATTGAATTTGGGATTTCACACACCTCAAGTTTGAATTTACTCTTCCATAACCTTGTGTTGAGATTTTTCTTTTTCTAGTAGTTGTTGGAATTGTTGGTGTTCTAATTCCAACCTTATCCACAACTGTGACCTCTACCTCTTCCTCGGTCTTGACCTCTTCTATGACCACTATGGTATCTATCGTAGCCTTTAATTTCTTCTTTCTCCTTGAGTTGCATCTTAAGGAGTTAGACGATGATCCTTTGCTTCTTATTATGTTTTTCTTCATAAGTTTGCAATGATCCCAATACTTGATCGATAGTCATGTCTTTCAAATCTTTTGTTTTCTCAACCATCACCACAATCTACTCGAACTTTGAATCTAGTGAGTGGAGTATATTCTCCATGATCATCACGTCTTCTAGTTTCTCACTATTTCTTTTCATTTGATTAGAAACGGCCAAAACCTTAGAGAAGTAATCGAAAATGGGTTCGGACTCTTTTATATGTAAAGTTTCAAACTCACCTCTTAGTGTTCGGAGACGTACCTTCTTGACTTGCTCGCCTTCTTTACATGAGGTTTGAAGCTTACCTCATGCTTCCTTGGTGGATGCTACACTTGAAATCTTCTCAAAACTATTATCTAAAACATGATAGATAAGATAGAGAGTTTTCTTGTCTCTCTTTTTTGAGTCTTTTAAACTATCATTTTAAACTTGAGATAGTTTAGCCTCATCTTGTGGCTTATTGTATTCTTTTTCTATAATCTCCTAAACATCATGTGCACCTAGTAAAGTCTTTTATCATGATACTCCAATTATCATAATTATTTTTGTTGAACATAAGGACTTGAAATGATGACATACTATTAGTCATATCTCTTAATACGATTAGAATTATAAAATTATGACTGCCTAGATGGATTCAGAACATTGAAATATCTTATGATGGTATGTGACTCAGAACTCAGCTCAACTCAGTTCTATCTCGGTTCGACTTGATTCAACTTGGTTCAACTTGGTAGTTTCTACACAGTAAGCTTTTTTCGATGCCTGGTGTTGCATCCGAACTCTGATTGAGATTATTTTTTTTGTGTTGTATTCTTCTCATTGAGAGCTTCAATTTGATATGTTATAGTGATATGTTTGGAACCACTTTACTAGCTTTGATACCGCATTATTAGAAGATGAAAACTTTAGACGACTTTAGGAAATTTTAGAAGAGAAAAGAGAATACTTATTATTAATTCTTAAATTTTTGCTTGATACAAATTGAGAAAGACTACTCCTATTTATAATATAAGTCCCTTCTAACCAATGGTTAGGATTATTCTAAAACACTTTTAATCTAATAGCCATAATTGACCTATTAGAATTATCCATCAATATATCTAGTTTTTAGAATATAATATATATAATTGACTCTTAATTACAATATTTAAATACGTATCTCTCCAAGTCTGATATTATTTGAGCTAAATCAAGTTTATTTCTAACAAAAGGTTTGGAGAGTGAATCATATTTGTAATCTTTGACCTGAAAAATTAATTGATGGTTATGAATTGAGCTACGTTTTGCATATTTGTTTTTTATTCTTGATAATCCAACATGAATGTTCCTAAATTGTTTTGGGTGACTGTTCACCGAAGGTTATTTAACTAACAAATGTATTTTTGGATCATTAATTCAACAATGGTATGTAAAAATTATTTGTCGTGAATTGTTATATAAGATTGAATTCGTATTAAAAGTAATATGCGAAAGTTTAAGTAATTTGGATATTAATGTATCTATTAGGATGCGAGTTTTTAATATGTAGAGTCCCAAAGATAATTCCTATTTTTATGATGGATTAAAATGGAAATATAATTGTTATCCATATATATAGTATTTAATAGTTATGGTACTCAAATCACACATTTTATTTATTTATATTTGATAGAGTTGAAGCTAAAGGATTCCTTAAAGAAAATTTGTTAATTCAGAAAACAAATGATTAACTCTAAAAATTAATTAGTATCTATGAATTTAGTCACGTTTATATATATTTATTTTTTATTCTTAGTGATCCAATATAAATATTCTTAGATTATGTTTTACCAAAATTTTGATCAAATGTTATTTAACTCGCAAATGATATCAGATCCTTTTTATGATAAATAATTGAGAATTGAATTTATTTTAAATTTATAATTATATTTGATTTTTGGTGTTATCAAATTTAATAATTCTAGTTTTAGTATTATTGAATTTAAAAATAATTATTTTTCTTTCAAAATTTTGAATTAAATAATAGTTTATAATCGTGATTAATTAAAATTTGGATTTGATACGAGTAATTGATATTTTTTTTCATTAAATATACTTTGAGAAGATATTTTATTTTCTTGTTTATGGTTTCATTGAATTTCGCAAGGCATGAAGAAATCTGGTTTTGAAAAAAAAATAACAATGGTGGCTTGCACTTGGAATCTAGTCTAGGATTTTATTGATTCCTGCATTTTTTTAAAGCCCATAATTTTTTTTAAACTAATAATTTTTGTATGGGATCTAGTCTAAGTTTTAGATCAATGGGTCAAGATATGATTTTGGTTTTACGAGGCAATTAGCTTTGATCAAATCGATATTATCAATTATTTTTAATGTAACTTTAAATTCAAATGTTTGCATACTTATATATATTTTGAGATTAATTAATTAAAATTATATATCATTTTATTAATTTATTTTGAAATATAAATGATTGTACGCTTATAAATGTGAATATTAAATGACTCAAAAGAAAGTTAATATTTAACATAATTATATATATATATATTATAATGATTATTTAATTTTGCATGTAAAGAACAAATTAGCTCAATCAAAAATTTATTATTCAACATACTCTTATTTTATTTTCAGTGTTTGTTAACTGCATCAATATATCATTTACAAGTTAATATTTTTGTTCAAAAACAAAAGCATTAATAAAGTATCAAGTATCTTAAATTTATTATTATGGTTTTGAAATTTATGTTTGTTTTATTTATTAGTTGTTTTATGGATTAAGATGTAAATACGCCTGAAAACATTATTGTTAACATTGACTCTATACTTATGCTAAATGTCACTCACTTTAAAGTCATAGAAAGATAACCTCTTGATAGTTCTCGAATTCATTGATGTCGAGCTTGCGTTAATGATTGACTATCTTGCGTCTCTAACAGATAATAGTATTTTTCATAAAAAAAATAAAAGGTAAAAGAGATTAAGTCATATGTGTATGATGATCATGAAGAAGGTTATTTCAAAATCATTCAAGTGTAAAATGTTTAAAGATATCACTTTGATTAAAGAGTTTTTTGTGAACATTGAAAGGAGGTTTGTCGAGATTAAAAAAGCTGAAAATATCTTATCTTGTTTTCAAGTTAATAGCACTTAAAGTTAGAACTTTTGAAGGGCTTGTTAGTGTATCTAGTTTTAATATCCCTTTTAATATAGTTTAGTTAGTTTAAGGTAAAACTTGGTCTCTGAATGAGTTTAACGGTGTGTTAAAAAAGGAAAAATATTGAAGTAAGTTAAGGTTGAGAGTGCTAACCTAGTACTAACATTGGTCAACATCGATAGGGTAAAATCTTATTGGGTCATAAAACTCATTTTTATATATTGTCTAATTAATCCAAAACTTAGGTCCAAAACTTCCTCAAGCCCATGAAATATCTTAGTGCTTTTAAAAAAAAAATTGTTTCTAGGCTTTGAAAAAATATGCAAGAATTAATAAAACCTTTACTGTAGACTAGGTTTCAAGTACAAGTCATCGCTGCTGATGTTTTTTAAGCCATATTTCTTCATGCCTTATGAAACCCATAAAGAATAATAGAAAAAAATATCTACTCAAAATAACTTTAATGACATAAAAAGTATCAATTAATTTTATCAAATCCAAATTCAATTAACCATAATTATAAACTATATTGAATCTAGAATTTTGAAAGAAAATAATAATTAAAACTAAAATTATTAAATTTAAAAACATCAAAAAAACAAATATAACCAAAGATCAAAAATTAATTTAATTCTTAATGATTTAATATTAACATATCCTAATACTGCTTGTTAGTTAAATAATCCTCCAAAAGAATCTAGTAACATTAATGTTGGATAACCAAAAAAATAAATATGCATAAACATACCTATATATATATATATAGCCGTTTATTAAACATACCTCACATCAGAAGCGAGCAATAAGAAGAGATAGTATAACACAAATGACTTTGTGAATGTGTTGTTTATAAAACTTATACACCCGTTTATTCGTACCCTTGTTCTCTGTGTTTACTTTAAATTATGTCATTATTACATTACAATGTAAATTTTCTCTTTAAAAAAAAACTCAATATGTTACCAAATCCTATGTAATACTTATAAAAAAAATGATGGCAAATATTTTAAATATGAAAATAAATACAAAATAAAAATACTTATAAAAGAATTTTGTACTTTTGATCATATATATACAAAATAAAAATATTTTAAATATGTTAAAAATTATTAAGGAATTAAATATAAAGACTTTTTAAATAAAATCATCCATGCTATATTCTGCTTAAAGAATCCCTTATTGCTTTTAACAAACAATCTATACCCTATAACATTATGTAATATATTTAATAATTGATATATGTATGAATAGCATCATTAGTAATGTAACTTACACAAATATAAAAGTATAAATCTCCAAGCTTTTTATTGAAGTACTGCTAAATCTTATTCTTTTTAAAATTAACATTAAAGTAATAATTTAATCATTTATTGAAAAATCAGACTAAATTATGTTTCTTAATCAACAATTAAAATATAATTTTAATATTAATTTTATAAAAGTAACGTAACTTACATAACCTATCAAAAAAATACATAATTTTTACATTCCATATGAGTAAGCTAATAGATGTATGGCACCCTAAAGATTTGATATAAATAAATTATACTTTATATAGTTATTTTAAGTGACAGAATATTAGTTTTGTCCACCATTTGTAATTTGAGGCGCATGATGTTACTCTTGTAACAAAACAAAGTTATAAAAAGGGTAAAAATATAACAAATTTATTATATATTTGAAGGCATTTTGTAATTGGATATTATAATTAGACAAACATATTCAACCAAATTATATTAAAAAAGTCAAATATTTCTTCAATAAATATGAACTTGATATATTCTAGAAATAGTATTAGAAATCTATTATCCCTTTCGTTATATTGCTTTTCTGAGTCACATGCATTTCTTGCATATAAATGATGTATCTTTGTAGCATAATATATGCATAAGAAATATTATTACAATCTTTGTAAACTTATGATGTAAGGTATAAGGCATAAGTATTTATATATAGTACACATGTGATGCAATTCCACTTAGTTTATAGCGTGAGCCAAGGTTAACGTGATAAAGAAGAGGTTCGAAAAAGGCATACAACGCAAAAGCCATTTTCCGTACTGTATTATTAATATTATTATTTATTATTTATTTGTTAATCGTATATAATTCAAGGAATCTTCTCTTCTTTTTATAGAAATTATTATTTAATTTATTTAAACTAAAAATCCAAAAATAATTAAATTAATAATATAAAAATATATCAAATATAATAAACTTCAATAAAAATAATACGTAATAATATTGGAGTTTTATTCTTTATCTCTCTTAATTTTAATTTAATCATTCATAAACCATAAAAATACTTTAACTCCTATGATAAGAAACTTAAGAAAGTAAAACAATATACAGCTAATTTTTTTTTATTTTCAAGAGAAGAGAAAGTAAAATAGTTAGATTTATACGAGAAGAATGTAATAATCCTAGTATCATGTAAAAATAGTTAGGAAACTCTATAGCTAATTTGGTAATAATATATTCCTTAGCCAAAAAATATGATAATAATATATATTTGATAGATTGGGTCGAGCTTTATAAATAATTCATTTGTGTTGCGAATGAGTGTGTGGTTTAAGGATATCATATATAGTTTATTTAAATCAATAAAAATGTTGAAGTTCGAGTTGGAGTAATATAATTATTTAAAAATAATAAATAATTTAGTGGAGTTAAGTTTTGATATATATATAATAATATTTAAGAAAAAATTACATAAATTTTATTATTTTTAATAAAAATATATTTCAAATCCATATTTATTAGATGAAGTATTATAAATTTAAAAATAAATAGTAAAAGTTTATTATATATATCAAAAATTAGATATCATTGATGAATTATTTTTATAAAATAGATTTTTGTAACTTTTTATAAATATAATGATTTGTATTGACAGATATGAGTTTAAAATATATTTTTGTTAAAATTAATAAACTTTCACGATACTTCATTCATTGATATTATGTAAGAAAAATAGTTATGGATATCCCTTTGTTTAGAAGGTTGTTTAGTTTCTTAGTTTGAAAAATGTATTTTTAAGTCTCTTTATTTATGAAAAATGTGTTAGATAAAAAAAATCAATTTTACATTCAATTTTTCGTTAAAAATAATAAAATATTACATATGATACATATATGTTTTTATTTTTTGATAAACATATATCTAATGAATTAATTTTTAATTAAAAAATTAGTCAAAATTTTAACAAAATTTCAATCAAATTTCAATTAAATTTTTATTAGTTAATATGTGAATTTAAATATTAGATTATGAAAATTTTATTTTCTAAATAAAGTATATTTTTTTAACTATCTAAGAAAAATTAATAGTATCATCATTATTTGGCATAATTTTTTTTTAAACAAACGTGATTTAATGATATCTTTTTCACAAATAAAAATATTTTTTCTAAAGAAATAGATTAAACAATATATTTAATTTAAATAAAATTAGCATTTAAATATTTAAATCTATTATATATATACTACTTTTATTTACATTAATATATTATCTCAGAATAATTTGTCCCAGTAAGCGAATTACATGCATTATTTCTTTATCAATCAATGACCATCATACGTTGTTATGAGACAATTGAAATAAATAATCTTTATTATGCCATAAATCATAATTTCTTTACAAAGCTTAACAGGGAATAATGAAATGAAACCTCCGTGACTATCCTACCCAGTCCTAACAAACTCGGAGAGAGAATTTATTCATTCTATAAAGACCCCTTTCTTCTCTATTCAACTTCTGTGTATTTCCTCCTCATTCAGCTTTACCCAAAAAGCTTAACCGACTACAACAATACCCACAAGGCCACAAAATCCCCTCTACAGAGTAAGGGAAGGGAAATCAATCTAACCCTCGAGAGAAAATCTAATCTTTATCTTTTTCCATCTTTAATTAAAGGCAATAATAATCTTAATTCACCTAATTTTACAAGTTAATAATCGATATTTTTAAAGTAATTTTAGATATGACCGAGGCTAATTGCTCCGACTGTAAACGCCAGACTGAGGTTGTTTTCGACCGTTCGGCGGGAGACACCGTGTGTTCTGAGTGTGGCCTTGTGTTAGAGTCCCATTCGATTGATGAGACTTCGGAGTGGCGTAGCTTCGCGAACGAGGCCGGTGACAACGATCCGGTTCGTGTTGGTGGACCCACTAACCCTCTTTTGGCCGATGGTGGATTGTCCACCGTTATTGCTAAACCTAATGGTGCCTCTGGCGATTTCTCTTCGTCCCTTGGGAAATGGCAGAGTCGTGGGTCGAATCCCGATCGGGGATTGATACTCGCATTCAAGACCATCGCTACCATGTCTGATAGGTACTTAATTGGGTTTGTTTGGATGCTCTTAAATTGTGGGAAGACTGGTTTTTTTTGGGTGGTAGTAAATGCTTTCTTACGGACATGGGTTAGAAGGTGGAATTGGGGATATTTGGGATTGCAATTTGGGTTGTTTTGAGGGCTGAGCTTGGATCGATTATGTCGGTTTTCTGGGAAGAAAATTGGTGCTTTGAGTAATTCGCAAAAACATGTTGCTATAGAGGTTTCAGAAATCGCTAAAAACTTGAAAAGGATCAACTTCTAGCTCTGACTTATCTACTTGTTAATATTGCAGATTACGTCATTCCCCTTGTAGCTGACGTGTGGGGTAAAATGATTGTTGAATGTTGAGTGAAATTATGTAGTTATATGATTCTTTGAGTCCTGTGTTCACAGAAAGTGTAAAATACACAATTTGTTCTACAGATTTTGTTTAAATTGGATGCCTGTGGGAGATTTATCTTGTCTTGAGTCTTTGTCAACATAGAGTTGGATGCGCTCTGGGAAACCTTTGGGAAGTAGAGAGAAATTTAATTGAAACACTGTTTTGGATGACTTTTGCAAATATTGCTCACCTGCAACTGAAGCTTTCGAAATTAGAATTTCAGGAAATTCAGAATTCAATCTTCTTTTCCTTTTGCTCATTCAAGTTGTATAGTGGATCTTTTGTTTAAGTAGAAGGAAGTGGCATATCAAGATTGAATATGAAAATGTTGGTTTTATAATTATGGAATGATCACTTGCGATTGTTGTATATGATGCGATTGCAATAAGAAGACATGGGATTAGATTTTAAATTTTTGGTTCTTAGAGGTGGTAATGAACTCATCTAAAGCTTAATTCAACTGAATATAATTCTAGTGCCCTCTGAATCAGAAGTAATATATGATAACTGATACATATATACATATGCATGTAGGCTCATATAGATATCTTCATCTGGGTTTTAATGATGCATGAGATTCTTGTTTGTTTTTGAGAGATTCTGAAGGAATACTGTTAAAAGATGCCCAATATTGTTTTGTTTTGTTAGGCTTTTGGCATGTTAATCCTGATTTCTCTCTTTTTAATAGGGAAAGAAAATCTAATTTCTAATTGTTGTCTTGCAGGTTGGGTCTGGTGGCAACAATTAAGGTATTCTATATTACTCTTTACTGTGTCATACACATTCTTTGCCTAAATATAAATAGTTATAGCTTACTTTTCCCACTTTGTGCGTGTACACGCTTGCATCAATTTTTAGCTATTATGTTGTACAGTTTATGTTTGCACTTAAAGTGTGTAAGGAGGAGTTTCCACCATTCCTTTCCAATATGAATAGTATTTGGAAGGAAACAAACAGGATTTCGCACCAAGTATCTTGATAAGAGAATGTGAGCTAGAGTTTGAATCACTTCCAGGGTATATGCTTCAATGATTAATTATATGCATAGAATCTTAGTTGACATACAACTTTCTTGGTAATATATTGCATTTGATATGAACAAGTAATTTCCAAATTCAAATCTACTGTGCTTTGTTACAGAAGCATATCACATCGGTAAAAAAAATAAAAAAAAATAAAAGCTACTGCAATTGAAATTTTCAAAATAATAGTAATTTGCTTCATCTGTGTGTTCATAAAGCTTACATAAATCACCAACTTTATATTATTCCTAAATTTCCTCAACAATTTAATGGCTTAATCTACTAAATTGTTAACAGTTTAAAGTGTACTAAAATGATGTTTCTTGTGCATTACGCCAAATTGCAATATAAAATGATTGTGGGATGTTAGAAGTGACTCTAATATATTAAGTGACTACTACAGTTACTGGACTTATTTGTCCATTGTACACAATCTGACGCAAGATGGGTGTGGTCAATGTCTTTGATTTTGTAACTTATATCTCATATAATGTGGTGCGATGACAGGTTCATCCCTGTGTATAGCTGCGTAGCATTAGTATCTGCATCAGAATCACAACAATAATTATAGAATTCTAACGTTATCTTTAGCTTATAAAAGTCTACTTTTCCATCTATTGAAGCATTTTGCATGAGTTTGCCACCCCTATTTAGGCTCCTGTCTTGTGGGCGACTGTTTTATACTGCATCTGTAGTTCAGGATATATGTTTGAGTGCGTTTGCCTATGCTATACATATGCAAAGGATGGAGCATCTGTGGATTGCTTAATTTAACATTGTCATGAAGCAAAAAATATATTTTAAAAAAAAAATCTGACATCAAACCTAAGCTGGTAAATGTTGAGGTTCTTATGACAATCTGGTGAAAACATTTTTTAGCATATGGTCTCTAGTTGCTCAAGGCATGTTTTGCCTCATGGATGTGGTACTTTTGGTGGATGTAGTAGGGTTCGGAGGTAAATAGTTATAAGTTAGTGGTAGGACAGGTCTGGAACAATGTTTTTCTGCACTTTAGCAGTTGGTTGCAATTTTTTCTCTCTCTAAAGCAGTGTGAGGAACCTTTATTTTTCATGTAGATATGAATGTCATTCTTCAGCATATCTTTTTATTTAAATAAAAGAAGTATTGAACTGCATATAGTAAGTTGTCAGAGATCGTGACCTTTATATTTTGACTTCAGAAGATGTTCTAGGTCCATTCTATTTATCCCGTTATCATGCAATTGGCAATGATCTTGAATTGTTTGTATTGTCTCTATATGGTCCTTTTCATTGCCTTAAAGAAGAACAGAACAGGGTTTCTCTCTCTTGAAATGATGTGCAATTTTTTCTATTCATTTTATACTTAAACTATAGAGGCTTGGTTTAAGTACAGTTTCCATTTTCTTATATATTTTTAACATTTATGTAAATCTGGTAACTTGATGGTTCTGTGATTCCTGTATGAAGGATCGGGCTAATGAGATATATAAGAGGGTTGAAGATCAAAAATCCAGTAGAGGAAGAAATCAAGATGCATTATTGGCTGCTTGCTTATACATTGCTTGTCGACAAGAAGACAAGCCTCGTACTGTAAAGGGTACAGCTTATGATTCTTCTAAAATAGGGATGCTTTCTGAATTTTCTTTTCATTTCCATGAGCTTTTCTGAACCCCTGTGGGTTTGAAATAGAAATATGCTCTGTTGCCAATGGAGCCACAAAGAAGGAAATTGGGAGAGCAAAAGAATACATAGTAAAACAGCTCGGATTGGAGAATGGTCAGTCAGTGGAGATGGGAACAATACATGCTGGGGACTTCATGGTGAGAACAGTCTTCTCATTGTGTTTTTTTCCCTTTTGATAAATGCTTTAAAAACTTGCATAAGAGAACTTATGCAATTCAATTTTGCCTTGTTTAGCAGCAGCTTATGTATTTGGTAGTCATTGGTTATAATTTCACACATCATGTTGCCAACTAACATTGTACATTTTATTATAGAGGCGATTCTGTTCCAACCTTGGTATGAATAATCAAGCTGTTAAAGCTGCTCAAGAAGCCGTGAAGAAGGCAGAGGAGTTTGATATAAGGTAAGTTCATTCATTTTTAAATGTATTGCATTGGAGGGAAAAAAAATCCTTTCACAAATGATACCTGGACAATTGCAATTGCAGAAATTTCATTTGACGCTACTAGTTCAAAGTAATGCCAAATTTTCTGAAGTCCATGATTTAAGTTTGGAAAATGATATGTATCACAAATTTGAGATAGACCTTATTAGGGGTATATTATTATTGATAAATACGATCAGACTCACAAAACTGTATCCAATAAATAAATAAATGTGGTAGTAAAAAATTAAGTCATTTAAAAGACAGATGTTTAGGAGGGTTCTGCTTATAGAAACTATTGTTGACGGAAACATCAATGAACGTAAGGAATGGTTGCTTTTAGGGTGGCAGATTAAATAGTCATTTCTTGATGTTGTGAAGTCCTGTCTAATCAGTAGAATAGGAAAACAATTTTGAACCCAAGCTGGGATAGTCTCAAGTCAAGTGTCACAATAACAGGCCCTGCCAGTAAGGTTCCCACACTTCTAACATATGGCCGCATCCAGTAATAAAGTGGAAGCCAAGTATTGAGTTGGTAGCATTACTCAACGGAATATGGCTTGTAAAATGTCTGATCCAATTTTTGTAGCTTTAACCCTGATCACTGAATCACAAATCATATGTGAATGTGACAAGAAAAGAGAAAAAGAAAAGGAAGCTTTGAAGAGAATAAGAGTAGAAGTGTTTCTTGTGTCACGCTAGCCGCTGCCTATATGCTTTTGTCATCTGGACTTTATAATCCTATATGGTAGTTGTGGAGCCATTGCCCATATCATATATGCTCTATCTTGAGACATGCATGTTGATGTCGTAGGTTTTATAGTTGTTTAGAGAAATAACTTTTCCTTGTGCATTTGCTTTTTGTCTAAATTTCAGGAGGAGCCCTATATCGATTGCTGCAGCTGTTATCTACATTATAACTCAGCTTTCAGATGATAAGAAGCCTCTTAAAGGTTGGAATACCCTTCATTTTATGATTTTTGGTTGCAACATTGTTAGATTTCAAAATGGAATATTGCTATGTAACGCAGCTCTGAAAGTTATTTTTACTCCACTATTACATATGGGCTTTGATTTCATATGATGTAGTAGTGCTGAACTTGACTCAAAAATCGTGTTATGTAGCATTATTATTTCAAAAATGTTTCTTAAAACTTTCGAACTTTAAGATATGGCTTTCATCACATAGAACGTGGTCAAAGAGACACCACTCAAGGGCTTTTTATTAACCATTTGAAAATTCTCTCATCAATACATCATGAGGAAATATCATACACTGAATTGTGAGATCTTTAATTTATAGCATAAATCACTTTTTGGATATGCTTATTTTGGAGATAAATAACACAATGAAACATTTGAATGTGCTTTTCTCTTTATATTCATTCACAATTATAGTTAAAATGAAGAGTTTTTAGTTTGTTTACAAAAGAAAATTAAACTTCATTTGTGTTATTTGTTCCTTTGTGTTACATATCAGCTAAATGGCTCTTGTGGTGTTTTGATGTATTTTCCTTTTCTCAATCTAGATGTTCTTAATGTATCTCTAATTTAAATACAACCAAACCTCTGTTTTATCTCAATTGATTCTTAACAAGTAAGCATAAACTTCAAATGCTTGGTATGTCATGCAAGTTCATGGATTTGACTATAGCCAATTTGGTTTCTTGGCAGATATATCTCTTGCTACGGGGGTTGCCGAAGGAACAATCAGAAACTCCTACAAAGATCTCTACCCTCACGTGTCAAAGATAATACCAAAAACATATGCGAAAGAAGAGGATCTAAAGAACCTCTGTAGCCCTTGAATTGTATACCGAACAGATGCGGGAATTGACGTGAAACTCTCGAGGTTGAGAGTTTTGGTATTGTTTGTATTGAAGTTGTTAGACATACAAACAATGCGAAGTCTTTTTTTTTTTTTAGCTGAAAAAAGTGAACAAGCCTTTGCCAAGAATTCTATTTCTTGTCATTTCTATTTAAATCGGAGAGTTTTATCTTATGATGCTTAAACTGGCAGCTAAACGCAAATAATCGTTTGTTCGTTCTTTGACAATTGCCCTTTTTTTTTATTTTGACTCGATGACGATCAAATAACTTTTGGTGCGCAATATTATATGATGATCATATGAAGTAGTGCTTCATTTATTAGATGAAGATAGTAGTCAATGGTCGATCCAACTTTGTCAATAGGTTTTGACCAAAAGAGAGAACCTTCGTCAATAAACAATCAAAAGGCTTTTGCCAATCGAGAACGGAGAAAAAAAGAATTTTATTTATTATTTTATGATATGTTTCATTAAAAAAATGATGTATTATGCAATTTTGTATTAAACTGAACTGTTATAAATTCTTTAATTCATGACAAATTGTTGGCATTAAAACTCTTAAAGATATTATTTATCCTAAATTTCCATGAAACATAATTAAGAATGGGCACAAAAAAGGGCAAAAATGACCATACCTTCTACTATGTGTAAATATAATTTGGTTTTGAATAACCATGATTTCAAATTGCAATAACCATTCCCCCCTCTAATTAATCACAATAAATTTCAGAAAATAAATTCAGAATTTTTGGGAAAATTATAAATTAGATTATTTGAGTAAAAATGTCCATCCCCTGACTATAAATAAGGTGCCTCGAATGAACAAAAGGATTCTGATTAGTGGCATGTTAGGTCACAACGCTTGATTAACACCCATCTCCGATAACATATCTCAAACAAATTGATCCTTGCAGTAAAATCCCTTGTATTTTTCTACCTCTCATGCTACATGTATGACGATGACTTGCACCCAACACACGTCACAAGGTGTGGGATTAGCTCAAGCGAAGCTGAAATAGAGTTAACAATTCACAAGTTCCGTGCAACCTTTTCGTATAAATCACGTGGCCAGTTTCTACTTGAATTATTTGCAATAAAGCTGGCAATCTGCAAAAATTAAATGAGGGACAAATCATTAATTAATCATGAAGTTGTGCAAGTTCAAATTAGGTTTCAATCATAGCATTAAACAGAATATAAAGTTACACCAGAATCTAAAATTACAAATTAGGTTTAAATCTAAAATTACATACTCCAACTAAGAGAAGAATGGTGTCTCTTCTAGAAGGACAAGTCATCTGTTAAAGTACAAAGGCATTGTTGTTTCCCTTTATATTTACCAAGTTGGTTTTCAAATCATCAAAAAGCATTTCACTTAGTTCATATTTAGTTCTCATAATGAGAACGTAATAAAAAAAAGTACTATGTAACAGAATTAAACCACAGAAATAATATTAGTTCCAATATGTTTGGTTTAAACAATAGAATCAAAATGAGGGTAAAATTGAAAACAAACTTAATAATAGGGATAAAAGTGGAAACTAATATTTATTATGTTTCAAACAAAGAAATATGGTTGAAAATATATACAAGAAATATAAATAAGAGAAATATAGTATTCGAAGGCATTCCGTTAGTGTGAATAAAATAGAGTATTAAAACTAAATGGAATAATTGATTGCTTTCATTTTCCTCTAAAAGATCAAACCAAATAAAGGAATGCCCTAACTTAAATTTCAATTATATCCCTACTAACCAAACATGGCCTAAGTTTTTTCAAACCTAATCTTCCTTCACACATATAGCAGAATAGACTGCAACTAGTGATAGCAAATATTTGAATAACGATATAAAAAACAAAACATTCTAAATGGTTGCTTTAGCTCGCTGAAAGCTGAATTTCCTGTCAACAATGACCCTATTTACCGATTACAAAAGGATATGCAATGAGTCAAAGTACCTATTCTTGTAAAATTAGATTCTAAAGACCTTTTCAATATTTCAGAGAGAGAGAGAGAGACAAAGTTGACCATCTTACCTAACATTTGAAAAGAAAATAATCCTTTGAATATATTGGTTATTACTTGTAAGTAATTCTAAGTAATTTGCAAACTTTAGTCCTCATTAGTTAAAGAACAAACCTTAGCTCTCAAGGCACGAAGTGATCCATCAGAATCTGTCACACTCTCGATACAAGTGAGTGCAACCTTAAGAAGGTCGGGAATACAAACTTGGACATGAGGAGATAAATTCTGGAATACATCAGTGACAATATCAGGAGTTCGCGGATCCAATGGAAGAAATGGAAGTTTGGCTACCTCCCTGAGAGCATCAATATAGTGACCCACTCTTGCCAACTTGTGTATTGACAGTATTGCCTCAAGTTGTCTTAATACTGTCTGCTGATCTGAAACATTCTCTCTCTCTTGAGGGCTAAACAGCATAATTGAATTACATTTAAGTCAGAAAGAGAAGAGCAAAATGCAAAGGATACACATATCCAAAAAATATATATATATGAAAACTTAACCAAACAAACATGTAGAATTCACATATTATGTTTTCACAAAACGTTTTTTTTTTTTTGGGGATATTCCACATTGTTACAATGTGAGAAAAAAAATCCAATCCTAAATTCAATTATCTGAAAAACTGAGAATTGGGAAAAAGTCAACCATAATTTTAGACACTTCTCATCCAAAAAGGCATGCTTTAGTTTAAGCAAAGAAAATTAAAATAAGATACAAACCGATTCAACTTTCAAGTTCTATAATTTCGAAGATAATGAGCTCTTTTCATAAGCTAATTAATAAAGAGGTTATCACTGTACAAGTATACCAAAAGAAAAAATAAGTCATCCAGTACTCCTTTTCATGAATACGTTTAAGTCGTCTTCATTCAGGACCTTTAAGTTAGAATTTCCGTTCTATTAGTTTAAATTAATGTAAGCCTACCTATGATTAAAAGAAAAACTGACTCTACAAAATAAGCTTTAAAATTAACATATTGTTTAATATTATTTATACCACTAAAAAATCTTGCTACTATCACTAGTCAAAATTGATGCACAATCTAGACACAAAAAGACTGCCTATAGTAACTATGACAAGGAAAAGAAAATAGAAGATGAAGAGCAAGACTAACTTGACAATGGGATAATATTTATATGTCTCTAAAATCTCATTTCCAGAGTGAATCAAGCCAGCAGTCCGACTTTCTCCATCCAATCTACCACGTGCAAGAGTGCATATTGCTTCCGCAAGACAGTTATTAATTGTGTCTAAGGCCATTGAGAACGCCCCAACTCTTTTCTGAATCTCAATTGACTGAATAAAAAAAAGGTCAACAAGAGTGCAACAAAATAGCGCAAAAGAAGCAAATTTAATATTATATACAGCAGTATCACAGTTAAGACATCAATATAATAACAATTATAGCCACTCAAACAATATATTAGACGCCAACAGTTCCTGATAAACAAAGTCTGGTCCAGGTGAATCAACACTTTTGGAGCTGCTGCTAGGATATATTAACAAGGCCAATGAGTCCACAGCCAGCTTTGGTCACATACCTTTTCTCACCAGTAACTAGGTGGGAGCAGTATCACAGTTAAGACATCAATATAATAACACTTATAGCTACTCAAACAATATATTAGACACCAACAGTTCCTGATAAACAAAGTCCGGTCCAGGTGAATCAACACTTTTGGAGCTGCTGCTAGGATATATTAACAAGGCCAATGAGTCCACAGCCAGCTTTGGTCACATGCCTTTTCTCACCAGTAACTAGGTGGGATGCAACTTCAAATGCAGACCTAGCAACTGGCACTTCGGGCCATCTATTTATGGGTTTTGAAGGTGAAATAAAAAAATGTCCCAAAAATGCATATTTAGCCTTGCTCAACTTATGTAAGAAATAAGAACGTTTTGAAAGGCCTTACATATGAGATTTTGGCTTTTGGGACATTTTTACTTCAAAAAGTGAGCAATTTTGGGACATTTTTACTAACCAGTGTCTACAGCTATGACAACCAGGTGCATACGTTAATCACTGAGTCAGTCTCTCCTAGCTAAACCTTTTTTTATTGTGAGGGAGGGAAAGTGAATAAAACTGCAGCTTTTCTTGACATATTTACCTAAGTACATAACCAACGACATACAAGGTGCAGACTTTTATTCAGAGTCAAACCAAAATATACAAGGTGCAGTACGAAATTACCTTGTCATATAATCCAGACTCCTGACACTGGTGAGCAGCTTCAAGCAGGAATTGTTGTCTTGTTTTTAAATCTGACAAAAATCGACTCAATTCACCTTCTTCTCCAGCACCTCGTGAACCAAGTAATAGATGGATCCCACCATCCACCAACACCACCTCGGTAAGGAGTTGCTTCAGCATCAGATTTCTCTGCCTCTGTTGATCTACGTTACCTCTTCCAGACCATGATAATTGTCCACCACCCACTGCTGCAGCAGCTTGTGCATAATATTCTAGAGCTAATGGGAGGTTTCCAAGACGTAGATACAAGGACCCATAGTGCCTTATTATGCGTGACACTTCTGCATAAGCATCCATCATCCCCATCTTCTGTCCAGCTCCTACACCTTCAGAAAGAACCCCATTGTCTGCTAGCACAATTGATATGTGAGAAGCATCAATGTTGTATCCCTCACTTTCTTCCTTGGACAAGTACAGAACTGCTGGTAGCAGTTGGATGCTCAGAAGCAATACGTATGGGTATACGAGGGGGTCCTTCCCATTTTTAGTATAATATGATGCGTCAAATTTATTTAGATAATTCTGCAAATCTTCCAGAGTGTATGGAACTAAACTCTCACTTAAAATACTAGACTGAGCTCCAATTGGGCAATCACGTACAGCTGACAATTTGAACCACAAGAAGTCCTCTATAGTAGTGAAAAGTGAGGGATAGTCTCTTAGCAAGCGGTCAATATGCTTCCGCGAACCAGATATAATTGCATATAATAACAACTTTTTCTTATCATATGCAGATCGACTCACACGATCACCCACCATTCTCAACATTTTTTCACATTCATCTGATGCAGCAGCAGCAATTTCTACAGGCACCATACCTCCGGTGTTGATCCACTCTGTAAGCTGTCATAAAAGAAGGTAAATGCAAAGATCAATGACAAACAAGCCTATTGCAAATGCAAAAAAAAAAAATCATACCAGTGGAGCAAACTGGTGGGAAGAACGAGATGACATAGCGACATTTCTTGCTTCCTCATAATACCCAGTTCTCAAACAAAAGTAGACCTGTTTTGCATACAAAAAGCATGGCATAATAAAGAAGAATTATTTGGAAAGCAAGATGTGGTCACTTGCAGAGAATTATTATAAATACAAATGCATATCAAAGATATAGGAATAACGAAAGATGAGATACATATTCTATTTTCTCTTCATTTTAGGGTGGGAAAAATGAATACTAAATAATCTATTATTTCTATTACAAAAAGGTTCGGAATTGCTCGAGCAATTTTCACTTTCTTCTCTACCCTTCCTTTATACTCTCTTTTCTTTTAAATTGTAAGAATAATTCAATCGTTTTGTTTCCTGAACAATCAAAGATCCAATTTGACACAATGATGGAAGACTGGTAAACCAACAACTGAGGCCTAAACAGCCTGACTCAACAAAAAGACAATGCAAAGGGATCAAAGTGAACAAGTCAGCCATCCCCTAAAATAGTAAGGGAAAGAAGAGAGCGTCATCTCCATATTGGTCAGTCTTCTATCAAAGCATGGATATCAAAAGGGTCATAAGATTTCAAAAGATCGTATGGGATAAAGATACAAAGGCCAACTTCGTACAAGATAGAAGGGAAGAAAATGAAGATATAAAACTAACGTGAAAAATATGCACTCAACCTTTTACAAATATATATGATGAAAAAAGAAGGCATACTGAAACAATCATGTATGTCATGTATTGTATATAATTAGTAGTGATGTCAAATGAGCTTATTAACTCAACTCATTTAAGGTTAATCCAATAAACTAAAAAAATCCAACTCACTTAACTCATGAACACAAATAAATTAAATCAACTAACTCATACTCGCAAACACTTAACCAAATATCTTTGTCAAAAAATTAATTACCATAATGTCACCATTAAGAAACAAACTTAAAAGACAGTATTTTTAATTTTTTTTCTTGTTTTTCAAAATTATAATCAAAAGATAATATTTATACAAACTTTTTGTCCTTAAACAAATTTTTTTTTCTTTTCAAAAATATAAATAAGGCCACTCGTAAGACATTTAGCCCAATTCATTTAAAAGTGACCTAAGAAAAACTCTATCCACATAAAATTTAAATGAGCTACTCAACACCCCTAGATATAATAAATGAAGCAACTAAATTAATGAAATACAATGACATGTAACAAATCAAATTAGGAATTTCATGATTGACCAAGAGAGATTGAAGTTCATGACATGATCTACATGATCCTTTAAAGTAAACATATAAGTAGAATGAAGAGATAACAAAACAGAATCAAATGACAAATGAAACCCTAAGTTTGTTACGAACCATAAGTATCAAAAATAAGAATCATTAATATAATCTTTATGCTATATATGATTGTGCGAAGAGATTTCATAAAAATCTGGGGTGATTTAGCACCCATATCATAGAAGATATCAACAAGTCATGTTCATTTGACTGTAATGGAATAGGAATGGTATGGAATTTCGAGCATTTTTTGTTTGGTTTGACTACTAATACATAATAGTAAATCCATTAGGAGAAGGAAAACTCTTTCCATCCATATTATGTTGGAATGTTATATATTCTTTGCTTATTTATATTATTATTCTTCTTTTATCTTCTCTTTTTTATTGATTTGGATCACAATAAAGTTACTTTGCAATTTAACCCCATTTCAAGAGCAATAGATTTTTTTCATTTTTATCTTTATTTTGATTTCAATATTCAAACCAAACATATTAATTATTATTATTATAATCATTGCATTATTTTCATCATTCTTATTACTTTTCCATTTCACGAACCAAACATGTTTGATTTAATAAAGAGTTCTTTCTAAGACAAATTTCTTTTTCCTTTGATAATACAATGTTCTAAATGATTTCACTTGAATCACTTCACATACCTAAGGCCATTTTGTAATGTTTTCATTTAATGTTTTCCACTTTCTTCTTGTGAGTTTTGAAAGCATAACAGTATAACGCCCATAAAAAGGGAGCTTTACTAACATTTTTTATTATAGTTTTCTATTTCTTTAGAAAATGTTGTCAAAATCTAGCCTTACAAATAAGAAATTTTCCAAACTAGATTTATGTTTTATACTTTTATTCCCTATTATCATGTCAATGTCAAGTATATCAGTCAAAGGAAAAAAATCACAAAACAAGAAAATAAATTAAGTTTTGAAGACCTGCTGCCATGTAGTATCAACGGGAGGGTGCCTACGAGCATCACCACCGTCAAAGTCTAGAACTCCATAATCTCTTAGACGAATCTGCACATAAATAGGTGCTAAGATGTGTGACAAAAGATCCAGAAGAATAAAATGCAAATTCTACAAATATGAAGAGGCACATGTTAACAAACCCGAAGAAATGCATGAATTCTTTGCATATTTCCAACAGCACCACCGAGTGCAGCCTACATAGAGATCCAAAAAGGGATAGGCAAAGAAAAAAGTAATGAATAATGGCCAGATTGACTAAATAAAAGAAAGCTAAAGAATACTGTCTTATGATATTGAAGTAGAAATAAAACAGCAACTTTACAGTTAAAGATTAAAGAGAGCGAGAGAGAGCAAGAAGAATAATCAAAACATGTCAAATTTCTAAAACACAAGTATAACCTGTGCAGGATGACTCTGAATAGTATCCATGATATATTTTTCATGACCCCATTCGAGGTGGCACCTTGCACCAATTACTAACGACATCCTTTTTGAAATGCTTCGTTGTACAGTTGATTCTTCACCCATCATTGACTATTAATTTAAAATTACATCACAAAAGTACTAGTTATTGGCATTATAAATATAAAAGAATTAAAATATGATGGAAGCACAGAGATCAGCATACCCAGAGAGAGTCAAATAATTATAAAGTAAAGTAGAAAAACAAATATTATGACATAGACCTGAATTAGGTGCCATATCTTCTGCATGTTTACTGATTTTCCTCCAGAAACAGGAGGACCCAAACTTTCACAAGCACTCTTGAAAGCTGTAGCAGGCTAATGACAAAATTAAAATAATATAAGTACCCATACCAAAATAGATCCATATATGAGCCCAAGAAGCTTCAAGTCAGGGTGACTATTGCACAAAAGCCTAAAGGCAACAGGAAATTGTACATACTAACTACTTACCAGCACATGCTAAAGAATAGAACAAATATCACAATAAAGGATTAAAAAATAACAATAACATGATGAAGTGTTTCAGAAAAATAAAGATTAGCAGTTCAAAATGAGACTTCTCAATCATCAAACCAAAAATCTAACTAGCAATCAATTCACTCAACTTATAAAGTAATTTAAATGACACGTCGAAATAGTGAGCAGGGCTTACTTTATACGGTAACCCGCGCTCCCTAGCATTGTTCAGATTCCTCACAACTTCAGCATAGACTGCTGCCTTTTGCTCAAGGATAGGCTTGTTACCAAGAGGTATAATGTCCATGCCAGAAGATGCACCAGAAAAAACTTGAGGGCTGGAAGTCAAAGACATTGCTTGACCAGCATGAGTACTACCAGTGCTGGTAGTAATCATGTTAGTCCTCGGCAATGCAGAAATGCGGCTTAAACTCTGAAGATAACCTCGCTTTTCCTTTTGCCAATCCTCCTGCCGAGCATCAACTTTGACCCAACAATCAACATTAAATGTAAAAGAAAATTTGCAGTGAACAACCTGCCATAGTCTAACTCTACTACTAAAAGAAAAGTAATTGATTCCTAAACTTCCTAGAGGTGACTGGAAAAATGAGTCAGCAAGACACGCAAGCATTAGGGGACATACAAAGGTTACTTCCAAATTGGCATATGAGTAAAACTAACAAATTGGCTTTAGACATACAACCATTACCTCTCAACTGGAAAAAAGTTATTTTGGCTTAAGAAGCAAAGTGGTTCAGGTTATCCCTATACGAACTAATAAATTGTATTATTGAACAAGCTTGTTGTAACACTTTTGTGAAAAATGTAACTAGAACTGATGTTTATTTCTTTTAAAGAAAAAAAAATCTATAAACTCCCAAAAATAAAACACAAAATTTGGGTTGGTTTTGGTGTAAGCATTTGCAAAAGCCAAACCTGGTTTACACCAAATTAACCATTGAATAAAATATTAAAAATATATATACATTCATATCAAAGCTAATGAATTAATTGAGTTCTAGAGATGGTGATTTTAGTTAGCTAGTAATATTTTCCAGATGACCAACAAAGAAACATGTTCAACAGTATTGGTTTGCCCTACCATAACAGGCTTCTGCACCAACTACCTGGGTTCGGAAAATATTAGGACCTATACATCAACTAGACCACATCTCACACTAACAACGGATTTCTACAATTTAATTCAATTGTAAATTATAAATCCAAAACTAAACAACAATATTCCTCGGTCATAAATGAATAAAGAAGCCATGAACAATGAAAAAATAGTAAAACATCAAGGTATTGAAATCAGGGGCGAAGCACGACACATATTGCCCCACACTGACCTCAAAAACCTTCAACATATAATCATCAAAACTTCTAACAAGGAATTGAAATCAGTGGCAAAGCAAGACACCCATTGCCCCACACTGACCTCAAAAATCTTCAACATATAATCATCAAAACTTCTAACGTTATCTTTCTGAGCTTCCTGAATAGCTGAGACCATTGTCATTTCATGAACCTGATGCAGAGTAAATCATGTAACAAGGTCATCTTTGCACCAATTGCATGATGCTAGGATTTAAAAAGTAAAGTCCACGTGACAAGATTATCAGTAATCCTTATTTTGGAAAAATATAAAGTACCTGCTGCAAGTACTCCTCAACACTTGTTGCCTCGGCAGGGAAGACATCCTCAAATGTTGTCTTTGATAAAAGAAAATAGAGAATCAAAAGAGAAAAAGGGAGGATAAAAGGTGAGGATCTAGCAAAACATGGAAGACAACCAAAATCATAATCAAATTGAGAAGGAAAACAAGGAAACACGGCATGGAAATATTAATGTAAATCCTAATTTGTAAAAATTTACTTTAGTCAGCTCTTTGTCAAATCAAGTATTGCAATATAGGAGCAAATAAATCAAAATAAGCTTCACATAACAAATAACTTTACCACCCAAGAAACTATAACTAAACCAAGCACAATTGACAATGAGCTTTTAATAAAAAAAGGATCAATTACCTAAGTAAGAATGTAAGACGTGATTCTGAAAACTTATTTTACTAAAATTTTGTCAAATGAAAAATCCATAAGCTATAAAAACCATTTCAGAAGATTTAAAATATAAAGAAAATGTTGAATGTTTTGCTTCTACAGTTAATAAGTGACTAAGTGAATGACAAAGGATATCTATTTTCTGCTGCAGATAGCAAAAAAATGAAACATCAATTGACTTTTACCTTCAATTCAAAAGACTTGAGATCTCGTGCAAGCTGTTCCGCATTTATACCCTCACGAGCAAGAAGCCTGTAAGCTCGATGAAAAAATAATAATAATAATAAGAGACATATCTAGGAACAACCACATAAATAAGAAATCTAATCATACGCCTACGAAGACACCTGACCATTGTTGTAAACACATAATGGAGCCTGAAATTCTAGGTAAAAGAAGAAAGTAATTGCTATTACCAACTTTTTTACATACATTAAGATACTTTACCTTGTGGCGGCAATGAATTGAGTTGGAGTTTCGGTTCTAAGAGTTTTTGCCTTGAGCTTCTTAGACAGTGCTTCTAACTGATCTAAATTCCTCTGTAAAATGACAGAAATTTTGAATTCGGAATCAATAAGAAAACATAAGCGTAAAAATTGCAACTACATCAGGCACGTGCAAACCCTATGCTTTGTTTGGTTAAATGGGCGAGAGAGATATATAGAGAGCTAACAGGTAAATTATGGTTGTTAGATTTAGGTTTTCATATGGGGATTAATCATTTTCTTCTTGTTTAGGTAGCTGCATTTTTCTCAGTAACCAGACGGACAGTAGAGAAAGAAAGAGAACCTCGAGAGGAGGGAACTGAGCGGATGGAGCAGCTTGCTCGAGAAGCTTCGTGGAAGAGTGGAGCAGATCCGTCCACCCACTCATGTCTTGCTCCATCGCCATGGCTTTTGAAGCAGCAACAGCACTTTGTTAATGTTATGAGAAAGAAGAGGAAAGAGAGGGAAAGTTTCTAAGAGTTTTATTTAAGCCCTAAGATTTCAAAACGGTTGTAAGTGTACGTCCATTCATCTACTTACACTAATATTATAAGTTAGACTTAGAGGTTAGCATTAAATCGAAATTACGTACTTTTAATCGATTGAAGTTCGATCTAATTTGAGAATCTTTAATCCAAATTTAAACAAATAGAAATTTTCAGAATAAGTTTAAATTAATATTGAAATATATTTATAAATTATTAATATATAAAACACTATATACATAAATTTAAATTATAAATTAATATTTTTATTTATAATAATAATTAAAAAATAAAAAATGTATATAATTATAATTATTTTTAAATTAAAATAATAATCTAATATAATTATGATATATATAATATTTAAATATAAGATATTATAAAATAAAATACATATTTATTTATAATTTAATAATAATTAAATTTATGATATTATAAAGTTTATAAATTTAAATATAAATTAATCCGAATAAATTGAGATTAATATAATAATAATAATAAATTTATAAAAATTTGATATATAAATAATATTAAATAGCTTAAGTAGAATATAAACATCTTCTGGCTAACTACCCTCGTAAACTCGTTTTTTTAATTTTTTTCTCTTTTCTTTTTTTAAGATAGTTAAGTGTTACATATATACCGCATAAGTTTCTATCTTTTTAATGAATCTTGTAAATTTTACTATTTTTATAAAATTAATATTAAATTTTTTTTATTGTTAATTAAAATGATTTAATTTTTCAATTGATGATAAAAATAAAATTTTAATATTAAATTTATAAAAACAACCAAATATATTTGGTTTAATATAAAACTAATTGACTTATATATTTTACTTTAGTAAACTTCACGCCTTTTATTATCATTCACCTTTTATAAACAGTATCTTTTTTCTTTACCTACTAATATAACGAATTTCAAGGATGTCTAAAAGGTACACTTAAGATTACATGAGTTTTGAACAAAGGCAAAAGCAAGCAATAGAAAATAATATACATAATTAATTTCTTACCTTTAATAAAATACAATATCATAGTATAATTTTGCCATACATAAAACCTTATAAAATAAAATAAAATACACAAATAAAAAAATATAATATATTTTAATTATTGAAAAAACAAGAAATAATTATACGCAAAAGAGTTCTCTAGTTTGTATTATTTTCTTCATGTTTTCATTACAATTGTATAGTTATTTATAAGGAAATTTTACTTTTTCAATTACTCTTTAAATTAAATATTCTTTGTTTTACTCCTTCAATTAAGATCCTTGTTTTATTCCTTGAATTAAGGTCATTGTTTTATTCCTTGAATTAATGTCATTGTTTTATTCCTTGAATTAATGTCATTGTTTTATTCCTTGAATTAAGGTCCTTGTTTTATTCCTTGAATTAAGATCCTTGTTTTATTCCTTGAATTAAGGACTAATATCCAATACTCCTCCTCAAGCTGGATCCAGAAGGTTTATAGATCCAAGTTTGGACAAAAGTCGTTGAAAATGATGAGAAGCCAAGGGCTTGGTGAAGATGTCAGCCAATTGGTCGAAGCTTCTTGTGTAATGTGTCTGAATCACCTGTGATTGAACTTGTTCATGAACGTAATGACAATCAACTTCAATGTGTTTCGTCCTCTCGTGAAACACTGGGTTTGATGCTATATGCATAACTGCCTGATTGTCACAAAATAAGGACATAGGAAGAGTTGTAGGAACACCTAAATCACACAGAAGACCTTTAAGTCATATCAACTCACACGCAGTTGAAGCCACTGCACGATACTCAGTTTCGGCACTTGATCTGGCAATGACAGATTGCTATTTACTCTTCCATGTGACCAAGTTTCCACCGACAAATGTACAGTAGCCAGTGGTGGACTTGCGATCGATTGCATTCCCTGCCCAATCAGCATCACAATACCCCATGATTTGTGTGTTGTCATTCTTCTTCATGATGATACCACGACCCACTGATCCTTTTAAGTAGCGTAATATCCTTTTAACAAGGGTCAAATGCTCAAGTGTTGGGGAGTGCATGAATTGGCTCACAATACTTACAGAATATGTGATGTCATGTCTGGGGATTGTTAGGTAGATCAACTTACCAACCAGATGCTGGTAATAACTTATATCCATTAGTGGCATGCCCTTCAAGCTAGGTTTGAGCTTGCTATCAAGAGAGGGTAATGGCTGGTTTAGCATCGCTCATGTTAGCTTCCTTAAGCAAATTTAGGACATATTTCCTTTAGTTAAGAAAGAGTCCCTTGTGCGAGGTTGCCATTTCTATACCAAGAAAGTACTTCAATATCCCAAGTTCTTTAATTGCAAACCTTTGTCTGAGGGACTGTTTGAGGTTGAAAATCTCGTCAACATTATCACCTGTAATTATCAGATTATCTACATAAATCAGCACAACCAATTTGCCCATAGCTCCTATGCGAACAAATAGTGAGGAATCAACATTACTGCTTTTGAAACCAACACTAGTGAGAACTGAGCTTAGCTTGGCATACCAAGCTCGTGGGGACTGTTTCAAACCATAAATGGATTTGTACAATTTGCACACTAAATCCAGTTCATTGCTTTGAGGATGCCCAGGTGGTAATTTCATATAGACTTCTTCTTTGAGATCACCATGCAAGAATGCATTCTTCACATCCATTTGGTACATGGACCACCCCTTGTTTACAGCCACAAACAGTAGCATTCTTACTGTGTTCATTTTTGCAACAGGTGCAAGTGTTTCTTTATAATCCACCTCGAATGTTTGAGTGAATCCCCGAGCCACCAATCTTGCTTTTTACCTCTCAATTGATCCATCTGACTTGAATTTGAGCTTATAGATCCATTTGCAACCCACAACTTTCTTGCCTTTTGGAAGTTTGGTGATGCTCCATGTGTTGTGTTGATCTAGGGCTTTAAGTTCTTCTTGCATGGCTTCCTTCCACACCTCTTGGTTGTTGGCCTCATGAAAGTTTTGAGGCTCACTGTAACTCGATATAGTGCTGAGGAATGCGGCATAGGTTGGTGTCACTCTCTTATATGACACATAATTTGAGATGGGATGTGTGGGTTTGTAAGTGACAAAGTCTTGAAGTATTGTGGGAGGTTTCCTAACACGCATTGGATTACGTTGTGGAGCAGGAGGAATTATCTCACACTCGTTCACATCTTATACCATATTGTAAGGATCATCTTGATTATCACCATCTTCATGCAGTGTACCATTAAGACGAGGCCCTTCATTGTTACTTTCAGTGAGAGATGCATCAATGTTGACATGGTTGGGATCTTGTTGTTGTGGAGCCTCAAGTTCGATTCTTGGTAATGGAAACACATCTAAGATGACATCCCCTTGACTTGTGATTTCATGTGACTTGCTAAAAAAAGGGTTAGTTTCATAAAACCGAACATCTTTAGACACAATTAATCTCCTAAGTTGGGGATCATAACACTTATATCCCTTTGTGTAGATGAATAACCAAGAAAAATACATTTAACAGCTCTAAGATCCAATTTATCTCAATGATGAGATTGAATATGTACAAAACAGATGCAGCCAAAGACTCTAAGGTGTGAAAGGTTAATTTTCCTTCCTTTCATGACCTCTAGGGGAGACTTGAAATCCAAGACTCGGTTGGGTAATCTATTGATGATGTAAGCAGCTGTCATAACCCCTTGGGACCAGAATCTCTTTGGTACATTCATTTGTAGCATTAATGCTCTAGTTTTTTCAAGTAAGTCCCGGTTTTTGCGTTCAGCTACACCATTTTGTTGAGGTGTGCCAACACAACTTGTTTGATGCATAATGTCATGAATGCTCAAATATTGTTTCATGATATGGGACATGTATTCGGTGCCATTGTAAGACCTTAAGGTTTGAATTTTAGAAGAGAAGTGATTTTTAACAAGATTATGAAAGTCCTTAAATACTTCCATAACTTCATTCTTAGACTTTAAAAGATATAACCATATGACTCGAGAGAAATCATCAACAAAAATCACAAAATACTTATAACCATCAAAAGATTCATTAATTGGTCCCCATACATCTGAATGAACTAGTTCAAAACACTTACTAGCCCTAGACAAGGAAGAACTAAAAGGCAATCTAGTGGCCTTAGACAAGTAGCAAGTTTCACATGCAATTGCATCATTTCCTAAGTTTGGAAATAAAGTTGACAAAATTGGTAAAGAAGGGTGAGCTAAACGTTAATGCCACAATTGATTATCTTGGATAGGGTTAAACTTGGCTTGAAACCCTCTGGAATTGCTCTTGGATATGTAATAGAGACCATCTAAGTAAAACCCTTCACCAATCGTCTTTTTCGTGGCACAATCCTGAAAAATGACATTGTGATGAGAAAAAATGGCTAAGCAATTCAAGGTATTTGTGATTTTTCCTACAGACAAAAGTTGGAAGGGAAAGGAAGGTACATATAAAACTGCCGACTCGATTTCATCTGACATTAATTTTATTTTTTCCTTTCCTAAAACTTTTACATTCTCACCATTTGCAATTGAAACTTGAGAAGGATTTGCTAATTTTTCAAACTTATGAGACTTTGACACATGGTTTGTCATGTGATCTGTGGCACCTAAATCTACAACCCAAAAATCATGCAACATATTTATTTTAAGAGCAGTTTTAAAGGCTTTTATGATACCTTGCATGTCCTCTTGTGGTATGAGTTTTGTATCTGCCAAGAAGCCTGCAAACTTGCCTAGCAATGCTGTCGAGTTTCCTTCTTCTATGTTATCCACACAGTCAATTCTAGCTCCTCCTGTCTTGCTTTGAAGATACAACATAAACTCATTCATGAGTTCAGCTGGATTCGCCGTGAAGTTCTTGAATGGATCAGACCCATTAGAGGTAGAGGCAAAGCATGATTTGCACGATGTCCAGTACGATTCACTTTCTGTAAACCCTTATCCTTTATAAAATCAGGTTTTAATTCTGGATGTAGAATCCAACATGTGTCCTTAACATGACCCGTATGGTTGCAATGTTGACACTTCAAGTTTGGATGCTTCCCTTTGTACTTCCTCTCGTTGGTTAGATAGGCTCTTGCCTCAAGTGCACTAGCCATTGTACCCTTGTTCATGACTTTCCTCCTTATTTCTTCACGTTGAATTGTCGCACATACATTGGTGAAGGAAGGAAGTTCAGTATTCATGAGTATATGGCATCATATATCTTCATATGTTGAATCCAGACTGGACAGAAGTTGAAATATCTTATCTTCTTCCGCTCTCTTTCGTAGCAGAGCTACATTGGTTGTATGAGGATGATATATTTCCAACTCATTCCACATGCTTTTCATGCTTCCTAAGAGTTGTACAAAAGGCTTGCCATCTTGTTGCAGATCTGAGATGTCTTTCTTTAATTGAAAAACTCGTGCAACATTATTTTGACTGCCATACATTTCCTTGACCGTCTCCCATAGTTGGTATGCAGATTCAGAGTAACTGAATATTTCAACTAATTTACGTTCTATGGAATTTATGAGCCATGACATAACGAGTTGATCCTTACTAAGCCAAGATTCATAGGTTGGTGAGGAAACATCAAGTATTTCGATGCTTCCATTTATAAACCCCAACTTGGACCTTCCACCTAGAGCTAGAGACACTGCTCTTGACCAAGGCAAATAATTAAACTCATTCAACAAGACTGAGCTTAATCTTTGATTTGGGTTGACATCCACCTCATGCATATTCATGAAGGAAAGCACTGATGAACTTTCAGCTTATGATCCTAGCGGCTTGTCTTCAGCCATTTCAAAGATTGAAGATGTTAAGATAATAATAAAGCAGAAGCAAGTTAATTTTTCTGCTCTGATACCATGTTGAAAAAACAAGAAACAACTCTACACAAAAGAGTTCTCTAGTTTGTATTATTTTCTTCATGTTTTCATTACAATTGTATAGTTATTTATAAGGAAATTTTACTACTTCAATTACTCTTTAAATTAAACATTATTTGTTTTACTCCTTGAATTAAGATCATTGTTTTATTCCTTGAATTAAGGTACTTGTTTTATTACTTGAATTAAGAACTAATATCCAATACTAATAATCTCAAAATCTACAATATTACATAAAACGAATAACTAATTAAATATACAAGATAAAAGGAGTAAATTTGGGCAAAAAAAAAGAGAAAGAAAAAGTTATTTGTGTTTTAGAAAGAAGAAAATGTGTCTCATTTAAAATTTTGAAATTAATCAAAAGACATTAATCAATATATCAAATTATATATAGATTAAATTTGATCTAAACATATCAAATATATGAAAAAGTTAAATTAATTTTCCATTAAGTTTGGGCTAACAATAAAGAAAAAATTTATCTTTTAAATTTGATCATTCACTAAATAACAAAAATTATATCATATTTTATGAACATTAGACGTGACTATAATATCGTTTATAAATTTTACCCAAAAATAAAATTTGAAGTTCATATATTACTTCATACAAAGTAATCGTGACAAGTTTATTATTTTGACGTTGAACAGGACAACATAGCTTATAATTTATTCTACTCGATTACTTTTTTTAAATATAATATATTATTACAAATCATAATTAATATAAATTTATTTATTTTAATTTTAAAAAATAGATAAACAACTTTAGCCTTCATTAATATTATTAATAGGGTAAGGGAGGGTTTGAGTTTAACATTCACATCTCCGTGCATGCTAAATATTTGCGGAAGTTGGGGCGGTAGATTCTCTACCAAAATTTTAAATTTTTTATAGAAATCAATTACATATTTTGATAAATAACATATCTTTAATTATATATTTTAAATTTTTAAATAATAAATTTTATGTTAAAGAATAAAATTATTTTAAAATTATATTTAATAAATATTAAATGTAGTATGCAAATATATGTATAATTAGATTATTTATTTTAATGATTATTAAATAATAAAAATAAAATATATTTGTTAATTAAAATATTGTATTTTCAAAATAAATAAATAAGAAATTTATATAAAATCCTAAGAAATTTAAGTTTGAAGATTTGATGAGATTGAGAGTGTAATTTCTTAACCTAACCACCAATGCATTTTTTTATGGAGTTATCCCATAGATGAAAAAATTGTGATTATCCACCTCCGTGAAAAAAATTAACAATACTAGCTATTTAATTGTGAGTATTATGTGTAATAAAAATTAAAATTTTATAACTTTTGATTTGTATTTTATAATTTTCTTATAACTTTAAAAATTAATATTTTTTAAAATTTGTAAAAATTTGTAGGTTAAAATGTATTATTGATTTCTAAATTTTATATAAAATTCCAAATTTTTTAAACAAATGTTTTGGTTGTCAGACTTTTAAAATTTCATAAATAAATCTTTAAAATTTTAAATTATACAAATTAGTCCCAAAATTTTTAATATTTCACACCTAGATTCTTAATCTTGATTTACAAATATGTATTTTAGTATCTAAGTTAGGATTTATGTATAAAATTTTAAAAATTTAAAATCAAATAATATGTTTTAAAAATTTATGATTATATATAAATTTAATTAAAATTTAAAATTTATTAGTCAAGTTTGTAACACTTTTTACTCATGTACTTAACGCGGTTGGAACATTTTAAATTGTTTAAAAATCTTATTATTTTAAGTAGTTTAAAAATTTAAAATTTAAAATATTTCAAATCAATATTCAACAAACTCGATTCATGCAAAAACACCCATATATCATTCAATGATTTTACTTTCACACGGTATAAAAGCAATCATTGGCTACATGGTACACCATTTTCTAATGCTAATTCAACTACGAGTTCACAGCAAACAAAAATATCCCAACAATTCCACCAAATATATGACACGATAGTTTTTGTATTCTAAATGTTTGATAAGTCTCAAATGATGTCATTATAAAAAGAAGCTTCTATAATATAAATGAAGAATTTATGGTTAGTCAAAAAAGAATTATAAGTCATTGTAATACGCATAGAGAAATGACTTCCCATCGAATTTGTAGCTTAATATCAACAACCAACGTATAATAACTCTAGTATGTGTTTATGTATTTACGTTCATCCATACAACATCTTATAAGTTAGGTGTAAATTAATGGCATGTATTATTTGATACGAGGTTGCAATCAGATTTAACCAACAAATAAACATTAATATCAAATGGTATAATCTATTAATTATAAATGTTGTAATAAATATGTAAAAATAATTTAAGAATAATATTATCGATATATTAAAATGAACTGTTTAAGTTGAATCACGGATTAGGTCGCTCTCTTTAAGACGTTTTGTGACTATGTCCAAACTTATGCAATCAAACACAATCTCGTCGTCTCAAGGATAAAACAGTTCATAATTCTTTTTCTGTTTCGGAGTTTCACTGCACTCATGAAGTCCAGAATACTACATCTCTCAAATATTTATGTTACTCGGAAATTTGATAAAACAATTCTGAATTTTTCTTTTATTTGGTTTTGTTATAAAGAACCGTAGAACCGTTTTTGAGTTGTTAAGCTATGTTCTAAACTGAGGACTATTGCCCCTACTTATAGTTGAAAAAATATGTGTAACGGTCATACAATTATGAAAATAACGGTCATAAAAGTAACGATCACATAATTATGAAAATAACAGTCATAAAAATAACGGTCATATAATTATGAAAATAATAGTTACATAATTTATGAAATAACGGTCGTAAAATAATAAAAAATATTTTTTATTTAAATTCATTTCTAACAATCCCCCACTTGAATTTTAAATAAAAATAGTTTCATCGAACAGCCGATCAATTAAAAGTATAAGATTGTGCATAAGCAAAAAGTGTCTATCAACTTGAACATTGTATAGTGTTGATGTTTTAGAATATAATAGAGTAACTCGTAGTTTTGAACTCTATCTCTAACAACATTACACACACAACCTTTTCAAGGTATAGTTTGGAAAGCTTGTGTTTTACGGTTATGCACGTGTATCCTAATATAGTGAATGCTTTAGTAAATTTTGCCCAAAATTTTCATAAGAAGTGGCTACACTTCCACATTCACATAGGTGAGTTTATCAAGAGTACTCATGTAGCTATGTACTCCACTCCACATAGAGTATAGAACTTATTAAGAGTTTAATAATTAACTCATCATTTATGTCTCTTCAGGACTTCATACTTCTAACAATATAGAATGGGACTTCATAATAGCATTATTCATTTCATATCACTTCATAACTTGTTATTACCCATTGAACTTATTTCTTAGGATCTTCAATCTATAAGTTGGGTTACCATAATGAGTGACTCTTCATTCTAAGGGCGTCAGTCACATTCCTTTCGAGGTTTTTGAAAATCTTCTCTCTTGTTAATCCTTTCGTCAAAGGATCAGCCAAATTTTCATCAGTACATATATGATTCATTATTACAGTTCCTATAGAGAAAAAAATTCTAACAGTATTGTGTATCTGTCGTCTCTTGCCGTTGTAATAACGGTTCTAAATATTTGCAATAGCCATGATACTATCGCAAATGATTAGGACAACTGGTATCGATCTTTCCCATAAAGGGATTCCAGCTAACAGACTTCTTAACTAGCCTACTTCTTCACTAGCAAAAGCTAGTGCTATCATTTCAAACTCCATCATAGATTAAGCCAATATTGTCTATTACTTAGACTTCCAAGAAATAGTTCCACCAACAATGTTAAATATATAGCTGTTAGTTGCTTTAGAGTCTTCTGATAGAGTCTTCCAATCATCGTCATTGTATCCATCTAGAACAACGGGAAACATCTTATTATATAATCCAAGGTTCATAGTTCTCTTAAGGTATCGTATGACCCTTTCAATTGCATTTCAATGCTCTATACTAGGTCTACTGATAAACCTACATAGTAGTCCCACAGCATAAGCTATGTTTGGTCTAGTGTAATCAATAGCATAACGTAAGCTACCAATGATGCCTGCATACTCAGTTTATCTAACACTGTCCCCGGTGTTCTTGAACAACTTTACACTAGGATCATAAGGAGTACATACAGGTTTACAGTTAAAGTAATTATATTTCTTTAAGATATTCTCAATGTGATGAGATTGATCTAGAGAAATTATCTTTTCAAACCTAGTAATCTTTATACCAAGGATTACACTCACTTCTCCGAGGTCTTTCATATCAAAGTTTGCACATAACAAAATTTTCACATTAACATGAATATTTGAAACAAAAATAATCATGTCATCCACATATAAACATATAATAGTGTAAATGTCATTTTTTGATTTATAATAAATACATTTGTCACTTTCATTCATTTTGAATTCATGTGGGATAACTATATTATCAAAATTTTCAAGACTTGCTTAGGTGCTTGTTTTAGACCATACAGATATTGATATAGTTTACAAACTTTATTTTCTTGACCTGGGATAACAAAGCTCTCAAGTTGGTTCATATAAATCTCTTCTTCTAAGTCACCATTTAAGAAAACAATTTTGACATCCATTTGGTGCACTACTAAATCATGGATAACAACAAGAGAGAAAAGTATAAGTATGGAATTTATTCGTGTGATTGGTGAAAAGGTATGAAAGAAATCTACATTTTCCCTATGCCTATACCCTTTGACTACTAGACAAGTTTTGTACTTTGCAATAGTACCATCAAGTTTTAATTTCTTCTTTAGTATCCATTTACATCCTATGGTTTTGCAACTAGAAGGTAAGTCAACTAAATACCAAGTTCTATTATACTCATGAGAGTCCATTTCATCATTTATGGCTTCTTCTTATAAGTTAGCATCTAAAGAAGATAAGGTTTTTTAAGAGTTTGGGGATCTTCTAAGGTATAAGCATAAAAATCAGACCCAAAGTCCTTAAGGGTTCGAGCTCGTTTACTTCTCCTAATTTCAGTGTTTAATTCCTCATTTTTTTACTAGTTCTAGTTATGGGTAAACAACTAGAAGACGGGGCCCCATTATTCTTCAATTTAAATGGAAACCTATGTTCACAGTAGTCAACATCATTTGATTTTATAACTATGATCATTTAAGTCATAGAATTTATAAGTTTTACTATTCACATCATATCCTATGAATACAAATTTGTATGTTCTACTAGTAAGTTTATTTCTTTTAAGGATCAGGAATCCTAACATAGACTAAACAACTCCAAGTTTTAAAATAAGTTAAGTTTCTTATTTTTCAAAATTTCAGATGGTGAAATTTTACTAGTAGATTTAGGCATTTTATTTAGTACATAGCAAACAGTTAATAAAATTTTCTCCCACCGATGGGAAGCAACACCAGAGTATAATAAAATTGCAATAATTGATTCATCAAAAAGTTCCAATTTTTTTTGTTCAGCTTTACCATTCATTTCAGGAGAATTAGGTGAAGTTTTTTCATGTATGATTCCATGAGTTAAAAAAAATATTGAAAATATTGGAATCATATTCAGTGCCTTATTACATAGAAATATTTTTATTTTCCTATTAAGTTGATTTTTAATTTAAGTCATAACTATTTTAAACATGTCAAACACTTCACTTTTATCTTTCATTAGATATACATAAGTATAATCTGAATAGTCATCAATAGAAGTTATAAAATAGCGTTTTTTATTTCTTGTTAAATTTTCATCAAGTTCACATATGTCAGAATGTATTAATTCTAAAGGTTCAGATTCTCTAACTACTGATTTATGTAAAATTTTGGTTATTTTAGCTTGACTAAAAAAATCACATTTTTCAAAATCATTTAAAGATAGTTTAGGAATTAGTTCTAAGGTAATCATGTTCTTGATTATGCGTTTATTAATATGACAAAGTCTAGCATGCCAAATATTAAAAGAAATCAACATTCAATTTAAACATAAAATTAGTAACGTACCATTTTCCCAACAAAAAAAATTATTTTTAGTTATTATATATAAATTAACCCCTATAGTTTGAGTAAACCCAACTTTGTAAAGAAGATATCCCGAAACTAAGTTCTTTCTCATCTCTGGAGCATGCAGGACATCTTTCAAGATGACAGTCTTTCCAGAGGTAAACTTCAATTCTACCTCACCAATACCAACAAATTTAGTGGAGTAGGAGTCGCCCAGTAGCACTTTCTTATCCTCAGACTTAGAGTAGGACTTGAACATATCTCGATCATAGCAAACATGGCAAGATGCACCAGTATACACCCACCACCCCTTAGATCCACCAACAAAATTAATTTTATATATCGTAGTAATAAGTTGATCTTCGGTAAGGTTCGCCTCTGGGGCAGGACGACTCCTGTTTCCACAGTTCCTGGGCAAGTGACCAGGTTTGTTACAACTATAACACATGAAAGTGTTATTTCTTGGGGAGGGTGAGGTCCATTCTATGGAGGATAGTTTTTGTGTTCTATTTTGGTGGTTGCGATTTTAGTTATTATTACGATTCTGAGTTTTCATATTTCTTCCTTTAGGTTTTGGAACTACAGAGGATGATTTCTTATGGTATTGTTGTTTGAGACAATGAGTACTTCATCTCTTTGATCTTATTTTCGAGCTTCTTCATCTATTCTTAGATGGGTTATAATACTTTCTAAATAAAATTCCTTAGTTTTAGATGGGTTATAATACTTTCTAAAGTCATACCATCATAAGTTATTTCGTGTGTTATCTTCTGCAGTTCGTATGATTGAGCTTCCACAGATTTGTCATCAATCATTTGGTACTTTATATATCTACTGACAGTATACTTCTTAGTTCTAACTTCCTCAGTGTCATACTTCTTTTGAAGTGCATCCCAAATTTCCTTAGCAGACTTATCAAAATTATAATAGTCATACAAGTCATTAGCTAATCCATTAAGAATAAATTTTTTGCATAGAAAATGATTTTCTATCGAGGTGTTTAAATCCTTTATTGTAGCTTCATTATGAGAATTAGGCAATGTTGGTTTTTCAATAATAAGAACAAAAGCGGCATTTTACATGGTTAAGAAAAATAACATTTTTTGTCTCCATTTTTTAAAGTGTAGTTCCTCAACATGAAATGGTTGTTGAAATTAGTAGTTAACATTTCAATAGACATGTCATATAGAAAACGTCTTAAAATTGTTGTAACAAGTATGTGAAAATATTGTAAAAACAATATTATCGATATACTAAAATGAATTGTTTGGGTTGAGTCGCAGACTAGGTCACTCTCTTTAAGACATTTCGCGGATTTGCCCAAACTTGTGCAAGAAAACACAATCTCATCGTCCCCAAGATAAAACAACCGATAATCTTTTTTCTATCTCAAAGTTTCACTGCATTGATGAAGTCCAGAATACTACACCTCTCAAATATTTATGTTGCTCGGAAATCTAATAAAACAATTTTGAATTTTTCTTTTCTTTGGTTTTGCTATAAAGAACCGTATAACCATTTTTGAGACATTTCGCGGATTTGCCCAAACTTGTGCAAGAAAACACAATCTCATCATCCCCAGGATAAAACAACCGATAATCTTTTTTCTATCTCAAAGTTTCACTGCATTGATGAAGTCCAGAATACTACACCTCTCAAATATTTATGTTGCTCGGAAATCTAATAAAACAATTTTGAATTTTTCTTTTCTTTGGTTTTGCTATAAAGAACTGTATAACCGTTTTTGAGTTGTTAAGTTATGTTCTAAACTAAGGGTTATTGTCCCTATTTATATTTGAAAAAATATGTATAACGGTTATATAATTATGAAAATAATTGTAAAAAATAATTGACACATAATTATGAAAATAACGGTCATAAAAGTAACAATCACATAATTATGAAAATAACAGTCATAAAAGTAACGGTCACATAATTATGAAAACAACGGTCATAAACGTAATGGTCATATAATTATGAAAATAATAAAAAAAAATAATGGTTATATAATTATGAAAATGATAGTTACATAATTTATGAAATAATGGTCATAAAATAATAAAAAATATATTTTTTTTATTTAAATCCATTTCTAACAATAAAGAAATAACTTTAATGCTAAGATAAGTCTATCGTCAAGGGCGAATGTATCTGGTAGTGAAAAGGGACACGTACTCCTTTCAACTTTCAAAAAAAATTTAAAAGTGTAATATTTATAAAATTATAGATAAATAATTATATGCATAAAATAAATATTTGATACACTTAAGTTTTAAATTTTAAGTTTTTAACATTCAATATATCATCAAAATTCAATAATTTGAACATATTTTTACTAAAATTATATATATATATATAACAACTTTTTAATAAAAAGATTGATATCTAAAAAGTAACTAATATTATTTTTTACTATATATATAATATCCTTTTGGATATAAATCATAAATATATTACTTTTTATTGTTACATGTAATGATCATCAATAAATAGTATTTTCTCTTTTATATATATACTTTATATATTTCTTGTAACTTACCAAAGATAAACACAAGAATCTATAATATCTCTTCACTCCTCTAAACTCTAGATCACAAAAATATATTGTTTGAGCATACGTCGTAAAGACCATAAACTAACCCTATACACCATTCATTGAACATGTTAAGTATTTTGTACGACAACGTAACATGAAATGTGATGCTTGGGCGCTTTATTGGTGCTCGAGGTTACTTGAGCTCATAGATAAGACTCATGATATCATGGTTTAACCTATTACTATAGTAAGTATGCTCGTTCTTATCATCAAGAATCAGCATGTAGTAAGCTAAAGAAAAGCTTGTATAAGAAGACCCATAACCCCATGAGATACCCAAGGAATTAGACCATAATGAAATCGCCTACAAAATGACTTGTGATCACATCCATAGTTCGAAACAATTTATGCATCATCTAGTCTAATTGGACAAACATACACTATTGTTACTAGAATAAGGGGCTACGATAGACTAATGAATATATCTATGGTTCGTTCTACATCCTAGGTTATGTATCTAGGGTAGCTAGGTCTGGCCAAGTGGACAAGGCTTGTAGTATAAATAGAAGGAGGTTCGAGTCAATTGGAGACTTTTTTAACCCTCATACATTGTGACCCCTAGTAGATTTACTCTCAAATATTTTAGAACCCATAGCGGGGTCTTAAGCATTTATGGTCAAAGAATATCGTTAGGACCTCATAACTTTTAAATATTTGAAAAAGTTAGTTTGAAAAGGGAGAATTTTCACACAATGTACAAAGGATTCTTGCCCATTTAACATCATATCACCCAATTTGCAAAGAATCCCAGCCATTTTGAAGTATTTTTACCCAGTTATAAATAAATTCAAGCCCTAAGAACAAAATAGCACTGCGTTTGCCTAATAGTTAGCAACTTAGATACCATTTGGGTAATCAAAATCCTGGGTTAGGCCACCCCGATCAAGAGAATAACTTAGAACCAAATGAGGAACACTCTGAACATCCTATTGTGTCAAGCACCCTTTTTAATAGAGAACCTCATCCTTTTCCTCTAGTGACCCTTCATGACTCAACCATACCAAAAGAAATTCAAATGCAACTACAATTCCTGCAGCAAGCTATGCTTCAAATCTAGTAGGATAACCAGAATTTAAGGAAACTTTTGGCATACCAAGAACTCTATATAAGAATCTTGAAAACCCAAGCAAAGGTAAGAGTACCAAATAATGGTTAGGTTAGTGAAGAGGGTAGTATCTCAAGAGAGGCAGTTTCCTCAGCCAGGAACAATATACCAAAGGCCACACTACCTTGAAATGTTACTAATCTAGAAGTTATTAGAAGAAAGCCCGTATAGACCATGCCATAGTGGGAAGTCATGATGAAACAAGCATAATATGATATCAAATAGTAGAAGGCAGGGAAGGCCTAATATGACATTGAAGAGATGTGTAGCCAACTTATCACATCACCTTTTAGCAATAGAATTGAAATGAAAATTCCACCCATGAAATTTGTCACGTCTTGTTGCACGTTGTATTGTGGGACAAAAGACCATGTGACCCATGCCTTATCCTTTAAGCACCCAATAACACTAGTGCGACTAAATGTAGACGTAAAAGATACAATGTTGTGTAAAACTTTTGTCTCGAAATTACAAGACAATGCTAAAAAATGGTTCAATAATATTCGCCCAATGAGTATATCAAGTTTTAGGAGTTTGGTAAAAAAATATGTTACTCATTATATGAGTAATAAGCCCATGAGGAAAGAGGTCTATCACTTATTTTCTATTTTTCAAAGTCCCAAGGAAACTATTGAGAGCTATATGAAGAGATTCAAGGTGAGAAAGTTGAAAATTTTAGGTTGTCTTAGTTCTATTGTCATGTAAGCATTTCGAAAGGGAGTAATAAAAAATTATAGACTATTTGTGGAGCTAATTAAAATGACACCAAAATATTTGGAGGCTAGATATGCATAATCCCAAAAATTTGTGAACTTGGAGAGAGAATTAGTAGAAAAACATAAGTTTAGAAAAGACTAGAAAGAAATGAATATTAAGGAGGCTAAGTTAGCCTGTATTCGGGGGAGACTTCTTCATCCTTCGTTCACTTATAGGAGACCAAAAATAAGATGTATTGACCAATGCTAATACCTATAATCCTAGTTGGAGAAACTATCATAATTTCTCTTAGAGGCAAAACAACTCCCAATTAGCTCAAAATTCAAATACATCAGATCTGCAATTCTACTAACAACTGCAGAGAAATCCTCCCAATAAGTCAAAATTGGAGTAAAATTTGAATTCATTCATTCAAGTAAGCATGGATAACTAGCCAAAGACTAATCAAAAATTGGATTGTGCAAATATTTTCATTAAGAAAAGAAAAATATAAGTAGAGTAGTTAACCGAACATTTTTAGAAGCAAGGCAAGGAATAATTGCAATGTCAAAAAAATAACTCAATAACGAGGTGATATTGAGTTTATAGAAATATGAAATCTCCCAAAGCAACGTCTCATTAAAAATAATAAAAATAGTCCTGGATAAGAGATAACTAAATATTATTTATTTTTTGTGATTTTAATTTATGTATAGTAAATATAGATTTGTATTCTTTTAGAAAAAAAGGGGGGATGAGACATAAACAAAGAAATAAGTGAAACAAAGACTGAATACCTATAAAGGTTAACTAGCTTTCATTATTATCATCAATTTATTTGGAAATTATACCAAAAATTTGATGTGTCAAAATTAGGAGTATAAATTTTGTATAATTTATAAAATAGTTGGTAAGTGCACGAATCACTTATAAAAAATAACAAATATACTTTCAAGTTTATTCTAAACAAAAATCATGTATTTTGTAAATCATTCAATAAATTATTTAAAAATAAAATTAAACTCTTGTAATAGGTAATGAAATTTAAAACCTACTTAACAACACAGTCTTGATGATTCTGTGAAATTACAGTCATTAGCGTACTTTTTTACTTAATATTTACTTATTTTATTTAATAAATAGTATTTTGGATGCTAAAAGTATTAAAATACAATTTTTTTTGTGAAATGGATGAAAATGTAATTTTTGAATTTTTTTGAGATTTTTTTGGAATGTTTTATGAATTTTTAATGCAGTATCAATCAGAAGCTTCCACGTGGCCTACCATGCAAGCAAAGAAGTTGACTGGGCAAGCCACATGGATGTCACGCAAGTTGGGACAATAAATCGTAAATAATTACGCATGGGGAGGAACGCATCGTATGATATGTATCAACACGCATTCAATCCGAGTTTGGAGCACGGTCAAACAATACTAACACGTGTCGTCACACAACTACTCTTCCTCGCGATCCACTAGCATGCCACTCCATTTGCATCTGCGAATCAAAATGTGTCATATGGCATTGACTTAGCATGCGTTGACTCAAATCGATCTACCCTACCACGCATCGTGTTGTGATTGGTTGGCGTTGTTAATTTTGTTTGTTTTTATCTCAACCTTTGATCTGAAACTGATTTGATAGTACAGATTATACTTGAGCTATATTTAAACCTCTAATCACCTATAAACCCTAAGGAGTCGTTATTAGTATAATTTTGATCAGTTTTTGGAGCTAAAAAGAGAAAAAAATACAAAAAAATTCAAAAGAAGATACAATTTTGATGCAGATTCAAGAGAAAATTAATACTATAATTCAAGAGATTGATTGTATTTCTTCTACTATTCTTTTCTTTATTAATTTTATGTCTTTTTTTATGAAAATTATGAGCTACATGAAAAAAATTATATATACTTAATTTATTAATATAGAGATCTTATGAACCTAATTTTCACCATGTGATAATCTAATATTTTATCTCGATTATGATTTTCATTCAGTTATATTATTTAATCTAATTTGTATGTTATTAATTATTTGGCCAAAATTTATCTATAGATGCAATTAAATAGATTTGAGAGAATTATTTAATTATTTGTCTTGATTAAATAACATACATAGTTTTTAGGCAGAAATTTATAATTCTTATAAATGTGATCTATAATTGATGAATTTAATGAATAATATACAATATAATTGACATGTGAATGTGATTAAACTAATTACTATATAGTTTGTAGTTTACTTGGAAGATGAATATATGTTAAGTTAGATTCAATTGATCGTGTAATTAATTGATAATTATATTGGGAAGATTTTAGTTATTCACATATCTAGAAAATTAGAAGATTAAGTATTCTTGTATATTTTCTCATATATCTTATTAGTTAACAAATCTAATTTAATTAAGTATTGTTATTTACTTTTAGTTATTTTAATTTTATTTTCTTAAAATATAAAAACACAAAAAAATTAATTTTATTTTTTTAATTTTAAAATTTTATTTATAATAAAATAATCTTCGTAAAAACGATATTTTCTTATCATTATATTACTTGTTATGATACGTATATTTACATATTTATTACACATATTTCATGTGTCGTGATCAAGTCTAAAATGTATTTTCATTTTCAAAGATAACAAACTATTTATATCATTTATCTTTCTATTTATGTATGAATAAAAAGTGTATAAATTTTTTTTTAGCTCAATTTATTATTATTACAATAAATGCATGAATCATTATTGATAAATGATTACTCGCTCAATTTGGGACATGAAACAATCTAACCGTATAAATGTAATTGGACATACAAATATTCGAATAATCGCCAATCTCTAATATTATAACCAATGTAATGGTAACGCGTTATTTAAAATACATCTCAGACGTATAACATTACTTATTATTATATTATGTAAATTATTAATTATATTTTAATATATAATTATTATAATAATAAAAAATTATATTGTGATAAAATATACTATAAATATATTAAAATTTAAATTCGGCAGGCAACATGCCAGCTCTACTGACACATAAACTAAAGGCACGACAAGGCAAGCTCTTTGATATAATGTATATTTTTTATTTTACTTCACTTTTTCTAATTATCAAATATTTAACTCAAAATTCATAACTTTCTTATAAATATCATACTAATAACTATTAATTGTTAAAAAATAATTCGATTAATTCATTTAAATTAAAAATTTTGATTCGATCCGATCCCTTATATTCGAATCAAATTTGATTGATAAATTTTATAATTGGATGAATTTTGTATTGAAAAGTATACAATCTGTTTAAATTCAAATCGGATTTGAATTGACATATTTTATAATTTATCGTATCTGATAATTGTCGAATTACTATTAGATTATAAATAAATATATATTTTATTTTATAATGTATTATATTTAAATATTATGTATATCATAATTATATAATATTATTATTTTTACTTAAAAATGAAAATATTGATAATAATTTAGTAATTATACAGTTGTATTTGTTACTTTTTTATTTTTATAGTTGTGACTAAAAATAATAATATTTGTTAAAAATATCAATTTAAAATTTAAATTTATGTGTACCATGTTTTATATGTGACAATAATTCATAAATAAATTTTAGTATCAATCTAACCTTATCCGATCAAAAATATATGACTTGTTCAGATTCTGATCGATTCTGATTGATTATATCATAGGATCATATTCGAATTGAAAATATTCAAATTCGTTCAAATTTAAATTGATTAAAAATAGATAATTTTGATTCGTTGTTTACCCCTACTTGATATCACTGAAATAACCACTAAAGTTTCAAAAACTTACCAAATGTAACATATTTTATTTACCTATATTTTTATATATATAATTAAAAGTTCTTTTATTTAGTTATAGATCTAATTATATAATTAACAAAATATTAATGAAAGTATTATGAATTAAAAGTTCATAGAACGACCAGACATGAAATCACGTATAAATAAAATAATGTGAAAAATAAGGATAAATATACAAGATTTTTATGTGAAAATGAATTAAGTCATGCTAATGAGCTAAGAATAAAACCATCGACCCACCGAATCATCTAACTATCTATTATGAAAAATACGAATCTAGTTAAAATCGATCCAATGAACTATCTAACTATCTAATGAAGAATAAGTATCGAGTTATAAGGCTATGATTCAAACTATCCATCCAAATAACTTACTTACAAGCCACTGCTTTCATCATAATGAACAAGAAAAGTGTTCAGATCCAGACCAGTGTTTCGACAAGCTCAAGTCCCATGAGTTAATCAAACCTGCACCGTTGTGACTAGAAAAGTTAGCACATAAACATAAGTGTAAATGTGCATCCTAGAGAAAATTAAATAATGAACAAATCTAACGAGTTGATTTAAACAATATATCAGATAAATCAAAAACAACAAACAATTCTATAACAATAAATTAAAAGCATAATAATATAATTATTATTGTAAGCTTGTTAATTCATCAAACACAGCCACAAATGTTTGATAAATTAATTTAGTAAAAAAACTTATTTAAAAACTTTTCGCAAAATAAGTGAGAGAATAAAAGATGATGAGAATAAACATAAGTTTTTGTGTGGTTAATTTCAATTGTGTACTTAAGTTTATATTTATAGAATATTTTGAAATATTTTAAATCAAAGTAAAATTATTATATTATTTATAAAATCAGTTAATTGAGTTTTAAGGAAGGAAAATATAATAAAAAATCAATTAAATTTGTACTAAAAATTGGGTTTAAAATTAAAGCCCTAACCACTTTATCGATCTAAATAAGTGCTTGATCGATCGATCAAATTCCTCTCGATCAATCTAGTGTATTAATTAATTAATTATCAAAAATATAGATCGATCTAGTTATTAATACTCGTTCGATGTATTAATTTCTCGATTGATCCAGTCATATAAATAATCAATTCAATAGGTAATATAACTCGATCGATCTAGTTACTACTTGATCAATTGCTAGATCAATTGAGTATCCTATTTTTATATTGTTCTTATATATCTAATGTGCACGATAACAAAAATATACTTGAGGTGTGATAGTTGAGACTCAATAGTTTTTATGGTTTTAAAAATATTCTTTTACGATATATCTAGAAACTAAAATTACAATTATATATTTTGTTCTCAAACATTACCAATATCCAAATAAAACTTGATAAACATGTTATATTCATCTTTATCTTTATATATAAAATATTAAATGTACATATAATGGAATCGTTGACTCTAGATATTATACCAACGATGTAATTATTGGACGAGATTGGATAAGATAATCAAAAATGACTACCACATATATGGTAAGTTCTTACTTTGCTTTATTTTATTATAATTATAAAATAATGATTGTTTTATTTTTATAATAATTTAATATAAAATTATAACTTTTGAAATGAGTTATTATAATGAAAATTCATCTGATTATCAAAATAAAGTTATTTACAAGAAGGAAAAACAATTAACCAAAAAAACCGACAAGGCTTATATTTGGCCCATAAGTCGTAATAGCCTGCCCGACATTTTGACTGCGTGTGCAGACCAAACCCATTTGACAACCTGCTATTTGCAAATGCAATACATGTTTCTTGAAAGTTGAAACAGAAACATTATCTTCCAAATTTATTAAAGGTAGTTGAAATTACAAATATTTTACTTATATAAAATAATATTATTTTTATTATTTTCATCATAATTTAATTATTTTAATTTTAAAAATAAAAAATAATTATTTTTTTATTTTATCATATTTTTCAACTATTATAAATATATAAATTTTATATATTATCTTTAAAAATAAACAATAATGAATACAAAATTAATAAAAATGAAATAAAAATAATTTTTAAGAATAGATAATTTGTTATTATGTTTTCACTTTTTGGTAATAAATTAAAATTGTAAAAATATTTATTTAGGATATGTTTGATAAATACTTTGATTAATAATTTTTTTATATTTTTCAAATGATTTTTTAATTAGGCATATTTAATAACTATTTTACATATTAATTTTCATATTTTTAAGGATGATAACTACCAAAATATAGGATGATTTATAAATTTTTTTAAAAAAACATAATTTTAGATAGTAAATAAAGAATTATGATTTTTGTATGCATAATTATTAAAAAATGATTAAGACTTTGAAAATTTTAAAAATAACCAAAATTTTCTTAATTTTTAAGGTTTTTTAATCATAAAAATATAAGGAGTTAATGATTTTTAATTTTTTTAAAATCATTTAGTAAAAATAATTAAGAAATACATTAATAATTATTTTTAAAATAATCAAAAATTAAAAAATAAATTATTTAACATAAATTAAAATCGTTATCAAATATGATTTAAGTGTCAGAAAATAGTACACCTAATAATAGTTCATATCTTCTTTGTTTAAAATATATTATTTTTATTATTATAAATTTAAAAAATTTATTTGAGATAAATTTTTAAAATATTTTAATAAGTTATTTGAGATATTTATTTTATTAGGATTACAATTACCTATCATAAATATTAGATTAATATAACAACTTGTAATTAATTTGATGATAATATATGATATGGCTTGGATATTTACGGTATAATATCTTATTTTATGTTATGTCTTATTTATTAATAAATTTATGATATAATATTTTTTCATTTTATTTAAAAAATATATCATCTCATTTAAATTATAATCATAATGAGATTAACTTTAAATATATATATTATATTATTTTTTATTAAATTTATATTATAAATAATCATATATATATATATATATTATTTTTTTTATTTAAACTCATTAAAAATAAATTAAATATCTTAATTAATACTGCCTCATTATCATCTTATTTTATTAAAAATTAATAATTTATATTATAAATCTTATCAATATCTCATTTAAATATATACCTTTTCATTTGAATGCACTTAATAACTGTTAGAAATAATTATTGATTGTATTCTATTATGTGATTAAAGGAATATACATGGTGACTTTATATAGAAGTTACAAGTAAATTAGATATGACTAAAGTAACTAAATATAAATATGACTAAAGTAAATAGATATACATTAGTAGACATATACATTAATTTGTTTACTAGATATACATTAACAGCTCCCCTCAAACTCAGGGTGGATGTGAGACCAGTTTGAGGTTGTCAACCAAATTACGAGTGCGTCATTTAGGAAGTGCCTTAGCAAAAATATCTGCAAGTTAATCGTTAGAGGAGACGGAGAAAAGCTTAAGAGCACCATGGACAAGATGAGAGCGAATAAAGTGACAATCAATCTCTATGTGTTTAGTCCGTTCATGGAAGACATCGTTGTGAGCAATATGAATGGCACTCTAATTGTCACAATAAATGGGAGTAGCAAAGGATGTCGACACACCAAAATTCTTAAGAAGCCAAAAGAGCTCAAATGTGGTATCAACAAGAGCACGATATTCTACTTCAGTACTGGAGTGGGCCACGAAAATTTGCTTCTTACTTCGCCAAGAAATCAAGGAAGAACCAAGGAGAAAGCAATAACCTATAGTGGACCTGCGATCAGTGGGATCTCCTGCCCAGTCAGCATCAGAGAATGCACAAAGTACTAGAAGAGATTGAGTTGAGTAGAAAAGGCCATGGAAGTTAGTGCATTTCAAGTATCGTAGAATCCGTAGAACAACAGCATAGTGATTCGATCGTGGAGTAGACAGATACTGACTCACCTGATGAACAACATAAGAAATGTCTGGACGAGTAATTGTAAGATAAATCAGGCTACAAACCAATCGTTTGTAAAGAGAGGGATTAGATAATGGTTCCCCTCTCCCCCTTGAGGGTGTCAGATGCACATTAAGTTCAACTGGAGTGTCAACAGTCTTACTGTCAGTGAGTCTGCCTTGAGATAAGAGGTCAGATGCATACTTAGCTTGAGTAATATAAAGACCATCTGTGGAAGAAGTGATCTTAAGACCCAAGAAATAGTTGAGATGTCCAAGATCTTTCATCTCAAACTACTGACTAAGAAAATCCTTGAGTTATTGAATGCCACTGAGGTCATTACTAGTTATGATCATATCATCCACATATAGGAGAAGCAAAATGGTGCCTTTATCATTGCGACGAAGAAATAAGGCAAAATCATAAGGACTGACAATGTAACCCAAGTGAAGGATGGTGGAGTTGAACTTGGCAAACCATACTCGTGGAACTAGTTTAAGGATATAAAGTGCACATCGAAGGCGAAAAACCTCATTTGTTTCAACAGAAAGACCAGAAGAAGGCTACATATAGACTTCTTCATGCAGATCCCCATTAAGGAATGCATTTTTAACATCCATATGAAAAAGGTCTCATTTACTAGCAACGACAACAACTAAAAGGGTACAAATAGAAGAAATACGGGCAATTAAAGCAAAAGTCTATTCATAATCAACCTCATACTCTTGTGTAAAACCTTTTACTACAAGACAAGCCTTGTAGCGCTCGATGGACCCATCAGAGCGAGTCTTGATCTTATAGATCCACTTAAAATCAACCACAGATTGACCAGAAGGGAGAGTAACGAGATCCCAAGTATGGTTTTTGGTTAATGCATCAATTTCTTCTTTTATTGCAATTTGTCATAAAGGATTAGTAGATGCCCCACGACAGGTGTGAGGCTCATGGAATGTAGCAATGAAAGTGTAACAGTGATAATCCAATAAATGTGTAGGAATGGATCTTACTCGGGTTGAGTGGAGAGGTGGAATGTCTTGTGGAGGATCTTCAGGCAGAGCAGGGGTCCTATGCTCAAGGTGGGATAGCTCGTCATCAACTTGTTCTTCTATAACATGTCTAGGAGAATCATCAAAAATATCTAAAGATTGAATAGAAAAATCCAAAGGAGGATTAAGAGTATCTGTAGAAGGAACATGAGACTCATTCAGAAAGATTTCTAAAACATTTGAGTTAGTTAGGGAAAAACGAAAGTGAGAAAGTTCAACAAATAAGCAGTGTTTCCAAAAGACAACATTATGGGAAACAAGAAGACGATGCGAGATAGGATCATAGCATTGATACCCTTTTTGAGTTTCACCATAACCAAGAAAACAAAAAAGTCTAGATCGAGGCTCAAGTTTGTTGTGTTCATGAGGTCGAAGAAGAACGAAACAGGCAGATCCGAATGAGCAAAGGTAATGATAGTCAGGAGATGACCCAAAAGGCCCTAATACAGAGTTTGATTATGAATGAGAGTGCTTGGAATGTGATTAATGGCATAAACAGCATGAAGAGCAGCTTCACCCCAAAATGGGGCATGAATTTTGGGAGAAAGAAAAAGAGCACAGACAATGTCAAGAATATGACAAAGTTTTCTTTCGGCTCGACCATTTTGTTGAGAGGTTTATGGACAGGTTAGATGATGTACAGTGCCATAGGAGTGTAACAAAGCTTGAAAAGCATTTTCAGTATATTCAAGAGCATTATCAGATCGAAAAGTTTTGAAATGTTTAGAGAATTATGTTTCAACCATTTTTACAAAGTTAATGTATATTGGTAAGATTTTAGAACGAGATTTCATTGGAAAGATCCAACTATAACGAGAATAATTATCAATAAAAACAACAAAATATCGAGATCCACCAATACTAGTAACAAAAGAAGGTTCCCAAACATTAAAATGAATTAACTCAAAAATACAATTAGAGATAGATTTACTATTATTGAAAGGTAAAGTTGGCTACTTTCCTAACTGGCATTAACTACAATCAAAATTGTCTTTGAACATAAAACCCAACAAACCTTTAAAAGCTAAATGTTGTACTCGAGTGGATGTGGCATGACCAAGAAGAGAATGCCAAAGTGCGAGAGAAGGTAAGGAAGAAACTGCAACAGCAACAGAAGTAAGAGCAACAGGTGGAAGATGAAGATTGTTCACGAGAAACATACGCTTGACCCTTGGACCGGTCCGAAGATCTTGCCCCGTCCTCGGATCCTACACAATACACCCATAATAGTAAAAAATAAGGTGATATCATAGTTTAGCTAATTTTTCCACATAGCATAAATTATAGGATAGGTCATGTACATGGAAAACCCCAGGAACAGAGAGAGTAGAGGTCGAGATTGGAGAATAAAGATGAGTGAGGTGTCATGTGATTACAACATGTAGAGTAAAAAAGCTAAGTTTAAGACTTACCGGGCAAAATTGAGAGAGTAGTGGAAAGAGTTATGATCTTCTGTAGTTCAGTGGGGGAGAGGTTGATAGTGGATCCAAAAGACTAGTACTCTGTTGAACTAGAAGGCATCAATGGAGTAGGTTCAATATTAGCAACAACAGTAGATTTGTTGCCACGGTAACAAGTTTCAATGGTATGGCTATGGCGCTTGCAATAATTGCATAACCTTTTGTTGCTATGCCTGCCACGATTGTTAAAGCCAGAGGAATCACCTGATTGTTGAGGTTGCTCAATGACAAAAGCAGGAGGGGTAATAGCCAAAACATTGAACTTATTCTAGGCTTGAAGGGTTGCAAGCTGAGCTTCTTCTATAACTAACTCGTTTACGGTAGTATCAAGAAAGAGAGGAGGACTGCGATTAAGAAGCTGACCTTGGATGGGTTCAAAGTCCTTGTGAAGTGACATCAAGAACTCATAGAGACGAAATTCATCCCTAACTGTAGCATATTGCTGAGCATCCATTGAGCATGCCCAAATTGGATCACAAAGGTCAATTTGGTCCCAAAGGAAGTAAAGCTGATCAAAATAGTCATTGGTGGATTGCCCTGGTTCCTATTGAAGTTGATGCAATTCAATTATTAACTGGTATTTCATGGATCCGTGAGTAGTGGAGTACCTTTTGGCCAACATATCTCATGCTGATTTGGCATCATCAAAGCTGCCTAATAGATTGGAGATGAAGGGAATGGAAGTATTCCGAATCCATGTGAGGATCATGTGGTTATGACTATTCTATTCAATCATACGACCAAGGAAGGTAGCATCTTCTTCACTTGCTCATTTGATAGGAATGATAATTGCACCAGTACAGTAATGCGAGAGCATACGACCCTTAAGAAAACTGCGCATAGCTTGAGACCATGATAAGTAATTCTTAGTCCCCTCTAATTTAGTATTGATGGGGCAAGGAAGAAAAAACATCTTTTTTATCCATTTGGAAACACAATATGCAAAAACGGACTGCAAAAATGAGGTCTATGCGAAAAAATGGGTAGGAAGGATCTGAACTGCAAAAGTCAACGGTCAACACGGTCACTGTAATGTCAGCCCTAGGGATGTGTCACTGATGACATCACTGAACCATAATGTGGCGTGTGAGGAGCATGGTTTCTATTCGTAGTGCATGCAGAGTCAGATGATTGCGATACTTCCACGGTTGTGTAGATATGGTAGAGCCGATCATATTGGTATCTATATAAAGGTTGTAAGAGCAAGATGCACGGCGGCGTTTGGTTTCAGTGGTGGCGCATGAAAAGACGTGTAGTTATTTTTAGCGGTAGGTGAAGGAGTGTGCAAACTCTGATGGTTGCGAGACTTCCACGATTGTGTAGATTTGGTCGAGCTGATTGTAGTGATATCTACATAAAAGTTGTCAGAACACGATGCACGACGGTGACGGTGATAGCAATTGTTTGTGTGGTGCAAGACTCCTTAACAACGATGACTGTAGGATCAAAACCTAAGGACAATGACTGAAAAGACATTGAAGGTTCAACGGTGGGTGGTTGCAGCGGCTGTTGTGACATCGGAAGTTATAAGGATGAAGTAACACGAGAAAAGACAAGACTACTAGAAAGATAAGAAGAGTGTATGTGATACCATGTTAGAATACTTATTGATTGTATTCTATTATGTGATTAAAGGAATATACATGATGTCTTTATATATGAATTATAAATAAATTAGATATAAATACGATTAAAGTAAATAGATATACATTAAGAGATATATACATTAATCTGTTCACTAGATATACATTAATAATAATAATATATTGTATCCTCGTATAGACATATACATATGTTACAATTCTACGAAAAATTTGCTTTTTTATTATACATTTTAGCAAATATATTTTCTATTAATTCAAATTTTTAAGGAAATCATATTATTACAACATAAATTATCATTCACATATATTTTTCATTAAAATAAATAGTTTATAAATGAAAAAATAGTAGCTTGACATTCAGATTTTTTAAATAATTTATTTATTTTTTATTAATTTTTATTTTAGATTTGTTGAAAAAAATTAAGTAAAATCTATTTAAACATTCAAAAGAAAAATGTCTTAAAAAATTGAAAAAAGTAAAAATAAAATAGTGTGATTATAACGATCTAAATTAGTAAAAAAAATAACCAAAATATCTATAAATATAATAATAATTTGATTAAAATATATTAATTTAAAATAAAATAATTAATATATTTAATTTATAAAAATAAAATAATTTTAAGTAAGTATTTTTCAATGACCGATATTTTTCCAACCCATCAAAATTTTTAGTTTAGTATTTGAAATCCTCTCAAATTTCATGGAACAGTTTTATTTATTTAACCAATTTAATCATCTGATTCTTTAGTTAAAATTAAAATGTACGTTGAAAAATAAAATTTATTTAAACATATATTAAAAAATAATAATTTAAATTATTTTTTATTAAAAAAATATGACATAATATTTCGTTATTTTGTTGATCGTCTGCTATTAAAATTGTTAGACTTAATTTTGTGATTTTGATCCATAAATAAAAAGAAAACCTTTTCTGAACAAATATTTTTAATAAATGAAAGGTCAAAAATAAAATTATCCGTTAAACAATATTATCAATTTTTTAATAGTGCGCTTATATCCGTTTAGTAGAGCAAAAAAAAAATGATATATTAATGATATTTTATATTTCTTCTCCAGATTTTATTTTTAAAATGAAATATATTTAAGTTCTCTTAATTATATATGTTAAAATAGTTTAATCTATCCATTATTTTTATAACAATTTAATTTATTATTATTTTTTATAAAAAATTAATTTTTTTAATTTTTATTCTATAATTATTGAAACCAAATCGCGTAAAATAATAATAATAATAATAAAATTAATCTACCCCTTTTGACCTGACCAAGACTTATTATCACCACACATATTTTGAATGGAAAGCTGCATGAACGTGGCATGCACCACAATACTTAGTCAATAAAAATACACATAATAAGAAGTGATCCCTCACGAATCATGAATCACGCGTAGTAATGTTTATGCAGATTGTTTTTATTTTCTAATCACTCTCGTCCTTCCCTCTAAAACTCGAAGAGATAGAGAAGTATAATCCTTGCTTGTTGATTTTGATTGCGAAATCAGTCAAACAAAATCTTATTATTAAAAGGAGTTATTGAGAGATTGAAAAAGTCAACAATTAAAAATGGAGAGTTTCTTGAAGGATTTCGATTTGGAGCCTAATCCAACGTTGGAGGCTCGACAGAGATGGAGATCCGCTGTCTCGCTCGTCAAGAACCCTAGCCGAAGGTTTCGCTTCGTCGCCGATCTTGCCAAGCGTGCTCAGGCCGAGAAGCATAAGCAGAAAATCCAGGTATCTAATGTTTCTTTATATACGTTCTTTGAAACTAAGCGTTCTTTAGTTAGATCTACTTACTCAATCTGTTCGTTTTCATTTTATCGTTATTGTTTTTGGAGATACAGTCTCGTACAAAATAACGTTTGATTCTATTAACTTTTAACTAAATTGATTTATGTTTGGATTAGTTCGATTTGTTTACAAGAATTTATAGAAATATTAGAGTAATTTTTTTTTAATGCTTGAATCACTTAGTGAGCTCATCATAGAGTATAATACATACATGTGGATATAAAATATAAATAAAAAATATATATTTATGATTTGGGATCAACCATAACTCGGGTTGATAGTCGGTCATATGGACGGTTCTATCTTATGATTCTAATTGTACTCTAGACTCGAACGGTAAGATAAATTTAGTTTCGAGTCGATCTACGTCCAAAATAATTTAATTTCATAATTTTAAAAATAATATATTTCAATCTCGTATTTTTATATAAAGAATACATTTTATATTTTTTCTTTTAAGTTTTTAAACTAAATTACACAGTTTTTTTTTAATATAGAGTTAAATCATTGAATTTGAAAAATTAAAGTGTTTCTTTTATAAAAGTTGCACTCCTCAAATTTTTTTTCTTTTTGATGAGAAGAAGTTGGGGAAGAAAAACAAAGAAGAGTATACTTTCTTATTGAATTTTCTTGCTTTATTTGCTTTTTCTCGCTTTATTTATCATCTGTCTAGGAAAAGAGCGATCGTAGCTTTAGGAGGCAGCGATTGCTCATTGTAAAACGAGTCACTGAATAGGAAAAGTGAAGAGAAGAATTGATTCTTCTTTTTCGTTGTATTTTCTTGTGTGGAGTTTTGTTATTTACGTTATTAGCACTTTCTCTCATTTTCTCTGCACCCAAACATACATTAAAAAAAATCTGCTAAAAATAGAAAATCTTCTGAAGTCTGAATGAAGCTAAGAGTTCGTCTTTTGTCTTATTATTATTACTGGTTCAATGAAGTTAATAAATTTTATTAATAAACCCATTCACCGAGTACTGTAGGGTTTTTTTTTGTTGTTGTTGAGGTGTTGGAATCCTATTGTCTAATTATCGGTCACAACGGACGGTTATGACTCGTAAGACCTAATTGCATTCTGATCAAGTGGTCGAGATTAATTAAAATTAATAATTTTATAGATTATAATAGTTATAAGTGAGTTTTTCATTAAATATATTATATAAATTTGATTATATTTATTAATAATAATGTAATAGATTATTTATTATATCTCGTAAACTTTTATAAATATATATTTTTAATTAAAATTGATAATAAAAAATTAAGACAGAGAAAAGAATTTAATACTTTTACCTCTCATCATATTTATTTTTGACTTGACCTTAGTCAAACAATTCAACGTATTACTTACGATTAATACAAATGTTCCGTCACTAGTACGATTTTTCTGTACCTAGTGGTTGGCCCATATGTAAAAGTCCAACGATACGCGTTTTCGCATTTACTAATTTTGTATTATAGCAAAAATAAAATAAATATAAAAAAATTTGAAAAACTGATAAAATTTATTTATAGTTTTGATTTCTGTAGTCCTGAAAAAATCACAAGTCTTTATATTTTAACTTTTAAGATATTAAAAACTTATATTGTGTATTCAATTTAAACTTTTAATTGTTTTTATAGTATATTAGAATTAAATTGTATTTAAAGATTCCATAAAATTTTAGGTTTATTCAATTAATTATTTTAAAAAACTCTTTAAAAAATAATTAATTTTAAAATATTTTTACTTAAACAAATATCTGCTCATTATTCTCTTCATCCAAAGATTTATATGAATCTATATAATTTTTTTTTATATATTTTATCACTAACATTCTATTATTAATATAAATCTTAAAATGGACTTCACATGACTGGCTAATATCTAGTCTTATCTTCAGCCGAGGTTCCAAAAATGGGAAAGAAATAACTTCATCTTTGGAACTCACAATCGAGGAAATTTCTTGAAATTGCTTCGTACGTTGTCAAAAGTATTGCAAGTAGGAATATATTTTCTTATCAATGATTTTATTTTATTTATCTTTTAAATGTTGATTATTTTTTTTTTTTAAATTAAATTTTATTAACTTAAATTATGAATCATTATATATTCAAATATTACTGAATAATGTATAGACAGATTGCTCATTACATAAGAAGTACGTTGAAAATAAGATATTAATTATAAAAGAGTAATGATAAGTACACGTATTTGTACTCCCCGTCATTATTTATATCATATGTTAAAATAATTTAAAATATAAAGAAATTTTTAGCAAGTTACAGTATAATGAAACCATAAATATGTGTGCAATTTCTCGTTACAAAACTATAAATATGTGTGCAATTTCTCATTACAAAAATAGAGATTGTTGTTACGTGTGGGTGACTGTTTTTGGATAGTAGCAATATCACATTATTTAAATCTTTGAATGCTTTGAATCTATCAAGGAATCTCTGTCTTTTTATCGTCCATTGTGCAGTGTGTTTACCTAGTAACATTTTGGAGAGTTATTTACATCATTCGGAATAAAAGTAAATGAAATAAATAATTATTTTTTAAAATTTTAAGATAATTATTAGAATGAAAATATATAAGTTGTTTATTATGTTTCTATTAATTACATTTTAATATTATTATTATGGTACAAAATTATCATTAATTAAAAGTTATTGTTTCAATAATAAATTTAGTTATGATAATATTAAAACCTAAATTTTATTATATTATCATGAAAATAAATTATATTAATTATCATTATAATCATATTTTTATAATTTTTATAATTTTTTAACTTTAAAATAAAATTATATTTAAGTATTGAATAGAACAAATAACAAGTTATAACGAATGGTACGCTTCTAAAGCAATTGGTTTTTCAAGTGGGGTTTATTTTGAAAATAGAAATAGATAAATAGTATTTTAAAATACGATTGATATGAAGTTATAAACATATTAATGATTTTTTTTCAATAAAATGATATTTTTGGATAGAAGATTTGAATCAGATTGAAAAAATACCAAATATTTACCAACTATAAGTAACATATTAAGGAAGTTACTCAGTATTATTCATGCATTGCCAATATGCACTAGCATCTAGTAAACATGCCCTTCACAAGACAGAAAAATCATCATGTTTTCCAAATACCTTTTCACCCATCTTGGCATTACATATTTTTTGCTTTATTTTATTATTTGTATAACAACTATACTCTTACCAAAATTTAATATGAGAAAATTAGCAATTGTAGAATACTATAGAGTATAGACTAAGTGTATTTTTTGACCTAACTCTATGAAAGATTATTATAACTTTTTTTTTCTAGTTACTTTTATTATATGTGATCTTTATGTAAGCTTATCTACTTTAGCCGTCGAGGGATTGTATAAAGTGGATTAGATATATATAAATTCATTATCATGGAAGAATATAAATGTCAAAACAATTAGCTTTATATATATCAATAAAAAGTCTCATAATTACTTTATTATCACATTTTTAAATCTTATATTTAATTGACACGTTATTTGACTCATAATAATACTCTTTTATTGTGATCACTAATGATATAGTTGTGATATCCTAGAAAAATTTATCATAAGAAAACCTTAAAAAATGTTTACTTGTCATAATTTTGTGGTAACTATTTTGTTTGTATGCTAACCTTAAGCTCAGCCTGATGGTGCCCCGTATATAGAAGTGATATATAGAAGTGATTGGCAACTTATTCCCACACCTCGTGAGCAACAAGGACATTCATTTAGTCTATGTGAATGCAATATTTACCAAATTAATTTTGGTATAAAAAAGGAATATTTAACTTTTTACCGAATGATAAACAGCAAATTTTATGTATTCTAAGTAATTTTATTATAAATAAAAATGGGAAGATTCAAACCTTCTTCAGTAAAATACTTTCTCAAACACTTATTTTTGTCACCTCTAGCAAGTGATCTCCCTTTTAGCGGAGAGAATCTTACATATAACGGGAAATGGACACGTAATGAAATAGAGTTATCTTGACTTTTAATTTTTATAAAAAAGAAAAATGTGTTAGAACTTAATATGAGATCAATAATTGATATTAACAGGGTATAAAATAAGTTGTATGTAAGATTGTTTTTTTTATTGAGACCTAAAATTTTTGTAGGAAATATTGCCAAAATTTTTATTTACCATCTTTTAAGAAAATTAGGAAAATAATGTCATAATAAGTGGGAGCTTAATAGTTGCATATAAATGAGTATTAACTTTATCAGATCATGGAGTATAGTTAGTATGTATGTTAACCCAAGAAAAAATTATTTAGCCAAAATAAAAAAAAACAATTATTAATTACCGTTATTATGAAGGAGTGTTTGATTTCTATAGTTACTGTCAAATATTTGTAACTACTAGTGGAGGTGACACAGCATTGCTTCCCCTAGTTATCTGCATTAGTTATGTTATTCTATTTTTATTTTTTTTGTCGTTCTGCGTTTAAATGAATAAAAAAAATAGGAACGGCTCTTCATATCAAATAAATAAGTAAATATAAACTTAATTATTTAAATAATTGCACACTACTATGGACCAATGTTTATTTTCTGTTCATGTTTGCCATAATGTTTTACATATGTGCCTAATTGCATGCCTGTATTGTACTGGTCTCTACGTAAAACATATGACCTTAGAATGCAATAAAGTAGAAATTTAGTTATTGCATCACATTTTATTTTGATTTCTTCTCTATGGACAAAGGTTGTGGCACACGGGCACTACACTATTATTGTTCCAATCAGAATTCTGACTTGTCGACCTTATTTGTTTTTACCAGGAAAAGATACGAGTTGCTCTTTATGTCCAAAAAGCAGCACTGCAATTTATTGATGGTATGTTCTTATATATCTATTTTTAAACGAGAGTATCTGATTATTTGTGATGCATCTTATTTTTTGTTAACTTTCTCTGTTCACTTTGTCTCATGCAGCTGCTGGTCAAATTAATCACGATGTCCCCGAAGAGGCCAGACGAGCAGGCTTTAACATTAATCCTAATGAACTTGCATCTATTGTGCGAGGGCATGATCTTAAGGCCTTAAAAGCCCATGCCGGTGTTGATGGAATTGCTCGGAAGCTTTCTGTCTCTCCCAATGAAGGAATCAATGAGAAGGATCTACTTACTAGACAACAGTTTTTTGGCTTCAACCGTTATACGGAGAAGCAACCCAAAACTTTTTTAATGTTTGTATGGGAAGCATTGCAGGACTTAACACTAATCATCCTCATGGTATGTGCTTTGGTTTCTATAGTTGTAGGAATTGCTACAGAAGGGTGGCCAAAGGGCATGTATGATGGTCTAGGAATCCTATTGAGTATATTGTTGGTTGTCATAGTTACTGCTATAAGTGACTACAAGCAGTCTTTACAATTTAGAGATTTGGACAAGGAGAAGAAAAAGATTTTTGTTCAAGTCACTAGAGATGGTAAAAGACAAAAGATTTCCATTTATGACTTGGTTGTAGGCGATATTGTTCATTTGTCAATAGGAGACCTAGTTCCTGCCGATGGACTTTATGTTACAGGTTACATTTTGTTGATTGATGGATCAAGCTTGTCAGGTGAGAGTGAGCCAGTTAGCGTATACAAAGAAAAACCTTTTCTTTTTTCAGGAACCAAAGTGCAGGATGGTTCAGGAATAATGTTGGTAACAGCAGTTGGTATGAACACTGAATGGGGAAAATTGATGGAAACTCTGAGTGAAGGTGGAGAAGACGAGACGCCATTGCAGGTGAAGCTGAATGGTGTTGCTACTCTAATTGGAAAAATTGGTTTGGCGTTTGCTGTGCTTACATTTGTGGTGTTAGCAGTCAGATTTTTGGTGGACAAAGCAATTAATAATGAATTTACTATTTGGTCTTCAGCTGATGCACTTAAGCTTTTGAACTACTTTGCCATAGCAGTTACTATAATTGTTGTTGCAGTTCCTGAAGGATTGCCATTGGCAGTGACTTTGAGTCTTGCTTTTGCTATGAAGAAGTTAATGAGTGAAAGAGCACTAGTGAGGCATCTATCTGCATGTGAGACAATGGGTTCTGCTAGCTGTATTTGCACAGACAAAACAGGAACTTTAACCACAAACCATATGGTAGTTACTAAGACATGGATATGCGAAAAATCTATAGAAGTAAATGGCAATGAGAGTTCTCATGCATTAAAATCTGAAATATCTGGAGAAGCTTTAAGCATCCTTCTGCAGGCTATATTTCAAAATACTAGTTGTGAAGTTGTAACAGCAGATGGAAAGGACTCCATTTATGGGGGGACACCTACAGAGTCAGCAATTCTAGAATTTGGCTTGCTTTTGGGTGGTGACTTCCATGCACTGCGTAAAGAAATCAAAATACTTAAAATGGAACCTTTTAATTCAGTCAGGAAGAAGATGTCTGTACTCGTAGCTCGTCCTGATGGAGGGGTTCATGCATATTGCAAAGGTGCATCGGAAATAGTATTGAGGATGTGCAACAGGTTTATTGATAGTAATGGACAACCAACTGATCTATCTGAGCAGCATGCTCAGAATATGTTGGAAATTATAAATGGTTTTGCTTCCGAAGCTCTAAGAACTCTCTGCTTGGCTTTCAAAGATGTAGATGATGCTCTTATTGAAGACGGAATTCCTGATAGTGAATATACATTGTTAGCAATTGTAGGAATTAAGGATCCTGTGCGTCCTGGGGTTAAGGATGCTGTCCAAACCTGTTTAGCTGCTGGGATAACTGTTAGAATGGTCACTGGTGACAATATAAACACTGCTAAAGCCATAGCTAAAGAATGTGGCATACTCACACCAGATGGTTTGGCCATAGAAGGACCAGATTTTCGTAATCTGTCTCCGGAACAGATGAAACACATAATACCAAGAATTCAGGTCATTAGATAATTGCAGTGAATAAAGTTAGTGTTTTCTGTGTAATAGATAATCCATCACTTTCTTTACATCTCTACACGCTGCTTACAGGTAATGGCTCGATCACTGCCGTCGGACAAGTACTTCTTGGTAACCCATTTGAGGAATATGTTTGGTGAGGTTGTTGCAGTGACTGGCGATGGGACTAATGATGCTCCAGCTTTGCATGAGTCAGACATTGGACTTGCAATGGGCATAGCGGGAACAGAAGTCTGTACACTCTCTTCCTTAAACACTTAATTATGAATTTTATTTAATACTTTTCAATTCATCTACCGTGAATCTCTGATATTTGTCATACTGTATTTTGTCTTATTTTTATCAATCATGTGCATCTGGAATGCATATCCACTTTCATGGGGAGGGTTTTACTACCCTGACAACTCACTCCATTAAGTAGCACCCTCATTCAGACCAATAATCATCATATGCATCTCTTAATGTTGTAATTTTTGATTTTTTTTGTTTTAAAGTCAGGCCATGTGAGATCGTTTTTATGTTTCTCTTTCCTTAAATATGTTATTCCTAGTCTCGTCTGTTTTTAACCCAACTTTTTGTTGGATTTAATAACAATAGGTTGCCAAAGAAAATGCTGATGTCATCATAATGGATGACAACTTTACAACCATCGTGAAGGTAGCCAAATGGGGACGTGCTGTGTACATAAACATTCAAAAATTCGTCCAGTTCCAGTTAACAGTTAATGTTGTTGCCCTGGTAATCAATTTCGTTTCTGCATGCATATCAGGTATGTTGGTTTAGTTTCCCTTTTTATCCTTTTCTATTCAACCCAACACAACCATGTTTTCTTTTAGGTCCAGTTTGTTTATGCTTCTGGGATCCTGTAAAAACGTTTTTGACAGTAAAAAAAGCTTTAGACCAATCAGGAAATTTTTATTATAAATGCTTTCAGGGCTCAAAAAGCATATTAGTGTACTTTTTCTTGAAATCGCTTCTGTCTTAAACCATTTTTAATATAAACACAAACACACAACTAATGTCCATATGAATGATGATCAATTTCTCTTTCAGGTTCAGCTCCCTTGACGGCTGTACAGTTGCTTTGGGTGAATATGATCATGGACACTCTTGGTGCACTAGCATTGGCTACAGAGCCTCCAAATAATGAACTTATGAAAAGGAGCCCAGTAGGGAGGGGTACAAGCTTTATAACAAATGCAATGTGGCGGAATGTTATTGGTCAGAGTATATATCAATTGGCTATTCTTTTAGTTCTCAATTTTGATGGAACACGGCTTTTAAAACTTTCTGGTTCAGATGCTAGCGATGTTCTCAACACCGTGATATTCAACTCATTTGTCTTTTGCCAGGTACATTTACAAAATAAAAGGCATCCCAGTAAAAGTGCATGTTATTCATTCAAAAAATTTCAACAAAGGATCTTCACTCTTTATTCAGAATATTGTATTCAAGTATCTACTTAGCCTAGTCACTTGGTTTTCAATCTATGGTGCTAAATCTCTCTGGTTATATGATTGTAACTTTGGCTGCAATCTTTTTTTTTTTTCGTGAGGATCCCACTAGAATGCCTTATATTTCTAATAAGTCATGAACTAGATCAGAATCATCCTCAACCCATCTATAAGAAATTATCCCATTTTTTTTCATCTAATCAAGATTGAGACGGAAATTGAGAGAGGCTCTAGTCCTTCAAAGACTAGAAACTTAAACGCTATGGTTCCATAGAAGAACCACAACCATTTGTTAGTTATTTTAGTTTTTATTCTTCCAATATGAGATATGAATTGAGTTCGTTTCAACAGTCGATTAATTATGAATTCAAATTGTCGCTGATATGGTATTGCTGTTGCAAAATAATTGTTTCAGTGTAAAATGTACTTAATGGTTCGCGTCTATTTTTGTGTTCTTCAAATTTGTGACAAAGAAAGTTGTTTACATATAATATTTTTCACATTATTGTAATTCTCCTTGAATGTATCATATGTAATGGATAGTTAGACATACTAATTCTTTGTTTTGTGCAGGTATTTAATGAGATAAATAGCCGTGACATAGAGAAGATAAACATACTCCGTGGCATGTTTGACAGTTGGATATTCCTTGGAGTCATGGTCAGCACAGTAGCTTTCCAAGTAATTCTAGTTGAGTTCTTGGGAACATTTGCTAGTACTGTGCCTCTAAGCTGGCAACTCTGGGTACTTAGTGTTTTGATTGGATCAGTTAGTCTCTTGGTTGGAGTCATCTTGAAGTGCATTCCTGTTGAATTTAAAACCAAACACCATGATTGGTATGAAGCCCTCCCAAGTGGTCCAGATCGTGCTTAAAATGACGAAAATGTCCTTGAAAAGGTATTGACTTAATGCACTGACTATATAACTTCAGATGAACTGATTTATTTGATCATGAAAAACACCATGATTTTGTAAAGAGTTGTTTAGGAAACGGTTAGTTGTTGCCAAGTTCTTTCTTTTCAACTTAGGCTGTCAGGTAGGTGGTTCCACATCTTGAGAATCAGTCTCACTTTTCTTTTTTGTACGAAAGTTGAACTACTTACATATTAGATTTGGAGAGTTTCTGACATTATTGTTAATGTCTTAAAGGACTTAACTGACAATTATTAGAATGTTTAACTATGCTTGGAACAATATTATGTTTAAGCTTACAGGCTTTATATTTTTATTGAACCCACATATACATATGTGCTGAGCTCATGGATTAAAAAAATCAAGGACATTTCCTCATATATCCTGTATTCGTTACTCTCGAAATGGATATTAATATTATGCATAAGTTTAAAATACCATGGATATGAATAGATATTTTTTCATACGATATCTGTAACGATAAAATCAAAAAGAACAAGTGTATATCTATAGCGATAAAATCAAAAAGAATAAGTGTCTTTAAATCATTTATTTAAAATTAAAATGTGTTTCATATTGGTATTTCTTAAATAAGGTATTATAAATTTGTTATCTTTACATAAAGAAAACATAAAATTATTTTTTAAAGGTAATAGATTTATGTGGTTCGTAATTCACCATAATAAGTAAGAGACTTAAAATATGTAGTGGATTTGAAATATATTTTTCTTTAATGGGGGGCATTTTTTTATACAGCATAGCGCCTGACGTTAGGAGAGTTAAGGGGGACCGATCTTCATGTGTCAATAGCCGGGAGGAAAGAAAGGACAATGTAGTCTATATTTTCTTAAAAATGCTGTAAACATTAGTATTTTAACCTTGTGTTATTATAATCTTAATACGTTGTGTAGCTGCTAATAAAACATGAGCTTTGGTTGGCGTAGTTTTAACCTAGATGTTTTGACAAAGGAAAATGTCATTCATATACCAAGTTTTGTGTCAATCTCAATTGATGTAAGAAAAGAAAAATAGATGTGGTACGGCTTTAAGCAGAATCATGCGAGTTCCTCTCATGTAAGAGTTAATAAAACATTAGTGTCACTTTGATGAATAATAATGTTGCTCCTTCATTTGGACAACTGCATGCTAAAGCTTGTGGAAATGAGTGTCTTAGTATTGAAATTTTATAATTGTAGGTCTGTATTTTTCTTTAGCAGTTTTGCCACATAATTTTACAATGTTTTCAAATATTAGCAGAAATTAAAAATAAATAAATACCTAAAGCATATTTTATAATGATGGTTATTTTTGATCCAACGTTCAAAACATATTAACTACGTTTAATGGTTTACCTATTATCAATGTCTAGAAATATGAAAAGTTTTACAACCGAATTTTGAAGATCAATAGTTGGGGCCTCACTCTCGAAGTACACTAAAAATAATGATGTTATGGCTATACGCATTACTACCGATATTACCTTGTCGCTCTTCAATTTCAGCCATACCAAAAGTCAATTAATAATAAAAGTAATTTAAGGTAAAAAGCACATGTGAAAAAACACAAAATGAGTTTTTTTAAGGCCTAAAAGCGCTTTTGATATTTTTTTTACTATTTAGAATGTAAGTGCTTTTACAGATCAAAGAAGCACAAAAAAAACATAGCCAATGGTAATTTTCCACTAATCTAGCTTTGAAGTTAAATCGAACCTGCAAAAAATATGTGTAACTTTCTCAAATATTAAAAAAAGAAAATAAAAAAGAGACGAAGAAGAAGAGAAAACTGAAGTAAAACAAGAAAAATGGGTGGCTGCAATAGTTTACAACGAGAGATAGGGGATCTTAATGTTTCATTCTGGACCATGGCCAACAGCAAAATGCATAATAAAACACCATATTTATTAAAAAAAAAAAAACTCTGCTTCTCTAAATAAAGCAATTCCCAACACTAGGAACAACCTAGTTGCAGATATTCTTACTACCCTCTTAAACAAAATGATCAACCATAATAATTAACCAAATACAAGGTTCACAATCCTTATCTAAATCTCCGCTTCGCTTCTCCATATGCGATGACACCCATAACAGTTATCGTGTAACCACCTATACCGATTGCAGTTACCGGATTTCTGAAGAGAAGTATAGAGATCACAACTGCAACTGCACCTTTTGCATTGCCTAGCACCTGATAATGACATATTAAGTATACAAAATATGGTAAGTATGACGATCTCTTTACCTTTTCACATGAACAACAAATATATGGGGAAAAATCTAGTTGAGATGAGTTATCATCAGACTTTGGATGAAATCATGGAACCCATTTTTATATTTTAATCATGTTTTGCCACATGAGTTGTGAACCCATCTCAAGTTAAGGTGAATAGAATAGAAGTGAGCAATATGTGGAAACATTGACAGCATGGATTGGTTTATTTATTTAATTTGTACTATTTGTAAAATCAGTAAATAGCTGGATACAACAAGGTAAAACTCAACCTCTATGTGACTGAAATGCATAAGATGCTAAAGGGTATTTGAAGCGAAAGGTTTTGTACAGATAATTTGTAGATAACAACTGAATCTTTAATTTGCCACTTTCTTCCCGATGTCATGATATCACCATTTCTATAATGACTTTAACTATGCTCCAAATTAATTGTTTTCTTTAGTAGCATAAATCCGTTGCGTTCTTTTTCGTCTTCTTTTTTTTAGATCAAACGGTTTTTGGTGTGTTTCGAATCTATGATTTAAAACAGAGAAAGAGTTAGATATTATCGCTAGACCACTAAATCAACCACCATTTTTTTTATTTATTTTGGTATTAGGAAAAGAATATTATTATATTAAACAGGGGAAGTGCATCAAATGCTATGACCGTCTCATCAAGAATGGGTATACCTAGAAAAAGGCATATCTAGAATCTTCTTACATATAATTCAAGTTTAATTAAATGATTGACATAGAGATCCAACATTTTTGACAGAAAGTTGGCATTTATATTGTTAGTGATTTAAATAAAATTACATATTTATAAATGTAAAAGGAAGAGGGAAACAAATATGAAGGAATACAAACCTGCAGTGTCAAAGCACTCGTATTCTTTGTCACCAAAAAATTTGACAAGTTAGCTGCATAGGCCATAACTGAATTAACCAAAACAAGCAACCACATGAACTTATGTTCTTTTCCAAGCTCTACAGTGACTTCTAAGACTTTTGGCTCCATTATGAGCACTGCAGGTAGTAAAACCAGGACAGCTATTGGGGACATGTACAACAGCAAATTCATGGAGTTTAACTTCTCTCTGCAAGTAACAGATAACAAAAGAAAAGTGAGAAAATTAAAAGTTTGAGAAATACTGCTTGATTTTGTGCGAGAAATGCTAAATCGAAGTATCCAATGTAGCTTAGTATAAAATAAAGAAAAATGAGAAAGAAGAAATTGAAAAGTATATTTTTTGAAGAAAACAAAATATGCAGAAATATCACTTTGGCTGTTAACTTCTGTTTCTGCTTATGAGATCTATAAAAGTGCTTTTGACAGCAAAAACTTCTGAATCAAACATAATTTTTTTACCATAAGTGCAACTTCCTAAAGCTTTTTCTTCTTAAATTGCTTTGTTCAAAACTACTTTTAATAGAAGTACAAGCAAACATATCCTAAATCATATTGTTTTCGCATTTAATAGTCCTTAAATATCCACAACCATATGATGACCAAAAAATCCACAAGCAGTTGACGTTCTCGTAAAGAAAAGAACCATGCAGTCAACGGCTTTCTTGTAGAAATTTTGTTAGCATTGAATGATTTAGAGAAGTTAAAAAAATATTGTGATTGTACTTTCCTTCTTTTCACAAAAATGATTTAATATATAGTTATATATGATCGAAAACATAAAATGAAAATTCCATACCACCTAACACTAAATCAAATTATGATGCATTATTGCACCGTCAAAGAATTTTATGAATTATCAATCCCAAAGCGGCTCATCCACTCCTATTATGAACTCAAATGGTATGATATTTGGTTAAAGTTTAAATGTACAATATAAGGAGTGAGCATGATAGAGAACACAAAGCAAAAACTATGGAGTATTTACCCTTCTGAAGAAAGTAGGATACCCTGGAGAACAGATTTGAAGGCCCTTGCAGCAGTAGCACTTATGCACATGATGAATCCAAACAAGTGAAATCCAGGCTCACCCTACCAAAACCCAAGAAGTTCTAACAAATTCGCTAAAACACCAAAGAGTAGTACAGTGTACATTAGAAAGATAAAGGAGACAATTCATAAAGAAGTAAACAAGCACCACATTATTTAGCATTGGAACCATTTTACTCTCGGCAGTGTTCTTTTCTTTGTCGCTTTGTAAAGGAGCAAAGCATAACAAAACACATATGAAAAGAAATTAAAACTTGTTCACCCTTCTTATTCAATCACACATAGATACCGCCTATGCTACTTAGATTCTTCTTTTTTGTGAAGTATCTATGTTTAAGTAAGATGACTTAGACATAGCTGTGGGTACTCGAATATTCCAATATGGTAGAAATTAAAAAAAAAAAGAAAAGAAAGAAAGAGAAAAACCGGAGCATCTGACACTCATATATGTACCCAAAAATTTACTACTATTAGATAGGGAATGTAAATAACCACACTATGCATAAATATTCAGATTAAGGGATTAAGAGACTATGCATAAAAATCTTTATTCATTTTTTCTCCTTTGTTTAGGATGTGTCTTTTACTATATAGGTGATGCATATCCCAAGTTAGTCCAAACTATTTTCACTTGAGGCAAACCATTCAGTCATAGAGTACTTAAAAATATTGATTTGAAACTGTTATCGTTCACTGAAAGATGTTTAAAAATACATTATCCAAATCCAAAAAAATATCTAACAAAGAAAAGAGCAACTTTATTAAAATAATTTCCATTCATCATTGCCCTACGATAACATTTCAAGGAAATGCTTTCATAAAATAGTTTCAATGAGCTCCTAAATTTTCTAATAGATTTTAAATGAAATTTGAAAGATATACTACTATTGAGTATGTGGTATTTACACTTCAACCTAGGGTGGCAATTCCTGACACAATACGAACACGACAGCAATACGATTATGATACAACCAAACACAATTAAATTATAATTTATTACTAATTATTTTATAAATTTAAAGATCCTATATTACTTACTCTTATAAAACAAAATATTATCTAAATATTTTATTGTGTCAAGCAATGTGTGAACATGAACACAACACAAACCCAGCATGCGAATACCACTCTAGGCCAGCACACGAACACGACACTATTTTCACCCCTAGTTCAACCTAACATTTAATAACACAGATCCATAATTCTATTAAAAATTACTAAAAAGTAGCTCTATTCTCATGACCATTATTTTCACTCATGATCATCATACTTGAAGCAATATACAAGTCAGAACTCACTCATAAATCAAAACAACCACAGATCTGGAACTGTAGCACATCTCAATGAATTCTAGATCTGGATTGCTTCATATCAAAACCCAACCTTAAATTTCAAACAAAATACAAATGGTTAACACATTCTGAAATCTGGAAAATTACAAATACAAATTCCAAACTTACTAGTAAATAAAATTACAGTAAACTACCGCAACAAATTTCCCGAATTTATATACAAAATATAAAAAACTAAATACCCAAAAAAAAAACAGAAAAATAAATGATTTTTTTTAATAACAAAACTCAAACATTGAAGAAAAATAAACATACCCCACTAGCAATCACCACGCCAGCAACAACTGGTACAAGAGCAGCATAAGTAAGCCAAGCCTCTCTTTTAAAAGTGACAAGATAAGCAAAGAGAGCAGTGAAAAATGGCGTCGTAGCACCCACAGCTTGATTGAAAGAAACAGCGAGATATCTCAAAGAAATATTACCACCCACAACAGACCCACAAAAAACAACACTCAAAGTTGCAATTTTGATGAGTTGGGATCTAGATTTGATGCTCTGAAGTGGTACAATCTTGAGAAAAACAATGGATATATAACTGAGAATTGCACAAGCAGACATGTGACACATTGTGAGGAAGATTGGAAATCTAAAGCCATAAATGGAGAGTAAGAATTTATTAAGAAGAAGAACTCCAATATTTGAGGAGTACCAAAGTGTTATTAGTAAAGCTATGAAACAAGTCTGCTTCTTTGACGACATTTTTTAAGATTCGGATTTACTTGTTGGTCCGAAGCTCTGCTCTGTCATCAGAGCTTCTATGGAAAATCGAAATTGGGAAGGTGAAAAGTCTTTGTTGGTATTTTGAAATTTTTATCGTTTCTTTTTGTTTTTAATTTTTCGTATTTCTATTTATTTTCTACGTGTGACGTGTCTTTCAATCAAATGTTCCAGCATAATGAGCCCACCTCTTAAAATTTTGGCCAATTGAATCTTACCACGTCACTTGGAAAATCTACCTAATGAAAATAGATATATCATTATTTACCGCGTATACCTTGGTAAGGTTACTGTGCCTTTCGCCAAAATAAAATTTATAATTTGTGATTATAGTAATAATGTAATGGTAAAATAGAATTATAAATTTAAATAATAAAAAAATATCATTTAATAATAAAAAAATTATAATTTAATTAAAAATACATATAAAATTATTATTTTTTATTGAAAAAGAGATATCTTATTAAAATATCGCAACAATACTACAGTTAATAAATCAAAAAATAATATAGCATCTTTTTCACTCATTCTAAATTAAAAATAAACACATAATAATTATTTTCTTTAAATTGAATTTTCAACTTAAACCTCGCTCTTCGCAGACTTTCATTTTATATCTATATAAGAACTAATAACTCAGCACTCGTAATAATCTTACAGGATATTAGGTATATTACAGAATAAAATCATTTTAATTATTTATTTTTATAAAACAAATAAAAATATGTAATATATTGTATATAAAATTTTATCTTAATATAAACCCTAGTATCTATATGATTTAAAATAAAGATAATTTTGATATCATGAAAAAATCACCACCTATTACTAAACTGATCAAGATCACCACTAACAAAACAACCACCTTAAAATATAGAGATAAAATTAAAACAAATACTTAAAATAAAAAGAAAAGAAAAAAACTCTTGAGGGATAAAACACAACATAAAGGGTGATGCCCTCAAAGTACAGCCATAATCGGATGGAGATCATCATCTTTGTCCTTCTCCATGGCAAGTATCTTGAGAAATCAAAACCAATAAAAGTCCACTGAATGATTCTAGAGGAAAGGGCAATTTTAGAGAAAAAAATCTATCAGAAGAAATTAGAAGAACAGATAGTGGTTGAGCAAAATCGACAGTCGATTTGGACAGCATATTTGGACTTGAATGGTAACAGATAGTGGCTGATGGTTGTCCAGAGATGTGGATGGAGGTTGAGGATGAGTGGAGATAGTGATTAAGGATATGTGGAGATGGAGGTTGAAGGAAGAGGGCAGAGGATTAAGGTGGTTGAAAAATGAAGATTGAGTTAGAAATTTTAGAGATGAATATGAGTTTTTCACTCTGAAATCTTCATCAACGCTGTATTATTTGTAATGCACATATAACTTTATTTGATTATAGAAATATATATAACTTTACTTGATTTTTAATTAAATTTCTGATATATCAAATACCTTTATTAAATTTCTGATATATCAAATAACTTTATTAAATTAATTGATATTCAATTTTATAATGTTAAACGATATATTAACATGTCATTTTTTTAAAGATAATATCATCTTTACACAAAAAAAAAATCAATAAAATCGAAACATTTTCTTCTTCCACCTACAATTTCTCCTTCTCTTTCATTAAAGCTCTATTTTTTATTTTTTATTTTTTCCCTTTCTTTTGAAGTCCTTTACGACGACATTATTTGCCCAAAAAAAAAAACTTTTTTAAAAATAAAATTTATTTATATCATAAGTTATGATATAATTATTAGTTAAAAAAATATGATTTATTTTTTTAATTTATAATTAACTGCTATTTTAATTATAATTATATTATAATTTGTAATAAATATACATTAAAAAAAGAGGATGGTGAAGTGTTGTTTTTAAATATTTATATCATGTAATGTATGGCATGAATAATGATGAAAATGTTGACGATGTCGTTAAAATTATCGTAATAATGTTTTTTTTACACATTTTGACATCGTGATATTTATATATTTTTATTAAATTATCAAAAAAAATTTGATAATACCATTAAAACATGATCTCGACTAAATATCTTTCTTTGAATAAACCATCGTAGCTAAAACATTGCTAAAATATAGAAGTCAAATTTTTCTCATATTTTCAAAAAGAATACATTCTGTGTTTTGTTCTTTGTAACCTCAAAAAGAATATATTCTTCTTTTCTTTGTTTTTTTCCTTCCAATTCAATTTAAAAAAACGTGATAAGTTTAAGAGGATTTTTTAGCCCCATAAAGAGGATAAAAAAGCTCTCACCAGCCCATAAGGTAGACTTTTTTTTTTCCTTAGCTCATTTGTCTTTTTTGAAGTGGACATTGCCTTTAAATTCATTTTAAGATTTCAAGTGTTCCATTCTTGCTACTGTCTTGGTTATCAGTATCCTCTAAGTTCTACGTGACCAAAGAGCAAAGAAGTCTTCTTGTTTAGGATTATTTTATATATAAATATATATATGATTTCTCAACTTCATTGATTCTTTTCCCTTAATTTACAGGCTTGTTATCTCATTTTTCATCGAAGTTACAAAGAATTAAAAATCAATCAAATTTATTTTCATAATATCAAAACTTATTTATTTATAATAATTATTTTAAATATTTTAACAACTTATTTTATAATATTTGACAAAAAATAATATTTTAATTAATTGATCAATTTTTTTATTAATATAAATATTTTAAATATTTAAAAATATTAAATAACAAATTAATTTAAAATATAAATAATTATTTTTTTTGATATTTTATAAAATTTTATAATTTTTTTTCATATTTTTGATAAAAAAATTATAATTATCATTATTTTTTTTTAAATTTCATGGACAACAATAATATGTTCAATATTTTCATAAAAATTATATTTAAATATCTTCATCAATATTAACATTTCAAACATCGAGTATGAAGCATGGATTACATTGACTTAAAAAATTATTGGGTGCTATTGTGAGTTAGTTTTGAACATGAACATTATAAATTTTAGTAAAAATATTGTGAGTTAGTTTTGAACATGGCCATTATAAATCTTAGCAAAAATATTGTGAGCTAGTTTTGAGCATTGCAATTATAAGTCTTAACAAGATTTTTGCATTTATGCAATAAAAGAAAGTTATTTGAAGCAAAATAATCGGTAAAAAATTGTAAGTAGATAGTATCATAACTTTATAATAAAATGATAAGAATAATATGTACTTAAAGATTGTTAACTTATTTTTAATAAATAAAAAAATTATACTAATATCAATTTTATCTACAAAAGTGACCAAAATTGTTGTAATTGAAATTTAAAATAAAATTCATTTAAAGAAAATACCCAAAAGAAAATAAAAATGTTCAAATATTAAATTAATGGAAAGAAAAATTATAAGAAATCAATTTCACATAATCTCTATTTATCTAGCTAATTGAATTTAATTATTTATGTTTGTAAGTCATTTAAAAAAAAATCCAAAAACCCTTTTCAATAAGTGTAAATATTATGGTTCATTAATTTATATAAGAGTATGTAATTTAATAAATTAATAAAACATTAAGACCAATAATTTTAATAATACATAGTTTATACGAGTCTTTCGATATCTATATTTACCTATGTCGAAATATTTCAAATTTATCCTATAATTTTCTCTTTCGATAGTATATCATAAGATTAAATTTATTTAATTAATGATCAATTAATTAAAAGTATTAAATTCAGAATAAATCAAATTAAAATGAAAAATAAAGTATAATTCGGAATTAAATTAAATTTTTTTCTAGAATAAAAAAAATTAATTTATATTAAAAATTAAATTACACGTAAATAAATTTATCATAATTTTACAAGAATAATTGAAAAAAAAATGAATCGCAAAAATAATTGGGTTTTTGTCTATAATGATCATTTTTTATTCAATAGTTTAGAAATAGACTTATTTGTGTTTTATTTTAGAAATAGGCTTCTTATGACCTATTCAACAATTAGCAGGTCATTTTTTTTTTGTCTTTTTTCAACTTTCCAACTTTCCATCCAATTCTATTTTTCTCTCTTTTTCTCTAATCACCATCTTTTTCATCTCCTTATTTTCTAAAAAAAATCAAAAATAAAATATTATCTTCCACCAACTTTTAATAAATAATAATTTATATTTATATAATAAAAAAATATTTTTATAACAAATAACTTATCAAAATTTTATTATAAAATAATAATAAATTATAAAATTAAAATTATTAAAATTAATAAAATTTTTACTAAAATAAATTATAGACATTTTAAAAAAATAAAATATTTAAGATTAAAGAAATTAAAAAATAGATTACATTATAACACATATCTTTAATATTATTATAATTTTAATTATTATTAAGATAACAAATATTTATTAACAATAATTTAATTTAAGTATTAAAATATAATTTATTAGATATAATTTATTATATTAATAATAAAAATAATTATAATAATATTATATTAGATAATATTTTCACACCAAATAATTTGGTTTCCAGTTAATATATTGCGATTTGCGTCGCTGTTCTTTCTTATTTTTGTTTTTTTTTTCGGCGGCGCTGCTTTGTGTTTCTTTTTCTATTCCGCCTTCTGAAGTTTTTTAATTTTCTTTTTGTTTCTTTCCGCCGCCCTCTTTCTCTAAGTTTTGTTCTTCGCGCCTTCTGTTTCTTTTTTTTCTTCCGTCCCTGTCTGTTTTTTATATATATAATATATTATCTCCCCTGTTTCTTCCTTTATTTTATATATATATCCTTTCTCAATTTCTTTATATATATATTAATTTAAATTCAATTTAAATAAATCTTAATTTAAATTTAATTTTTTTTAAATGACTCTAAAATTTTAAATCTTCATTATTTTTAAATATATAATAAAATTTAAATAATAAATAATTAAGTATAAAATCAATAAAAATAAATAAAATTAAACTAAAGTTTAAAATTAAAAAATATTAAATTATACAAATCAATAAATTATAAGATAATATATTAAGTAATTTTATCTGTGGTAATACAAAACATGGTGCTTAATTATTACATATCTAATTTATGTAATGTTTCAAAAATATTGTTTTTAATGAATTATTAATTCTAATATAAATGAATTATTAATTCTAATCTCTATAAGTTTCAGTGTTTGAGAGAGTTTCTGATTTATGTTGTGTTTGGTTGGATGAAATGAAATGAAATCAAAATTGATTCATTTTATTTTTATATTTAATTGGATTAAAAAATTAGAATATAATAGAATTAATTCTTAAAGGAGTGATTCCTTCTCCCTTTAAGGAATTAAAGTTTCTTCTCTCCCTTAAGGAATCATGATTTTATTTTCATTTCACTTTTTTTTTTCAATTTTATTCCAATTTCAAAAATAACCCTAAACCCAAATATCAAATCCCTAAATCCTAAACCATAAATCCTAAATCCCAAATCCTAAAACCTTAAACCCTATTTAAAATAATAATAATTTTAACCCTAAACATTAACTCACAAATAAATCCCAAATCCTAAAACCTTAAACCCTATTTAGAATAATAATAATTTTAACCCTAAACATTAACTCAAAAATAAATCCCAAAACCCTAAATCATATTTAGAAAAATGATAATTTTAATCATAAACTTTAACTCACAAATATAACTCTAAACCCTAAATTCAAAAACCATAAACCATAAACCCTAAACCCCATATCTTAAATTTTAAAGCCCTAAACCCTATTTAGAAAAAATAATAATTTTAACCTTAAATTTTAACTCACAAATATAGCTCTAAATCCAAAATCTTAAATCCTATTTAGAAAAATAATAATTTTAACCCTAAACCTTAACCCACAAATATAACCCTAAACCCTAAACCCTAAACCTCAAATCCCAAATCTCTAAATCTCAAACCTCAAAACCCTAAACCCTATTTAGAAAAATAATAATCTTAATAATATATATTTTTAAGTAATAATTATTTAGAAAAAAAAGATTTCAATAATGTATTTTGTCTGATAAAAAAATAATAATTAAATGATATTATTTAAAATTTACAAAATATAGGGATATATTAGGATATATTCGTGGGCTCCATACTTTACTGTAAAAGGGTCTGTAGATTCCATCTTCAATCCGAGATACATTAATGAGTCCTTTTCGCCTTCTCCAAACCTCGAACCTATGACCTAGTCACTAAGTACCATTCATTCATAAAAGGTTGGTATCAAATAAGATGTGATTGGAGATGCTCACATGATAGAGTACGAGACTCACGAGTATATCCTAATAGGATATTAAGATAATATATAGTATTTTCCATTATATTATAATTGTAAAACAAACAGTATAATATTGATTTTTTCTTTAATTCTAGTGATCAAACTAAATAAAACTGTTTTCTTTTTATTTTATTTCATTCACGTTCCAATTTCGATTTCGATTTTATAACGTGAACCAAACGTCACCTTATATTTCTATAATAATATTGCTTTGGTTTTATTGAGATTTTTATTTTTATTTTTACCATTAGTGTAAATACCACACTATCTTTAAAAAATTGACACGTAAAGAATTTTTAATTAATTTTAAAATATTATTAAACATTTTGAAATTTGGTACGAGTTACTCTAATTTTCGTACGAATTACTCTAATAAAAATATTTGATGTCTAACAAAAAATCAAGAATATAATAGTCGAAATGTACCAATGATAAAATCTACTCTCACAATAATAGCTTTTTAGTTGATCCACTAAATAGGTGAGGAGTGCAAGCAGTGCAGAGTAGAAACAACTGAAAGCGGAAAGAAACAAGTGAAGAAAATGGAGACAAAACCAGCAGAGATAAGCAGCACGAAGATGTTTGGAGGCTACAACAAGAGGTACAACCATTTCAGCCCAACCCTTGGTTGCTCCATGGCCTTCCACATCTTTTTCCCTCCTTCTCCGAGCCCTTCCCATAAATTTCCTGTAAGTTACTCTCTCTCTCACCTTTTCTTTCCTTATGTTTCTGATAACTTAAAAATTTATCATTTCCATTCCATCCGTAAATTTCATACCGAAGTTGAAAATGACACCTGGGTTTTCTTATTTGTGTTTCATATTAAAAGGGTTTCATCAGTGAATGGATTAGGGTTGTGATTTATTTCCCCCTCCTGTTGTTAGTGGTGTGTTAGGATAATTATTTTTCACTGGTTTTGTATGGATCTCTATTTTTTAAAATTAATAGATACGTGTATCTTTTGATTGATTCTACTTTATTGCATTCTGATTCATAATTGATGGAATCTATGGTAGTTATGATTTCAATTATTTTGTGGGTTTTTTTAGCCCAACCCATTGAAAGAGATGGTTGACCTTTACTGGATTAACTAGATTTTAAAAAAGACGAACGATTATCTGATTTCCTTGAGAAGATATTTGTAGTTGTTTATTAAATGTGAAAACTATATATGATAGGCAGGGGTAGAAGGATTTCATCTATTTCTAGTTCTTAGTGGGTCATCCTTAAATTGTGAACGTGTCATTTTCAATTTATATCACAATCCTCTGCGGTATAAGTATTGTAAGCTGATAAGAATTTCATCAGTTGAGGGTAAATAAATTTATTTATATCATTTGGATAGAATTTTATGACGTATTCTTGCTCGAATAATGTTGTCTGCGTTTGATTAGTTAATTTTTTTTCCTACTACACTCTAATGCAATGGTTGGTGCTTTAGAATGTGTGAGCCTTGCTTTTAAAGGTATTATTTTCATTGATGATCAGGTACTTTATTGGCTCTCAGGGCTCACCTGCACAGATGAGAATTTTATAGCAAAGTCAGGAGCTCAACGTGTTGCTTCAACTGAGGGTGTTGCTCTAATTGTTCCTGATACATCTCCAAGTAAGTCAGCAACCTTGTCTTAGTGCATTTTTGTGTCGATGATATCTATAGATACCATCTTTTGTTATACATGTGGCGCTTTTTTTATATTTTATAATAAATTGACACTTTAGATAACTTCTTTAGGCCATCTTATAATTTTTTATTCTCATGTTCTTAGAATGACTAGCACTGACTTTTCTTGTGCAACTCCTACTTATAGGGGGCCTGAATGTGGAAGGGGAGGCAGACAGCTGGGATTTTGGTGTAGGTATGGATCATGGAATGGCTAATATTTTTTCGTACAAAGTAACTTTTGACTTAAAAGATCTTGCATCGTTTACAATATAATCATTTTATCTATCACATGTGTTTAGTTTCAATTTTGATATGTAACCTTTCCGTGACTATTATCTTTCAACTTTAGGTTGTTTATCTTTTGTGGTTACCATGTATATTAGTAGCATCATTAACTTGATATCAAGAAGCTGTTAGAACTCTTTTGACGTTGCATTATGCTTTTTAAGATGGCAAACTTAAGATGCTTATCACGCATGCACCCATTCCTGTTAATACTCTACAGATCTTCCTAAAACATTTGTTTTCTCTTTTTTGAGAAGGTGCTGGATTTTATCTCAATGCAACACAAGAGAAGTGGAAGAACTGGCGCATGTATGATTATGTTGTCAAGGAGTTGCCTGACCTTCTGAATGAAAATTTTTCGCAGCTCGATACATCACGGGCCTCCATATTTGGCCATTCAATGGGTGGTCACGGTGCTTTAACAATCTACCTGAAAAACCTTAATAAGTATAAGGTAATTGATGAAAATATTCACTCATTATGCACTTAGGTTAAGATTCCCTTTAATTGCCTGAAGCTATTTTACTTTTTTTTTTAGCTTTACACTATGAATTTGGAAATTTAATTTTAGTTCAGGGCCTTGCAGTATTACATGAAAAGGCTCATTTCAAACGTTTGAATCTTTGCTTCTTTTATGATACATTTTGACTGGGAACTTAATTTTTTTTCCCTTTCAAACTTTATAATTCCATCATTAGAGCAAAAGTTAGATTGATTTCTGATTTCTGTGTTTTGTATTCTTTTTCATTCCAGTCAGTATCTGCCTTTGCACCCATTGCAAATCCTGTAAACTGTCCTTGGGGACAAAAAGCTTTTACTAATTATCTAGGGAGCAACAAAGCTGATTGGGAGGTATGTTGCTATAAAAACCAATAAATGGTATTTTTTTTAATATATCTTGAGGTGCATTTTTACAAATGAATTTACAAAAATACAGGAATATGATGCCACTTGCCTTGTATCAAAGTTCAATGATGTGTCCGCCAATATTTTAATTGATCAGGTGGGGTTTTGTTACTCCATTTCATTTTTCCTAGGAATCATTTGTATTGTCACTTTCATTTGTCATTTATATTTGTTTCCTACTTCTAGGAAAATAGAACCAAAATTTAACGCTAGAATTACGATGCAAAAACTATCTTCTGACCACTTATATGATGTGTCAAGAGTAGAAATATAAAATGGATTGTCCCATCACATCCTATCCCATGTCTCATTTAATATTCCTGATGGATTCATGGGTTAAATTGTCTCATCACATCCTATCCCATGTCTCATTTAATGTTCATGATAGATTTATGGATTAAATTGTTCAATTCTATTCTATTTAAAGTTGTTCCTAATGGACACACATGGTTATTATAGTTATTATAGATAATCATGCTTATTATAAATAATAGTGTTTCATTTTTTCATCGTTTTTGTAATTTTGTTTGTTTTATTTAAAAACCCATTTGGGATAAATGGGATATCCCATTATATACCATCCTAACCCACAAAAAAAGTAGAATAAGATAGGATGCGCACGAAAAATTCATGGATTATACCATGGGTTAATAGAATATCTCATCCCAATTGATACTTCTAGCTAAGAATGATGTAGAACAAATAGAGAAATAGAAGAAATGGGAAAGTAGATCAGAATTAGGGATTTAGAAATCAGAAATAACTATTAACTGATAGTCAATTTGTATCCACCTCTGAATCAAAATACATGCCCCTATTTATGGTTTTTTCTTCAAACAAGATAAAACTTAATTAAATTATTCTGATAAGGATCAAACATCTAAAATGATAGAATATTTAAATCTATGAGATAATAAACTCTAATTTTGTATCAAAGAGTATTTGACGTATCTGAGGAGCAAAGTTTGAACATCCTTAAACTCTTATAATCTAAATTCACTATTGCTTTGTGCAGGGCCAGGATGACAAATTTTTGCAGGAACAGCTGCTGTCTTACAAGTTTGAAGAGGCGTGTAGAGCTTCTAATGTACCGCTTCTGTTGAGGTTGCAGCCTGGGTATGATCACTCGTACTATTTCATTGCCACCTTCATAGATGATCACATTCGTCACCATGCTCAAGCTCTTTACCTGAATCACCATGCTCAGGCTGTTAATTTACCTTGAACTTGCTCTTCAAGAATTTAAAACCCTATAAAATGAGAACTATAGAGTGTGTTTTGTTCCCTTTGCTTCCTTTTGGATGTTTGTTTGATGCAAAACTTACCGGACTATGCACTTGGAATAGGCGTCGGACTAGGGGTAAAGAGGCGTACTGGTTATTTACCTTTTTTTTTGTTTGAACACCTTGTTTGCTGAAATGCATGTGGTTGTTGCCTCTATCCATATTTCCAATAATAGTCAAGATGCTATAATGAAATTGTCAGATACTAGTATCACTGTATCAGCACCCATGTCATACCCATTAAGTATAAAATAGTCCATTAAATTTTCTAATGAAAGCATGGATAAATTACCAGGTAATAACAATATTTTCATAGCTGGAATGGTTGCAAAGCATTTTACATGGAATTTAGTGATTCGGATTTGTAATGTCCTGATAAATACTAGCGGATTAAAGTTTTCTTTAGCAGATTTTTGTTACTTTTATCATTTTACAAATGTACCATTAAGTTCTTTGTTTTTTTTAATGAATGTACAATCCAACTTTTAGTAAGTTTTAAACTTAACTCTTTGATTGTTGATCGGCGGCTTGAGGGTTAGAACTGTCACTAATTAGGAGGCGTAGTCTTTAAATTGCTTCATCCATGAGCAGTAGAAGCTCGAATAAGACATTGCGAAGTTAATCCAAGGAGGCCACTAATCGCATACTCTTCAAGAAGTGTGAATCCTTGAATGAAGAGAACCGAATATAACTCATAGAGAGATGAAGAGAGAGAATGGGGAGAAGGGTTCTTAGGATAAGATGGGTAAGGGAGAGGAAGGAGAAGGTCACGATGCTTACAAAGCAGTCACAGATACAGACAGACGGTGCAAGAAGCATCTTGAGTTCTAAAATGCGCCGCTGCTGGTGTTAATTAACCTGCGCCGCTGGATTTAATACTCCAAAATTAAAAGAAAATATTTTTTCGTCAATTCTTTACTTTGTTTCCAAACTTTTTATAAATATAGTATCTAATTTTTAAATTTTTTTAAATTTAATTCAAATATATGAATGGTATGCAACAAATAAGTTAAAATCTCTTTCGCATGAATAATAAATAACAAAATTTAAAAATATTATATCCTTTTAATGCTGAAATAGGTAAAATTTATGTAATACAATTATTGAAAAAATGTTGCATATCTTATTCCTTTTAATTTAAACAAAAATTAAGATTTGAATTTTTTTTAATCATAAAACTAATTGTACCAATAAAAAACTAAATCAGTAGGAGTTCAACTTTAATGAATAGAACATAAGATGAAACTTCCATTAAAGTTAATTTTATAAATGTCATTGATTGTATTTCATACAACTAAAAATTTGAGTTTCATATATATTTAAAAAAAAACAAAGCATTATAATAATAGTTTGTGATAAATCTAAATGTCTAGGCAAAATATACCGTTTGAGAAATGATTAAGAGTAATTTTACTTACCAAAGCAACTTAGGTAAAAAAAATTAGAAAAATTCAAAAATAATTTATTGCTAAGGGTTCGTAGTTTCTTTTTATTCAACATTTTAAATGGATAATATTAATATACTTACTCAAATAAGTCCAAATAAAGGAAAATTAAAAAAAAAACTTAAATTTTTTTATTTTTATTTAATATTTTAATTTTATCAATTTTAAATAATTAAGAATAATTCTACTTACTAAAAATAACCTGAGTAATTAACTGCAAGAGTTTTGCTAAATTGTTTTTTATTTAACATTTTAATTATATTAATTTTAAATAATTAAGAATAATTCTACCTACTTAAAATAGTTTGAATAAGTAAAAAAAAGTTTAAAAAACAAAAAATAACTTACTAAATGGGATTTGCATAAGTTGCTTTTTTGTTCAACATTTTAATTTTATCATTTAAGATATCAAGATTAATTCTAACTATTCAAATGGATTCGAATAAGTAAGAAAATTTAAAAAAGTTAAAACTAACTTAATGAGAGAGATATACATAAATTGTTTTTTTTAATATTTTAATTATATCGATTTTAAATTATTAAGATTATTAGTTATATTTAGCTAAAAGATTCGAGTAAGTACCAAAATATTTAAAAATGTAAAATATAACTTACGGTGAAGGTCATTGTAAGTTTTTTTTATTAACATTTTAATTCTACCAATTTCAAATGGTAAAGAATAGAATAAATAGTTTTTAGACTTTTTTAAAAATGTATATCTTGATACATGTATAAAACTCGACTTTTTAGTTATATGAAATAAAATTATCCGTATTTCAAAAATTAGTTTTAACAAAGTAATTTTATGGTCTATTTATTAAAGTTGAATGTTTTAAGTTTTATTAATTATATTTATTTAGATAATATGAGAACTATGTATCGTTATTTAATTTTATAATAAAGAAAATAATATTATTTATATAGTTGAATGAATTTTTGATTATTGATAAAAAATAATAAGTAATTAAAGTGATAACAGTTTAAATGAATATTTTTTGAATTAACCAATTAAAAGTGATTAACTTATATTAAGGATAATAAATAAAGTTAAAAAAATATGAAACTAAAATTATTTAAATTATAAATTAATAAAATTTTTATTGTGTGTAATTGTTAAATAAATAGATTAAATATTAATTATTTAAATTTATATATTTTTTATTAGTTCATGAATTTAATAAAAAAGTATAGCTAATTAAAAATGAAAAATACAGAAATAAAAATAATGTTTAAAAGAAAAAAATTATAAATGAAAAAAAACCCAAAAAACTGGAAAAAAGAATGTAGAATACCAGATTGTAAATTTTATCACTTAAGTGAATTTACGAGTTAATTAGATTTTATGTTATAGGATATGGAGTGACTTAAAAAATAATTAATTTTGTAATGCATGTTAAATATATATGATATCATTATGTTAAAAAAAATAAACAAAAATATTGTAGATATAATTATAATTGAGTAAATGTTTTTGAGTTTTTTTTTATAACTCATCCTAACATATTTAAACCAATAATTTGTTATATTAAAAATGTGAGAGTTTTATAATTTGCGTCTTAGCCAGAGTCTCTACAGTTAGGCGTCTTACTTTCTCCGAGCCGCAGCCACACACTACATCTACAGTTATAGTTAGGGCTTTTCGGCAAACACAACAATGGCAGAGTACGACCTAACGGCGCGCATAGCTCCGACCTTGGACCGACATCTGGTGTTCCCATTGCTTGAGTTCCTCCAGGAACGTCAATTCTACCCCGACGAACAAATCCTCAAGTCCAAGATCGAGCTCCTCAACAAGACTAACATGGTTGACTACGCCATGGACATCCACAAGTCTCTTTATCACACTGAGGACGTTCCTCAAGGTATCTAATCATATTTATACTTATATTAACATTTTCTGATTATATTTTGTTTATTTCACGAATGTCTCTGAGTTAGGGTTTTACTGACATTTTCTTCTTGTTGGTGTGACTATTTGTTGTGTGATTCAGATATGGTGGAGAGGAGAGTAGAGGTTGTTGCCAGGTTGAAGGCATTGGAGGAGTCTGCTGCACCACTTGTTTCCTTTTTGCAGAACCCTGCCGCTGTTCAGGAATTGAAGGCCGACAAGCAGTACAATCTCCAGATGCTTATTGATCGTTACCAGGTTTTTGTTTTGAATTATCTACCTTGATAATAAGAAGAAAAACAAAAAATAAGTAAAACGATATTTTTATTGTTACTTTTATTTGGCTCTTTGTTGTCAGACTTATAATTTCGTAATTTTGGTGATTCTTGAATTTTAGATTTTATTGAAATTACCATTTTTTTATATATCCACATGAAAACATTAGACCTATTTTGGAGTCATCAATTAATTACATTCGTGTTTTAAGATTGAAATTTATGAGCATTCTTAACATCCGGATAGGTCTGCACTTGTAGATTCGAAGTATTTATTTTTCCTGTGCAAAAGATAGTAATTAAAATATTTCGGAATAATATTAAACTAAATTTGAGCAGAGAAGCTTATGCATTTCAGATGTATATATATACCAGTGTATTCGTTTTCTAAGCTTACAATATTTTTGTCCTGTAGTCTTCATTGTTTTTCCTTTTCGGGAAAAATAAATAAACAAAAACTCAATGCAAGCTGTTTTGTTATTCAATGAACGGATTCTTTGTGATAATGATTTCTGTGCAGATTGGTCCAGCTCAAATAGAGGCATTGTATCAGTATGCCAAATTTCAGTTTGAGTGTGGCAACTACTCTGGTGCAGCTGACTATCTTTACCAGTACAGAGCCTTGTGCACCAACAGTGAAAGGAGTTTAAGCGCATTGTGGGGAAAGCTGGCTGCTGAGATTTTGATGCAGAACTGGGATATTGCTCTTGAAGAGCTTAATCGGTTGAAAGAAATTATTGACTCCAAGGTCCGTCTCCTTCCATCTTTACCAGTATAGAGCCTTGTGCACCAACAGTGCAATGCTCTTATTGTTTGCTTGTATAAGGATTTCTTACGATGGCGACTTCTTTTGCAGAATTTCAGCTCACCAATGAATCAGGTGCAAAACAGAATATGGTTAATGCACTGGAGTCTCTTCATATTTTTTAACCATGACAATGGAAGAACACTAATCATTGACCTTTTCAATCAGGACAAGTATGTCTTCTGGAGTTGCTAGTGAAATGCCAATTTTCATATATTATTTTCTAACGTCTTTTCTTCTATTTGTTGCTCTTTGGAAAAACGTGTAAACTACCATTACCAACTTCGTTGTTGTTTGTTGCAGCAGATGCTGTTTCTTTTACTAATGTGAATGTAAGATGAACTTCTTATATTGATGAAGAGTCACTATTAATTTTTCAGGAAAAAAATAGTACTGTTATAGGTTGGAAATTTCCTTTTATTGCTATAAACATGGTCTCTTCTTTGAAGATTTCCATCTATTACTATAGGAGTTTCCTCTTTCTATTATCTTAGCTGCTATAGTCAACTTTTAAGGAAGAAGGAAATCTTAATAGAGTTAAGTTGCTTAATAATTAATCAATACATTTCAAGCTCATTCACATTATGTATAGTCCTTTTGTAGGAAATCATGCATTATAACTTTACATGATATCTAGCTACTTTCTATAAGCATTGTATTTATAGTGGCTGGAGATGAAGTTGATGAATGATCACTTTACTCCTTTGTTCAAACAAATGATGAAATACTTTTTAATTCTCATTGTAGAGGCTGCTCACCTGTGGCTTAATGGTAAGATTTGATCACATAATTCTATATCCATGTAATAATGTCCTGTTTCAATGTTTATTGCTTCTCCAAGTAATGTATGATGCAGTAATTGTTGCACACTTGCAACTATATTGTTGATCTAGATTTTGGTTAATGGTGTAATTTTCTTATGTTTTGGGTTTTCTTGTTTTTATTGCGTATTGGTTATTATATGAATTTCCTAAGATTATGGAAATTTTTAACTCTTCAGGTATCTAAACGCTATTCAAACCAGTGCTCCTCATCTTTTACGTTACCTAGCTACTGCTTTTATTGTCAACAAAAGAAGGCGACCCCAGTTCAAGGATTTTATAAAGGTTATCCAGCAGGAACAACATTCCTATAAAGATCCCATTACAGAGTTTCTAGTTTGTGTTTATGTCAATTATGACTTTGATGGGGCACAAAAGAAGATGAGGGAGTGTGAAGGAGTAAGTCCACCAGCCTAACATTCCTGGCTTGCTAGTTTATAATGTAAAATATTGTTGTTCAGTATACGTTCATAAACATGTATTGTCCTATTCTGTAACTTGTTTCAACTCATTTTTTTACTTGTTTTCATTTTCTTTTTAGCGCTGGGGCTGCATTAATGTTTTTTTGACTTTTGATTTTGCTTGGAGTGACATTGTAGCTCTGCATTAAAGTTTGCTTGTGCTGCTGCTTAAAAGTGGTTTATCTAACCTGAGTGATGTTTTGTAGGTGATAACAAATGATCCTTTCCTTGGAAAGCGAGTCGAAGAAGGCAACTTCTCTACTGTACCAATGAGAGATGAATTCCTTGAGAATGCCCGACTATTTATCTTTGAAACTTACTGCCGTATACATCAACGAATTGACATGGGGTATGCGATTGGTTCTGCTTAAATTATTACCAAGTAATATATGAGCATAATTTGTCAGTGCTGAACAAACTGTAAACTTCCTCTGAATGGGATGAAACTAGTTTATGAAGATATGCATTGTTATCGTAAAATAAAATACGAGTAACCAAGTAACATGATTTATTTGTTATTTGCTTTCACTTCTACGACATATTTTCTGTAGCTCCCCTGGAATGCAAGCCACGGCCAACAATATCTGAAGACTAGCATTGTTCTTTTTTGACTTTATTATTGTTTGGGAAGGTTTAAGATGGTAGTAATGCAACACAAGTTTTGGCTCTTGGACCATACTTCGGTTATCTAGGATTATTGTTGATTTTTCTTTAGTCTACAATCTTTTTGGGCAGAATATGATATACACCTAAATGAACATTGTTATACCGTGTATATGGGTCTAGAGTTGCTTATGGTTTGCAATGTCAGTGCGTCTCATGTCTTTTCCCACTGTAATTATACTGTTTGCTTCTTCATTAAGCAATGAAGTTTAGATTATCCCATTATTGTTATTTGAGCACCTATAGTTCTATATATAGCTCATTCTTCCTCAACCTGAGTTGTATCTGTGGCAGAGTTCTTGCTGAGAAATTAAATTTAACTTATGAAGAGGCTGAGACATGGATTGTTACTCTTATCAAAAGTTCGAAGTTTGATGCCAAGATTGACACCAAGGCAGGAACTGTAATCATGGAGTCTAACAATCCCAATGTGTAAGCTCATGGATGCAGATTGCCTTTGCCAATATCTTATTTATTAGCAGTTTTCTTTCTCCCCTTCCTAGCTTGGAAACTATTATGTCCAAGTTCTATTTATGTTTTTATTTCCTTGATCACTCAGTGTTCACGAATTTGCAGGTACGAGCAACTGATAGACCATACAAAGGCATTATCAGGGCGTACCTACAAGTTAGTCGGCCAACTTCTCGAACATGCTCAGGCGCAGACTGCCCGATAAGTTTAGTGGTTGATTTTCTAAGAATCTTTTAAATGCCTCATAATTTTAAGAAGTATTTCTGTTTGCATTTAGAGGAAGAGAAACTGCAGTGATAATTTTAGGTTCCAATATCCCCGTATTGGTTTCAATTTTTTGCTTACAACCCCCACAACCTCTGTATGACTCGTAAGTTATCGTTTAAATTTTGAACATGTATTTATGGACTTCTAGCTAACACCAGAAAAAAAAATTTATCTTTGGACGATAATTCCATGGAAAGTTGCACATTTTGTCGAGTTAGAAAACAGATTGAAAATCTTGGATTCTTGATTTGATAAACATAAATGTTTTTGAAGTTCTCTATGTTATCAATTTGTTTATTAACCTATTTTCTCTTATTCTATTTTTATGGCTAAATTTCACCATATTTCCTCTTTCATGTAAAAAAAAAGTATTCAAGATCCTCAAATGCTTATGCATATGATAGGATGAATTTGTCGACATATTGTAGTCACTTAAGAAGTACATTTTGTGGTTCTGTTGGTGTTTTAAAATTAATTTCAGATATAAGCGAAGAGATTTTGTATGTGCGTATGTCTGTAAACATAAATGTGGTTTTTGAGCCCCTTTTTTACAGCATTTTCATGAGGAGAAACAAACAGATATTGAGACTTCTATTTCTCTATAATCAGATTTTAGGATTTTACTATTGCTTAAATAAAGAACAGTAATTTATAGCATAATTTTAACAATAAAATTAATTTCCTTTCAAGCTCAACATGCGATGCATTCATATTCTTAGATACATATGGCATGCAGCTCACATTATTGAATTTCCACAATATGGTTAATTATCAAAAAGATGTTGATTGAATAAAATTAGAGGAAGAGTTATGACATTTAAACAAAAGAAAAAATAACAATTTTATATTTTATCTGGAATGGTAACCCGGAAAAGTAGGGTACATCTCTTTGTCATTCCAAATTTTTTTTTCTTCGTAATATTAGTCACAAATGTCCATACCAATAAATGATATAATGTACGATATTGTTTATTACATATCGAGTAATAATTATTTATTATTTTAATTTAATTTAATGTTTAAAATTTAGATTTTAGATTTTAGAGTTTAAGATTTAGGATTTGAATTTTAAAATTTAAGATTTAGAATTTAAAATTAGAATTTAAGATTTAAGTTTATAAAAAAATATATAACTACTATCCAATAGGTAATATGCTACGTTGTCTAATATATATATAATAAATATTAATTAAATTTGGGAGCGGATGCTTTATTGAGTTAGCCGATTTAAAATTAATAAGAAATATTTGATTAAAAAAATATCACATATTTATTATTCTTTAACTTATATAACAATATTATGGAATTATTATTATTATGTTTGTTTTGTTTATATTTTTAAATTATTATTTTTATTTTATTTATATCATTTAATTCGTAAAAAAATTTATTTATATAATTTTGTTAGTTTTTATCTAACAACATCACACATCAATTATGAAAATTAAACAACTCAAAAATTTAAGTGATACTTAAATAATAATTTTTACTAAGATATTGTTAGATGAAGAATGATAAAATAATATAAATAAAATATAAAATATTTTACTAATTAGATGATATGTACTAGACAAAAATAATTTGATGACATAAACTAAACATATATATTGATATAATTTTATTTTTATAGATTTACTTAAAAATATATAATTATTTAATTAATATCATATAAATTAGAGGATAAATGATCACTCAATTACTAAAGTATTATACTAACAAAAGTCTATTATTTTTACAAATTTTTTTTTATAGAATTTCATTTTTTAAAAGTAACAAAATTATATTACTTCTACAAAAACAGATTTATATTATACCAATTAATATTTACAAACTAAAACTAAATTGCATTTTAATTAAAGACATCGTGCTTAAACTACCAATAATTCCACGTGTTGCAAGCTAGGATTTTAGAAGTGGACATTGAAAACTGTCTCTTCCATATTACACATGTCAGAAATCATTCAATCCAATATTAATGTTACGTGCCGAGCAATCAAGATTGATTAAATGCTGGTGCACGCAAGTGCCTTTTGCATACAAAGTGCAAGGTTCGAAACTTATAATCTCTTTTTTATGTTTTATACTGAGTTTTTGGTAATTTAGCTATGGATTACTTTATAATCTAAAAAAAATAAATAAAAAAATAGGAGATTGATCTAGTGTTATATATATCTGGCTCTGATTACTAGAAAAATATGTATTAATGTTAATTAAGATTTTTGACAAATAAATGATACTACTTGATAAAGAATTGAAGCAAGCAAGAACACAAGGGAAAATGGATTCTAAAGATACAAAATAATTAATTGATTATGAGTTAAATTACGTATTTGTTCATAATCAATTAACTAATATTTAAAAAATATAAAATTATATATTTCCTTAACTCATTTATATTTTTATTAATAGCTACTAGGGTTAAAAGAATGTTTTCCTTCTATAATAGGAAAATTAAGAACGGCTAAAAAACCACGTCACGAAATTTAAATTCCCAGCTTATATAAATATCAACCCTTTTCTGTCCCCCCTTTTCTTCCTTCTTGCTTCATCGACTTGTGACTTAGTAACGAAACAAAACGCAACGCAAAAACACTGAAAACCCTCAACCACACACACATCCCCCCACAATAGGTTAAATAAATAATCTTCACTTTGCCGGTACTGTTGCCGCCGGCAGTAACCTCCAGTACCCCACCGGTCTCATAACTGTTCCTCAATGCATAACCCTAACTCCCAATTACAAACGCCCTCCACCTCGTCGTTCAATTTCGGTGATTTTTCTAACAAATTTGGAGATACTAGTGGGTACCATGTGGATCACGCTTCGGATTTTTCTCGAAAAGGGTCTTCAGCAAGGTCGCGGCCGAGGCTAATGAAGTTGAGGAGGCAAATGGGGTCTCAGCATGTGAGGTCCAGAGCTTGCACCTCCGTAGAATTTGGTTTGGATTCGGGTTCTAATCCATTTCGTGAGGTAAGTAATGGTGCTAGTGTTTTGAGTAGGGATACTTTTTCGAATTCTGATGATATTGGGAATGTGGGTTTTGTATTTGGTGATAGGCAGATTAGTATGAACATGAATTTGGATGGTAAGAAGACATTTGATGAAAGTGTGAGAAAGAATTTTTGTGAGAGTGTGAGATTAGATGGTTTGAATGTAAACGAGTCTGTGAATGTTGTTGAGAATCTGGGTTTTGTGTTTGGAGCTCAGAAAGATAGCCCAGAACCAAAATATTGCGGGCATAGGATAGAACCTGTTTCATATTCAGAAGAGGTTGTTTCTGATGATAATGGGAAGCAAAGAACAGATCCCAAATCAAAAGGTCTGGAGATTGGCGAGGAGGGGTTCGTGTTTGGCTCTAGGTTTAGTGGTATAAGTTTAAATACAGACATGGAAAAGAGAGAATGTGGTGAATTTGTTAGTAAGCTGGGATCCAATGATGGTGAAACTATGGAATTTCTGAAGAAGGAAAATTCTGGGGAAAATCCTTCTGAAAATAGGAATTCTAGTGAAACTCCTGGAATTTTTCTTAATGATGGCCAGAGAGATATGAAAGTGGATAATAAAACAGAGTTTCAGCAAGTGAAAGCTGCTGCTATTAGAGGTGATGCTGATGGGAGATCGAGTTCGAGTGTGGATTGTGATCTAGGCACTTTTGCATTTGGAATTAGCAGCAATGTTGATTTCAATTTGAGCAACTGTACAAATAAAAACACGGCAGCAAATAGTAGAGATGGAGTGAATTTGAAAAGTGAATGTGTAGGAGGAAACTACAGAATACCTGCAAATAGTCCAACTACTAATTTTGGTTCTGATGTTAATCTTGAGGGTAAATATGAAAGTCGTAAGAATCTTACTAATGTTTTTAGAACAGACATGGTGTCGGAGCTTCCTGACAAGATAAAGAAACTAAACATTTATGATCCTGTGTATGGTGATGGTGTTGGTAAAACTTCAAATACAAACAAGGAACCCTTTTCCAATGGGGATATTGGCTTCTCATATGAAAGACATGCTAATCAATCTGGTGGATGTTCCCATGAAACTATGGAAGCTAACTCCGATAGTCACTTCTCAAAAAGTCCTGTTGATATTGAAGCAACTAGAGGAGATGATTCTGAAAGCAGAGCTCTAAATGATTTTGCTTCTGGAGATAGTTGTAATGCAGCTGATGCCTCAGGAATATCATTTCCTGGACCATTTATATTCCAAGCAGGTGTCAATGGGTGTTCTGGCTGCACAAAATCAAGTGTAGCTTCAGCAACATCTCCATTCTCATCATATAATCTGAATTTCCAGCCTACTTTTGCTGCCAAAGCTTGTGTTGATGATGTCAAAAAGAACAATACAAATTGTTCTACTGATCCTGCAGATGAATCTGGGGTTTCCTCCATGGGTTTCAAAACACCGCAATGCAACACCTTCTCTCTCAAGGAAAGTTTATTTAATAAAGTTCATGAAGAATCAGTCTTTACTGCAAATAATAAATCAATTAAGGACAAAGTAAGCAGGAAAGCGAAGGGAAGGTTGAAGAAACCTTTTGGTAAGAAGGTGAATGGCCAAGATCATGCTCCTAATAAAGGCAATTCCCATGGAAATCTGGAGTCTCCTAGAAGCTTTTCCCCTATGGATTTCTCTCCATATCAAGAAACCACTGTGAGTAATCAAAACGAGACAGAAACTTTTGCAGCTTCAAAATGGACTTTCTATTCAGGCACTAATTGTGAACAACGATCCCAGGATGTACCAATTACTGTTACTCCTAAAAGTGAAGGTTTTGTTGCTGCAGGAGAAGGAATGGATACTAATCAAAGTGATGGAAAATTTAGAGAGCTACACAAGAACACTGTTTATTCTGGTGACACAATGGGGGAAACCTGCAGCAATAATGGTGCTGGGAGAGTTTCATCTAGAACTCATTCTACTTCAAACATGGATAAGCAAGAAAACAATTCTAGAGCAGATTTTCCATTAACTGCAGGTTCAGAAAATATGAATGGTGAAAGTTTTAGATTTTTGGCGACATCTACTTTGGAAGGTAGTTTATCGGCAAGAAAGCGTCGATACAGAAGGAAAAGCAAAGTGATAAGTGGTCAAGATTCGTTTGTTATTGCTCCTAGCCAAAGTTTTAAATTTGAATCTCCTTCCATGCAATCTTTGCCCCCTGCTGGGACATCATCACTTTCAGATGAAGGAAAAAAAACTGAAGCTTGTGCATGGTTCGACCAGGGGCATAAAAAAGCTGAAACATATGAAACCTGTGAGAAGTGGCGAATCAGGTGTTCCTTTCTGGGAATTACTATTCAGTTTTTAGAAAGTTGTATTTGATATGTTTGCCTGGGTTATTTCTTATTCTGTGTTGATTGAATTGATTTATGCTTCACCTTGGAGATCATTATTGTTTGTTCAAAAGTGAAATGATTTTTTATCATAACAGGGGAAACCAGGCTTATAGAAATGGGGATGCTTTAAAAGCTGAGGAGTTTTATACACAGGGTATAATTTCTGTACCGTCCAGTGAAAGATTAGACTGCTGCCTTGAGCCTCTTTTGCTCTGCTATAGCAACCGTGCAGCAGCCAGGATCTCCCTTGGAAGGATAAGGGATGCTCTTGAGGACTGCAAGATGGCTACTACACTAGATCCTAGCTTTCTCAAAGCTCATATCAGAGCCGCAAAGTGAGACCTTCATCTATTTTTACATTAAAGATTGACCTTATGGACGAGAAACAAATTTCTTTTGTTAGAAAAGAGAGTGAAAATAGACAATGATGACTAGTTAATGAATTTGTCTTAAATTATAATTATGCATCATTTGACTAGTGATGTATTGTCCATTTGTTTTTCTTTACATCATGTTTGTCATATTTGAATACTTTCTGCATTTTTTACTTCTACTGCATGCTAAATCATTATAGGGTAACAAACCATTTCTTGTGTTCTAAATTTGTATGTTTCTTGAATAATAGCTGTTATCTTGTGCTGGGAGAAATTGAAAATGCACTGGTGTTCTTCAATAAGTGCTTGGAATCAGAGGCTGGTGTGTGTTTGGATCGTAGAATCAGGATAGATGCTGCTGGTGGACTACAAAAGGCTCAGGTACTGCAATTGTTTCCTGTTATTTCTTCATCCACTTGTTGATGTGATAATATTTTTCAGTTATGTTATAGTGGAAGTAAAATCTAATCTACATTGCTGAATTCATCTATAATATGATTATATTTTTAAAAGATGTCTTAAGTAAATGAAGAAACCATGTGAAGGGCTGGAGTGTGGTGTTTTTCTGTAGCATCTGCATCAGCATATAGTGTTTTGTAGGAAGTTAAGTTTGGTTGCTTTTTCTTTGAACCAACTCAATATCAGTATTAATGATGTTCAGCTTGTTCTGCATATGCACGTTTGATTATAATTGGTTTCAGAGAAATGGGGTCCAGATGGCATTGGGAATGACAATTAATTGGAATAAACTGGAGATTATTATCATTACTAATTTCAGTTGGCTCAAATTGAATGGAATATATAAGATTTTGACAGAAATACCATAAGGTTTGTACATTGGCATATAATAGTTATAAATTTATAGTTTAACTTCATAGTCACATTTCATAAAGAAATTTGGCACAAAAAAATATTTGTTCGAAAATCATATATTTACTGAGATTAAGAATGATATTTTTGCATATAATTAAAAAATATATATTTAATATTGATAAACCCCTTTTCTAAGGAATTTTTTTATGACAATACCTAAGAATTTAAATAAGAAACTGAAATATTTTAAATATTTTTTAAGACCAATTTTTCCCTTCAAACTATAGCATGTGAACTCAAATTGAAAAACGAAAGAAATAGAATGAAATTTGGCTTTTCTTGTAATTGTCAAAAATTCTGATTTATATAAAGTGACAGAATAGTTTGCTTCGATTATGTTACACTGAACTAGTAACTACAAATTCTTAATCCTTCAAATTAAAGATGCTGCGAGGGTAACTACCAGCATTTGAAAGCATGATATGAAGGGGAATATTGTTAGCCACTATAAGAGGGACACTTGGTACGATGGTAGTTACTAGGGCATGTTATTAGGGACATGAATCAGCCTCTGATAATATGACATGTTTACCATCCCTGAATGATTTATCTTCTTCCATTAGAGGTTCTCCTCAGATAGTATCTAGTTGTTCCTCCTTAGAAACCACTTTAGACCTGGAAGATCATTGACTGTTGAATCCTCCAAACAACAAATTCTCTTTGTTCAATGTTTTATACTTCTCAACCTTTGCATTGATAATTTATTAGAGGTTTTGTTCATTCTGCAGTGGTTATTTCTCTTGTGGAATCACTTTCTTAATTATGCTAGATAATTTCCTTGTATCTGTATTATATGTGGATGTGAGGAAAAAATTGAGTGTCTGTTAGCATTGTCGTTTGATCATCCTTTGTCTGGTATATTGTTTGCAGAAAGTGGCTTGAATCCTGCAAACAGCAAATTATCTTTGTTTAATGTTTTATACTTCTTGACTTTTGCATTGATAGTCTATTAGAGGTTTTGTTCATTCTGCAGTGATTATTTTACTAATGGAATCACTTCTTAATAATGCTAGATAATTTCTATGTATCTGTATTATATGTGGATGTGAGAAAAAATTGAGTCTCTATTATCATTATCGTTTGATCATCCTTTGTCTGGTATATTGTTTGCAGAAAGTGGCTGAGTTTATTGAACACTCTTCAAAACTTCTGGAAGAAAGGAAGCATGACTCAGTTCTTCGTGCTTTAGAAATAAGTTCTAAAGCATTGTCAATTAGTTCATACTCAGAAAAGTTACTTGAGATGAAAGCAGAGGCTCTATGTATGGTATGTGCTGTTTCAACACTATGCTTCATCCACTTATGAAAGTTACTGTTTCACTTTTCCAAATTGTAAAATGTTGTATAAATTAATGGTTTATGTTAACGTTTAGAGCAGCAGTTTAAGTTGTTTTATATTGGCTTGTTTTTGGTAACATTTCACAGTTGCGGAGATTTGAAGAAGCTGTTCAGCTGTGTGAGCAAAGTCTATGTGTTGCTGAAAAGAATTTTACATCAGGGAACTCAGTGGCAAATGTAGATGGTCCTATGAGTGATAATAGCACATTTTTCAGGGTCTGGAGGTGGTGCTTGATTTCGAAGTCATACTTTTATATGGGAAAGCTTGAGGCAGCTTCTTCTTTACTTGATAAGCTGATGCAAGTAGGATCGGTCAAGGAGAAGTAATACATGATTTTTTTTTGTTGCCAGCTTAACTTTAAACGACTAGTTGTTTAGGGGGATTACGATTTAAATAGAATATTCCGTTCTTTTATGGACTTAAGGGTACTGATACTATTTCAACTGTCAATATGCAGAAGTAAAAACTTGGAAGCTTCAATTTCTTTAGCTGCAACTATACGTGAACTTTTGCACCAAAAGGTGTGAACTTCAGGCTGCTATTAAGTATTTTTCATAGCACTTGCAAAATTCTAGTATGTATGAAGTGATGGATAATCCAAGCTGTGCTTGTTATTTCGTTTCTGGTCTATGCTTAAAAATTGCTATGTTCTGCGACATCCACAAATATCTTATAATGTTTTTAGTTCAACTTTGCTTCCATCCTCAAATGAAAGTTTCCATTCCAATGATGACCGTTAAGTGTGTTAATATAGAGTTATATCATACAAAAGAATGCAGGTAATGAAGCATTTAAATCTGGAAAATATAAAGAAGCAGCAGAGCATTACACTCTTGCTTTGTCAAGCAGTATAGACTCGCGTTCATTTTCAGCAATCATTTTTTGCAATCGTGCTGCAGCACACCAAGCTCTGGGTCAAATTGCTGATGCAATTGCAGATTGCAGTCTAGCCATAGCCCTGGATGGAAGTTACGCAAAGGTTTGCTTCTAAAGTTTGTAGCTGCCTGTGAAATAGCATATTTTCATATCATGAAAATGAATGAATGAAATATTTTTCTTCTCTTTCTTTAGTGATGTGATTCTGAATCATGAACTAAAATTTTGGAGATACTTAATTCAGTAGAATTTACCTGTATTACCTTCAAATTTTATTTAAATTGAAGCATAATTACTTTATAATTGTGCGGGCTATAGCCATGTATTCATCCTTCTCACAGGTTCCTTATAGTATTGATATGTTTATTATAAAGCTTTTCAAGAATTGGTGATTCTGCCATGTATTCATCATTCTTACTGGTTCCTCATATATGTAGTTGATATGTTTATTATAAAGCTTTTCAAGATTGGTGATTCTGTTATAACTTTTCTTCTGGTGGCATTTTGAATTATGATTTAACTTAAGTTTTTATATTTAAAGCCTTCCCTCCTCCTCTGGGCTGTGGGGGTCAGATCATAAATTTCATGCATTTCTTTTTGCTTTTTTCTGCCCTTTTATTGTCATAATTTTCTTAAATACTTGTATCCTTTCTTGTTGGGTGATGTGGTGTTCTATTCACTTTTCTTCGTAAGCGTTGAAAAGTTTACAATCATTAGGAGTTTGAGTCCTATTAGGTTTGTGTTAAATGTACTCCGAGAGATAAGATGGAGATAATATGGAGTATGTATTCTCTGTTTTCTCTTCTTCCTTACAACACTATAATACAATCTATTTATAGAAATACAAAGTGTCCACTAATTCTAGGAATAGAACGTGGTAACAATAATGAAAATACTGCTTGATTTACACTAACTCTACCTTTGTACATGTACTAATAATATTCTCTGAAAATCTACCTCCACTTGAGTTGGGTAATAGATATTAATCATTCTAACTTACTGACTTTCAATTCTTCGAAGATTGTTCGAGGTAATGCTTTGGTAAGGATATCTGCAATGTGATGTTTAGTAGATATATATAGTAGGTCTACAATTTTTTCAGCTATCATTTCTTTAATGAAATGACGATCAATAACTACATCTTTGGGTCGATCATGATGAACTTGACTTTTCGCCAATCTTATTACAGCTTGATTGTCTGATACGCTTTGATGGTTCGAAGTCGTGAAGTCCAGTTCATTGAGTAGCCTTCTTAACCACGTTCCTTCCTGAATCCATGAGCCATGGCTCTAAATTCGGCCTTTGCTTGACGACTACTTGTTGTTTTTACTTAAGCCAAGTTACAAGGTTTCCCCGTACGAATGCAATATATCCGGTGGTAGATCTGCGATCCATATAGAGCACTGCCAGTCAGCATCTGCAAAGACTTCGATTTTTCTAGTGAGATTCTTGCTGTAATATAATTCTTTTCTTGGTGTCATCTTGAGATACCTGAGTATACGATAGTTGCTTCCATGTGTTCTTGTAGAATTTGTTCATAAATTGACTTCTGACACTGCTTGAAAAACCAATATACGGTCTAGTGTGAGATAGGTAAATGAGTTTTCCCACTAATCTTTGATAACGACCTTTGTCCCACCAGGTGTACTATTTTCTTTGATTAGAGTTTTATTGTAGAATCCATCGGCGTTTCTATTTGGTTTACACCCAATCATTCGAGTTTCTTTGAGAAGATCAGTACATACTTCCTTTGAGATATAGATATGCCGCTTTTGTTAGGTCTTCTTCCATCACTAGAAAATATTTGAGATTGCCTAGATCTTTGATCTCAAATTCATGGCAAGAATTCTTTGAGTTTATCCATCTCGGTTGTAGAATTTTTGTTAGAACAATATCATCGTATACAATTAGGATAACTATTTGTCATTGGAGAAGTGTTTGACGAATAGTGTGTGATCTGATTGGCATTGATTGTACCCGTATCTCTTGAGAACTTTAGAGAACTTATCAAACCCAGGGCACGTGTTGTTTCAATCCATATAAGGATTTCTTAAGTTTAGGACTCTATTGGTTGGAGCAGGAGATTCAATTCCGGTAGGAATGTCATGTAGACTTAACTTCGAGATCACCCGTTAAGGAATGCATTCTTGACATCTAATTGGTAGAGGCCAATCCAAGTTAGATCTTTATGGAGAGAAGAACGAATAGTGTTGAGTTTTGCTACGAGGTGCAAAAGTCTCACGATAATCAAGCCCACGTATGTCTGAGTGAATCCTTTAGCCCTGAGGCGAGCTTTGAGTCTTTCTACTCTGCTTTGTGTTTGATTGTAAAGATCCATTTACATCCAACGGTTTGTTTTCTAGATGGTAGTTCTGTGATCTCCCGAGTCTTGTTTTTCTCTAGGAGCCTTGAGTTCTTCCACGAATATTTGTCTTCCATTCGGGTATCTGAAATGCTTCATGAATAAATTTGGAACCTCTATTTGATCGAGGTTCTTTGATAAATGCCTTATACCCTGGTGAGAGATTTTTATAGGAAATAAAGTTGTAGATGGGGTGGTTTGTGCATGATCTTACACCTTTCCTTATAGCAATTAGCAAATTCAAATCATTAGGAGGTAATTCAATAATATGAGGTTCGGTGGTGTTACCTTGTGAATTGTCGGAGTGGCTTTGTACTCGGGTTGGATTCCTGGAATGGCTCAGATATGCTCGGTTCTCTGCTCTTTCTTGAGTTGTTTTCCTTAAGAGTAGACAAAGGAGATCATTGTTTGGGACAAGGAAGTTTGGATCTGTTGGTAGAGAAGTTGAGGATTCATTGGGAGTAATAAGAGTATTTATTTGAGATATTAGTCAACTTTCTAGAGGTTGCGGAATAGGATTTGTGGGAGGCGAGTACTTATGATATTCGAATTTGGTATTCATTGGCTATGTTCTCCACGAATGATTTGGAATAGTACGGATATTGTTCAAAAAATCTGACATCCATTGTATTATAGAATCGTTTTGTGATAGGAGAAAAACATTTGTATCCTTTCTGGTATGATGAATACCCTAGGAATATGCATTTGATGGCTCGAGGATCAAGTTTGCCATGATGTACTGTGGACGTAAAGCGAGAACATCCAAAAATTTTAAAGGAGCATGGGACACGATTTTTGTGTGTGGGTATGACTCAAGTAAGAGTATTGATAGGTGTTTTTAAATAAGAGGACACGAGATGGCATCCTATTGATAAGATAGGTAGGCATGTAAACGACATCCCGAAAATGTTGAGGGACATGTGAGTTGTGAACATGAGGGATCTGGCGACCTCGAGAAGATGCCTATTCTTTCTTTCGGCCACCCGTTTTGTTGAGGTGTGTCAACACGTGAGCTTAGATGGACAATCCCTTGACTTAACGGATAATCGATGGGGTGGAAGTGAAATATTCTTTAGCATTGTCGGATTTCAATACCTGGATTTTTGTTTGAAATTGAGTTTGAATCATGGTATTAAAATTTTTAAAAATTTGACATGCTTGAGATTTTTCTTTCATTAGGAATAACAGTGGTTCGAGTATGATCATCCATGAAATGAAATGAACCAAGCGTGTCCTGTGATGTTTTGATTCGAGAAGGTCCCCGAATATCGGTGTGAATTAATGAGAAAGGATGTGATTTTTTATGTGGAAGATGAGGATATGAAGTTCTAACATGTTTTGAAAATTGACATACTTCACCTTTGAAAAACTTGAATTTTTATTTCTAAATGATGAAGGAAAAAGTTTACGTAAATACTTGAAATTAGGATGACCTGCGATAGTGATTCAACATGATTTCACCATCTTTATTGGACTTAAGGTTTAACAAAGCTTTATTACGATTAGAAACTTCGGATAGAACTTGGTGGGCTTGTCTTGTTGAAGGTTCTTCACTGTTGAGAGATAGAGTCAAGGCATTCCTTAGCAACGCAATCATCTTCCCCGAATCTGATTCTGAAATTCACATAGGTTATGAACAAATTTAGCCATACAATTTTTATCACGGGTGAGTTTAGTAATTGATACAAGATTACAATCAAGTGTAGGACAGAAGAATGAGAATCTAGAATAAAGGAGTTTGAAATTTTAGGTGAACCAATTCTGTTACTTTGGATACCGAACCGTCGGCAATTCGGACCAGTGTGTCGATCTGGTAGAATTTAAGATTTATGAGAAGAGAAGCATCACCGTCATGTGATGCAGGCTTAGGAATCAACAATCCATGGTCTCGTAACACTTGTTTCACATTAAGAGCATTGAGGGTGTTACTGAGTTGAGTATAGTGGCGAGATGGTGTGGTCGAGGATTGTCCAAATAATTTACGGAGGAGATCAATCTGTTCCTTGCTAAGCAGCGGTCAGTTGATTTCATTGCCTTGAGATTTAGAGGCAATTTTTCCATGACTTTCTTTGTTGATGTCTTTGTGTGGCCGTGGTTTCAATCGGTGGGCTTACCGTGAATTTTCCGGTGAGGTTTCCTTAGTATGACCAGGTTTACGACAATGATCACACCCAAGGTCTTCCACGAGCGAGGCGGTTAATACGTATTATAAAGTCTTTGATGGCCTCGAATGGCAAGTGCTGAATCCTTCTCCGAGTCACTGAAATGGTAGATTGAGAACCCATCATTGTAGATTGAGGACCCGTCATTACTTTCTTTCGACTCTCACTCTTGACGGACTTGAGAGAAGGCTTCACGAATGCTTGGGCAAGGTTTTGTCTTGAAAATTACGCCGCGCATCATGAAGATCTTTATGGAGTCAGTAAAAATTTGAAAACCCGTTTCTTGTCAATAATCTGTTTGTACAAGATCTTTGTCTGCTGACGGAGTCCATTCGTGAACCTCAAAGAGATCTAATTGTTGCCAACATCGAGTGAGAGAGTTAAAGTATTGTGTAGCCCGACAACTCTCATGGCGAAGATCATGGAGGATGCTACTCGATCTCAAATAGTTCGACATATTATCGAAGCCCGGAATAAGTGTCTTTAGGCTGCATCCCGTATTCCTTTGGCGGTTTTGTAGAGAAGAAAATTCTCTCCAATTTAGTTTGTCGTGGAATTGATCAACCAAGACATTACCATATTGTTTGAGATTTCCATGTTACGTATTGTAGATCGTCTTTGTTTGGGCTGCGGCATCGCGATAAGGTAATCATCTTTCATTTTTCCACGTATAAACATTGTCGGGATTGAGACCCTTGAAGATAATTGTGCCCATTTAATTTGTATTTGGTGATGGGCATAAGACTATTGTCAGTGGAACCAAAATTATAGGTTTTCCGTGGCCATTTGTTGGTTGTAGATAATCGTGGATTGAAATTTGTGAAATTTTTTTTTTTTTTGAATAATCTGTTTGGCCGGTGGGTAGGGTTGGCCAAGATTCGGAGTAGGGTTGTCGGGTAGGGTTTGGGTGTGATATATATTAAGCGACTTACTCCTACGAAACAAAAAAAACAAAACAAAAGCGAATGTAATGCAAATGAGACTTACTATAGATGGCGATGATGATGATGGCAGCCGTGATGAACGATGAGGAAGATGACGATGGTATGAGATGGAAAGCATAGCGGCAGAAAATGGATTTCTACTTGTCACGGAATGCAGGCTGGCTGTAGAAAATGGATTTCTACTTTACGTTTCGCAACTGCAGCTACGGATTTCGCTACGCTTTACGGATTACGCTTTACGCTTTCTAGATTTGATTTACGCTACGGATTTTACGCTACCGGATTTACGGTTTTGCTTTTTTAGGATTTAGTTTACAGTTACGGATTTAGGATTCACGGATTTGAGAATTTACGGATTCACGGATTTGGAATTTACGGATTTACGGATTTCGAAATTCGGTGTTCATGAATGAGCCAATTGATATAACATAAAATTGGATTTGGATTTGAAATGCTCACGATACCATGTTAAATGTACTCCGAGAGATAAGATGGAGATAATATGGAGTATGTATTCTCTGTTTTCTCTTCTTCCTTACAACACTATAATACAATCTATTTATAGAAATACAAAGTGTCCACTAATTCTAGGAATAGAACAGCTGGTAACAATAATGAAAATACAGCTTGATTTACACTAACTCTACAGCCTGTACAACACTAATAATATTCTCTGAAAATCTACAGTTTGTGTCTCTGCTATTAATGTAACATGAGAAACTATGGAAGTATTCAGTTTTCCTAAGTTTCTCTTCATTTGCTTAGGACTTTATATTTAAACATGGTATTAGATGAGTCACTAGTAAACTCTACCTGTTGAATCCTAGTTTAACTTTCAATCTTGTTTCTTCGCCCCAATTTCTATCACTATATATGTATAATTTTTTTAGACATGTCTGTAGCTCTATGTTGGAATTGCAGATACATCTTTTATTTTATGCATATAGAAGGAAAGGCAAATATACTTAAAATATTTTTCTAGCAGCTTTTGAACTAAATCTTTTATTGGCTATTTAGTCTTAATGCTACTGCCCTCATGCAGGCAGTCTCTCGAAGAGTTACCTTACATGAGATGATTAGGGACTACGGACAGGCAGCTAGTGACCTCCGGAGATTTATATCAATCTTTGAAAACCAATCTAGCGATACTGCTAAAGAGTCTAGCACTTCTGGTAGATCTGCTGCTACAGTAAAAGAATTAAGGAAAGCTCAACTTCGTTTGCCGATGTTAGAAGAAGAGGCTAAGAAAGGAGCCTCACTGGATTTTTATCTCATTTTGTAAGTATAGTTACAATGCTTTCAAAATAAAAACTTTTAAGTCATTGCTAGGAAATTGTTTGTTTATGCCGAGCTTGGACGTTTATTTGGCTCTTTAGGTAGTTTAATGAAATATTAGTATGGAGGTTTTAGAATCACATTTATTATGAATTTATGATTATTTAATGGAGGTTTTAGAATCACATTTATTATGAATTTATGATTATTTAATGACAGGGGATGCAAACCGTCTGATACAGCTTCGGACCTCAGGAAGGCATACCGTAAGGCAGCTCTCAAACATCATCCGGACAAGGTTTTTAGCTTTTTATACATGCTTTTCAATATTCATTGACTATAGGTTACTGTGCATTCATTTCTTGTTTTCATTTATCTGGATTTAGACTGGTCAGTTCCTGGCAAGAAGCGATAGTGTGGATGAAGGGCTTTGGAAGGACATATCCCAAGAGGTTCAAAAGGACGCAGACAGGCTTTTTAAAATGATTGGAGAGGCATATGCTGTTCTTTCGGACACTGATAAGGTTTGTCAAATAGTCAATCATAACACTTTGCAGTACGACATTTATCTTGTATTGTGGTTAAAGCTTAGTATTTCCCCTAAGAATAACCTAGTTTGATTCCCTCACCCCAATTATTGTTTTGATTAAAAAAAATTACTACATGACTAAATAGACATTAACTTGAACTATCAATCGTTAGAAGAAAACAAGACTTAACTTGACGCAGTTTTATGGTATTTTCAATTAGTACTTTGAAGATTTAGCTTGTGTTGCCATATCTGGCAACCTTGAAATTATAAGTTTTTTACTTTCAGGAAAATTTAGTTATTATCCATTATCGGAGAAAAACTGACGTAGAACTTGTAGGAAAATATAGGAGAGAGACATTGAAAGGGACAAGAGCATAACATAATTAGATTTGGGATTTAGAAATCAGAAATAGGGAGAAAATAACCATAAATATGGGAGAAACTGATAATCAATCATATTCAACTCTGAATCAATTTACATTGCAAAATTTTCCTATTTATCTGATTTTCCTAAATAAGATGTCTGATAAAGATGAAACACCTAATGTGAGAATATTAGGCAATAGATTATATAGATGGCCGTAATTTAAATTAGAGATAATTATTACAAAAATGATACTTAGGTCTTATACTTATTTTTTTTTTTGTAACAGTTTAGTCTTATTGATATTACAAAGTGACCGTACAAGGATAAAGCAAATTTGGTTAATTTTATTTTTTGATTTTTTTCAACTACATTTGATATAGATCGTTTTAACTTGAATAAAATTTAATCGAAAGAATCAAAGAAAAAATTAAATAAAAATAGATAATAAATAAATAAAAAACATAAAAAATGATCATTTATCTTTGTACATTAATTTTTTCATAACAATAGGACTAAACTGTCACAAAAAATAAGTATAGGATCTAAATGTTATTTTTAGAATAAGTATAGGACCTATACAATCACCTTTTGTTATTTTTAGAACAAGTATAGGACCTGAACAATCACCTTCTTTTTAAATTAATAATTATCTCTTATTTTGCATCAGAAATATTTCACAGAGACTGAAGATGCCTGGAATGAGAATTGAAAATTATTTTATCCTAAAAGTATATTTGTCTAATCCTTTTAATTCTCTTTTCTCACCTACCATTTTACTATTTATACAGCGTTCACAATATGATCTTGAGGAGGAATTGAGGAGAGCACCAAAGGAAAGCAACGGAAGTAGCCCATACAGGAAACACTCAGATGTTCATAGTTCTGGAGGCAGCTCCTATCACAGATCTGATTTTCATAGCTCCCCATACGAGAGAAGTTCCTATAGACGGAACTACCGGGACAGCTGGAAAACATATGGAAATACATATTCTCGATGATTAGATGGAACTGAACAATGGTAAAGCTGTATATTGATGGCCATGTTAGATATTGACGGATTGAATGGGCGGCATTGGTGGTGATATGGGAATGAGTCAACAGCTGCCATTGGTTTAAAATACTAGCACTTCTGAATGTTCCAGTATTGGTCATGAAGGGTTCAATCTATTGAAAAGAAGATGATCATGTTAAGGACTTGTGGAGTAAAAGTGAAGTTTATAGAGGTTTTAGGTCTCACTGGGTCTAGGGCCCTTGGTTTGGTGGTCCATCACCAAGTTCGTGGCCTGTTTGGATTAGTAGAAAAAGAAAACAATTAATAAAGTTTGTACATGATCAAACATCTAGATTATGAAACCTGCCACATAACAGTTCTATCTTTCACATTGTTGCTATTATTTATACAAGGTTATTTCAGAAAGAAATATGCTGCTGTTCTGAATAAGAGTTTTTTGTTGTTATTTTCCTCTGCACACAGATCTCGAAAGAGGGACAAGTATGAAAGAAAGCTAAAAACACTTTTAGTATAACAGTTGTATGTACTCTCCTCTCACACAACATTTTGTGTAATTTTCTTATAGGTTCCATTTGTCCTAACATCTTTTGCTAGTCTGATGTTTTTGCGTTTTGTAAGGCATGACGTTTTGAATGTATATTCTGCTTTTACTCTTTGGCCTATTATTTGGAGAACATACGTTTTGATTTTCTTCCACTGAGTAACAGCTTTGGGCATTATAGAACTGTTGAAAACGCCTTGGGGCACTTTGTATGCTGTTCTGTTTAGTTCATTGTCATAAGACTGCTTTGATTTATTGTCTTTTGGAAGATTCTATGTCCAGGACTAAGAATTACCAATGGGTCATAGGCCATTTTCCTCTGTAGGGGAAAAAAACTTGCCATTTTGAGCTGAAGTGAGCTCGCCGGCTGGTGTAATGGGGGCAGATACGAGATGTAACACATTAGTCTGTAATTCAATTGTTTTGAGCCAAAATGTTCTCTAGAAACCATCTTTTTCTTTGGTGGAGGGACTCAAGAAGGATAGGAATGCCACTACGTAGAAAACTTTTTATCTGGGGTGACGAGACATTTTATTGTTCCACCTGCAATAGAATAAGGATGGAAAATACCCATCAGGTTTAGATTAGGGGTGACAAATGGTTTCTGTCAATGTCATATGGTTGTGTCAAATTAGGGTTTTTTTGTGTTAGATTATCTTTAAACAATTAGGGAAGAATTAGGACCAGAAAATATTTTGTTTCAGGTTAACTGATCGTTTTCCATTTCGCCACACATAGTTTTAGATGACGAAATCCAAAAAGGGAAAAGAGTAATTATGACCAAATCAAAAAGGGAAGTTTTTTTTTTTATCATTTTGCTATCTAATTTTATCTATTATCGCCCAACATTTTTTTTCCTTCGATTTTCAAAAATGAAATTCTTCTAAATATAGTGATTATGATCAACTCCTTTAAATAAGAAATTATTCATTTATGAATATTGTTGTTGTGATACTTTAAATTAATGATATTCATATTTAGTACTAATCTTACATGTCATTTACACCGAAGTAATATACATTTCTTCCTTTTAAATAATTTCTAATTGCCAAATAGGAAGAAGAAAAAGGAAGAAATTGTCCAATAGTAATGAGTTTATTTAAAGATTCCACATAAACCCACTTTTTCAAAGCAAAAACATAGGCATGATCAATGAACGAAAAACTTGCATAATTATTTGATAAAATAAAATAAAATAATCACACAGAATTAAAATGCTAGACAATTTGATATTAAGGTAAAAGTTTTATGGTATGATATTTATTGTACTAATAAATTTAATCATTATGTACAAGAAGACTTACACGATTACGAGAAGAGATATATTCATTGCTCAATTTTAAAAAAATATCTTCACAATTAGTATTATTATTAGGGAATATTAAAATAGTAGCCCTATTATTAGAACAGTAAAAAATAATACTAAGAAAATTATAAAAACTAAACTATCTTTTTTTTTTAAGAAACACTTAAATGATAAATTGTTAGGTAAAATTTTAATTATTATGGTATTAGTAAATTTTCTATGAAAATAGCATTTCACCGTAAAAAACACCCTTGAAGTTTGGTATAATATCACAAACATTTTTAAGATTTGAAAGATATCAGAAAATTTATTGTCTTACATCAGAGAGTTAAGTATAACAAAAACAACCCTAAACTATTTGAATTTATTAAATTTTAACTTTTTTTTGTATAATTTTTATTTGATTTGAAAAAAATGTATGAAAAATAAAAATAAATAAATAAATTTGTTTCAAAAAATATGCAAAAGAGATTGAAATATTTTACTTTTAAGATTAATTTTATTTAATAATTTTAAACTCATTATCAATGAACAAGGTTAATGGGACTTTCAATATTTGTTTTTTTAATTCGCAATGAAATGTCAAAAAGAAATAATTGTTATAGACTCTTTAATTTTCCATAAAACAAATGAAAATGTAATTTGGTGCATGATTCATCTTGTAGTTTAAGTTGAGTTTTTTATTTGGGATCCTATAAAATTGTTATATGTTTTATCTTTTATGTTTATATACTATTTAGTTTCATAATGGAAATAAAAATACTTTTAATTGAAAAGAGATGGTATGGCATGATTTGTAATGCAGTAAAAGCTCATTAATATTGTGATCGTTCTTTTGTGTTTGGATACAGAAAAAAAAGCAGTTTTTATTGTGACTTGGTTTAAAAAGTGGCTGGCTCAAGATTCTATCTTAAATGTTTTTGTGATTCTCATTCACAAAATTGTTTTGGAATTGACTCAAATAAATAATTATTTAATTGCAATGATGTTTTTTTTTAGTTAACTGAAATAGGAGGAAATCATTTCATTGTAAATTATTTAACATATTTATTTGTATTATTTTATTTTGGTGTATTTCATCTTATAGAAAATTTTAAATATTTACATTACATTACTTTAATAGTATTTTATTTTTTAAATAATTTTTACTTTTAAATTTACTTTAACTAAATTATAATAACTTCTTAACTATGTTTAATTAACCGATATTCGTGATAATATAATTTTTAACTTTATATAATTTTGTGATATAATGATAAATTCTCTTTTTATAAAAATTTATTTAAAAAAACTCATTTTATTCTACCATTAACTACATATTAGTATCATAATAATTGGGTAAAAGTATCATTAATTATAATAATATTATAAAAAAACACAAATCATTCAATTAAAACCAAGTATAAATTTCACAATGTAAGCTAAGTTTTGACAACTAGTACAAAATATTTAAAATATCAGTCTTTAAAAGAAACTTCACATAATAAAGGAGTCTTCTTCAAGATTTGTACGAGGAAAATTTTATATTACTAGTTTGAATTATAGCCACAAATTTATATATCGGTCCTTTATATATATATATATATATATAAATTGTTTGAATATAATAATGACAGTTTGAATTATAGCCACAACTTTTTTTTTAATGCTTTTTTCTTTTACCATTTTTTCTTTAAAATATTTTTACATCTTCACACCTAATTTAAAAACTTACTAAGAATATATATATCATTAAGCAACGGAAAATTAACAATACTTTTAAATTCTAAATGTAACAAATTATGCATGTATTAATTATTTATGTAACAATTATAGATTAATATATGGAAAGATATGTGACAGAAAAATAATTAAAGCTGTACATATAATAATAGCAACAATAAATTTATAAAATCAAAACTTATTTACATGTTTAAATATTATTGATCATATAATAAAATATTATAAGTGTGGTATATGAATTTGGTCTACAATTTACTTTAATTGAATGTGGGGGATTTAGTTATATGACTAATGAGATAATTGAAGAATGTGTTGGCTTGTGGATTGCAATTGTATTAGTTGCGTCTGCATTGAATAATTAGATGAAACCAAGTAACCCACTCTTACCTTAAATTTTTTTGTTTCAATTTGTATATTAAATATATTGTAAAAAAAATATGACAATTACACTATCTTATACTGAAAAACATATTCATACACGAGGTTTACATTTTCCTTATAAATATTATTAAAATTTTAAAAAAATAGTTCTAATAAAACTAATATTATAAATATTATCACAAATAACTCTATTAACAACGGCCTTAATTTTATATCCATTATCTCTCACAAAATTTTCAATTCTACTATGTACCCTTTAAATAAGAATCTACACTAAGTAAATAAATATATAAAAATATAAAACTTACTAAAATTAAAAAATCTTCCTAAAAATTAATTTAATATTCTTGATTTCATCCCACTCATATATATCTTTTTCACCATTAGTTTTTTAATAAATATTTTCGTTTTTTAAAATTGTTCAAAATTTCTTTAATTAGTAATATTTATTGATGGAAAAATTAATTAATTTATGTATTAAATTTAAAAAAGAAAGAAAGAATAAGAGGAAATCAAGTGACTCATTCTTACCTTTAATTTTTTTTTCTCTTTCAATTTGTTTCCTCTGGAAGGGAGTTATTTCAATGGTTGCGTTTCATTTTAAGGGAAAAACAAATCCATTCATAAGCCATAAGGCGATGAAGGGTCTGATTGGAGAAATTATATATTGCCATAGATATGTGATTATATGATTTTTTTTTAGTTTAATAAAATGTGATATTATTAAAAACATAAATATTTAGGTTAGATTAGGTTTTGTTCAGTATAAACGTGAGGAAGTCTAATTATAATTGAATTAAATTAAAATAATATTATTAAAAAGTAATTTATTTATCTCACCTTTGTATTGTATTTTGTGTTATCCGTTATTAGTAAACATGTAGATAAAAAAATTATATTTTATACAATTAGAATCTATATTTGTAATCTATATTTGTAATCTCTTTTTTTTAAATATTTATTAAATACTAGTGGTATATATTGGACTCATATTTTTATTTGTAATTTGAATAAATAAACCTAAGTGAAAATGTATTTATATGCATGTAATATAAATAGTTTACATAATAAACTCACACCATGAAGACATGAAGACTAATCTTGACATAATAAATATTACTTACTAAAATGCAAAGATGATAGAAGGCCACAAAAATTTTGTAATTCTTTTGATAAGTTGGTTTGAATAGGAACCAAGAGCATTAAAACTCTCAAATTTGATTTGAAATCAAAATGTATTAAATGAACTAAGGATGGTTGTTATCAATAATGTATTTAATGGATACAAAATACAAAAAAAAAAATTGCGGATTGCAATAGTAACAAATCCATGCGGCACCCATTTTTATTTACCGCGGCATGCATACTATTGCTTGCATTTATTTCCAAGACAGAAGCCACCATGTCACGGCTCACATGGAACCATGCCGTGACGAGCATGCATTTTCTAGTATATAACAATCTTTTATGACATACTCCTTGGCACCTGTTGTACTTCCTTTGTAGCACTTTTCGGGTCATATCATTCATTCCCTCTTCAAAAAATACTCATCCCCAAATCTTCGATGTTGTAAATAATTGGTATGGGAAATTTTGATTCAAGCTTTTTATCCACTTACTTCCAATTGTGAATTGAAGATCCAAATATAAAATAAATTTGATGCTTTATCCCTAGTACATAAGTTTTAGCTAACTCATAAAAATATATATCTTTTCTTTCACTCTCCTTTTTTATCACTATTTCCAAGAATCTCTTTTTCATTCAACTTTCTTTTTTTTTTCTTTTTCTTTACTCTCTTTTCAACTCCATCTTTTTCCTTATCTCACTCTCTTTTTATTAATAAATCAACCGCTTTAATTCTATGTTGCCTCAAATATAGCATCCATTAGACTAGGGATTCCTTTTCATTCAACTCCATCTTTTTCTTTATCTCACTCTCTTTTTATAAATAAATCAACCGCTTTAATTCTATGTTGCCTCAAATATAGCATCCATTAGAGTAGGGATTCTTTTGTATTCAACCTTGTCACCGAAACATTCCTAATACAAAAGGATAGTCGGAGCTAAAGGTAGAATACACACAGAGGTATGTGCATATGGGACATTACTATAGCCTAGTGATAGATTCTTTGATCTATGCATCATCAAAAGATCAAACAATTGCAATATTAAGCAAAACAAAAAAAATCAGCAGAACAATAACAGAGGTATGTGTGTATAGCATTACTAATCTGTAGCCTAAAGATAGATTCATTCATGATTAAATAATTGCAACGTTGGAAAACAATTAGAAACCTTAACGCTAAACTTGAATCGCACAAAAAGATAACAATATGTGTGTATGTGCCATTAGTCCATTACTATAGTCTATAGCATAATGATAAATTCAATGATCTATATATTGGAGACAATTACAAACCTGACCCTAAACTTGAATCGCACACCTTTAGGGACTGGGTTATAAAGAATTGCTCACTGTATACAGTACTCTGATGCACACTTTTCAATTTAACATGGAATACAAATCAAACAAATAAAAAGCAGACATATATAGCCATGAAACAACAATGTCATGCAAAAGGGTTTTCATAAGAACTCTGTTTAACACGGCCGTGATGTATAGTGGACATGTCAGCTTTTCATTTGTTATAATTTCAGTTTTATCTTAAATGTGACCTTGAAAAATGTGTTTCAAAAATGAGTTTGAGAGAGTTGTGTACAAATATGTTACATGCGAGCTGTGTTAAATAGCTGCCCTCGTATATCAACTACAGAAATCAACAATGCATGCAAATAAAGACCAAAAAATGAGAAATCAAATGTATCCACCTTGTCACCGAAACAATCCCAACACAAAAGGAGAATAGTCGGAGCTAAAGGCAGAATACACAGAGGTATGCGTGTATATGGCATTACTATAGCCTAATGATAGATTCTTTGATCTATGCATAGTCATGAGATCAAAGAATTGCAATATTAGGCAAAAACAAAAAGAAATCAGCAGAACAATCGCAAACATTGAAACAATAACACAGATTGCTAAGATCAAATTATAAACATATAGTAATGCCAAATTCATTGACATTGATCAGAATAATAGGTAAGCTTAACCAAACAGATATAACTTTACAATACTTGATTTCATGACAATATTGAATTTGAAGCTTACATTTAGTCTGAGATGTAAGCATATATCTATGGAAGCGATTTAAACAATTAGCTAAGAACTTCAACAATCTTGAATTTGATCAAACAAACATACAGATTAAACCTAGCAGATCAATCACAGAAATCATAGCTGGAATCTATAAAAGGATGTGGTGTACGATAAGATGTATTGACTCATACATATTATCAATTGCAGTACAACAGTAGTGTTCGCCTTGAGACCTTCCTCAAACTTAGACGGCATTCTCCATCTGGGAAGTATTGAGGTTTCAAAGATGGGAGTCGTCGACAGTGATAGGATTTAGAGCTGGATAGTGGATGGTAAGGATATCCAGCTTAATTTTATAGTGAGAAGGAGATGAGCTTAGGGTTTCTCTATTTATTATTATTTGGTTTTAAGGGAACGAGAAATAGTGTAGAATTTCTTTACTTAAACTTTGAAGATAGGAAAAAGGGTCATGCTTTGATTAAGTTTTAAGTGTATTTTAATCCTTGTTTTTAATTAGTATCATTTAATTTTATTAATTATAAAAAAATATTATTTAATTTTCTTAATTATTAAAATAAATATTTTTTAATTTATTTATTTTTATCATATTAATTATTAAAAAAATAATATTTAATTTTTTTAATTAATAAAAATACGACAAACTTAAATATTTTTTATTATTACATGTAAGTTTAATTCAATCATATTAGAAAAATTTGTATTTTTTAAAGGATAAAAGTGAATTTAAATTTAATTAAAATATGGGTAATAAAAATAGAGATGATTGAATCAGTCTTAAAACACATAAAATAACCAAAATATTTCTTTAATAAATCAAAAAATATATTAAAATGATAAAAATATTAAAATATTTATATTTAACGATAACACATCTTTGAAGATAATGAAAAAAAAATCTTAAATTAAATAAATTAGTAAATTTTATTCATTTTATTATTATATTTGTAAATTTTAATCATTTTAAATTAATTTTAATATTTTTTTTAATTTTAAGACATTTTCTTATTTAAATATTTATCAACTTTTCAACAAGATATAATTCTACCTAACTTAATTTTTTTAAAATATCTCAAAAATTAAAATTAACAATAAATAGCAAATATATTAAAAAATGTAATAATAAAAATTTTAAAAATAACCAATATACTTAATTTTTAAAAATAAAATCACAAAATGTTATATTTATACTTCAAAAAAAACGCATAAAAAAACTTGCAAAATAGATTGTACAATTTATAAGAGGAGTTGCTATTTTAAAAACATAAAACAATAACATCAGAATAATTTAATATTTTATGTTTATACAAATAAAAATATTACTAGTGTTTTTTTTTTCTCTCAAAACAAAGCTACCCTTTATAATAGAGGTACAGTATATCAAATTGTTTCTTTTCTTCCTACTTTATTTATAAAACAACGTATCAATTGTTGATACAGTACATCATTTCCTTTATTTTTCTTGCTGTATGCATATGCATAGGGTGATAATTTGTGGTTAATTTAATTTACCAAATCTGAATAGAATATAAATTAAATTAAATTTAAATAAAAATTATTTAGTTAAAATAATTTGAAAAATTAAATTGGATTTTAGCAAATCCATTAACCTGAAATCAAATTAAAAATATTATGATTTTATAATACATATTTAAATATTGTGGATGATATTATGACTTAAATTTGTTAAATTTTAAAATATGATATAAATTATTTTGAATATTAATGTTTGAATAGTATTATAATAAGATGTTGTTTGTATGTTTTTTTGTTATTGATTAGTTATTGTAAAATTATTTTTTTTATTTTTATTGTTTCATGTAATGATATTTGTACTAATAAGTTTTAGTGTCATTAAAAATATTCGTTTGATTTATTTAAAAATTTTCAATTAGCTAAAAAAAATACTATTAACAATTTAGATTGTTTTGAAGTTACAATAAAAATTAAAAAAATTAAAAAAGAGATGTGTAATAAAAGAATATGAAAAGAATGACTAAAAAGTGTGAATTGAAATATAAAGTAAAAAATCAATTGTAATTAAAAATGTATATGATGAAATATCCATGTACTAATAGAAGTATATTTATGAATATACTATCCATGTTATTTTATTTAGTTATACTTCGCTTTACTCGAGGACAATCAAATAATTAAGTTTTAGAGTGTGATGATTCTATGAAAGTAGAGTCATTAACATATTTTTTATTTAATATTTACTTGTTTTATTTAATAAATAATATTTTTGGAGCAAAAAATATTAAAATATATTTTTTTAGTGCAAAGGGGTTAAAATACAATTTTTTGAATTTTTAGGAATTTTTATCGAGTGGCCAATTAGGAGTTACCCCGTGGCCTGACGCGAAAGCAGAGGAGTTGATTGGGCAAGCCACGCGGATACCATGCAAGTAGGGACAATGAATCGTAGATCGCCATATGTAAGGAAGACAAACTGTGTGTCACGTGTCTGTACGGTGTTCAATCTAACTTTGGAGCCCGGTCAAACAACACTGTCACGTGTCGCCATGCAATTGCTTCCTATATTTCACCCGTGTGCCATGCCATCCATTACCTCCAATCACGTTGCACCGCGTGACACTAACTCAGCACGCGTTGACTCAGACCAGTCTCCCTTACCATACATGACGCTCTGATTCATCCCTTGAATTTTGGGTGCCACTGTCGTGTTATGATTATCTAGCGTTGTTGATTTTGCTTGTTTTGATCTCAGTCTTTGATTTGAAGTTGATACGATGGTCATAATCATCCCATAAACCCTAATGAGCCGCTACTAGTATAATTTTGGTCATTTTTGGAACTAAAAGAGAGAAAAATACAAAAAAAATTAAAAGGAGATACAATTTTGGTAGAGATTCAAGAGAAGATTAGCATTACAATTCAAGAGGTTAATTGTATTTCTACTTTTTTCTTTATCAATTTTTATATTTTTATTTATGAAAAATATGAACTTTATGAACAAAATTATATTTAATTAATTTATTAATCTAGAGATCTTATAAACCTCATTTTCACTATGTGATGATTTAATATTTTACCAAAATTATAATTATAATATAATTATATTATTTAATATGATTTTTATGTTATTAATGGTTTGGCCAACAATTTATCTATTGAGACAATTAAATAAATTTGAGAGAATTAATTAATTGTTTATCTTGATTAACTAACATGCATAGTTTTAAACATAGATTATGATTCTTATGTATGTGATACATAATTGATGAACTCAATGAATAATATACAATTTAATTGACATAAAAGTGTGATTAAATTAATTACTATATGATGTGTAGTTTACTTGAGAGAGAAATACATGATAGATTAGATTTAATTAATTATGTAATTAATTGATTGATAATTATATTGAGAGAATTTTACTGATTCATATGTTTAGAAAATTGAAGGATTAAGTATTCGTAGATATTTTCTCATATATTTTCTTAGTTATCAAATGTGATTTAATTAATTATTGGTATTTACTTTTAGTTATTTTAATTTTGCTTCATTAAAATATAAAAACAAAAAAAATTAATTTTTATATTTTTTTAGTTTTAAAAATTAGTTTCTAATAAAATAATCTCCATAAAATCAATCTTTTCTTATCATTATATCACTTGTTGTTATATATATACTTGCGTATTTATTGCACATATAATTTCTATGATGATGATTTATTTTACATTATTCAACCAATATGCTCAAAATTGAATGAAATATCCCTTCTTTCAAAGATGTGTGAATATATGGTATGTCAAAAATATTCAATTGTGGAAGGGCTATTCAACATGTATCCAAAACAAACAGCCATTGTGAAGGATGAAATGTTACAGCATATATATGTCTAATTTTAACAGGTATTTCGACTTCAATAGACTAATACTTCATGAATGTTGAAGATTTTTTTTTTAATATAAGGTGTTGTTTGAAAGTTAGTGGAAAGTCTTTTCACAATACCATTAATTTTTTTTAAATAACATTTCAAAGCTCAAACGCCATGATCTCGTGATAAAAAAATAAACAACACTTTGATCTTACAGTTAAATCCCTTACAAAGACAATATTTCTGCACTAGTTAAACAATATTTGCAAACTTCGAACAAATGCAAATGCAACATATTAGAAGGGTGAGGGCAGCTTCCTTGGAAGAGTTGTTAAATATCTTATGTGTTGTAATATATTATACCATATTGTTGTAATTTCTATCATCAATGGCAAGATTTTGCGGCATTATGCACTTAAAGAGGTACATAATACTACAATCGTTGGAGAAACAATACCTAAACTTAAAAGGTGATCTAAAATATTTTTGATTCTTCGTTCATGAATAAGTTGTCATAATTTTTGTAATAACACAAATCAATGGGCGACAATTTGTAGCGTCGAGGCCTTGAATGACTGAACAAAGGGTAAAAAAGAATAATAAGTGAACAGTTAGTCTCAATGGCCATATTTGATTTTTTTTCCCCTTCTCAATCCTTTGCCTCTTGCAAAACCCCTTCCTTCGAATTCCTTTGCTCATAGCTAAATAGCTAATATTCTGCAATTCGTTTTTGCTTTGGTTTTATCTTTTTGTTTGTGCTGCTCGGTTTGCAAGCTTTCTCTCCTCTTCTTTTACGTCCAAGTTTCGATCATGACAAAATGAAATATGATATTTATCACTACTAAATAGATTACAGACTCTGCCATCACTGAGTGACAAATAGTGATTTAATGTCTATTTATTGCTTTGTCTATATGAGGACTCACCATACCACTACTCATTTGAACAATAATGACATTTTAGTTGAAAAAATCTAGACTGGGATGTTATCAATTCCATCTTATACCCCTACTAAAAAGCATCATGATAACTTGAAAACTTTTACTTCCTCCCGACACCTCTTTCTTCCTACGATTCATTATTTTGAGCCACCTCTTTTTTCTTGGTTGAGGAGGTTCAAGATATCTAGTAGGAATGTAATTGTGATTGGATAAAGGGTGTACTATATGATTGTGGTGTAGTGTATAGAGTATTACATACTTGTAACTGATTATAGAGTAGTGTATAGAGTATTACATACTTGTAACTGATTATAGAGTAGTGTATAGAGTATTACTTACTTGCAACTGATTATAGATATTATTGTACACGTGGCTCGTTCGTATAGGAGCTAGTGTGTTTCTGTTATGAGTAGCTGCTATATATAGCAGCTCATATACATTGTATGATATGTTGAAGATTACTCAATACAATTGCAGAGGCTCCTGATTACTCAAGAACTCATTTCCTCTTTACTCCCTATTCTATCTTCGTTTAGTAAACATGCGAAAATAATCATGTAATAATATATATTCATCAGTCATTGGATTATTAATATAGTGTAGACAACATGCTTCCGATGCATTTATCCTGATGACAGTAATAAAAAGAGACTCGTCCCTTATAGCTGAGCTACATTTCGCTTTAAATTCGGAAACTTTTTCCCTATATAATTCAACTTAGTACACAGGACACAATGTGAAACTATCTAAAAAAACAAAAACAAATTTGACATCAAATCTAACCTGGTCTCTATGGTTTCTTATCATGATGCAACACTCATGGATGACTTAAGCTTCTTTGGGGGAGGGTTTCCTCCGGCCAGAAGCACATATAAATAGAAGCAGAGCATTGCAGCACTGAGAATGAACAAAAACAAATTCTAAATAAATTTTTTTTACAAGGGGTCAAGGAAGAAGCTAAAATTATTTTATGTAAAATGAGCTACTTATTGAAGTACCTCATGAAAGCATAAAATCCTGTTGGAAATATTTTCTTCGTCTGCATCAAAAATAAGTAAATGACACCCAAAAAGAAGTTCGTAAAAAATATGGAAATTATCTAACGGCAGGAGTTTGCAACAAAATCACAAGGTATGTTAAGATATCCAAATTTCAAATGTAACAATTTTGACTCGGTTACACACATATGTAACTAAGCTTCAAAGGCTGTAACACGGTCACATGGTTGAAACCGCTATTTTGCGATACTCGGATATCCCAACTTACAATTTGAATTTGTTGCAAACTTATACCTACATTGTGAGTTTTCCCTATAAAATAACTAGCAACCCAAGATTAGAATTAAGAATGAGCACCCTGCTAACCATGATTTCTTACCAATGCGAAGGTCTGAAAGTTCTTCCAAAGAAGAATAGCCGACAGTGCTGCAACATTTTAACATATGGGAACATTATTTAGCACAAGCGAATTCCAAAAACGAAGCACTCAACATAAACATATTAAGCATTCAAGCTATAAAACAACATTAACCAAAGGTGGAATTCAAAAAAGTACCTCCTTGCCCTAGAATAAATGGCAAACTGGATCTTCCTTCCCTCCAAATCTTTAAGCTACAAGTGCTGAGGGCTAACAAAGCACCTCCAAACAATAAACCAGTGGCCAAAGTAGTAGCATTTCTAGTAAAAATAAACCCAAAAAGTCCCCCACCTAAAACAAATCCACCTGCCCACAAGTCATATACTTTAGAACTCAGATATATCAAGTCAAAAAAGTTCAAGATTTAGCTAGAAAATCATAATGGGCAATTGAAATTGGACAAAATAAATCTCACCAAAAGGAATTCCAAAACAAAAATCGTGAATTTTTGAAGCCCTTTGAGTTTCAGAAACAATCTCTTGTACTTGTTCTTGATTTTCATTGGCTGAATACGAATTTGATACTCTCTCATTCGTTGCGTAACTTGGACGGGTCTTCACCTTCGAGCTAGAACTGATTTTAGGGATCATAGAAATCCAAGACTTTTGGAAAAAAAATAAACAATAGAAATTGGATCAAAATGAAATAAATCTATTGAGGAATTTCGAGGGAAGTGAAAAATAAGAAAATAACAGAAAAAATGGGAACAAAAATATTAAATTGAAGGATACCTGTTGACGAGAATGAGTAGGGCATATCAGTGAGCACCGTCGATGATGGAGTTGGCGGTTGAGGGCGCAAAAATACAAGAGTTGAGACGCCGTCGCTGCCATTGATGTCTTACTTTCGAGATTTGATGAGAATGGTCTGGAAAGTAGAATTCTTCGTACTAACTTCTCCAATACTTCTATTTTATAATGCAGGATGGGAGGCGAATTTGGTGGTTTTATTTATAAAAGTTAGTTGTTACCATTTTGTTATTTTTGTTTTAAATAAAGGTGTTAAAAAAGATATTTAATATATTAAAATTATTTTATAAACAAATTTATTATATATATCCCCCCATTTTATTGATGAATAATATCTTCATTATTATTATTTTTTTAAAATTACTAATAAAAAATTTATTAATATTATTAAAAGTCTTATACAACTTTTTGTTGGAAAAAGATGAAATTTATTTAAAAAAAATTTTGTTGGGATCACTTTTTATATTATTTTAAAGAGGTATAAATAGTGAAGATTTTAAGAATACACTTGGGCATAAAATTAAGGAATTTTCTTTAGAAAGTCTTATAACCCGTTTAAGAATAGAAGAAGAAGCTCGAAAACAAGACCAAAGAGATGAAGTACTCGTAGTCTCAAATAATAGTACCAATAAGAAACCCTCAACTACAATTCTGAAACCTAAAGGTAGAAATATGAAAACTCATAATCGTAGTAATAATCAAAGCGTAACCACCAAAATAGAAATAGAAACTATCCTGCAATGGACCTCAACGACCCAGCGGGAATAGCAACGTTCATGTGTTATAGTTGTAATGAACCTGGCCACTTGGCTAGAACTACCGAACAGGGAATCGTCACGCTTGTGGCGAACCTAGAAGATCAACTTATTGCTATGATATCTGAAGTCAATTTTGTTGGTGGATCAGGGTGAACGGTGACTTCTTCGCGTGTTTGCTATGATCAGGGGACATGTTCAAATCATATTTTGGTTCGAGGATAAGAAAGTCTTTCTTTGGGTGACTCCCATCCACTAAAGTTCTTTGGTACTAGTGAGGTGGTTTTGAAGTTTACCTCTGTAAGTGTCCATCTTGAAGGATGTCCTGCGTACTCAAAGATGAGAAAGAATTTAGTTTCGAGCTATCTTCTTAACAAAGTGGGTTTACTCAAACTATAGAGGTGATTTATATACTATAACTAAAAATAATATATTTGTTGGGAAAGAATGCGCCATTTGATGGCATGTTCAAATTAAATGTTGAAATTAATAAAACCTCTTCTTACCTTATATGTTGACTTAACTTTTAATATTTGGCATGCTACACTTTGTCATGTTAATAAACGCATAATCAAGAACATGAGTAGCTTAGAACTAATTCCTAAACTATCTTTAAATGATTTTGAAAAATGTGATTTTTGTAGTCAACCTCAAATAACCCAAAATTCACATAAATCAGTAGTTAGAGAATCTGAACTTTTAGAATTAATTCATTCTGATATATGTGAACTTGATGGAAATTTATCAAGAAATGAAAAACGCTATTTTATAACTTTTATAGATGGTATTCAGATTACACCTATGTATATCTAATGAAAAATAAAAAAGTGAAACATTTGATATGTTTAAAATATTTATGATTGAGATTGAAAATCAACTTATGAAGAAAAATAAAAAGGTTTAAGTGATAGAGGCCTGAATATGATTCCAATATCTTGAATGATTTTTATAAAACTCGTGGAATCATTCATGAAAAAAACTACACCTTATTCTCCTGGAAATGAATGGCAAATTGAAAGAAAAATAGAACTTTCTTGAATCTGTTGTTGCAATTTTATTAAACTACGATGCTTTGCATTGGTAGGGAGAAATTTTATTAATTTCGCTTTATGTCTTAAATAGAGTGCCTAAATCTACAAATAAAATTTCACCCTATGAAATTTTGAAAAATAAGAAACCTAATTTAACTTATTTTAAAACTTGGGGTTGTTTAGCCTATGTTAGAATCACGATCCTAAAAGAAATAAACTTGCTAGTAGAGCATATGAATGTGTATTCATAGGATACTGTTGTGAATAGTAAAGCTTATAAATTCTATGACTTAAAAGATCGGTGGTTATAGAATCAAATGATCTTGACTTTTATGAACATAGATTTCCACTTTAAATTTAAGAATAGTGGGGGCTCGTCTTACAGTAGTTTACCTGTAACTAGAACTAGTGAACATCTTGAAGAATTAAACAACTGAAATTAGAAGAAGTCAACGAGCTCGAACCGCAGGATTTTGGGTCTGATTTTTTTGCTTATACCTTAGAGGAAGATCCCCGAAACTATTAAAGAAAGGCATTATCTTCTTTAGATGCCAACTTATGGGGAAGAAGCCATAAATGATGAAATGGACTCACTTGAGTATAATAAGACTTGGCATTTAGTTGACTTACCTCGCAGTTGCAAAACCATTGGATGTAAATGGATACTAAAAGAAATTAAAACTGATGGTACTATTGAAAAATATAAAGCTCGTCTTGTAGTTAAAGGATATAGGCAAAGGGAAAATGTTGATTTCTTTGATACCTTTTCACCGATTACACGAATAACTTCCATACGTGTACTTTTCTCTCTCGCCTCTCCATGATTTAGTAGTACATCAAATGGATGTTAAACCGCTTTCTTAAATGGTGATTTAGAAGAAGAAATTTATATGGATCAACACGAAGGTTTTGTTATCCCAGTCGAAAATAAAGTTTGTAAATTAGATAAATCTCTTTATGGTCTAAAACAAGCACCTAAGCAATGGCATGAAAAATTTGATAATCTAGTTATCTCATTGGATTCAAAATAAATGAAAGTGACAAATGCATTTATTATAAATTAGAAGATAATATTTGCACTATTATATGTTTATATGTGGATGACATGCTTATTTTTTGGATCAAATATTTATGTTGTGAATAATGTCAAAATGTTGTTAAGAGCTAATTTTGATATGAAAGATCTTGGAGAAGCGAGTGTAATCCTTGGTATAAAAATAACTAGGTACGAAAAGGGAATTTCTCTAGATCAATCTCACTACATTGAGAAGATCTTAAAGAAATATAATTACTTTAGCGTAAACTGCATGTACTCCTTATGATCCTAGTGTAAAGTTGTTCAAGAACAGGAGACGGTGTTAGACAAACCGAGTATACTGACATCATCGTGGTAGCTTACGTTACGCTTGATTGCACTAGACCGGACATAGCTTATGTTGTGGGACTATGTAGGTTTACCGAGACCTAGTATAGAGCATTGGAATGCTATTGAAAGGGTTATGAGATACCTTAAGAGAACTATGAACCTTGGATTACATTATAAAAAAGTTTCATTGTTTTAGAAAGGATATAGCGTCTGATTGGAACACTTTATCGGAAGACTCCAAAGCAACTAGTGGCTATATTTTTAACATATTGGTGGTTTGTTTCTGGAAGTCTAAGAAACAAACAATATTGGCTCAATCTACAATGGAGTCAAGAATGATAACCAGCCTTCTTAAGTGAAGAAGCGGTAGCTAAGAAGTTTGTTAGGCGAGATCCCTTTATGGGAAGAGCCAGATACCGGTGTCTTGATCCTGACGATAGTACCGCGGCTATTGCAAGATTAGAACCGTTACTAACGGCAAGACGGCGAATACGTCGTAAGCATAGTACTATTAGAGAATTTCTCTCAACGGGAGCAGTAAGAGTGGATCATGTACGTTCTGATGAAAATTTGGCAGATCCTTTGATGAAAATTTGGCAGATCCTTTGACGAAAGGATTACCAAGAGAGAAGGTTTTCAAAACCTCAAAAGGAATGGGATTAATGCCCTTAGAATGAAGAGTCACTTATGATGGTAACTTGACTTATAGGCGGAGATCCCCGAGAAATAAGTTCAAAGGGTAATAACAAGTCATAAAGTGATATGAGATGTATCATGCTATTAATCAAATCCCATTCTATATTGTTAGAAGCATGAAGTCCTGAAGCGATAGAAAAGGATGAGTTATTTGTTAAACTCTTAATGAGTTCTATACTCATGTGGAGTGGAGTACATAGCTACGGAGTACTTTTGATAGACTCACCTATGTGAATGTGGAAGTGTGGCGCTTCCTATGAAAATTTTTGGGCAAAATTTACTAGAGCGTTCACTATCTTGGGATACACGTGCATGGCCTTAAAGCACGGGCTTTTTTCGAACTACACCTTGGAAAGGTTGTGTGTGTGATGATTGTTAGAGATAGAGTTCAAAACTACGAGTTACTCTAGTATATTCTAAACGTCAACACTATGCAAAGGTTCAAGTCGATAGACACCTTTTTGCTTATGCCTGATCTTATAATTTTAATTGATCGGTTGCTCGATGAAAATTATTTTTATATAAATTCAAGTGGGGATTGTTGGAAAAGATGAAATTTATTTAAAAAAAAAATTTGTTGAAATGTGCCTTTGTCTCCACATTGCTTTTTTTACATTATTTTAAAGAGGTATAAATAGTGAAGAGTTGACTATTGGGATTGGGCCACACGCACTTTGTGGAAGGGGAGAGGCGTGCGTCTTAGAAGTAGGAGTCAGTCGGTGTGTGTGAGGTGAGGTGGTATTTTCTTTTTGGTAAAATATTCTTTTAAGGAAAATTTTTTCCACTTACAAAATGGTTGTTATATATATATATTTTTTTTTCCGAGGAAAAAAATGACCGTTATTTTCTTTTTATTAAGAATATGGGTCGTTTGTCTTCTTTATTCGAGAAAAAGAGTCGGATTTGCTCGTATTTACTCATAAAAAAATATATCCGTTATTGCTCAGATTACTCGTCTTTAATCTAAAAATGGCCGTTACTCTTCATTACTCGGAATGGTAGTTACGCTCTTAATTCCCGGTTATTACCGTTTTATTCATAATTGCCACACGGTTTCTAAAATCTATAAAAGGAGGGCTTTAGCTCTCATTTGGCTCCTGACAATCTACAATCTCATCTCCACTACGAAAAGAAACAATTCTCTCTACAATTTCTAAGTTTTCTTTTTAGTTTTAAAGCAACAAATTTTCGGGTGTAGCATTCCGGTCTTCATCGGTCTGATGAGAAGTTAAGGCAATTAAAAGATTAAAATTTTATTTTATCCTGGGAGCAACGAGTATTTGCTTGCACAAAATTAAATGCCATAACGTCTTAAAGAAGCGACCTAGTCATGACCTGATTACTTTCAAGTTATCGGTAATATTGTTCCTACACTGTTTTTGTAAACTTGTTTCCAACACTTTTTTTATAAATAAAAATATTAGTAAATACATTTTTTATAAATAAAACAACTAATTAATATATTTTTTAATTTAAAAATTAAATAACGTTTTTATTAAAAAAAACACAAGATATTTATGTATGTATGATAATATTATTGACGTGAGTAGTTTTTTTTTAACAACGCAATGTCAAGCCGTGTTATTTGAAAAAGAAAAAGAAAAAGCATACATTATTAGTCTCAATGTCTATAAGAATTTTCTAAATTAAACAACTATATTCAAAATTTACAGTCAAATGAATAATATTTTGTTAGATTTATTTTTATTTTTATTATTAACAATAAAAATGACATAATACATGAAATAAAAATAAAAACAAAATAGAAACTTAGTATTTTTTTAGAAATACTTTTAAAGTTTAAATCCGTAGCATAATACTTGATATATAAATTTATAATATATATGTTTTATTGTGCTATAAAAAATATTTTATTATTTAAATAAAAATAAAACTATTTGAGTGAATGAATTATACAAAAATTGGAGGGAACTTTAATTTTTTTTAAGTATTTTATTACGTATAATTATGATTAAGACAAATGGAACGTTCGAAAAAACCTGTGACTTATCAAAAATTAATCCCATCTTAGTTCAATCGTGGGTTTTAAAAGATGCATAAGCGTCATGTGCAAACTACGTGCACATTTAGATGTAATATTAAAAAATATTTTTATTTATAATAAAATATAATTTTTTTAAAATAATTTAAGAGTAAAATAAAACCCTTTCTAGTTTTTGTGTAGCCACTTTAAAAACAACGGAAGTGTTTTCTTTTAATTTTTATCTAAAAAGGACAATTTTTTCATCACTTTTATATATATATATATATATATATATATATATATATATATATATATATATAGATATATCATCTAAATGAACTCAAAGTCCCTTTGGTTAAAAACAATGAATAGATGATTCCATTAAACACTTTGTGTTAATGACCTTAATAGATATCTAGATATATCAAGTTCGTTTTTAGTCAAAGTGATAAGTACATACTCTATTATTATTGATCTAGGTACGAATTAATATTTTTTTATTTTATATGAATTGAGAAAACGTAATATATATTAAAATATTATTAGTTTTTCTTATAATATTTTAAACTTTTAAGAGAGTTAATTTTATAACAATTTTTATTATAATATCAAAGATGAAGTTTTTATGATCAAATCCAAATAACTCAAATATTAAATTGCAAGTATTTGATCTAAATATTACTAATATTTGTGGAAGAGTGATAAATATATAAAAATATCATTGGTCATTTTTCCAACAACTTCTAACATATATGATTGATATAATCATACAACTTTAAAATAAGTTTTGTTTGAAAAATTACATATGCTATAGAATTCTAGAGAAAAGCTAGATAGATTCAATGATCATATCTCATTATTCATCTCATTAAGGAAGTGTATATAACACATATTACATAGATGTCGAAGTTACATTGGCAAGCGTTCTATTTGAATTGCTATAATACATTAAAAATAACTATATATCGAATCAAATCAATGTCCTTAAGTCATCATATGAGTTGCTTAAGATCTTATATGCAATGGTGTCCAAGTCGTTAGGGTGCTCTATTTAACAATGCGTATGTTGCTAACACCAGGCCATCTTTACTTAGGATAGGTTTTGGTCATCAAATCTTTATCGATTGCTTCCAAGGACCAAGTCGCTATATACGGGGTGTTAAACGACAATGTAACTTTCACCATATAAGTGAGGTACCTCAGGTTGTTAGGATTGTGTACCTGCTACTTGGATAATACCAAACATTAACTCTTTTATTCCCTTGATTTTGATAAATTAAGGGAATATTAATAAACCAAGTAAGCCCTCAACTTCTCCAAACAAGATAAGTCCTCGTAATGCGTCTTGTTGGAAAAATAATTATTTGTATTTTATAGGTGACATATAGGATGACAAGGTAGAGTTTTGAGTCTGTCATACTTGGAATGATAATTTGAACATAGCCTAACCTTATGTTAGCGGGCTCCTCAATAGTTTAGGACTTGAGTTAATATATTTTTGTAAGCGTGATTTATACAAAGGTTGATTTGAAAATTCGATCGATGTCTGGTACTCGTGACATATAGCCCATAATGTCAAAGACTAGTCAAAATATCTTGTCTCTACAGACTGAAAATCTAATTGTGTAGAGGATGAACCTATTGAAATTCCTCCTCTAGCCCCAATCAATCTGCCAAACCTTCCTAGCTCGCCCTCCATGTCATCTCTTGTTGCAACCTCAAAGAGGAAGGAAATAAGTTTCCCACTTCCCAAATCAAAATCATGGGCCTTGGCGACATTGAATTTGATGAAGTCATTTTGAAGGACGTCGTGTTGCAAAACACTCTGATAACATATTAATGAGGGCATTTTTCGTGCGGCCTGAGCTAATGAGTGACCTTTAGTCATTTTGGATATGACGCTGAACAAGCTATGGTCAAGAAATTTTGTAAGGAGGAATGGACCTTCAACGAGGAGATGATGGCTAATCATCTCTTAGAGGTAAGATCACACCTAAGTTTACACTTTGTCGTTGGACTTTGCTAGATACTTTATTGTGTTGCTATTTTCTAATACTTGTAGAAGACAAGCTCTCCCTTAGAGTATACAAATGCGAGGTACAAGACAATTGCTTACAAATATCAAAGTTTGAAAAGGCCTTGGAGAATAATTAGGTAGTTATATGACTTAATGGAAACCATGAAAACGGGGTGAGTTTTCGTGATTTGTAGTTGTGCCCTACTACAACTTGATGTGGTCTTTAAAAAGTAGTAGAGGTACAGCACCTCCTACAAATACCTCGGTTCCCTTATCTCATTCAAAGGAAACAATCCTAGAAGGTCGTACTGAAAGATAGGTCGAGATTCATTCCATAGTATATATCTTTGCAATCCACCATTAAGATAATAATTAATTGGTAATATAGTATAAATGTCTGTTCTAATATAAAGATGTATTGTTTCTCATATACCCCAAACACCTTTCAAAGAGCAAAAGAGCCTACAAGGGATTGCTTTTTATAAATGTTGAGGTAAGCTAGGGACCCATATTTCCTATCTTATTAATTGGATAATCTACAAACTATCATATGTATATCGCTTCTAACAACTTAGTGGTGGAATAAACTGAGGTCTCTTTTGACTTTTGAATGAATTGGGGGAATTTGTCAGAGGAAATTATAATCCCACATGTAGATTCGATCTTATATAATAAATAAGGTTAGGTCCATGGGCTGGACATGTTATTTGTAAATGCAATGTTTGGTAGCACATCTGTCGAGGACGACCTATACCACCAGTTTGGGTCTTCTACTAATCGCTCATCCATTATGAAGCTCGTAAAAGAGAGAATGAGAGTATCTAGCACTTGATGAAAAAGGTGTGTTTTCGATGTAAGTTAAATTTGTGTTCTTCGTGAATCATGAGCTTCGTGGATTCAAGGCATGTTATGAAGGATGTGGTTAATGATCTAATTAAGGAGATAAACACAAACAAGAGAGGGGTGATCTCCACAAATTAACCAAGTGATAGAAGCAAATAGCACTGGAGAAAGGTACCTACAAAGCACCTATTTGGGAGAATATTGGCTCGCATCCAGACCTATGAATATAAGATATAATGATTAAGACTATTCGCATTAACTCCTCGTTTTCCTTTTGCACTTGTAACTCATTGTAGCACTTCTTTATGCAATTCAAATTTGTTTTTTCAAGATGTTGATTTTCTTATTAAAGAGAAGGTCTACTTTTGCATGATTCTTTCTTAGGATAGACGAAATGTCTCTAATCCTGCATCCACCTCACTCCGTACTTGGGGTTTATCACATTAATTTTTCACGAGATAGGAGACATGCAAGGATGAAGTTGAATCCTACCCATATATGCGGTTTCCAAATAGGGGGTCCATATTGGTGAACTTGAACCTTTCTTAGGACGAGCAATATGTCTCTTATCCCGCATCCCAAGTAGAAGGGGCTTCATTTGGCCACCACACTTTATATTTAGGGATTATCACGTTAATTTTTTACGAGACAAGAGACATGTAAGGGTGAAATTGAATCTTATCCTTACATCCGCTTTCTAAAGAGGAAAATTGGCCCCATAATGGGTGCTAATTGTTTGGAAAATTACATATGCTATAGGATTCTAGAGAGATTTTAGAGAGATTTCATGATCAAATCCCTTTATTTATCTCACTAGGGAGGTATATTTAGCACCTAACATACGTGTGTCAAAGTTATATTGTAAAGCGCTCTATTTGAGCTACCAAAGTACATTAAAAAACAGATTTGTACAAAATTCAGTTGATAACCTTAGGTTGCTATTGTATGCAACGGTGATCTAGGTCGTTAGGACATTTTATTTAATAATTGGTAGGTTGCTAACACCATGCCATTTTTACTTAGGCTAGGTCTTGGTTATCAGGTCTTGGTCATCAGATCTTGATCGATTGCTTCCAAGGACCAAGTTCCTATATACGAGGTGTTAAACAATAATGTTACTTTCACCATATAAGTAGGGTACCTCAAGTTGTTAGGGTCACGTACATACTATCTGGATAATACCAAACAAGTTTATTAAAAAAACTAAAAATATTCTACTCAATGAATACAAAAAAAATACAAAACAATGCTTAAAATTTGTATCAAATATATCACCTCTATCGACTTGCTCAAGTTGATCGTGCTCATTATCAATCAAAGTTTTATATGAGATGTCTGATAACAACTTTTCAACTTTGAAAATTTGAAGTTACAATCTCAAAAGCTTTTATCAAAAATCCACTTTTCTTTTCCTAATAGGAGTTAGTTTAGCAATAGCCTGTTAAAGTGAATAATCAAGCACCCATTTCTCACCACTTTTTCTATCCTCTATCTCTTTATGCTTTAAATGAACTCCTTCTGCTTTAATCTCAACCTCGACTCGCATTAACCTCGACTCGCATATAACATAATTCTCATGGATTCAACATTCTTTCCCTTTCCAATGCTTTGATGAATCTTTTAAGCAATACCATTTTTTTTCAAATTATTCCATCTCTTATCTTTTTGGTTGTAACTTTGCTTCCAATTTTTTGACTTACCTTCTCTTCATTCTACAACATTGTTGATCTTTGCTTTTGTTTTCATTTATTCTTTCAAGGTTTTTGAGTTATAGTTTATTGAACTTGACATCAATGGTTGATTTTTTTCTAAAATTAGGTCACCATTGGTTAAAGGAAACATTCCTTATTAGGAAAAACCTCGTAACTTATCAAAAATTAATCCTATTATAATTCAACTATTGGCTTTAAAAGGAGCATTATAGTCACGTGTAAACTAAGTGCCATTTAGATGTACTATTTAAAAATATTTTCCATATTTATAATAAAATACTTTACAAAACACAAATGTTTTTTTTAAATACATTTGAGAGTAAAATAAAAACCATTTTTAGTTAAAGAAAAAAAGTAGTCTAAGTAAAAACCATTTTTAGTTAAAGAAAAAAAGTAGTCTAAGTCTGATATTTTTAGTACACATTAGTCTTTTACTTATTAGGTAAGACATTACAAGTTTGTTATTTTTATAAAAAAAATTATAGAAATTCATTTTGTAAAGGTAATAAACGTATGTTGTTTCAATTTTGCAAAAAAGGTAAGGCTACACAAGTCATAGACTTTTATGACTTTTTTATAAAGATGGAAGATTTGTACTGTCTTATCTAATAGATATGGATCAAAAGTACACTTTCGTTAAAGATAATGGACTTAAAGAACCCTTACTCACATTAGTTAACATGTAACTATTTTAAAAGCAATCTTTTAGGATCCTTTTAAAAAAAGACAATTTTTTCCACCACTTATATATGCTTTCCACCCAAATGAACTCAAAGTCTCATCTTGATTAAAAAAATGAATAGATGATTCCACCACACAATTTTTATTGATGATCTTTATAGGTATCTAGACATATCACATAAATGATACACATCATACACTATACATAACTATGATAAAATCATATAACTTTAAAAGTAAGTTTCTTTTTTAAGAAAAAAGAAAACTAGAATTCAACTCAATGAATACGATAAAGTCCAAAACAAAGCGAGTTATTATTTTCAGATACTCAAAATTTGTATAAAATATACCACTTTTATCGACTTGCACAAGTTGGTTATGCTAATTATCAATCAAAGTTAATATGAGAAGCCAATTCATAATAATTTGGACTTCAAAATTTTCAAAGTTGAAAATTTAGCAACAACTTATTGAGCTACATAATCAGGCATCCATTCTTAACTACTTTTTCAATCCTTTATCTCTTATGTTTTAAATGAACTTCTACTTTAATATAAGCCTCAGTTCGCATTTAACGTAATTCTCATGGATTCAACCCTCTTTCCTTTTCAATGCTTTAATGAATCTTTTAAGCAATACTTTTTTTTTTTCAGATTGCTCCATCCCTTAGCCTTTTTGTTGTTAGTTTCGCTTCTAATTTTTTAACTCACCTTCTCTTAAGGTTCTATAACATTGTAGATCTTTACTTTTGCTTTCATCAATTCTTTCAAGATCTTCAAGTTAAAGTTTATTGAATTTGACATCAATGATTGATCTCTTTCTAAAATTAGGTCATCATTAGTTAAATTTGACATCAATGATTATGTTGCTACTAATGTTTCTTTTTTCTCTTGACATAAGTCACCACAACTTCATGTGTTTATATACAAAGTACCACAATTTCATATGCTTATATACAAAGTACCACAACTTTATGTATTTCTTCTTTTTCAACTTTGTTTAGTCAATCTTGTGGTTTTTGAAACCATTTTAGCAACACAATTATGATTCATTTTTGGTATCTAGTGTATCCTCTAATGGTTCAACAGATACATAAGAGACCATTAAGTTATTATTAATATTGCTAGGGTTGAGTAATCAAAGAATTAAATAGTTAAATACACATGTCATAATCATAATCGGGATAAAAAGTATGCATTTATATCATTTAAACAAAAATATGAATTTATGTGATTGATCAGGGTATAGTGTATAATTAACACAACTCACATTAAGAAGAGTTAAGATTAGGGAAAGATGAGGATATAATATGTTAAGATGTTAATTAAGTTAATAAGAATTTAAATTATATGATATATTACTCAATAAGTTGTTATCTCTATAAAATAAGCTATTATTTTTTATTAATGTTTTATTTTGAAAAAAAAAGTTTTTGAAGTGCTATTTTTGGTTGTTATTAACCTTATAAATACATAATTTCAATTGTGATCAGATAATGACATAACGGCTTCTGATAGATTGATGAACGTCTGAAGAACACTTGATCGAAAGAATGAGTTACATATAATTGTATCTAATGAAAAGTTATCACGTTAATTATAATTATAATATATAGAAATGTTTTTATTAAAAAGGATAATAAGTATTGGTTTGTTTAATAGATACTTTCAATATGTTGATTTTAATTAACTATCATTTAAATTTTAATAAGGAATCTTGACGCGAAAAGTTCTAAATAATTATTAAAAAATATTTAATGTAAATTAATATAATTTTCAAAATATATTAAAAAATAATAAAAATAATATCATTAAAATTTGTAGTAAAAAATATAAAATTCTTCGTGTTTATTATATATTTTTATTATTAAAAAAGAATATAATATATTATTTTATTTTTACGTCATCTAATTGGATACCATTTAAATTAAATTATGAACATTTAAATCTCTTTAAAATAAAACATCATTTAATTAGACACCGTTTAATATTAATGAGTGCTATTTATATTATTATAAATTTTAAAGTGTGTTATTTTATAATTTCTCAAATATCTACTAATATACTTACCAAATACTTTAAAGTTTAAAGTCGAATTTAATTATAAATTTTGTCGTTCGTTTAGTAGTATAACGATAAGGTTTATCATTCTCTTATTTTAAGTCACAAATTTGAATCATATAAAAAATATTGTTTTGATAAAAAAAATTCTTATATAAATTTAAAAAAAATAAAGAATATATATATATTTGGAATCAGATTTATTCTTAATCTAACTTAAAGAATATGGAACACAGTCAAGTAGTAATGTAAAAATTACTAGCAAAATTAAAGGGATTGATATACAAGCGATAATACGTCAACAACATTAATATATTATTATTGCTAATACTGTTAATTGTTGTTAATTATATGTGAACAAATTAATATGTTCAAGTGTCTTCGGTAAAAACTTTAAGAATGAAATCACGAAAACGCCTCGAGTATTGCCTAGGATCAACAGCTGAAATAGAAACAGGGTCATATTGAATGGACTTGTAAGCATGTTCAAGCTTCTTGCTAATATCATAATCTTGAAGAATGTCTATAATCCCAAAGAAAATTATAACTTCATAGTACTCTCCAGTTGGTTCTCCTATTAGTTGAAATTCACAATCACTTCTTCTTACTGTCTTCTCTGCTCTTGCTGGAATGTTAAATCCCAATTTTATGCTATCCCACCTTCGTTAATGCATAACAACAAATATTTTAATAAGGTGTGATACGAAGAACATTATTTAAACACGTGTTTAAAATTTTATATCGAAAGTTGAACATGTGCTCAATATTCGATAAAAATGTTACAAACTATCAAAATAATTTTACTTTTGGAGGATATGTCATGCATTTAGGACATTTTAGGTCTATTTATTTATATTTAGAAATAAGAACATTATTTGTGTGACATTTATCAGGATGCATAAGTGGTTATTTTGACATATTTGATTCATTACATTTTTTTAACTATATATCATAAATGCTTTTACATGATGGAAAAAGTAGGAATAAATATACCTTTTCTTAACTGAATTGATACTAATGTTTTTCATGAATAGTATTATATGTCATAAATTTGTGTTTATCTAAAATAAAATAGTTAAATTTGGTTGGCATTTTACCCCAGAGCTCACATAAATTTTATGTTGTTCAAAACAATTTTTCCACCTAATTTAAAATAGTCACATATTTATATAATTTTATTAAATTGTATATTTAAATCATACTAAATATAATTTAATTTAAAAAAAAAGTTTACCTAGAAGGGTCTAGAAGAAGTTGATCCATGTCTACTCTTGAAAGGTGAGGAGCTGTGCCATTCTCATCCTCTGGGCAAAAAGAAGTGGGGATATAATTAAAAAAATAAAATAATAAAATTGTCGATCAACCAGAATATCAATTTTTAGCAAAATTAATTTTTGTTCTCCATATAACCACTTTAATAAAATTATACTATTTATTAACTGCACAAAATATAAAATTGATTTAATATACAATTGGATTAATTTTCTTTTCTAAAAAATAAGATTTAAATAATACTTTTAAAATTTATAACAACAAAAATAATATTAGATAAAATTAAAGAAATTCAATTAAATCATTTTTTTAAATTAAATAATCTAAATAACTATAATTTAAATTGAATGAAATTCAATTAAAAGGTATCATACTTAAGATTTGTTTTAATAAGTAAAACATACCGGTGAGATAATATAACGAGTGTTTTTTTATTATAAATTTTAAAGTATTATTTTTATTATTTATATATATATATATAATATTATTCTACGTATCTAGTTTTTAACAATAGCTGATTTTTTTTATGTTCACATTTTGCTCACGGTACAATTTTCCAATTAGTTGTAAAGCTGTATAGTTTGGAATAAACTTGACATATTTGAAAATAAAGATTCACGTTGTTAAAAATGAACATATAAATCAATTACAACATAAAAAAATAAAAATAATTATATAAATAAATAATAAAACATATTAGTTGTATTATATATGTGAGAAAAATGAAGTAAACCGGTAGGAGTACGAGTTTCAGAAGGAATGAAGTCCCCAGCAGCAGTTGTATTTATGAAATGAAGTCCAACCAAAAGACTATAATCCATAATTCCCTCTTGTTCAAGCAACTCACAGTCTCTGTCTATTTGCCTATCATAGTCATATAATTAAATAAATATTTTAAAATCAATCCTTTTAAAATTAATTACAAAAACAACAACAATAATAATATCCGATCATAATATTGTAGTACGATAAAACCAAAATCTGCTTGTGAAGCATGAAGTTTTGAGGTTTATCCCAATAATGTGAGTTTTGTATTTTAATTTTAAAAAAATTAAGAACAACAATAATATAATAAAAATAAAGATTTTATTTACTACTCAAAATTTAATTTTAATTTGACTTAATACTCTTAATTTTTTTTTATTTAATTTGTTTTTCAAATTTTTCGATCTGTTCATATTTATGACTTTAACAAATACAAGTTACAAAAGTACATAAAAAAAACTTTTAGAATTAAAAAATTAAAAATTATAATTAATTGTTGGAAATAAAAGTTTTTTAGGGAATTGGAAACAATATTTTCTCTAAATAAATAATTTTTTTTTACCAATTTAGAGCACTAGATGTTTTAGAAAATTATTATCCTGTGATTTTTATATGATTTAACTAGTTGGTTTCACTTTTAAATTCATAAAAAACATATATATTTTTTAAGTTATAAAAAAATAACATATATATACTATATTTTTAAATATGCAAAAAAAAACATATGTAGATATCAGGAAAGAAAATTAATATTTAATTATGATATAAAATTATGCTAATAAAGTTAAACTATACAATTAAATTAAATTAAATTAATATTAACCTGTAAAACTCTTTAAACCAAGATTTCTGAAGTCGAAATATAAAGTTAAGATCGAGGTCCTTAAGTATAGTGGTTTCATCTATCTCGGTCCCTGGCTTGTCAGTTGTGCGGCCTAGTACTGATCCTTTCAAGTCGTAACGTTTTTGAATCGAGTATTCCGAACAAAACAGATTTCCCATAATTATGAATCTTACCTATGCATCAAAATAAATTATAATTACAAAAAATCTATTAATCAAAAATACAATTAAATTTATATAATTATATTAAAAAACCAACACTTTTGAGATAATATATATAAAAGTTATATCATAATTAAAAACCCGAGCTTCCTAAAATTTTCTAGAGTTCTACAAAGTAGTATAAAATATAACAAAATACACATATATATAATGATATTAATTTTGTAGTTCAATCACACATGTTATTTTTTAAAAACATTAATCGTTAAGTATTTTTATCTCACATCGACTAGAAACAAAATAACAACATTACTTATAAGTTTGGATAATCTTTAACTTAATGAGATCTTATTAGTTTAAGTTAATCTTGAGTTTCTAACATGGTATCAAAACTGGGTCTGGTCTCTATGTGTTTGGATCTTGGGTTCTACCACAATCTCACCGTGGCATTAATGTCCACCTTTGTCCACTGTGTGGAAGGAGACTGTTAAGTATCCTTGTCCCACATTGATTAGAAACAAAGTAACAATACTGTTTATAAGTTTGGATAATCCTTAACTTAATGAGATCTTATTGAATTGAGTTAGATCTAAATTTCTAATATTAATAAAAGAGTAATTATTAGTTATATTTATTGAAATTTAATGAAGTTACTCCACATTAATTAAGAAATACTTATTAGGTATTTGCTTTGATTTAATTGATCGTTAGACCTCTTGTTGGGTATAAAAGACTAAATTATCATTTTGACAAATTTTATTAATTTTTTCAAATTTTTTTAAATAGTCTTTAAATAAAAAGAAGTGTTTGTAATGGGTTAGGATTTTTTTTAAAATTTTTATTCTGAGGGCTTATAAAACTCTAAAGTTATTTCAATATCTAAAATTAAATTTACTTTCAAATTATCACTTAATTTATTGGTTTACCCTTAACATGGTCAAAGTCAAAGGCTAAAATTTATATGCAAGGACTTAATAGTATATTTTAAATTTTGAGGAAAATTTATAATTTCTGTAAACCTCAATAGAGTTATTGATAATTATGTAATAAATAAAAAGACAACCTGCTACAAATTTCATATAAACATGCAAATATGGTAAGCACAATATTATCAGAATACATTTATAATAAAAAAAAGACTTAAAAATATTTTTTACCTTCTTTTGAATTGGTTGTCCCACTATCTTCACACAATGAAGACCATAAAATTTTGTGATCAAAGTGTTCTCAAAGGCTTGAACATGGTTATAATAGGCTGGAAGCATCTTTAAAAGCACCTTAAATGCCGAGATATATAAATATATATTTATATAATTTGAAGCATTGATTTAGATATCAAATAAATTAAATGATCCAATAAAAAAGATTTAATTTAGTATTGAAGAAATTAATTAACTCACTTTTACTTCGGATTTCTTCATTGTCTTTATCATGTAACGATCATCATTAGTTAAGTAAAAAAAACTCCCACTTTTTCCGGGAGAAGAGAGTTCGCGAAGAGCATCATCCCCACATATTGATATCATATAATCTGCTGCATCAACCTTGAATAGTTTCCTCAGAGTCCTAATCATTGCCGGATTCAGAAATTTAGTTCATGATAGGTATCATATACATAATAAAAAATAATATTACTTGTTTTCAGTTATTATTTATTTTTTATCAAAAAAATATTATATTTATCTCATTTGAATATAAAATATTAAAGTGTATGTATTTGTTGTAATTACTTAAATAATCATACTACTTTTGTTTATTGAGGTGGTAAAATTAGTAAAATTATGCTATAAGTTAGTCTAATTATTTTAACAAAATGTTTTTTTAAGTAAAAAGATTTAAAGGATTAAATGCGGAGCCCATGATTCTTATAAGTACTTAAGTTTTATAAAGAAAAATAAAGAGGAAAAAAAAAAACTATTTTGTCTCTAAAAGCATCCAAACACGAGCAAAAAGTATTTCTTGACATAAATGTGTTTCTTCCTCGAAGCATATTTTTTAAGATCACTTCAAATAAAAATACAAGTAGACACATAAAAAAAACTTAAAAAAACTTAGTTTCTCCTAACTTGTTATTCTCTTACTTGTACATTTTTTATGTGTATCATCATCTAATAAATTGATAAATAATCAATCTAGTAAGACAAAAAATAATTTCAGCAATAAAATATAAAAATCATAAATATTTTCAGGACTCATAAATTACACTTTGTTTCTTAAAAAATGCATAAAATATAAGTTTTTTTCCCCTGAAAGTCTTTTTACCAACACAACTAAGAAAACGTGAACAAAGAGACCTTATCTATCAAAATTTGTTACTAATTATTTAAAAAAAAAAGAAAAAGAGCACACAATAAGGTCAAACCTGAAAACTAAAGGGCAATAGTCCTTCCATTTGAACTCACAAGACTGATGTGGGGGGGTGTATTTGGTTCCTTCTGGAGGGAATCTTGTCCAAATTTTAGATTTTGGGTCAAATGCTGAAGACTTCAAATCAAATGATGCAACTGGAGCTGGTCTTCCAACAGCATGCCTATAGTTATATAAACCATTTCACATACTAACATTCCGAATAACACTAAACCCATCATAATAATATAAATAAATATTAGAATATTAATTGTATCACAAGACTCTTTTTTCTTGTTTTTACTATTGATACATTATTTTTAAATACATGTTTAGAAATATTTTTATTCTATACATACGTCATTTAAGTTAAGATAACTCAAATAATTTCAATGAAAAACGATTATTAAAACAACGATAAATTATGATAAATATACTTAAATAAATTGTATTATACCTGATACCTAGTTGCAAGTTTAACATAAGCTCATAATTCTTATGCTCTTTGCAAATTGTTTCCCCTTGTTTCTTAGCTTTCCTAGGCAATCTCATTTGTTGTCTATCAATACCCCTTGAATTCATATCTTCAAGTTGGGAACCATATAAGTCTTCATCCACTTTTCTCACAAAATTAGATGAAACCCCATTATCATAACTATTAAAATCTACATGAGCACCTTCCCATATTTGCATTCTATCAAATGGTTTCTCGACACCAACACTTACTCTTCCATCAATTGATAATCTTCTTGAATTAACATCACTAACGACAACTTTTGATGATCTCCAAACAGCAAGTTTCTTTTGTGATGGTAAAATTGATACTTTATCATTAGGACAAACTTTACAATCTATTAAATTATTAGTATAAACTTGTTGAGGATCCCATTCAAGATTACAATCTTGATCATGAGAAACCCTACATGGATAATATGTTCCATTTTGTTCACTAGGATCTTTACTCCAATTCCCAACATAAAAACTCCCATCTTGCCATTTAAAAGTTCCATTACCTTTAGGTAACCCATCTTCCCAATTTCCATCATATCTATTCCCATTATTTGCCCAAACAAATGAACCTTTACCACAAATCATTCCATTCCTCCATTCTCCTATATAATGATTCCCATTTGTCCATTGATATTTTCCATTTCCTTCTTGTAACCCTCGTCTCCATTCTCCGTCGTACCAATCTCTATTTGCATAATTTTTAACACCATGACCATGTTTCAAATTCATAACCCATTGTCCTTTATAAGTATCACCATTAGTGCCGGTGTAAATGCCTATACCATCCATGTAACCATTTTTAAACTCTCCTTCATATGTTGCACCTGAAGGCCAAATAAACCTACCTTTTCCCATTGTTTTTCCTCTAAACCATTGTCCCGCATAGATACAACCATCTGTCCATATATACTTACCTTGTCCTTGTGGGAGATTTTCAAACCATTGGCCGGTGTAGTAGTCTCCATTTGGAAGAACTTTATCTTCTTGGTAAGTTTCGCTTAAATCCCACTCGTTATCATCATCATTATCTTCTCTATTATCTTCTTCATCCTTGTTATGGCCTACTGACATGCCAAACATATTGTTGGCTCTTTTCTTCGCCGCTTGAGTCTTTCGAACTGTTGCCTCCCATGCCTTTAAAACACTGCTTTCTTTGATCATCTTGCTATACTAATGTTGTTACATTTGATTATTCACATATTTAATGAATTTCATACACTTAATTGGTTAAAAATAAATGCAAAACAATAATTTAAATCAAACTAACATGATATATAGTTTCTTCTTATATTCTCTTGTTAAGCCGCTTTTCTTGTGTGTTTGCTTCTTTTCTTTATGAAAGTTTAATGTATTGTGATTGTTTTGGAGAAAAAAAAAGAAAGAAGAAGAAATGAAAAAAATTAATAATGAATTAATTTTCAGATAATTGTTGCTTTTTAGTTCTCATAAAATTGATGAAACACAAATGTTAAAACCATCTACTCTCTTACAATTGATCTTTTGAAGGAATTACTAGTAATTTGTTTCTGAAAAAATAAAAAAATAAAAAAGAATTTTGACGCTAGAAACTAGTTAGAGACTTTGAAAGGATGATAATATATTAGAATAGCAATTTACTTTTTGAGAGATTTTTGTTTCTATGTAATTCAAAGATAGAAAGACTCGTTCACTTCCTATAAGTTCTAAGAACCATGACAAGTGGAGAAATGAGCAAGGTCAAATTTATGTAGGCCTATTAATCTAGGATTCGTTTACCAAAATTGGTCAATATTTACGGCTTAATTCAAGGAAGTTACAAAGGTGTTCGTGTGTGATAGAGAAAAAGAGAATGTGTGGCCAAGGATTTAATTTCCTACAAGATGGTTATGAAATAAAAAAGAACAGATGAAAATAAAAAGAAAGCAACATGACATAATTCCCTTTATATATATAATTATATTTTTAATTTTAATTTTTTTATAATATAAATAAATATATATTTTTTAATGTCGTAAAAAAATGAATATAACAGGGTTATTTTTGCACCAGATGAAAGAATAACAATTTTGAAGAAAAAATAATTTTTTTAATTGCATGACATAATTCTCTTCACAAATAAAATTTTATTTTAACACCATTTAATAACAATTTTGAAGAAAAAATAAATTTTTTTTAATAGCATAACATAATTCTCTTCACAAATAAAATTTTATTTTAACATCATTTACGTATACGTATATTTTATTTCATATAACATAAAAAATGTTTTTAAATGTTTAAAATATGGTGCATATATGGTTTTATATAACGTAAAAAAAATATTTTTTAAATGTTTAAAATATGGTGCATATATGGTTTTATATAAGGTAAAAAAATATTTTTTTAATAGAATTAAAAGTTAAACTATGTAAAAATAAATAAAAAATATAAAAATCTAAGCCAAAAAAGAAGTTAATTCGTCTTTCGTTGCAAGATGTAACTACATGCATTTCTCTGCACTTTAATATTACGATAATCAATTACAATAATTTTAAAACTATTTTAAAATGTAATTTAAGTAGTTGGAATCCATAATTTATATTTGGTAAAGTTTTCACACACAAGTTTGGCGCATAATAAGAAGAAAGGTATTTACACACTCGTATAAGAATATTTTACATGGACATCTTATCAAATTTTTATAGTTATATGCATAAGTAAAAAATTATATGGATGTGTATAACAAAGAAAAAATACAAAAAAAAATTATAAATAATGATAAATTGTAATATATGAATAACTTAAATTAAATTATAAATATTAGTATAACTTTAATTTATTTTATATATGTTTGTTCTATATAATGTGTATCAAATCTCGATCAAATAGTGATAAAAAATATATGACCTTCATCAACCATGGCTGATCACACAAGCTCAAGGACGAAGACGAAAAGAAGAACAATATTGAAGAAGAGATGAAGAAAACATCAAACAAAATCAAAGAGAGAATTAGAAAGATATTGTAGATTATCATTGATGTAAACTTGTACTAATTTTATTGAATTGTAACTATTGTTTACATATTATATTTATAGATAAATGCTTAATGAAAGTTAATACATTTTAACTTCTCTAATATTTGTTTAGCATGACCGATACATTCTTTAACTACAATTGACTAATGATGACAATGACATTTAACATCTAAAATTGATGATCAGTTCTCGAGATCCACTAGCAAACCACTCATGTGCACTTTGAATGCCATGTCATTTAACTAACTTCTTTTGCACCCATGTGCAACGTTGGATGCACTCATTTGTGGCACATTCTATGTGCACCTTTAGTTGCATTTAGTTGTGCACAATTGTTGCTTGGGTTGCATGAAGTAATGCCCTTTGCAGCCACATTTTTATCAACTTTCTTTGCTTCTTTATTTCCTATAACCCCTATCAAACTCAATGGCATATAAATGGTGTTGAGTTTGTTGTGTAGAGAAATAAACAAGGAACAAGACAAAGGATTTGTGAGCATGTTTGTTGGCTGTTCAATGGATTGTAAATGATTAATCAATAATTTCCTAGCTAACATACAATCATGCCCAAAATACAAATCACGTTCCACGTGTTTTATACGAGAATGTAATATTAGATTGGAAGCTAGAGCAAAAGTGCTCAAATCATCACACAAGATAATGGGAGGACAAGGCAATGAAAGCTACAATTCACCAAGTAATGACTCATCCCACATCAATTCAACAATCATATTTGCTAGTGCACAATACTTAGCATCAGATCTGAATCGTGACACTGTATATTGTTTTCTAGATAACCAAAATATAGGATTTACACCCAAGTATACAATCATGCCATAGACTGATCTTCTGTCATCTTTGTTGTATGCCTAATCAGTACCAATAAAGCCTTACAACAAGAGTTGAGATGTAGGTCTAAAATATAATCTAAAGGATAATATGTCTTTCAAATATCTCAAGAAATGTTTAACTACTAGCCAACATAGTTGAAAAGGCTTGGATATATATTGGCATACCTTATTCACGACATAAGGCACGTCAGATTTGGTGATAGTCAGATATTGTAAAGTACCTACCATACTTTTATAGTGTGTAAGATTAGGATAAGGTCACCTTTAAACACAGAAAGTGATTTAGTAGTAGATATAGATGTAGTTCTAGCTTTACTCTCAAGCATAATTGTTTTAATTAACAAATCAATAGCATATTTTGCCTTAGATAAGAGGAGATTTTCATTAGTAAGTCGCTTGACTTCAATCCATAAAAATAAATTAAGTAAATCTAAATACTTCAAGGAAAATTGTACATGAAAAGTAGAGATTAAATGATGCACCTTATCTTCGTGACTTTCAATTAATATAATATCACCAACATAAATGAGAAAATAAAATATGGATAAGGAATTATGTTTGATAAACAATAAGTTATTTGCACAAGATTTTACAAATCTCATTGAACAAGACTAGTCTTGAGGTTGTCAAACTAAGTATATGAAGCTTACTTGAGACCATATATGGCCTTGTTAAGCTTGGAAAACTAAATGTCCTCAAAACCTGTAGGTTGTGTCATATACGTTTCATCCTACAAAATTTCATTTAAGAAGGCATTATTAATATCAAGTTGATGACATTACCACCCTTTGGTAAAAGTAATAGATATGATGACTCTCATTGTAACCTGTTCAACCATAGGATTAAAGGTTTGAGTGAAATCAAAACTAACAATTTGCATATACCCAAAAGCCATCACTCGAGACTTCCTTTTATCTAAAAAGCCAGCAACCAATTCTTTACTCAAAAAATCCTTTTATGACCTGCCACTGACCTGTCATTAGGTGCAGGAACTAGTGACTAGGTATTACTTTTCACCAAGACAACAAACTTTAACTTCATAGATAGTTTCCATAATGGATCAAGCAAGGATTCTTTTACATTGGTAGGTTCTATGACATAATGTTTGACAGTTTGAGCCATACATATTTTAGGCTTGAATATCCCCATTCTAGATCTTGTGATCATTAAATGAGTATTAAGAATAGATGATTGAGAAATTGAATTAGAAGAATATGAGATAATTGGTTAGACATTAGGAGCTGGTTAAAAGAATACATGCGTGTCTTAGAAGCCATAAAATAAGATGATGTCAAATGTGAAGGCATAGATAACAGTGATTGATCATGAGACAAAAGTATTAGTACTATTCCTATAGAAATATGACTAGATTAAGAGGTGTCAAAAGGTGATACATGTGTTGGAAAATTTGAGACAGGAATAATAATTATAGATTTAAACTTTTAAATATAAGTAAGAGGAAGAACTATTTTATAGAAATTTGTAGATGACATATGAGAATTTGGCTTGGAAATTGAATGAAAAGGAAATTTGAACTCATCAAAGATGACATTAAGATTGATATACATCTTTTTTTATGAGAAAGATACTTATACCCTTTATATAAGAGATTATAACCTAGAAAGGCACAAGGGAAACAAATTGTTAAAGAAACGAATGAAAGGGAAACAAAGACATCCAAACACTTTGTAGAAAGCATAATCTAGTTTTTGCCCAAAAAGAGTTTCAAGATGAGATAGAGGTAAGTATGGTAACCTATTTATAAGAAACATACTAGAGAAAAATACTTCACCATAGTACGTAAAAAGAATGGATTCAAGATTTAACATGGCTAAACCCAGCTCATAAACATGCATGTGTTTTCTTTTAGCTATGTCATTCTATCCATGAGGGTAAGTCACGTTGTTCTTGTGTCTCTGTATAAAACATAATGTATATTTTCTTTTTAGTTAATGTATTTTATCTTATTTTATATAAGGTTGGTTACTATAGATTAGTAAGTTATACACACATATAATTAGATACACTTTATATGTAAGCTTGTTTACACATACTATGAGGTTGGTTTTTGTAGTGTGTATACTAAATTAATAGTTGTTGGTTTTCGACGAACAAACATGCGTACAAGCGAATTTTTATTTTTATTTATGATTTTTAGCATATTTTAAGTACAAGTATTTATGAATAATAATTGATATTTTTGAAAACAAAAAATATAACTTTTTAACACCTAATCAACAAGCTTACAATGAACCTTGCTACCACACATACCCACTGTACATTTACCCATTTGACAACATGGAGTTTTGTAATCAATTTAATATTTAAGTTTAAGTTTTAAATTTTAAATTTTAAAATAAAATTATTTGATAATAAAATTTTATTTTGATTTATTTATTAAATAATCGTGTTAAAATTAGTTAGTTTGAATTAAAGCCCACCCATCTTTTTTTTTAGCAAATTTAAAATTTATTCTTTTTATTTACTTAAAATTTTTACGTAAATATATTTAGATTCTTAATAAGGAGTGAAACTTTATATTTTTAATAAGGAATGAAACCAAAAATGAGAAACGATTATTCAACTGATACTTTAAATACAATTATTTAGTAATTTTTTTATAAAGGCAAAATTATATTAACCAATAATAAAAAAATTATGATAAGAATAAAAATAAAATTTTAGTAAATAAATAAAAACAAAATATTTATAATTGTAAATAAAAAAATCATTCTAAATAACTTTGAAAAAAATCATTATAAATCTATTTAAAATAATAAAAATAAATTATAAAATAATATAAAATTTTAGATTTTTAGAATTTAAATAAATAGTTAATTTTTATAAAAAACTACTTATGTTTTAAAAAAATAAATAATAAATAATATTTAGGAATACTTTGAGTTTAAAGATAATTAAATAAATAAATAAATAAATAAATAAAATGTAAATAATGTAAATAATAAATTTATTATATTTATTAAATTGAGGTATATATTTTTAAAAGAATGAAATAAAAATATAATCTTCATAATTTTATAATATTTATTAGGATGATTATTAATTATATTTTTATAATATTTATATTTAAAAAAATTACATTAATCTTCATTTTATAATTCATTAAAAAATAAATAAATAATTCCTCGTAGCAAAATATCCAACTCACCAAACCTAATGTATATCTACTAGACATAAATTAGATTTCTTATAACTAACTATTTTTGCAAAACTGTTAAAGATATTAAATTTCCTTTATAATTACAAATAAAAATTTAACTTTTATAACATTAAAAAATATAAAATTTAACTTTTTATAGATTTGTTAGGATTGATGATAATTAAAAATATAAATTTGAATATGTAAAAAATTTAAAACACTTAAGGATTTTTCTATTTTAAAAAAGTATTTATCTAATAAATTATTGTTTTATACAGATAAAAAAAATAAATTTTCATATTTTATTATTATTATTTATCATACTAATGTTGATGTATAGCAACAACTTGTCGAATACCAATAAATAAAAATTTATTTTCATCTCAGATTCAAATGACATATAAACTAAGATATTAGAATTTAATTAGACATAAAAATAACTTAAATTATTATAATCGATTAAATTCTATTATTCAATTGATATTTTATCTTAGGTTAAAAAAATAAATAATAAATAATTCTTTAACAAACGCACACCCTGCCACCCTGGCTAATAGCGAAGAAAGGAAAACAGAACAGGAAAGAAGAGTAAACATCCAAAAGACAAATAAGAACGACGTTGATTGTAATCTGTAGTAGTGAACTAAGTGAGTGGTATAGTATTTGTGAGTGTGTGAAGCGGGTGGCTGTGGTTCTTAACCTTTAAATCTTCCCATTATCTTCTTCTTCCTATTCTTATACTCCTTTTTTCTCACCTCTCTCTCTCCTATCTCTCTCAATAGACAATAGCTATGGCGTTGCAACAGTCACTCAATCCTATTCCCCATCTTCTTCTCCCTCTTCGAAATGGTCTCTTTGTTGTTGATTTCGTTGGACTCCATTGTAAATCGAAGCGGACTCGGAGGAAATTCGGAAACTCGTTGCTCTCCAATAATCACAACAGCAACTCTCCATTCGTAGCCAAGAGCAAGTCCTCGGTTGAAGCTGTTCACGATCTTCAATCTCCTGCTCGTTCCGATTTCAAACCCCATGTATGTTGTTGTTCAACTATGATCGATATCGAATTATTTGATTCCGTCTTTGTTGTTTAGCTTTGACTTTTTAATGTGACTTTGTCTGTACATGCAATTGCATAAACAGCCAACATGTCGTTATGATGATTGATTAATATGATTTCAAACCTTCTTTGTTTGATTTATTCATTTCATTTAATTAATTCGAGTGCGAATTTCTTCACCGCTAATAAGTGTTACGCTGCCTAAACCTGTTAATAGTTTCGAGTTCTGACTGTAGATTCATGTTGTCATCTGTTGTAGTTGCTTGTCTGTTTGATTCGTACTATTGTCTGTTTACTGTGCATTTGAGCATGTTCTGTTATTTTTAGTCACGGACTAAGGTGCTGTTTGCTAGGCATGCTTGGCATATTCTTTACATTTGTTGAACAAAACACAGGAATGCTAGCCAGATAGTAACGTGGCAGCGAATAAGTACTTTCGTCCGTTTAGAGAGCTTAAGGGAATTCAAACTACTTTGATATTGCCATGGAATATTGTGGTTTAGTATATCTGAAAGTCAAGCAATGAAAATGAGTGTACTTTGGGAACAACATGGGTATATAGGACTTCCCTCGATGATGGCTTATAAGACAAGCATCTCATGCCTTTCATCAGTATATAGAGTTGATTGTCATTAAACATTAGACTATTCATTCACTTACTGGTACAACAAATATGCTAAACACACTTGTTTCATTAGAAGATATATAATATCATTGTCATAATTCAGCACGATTACTGGGATCATTGTTATTCTGATAAGAAAAATCTTAATTGTTGAATAACAGCATACTAAAGTACTTAGAATACTTTGGATAATGGACTATTTGTGGTTAAGAAATTTTGGGGTGGTTGCATGATAGAAAACTTTTGGATGATAAGAGAGAAGTTACTGAAGTAGGAGCATATAGATTATCTTATATTTACTAGCATTACTATTTCTTTATTGTTATTTTATTTTAAGTTGTTGTAAGATCCATATTACAAGGCCCAAGAATATTACCATTTAGGTTATATAAATAGGTTTTATTTCTATTCTATTGTTAGACTTTGATACTGAAATTATATGAATGTATTGGCTTATGCTTGAGTATTGAGAGCTGCATGTTCTTTGATTATCCTTTCCAACCCTACTTCTTCATCATCTTCCTCTATTCTCATCTTTTTACAATTCATTGCTTCGTCTCTAAAACCTCCTACATCAGTTATTTAGAAGAAAAAAATTGTTTAGGCCTTTCTTCAGAATGCATGTACGAAGGCATTTTTCAATTGACGATAGCCTTTGCACTTCTGATTGGCTATTTTAGGTCGGACTGGTGGTCCACCTTATCGCCCATCTTGTTGACTGCTCTAATTAAAGCTTCTATTACTTACTAAAGAAAGTACATGTGATTTTATTTTGTCATGGTCCAAATTTCATGCACAGCAGGTTGTGCACCTGGATGATATAATATCAGAGAGAGGAGCTTGTGGAGTTGGATTTATTGCCAATTTGGATAATAAAGCATCTCACAATATTGTCAAAGATGCTCTTACAGCTCTTGGATGCATGGAACATCGTGGGGGATGTGGTGCAGATAATGACTCTGGTGACGGTTCTGGATTGATGACTTCAGTTCCATGGGATTTTTTTGACAATTGGGCCAACAAACAAGGCATTTCTTGCTTTGATAAATTGCACACTGGTGTTGGAATGGTTTTCTTTCCCCAAGATGATGAAAATGTGAAAGACGCTAAGAAAGGTAATTGTACATGGAACTGATTCTAAACCTTACTAGATTTATATTGTGTTTGTATGTATCTACTAGGAATTGATGATTAATGCCCATGTTTAAAATTGTCATGCCTTACAATTAAAATCATGCATACTGAGGCCATGAGGGGTTACTTCTATATTATTTGAATAAACTCAATGAAGTGGGGCTGCTCTCTCCCCTTTTATCTAGCTTTCCCTCTTGAGCGTCGAAAGAGGGGAAAAAGAATCCTTATAGAACTTTCTTCTACATCTTTACATCGCTTTGAAGTTATTTTGGAAATCCAGTAGGCGTACCATGAATTCACAGGAATAATTCATTTTTTCTTTCAGCAGTATTACTTCCTCAAGTTTGATGTCAACATCTCTCATTTCCTCATTATGCTTTTCTGTTTGGAATTCATTTATTCTTTTGGTCTTTCTCCTTTACTTGTATGGAGTAGACTATAAATATACAGTTTCTTCTGAAGGGGATCTATCTAAATGTTTTTGCTTTTACATTTTATCCTGCTGTAGTGTTTTGTGTTGGTGTTGAATGTGCACATGCTATTTTCTATTTGACTATTCATTCCGAATTATTTTTTTTGTAGTTATTACAAATATTTTTAAACAAGAGGGTATTGAAGTGCTAGGGTGGCGACCTGTACCTGTTAATTCTTCTATAGTTGGTTACTATGCTAAAGAAACCATGCCAAACATACAGCAGGTATTTGTAAAAGTTGTTAAAGAGGAGAATGATGATAACATTGAACGAGAACTGTACATCTGCAGGAAATTGATTGAAAAAGCAGCACAGTCTGAAAGTTGGGGAAATGAGCTGTATTTCTGTTCCTTATCCAATAAAACAATAGTTTACAAAGGAATGCTTCGCTCAGAAGCTCTTGGGTTATTTTACTCTGACCTTCAAAGTGATCTTTACAAGTCCCCGTTTGCCATCTATCATCGGAGGTATAGCACAAATACTAGTCCAAGATGGCCTCTTGCTCAGCCAATGAGGTTACTTGGTCATAATGGAGAGATAAATACCATACAGGTTATACTTCCAACTTTAGAAGTATGAAGTTTCGTTCTGCATTGTTTTTCTGTATCATAATTAAACCTTTAGGTTGGACCAATCTTCTGTGTAGGGAAATTTGAACTGGATGCAATCACGGGAAATCTCTTTGGCGTGCCCTGTATGGCACGGCCGTGAAAGCGAAATTCGTCCTTTTGGAAATCCAAAGGCATCAGACTCAGCAAATCTTGACAGTGCTGCAGAAGTATGAGCTTTGTTAATAATTTTTCGTACAATTATCTGAGGTGCTAATTCATTGGAAAAGTTCATTTGAAAGAAGATGCTATCAAATATATGATTAGGAGTAGATAATGCCCTGAACTGTATTTTCAAAAACTATTGTACCTTCACGTGATTGACACTATATGGAACCATCCGAAAAAGAAAGAAGGAAGAGAAGGAAAAAAGGAGAGGGGGGTGGGGGGTGGTTAATTGTAGGCACATGTATGCTGAAGGGTGAGTAGTCATTTGCTTAGGATTTCTAGTTCCCTCTGCTGCACATCCACAGCATTGTTCTGGCTCATTTGAAACTTCTTTTTGTAACAATTATCGTCACTGCATGTTTAGTTCAAATATAAAGCGGATACATGCTAGTTGGTTTGCACTATTTAAACCTAGAAGGACATTCTTGTAAAGGAATCAAGATCTATAATGTCTGCATGTTCATAGGTTGTACTTTTGTCTTTACTTTTAATCAGACAGATCCTTATAAAGCACAAAGTGGCAGCTCTTGTACTTATCAATATTCTTTTTATTAGACCAATGCATATCTTTCTTTTGATACTCTTGTATATCTCTTTGACTACTGATATTTCAGTTGCTAATACGAAGTGGGCGGACTCCAGAGGAGGCTTTGATGATTCTCGTTCCAGAGGCATATAAGAATCACCCGACTTTGGCTATCAAGTATCCTGAGGTATTTGAAATTGACTATTTTACTAAACATATTAAGGGTCTCTTTTCTCTAAGACATAACAACTATTAGGTTTCAAACTTCTTATCCTTCTCTGTATTGCTTTAGGTGGTTGAATTTTATGACTATTACAAGGGTCAAATGGAGGCTTGGGATGGGCCTGCCTTGTTGTTATTCAGGTAAATGTTCTAAAGATCTACTATTAGTATCTAAAAGTTCCCGTTTTCTTTTTCTATTGAGTCTGTAGCAGCACTACCTAGGATGGATCCGACATTTATGCTTTCAACTCTTTCTGTATGAAGGTTTCTTCTTTTTTTCTATTTAATTTTCACCCAAACTCTTTAAAAAAATCTCATCTACTCACAATCTCCAATGTCACAAGATTATATATATGTACTAAAACAAACTATTCAGATGGATCTCATATATTCAGAATCTTCAACACCATGCAGTTCTTTTGTGCCTGCTTTTTGAATGAAGCAAGTCCTTTGTCTTCTACAAAATGGATACTTTAGTCCCATATATTTCAAACTTATTTGAAAAATGTGCACTTTACTTCTCTAACTTTACCCACGAGTCTCTTATCTTCAAACGAATGGGAAATTTTAGTGTACTTTTTTGTGTGCTTGTAGTTAAGGCATAACTTTGTCAAAATAGGTGCATTAAAGCGTCTCATTAGTTGAAAGATAAGGGATTCATGGCGAATTACATTTAACAAAGATGCACTTGGCAAAATAGCTATATCTTTTCATTTCATTTTCTTTGTTTTAGGTGAATTGTTACTCAGGTGATATAGATTTTTAAAAATGTAATAGTTAATATTTTTGTCCCTTATATACCTTTGAACAATTAGTTTCCCAATTTTAGACTAATGTATACAATATTTACAAGGACATAAGTGTTAAAAAACAAATGGTGGCTCTACTTTAAATAGTACATTTTTCATTTTATTCTTTCAATTCTTTTTGAATACTTAATGCTCTTGATCTTTTCAATTAATGAAATTTCTGATCATATGGAACAGCGATGGGAAAACAGTGGGAGCTTGTCTTGATCGCAATGGACTTCGCCCTGCTAGGTATTGGCGTACAGCCGATAATGTTGTCTATGTTGCATCGGAGGTATGATCTATATTTTTCTTTTATTGTTCAAAATTTGTCATGTTCAATATCATGTTGTTGCAAGGGTAGAACGTATGTTGCTCTTGCTTTTTATTTGTTGGAATTTCTACAGCTATAGAGCTTGTCTTTAGTTCATGTACTATAACCTTTTCTCCCCTCCCCCTTTAATTTTTGTAAAGAAGAATAAATTTAGGTTTCTTATAACGAAATGTATAGTTGAGATGTCTGTTTGACATGGAATATAAAATCAGTTGAGGCTTAAAATTGAATAGTAAGTGGTCAAAAAATAAGATTTTAGAAATTGTCAAAACATAATGTTTTGGGAAGATCCTTAGGATGTAACTATAAGATTCAATATTGTCCTCGTCTTTTTAAGTTATCTAATGCACATAATTGATCCATTTATGAAGTATCCGGGGACAAATATCTTTTATCATCTCTATGATAGGGAGGGGAAGGATTTAACCTCTTTGCTCAATATCTTGAATCAAGCTTTCCTTCCCCATTTGGAGTTGGATAAACATTTTTGGGCTCTTGTGTCCTCAAGATTATATTCTCGTCTTTCTTTTGACCAATGATCCTTTGTTCCCTCAATTTTCTGTAGTCCTTCATTTGGCCATTAGTTGTTTCCCAAGAAGACATAATCTCTCTTTATTATCTCAATGGTGCATCTCTGTTTTTTTATAGGAAACAAAAAACATTCATTTCAATATAAAAAGAGAGATTATGTCTTCTACTACATCTGTTTCTCTATAGGAAACAAAAGCATTCATTTCAATAGTGGGTGATTTCTTATTCAATCAGTCGATTTTTCAGTTGGTTAATGAGAAAGCTCTCCTATTGGGACATATTAGTCAGGTTTGCTTTAAAAACTTTATGCTAGGGCAAGTACATTGAACGGAATTTCAGACCTTGTTCACTACAGCATTTTAATTATATAAACTTTCTTCACTATGTAACTTATGTGCATTTGTAGGCAATTAGTTTTCTGTCTTATGCAATATGAAACTGTTAATTTGAGCATAGTTTTGACTCACAATTTTAGATATGGTATATCTTGTATAGGTTGGTGTTGTACCTATGGATGAGTCCAAAGTTACAATGAAAGGCCGTCTGGGTCCAGGAATGATGATAACTGTTGATTTACAAAGTGGACAGGTTTGTATACAAATTCTTTCCCTCTAGGCTTTCGTCAATGAGCATTGCTTTATATACAGCAGGAACTGCTAAATCTGCTGCAGTTGACTCGTAACTCCCCCCACCTTTCTCTCTTTCTCTCAATTAAGAAGAAACTCGTACTGGCTCATAAAAGACACTCTTAATGAAAGATTCAGTTTCATCATACCTTAGACTCATGCCCAATAAAGATAGACAAATCAGGAGAATATGTCATGACATTATAATATAAGTTGATGTCGAGACCAGATCAGCTGTAAGCCTTTAACATGTAGATGAACCTTCTTAAAGTCAAACTACTTGTCTACTCTTTCTATGTGCTGTAGTGGTTCATTTGTGTTTGTGTTCAATTAATATAATTTTTGTCTTGGTGACTGTTTTTTGCTCTTGTTCTGAATGAATATTATTACTAAGGAAAAATATTATTTTATGAATTGAGAGTAGAAAGAGGCCAAAATAACATTAGCAGATGGATCTTCTTGTAATCGTCTTAACAAAGAAGTACCAAATAAAGACTAGGCTGTTAATACAATTCCCAATGAATAGATGGCCATATTTGCAGAACATCATATTTTTACCAATCTTCAGCATTTTCATGTGGCAATACAAGGTAGAATAAGGATGCTGCTCAAGAGGTTTATTTCAAATCTTAATATTCTGAATGACAGGTCTATGAAAACACAGAGGTTAAAAAGCGAGTTGCCTTATCAAATTCATATGGAAAGTGGGTGAAGGATAATCTACGATCCTTGAAGGCGGCAGATTTCCTCTCTGCAACCGTTATGGACAATGATGCAATACTAAGACGACAACAGTGAGTCTTAAATTTCAGTGGCAACCATGAAATTCTCTAGATATCTTTGCATTTTGTCAAGAGACTGGTCAATTTCTCTTGCAATTGCTATCTGTAATTAGCTACTTGCTATTTGAAATGTCCCAGAAATATCATCCCTTTATGCTCAAGGTAGTGTTCATTTTATCTTCTTTTGATAGGAAACAAGAAAAGTTTTTGAAAATGAAAATTGAGTACAATGACAAAGGAAAGAGTGAACAACTGATCCACTCACTAAATTACATAACTGTCTCCCTCCCACAAACAACAAAGCCATACCAAAGACTCGATCAGGAAATATAAATTCATCCCAGACAAACAACAAAGCCTCCTAGTTTCAGTGATCGAAGACTAAACATTTTTAAACTTTTTTGAAGATGCTGCCCATAAACAGACCCAAAAAATAGCATTCTCCCACAAAAACAACAGTTCTGTGCTTTCTTGGCAGTTCTAAATTTTATTATTATTCCTTCCTGTGCAAATTATCCAAAAATACCGCTCCTACCCTGCACCTCCAAAGGCTTTCCTGTCTATTGTACTCCCAAGTTACTGAACAATTTATTGCACTAGTAATAAGTCACCAGACTATGAAAGAACATACCATATGTATCTTCCATGTTCCTTTTACACATCACGCACCAAGAATGAGTATCTGTTGAATCTTGTCATAAATGTTAAGTTTACCTAAAACAGCCAACTATTCAAAAGCCCTCATCTCATTAAGATTGGAGTTTTCAAATCAAAGAACAACTAATTTTTTGTTCAGTTGGGTAATCCATGAGCCATTTAGAATACGATTTACAAGAGAAGAACCATGATCATGCCTTATCCATACTTTGGAATCTTGCAGAGAAGATCTAATTTGGATATTCTTCAGTAGCTGCAATGCTGCATGAACTCTTAAATCACAAGTTTGTATTTTATATTCCCTATAAATGTGTTCCCCTAGGTCTTCTCCCTGAACAGCCTAACACCTATTTTAATATTCCACCAATTCTAATTTGTTATAAATTTGTTGGTTTTGTGTTCAAAATCCAGTAACCTCAATTGTTGAATTGCGAGTATTTGGTATGCATGATGTATAGAAAAAAAATCTCAATCCTCCATGCAATATTTCCAATTCTAGTCCTTTAATTCTTAACCTTTTCACTATTTCCCATTTAACTAAATAATCTTTATTTCATTCACCAGCACCCTCAAAAAGAAATTCTTTTGAACAACTCCCTTTGTTGTACTATTTGATAATTATTTCTGTAAAACTCATAATTCACTTTTATATTTTCATTCAAAGACACTACCTATTTATATACAAAGTTAGAGACAATCTTAAGTGACATACACCTAATACATAACTAATATATTCACCTAGTATTAGACACCTAATACACACACAACTAATCATCTTTAACACTCCCCCTCAAGTTGGAGCATAGATATTAATCATACCCAACTTGTTACAAAGATAATCAACCCGAATCCCACTTAAAGCTTTCGTGAAGATATCTCTTAGTTGTTCTCCAATCTTCATATATCCTGTAAAAATCAAACCATCAAACCTTGTTGAATTTTCTCGCGAACAAAATGACAATCAATTTCAATGTGTTTAGTTCGCTCATGAAACACAGGGTTAGAAGCAATATGAAGAGCAGCTTGGTTATCACACCATAATTTCGCTAGTACTGAAGTTTTAAGACCTACTTCATCCAAGAGCTGATATATCCATATTATCTCATACGCAGATTGTGTCATAGCCCTATATTCTGACTCTGCACTCGATCGTAACACAACATTCTGCTTCTTACTTTTCCATGAGACCAAATTTCCTCCAATGAAATGATTATCAAATATATCATATGACGTGAAAAAGAATAGTTCATTGTGCTTCAAAATTTTCAAATGTTGTTTAAGGATGTGTTTATCCCATTTTCTTTGTATTTCTTTTTATGCTTCCTAATTCTTATGCACAAGCTCCGCTGGTTGGGTCCCTGGTTCAATTTTGTACCTATTCTCTTATTATTGAAATGATTTAATGTTTGTGTCCTATAAAAGAAAGTCCAGATTGACTTTAATCTGCCTCCTTTAAAGAAAAATGCTCTTTTTTGTCCGTAAAGTACAATATGATTGAAATGTGTCAAAAACTAGTATTAAACATGTACAAATATAACTAGATATCTTAATTATACTATATTATAACTCATCTTGCTCTAAACTAGCACCCTTTTTGCATATTTTGTAATTTTAGTTATCTAAATACAAAGCTTATATATATGTTTTCACTTTTGATTTCATATAATCCATCGACTGTGTGAAGTCCAATGCATGCTGACTATGTTGCATTCATGAAAAGAAATTATTTTATTTCTTTCCAAATCAAACTTGATTATGACCCAAGTGATGATTCTTTATTTCAAGTTTATTATGGCCATTAATTTACTTTGTTAAACAGTTCTATTAATTTTTCATATTGGTGAGGTCAGGGCATTTGGCTACTCTAGTGAGGATGTTCAAATGGTGATAGAGAGTATGGCTTCACAGGGGAAAGAACCAACATTTTGTATGGGAGATGACATTCCGCTGGCAATATTGTCTCAGAAATCGCACATGCTTTTTGACTATTTTAAGCAACGGTTTGCACAGGTGCCTTTTTTTCCCCCTTGCTTGGCTTAAAAAAAATTATATGATGTTAGTAGCCACTAGTTTCATTGTACCGTGTTCTTCCTTAATATATATATATTTTTTTTTTGGGGGAGGGGGGCTACATACATTTTGTTTTCTTAGCTGTTATTCAAAATTTTGCATGCAGGTCACAAATCCTGCTATAGACCCTCTTAGAGAAGGTTTAGTTATGTCTCTTGAAGTCAACATTGGGAAGCGAAGAAATATATTGCAGGTTGGACCAGAAAATGCTTCACAGGTATGTTACTATGTCTCCTTGTCATGATTCATGATAATACCTGATTAGATACATAATCTATCTGTTTAAACATGGAAGCATTATCTGGAATTAGCTAAACTTGTAGTCCTGGACCAGGTTATATTGTCTAGTCCTGTACTGAATGAAGGGGAGCTTGAGTCATTGCTGAAGGATGCTCAATTGAAACCCCAAATTTTACCAACATTTTTTGATATTCGTAAAGGTGTTGATGGTTCCTTGGAGAAAACATTGAATAGGCTCTGTGCAGCAGCTGATGAAGCAGTTAGGAATGGTTCTCAGTTGCTGATTCTTTCTGACCGATCTGATGAACTGGTAATAGATTCGTGCCGGGCTTATATTTTATTTCATAAATCATGAATCTTTTTAATTTGTAATTATATTTATTTATATTTAACTAGAGCAACCTCCGCTTACAATTAACTTTGATGCTTTGAAGAGTGACCATGTATTTATTGCAAAAAAGTTCAATTTGTGAAAATGCCCCAAAATCACAGTACTGTGTAAAATCAATTTTGGGCCAATTTTTGCTCAAACTAAAAAAATCTGTGATATTGGGGCCTCAAATAAGTATAATTTTCTATGTGCTTATTTGTCTTTGCAACAGTTTTCTTTTTATGGTTTATGTATGGACTCTACTACATTCGAGTTACCTTCTTTTTATGGTTTGCTTTCTATATCTTTAGTTGATTTTGGAAACTTGCTCAATAAGCCGCAGTTTCTTGTTTTACATGTTTTTAAGAATCTTTTAAATAACTTCTGGATATTGAAGTGATGCCTTCCCTTTTCTCTTTTTTTTTTAAAGGAACCAACTCGCCCTGCAATTCCAATACTTCTTGCTGTTGGTGCTGTACACCACCATCTTATTCAAAATGGTTTGCGAGTGTCAGCTTCTATTGTAGCAGACACTGCTCAGTGCTTCAGTACTCATCAGTTTGCATGCTTGATTGGATATGGTGCCAGGTTTTTATCCATTCTCGCCCACATCTTTCTTTTCTTTATGTGAATTAGTTTTGCATTCTTCACCCTTTTGTAAAAAAAAAAAAAATTGTCAAAAGACAATCAACTTTCTAACCTTATAAGTTTGAGGAGAAATGCTATGTTTTTATTGTAAACTTTCAAGAAAATTATATTGATAGCTGGATGCCTTTTACATTTTTCATATGAAAGTATGGGTTTGTGAATTTAATCATTGAGGGTCAATGCTTTGAGAATTGAAAGATAGCATTTTTAGACAGCTAGAGACAGGTAAGTAAAGGAAGTATAGAATACATAGGATGATTAATCGAGAAATTGTGCTGTTTTTCTTGCATTAAGTACACCTTTTGGTTTGCATTTCAGCTATTGGTTTCATGCATGTTATATCGCATTGCTTAGATTTGCATAACCATACTTCTGATCCTCTTCTAGTGCCATATGCCCTTATTTGGCATTGGAGACATGCCGACAATGGCGTTTGAGTACTAAAGCAATAAGTTTAATGCGAACTGGAAAAATGCCTACTGTGACAATTGAGCAGGCTCAAAAGAATTTTTGCAAGGTTAGCACATTAACTGGAAATTAGCAAAATGTTCTTTTTATTTAACTTGTAAAAGTGATTTATGTTAGGCAAATTAAATTATTCATGTGCGTAGTATTCTAGTTATTTTGATTCTAAACTTCAATCATGGTAAAAAGTTATCTGTTGCCTCTGTATGGGTCCAATATGTCATACTGATTGCTTTTTGGCATCTCAGGCTATTAAGTCTGGTCTTCTCAAAATTCTTTCCAAAATGGGCATCTCATTGCTTTCAAGGTACGAGGCTGATTATTTTTTACTTTGTATTTTATTTCATCCTAAGGCTTCTTTCTAATCTAAGAAATACGCATTCTCTTGCTCCTTGTGAATTTTTTTCTTTCACTAAACTTGTAAGCCGACAACCCTACCGAATCCTCTATTGTATTTTGAGATTTGTTGTGTTGTTTGATTTTGGTTGTGAATTTGGGTTGTGGTGATAATTTTTTGATGTCGCCTGCATTCCATCTTTCGTTTTTGATGTACTTCATTTTGTTCTTTTCTTTTCTGCCTTTTTCATTTACAATAACCAATTCTGTTCTTAAAAAATTGAATGCATAGGAAAACACACTCACCTTCTTCCCATATTTTAGTTATTGTGGTGCACAGATTTTTGAGATATATGGATTAGGGAAAGACATTGTTGACCTTGCATTTTGTGGGAGTCGATCAAGTATTGGTGGATTAACATTTGATGAGGTGAGAATTTGGCTATGAGTTACACAAGCTTTTTGCCACGCATGTTAAAAAATGCAGTGACATGTGTTGTTCAAAATATTTATATATATAATGTATGTGTGTGTATTTTGATATTATTTAAGTAAATAGCAGTTATAGTTTAGCTGAAACGCTTTAGGCATGGCCTTGTGAAAAATACAATATTTTAAGTTCCTACCCTTTCATTTAGATACTGAATTAATTCAAATAAAATATAATTATTTCAGTTTTTGATTCAGTTTTATTTTCTTTTCTGCAGCTGGCAAGGGAAACTTTGTCATTTTGGGTCAAGGCTTTCTCTGAGGATACTGCTAAAAGACTAGAGAACTTTGGATTTATACAGTTCAGACCTGGAGGTATCTCTTGTCAACACATTTATTTGTACTAGTTAGGAACACATGCATACGCACATATTAATATAAGCCATTAAATTTTATAATTTACTACATTCTTTTTTCAAGGAAATAAAAATGACACAAATTATTTATCTCTAATTTAATTAATGTTCTAACATAAAAAGTATTTTTTATTCATTAGAGTGGATGTTATAATATGAAATATATCTCTATCTTATAGGAATTTCACTTGATATATGATACTAATAACAATTTGAATAATTAGTAGTGTAATGTCTATAAAATTCTTTTCTTATCTATAAATAAATAAATAAAAGGCAATAAATGTCATTATTCTTAAGATTGAGTAAAAAGTGTCCCAAAGTTGAGGCTTTTTGCTAATTGTAGGTTGTACGTAAGTTATCTAAAGGATGTACACAAGCTACGTACGGCCTTTACATTTTTGGCCCAACCTCAAAAAATCCACAATTTAGGTCCCCAAACTCCATATGTTTATGTCACAAGCGTTCTATTTCTCTCTCTAGAAACTTTTTTGGTTAAAGTTATTGAACTATTATGCCTAAAAGTGCCACTTTATACTTGCTTCATTTTATAATGCATGCTATAATTCCAAACTTGCTGAAATTAGTTTTGCCTTTATAGATACACATCTAAAATGTTACTTAGATATGAGAGTGCAATTTTACCCAAATTTATGAGTTCCCTAAGACTGGTGATTTTTCTTACCATTTTAAGGGGAGTATCATAGTAACAACCCAGAGATGTCAAAGTTGCTCCACAAAGCAGTTCGGCAAAGGAGTGAAAGTGCATATTCAATATACCAGCAACATTTGGCTAACCGACCTGTGAATGTGAGTCCTTAAACCTTTAATCCTCTCTCTCTCTCTCCTACCATTTTGTTTATGCATTGAAAGAAGAAAAGAAATATTATTTTAGTAACCAGTATCCTCTGAATTGATTTATAGGTTCTTCGTGATCTTCTTGAGTTCAAAAGTGATCGTACCCCAATAACTCTGGGAAAAGTTGAACCAGCTGTATCCATTGTTCAACGGTTCTGCACTGGGGGGATGTCACTTGGGGCTATATCAAGAGAAACTCATGAGGCAATTGCCATAGCAATGAACAGAATAGGTGGAAAATCTAATTCAGGAGAAGGTGGTGAGGTGGGCTGGTGATCTTTATACATTTTAGTGCACATTCTTATTACTAAAGATCAATAAAGGGAAAAAAATTATTAAGATACTCAAATGCTTAAGGGTTTGTTTGACTGGTCAACTTAAAAGCGGTTCTTAAAAATTGTTTTCAAATCATTACCAAAAAATTATGTTTTACAATTTTTAAAAACGAGTTGTTTGGCTATTATTTTAAAAAACTGTTCTAAAGAACAAAAAACATAAAAATATATTCTTCCGTGTGTTTGGTAAAATTGTTCTTAGAAATTATTTTTAGTGTAAAATATTTCTATTTAAAATCTTACATTATACCATTTTTTTCTCCAATGACTTTTTATGATAATTTTAAGTATTTATCAATGAATTAGAAAAATTAAAAATATCAAATAATATTCAAAATTAATAAGTTGTCAAAATGATACAAATTAATATAACCTATAACATATCTCATCATATATATATATATATATATATGCTCTTTAAAATTATATATATATGTTGATATTGGTTATGGATTTTAGTTTATTATGGTTGTAATATTGTTTTTTTTTTTTTTGAGAGCTAAACTCATTTAATTAGTTTGCTAAATTGGTAAAATATGATATTTTAATAAAATAGCATCAGTTCAAATCTTATATTATATATGTATGAGTGTAATTGTTAAAAAATGATTAAGAAATAAAAATTAGGACAAAACTGAAGATCTTTAAAGTGATATCAAATTAAAATGGATAATATTATCACAGCTTTGTTATTGTTATAATATTGAATAAAGTTATTATTAATAAATTATTTTTGTGATAATATAACTATCTATTAAAATAAAAATAAATTAAGATGTATAAATAATTGAAATATAGTCTAGATGATATTTGTCCACTAAATATGTGACTTTAAAGTCGAGGGGTCAAACTTTAATGAAAACATGTGTATGATTTTCTTGAATAAAATTAAAAAAAATGTTTAAAATGTACTTTTCTTAAGTCATGGGATCAAACTCCATTAAAAGTATGTGTATATATTTTTAAGTTAAAAAAAAAAGTGTTCAAAACGTACCTAAACTAAAGAAACATAATATAACATATTAGAAAGAAAGAAACTTGAATAAACCTTCGCCTTTTCGGAAGCTTGTTTTCCATGTTTCTAACATAAAACTTGTTTTCCCTGTTTTTAAAAAAAAAATGGAAACATGTATTAGATGTGTTCAAATTTTTATTTTTAAGTTGATATAATTTTTAAAAATTACAACTGAAAAATTATGGCCAAACATATTAATTGTTTTTGAAATTAATTTTTTGTTTTTAAATACAAAAACAGTTTTTAAATTACTTGGCCAAACAAGCCCTTAGTTTTGTCTTTAACCTTGGAAAATATTTTGACTAGTATGCAAGTTAATTTTATTGGCAATATTCAGGATCCTATACGTTGGACACCACTGACAGATGTTTTCGATGGATACTCTCCCACTCTTCCACATCTCAAAGGTCTTCAGAATGGAGATACTGCCACAAGTGCTATTAAGCAGGTCACCACATTGTACTTTTGAATTTTGCGTTTCATGATTTTTTTCTCTTGTGCATCTTTCTGAGCAATTGTTTTTGCAGCTGATGGGTATTTCTATTGTATTATGGGACTAGATGATATTTGTTATGTTTATACCAAAATGATTATATTTGAACTTGTAGATGAAATGCTTTCTCTAGAACTGGTTAATAGGAGTATAATTTATGATTTCTAAGCATTTTCTGTAAGTATAACCAATACAATAAAAACACATTATGATATTTCTTTCAGGTTGCTTCAGGTCGTTTTGGTGTCACTCCGACATTCCTGGTCAATGCTGATCAGTTAGAAATTAAAATTGCACAAGGTGCAAAGCCTGGTGAAGGTGGTCAGTTGCCTGGAAAAAAAGTTAGTGCATACATTGCAAGGTTAAGAAATTCAAAGCCTGGCGTCCCCCTTATATCTCCACCTCCACATCATGACATATATTCTATAGAGGATCTTGCCCAGCTGATATATGACCTTCATCAGGTGATGAGCTATGTATGTGTGTGTGTATCTTTCCAGATTGCTGTTATAAGGTTACTAATGTGCCATATCTACGGAATAGGTGAACCCTAAGGCAAAGGTGTCAGTAAAACTTGTAGCAGAAGCTGGAATTGGGACTGTTGCTTCAGGGGTTGCAAAGGGTAATGCTGATATCATACAGGTATGTCTCTGTCCGATGGCTACTTTGTACAGCTTGTACACAGTTCAAAGCGGGGACATAGCCAGGACTGATGTGTAGAGGGGGTATCATGTATAAACTCAATAGTGAAAATAAACAATTTTGGCACTTGAATGATTATAATAAAATTCATGAATTTTTTCAATCGAATTATCATAAAATAATATGGAAAAAGATCATGTTTCAAAAATTTAAAATTTTAATGTGTTTGAATATTATACCACAAGTGTTATATTTAAAATATGTATTTTTTATCTAATTAAAATAAAAATATAAAACTACATAAATTAAGTTGTAATAAGACTAAATAACATATTTTAATATCAATGCAAACAGACAAAAAAATGAAAGAAATTAAATAACTTAATTATAAGAAACATATAAAAAAATTTAAGTATTTGAAAGAAAAATAGATATAAATAAGATCAATATTATATGATATAAATAATAATAAATATTTATATAATTATATGTGGTGTAATACGGAATGGTTAAATTATATGTGAGACAAAATACATTATTTTAAAAAAAAAGCTTAGGAAAACTACACTAGTAAAATTTGAGGAAAATAATAAAATTATACATTTAAAACTTGTAACCATAAAAATAATACCCCTATGTCTAGTTCATATATTTTTACTATTAAAAAAAGTTTGATCCATCATTTCATATTGAACGTCATTCAATTAGATGTCTTTTAAATTGAACTTTACCCTTTTAAACTCGTTCAATGTTGAATTCCTTCCAATTGAATTGATTCAATATTATTTGGGTGCTATTTTATCAGTCTATAAATTTTAGGTGTTATTTGATATAATTTTCTTAAAATTTATAAAAAGATGCTAACATTTATCATTCTACTAGAGTCCAGTTAGTAAAAATTATATAATAATAAAATAAAAGTGAAAAATATACGAAGAATGTAAAGGAATACGTAGTATAACAAAATAAAAAAAAATATTTAAATATAAACTTGAGAGAGGATATTGTTATGTATTTTTGTAAAATAAAGATACACATTTATAAATACAACAAACGAAAAATCTGTATAGAAAAATTGAGGGGGGCACGTGCCCCTTAAGTGAGTGCAGCTGCTCCGTCTATGGTTCATAGATATAATTTCAATCTATTGCTTCTCTGTTGTTTTTGCATCTGAGATTTTGAAAATTCATGTTTCTAGCTGGTGATAAAACTAGAAAAATTTTAAAATTTTAAAATAGTTGGGATTTATATTTTATTTTTATCATAATTGCTATTAGATTAATATTTCTTATTGGATTATAATTAAGTTTATTATAATTTGAGTAATTAGATTAGTCTTTTATTATACCTATAAATATGCTTATTTTCATTGTAATTTTAGACTTTTTCATTTTGATAATTAGTGTTTTTTTCTCTCTCAGTTATCCTCTCTTCTCTATCCCTTTTCCCAATTCTCTTACTTTTCGTTCCTTCACCCGCCTTCTAACCTTCTAACCTTCGTCGATAACTTTGTCAAAGATGAGAAAGAATTAGTTGCCCTGTTCTTTCTTGATACGTTGTATATGAGTTTCTGATGATGAACAGTTATCTTTATAACAAGATAGCCCTCTTGAAGGTCTAAAGTGATGAGAATCTTATTAAACGTAGAACTAATGTTAGGCATAAAAATAGAATTAGAGTTTCGTTTTGTTTGTTATTTTATTCTATGCTGTATTTATTTCTTTATTGATTACTAGTAGGATTATGTACTTATCTTTGGCTAATTTGGGTTTCTAAAGTAGCCTACTTTTCATTACTTTCAACCGGTCTTAGCTATTGACATTGTTTGCATTGGACTGTGGATCTAAGTTCTGATAATTTGATCTGATTATATTTCTTATCAAAGAAATTGAAATAAAATAAAAAGAGCCCCATTCATTATCACGCATCCCGTATCTACTTTTTAAATACTCTAAACCAAAGATATTCTTCCTATGTCTTGTCTCATCCTACGGCCTCTGGTTTTCTTTGCAGATATCAGGACATGATGGTGGAACTGGAGCAAGCCCCATAAGTTCCATTAAACATGCTGGTGGTCCCTGGGAGCTTGGACTGACTGAAACCCACCAGGTTATTGGATGACTGAGGATCAAATAGTATTAAAAACTTCTTAACTTTTTTGTGATTTCTCAAGGCCTTAACAAGTGCTGTTTAATTTTTTGAAATGTTCTGTACAGACCCTCATTGAAAACAGTCTTAGAGAAAGAGTTATTCTAAGAGTTGATGGTGGCTTTAAGAGTGGAGCAGATATACTAATGGCTGCGGCTATGGGTGCTGATGAATATGGATTTGGTTCTGTGGCAATGATAGCAACCGGTTGTATTATGGCACGCATATGCCACACAAATAATTGTCCAGTTGGTGTTGCAAGTCAGGTATTAGAAGTATTTGTCGGGATGCACTTGTGCTGAGTTAGGATGTGTAATTTCTTTTGAGATGAATGTGCAGTTGACATTGCATTTTTTTCTGTTTGTCTTCAGAGAGAAGAACTGCGTGCTCGGTTTCCCGGAGTACCTGGTGATCTTGTTAATTTCTTTTTATATGTTGCCGAGGAGGTAATTTTCTGTACACTTTTGAATTTATTATTCAATTGCTTCTTTGATATATGGCCTTGTAGTTTGCAATGCATAAAAGTACTTTCTATGCTTGAAATGTCTTTATGGCTATTCCTATTTCTTTCCCATGTTTAATCTATCCTCTCAAAAAAAGTCAGAAACAAAAAAACGTGTTCTTGCCTGTCTGTTTATCAATTATTTCTACTGTTATGTTTCTGTCCGGGATTCTTGTTAGAAAGGGTTGAGAAGCATAGATGCTAGCATATTGCTTTTGGTATCTATTAAGTATATGGCTCGTAACATGCTGACACTCTGTCTTTACTGTTGATTGGGAAGCCAAGGACTTATATCAGATGATAGGGAGAAAAAATGTGGGTATTTGGGAAAGCTAATAGCTAAAATGCACTATGCAAATTTTTTTTTTATAATATTATGCATATTATAGTAGCATACTGTAGCAGTAAAACGGCAATAGTAATAGTATTCCAGAGACTTTGTTCACGAGCACCTTATCAGTAGTTCAGGCACATTGTAGAAGGGAGAAAAAAGGAGTTCCAACTTACTAGGGTTTTTGTGTCATGTGGTGATACCATGTTATTTTGTTGAGAGTAGAGGCATTTAAGGAAATCTTGAGATATCCATAATTGTTCATGTTACATATATAGGAAAGTGCACCACTTATTTACTAATTAGATTTTTTTTCATTTTTTAAGAAAAGAATACAAAACCCCAAAACAGTTACCAAAATGCTGATTTCAGTTTTAGAAAACAGAAAATAGTTACCTCACGAGTTTTTATTTTTGTTATCTTGAAACATAGAACTAGCTATATGTAAAAAGCTTACTTTATTCATTACCCAATGGGTATATATACACACATATTGAAGGAGTCTATTTAGATTAGGATAAATAATCCTAATTATACTCACGCTAATAGATAATTAGAATATATACAATATGTATCACACATGCCAACTGAACTGATTTCTAAAAATTAGAAAATGGGAATATAAATATAATGTTAGAAAAAGACCCCTTACTCATTATGTATCCCCTATTGTATTAGTTATTTTTACAAATGTTAAAAGTTTCTGCTTCTTATACATATTAGGGAAATTACAAGTACCTTTCTTTGGGCTTTACGTAAATAAAAAGTACCCATACAGATTTGAAAAAAATCAATCACATCCCATATTTTGACATTATCAATAGAGGTGTATGCAAAAAAGGAAACTAAAAGTAAAGAAATTTAGTGTAAGATATTGAAATATAATCTAGGGATGTAATTACCTATTTTTCAAAATTGTGGTGTTAGTTTATTATCTTACCAAACTTGGAAAGGGTCTGGACTATTTTTCCATATATTTGTATACATAAAATGAAGAGAAGCGGGAAAAAAAACTGTGTTCCTGTGTTCCTGTGTTTCTGATGACATATTTTCAAAATGATTACCAGGTTAGAGGCATGCTAGGGCAGTTAGGATATGAGAAGTTGGATGATGTTATTGGAAGAACAGATTTACTAAGACCACGGGATATATCTCTGATGAAAACCCAGCATCTTGACCTCAGTTATATTCTATCGGTTGGTTTTTGACATTAACATTTTTTATTATATATGTCTTTTTCTCACCTTTATTTCTTTCCCTTTTTTTTCTTCTGATGATATAATGTTTCACTTTTATTACAGAATGTTGGGTTGCCAAAATGGAGCAGTACCACTATTAGGAATCAGGATGTTCACACTAATGGTCCCGTTCTTGATGAGACTTTATTAGCTGATCCAGAGGTAACAAGTTATCTTTATCTGATGCCTGCTTGCTTCGCTATCTAAAAAAAATTATTCACTTATATTGGTAAGTGATTTTAGTTTGTTGTTCTCGTAAATGTCACCTTGAGTGACTTCATACTTCTCATCTTGGTTTTTATAAAATTTTCAAATACATGATGACACTGCCCTAGACTTAAGGGAAAATATCTTGCAACCTGCCATGCCTTAATAGCAAATTATCCTGATATGTTTGGAAAATAATGTTGTTTGCATCTTCTTCTTTCTTCTTTTTCTCCCCCCCCCCCAAAAAAAAAAAAAAAAAAAACAGCTTAGCTATTTGAATTTGTTTTGACTGAACAAGATAGAAAAGTTTATTATATAGAATAACTATATTAAAATAAGAAAAACATATGTACATATCCTGAACTTGCAGCTTCAGAAGGGGGAACACAAAAAAAGGTTCTTGGAAGTGTGTATATTAAAAGGGGAACACAAAAAAAGGTTCTTGGAAGTGTGTATATTAAAAGGGGAATGTGAGGGAAAGACATAGCTAGAGACAAAATAATTCACTATCATAAACTATATCTACTATTTTTTTTTGGGTGGTCTGAACTTATTTTTTGTTACTAAAGAAATATGTTTGTATATTACCAGATGTCAGATGCAATTGAGAATGAAAAAGTGGTTAGTAAAACTGTAAAGATATACAATGTCGATCGTGCTGTTTGTGGCCGTATAGCAGGGGTTGTTGCAAAGAAGTATGGTGATACTGGTTTTGCTGGGCAATTGAACATAACGTAAGATGTGTTTTCTTTGCCAAATAATAACCTCCTGAGGTGTGTGGAGGACTGGCTATTTTAAGCACACTCTAATATTCTGTATTCTTTATTCTGCTCAGCTTTTCAGGAAGTGCTGGGCAGTCATTTGGATGTTTCCTGATCCCAGGAATGAACATCCGACTTGTTGGAGAAGCTAATGATTACATAGGAAAGGTACTCTAAAACCTTTGCTCCATAGGCACCAAGGACAAAAAGGGTTTTGTTAAGGATGACTTATATTGATTTACCTGGAAAAGTTGCATTTAATATTTCTTTAAAAATATAAAATGTCTAAGGGACAAGAAAAATACGAAAACGCTTGCATAGTTTTTCCCGGATTACATTAATGGGAAAGTACATCATTTAGGCTAGATACAGAGACCTGACAGGCTCAACCTCCTAATAACATTAAAAATGTCGATCTTGTCTCTGAGATACAATGAGCCTTGCTTCAAATTTATCTCTACGCCTCCATTCTCAAGCTGAAGCTTGTCTGAAAATTTACATCCAGCTTATGACAAAATGATAAACATTAGTAAAAATCGACAAATCAAAATATGGGAAGCTTGAGAAAAATACATCTGCAGCAATACAAATAGCCTAAATAACAGTAAAGCAGCATAGGCAGAACTCAGACAGTAAACCACAAAGCAGGTAGGAAGAAATAATGTAGTTAGATTTGGTAAATTAGGTTGAAAAGAGTAACAGGTGAAACTTAGAAAATCTAAGTGCTTGTTTAATAATGATTTTGATTCTAAATTTTTGATTTTTTTCAAGTGATTTTCAATTATGTTTGGTAACGATTTTTGATTTTGATTTTGATTTTTAAAAAAAATCACTATCAAAATATGAGGTGATTTATAAATCTTTAAAAATAATATTTTTAAATTAGATTTATAATTTCTGATTTTTTTTTAAACATTTTTTAGAGAAAAAAATCAAGTCTTACTACTTTTGTATTTATAAGAATTTGAAGAGAATGATTAAAAAAAATTTGTAAATAATAACCAAAAAAGTCTTATTTTTTAAGTTTTCGAAAAAGAAAAAAAAAATGCATCACCAAATAACTTATAATTGATTTTTGATTTTTTTCTATGAAATCACGAAGTAAAAATTGTTTCCAAACATATTGGTAATTATATTTTTACAAAATATTATAAATCACAAAATTAATTATTTAATCATAAATCATAAATGTAATAAAAAAAGGCCTAAGAAAATGCAAGAAAACAAAACTAACTATTTTCATAATTTGTCGTGTTACATTAATAGATTAATACATCAGTTGTTTATAGGCTAGACACAAAAACCTGATAGTTACCAAATTCCTAAATAGGAAAGGGTCGATTATATATCTAAGGTACTATTGGAGTTAAAAAAAAATCGGTCCCATATTGATTGTACAACTCCCAAGAAGAGTTTATAAGTAACATGGGTCTCACCACCTGTTGGAGTGATTATTCTGAATTTTATACTCGTTTTTACCAAATAGAATCTTATCCTAGTAAAATAAATGTGAAGGGTATGGCTGGAGGTGAGATAGTAGTAACTCCAGTGGAGAATACTGGGTTTTGCCCTGAGGATGCAACTATTGTAGGGAACACTTGCTTGTATGGAGCAACTGGCGGTCAAGTCTTTGTTAGAGGGAAAGCTGGGGAGCGATTTGCTGTGAGGAACTCGCTTGCTCAAGCAGTGGTTGAAGGCACTGGAGATCACTGTTGTGAGTACATGACTGGTGGATGTGTAGTTGTACTAGGAAAGTAAGTAACTTCTCTTTGCATCAAGCAAATCTAAATTGGGGAAAATAATAATAATAATAATAAGATAAAGAATAGATATTAAATTGACTTCTATGGTAAATCTTGACAGAGTGGGTAGGAATGTGGCTGCTGGAATGACTGGAGGTTTGGCATACATTATTGATGAGGATGACACGCTTATCCCAAAGGTTGGTGCTACTGATGTTTTCCTACTATGTTTAGTTTCTTTGTGCTTGCTGTATTTTTTTTAATTGCTTTCATCAAATCTTCATGTTGCTATAAACCTTATTGATATTTCTGGTGACTGAACAGATAAATAAGGAGATTGTGAGGACCCAGAGAGTAACGGCTCCTGTTGGACAGATGCAGTTAAAAAGCTTGATTGAAGCCCATGTTGTAAGTGCATTTAACAAACCCAAAGCTTATATATGCATGCCTTAATTTATTTATCCATTTTTTTTTTTTGCAACATGAATACGAGATCTGCATATATTTTAATTTATCTTGGTCTAGTATTATAATCTTTTGCAGCGAGCAAAAGAAATATATATCATAAGATCATATTACTTAAAGTGAAAACAGAGAAAGAAAATGACAGTAAAAGTGATGACAATCTTTTTTGGGAGAAAGTTTTTTTTTTTTTTTTGACATTATCATGAATGAGGCGCCAATTTTTAAAGAATTGAAATATTATTATCAGTTTATCGTAATTAGAGAGCTTGTATAACCTAAGTAGTTGGACTTTTGTAATGGATATGGCATATAGCCTACTTGATACTTTCTTGTACAAGTGGATTTCTAGTTCACTTTTGCACTTTTGTATATTATATATGTATTAATATGTTATAATTTTTTAAAATATAAAAGCAATAATACTTATTACTGAATCATCTTAAAGTCCTAGCTTACTCACGCTCCATTTATATGTTTAAGTTGAGTGGTATGTCACATTGTTTATGTTGCTTTCAGAATTTTGAATTGTACAATCCTCATGGTTCTTGAATTGTCATCTACGAAATATTTATTGACTTTCTTTTTATGAAATGAAGGAAAAAACTGGCAGCACCAAAGGCTCTACTATTCTGAATGAATGGGATAAATACCTAGCCCTCTTCTGGCAACTGGTTCCACCAAGTGAGGAAGACACCCCTGAGGCTTGTGTAGACTTCGAGAAAACAGCATCTGAACAGGTGTCCTTTCAATCGGCTTAGTTTATATCTGATTGATATACTGTGCATTTAAAGTCAAACTCGGACCCCAGAGCTGTATAGTTCAGAATAGGGGATGATGAGATTGACTTGTTTGTCAAACATCTCCACCACTCTGGGGAGATTGAGTGAATTAATTCCAGAGTACCATGGCAAGACAACAAGTATTCGGTTAGAGAAGATCATATAGTGGAGGTGAAGCAGCGGCTCTTGAGTACTCCTGATCAATCTTAATCTAAACTTTTCATATGTATTCAAAACTACCTTTGTTGGGCAAAATAGCAAAAACTTGCTCACGTTGATAATCAAGTTTGTGTAAACTGCTGCATTCTTTTCCTGTCAGAATACTTCTATCAATAATGTTATGCTATTGCTGCTGCTTGTTATCCATTAATTTAAAGCTACACTACTTGGTTAGAATTATTTTTTAGTATGATTTAGTCTAACCTTCTCAATTTGCACACATGTAGTCAATTTCGTTACAAACTCATTTAGTCCCTGAATTATTTTTTCATGATTTAGTTCAACTTCTCAATTTTCCAACATTTACTCAAATTTGTCAATTTCATTTAGAGATTGGGTGTGTCAATTTTTGTGGTATTAATCTTGTTTGTATCATATTGAGGAAGTTCATGTTTGTGTAGTATTTTTTAAGCACCAATTCACAAATTTCAAATAGTTGTTAACATTCCACATTCACATTTTTTTTTTCTAAAAATATTCTCATTCACATTTTCTTTTTGCTAAAAATATTCACCTTCACATTAATATAATATTGCCTAGACTTATGTACCGTGGCCTAAATTGCCACCTTTAGTACAACATTACACAATAGACATTTAATTTGATAATATTCCTTTTTTCCTCACTTTTTTTTCCTGTTGCTAAGATTGATAAAGTCTCGTTATTTTAACTACCAGTTGTGTAAAAAAAAAACTATCAGTTGAGTAGTGTCACATAGGGTTAAATTTAATCCAACCCAAACCAGACCTGGGTGGCTGGGTGGCTTTATAACACTATGCGGATCAAAAGATTCAAAAGATTCGATACTTGAAGGTTTGTTCTCACTGAATACTAATTTTGTTTGCCCGTGCAAAACACGTGTTAGTTATATATTGTTATAAATATATAGATAAAATTACTATTTTACTGGTAATTAATTATTTAACCAAAAAATTTATGTCTCTTAGTAGAAAAATAAAGGTAAAGTAAAAATTGTATACAAATACAATAAAATTAATTTTTACATATTTTGTGCTCGTTGCTTTTGTAACTTCTTATCCTCTTGAAAAAAAAAAGCTTGTTATTTAATCAATATAATTTTTTATTAAACCATGCAAAATCGTATGAAATCTAATTATTTGATATAAAAACAATAAATTTACTTAATAAATAGAAATTATCAAAGTGGTTACTTTAATCTTTCAATAAAAATAAATTAGTAAAATATGTTGTGTTAATGACACCAAACTTGAGTAAGTAATATCTAAATAAAACAACAAAAAAATTCCTATTTTAATTATAAGATAAGTTTTATTAATATTAAAATAAAATAATACACATAAATCATATAACATAAACAAATAAGAATAACTAATAAACATTAGAATTATATACTAAGGTAAAATCTTGCTAAAAAACATTTTATAAACATAAATATGTTTTTCAGAATAAATATTATCTTTCCTTGTTTTTGTTATAAGTTATATTTTATTTTAAGAAAATATGTTTATCATAATTCGATGTATATTTCAATCTACATATTATAATAAAATTGGTTTTTGTTAGTAAAATATTCCAAAATTACTTCAACATCTTATTTTTCCAATTAACATCCGATCAAATATTGATACATTACTTAATATATATGATATTACTTTTTGTTAATAATATATATGATATTACTTAAATTATTATCGTTACAGTAACATTTTATTAAATATCAATTTTATTCACTAATAATAACACTAAAGTTAATTAATTATATAAATGTAATAAAAAAATTACAATTTATTATAGTAATAACAAAAATAGTATAAAATTGTATTACCCTTATTTTATTATAAACATATATATTCATCACTTTAATTTTTTAAGTGTCTTTTTACGTTACTTTGTATATCATTTATCTTAGAAATTTGATGAATTGATATCCACTTTTTTTTTCTTATTTTTGTTTTATTATTGATTTTATTCATTCTTCTTTTCTAACTCAATTTATTTTATTTCATAAAAAAATAAAATTCTCAAACACATAAATAATTCTGACGCAACTCTTCTTTTTATAATAGACTATAGATTTAAAAAGAGTTATTTTTTATATTTTTTTTTTACTTTCTATTACCAAATGATATCATAAAATGAATAAACAGCAACAAAAAATTATCAAAAAAATAAAATCAATTAAATAAGAAGCTACCAACTATATATATATATATATATAATCTTCCTTAAAAAAACTCTTTCGTAAAAATAAATACTTTTACCAAATATTATATTTCCTTATTTTTGTTATAGGTTGTATTTTATTTTTAAAAAATATTTTTATCAAATCTTTGTGTATATTTCAATCTACGTATTATAATAAAATTAGTTTTAGTAAGTAAATTATTTTACAATTATTTCAACATCTTATCTTTATAATTAATATTTCATCAAATATTGGTACATTACTTGATATATACGATATTATTCTCTATTTTAGAATAACTATATGGATAAAACTTAAATTATTATTGTTACGATAATAATTCATTAATATCAACTTTATTCGATAATAATAACACTAAAGTAAATTAATTATATGAATGTAATAAATAATTTATACAATAAGAATAACAAAAATAATTGCATAAATTTTATTATACTTATATTATTATAAACATACATATTCATCACTTTTATTTTTTTTAAGTGCCATTTCATTTGTATATCATTTATCTTAAAAATTTGATGAGTTAATATTTATTTATTTTTTTCTCTTTTTTTATTGATTTTCTTAGTTCTTCTATGTCTAACCCAATCTCGTTTATTCCATAAAAAATAAGATCATCAAACACAAATAAATATTTTTGAAGCAACTCTCCTTTTTATAATAGAGTATAAATATTAATAAATTTTTATCTTCAATTAAAAAATAAAAAATATAAATGAAAGTACGAAGATAATAAAGTAAAGTCATCCTTATTTTACTCTCACTTGTCTCATCATCTTTTTTAATAAAAAAATTATAAAAAAACGACAAACAAATAACAAGAATATTTATTATAGAAACACTTTTTTTATTTATTTGTGCAAATAAATAAAAATAAAAATAAAAAAGAGATGATTTACTATTTAAAAAAATTCTCATTTTTTTATATTTTTTTACTTTCCAAATTATGTCGTAAAATAAATAAATAGAATCAAATGAATAAGAAGCTACAAACTCCCCTTAATATTATATATGATAAAAAAAGAGATGATTTACTATTTGAAAATATTCTCATTTTTTATATATTTTTTTACTACAAACTTCACTTTATATATATATACTATTTAAGCCCTGCATACTTGTAATTCTCACGGAATTCTTTTTTTATTTATTTTTGTTTCAAATTTGAATTCATAAAGATATTAAAACTGGATGTTACAACTTACAAGCCAAATACATTATTAGATTCGTCATTGGTGAATCTACCCAATTTGATGACAAATTTAAGCTTGCTAATCCACAACTCTATTGACTCATTGCGAAGCAAAATATGACGGAATTTTTTAAATGTTAGGCTATAATACATAGATATAAAAACATTTTCATATAAGTTGTCTTAGCTTTTACAAGGCTTGCTCAAAAACAATTTAGAATTAATTTAATAATAACAAATAGGGTAATATATGATAATTTTTTAATTTTTTTAAATGAATATATTTTAAATAAATACTAAAAATAAAAAAATATAGTTAAATCATAAAAAAATTACTAGCTATTTAAAACTGACTTTTACATTAATTTATCCAAAATGGATGGAGACGGTTATGATTGTCTTACATTGATTTTAGATAAATATTTCTATCTTTGATACCAATATAGGATTGCGTTAGTGAATATTAATTGTAATTTTTAATAAAACATGAGGACAATAAACATATATATTTATTAAAATATTACAAGAATTAGAAGATTTAACTCTAATATTGTAAGAAAAATGAATTTGTATAAAGATAAAGAAATTAATCTTATTATTATGATGATAAAGTTGATATTATAATAGAATTGTATTTTACAAATAGAAAATTTTCTTTTAGAAAATTGTTTCAAAAGATTTTATATTATTACTTATGCCTCTAATGCATTGTTATAGATTCCTAATTATAGAGTGAACTTTTTGGATTTTAATGGGTTTCATATCCATCCAGATTCTCTAGTTTTGAGAGATTCATTTCATGTATGGGATAATAATGCAATCATTCAAAGATTATCTTCTATTTATTTTTTGTTGGATCCACTATGCTTCCATATTATTTATTATATCATGGAGTTTTTCATCATTAACACTTATTGGACTCCAAGCATCTTGATAGAAAGATTTCATATCTTCAACATAAAATAACAACTTACATTATACATCTAAATTATTTCTTCTCACAAGATTTTCAATATCTTTTCTGACTCTCTTGTTTATTCTTCACACTAATCATAATTGATGTGAAGTTATTTAACAAAAGGTATTTTTCTATCTATTGTTATGAATGATATTTTATCTTTTGGTTTAGATAATATTTTTTAGGTAATTTGAGATGTATAGATGAAATTTTGCATTCAATACTCTTCTATACTCATAGTTTGAATTAAATTTTTGGAATCATTAAGGGTTTTGTTTCAAATTCTTTTTCTTTAGATGGTACTAACTATCATATTTGGTAAGGCTGAAAGAATTTTTCTCTTTCACACCATCCAACTATGTTGACAATCTAGAATATAAAATATTTTGACTATTTATGATTTTTTGCATAATAATAGACCATAGATTTAATCATCATTGAAAACTATATTAATTCCACCATATTGCAATTCTTTATTTAATATCTTCGATATGTCATAAATCATGATTAATAAGTATAGTTAATTTAGGAAATCTATCAATACAATTAATTAATGAACTACTTCTTTGAAACATTTATTTTATTTTAGGTTTATAATCTTTAATTCTATTTTTGATATTTTTGGTATATTTCTTTATATCCAAATTTTAATAATGTTTTAGCCTTTTCAAATATGCATATTTTTTTAATTTTTTTCAAAAATTGAACCAAAAAATTCACTTTTAAGTATATCTAATAATTAAAGAAATTATTTATTTTCTCAAAATTAATATTATCATCCTAATTCGTCTGTTTAATGATTCGAAAACACAATTATTTAAGATTTGATAATATAGTTGTTTCTTCAACTATCTTTTCTGTTAATTGAATCATGTGTTATCTAAACTATTTTTTGTGTTATTCACCTAAAATATGAGTTTTTCATATTCTATTAAGTTCTTCATAAATGTTGTTTGAAATATAGTGATTATAAAAAAATGTAATGTCTTGTTTAAACATAAGATAAGCAAAATTAGACTCTATTTGATATGTTACAAAAGCTTGTTTAGCTTATTCAAGAAAATTATATGTTTTATAGCAAGCATTTTTTACCTTATATACTTGATAATGACAAACATTCCAAGAAGCATATATTATAGAATGATGACCTCTCAATACAATATAATATTTTCTTTTTAAAACATTTGTTTATTTCACAATTTTTGTCTTATTATCAATGGTAATGAAATCTTTCGGAGGTTATTTTATTTACAAAACTAAATTTCTATATGATTAATGGTTTTCATAAATATTTATGTTTAAATAATATGTAATAAAATTATTAGTGTCTTTTAAATGCTCTATTTCAAAACTATACGTGAGAATTTAGTTATATCATTTTAATCTTCTTCCTTCAAAATTATTTCTTTTGTTACACATAAAATCTCTAAGTATTTAGTTATCAGTTTTAATAATAATTTTTTTTTTGCTAAATAAATATGAAACATTTAATAACAAGTTTTATTGGTAATAATTCTTTTTCAAATATAATATAATTAATTTTTTTGATTAATTTATTATAATTATATCCAAAAATTAATTATTCCTTCTTAAACTTGTTTAGGTATAGGAGTTTTTTTTAGCTGAGATACCCGTTTACAAATCTCGGTAAATCATTCTTCTCCTATTTTTTTACTCCTTTAATTTAGGATAGTATTATTGTTAGAACAAATTTTTTATATGTAAAATGTTCAAAAAAAATTCTATTTTTTGATGGTTCCAACGAATTTTCTATTTTGAAAAATTATAATTTTTTATTTTTATAAAGCTCGAACATTTTTTTATTTTTATAAGTGTTTTTTTTTTCGTTTCTAGAAAGGTCATACAATTGTTTGTTTTTATAAAATTAGAACAAAATTTTCTATTTTTATAAATTTTTAATAATTTGACTATTGTTTTGAAGAAAAAAATATTTTTCAAACAATTTTCATTTTTAGAAAATTTAATATTTTACTTTCTTTTTTTACCATTTTTTTAACAATTTTATATTTTTGGTAAGTTTGAACATTTTTTTGTTTTTGGTAAGTTTGAATAATTTTATATATTTAGAAAGCTTGAATAATTTTCTATTTTTTAGAAAGTTAGAATAATTTTTTTATTTTAAGAAAATTTGAACAAATTTCTATTTTTTTAATAATTACAAACAATTTTTAAATTTTTTAAAAAATTTATTTTTTTATATTTTTGTGAACTTTTAGCAATTGAAATATTTTAAAGCTTGAATAATATTAGAAGAATGTCACACTTTACACTATTATTATCCAAATTTCTGACTAAGTAACTTTTTATAAAAATTATATTAGAGGTAAGTATATGGATAATAAAATGAAGAATGAAAATTAAGGATCGAGAAGCCGTATTTTATAACATGAAGTGAAATAAGAACGAGAATCATATTTTTCGTCACATTTTTTAAAATTATATATCATATTTTAATAAATATATAAAATTTTAATTTTTTAATTTTTTTATAAATTTAATTACATTTAAACTCAAACTAATTATAAATAATACATTATATGTTTTATATTTCTTTATTTTTTATTCTATTAAAACATTTATAAATTTTCTTTTATAAAAAATATTCAAAATATTTATTTAAATTTTAAAAATATAAAATCTTATAATTATTTTAAATTAATTTATAACAACATATTATCAATGTTGTTTAATATAAAATAATTATATATTTCTTGTTATATTTTTTTTCATTTCGCATAAATATCATTTATTTTTTTATTATTTATAATTTCAAAGTTTTAATTTTTTAATATAAAATATTTATTATTAACTTATTATTTTTATAAATTTTTATTTATAATAAAAATTTAAAATTTAAAAAATAAAAAAAATTATATTTAAATATAAATCGTTATTGATCAAGCTTACGTGTCATATCTTGAGGGAGTAAATAACTTCTTAAATATGATCAGAACTTCGTAGAGGGGCAAAAAGGGCGGATTAGAAAACAATTAAAGAGGATAATGGCCTTCCGCAAATAAAGATTTTGACAACAAAAGGAATAGACAAATAAACTTGTAATTATATCTATGTAATTATTTAGATATCTAGAAAATATATGTTATATATCGTGTGTAAGTTGTATAAATAATAATAATAATAATAATAATAATAATAAATTATATATGGTGACTGAGTACATATTTTTAGCAACCCAAAAACTTGTTTACACATCGTTTTCTCAAAATGAGCATATCAAACAAATCGCCGTTTCAAAATGGCATCACCATCAAAATATTCAGAAACAGATTAAGCGGAATGAAGTAGTCAAAATCTGACAAAATAACTGATATATTGAACTTGGTGATAAAGCACTAGTTTCAAAATGCTAATCACAGGTTAAAAATAGCGTTAGTTTAAATAGAAAAAATGATGATAATAAGTGTTATATTTTATTTTTAAATTTTTTTTTAGTGTTTATATTTATTATGAGATGTTTAAATAGAGAAAGTTTCATAATTAGAATTAGACTGGGGTATACATTTTTATAAAATGAGAGAGTATCTAGACAATTGTGGTTCTATATATGCGTTGTTGTTGATCGATCGGTCGAATTTTTTGAAAAAAAATTCATTATTAAAACTATTTATTTACCCATGATCGTAATTTTGATAATTATATGAATATTACATATATATTTTTTCAATTATAAATAGAGAACAATAACTCTCAATTTTTAATAAACAACTCAAAAACTATTATTCATAATAAAACCAAAGAAAAGAAAATTCAAAATTATTTTTTCAGCTTTTCAAGCAACGTAGATATTTTAAAGATGTAACATTCTAAACTTTATTAATACAGTGAAGCTCTGAGATAGAAAAAATATTTTGGGTTGTTTTATTCTGAAGACGACGAGATTGTGTTTGCTTGCATAAATATAGATAAAGTCACGAAACATTTTAAAGAAAACGACATAATCAACGACTCAACTTAAACAATATATTTCAATATATCGTTCATATTGTTTTTATCTAGTTATTATATACCTAATACAACATGACCTACCCTCAATGAAACATGAATGCATAAGTCTAAAGATAACGGTGAAAATGTTATCATATTCTAAGGATAATATCTTTTTTACACATTTTGATATTAAAATATAATTTTTATATATTTTAATTAAATTATTATCAAATTATCAAAAATATCATTAAAATATAACTTAAAATATTTTATAATTAAAATGTCTCAAATATTATAAATATTATCGTTAAAATATCGCTAAAATATCAAAAATATTAATTTTTAATTTATTTTTTTCTTGTTTCTTCTTCTTTCTAAACATTCATTTCAATTCATTTTTTTTTTTACTTTTAATTAAGAGAATATATTCTATTTCATCTTACTTAAAATTATATTATATATTAATATGTTTAGGGACCAACTAAGTTAAAGAGTTATATCATACATGTTTTATATTCTCCCATTTCATATTAATATTATAACATATAGAATGTATTTAAATGTAAGATTCATTATATTCCCTAGTTATAATTAATGTTGATATTTATATATTTATAATAATTAATATAATTAGATAATTTATTTAATTATTTTAAACATTTTAACTACTTATTATATAATATTTAATAAAAAGAATATATATTTTATTATATAATATTTTAATTTACTTGTTAATTTATTGATTAATATAAATATTTTAAGTATTTAAAAATATATACGTTAAATAAAAATTAATTTAAAATATAAGTAATTAATTATTTTGATATTTTATAAAATTTTATAATTTATTTTCGTGATTTTTTCTAAAATTATCATTAATAACAATAATATCTTTTATATTTTTATAAAAATTACATTTTAATATTTTTATCAACTTCAATATTTCAAACCCTGTAAAGTAGAAAGATTAATAAGATGTATACTTTAAATAATGAAAACTTACCAAATACGCATAACTCAAACACCGATAAATAGAGTAAAAAAAAACATGTATCATCTCTTTACACTGAATTCCTAAGTAATGTTATAATTTCACTTTTATTATTATCTGTTAACGGAAACTAACATTAGCACGTGCGGTACAAGCCACGTAGCCAAAGGAATACAAGGTTTGAACAATCAAGTTGTTGTAATGCCATATTCAACTTAGAAATGATAAGCATATTTACGTTTAATAATAAAAATAATATATTTTAATATAAATATACAAATATTATATTAATCCTTTTATTTATACAAAATATATTATTTAATCTAGAAACTTTAAAAATATAAAATTTAATCTTTACTTGTAAATATAATACTAAAAAGAGACATTTAATAATATTTTATATGTAAAAAGGACTAATCTAACGTATTTTTTATAAATAAAAAAATTACTGATTACAATTTTTACAAATAATATGATTAATAAATACATTTTTAAAATTATAAAAATTTTACTACAACAAAAAAATACATTTTTTACACGTGCATATATATATATATATATATATATTAAAATAATTAAAATTATCTTAAATCCATTTGGTTTAAAAATCAAACATTTGGGATTTAATTTTCTTTAAAATATACCTTTTAATTATTTATCATTTATTTTTATCCATTTTACTAAACAATACATCATTACAATACTTCGATGAATAAAATAAAACCATAACAGTCTTAACCAATAAATGAGGCTACATCAATTGTTATTTTAAAAGAAGTTGATGCAAATTTGAGTGCTCCTAAATTTATTATGATACACACAGTTAAAGGGAAAAAAAATGGACACGTTAAAATCGACATCATTAGAACTGAACTACAACAATACATAAACAAAAAATACATAAAATACAGTTCCTGAGGACACACATTGAAACAGCATGGCTTCTACCAATCAAAGAAGTCCTCTTCTTCTCTTGTAGTCACTGACTGTTAGAGTCAGGGCATGCCTTCTACCATCGTTCTCAGGGACTCGACATCCAACAGTTGCCTCTATCCTTTGTTTTCTGGCCATAAACCCTGCCTGAGCTCCCTGAGGGCCACCAAACTTCTGAAGTCCAGCCAATGAAATTGGAAGCTCAAAGTTATGCAGCAAATTTGACTCTGTTCCTTGATCCACAGGTGCGTTTGTATCAACCAACTTCCCAGCACCTGCTGCAGCTTCCAAGGCGGCCACAGTAGCTACCATCCCAGCTTGGACTGCAACAGCAATGGATGCCCCATTATTCAGTGCATCTACAGATGTAACATTGTTCACAACAGTTGCTTCTGCATCATCCCCCTTTTCACCAGGCCTTGAAACGTAGTAATTCCTCGACCTTGTCCATCGCCTAGAAAACGGATCATAACCAGCCTCCCCTGCTTTCAAAGACGTATTAACAGGCTTTAGTTCTGATGCATTTTTGAAGTTTTCAGCCCTGTTCTTTCTGTTCATCTCAGCCAACCTCAAAGCCTTTGCATCTACCTCCTGTGTTTTCCTGGATGCGTCCAACTCCTGCAATTTTGTTTTAATCCTCCCAACCTCTATCTCATCATGCTTACTAACAGCAACATCCAACTCCCTCCTCAGTCGGTCCTTCTCAAGCGCAACATTTAATGGCCTTGATGAAGCAGACTTTTTCTCTTGTAACATCTGCTTCACGGTAGCTGCTGAGTAGACATAGTTATTAACTTTTTTAATAGCTTCTTTTTTTTCTAGTATATCCTCTTTGGTCGGCATACGACCACCACTTCGCTCCACCTCTCTAACCCACTGTTTAAACTCATCTTCAATTGGTGGGGAGTCAGAAACCATTGCCATCTGCCACCTGGCAGCAGAGTTTTCATTGCCCCAAAAAACATTGAGAAATTTATGAGTGGTTTTATTCTCCAATTTATACTGCCGTTCAGGCTCTGTAGCATCAACATTCCGAACCATGCAGAGCCTATAAATAGGCCCAGACTTTGACCTTCCAATACCAACCCTCACAAAGCATCCCACTATTAACTCTTCAAAGAATGGCTCCATGAGCCATTTTGCAAGTTTTGACCTCCGAATAGTAATTTCCCTAATATCATCAAATGTTAGGCCTTCTGATCCCTCATCGTCACTGTCAACCATTCCACCATCACCTGTAGATGACCCTTCATCTTCACTCTGTGACTGGCTTTCACTGTCACTCTGACTAGAACTACTCAGACTTGCTGCAGTGAAGGAATTACTATTGGTATGTGAAAATTTTCGATTGCCTGAACTTCCTCTAGACGCATCTCTAAGTTTACGGTGAGCCTCTGGGTCCTGTTGCTTCAACCTCTTTGCCCGTAGTTCATTCAATGCATCATCCTTGGCAGCTGCCCTATCAGCAGATCTAGCTGAAGATCGCACACGAGATGATGGGAGAGGAGGAGTCTCCTTTCTGGGCTGTGAAACCTTCCCTTTCTCCCACTTTGGCCTCAATTTCTCCTTTAAATTCCTATCTTCTTTCTTAGCAGCTCTGTCTAATAAAATCATTTCTCTTTGAAGTTCTGTCATCTCTGCAAGCTTTCTCCGGTCATCTTCATCCTTGTAAAGATCACTACCAACATCGGAGTCATCACTATCGCCCTCATGATCAGAATTATGATTATCGCCTTCCTCCTCACTCCCTTGATCATCATCTATTTCACTTGGGTCTAACCTCTTCTTTAAAGGAACTTGAGATTGAGAGGGTTTCCTGCTAGCATAACCTTGACCATCATCTGAATCATCATCCCTAGAGTCACTTCCTCCATCAGAAGATAAATCATCATCATGTCTCCTTCTAGATGGCAGGTGTGGATGCCTGTTTCTCCCACCAGAACTGGTTCTCCCAGCAGCTTCCAACAGCAAATCATCCAAGTCTGCCATATCACTGGTACACTTTTGTAAAAGTTGGGATCTTTAGCTCTCCGCTGAAGAACACGTAAATTATAGATTAATATATGAGAGAAAATGATCATTAATTATTTATAATTTATAATTTATAATTTATAATTTATAATTAATAAAATCCCCAAACTTCTCAAAGGTCGTATTAAACTCCTAAAAATGACACAATCACGAAATTATATTAAAAAAGATAAAATAAAATCCTAAATCAATGCATAAACAATATATCAGGGGCGGCTCAATAGTTTGTTACACTCTAGGCGGCCCTTGAAATCCAAGGAAAAAATGAAATCTTTCTAAACGTTGAACATAAAGCATTATATCAGATGCAATTCTAAGCATAAAGAACAAAACTGAACCATTACAGTAAGTCGAAACCTACATGACATGACGGTGACCAGTTACACATATTACGTATTACTAAAAGCAAACCGACCAAGAAGAGCATCGAAAAGTACAGGACGAGGATCGAAATATGTAATAACTTAAATATTTAAGTTTTCTTCGATTTGCAAGAATCGTGAAACCTAACAATAAAGAAGAAATCATTGCACGACCAAGAGAGAGGCTTACATATAACCGAACGACAAGTGAACTGCGAAGACTATTGGTTTAGTTGAATAGCCGGCGGCAATGGAAAAGTGGGATACTTGACGAGCGGCGCTGTTGTGGATACGGGAGAGAATGAAATTAGGAAAGCTAGGGTTGGTGAGGAAACGCGATTTTCTTTATTATTTGAATTTTTAACGATTTTAATTTTTTTTCCTCCATTCCAATATAAAATTAAAAATATATATATATAATATAAATTGTAAAAGAATAAATATTTTTTATTGAATTAAAACTAAAACTTATCAAAAAATTATATCATATAAATAACTTGTTTCCTTCCTTCTTTAATGATTTAATTTTTTTATTTCAAATTTACTAATTTTAATTTTAAAATATGTAATCTTCTAAATTTAATTGTACTATGAAACAACTATAATACATTATATGGTAATGTATTTTTTTATAATTTTCCATCCTAAAAGACTAAAAGTATAAATAATATCCCTTATTTTCAAAATGAAATTTAAAATAAATTTATTATTATTAATATAAATCACAAATGATCAATTCTATGCATTTTTTTATATTTCTAAATATTCTTTATAATTTTATACTTATTGTTCTAAAATTTAGAAAACAAAAACTTTCAAAAAAATTATTTTATTTGAGATGATAATAATTAAAAGAAAAAAATTTATTTTAGCTAAATTCTAAGCATTGAAAGCCAATTAATATAATTTAACAAAAAATGATTCAAATATAAAAGTAATTTATTTTTAATAAAATTTATAAGTTTAAAAATACTAACCTAATAAATCTAGAGAAAGATAAATATATTATTTTTAAATTTTATCAATTTATAAATTAATGATCTCAATAAAACTATAATAGTCCTTCTGGGTATTAATTTATTTAGCTCATTTGTCACTACAATGATTTCTCTTTTTTTCGTTACATATTGGATTAGACTTATCTATTTACTAACTCATATTGGGTAAATGATATCCATGTTTACCCACTTAATAATTTTGTTCTTCAACACCTATTTCATAATAAGATTTAACTAGGGTTATGCATCCTTAGTAGGCTAAGTTCCATCTTCTAACAAGATTTTGTGTATGTATATGGATGTGTTTATGCCTTTGATGTTGGTAATAGACCAACCCATAACTCTTTTGAATTCATCGAGCACATTTAGTAATGACTTTTTGCTCCACAGTTAGATTAGGAAAAATATGATTAAAAGTGTCTCGTTTACACCCAAAAATGCATAATATAGATGGTTTGGTAAAGGTTTGAGCTTTAACTTGTGTGGCTCTTCTATGGAAGGTTTGAGCCTAAATTCTGTCTCAAAACACTCCCCAATCGCATTAGATACACACATTGAAGAAGTAGCCTCTAAATAGTTCACATAATCAATAATATCAACTTTCATAACAAATTCCACAATTCCATAATTAAAGTAAGTTGAGTTGCTTCCTAATCAATTATTTTATTATTCATAACAACATGTGTTAAATTCTTAAGTGTACGTGGCTTAACACATTTAGTAAGTTAACATCGTGATTGTGTATGCCTAAGTGATTTTCATAATGCTCGCCAATATGTGTATTTACATAATTAATAAGCACATATTTTAAAGCATTACTAGGGCACATGTTATTAAGCACATCAGTTCATAGCTCATTTGTAACATTTGTCTTAAAACAATCACTAGTATTATCAATATTAAAAAATTTAATTGCTTTAAAAACATTAAATATTACTTGTTTATCATGTACTCTTATTGTAAACACATTTTTTATACATCAATAAGTGCTCTTTCGGTTGCTAAAAAAAATAAACAAGTATGATATGAATGTCACAATCTTCATTTATGTTTAATACGATGAAATTTTTCAAAAAGATGAACTTGTCCACTTTTACTAACACATCTTCTATAATACCCTAAGATCGCTTGATTAACCTATATACCATTTGCAATATTATTAAAGTGAGTTTGGCTTCACAAACCCTAATCTCTTGAAAATTGATAGTGCATAACATTGATGCTTACACCCAAGTCACATAGTGCCTTGACAAAGTGTATATTTCCAATTGTACAAGGATGTTAAAACTACCCGAATCTTTCAGTTTTTGTGGTAGTTTTTATGGATGATGACACTACAACCTTCAATCAAGGTTATTGTCTGATTATATCCAAGTCTCATTTTATTAAACAGGATGTCTTCATGAATTTGGAATATGAAGGCATTTGTTCAAGTACATTTATAGATGATATGTTTATATGCAATTTCTTGAAGGCGTCCAAATTTTTTGAAAATTAATTGTCTAATTTTTGCTTATAGAATCTTTGAGTGAAGCGAATAGTATGTTCATAAAGGTTACTCTTATTTGATTAAATCACCTCTTTTTAATACTCTCTGTGTACACTTTTTCCTCCTCACCTTTTTAGTTTCTTCATTGTCTTCTAATGTTTTATCACTCCTCGAGGCTATTGCTTTACAATGATCATTATCTTTTCTTTTTGGATTAATTTATGTATTACTTGGAAGGTTGCCTTGAGGCCTTTTACCTATGGTTTGGTCCAGTTGTTCCATTTGAATCTCCAAATTTTGAATAAAGGCCTCTATGTGATACATTATTGTATTTACTGAGTGGATGAAGTCTTTCATCTTTTCCATTACAACACTTGTGTTGTTCTCACTATGTGGCTTCTTCTCTTAAGCTAGTGATTATTGTAGTTATTGAAAAACAAGTGGTGAGAAGTATTAACAATTCAATTGCTAAAAAGAGATGATATCGTTGATCGGACACAAATTGCGTTCAATAAATACGTAAGTATATGTATTGCAACAAATAATATAATGATGAGAAAAAATCATTTCCACGAAGATTATGCTATTAGAAACTAATTTTTAAAACAAACAAAAATAAAAATCAATTTTTTTTGTGTTTTAAGAAAATAAAATTAAAATACCTAAAAATAAATAATAATAATTAATTAAATCAGATTTGATAACTAAAGAGGTATATGAGAAAATATCTAAGAACATTTAATCTCTCAATTTTCTAAACATGTGAGTTACTAAAATCCCTTCAATATAATTGTCAACCAATTACATGATCAATTAAATATTAATTAAATCTAATATGACATGTATTTATCTCTCAATTAAATTACATATCATATAGTAATTAACTTAACCAGACACTAATGTCAATTAAATTGCATACTACTCATTAAGTTTATCAACTATGGATCACATATATAAGAATCATATATCTCTGCTAAAAAATTATACATATTATTTAATCAAGACAAACAATTAAATAATTCTTTCAAATCTATTTAATTGTTTTTATAGATTAAATAATATAATTAAATTGAAATCATAATTGGGATAAAATATTAGATTATCACATAATAAAAATTTGGTTCATAAGACTCATAGATTAATAAATTAACTAGTCATAATTTTATTCATAAAGTTCATATTTTTTTCATAAAAAAAGATATAAAAATTGAGAAAGAAAGAAGAAGAAGAAAAAATACAATCAATATCTTGAATTGTGGTACCAATTTTCTCTTGAATCTTCACCAAAATTATATCTCCTTTGAAAATTTTCTAAGTTTTTCTCTTTTCTTAGCTCTAAAAATTGATAAAAATTATGTTATTTTAAGTTCATTAGGTTTTACGGGGCAATTAGGGGTTAAATATAACTTAGGTGAAATATGGGTCGTCAAACTAGCTTTAGATCAATAGTTGATATGAAAAAATAAAAAAAATTACAGCACTAGTCAATAGAAGCGTGACATGTGGCATGAAGTATTCACTGGAAAATTAGAGAGGGATGTGTGGTGCAACTTGATTCATGGTTACAGACTGCATGGCACCCGAGTGGAATCAATGTAAGAATTAGGTGATGACACATGGTGAAAGTGTTCACCAAGTGTTGAACTCGAAATGAAAGTCGTGCTGACACGTGGCTTGATGCTATATCATACGGTACATACGACATTTTTTTATTGGGCCTCTCCATTTGCATGCGATCTATGTGGCTTTATCCATCAGCTCTATTACTTGCGTGGCATTTTTTTATTGGTCTTGCGTTAAAATTTCATAAACAATTCATAAAAAATAAAAAATTGTATTTTTATCCATTTTCACTAAATTGCTCATATTTTATATAACCTCAAAAATACTACTTATTGAATAAAACGAGCAAATATTAAGTAAAAAAAAACATTTATGACTTTACTTTGATAGAGTTATCAATCATTTCTGAGCATAGCTATCTTTGAAGGTAAGAAGTACTTTGCTAAGAATTTCTTAGCCAAATGATCCTATGCAGTGATTGACCAAGCATGTAGTGACTATAACGAAGCCTTAACCTTGTCCCAAAGTGCAAAAGGAAACAAGCGAAGGTGAATTGCATCATCTGATACATCGTTCATCTTAAAGGTGTCACATATTTTCAAGAATAAAACCAAGTAGATATTTGGGTCATCATTGACTAACCTTCTAAACTGATTTAACTGTACCAATTGAATGACATCTGGCATGAGTTCGAAATTATAAGTATTAATTCCAGATCTATTGATAGATGATTGGGATTCATCTACTTATGAGACTGGAAAATCCCTTAAGGCTTTAGGGATCGTTATAGCTTGTTGATCCCATTAGTTTGTCATAACCCTTGAATGATCTTGTGCTAATCGTTCCCTTCTTAAGATAAGTAAAGTTCTCTTTATTTTCATATCAAAAGGAACAAGATTTTCACCTGTCAACCTCGACATACAACAAAAACACTAAAACAAAAATTAAAAGGTTCAAACTAATATAATAATAATTGTTATTGATATCTGTTAAAAGTATTAAATCAACGACAATGATGCTAAAAACTTGATCACTCTAACCGTGAATATATGAGTCATGCGAGTAATATAATATATCTAAGTACGAATATCGATCTCTCACGGAGTTGTGTGACTTATAATTGAATACCAATATAATTATTATGAATACTATTTGGAAAATAGCAAATTATAAAAACTTAAAATTAAATGACAACCAATTTTAAATCATAAAACTTAAAAACTATGAAGATATATGAGAAAATGACCTAGGAATCTTAATCTTTAAATTTTCTAAACATGTGAATCACTAAAAAATTCTCAAAATAATTACCAATTAATTTCATAATCAATTGAATCTAAGCTAGCATGCATTCCTTTCTCAAATAAACTGCACACTATATTGTAATTAACTTAATTATATTATAATGTCAATTAGATTACATAGTACTCATTAAGGTTATAAACACACATAAAAATTATACATCTATACCTAGAAAATATATATGTTATTTAATCAAGATAAATAATTAAATAATTCTCTCAAATCTATTTAATTTCTTATATAGATTAATTGTTAACCACTCAATTAATAGTATAAAAAATAGATTAAATAATATAATTGAATTGAAATAACAATTTGGATAAAATATTATATTATCAGATATAAAAAAATGGGTTCATAAGACTCTTAGATTAATAAATTAGCTAGATATAATTATGTTCATAAATATCATATTTTTCATAAAAAAGACATAAAAACTAATAAAGAATGGAGAAGAATAAGAGATATACTTAATCTCTTGATTTATACCACTAATCTTCTCTTAAATCTTTTACAAAATTGTATCTTTTTTTATATCCTCTTGAAATTTTTCTCTTATTAGTAGTTGTTAGGGTTTTTTTATTCCTAATTGTGTGTTTAATTTGTGAAAGAATTATGTTTATTTAAAGAAAAGATGACCTAACATAGACCATTAGATCATCTCTTAAAATAATCCAAGGGTTGAGGATTAAAGTTGAGAATCAACGTTTGATAAGAAATAAGATTTTCCCCTAACAACGAATGTGCACTACAACTCTAAACAAATCATGCCTTAGTATGGTCTCCTCCAATCAAAAATGAATGTACAGAAATAGATTGAATGCTACAATACCAAGAAAAGGCATACCGCGACATGGTCCATGTTGTGACACAGAAAAATGCCCTTCATGGCATCGTGTTGATTTTTCCAATTTTTGACTCGTTTTCATTTTGTTTGCCTTAATTTTGCCTACGTTGATATAATTAAACATAAATTAAACTTTTTCATCATATTTGGACACATAATAAGGTAAATAAGTGGTTTAGAAGTGGCTAAATGACTCTACTTTCATAGAGTTATCACTTTTAGTTTATAATATTTTATCAACGAACTCAAAAGTTTACCTACAATTATAGGCTAAGGAATTTTCCCACCAAGTGTAGAGCAAGCATTATTTATATCACAAAAATGAGCAAAAACTTGGAGGAAAATTTCATTTTTGCTCATTTTAAGATGGTCAAACTGAGATGTCAACAATTTCAATTTAGTTTGTTTAACTTTGGAATTTTCCTCATTAGTAAGAGCAAGTGTATTTCATGCATTTTTTGCAATTTCACAATAAAAAATGTGAAGAAACTCGTCCATCAACACTGCAGTAAAAATAAAACTTAACTTTATTTTATTTGATCCACTAAGGGGTTCTTTCTTCGGTAATCCATTCTTTTATAGTTTTTATGGTTGTTACACCTTTTTTGTTATAGATGGTGGTTTTCAATCTTCAAGAATGAAATCTCATACTTTTTCATCTTGTTTGTGATAGGATTACATGTGAACCTTCCAATAAGGATAATTAAACCTATCAAAGAGTGGGTTCTAAAAAATTACCCACCTTATTTCATAAAGCCTATCAGTGAGTGTGTGTCCTTATTAATCGAAATCACTAAGTATGTTTAATGTAGGCTTTGATACCAATTGAAAGTCATAAAATACAGACCTAATAAGCTTAAAGGATATGAATAGTTTATTTTCAAATTTTATAAATTTATAAATTAGTAACTAACTTTTACTGTGAAAATCAAGCAAACTCGATCTTATGTTACTCTCCTTGGGATATTATCCTAATGTACCTAACTTACGAGCCTCTACTATACTTTCACAGTTTTTAAGATTAACGTGAGATGTATTCAAATCAACGTTCTAATCAGCACCTTGTCAATCATACATGTTTACAAAATAACTACAACTAGGGTTAGCACAAAAAACATAAGTATCTATTTGTGTAATATAATGAATTTAATAAGGAATAATCCTAATTAAATTATTCAAATCATATATCAATTAAATCAAGTATACTAGTAAATTCTAGAACAAGTAGGTTAATTACAAGTTCAATAAAAATAACTTCTTTAAAATTTAATAATTAAATCCAAATAATCATGATCACCTATACAATTATTTGATTTAAACATACAAGACCTTATTTAAGAAGAAGTTGTATGAACAAAGAAAAATATGAAACAAATAAGCTCAAATTTATACCAACATAATTATATATAAATATATAAAGAGATGAAATTCAACCTAATTAAAGAGGAGAAAGGAGAAAAGAAACCTGATTGTTAAACCTTATACTCCTAAAATCTTCTTTGTAGTTGTGTGTGTAATTGTGAAAAATGAGTAACGTATATATAGTAAACTTAACGATCTAAAACGTCACACATCTGATTTGGTATAATTCTATATGTAGTAGGTTATTAACTGGGATTAAAAAATGAATCAGAGTGGACAAAATGCATCAATTCTCAATAGCGAGATCGATCTCTTCCAAAAATAAGTTAAGCATATGTAATATAAGGGATTGATCCCTTTATGTATTCATGTATGTTCATTTTTTTATGCAAAGAAGGGAAGATTGAAGTGTGATCAATTAAAGATCGATCCATAGTGAGATATGTTCGTCTATGAAGAGGATCAATAATAGATGTCACTTATGAGCATATAATAGTTTTAGTTTTACCACATTTTTTATTTTTTAACATATATTCAAAAATATATTTAATTTTAAAAAATTAAATGTCTTATTTTGTTTTAATGTATATTTAAAAATACATTTAATTTAAAAAATTAAATGTTTATTTTGTGACATATATTTAATGATAAATTAATTTTTTTATGAATTGATAAAATTATTATTCAAAAAATATAAATTATAACACTCTATTAATTTAATTTTCATGAATATATTTTTAATACAATATACTAATACTATCGATATACTTAAAAACTATATTTATTGTAATATTAGTATATCTATTAATCAATGTTATTAGTGCAAGTTAATCATTATTGCCATTCTTACCAACCAATACACCAACCTCGTATTCCAAAGCACTTCAACCAATCTCATTACCACCAACCTCAACATTTTGTTGGGATTTCATGTGTATGCTTATATGGTGAGATTTTTAAATTTTCCTATCACTATTTGGCTCAATATACAAATGACCTCATTTGTATGACAAGACAATTGCAAACAAGATTCTCTCTTAAGCATTTCAACAAACACCTAATGTGTACTAAATAAAATGAATAAATCTCATCTACATTATTGCTAGAGATGAAGAATATTATCTTTACCTAAAGAGGTTGTTAAATCTCTTGAGTAGAGAAAAGTCGATTTCCCTTCTAGATCTCTTGGAAACCATCTTTCTTTTATATGCACCTTTTGGTTCACCTTGAACCTAAACAAAAAACTACCACACCTATTAGATAAATGGATTTAGAGTTTAATACTTAGATTTAATCACTTAGCAAGAAGAGATAAGAGAAGAGACTTTCGGCCTAGGGTTGAACTACCTAGGTTTTTGGCCTTAAGCAAGCCTTTGTAAGTTTTTGGCCTAGGAGAAGGAAAAGTGTGGCTGCTGAAAATGGAGGATTTCGGCTAGGGTTAGAGACAGCACACATTGGCACTCTTTTACTTAATAACGCCTCCTTAAATAGGCTAGGATTAGGACAACTCTTTGTGTAAGATTTGAATAAATTACACAAATGTCACTAGCCTTATTTTGCCATATTATGCTCTCTTTAATCTCAACTTGTGATTGGTTTATAAATTAATTTATGATCTAAGCATGTCATATTATGACATTTTATTTTAGCATTTCATCTCATGTATTTTATCTTATACATCATTATGAAATGTAAAATACTCGTTGTTTTTCTTCAGTTGGTGTGACCGTATAGAGGATCTATATCACCTTGGCAATAATATAAAACTTTATATTATTGACTATAAGAGGTTCTATCAATATTATATTATAGTTTCCTAAATGACATAGTAATTATTTACTCGATCCACTAATTTTATGTCTATCATTGTCACATGATATTATGAATAATATGCAAAATATGATGGTGTCACTTTTGTATTATATTTGTCTTCTTGGTCTCTCAAGTGAATTATAATTATAACTACAATAACTACATTAGTTATATTGCATGCAATATAATTCCACTTTATTAAGGGACCTAGTAATATCATGACTCAAAATCGAGGGACAATGATAATATTGACATATAGATTTATCCTGTACAAGTTGTATACAACGAGCTACTATTTCATTCCTATCATAAGATAGTATTTAAATAACAATCACATTATATACTTCTCATGTGAAAAACCTACACATCTCATATCTAAGATTCTAAATACACAATGGAAGCATTAATGACACAAAAACATAATCTATATAATGTTCCATCTAGTTAGGTCATGTTCAATATATAAAATACACATTTTATATACTAATGTCATTAAATGATAATCTCTTATCAACAATTATAGAACTACAATGTACTTTTAATCGATATGACAATCTTTAACGGTAATTAATGTTCATCCTTAATTACCACAATTGTGAACCTATTTAAGATTACATGTTTCTCATTTTAAGAGTTCTATGGTTCAAAACTAAGTACATCTTCTTGAATACTTCCAAAATATAACAAGTTAATCTCAAAGAACAAGAATACATAATATTCAAAAATCACGAACAATACATAAATCTTTATCAAAAAGAATAACTTTTAAAACACACATCTTTCACATTTTATAACACCACCATCATTCGCCCCACCACCAACAACCTCAACATTTTACATGTACAATATCACCATCAATCTCACCACCACCAACCAGCTCAGCATTTTCCACGGCACCATCATCAATCATACCACTAATAGTCGTCTTATGACATCATAAACTAATGATTTCATTACTTGAATTTCATCTTTTAGTTTTTTAAACATTATCTTGGTTAGAGGTTTCTCTTTCATGGTCTATAAAAATAAATCTTGTATTATTATTGTTTTTAACCACATTACTTTTTCTTTTTATATCTAAATGTCATTCCTCTAGTATTTCAAAATTCGTTACGATTTCTAGTTTTATTATTTATCCAAGTTCTTAGAAGGTTTTTGACATTTATATATTAAAGAAAAATATCTGATACCAGGAAAAAAAAGTAATGTGGTTAAAAATAATAATAATACAATATTTATTTTTATAGATCATGAAAGAGAAACCTCTAACTAAGATGATGTTAAAAAACTAAAAGATGAAATTTAAGTAATGAAATCATTAATTTATGATGTTATAAGACCACTATTAGGGGTGTGATTGATGACGGTGCCGTGGAAAATGTTGAGCTGGTTGGTGGTGGTGAGATTGATGGTGATATTGTACATGTAAAATGTTAAGGTTGTTGTTGGTGGGGCGAATGATAGTGGTGTTGTATAAAATGTTGAGGTTGGTAGTTACGTGACTCGTTGAAGTTCTTTGGAATACGAGGTTGGTGTATTGGTCGGTGAGAATGGTAATAGTGATTAACTTTCACTAATAATATTTATTAATAGATATACTAATATTATAATAAATATAGTTTTTAAGTATATCAATAGTATTAGTATATTGTATTAAAAATATATTCATGAAAATTAAATTAATAGAGTATTATAATTTATATTTTTTGAATAATTATTTTATCAATATAAAAAAATTAATTTATCATTAATATACGACACAGAATAAACATTTAATTTTTTAAATTAAATATATTTTTAAATATACATTAAAACAAAATAAGACATTTAACTTTCTAAAATTAAATAATGAGATATGTTCGTCTACTAAAGGGATCAATAATAGATGTTGCTTATGAACATATAACAGTTTCAGTTTTACTATATTTTTTAAATTAACATGGATCAGTCCTAGTAGAACATTTTTCTTATTTATTATTCTATTATCTAATAATGTTATTTTTGTAGGTGTATCTATGCATTTTCTAAATAAACCTGTAAATAATATTTGAATTCCTCTAAAATGAATATATCCTATTTTTTTTTATCTTTTTTGAAAAATTTGAGATAGTTTATTCAATATAGTTTTCTTGTCAATTAATAGTGTATTATATATTCCTATTGCATCTATGATATTAATACTTATTTATTTATTATTTATTCCATAATAAATTGTGTCTTTCCTTATAAATAATTTTCTTAAAGATGTAAATGATGGATATTTAAATCCATTCCAATATTTAATTTTATGTTTTAAATTTTTTTAATTTTTTTTACTTATTACCATTTCCTATGAAAATCATCATGTGAGATCTTCTATTTCTAATTATACTATTCTTTAATTTTTTATCATTTCTTGGTCCTCTATTATTTATTCCATTTTTATTTATAAAATGTTACTATTTATTTTCGTTATATTTTTAGGATATTTTTAAATTTTTAAAAATTTAAAGGATATTTTTGAATATGCCTCAAATCTTGAGGGTATTTTTGATGTTATTCTCAAAATAAGAGTGCCTTACTTGAGGTAATGATGAGTAATAGTAATGTAAATGAGACTAGGGGTGAACAAATAATCTAATCAATCCGCTTAAATTGAGAAATCTGATTCGATCTGTCGAATTCGGATAAGATTGGATTAATAAATTTTATAGTCGGATTAGATTCGAATTGAAAATTATAAAATTTGTTTAGATTCGAATTGGATTCAGATTGATAGATTTTATAATCTGTTGCATCCAATCCGAACGAAATTATTATTAAATTATAAATAAATATATATTTTATTTTATAATATATTATATTTAAATATTATGTATACTATAATTATATAAGATTATGATTTTAGCTTAAAAATATATAAATGTTGATAATAATTTAATAATATTACATATATTTTTTATTCTCTTGATTTTTTAATTGTGACTATATATAATAATAATTATTAAAAATTATTAATTTAAAATTTAAATTTGTGTATGTCATGTTTTATATATGATAATAATTCAAATTTAAAAAAATCGATATGTTCGGATTTATTATATTATCGAATCGGATTCAGATTAAAAATCTTCAAATTTGTAAGATCAAATTCAAATTGATCAAAAACAGAAAATTTTTGATCCGTTACTCACCCCTGGATGAAACTGGCGCTAATAATTTGATATCATGTAGGATCTTGCAAAGAAGTGCCATCAAAAGAATAATATTGAACATTGAGCTCACAATGGGTATCAACAATTCTAATATTAGTAAGATGAGCATGCTCAATGATATCAAAAGTGTACTTAGACTGAGAAAGATTATATCCTTTTGGAAAAAAACAACTTCAATATCCAAAAAGTAATGTAAAGAACTCAAATTCTTCATTTGAAACTGACGAGCTAATTTAGACTTTAATACTACAATCTCATCAACATCATCACCAGTAATAATCATATCATCAACATATAAAGAAAATAAAATACGACTTTTAGTGGTACACTTGACAAAGAAAGTCGAGTTATGATCACTGGAGGAAAACCTAAGAGACGCAATAAGAGTGGAGAATTTCTCAAACCATGCTCAAGAGGTCTATTTGAGATCATATAAGTCTTTCTTAAACTTGCAAACTTCTTCGTGATTACGAGGGATGCAAAGAGAGGGAACATGTAAACTTCTTCACGTGAATCACAATTCAAGAAGACATTCTTAACATCCATATGAGATATGCACCACTTACAAGTAGATGCAACTGTAATAAGTGTACGAATTGTAGTCATTTTTGCAATAGAAACAAAAGCCTCTTCATAATCAATACCATTATTTTGAGAGCATCCATTTTGCAACTACTAGAGACTTGTATCTTTCAATGTAACCATTAGAATAGATTTTGATTTTGTAGATCCAATGGGAACTAATAACTCGTTTAATTGGTGATAGGTACCAACACCCAGGTGTTTATTTGATGCATAAAGTAAATTCTTCAGGCATAGATTGCTACTAAAGAGGATCAATGATTGCCTCTTTATAGGATAATGGCTCAAAGAGACAATGAATATATGCTAAAAATCAAGTAAAATAAGTGGATTAAGAAGAATAAACAAATTCTGGTAGTTTATTAAACTTATGAGTGCATTGAAGATGACAAGAATAATCCACAATTTCAGAAGGAGCTTGGGTAACTACTAGAGGAAGGGGATCATCAAAAATGTCAAGCTGCGATGTACCAAGATCTCCATAATCAACAATACAAACCTTGCAAGAGTTATGAAGAGAAAAGGAATCATATGAGCAATAGATGAGTCAAAAAATGTAGTGGGAAAGACTTATGGATAAGACTTATCTGTATGATCAAAGATAAGATTAATATAAATAAGATCTCGCACGTAAATAGCTCAAATAATCTGAATAAGTTGTTTTGTAGGTTGGTGGTATTGTGTTATTGGTCACTTTGAGTCATGTGATAAACTAGATAAACATTGTCTTTGTCACCATTATGGTGAGTTTTTTAGATGATTCAATTCTTTTTGTTTCTAAAATTTTAATATATTTATTGGATTTCTTTCGTCTCAAAAGTGCTTATATGATACCTGTTTTTACCCAATAATTTAATTTTTTTAAGAAATCTACAAAAAGTAAATAATAAAACATAAGTTTGGTAGAAATTTGTTATCACATTCTCAATATAGTACAATGTATTTTGGGTATTTTTGTTTATTTTTTGAGACATGAAAAAGCACTTTTATCAACAAAAAATGCTTTATAAGATTCAAGATTAAATACAAAAAAATTTGTTAAAAGCGCTTACAGGGACTTATAAAACACATTTTGTACTTACTAACATAAGTAAATACAATTTGCTTATTCCAAAACAAATTTTCTCTGAAATCACTTCTAACATAAGCATAAACAAACAGAGCTTTAGTTTTTGAAGTATTTTTTAAGTTTGTTAATAGTATCAATATATTTTCACCAACTTTATCGATTTATAGGTATCATAATTGTCCATTTTGCTAACAGATAAAGTTGTATTGGAGTTCAACCAATATGCACCATGTTCAGGATGGAGGTGAACGGTGATAAATCAGAAGGATCATCAGGTAGAAAGCAATAAAGTTGATGGGTTCTATGAAGGAATTAGAAAACTTTACCTTAAGGAGGAGATTACAAGGTGGAAGAAGCTTTGGCCTAGCCAAGCCTTGGAATAGAAGGCCCTTAATTAATTGATGTATATAGTTTTACCATTTTACGAGGCCTCAAGTGGTCTTGGACTATTGTTAATATCATGTCCAAGCAAAGTAAATATTTGTATTCAATGTTAGCCAATACTAGTATTTGTTAGTTTTTAGTATATTTTATACAACATTACAACTTGTTTTCATTTTATGAACTCGAGTTTTTACAATTTGATTTTGTTGTATTTTATATCATCACATGTTTCTTTTATATATATATATATATATATATATATATTGTGAAATTTGTGAACATTGAAAAGTATACAAGAAGTTTTTCGAAATTTAACAGTATTTCTCTTCATAGTTGGCAAACACCAATTTAAGGTAACTATAAAGAAGAGTTTTGAAAATTAAAAGCAACCTGTTCGTTCTTAAACATTACATTAATGTATTCTTATTAAAACACATTAAGGTAATTTTTATTTAGGAATCAAGTTTATTTGTGAGTATGTAAAAAATAATTTTATAATTAAATGTTTTTAGTTAAAAAAAACTTACATAATAGGGTCTCTCTTTTTTTAGCTATTTAATTTTAAAGCTACCCATAATAAATAAATTAAAAAAACCAAACGTAGTCACACTATTAACATAACAAGCTAACAAAAAACTAATAATTATTAGTTATAACTATAAAATATTTATTACAATACAACTTAAAACGTTAAGGTACAGTCTCATGATCAAAGAGAATTACTTGACAAAACACAAAGTCATTTTACCTCTCCAAATTTTCCAAAAATCATTAGCCCACAAAATTGTCACCATTAATCCCAATTTTGACCCAATCAATGATATATATCATGGAAACTTGTAGTAATTTTTTTTCAGTAAAATAATAAATATTAAGAAGATCAAATACTAGATCACACACTCTCACAACCTAACATAAGGGGTTAGAGTCTAGTTCAAGAGACATTGAAGTTTAATTATAATAATATTCAAATTTAATTGAATTATCCATATTTTATAATATATTTTAGGACATTGGTTTTTTTTTTCAAATTTCTCACACACCCATGTAACAATAAATTTGTGATTACATGTTAACGTAAATTTTTTACACTGTTATGTAAACTAATTTTTGTTTTATTCTTTTTCCTGCGCTACACCTGCATCTCATAAATCTTTATTTAAAGAACTTTTAAAACTTAAACTATAATATAAAATATTATAAAATTTCACCCATTTTAAGTGGTTATTAATTTTTTTTTGTAAATATATAAAGAAGATTTGTTTGGTTGATATTTTTTTTAGCCGAGATATGAGATTTATTTTTGATAAGTATAAAATTTAAAATTTATTATCAAATTTTATGTATTTATTAAATATATTACTAAATTTTTGAAGTATTAAAATCTATCATTGAAATTATATAAATAGTACCACTTTCTTTAAAAATGTAACGGAACTTAACTTAAAATAAATCCCCTTCAATTACCAATAACCCACAATATCTCACATGAACAGTACCCAAGAATCATTGAACTCACTATAAATCCACCCTATTCCTCGCGTGTTAGGGCTTGCAACCATATTGATTTTGAAGCGACATTCATGGCTTCTCACTGTTATTGTGAATTGGAGTATAAGTTGGCTACGTTATGAACTGATAATAATTAATCCTGGAGGAAGGTTTTATGGCTACTTCAAATATTGGATAAGTTTAATAAAGCGTTTTCTAGTTTCTATTATATTTTTAGAGAAAATTTTGAAATATTAATGTGCTACTGTTTGCATACATACAAGCATTGTAATTTCTTCAAATAGGAGAAATTTGTTTAAGATTAAAACAAATGATTCCTGAGCTATCGAGAAAGCTTGAAGCAAATGATGAAAGTATTGCAAGAATGGAGACTCAATTTTTTTGAGGATTTTTGATACTTTTCACGAGAAAGGTCATGGATTATAGGTAATCGAGTGAGATTTTAGATTTTTGAGAATAATCTAGTTCTATAAGTTTCACTTGAATTGTTATACATTAACTTTCTTTGCATTTTAACTAGAGTGATAGATTTTATAAAAGTTTGATCGGAAATTTTGATATTTTAAAAATTTGAGAATAGATTTATATAAATAAATAAAATTTATTTTGATATGGTAGAAACAAACCGATCTAAATAACATGTTAACATCAAAACAATACATATATTGACGTAGGATTTATTATATGGATGAGTATTTTAATTGCAAATAACTAAAATTATAATTATTTATAAAAATTTAATGTTTTTTTTCAAAAATAACCTTAACAAAGAAAGAGTGTGAGATAGTTATTACAATATCGAAATTGTGGTTAATCAAAACTAAACATGTATTAATATTATTTTTTATACAAATATAATTACATATAAAAATACTCTTATAATAATAAAATACAAAATATTTGAAATAATTAGATTGAATTTTATTTTTGTATTTTTATTTTACTTATAAACACACGCTAAATAATTAAAAAATAAAAATTAATGTCAATATTTTAAATAATATTGTAGAGTAAAAATTATCTTAACATTTAATTTTTTAAATTAAATATATTTTAAAATATATTAAAAAATAAAAATATGATTAAATAGTCATGAAATTAATATATGCTAATAACCAACTATTATTATTATTGCCTAAATATACCAAAAATTGGTACATGATAATTAATATTATTAACATAATTATTTCAACTCGTGTGATGATTGCCACATCCATTCCATTATGAGTAGTGATGGGCAAAAAAGTCACGGTTTCGGTTATTTGCAGTTAACTGAACCGACGGTTCGGTTTTTAACCGTGTAATTTCGAGGACGGGTTCAATTTTGGGTAAAAATCGAACATAAAGGAGCGGGTATGGTTCGGTTACGATTATACTCAAAACCGTACCCACCCGTACCCGAAATTAATTAAAATTTATTTATTTAAATAAATTATATATTAATAAAAATTTATTTATTTTAAACCTAATATATAAACCTATTTACGCCGGCCAAACCCTGATTCACTCAAATTCTCAATTTTCATTTCTCATAGAAACACACTCCACTCGGTACCTCTCATTTTTTCTTAATCTCCAGAGGCCAGATCACATCCGGCCATCCCTAATTTTTCTTCCATCTAACAGCGCCACATCGTCGCCAGTCGCAGTCGCCAGTCGCTGCATCTTCGCCAGTCGTCACTAGTCCGTTCACACTTCATAGTGCCATCCGTCGCCTCTCATAACGCTAGCCATTGCCGTTCACAGTGCAAGCCATCACCGTTCACAGCGCAAGCCATCGCCGTTCACAGTGCCAACCATCGCCGTTCACAGCGTAAGCCATCACCGTTCACAGCGCAAGCCATCGCCATTCACAGCGCCAGCCATCGCCGTTCACAGCGCCAGCCATCGCCCTTCACAGCACAAGACATCATCGTTCATAGTGCCAGCCATCACCGTTCATAGCGCAAGCCATCGCTATTCACAGCCCCAGCCATCGCCGTTCACAGCGCCAGCCATCACCGTTCACAACCCCAACCATCGCCATTCATATAGCCAACCGTCGCCGTTCATTTCAGTATTGTTTCTGAAACCTGAATATCTGTTTGGAGATGCTAAAATATGGTTAACTTATATCTGATTGCTGAAATAATTATTGATATTTCTGTATTATGGTGGAAAGCTTTGCATAACCTTGAGAAACTATGTTTTTTTCATTTCAGTATTGTTTCTGAAACCTGAATATCTGTTTGGAGATGCTGAAATATGGTTAAATAATATCTGATTGCTGAAATAATTATTGATATTTCTGTATTATGGTGGAAAGCTTTGCAGAACCTTGAGAAACTATGTTTTTTTCATTTCAGTATTGTTTCTGAAACCTGAATATCTGTTTGGAGATGCTGAAATAATTATTGATATTTCTGTATTATGGTGGAAAGCTTTGCAGAACCTTGAGAAACTATGTTTTTTTCATTTCAGTATTGTTTCTGAAACCTGAATATCTGTTTGGAGATGCTGAAATATGGTTAAATAATATCTGATTGCTGAAATAATTATTGATATTTCTGTATTATGGTGGAAAGCTTTGCAGAACCTTGAGAAACTATGTTTTTTTCATTTCAGTATTGTTTCTGAAACCTGAATATCCGTTTGGAGATCTTTGAAATATGGTTAAATAATATCCGATTCTTTGAAATAATTATTGATATTTCTGTATTATGGTGGAAAGCTTTGCAGAACCTTGAGAAACTATGTTTTTTTCATTTCAGTATTGTTTCTGAAACCTGAATATCTGTTTGGAGATGCTGAAATAATTATTGATATTTCTGTATTATGGTGGAAAGCTTTGCAGAACCTTGAAAAACTATGTTTTTTCATTTGATATTGTTTGAAACCCGAATATCTGTTTGGAGATGCTTTGAAATATGGTTAAATAATATCTGATTGCTGAAATAATTATTGATATTTCTGTATTATGGTGGAAAGCTTTGCAGAACCTTGAGAAACTATGTTTTTTTCATTTCAGTATTGTTTCTGAAACCTGAATATCTGTTTGGAGATGCTGAAATATGGTTAACTACTTAACTTATCATGTCTTGTAGAGTTAGAGATTTGTGAAGAAGACATAGACTTTAAATATCATGACAAGTGAATATGTTGAAAAGGTAATCTGAGATAATAGAAAGTATATGTATATATTTTTTATATATGAATTTAAATTTTGAAAATTATTTTTTCAGAATGTTTCACCACAGTCATCTCAAGGAATAAATGACATTGAACTTAATGTGGAGGTAACAAGTGGTGGAACTTCAAGTGCCGATCAACATACAAATTTTCCTCTCCTTGTATCAACCTTTTCACTTGAAAATACACAAAGACAACCATCAAATGAATGTAGTGAGAAAGAAGATGGGAATGTTAAATTAAAGTCTGAAGCATGAGTTCATTTTGATAGGAAGAGAATTAATGGAATATGGAAGGCAATATGTAATTATTGCGGAAAACGGTTAGGAGGTGATACAAGGAATGGGACATCTCATTTGAAAGCACATACAAAAGGTTGTCCATTCAAACGTCAAGAAAGGGGTATCGGTCAATCATTGTTAAATCCTAACAAGAAAATGGATAGAATGGAATTAGGACATTGGAATTTTGATTCTCAAGTTTCTCGTGATAAATGTGCAAAGATGATAATTCTACACGAGTATCCTCTTAGTATTGTTGAGCATCATGGATTTAGGGAGTATTCACATTCATTACAACCAATATGGAAGCCTATTTCTCGGGCAACAATTAAGAGAGACATTATAAAGATTTATGATGTTGAGAAAAAAAATGATGGATATGTTGGAGAACAACAAAAGTCGTGTTGCAATCACAAGTGATATGTGGAAGTCTGGAAATCAGAACAAAGGGTTCATGGCTGTAACTTGTCATTTCATCGATGACAATTGGTATTTGCATAGTAAAATAATAAGATAATTTTTAAGTTTATTGTTGAAATTTATACATTTATTAAAATATTTTTTTAGAGATTTGATATATTAAATGATTGTATATAACAATTTTATTGTTATTATATAACTTTTTGTAGGTTTATATATGTTCCTACTCCACACAATGCTGTAGTTATTGGTCAAGAATTAATGAGTTGCTTTTTGGATTGGAACATAGATCGTAAGATTTCAACCTTAACTTTAGATAATTGTTCTACAAAAGAGAGAGGAAAAATTTAAAAAGATTGCATCTCAAGAGATGAAGTCTTCTTGTAAGAATTTATCTCTTGATTGTCAAACTCGTTGGAACTCTACTTTTTTAATGCTTAAAAATGCATTGTTTTATGAGAAAGTGTTTCCTCGTTTAAAACAATTGGATAAGAATTATAATAGTCTTCTTGATGCATTAGATTAGAAAATGGCAAGTACAATTTGTGATAAGTTAGAAGTATTTTACAAGGTTACTGAATTGATTTCTGGTTCCAACTATCCCACCATAAATATGTTATTTCCTCATATTTGTGACATCAAATTGTCATTATATAATTGGATTAATGATGAGGATGATTTGGTGAAGGGAATGACGTCAAACATGCTTGTAAAATTTGATAAGTATTGGCAAGAAGTTAATATTGTCATGGCTATAGGAGTTGTTTTGGATCCTAGATTTAAGATGAATGATCTCGAATTCTATTTTCCAAGAATATATGGAGAGAATGCCATTTTTGAAATTGAAAAGATGAGAACAAAATGTTATGATTTGATAAATATGTATCGAACTAAACGAATTTTAGAAGAGAGTCGACAAATGGAATTTTCAACACGTTTCATTGCATCTCAAAGTTCAAAAGGTATTAGTGTTCTTAATCCTAGTGGTATAAATGAGTATAAACAATGGAAATTAATGCAAAATAAAGCTAGATCTTTGAAATCTGAGTTAGACTCTTATTTAGAGGAGGCTAATGTAGAAATTTCGGATGAAGAGTTTGATATATTGTCTTGGTGGAAGTGTAATAAACACAAGTATCCAATAATGCATGATATGACTAGAGATATCTTGGCTATTCCGATCACCACAGTTGCTTCAGAATCTGCATTTAGTACAAGTGGTAGAATAGTGAGCAAACATCGTAGTAGACTCAAAGAAAATACATTGGAAGCTTTGATGTGTACTCAAGATTGGTTATGGGCTAATATTCATAAATAAAGTATAAGTTTATATTTTTAATACTTGTACATATTATATTTTATTAACAATTATTTTATGTATTATATATTAATTATTTAATTATTTATTCAAATGTTTTATAATTTATTCAGATATGTTATCTCCTGGTTCATCCGCTTTCACTATTAATATTGCAGAAGATGATATTGAGGTAAAAAAATTTACATTATTTATTAATCAATTTATTCTTTTGGTTTATAAAATTGATCTTATATGTTTGATTTTTTCAGAAAACGCGTACATTTGATGAATAATTAGAAGAAAGAAATTTTGATTTATTGTAATTGAAATTTTCTTAAATTTATTTAATTAGATTTTAATATTTGTATTAGTTTATAATATTTTATTTATATCTTGTATTTCTTGTTGATATGTATTTAATCTTATCTAGATTCATAGAAATATATATTATTAAATGTTGATTTTTTTTTATCATAAACTCAAAATAACACATTTAAATTGAGATAACAAATTCAATATCAACAATTTGTTTTAGTTGGATTGTATTGCTAAAAAGAGTAATAGAATTTTGAAAAACGGTTTTTTTTTTGGTTTTTTTATAATAATTGTCCCGAACTGTTAAACGCGGGTAAAAACCGTCCCCGAACTGCTACGGTTTTCGGGGACAAATTTTATAATTTGGTTCGGGGACGGTTATATTCAAATCCGTCCCCGTGCCCGTCCCTAATTATGAGGGATGAATATGAGATTTAGCCCATAAATATGGGCCAAAATAAAAAATAAGGAAAAATAAAGGGATGGAAATAAAATTAAGAAGAAAGAAAAAGCGCCAACTCTAATAGGGTTTTAGAAAGAAGGGTTTATCTCTGTAATTTTTGGTTTTATCGGTCACAGACAAAATGCAGAGAAAGAAGGAAAATGAAATGAAAGCAAAATAAGATGGCGCTTCTGCTAAGACCATTTCCTCCTTCTCTCTATCTTCTGCGTTTCATGGCCTCTCGTTTCTCTTCACTTTCTTCTTTTGTCTCACCCTATCATTCGTCTTCGTCTTCGTCTATTCATTCACCCTATGGCCATGTGAGACTACCCAGGTACATTCTTATCTTTGCTTGTTGTTCTTCGTTCGTTTTAAATAAACCCTAAATTGAATCATATAGAAAATAATAGATGATAAACTATTAAAGTTCGATTTATTCGTCTTGTTAGGCATACATAATAACTGTTAATGTTGTTACAGGACGGGTCTTCGGTTGAGAAGTGTTTCGACTAGCTTTAGGCTTCGAAATATGGTTACTCCGAGGGCTTTCATGTCGTCCACTACTGCAGCTGAAGCTCAACAAGGAAGTGCGAGCTCTAAAGCTTATGGGTCTGAACAAATTCAGGTAATCATGTCTGTTACAATGTTGTTGTTTGACTTGATCCAAAAGAAGCACGACTCATATAACAGACAGTCCCTGAACTTATTATTTCTGCCTACGAATGACTTAACTTATCATTTTGTATTCATTTGACACATATCACCTTCAAAATTGTTTCCGGTACATCCAATTCTTGTGATTGACATGTTACATGTGATTGAATTTTCTTGTAGTTTTTAGCTGACATGTTTTTCTACGGACACCAAATTTATTGGCTAAGGGCTTGATTGATTTGATTAAATTGCGGAAACTTCTGATAATAACTCACTATAGGGAAAGTTCAGAACGTTCTCTTGGAATTTAAGAATTACATTGCATTTGGTAAAATTATAGTAGTGATATTTCCTTTTTTTTCAGTGCATTACACAAGTTTTGGTGTTTTCTGAATTATATGTTGGTCAAGTGTTTGTTGTTATTGGGATTCATTGCGATGCTCATTGTATATTTGCCTTTTATTTTTTATTTTTTTAAATAAATGTATGACTATCAAACTTATTTAGGTGCTAGAGGGATTGGACGCTGTTAGGAAAAGGCCAGGCATGTATATTGGAAGCACCGGACTTCGTGGTTTGCACCATTTGGTATTCTCTCTCTTTCTCTTTGTTGTGGACATCATATAATATTTTTAACTCTGATTGTCTAGATTAGAACAGATAAGTTTGAGTTTTATGATCTTGCTTCTTCAGGTCTATGAAATATTAGACAATGCTGTTGATGAGGCTCAAGCAGGTTTTGCTTCAAAGATTGAGGTTGTTTTACATGTGGACGATTCCTTGAGCATCACTGATAATGGACGTGGGGTATGGCTTATTATCTATTTTTAAGAGGCTAAAAATTGATATATATTTTTTGATCACTTTGTATTGGAGTAAAAGTCGACCAAATAAGCTATTATAAGTGATCAGTCCTTGGGTCTTCGTGAACACCATATGACTGTTAATTGGGTTTTGAACAATCAACATGGACATACAAATTTATTAACTGCGTTGGTAGGGCACATTATGATTAACTTCTGTGTGTGCATGCTAACTCTTACCTCAGATGTCAACAAAATAAGTTTTAGAATGGGCTACGTGCCTAAATATAATGTCAAAGATGTCATGCCATCAATGTTTGCATCCTTGCCATTTTTTTGTTTTATCTTTCATTCATACATTACAGAACATTTTAGAGAAGATGGATATTTAATTACTGTTACAAGTTATGATAGCACTAGCATTTCCTCACTGCTTATAGTAATTAAGGAGATCAATATTTTGAACTCATCTGCTTTTCTAACGAGTTTTCTTTGTTAAATTTTCATATGTTTTGCTACTTTTCTTTTGCTTCTGCTTGCTTGCTTCAGATTCCAACTGACATGCACCCGGTGACCAAGAAATCCGCGTTGGAGACTGTATTGACGGTATTAATACTTAATTGAACATGTTTATTTCCAACTTTATGGAGTCATTATAGACTTTAGTTCAGATCTCCTAAATGCAAAGGGGTTGTGATTTTTTCTTCCCATCCCATTCACACCAGTAGTTATCAAGGTCTTAACAATTTTTTTTAAAAGTGCATCTTTTAATATGCTTGTGTTAATTATGTTTGTTATTTTGATGGCATTGTTGAACTTTCAGACAATGTTCTCGTGATGTATTATGGAAGCTGTTTTTCACCAGTATTTTGTGATAAAAGTGGCATTTGGTTTCCAGTTGCTTGGTTATCAGATTTCTTGGCATATTTTTTTCACAATGCAAGTATATCCATATTTTTTTAGGAAAGAGGTCTTGGAAAAATTACATGCAACTTTTGAGAGGCTTGTTGATTGCTATGTATATTTGATCACAATCTTTTAACATCTCAGATCATGTTCTTGTGATTTGTAATGGAAGCTGGTTTCGACCATCCACATTTATTCAACAATGATTCCTTTTGTGATGTAATTTAGAAATAGTAATGCAAATGCATTTGTATTTGTCACCCTTAACTTCTCTGTGCTTAGTTTGAATTTTTTAAATGCAATTATCTGATCAACTGGGCACATGTAGGCCTACTTTCACCAAGAATTATAAAAAGATAACATATCAAAAATGACAAGCTTTGAGGATATGAAAAGTTTCATGCTCTTGAAGGATTAAATTATGAATTTTGGAACCAACTTAGTCATGGATTCCGGATTCTTGATGGAAAACATAAAAAAACTTTTTAGAACAAAAATTCTCAAGGTGTTTGTATAGGCTTTGCTGTGAGCATCGTTTTTTCTGAATATACATTCAAATACTTTTACTCTTTATGGATTTTTGATTCAATTGAATTTTGCAGATTTTGCATGCCGGTGGCAAGTTCGGAGGTTCCAGTAGTGGCTATACTGTTTCAGGTGGATTGCATGGTGTGGGGTTATCAGTTGTCAATGCCTTGTCTGAGGTTTGCATCTCTTCTACTTCACCAGGCTTTCCGCTTTGTACCATTGAACAATATTAATCTATACATTTACTTAATTCTTTGAGGCTCTGACCTCTGAGTACATCTCTCTCTCGCTCACACAGTCACACAGTCACACACACATGCACACGCACACGCACACGCACACGCACACGCACACGCACACGCACACGCACATGCTTGTGCACATGCAAGCTTATATGGTAACCAATTAAAGATACAATACTTTTTGAACCTCATACCTTGTCCCAAAGAACTTAATATTTATTATGCAATACATTAAGGCTAATCTTGAAGAGCAATAATTTAAGATTTAAGCTTCATGACGATGTTGAGATTTATGAAATACTTGCCATTCTACTTGGTTCTTCTTATCTATCCCTGTATTATGCCTTTTGAGCTGTCTAATTATGATATCAAAAGACTCAATGTGATTCCATGCTACCTAGAAATTAGAAGTTACAGTTTGGCGCGATGGGATGGAATATGAGCAAAAGTATTCCCGCGGGAAGCCCGTGACGACTCTAACAACTAAAGTGCTTCCACATGAGTTAAAAAATCAGCAGGGAACGCGAATTAAATTTTGGCCTGATAAAGAAGGTATCATTTCCCTTAAGCCTAAGATGCATCGTGCATCTAGTAATCACTTATTGACATATTCCCAATTATTCGATGGTTATTTGATTTTTTATTCTAGTTTTGTTGACTCTTAACTTTACTTGCAGTATTCACCACTACAACTGAAATTGAATACAACACTATTGCTGCAAGAATTAGGGAGTTAGCTTTTCTGAACCCTATGGTAAAATTATTGCTTTTTTATATTTACCCATTATCTTTTGCCCTTATTTACGAGTGCTCAAAATTGATAACGATTCATGGCCTCATCATTTCATTCTATAACACACTGGTAATTGATTGTATACTGGAGGCTTATTTTTATTCCTTTTAACTTTACTGCTCAGTATTTTCTTTAGTATAGTGCATGTCCAATATAAATTAGAGCTTTCTTCATCCCCTGGTTTGTTTTTTACAGCTTACAATCACCCTCAGAAAGGAAGATATCAATCCAGAAAGGTGCCTTTCTAATGTATACTTCTATGCTGGGGGGTTAGTTGAGTATGTGAAGTGGTTAAATTCTGACAAGGTATGCTACCTTTTTCACTTGACAATTTAAATGTCTACTAAATTTCAGTTGAGAGGTTTGAAGGTGGACTCAACAATTTTTTTTTCAGTATTTGTTTAATAACAGCAGCAGTTTATTGTCTTCCAGTTTTAAAATCACATACATACATATATATAAGAATCTACGGTCTACGTAAAATGAAATACATGCCTCAAAACCTTAGCTTTTATCATAATTGTAAGGTTTGAGTCTCGAGTTTTGTCATCATATTTTGTAAAGTTTGTTGACACAAGTTCTTTGATCCAGAAATCTCTTCATGATGTTGTGAGTTTCAGAAAAGAAATGGACCAAATCACAATTGATGTAGCTCTACAATGGTAATCCTTCTACATCTTCCGTAACGCAATCAAAAGCATGTTTAATGTCAACGTTTTGTTAACTTTGCAAATTATATTACAATTTTTTTTATTTGATTAATATGATACTTTTTAACTTGCATTAGGTGTTCAGATGCATATTCAGATACAATGCTGGGATATGCAAATAGTATACGCACTGTTGATGGTGGCACCCATATAGATGGTATCAAGGCTTCATTGACGAGAACACTCAATAACTTGGGCAAGAAATTGAAGATAATCAAGGTTTGCATCTTGTCTTTTTCATTTCTGTTCTTTTTGCGCTGCAAAGTACGGAATTTGGTTCTTAGTCGAACTTATGGTAAGCTAAATACTTTATTCTCCAGGATGATTCCAGTTGTATATATAAGGGATAAGTGAAATGAACATAAAACTTATGTTTCAAATTTTTCCTCTGCTGGGTTGGGCAACTCAAATTTGTGCTTGCTTCATGGTGCAAACTCAATTTGACATCCAATGCTATTTGACTTCCAAACTAATATAGTATATATGTTATTTTTCTTGTTTTGGGGGAATAAAGTTTTCTTCAATTTCAGTGGATTGGTGGTCCACTCTTTTCTGGTTGTATTTTTTCTCTTTAATAAATATATATTTGTTTTTCTGTATGACAAAATTGTTTGGTAAAATCAACAGATTTCAGTGGCTCCTAAGGTTTTTGTGCTGCACATTACTGTATTGTAGATGATAGTAAACCACATCCTCTCTAATATCAATGTATTTCCTCCTTATTTTCTAGGAAAAAGATATAACTTTGAGTGGTGAACATGTGAGAGAGGGTTTAACATGTATTATCTCAGTGAAGGTTCCAAATCCAGAGTTTGAAGGCCAAACAAAGGTGCTTCTAGCTATATCTTTATTTAATGTATATCCATGGTTTAGTAATGTTATTGCTGAAGTGCTGATTGTATATTTGGTGTCATGTGCAACTTTGCTGGTTGTTTGGTTCGTGAAGACGAGGCTGGGAAATCCGGAAGTTCGGAAGGTGGTTGACCAAGCTGTTCAAGATTACCTTACAGAATACTTGGAGTTGCATCCAGATGTACTTGATTCAATCCTTTCCAAGGCTCTAAATGCTATGAAGGTGTCTATTTTGAATATATTTCTGCTCCAGCCTTTTCTGTATTAGATTGCTTTATTTGATGACTCTTTGTGGCATTGAGAGCTTCGTTGAACTTGAATTCTTTTCTGATATATGCTCCCCCCCCTCTTTAGGCAGCTCTGGCAGCAAAGAGAGCCAGGGAACTAGTGAGACAAAAGAGTGTTTTGCGATCATCATCTCTTCCAGGAAAACTAGCTGATTGCTCATCAACAAACCCTGAAGAATCTGGTAAATTTTGACTTGTTTATATTAGACTTCTTTAGCTTCATAGTTAAAATACCAATTTGAAATTAACGATTGTTTCTTCAAATAAATCTTAATTGCATTGTATATAATTGTTTCTTTAGTTTTTGATAAATCCAAATCTTGTTTCTTATAGATCTGAATATTATCTACAATGTATAAAATATCATCAACTGTTATGAAAAAATTTCAATCAACGTCCTAATCACAAAACAAGCTGTTAAAGCTTAACTTTTGCTCCATACAACTCAATCTCTGTAGATGACATTAGGTCTGCCCCTTCAAAGTCTTTTTTTTCCCTTCCTTTTTTTTACTATTTTTATGGCCTGTTGTAGTAAATTTTCTTTTCTATGAAATTCCAAGCAAATGTTTATTTATTTTTCCATAATTTTTTTTATCTATATTTTAAAACTCAACTCATGTTTGATTGTAAACAAAATGTAAGCCTCTTCATTTTGATATTTTTGTCCATGACGTCCAGTCCAAAACTGCATTGTCATATATGTGGATCTACAAATCAACGAATTATGATTAATAAGCTATCAGTTAATGATTGCGTTAAAAGAAATTATAAAATAATGATTCTGATATTGGTTTTTGCTTGAGAACTCTACTATATATAGAACAAAGAGCATTTGAAGCAGTTTTGGCACTAGAATCTGAACATTATAAATTTTCATCATCGATCCGTTTCTGCAGAAATCTTTATAGTTGAGGGAGATTCAGCTGGTGGAAGTGCAAAGCAAGGCCGTGATAGGCGCTTCCAGGTAAAACTATGTCAGAATATTGTTCAATCTAACCACTATGCAAAGCTATTCCTATCCACACACCTTTTTTTTTGGAATCAACTTTAATCAAAATATTATTTATATCAACAATCTTTCTGTTAAAGACAACTTGCTTATCCCGAGAGCAAAGAATAGAAGGGGAGAAGAGTTAATTGATATGTTACATCTGAATAGCACATATCTGGAAATGTTGTTTGCTATGGTGATTATAATTTTTTTTGCCGTAGTTCTTATAATTGAATTACGTGTGTTGCTAAAGAATAATGATAGCTAATATGTGTAGGCAATTCTCCCTCTTAGGGGTAAAATTTTGAACGTTGAAAGGAGGGATGAAGCAGCAATGTACAAGAATGAAGAAATTCAAAATCTGATTCTTGCCCTTGGACTTGGTGTAAAGGTTTTAACAAAGTTTTAGTTATTTTTCATATAATACCTTTATTTTCCAGCTATTTTTAGTGCTTATTTTATTGTATACTGTTTATCACCCAGGGGGAGGATTTTAAGAAGGAAGCACTGCGTTACCACAAGATTATCATCTTGACGGATGCTGATGTAGATGGTGCTCATATCCGTACTTTGCTATTGACCTTTTTCTTCCGTTATCAGGTAGAGAATGAAATAATGTTTATGCAAATTTTATTTCTTTTATAATCAATTTGTATATGAACATGTCTGCAATTAGCTTGATGTATGTAGGATTTTCTTGCTTGCAGAAATCCTTGTTCGAAGAAGGTTGCATATATGTTGGTGTTCCTCCGTTTTACAAGGTTTGTCCATAGCAATTATCGAAAAAGAGAAGATTGATTATGAAATGAAGTTTAAGTCGTTGGCTTTGCAAAATTGAACAGGTTGAGAGGGGAAAACAAGCATACTATTGCTACAATGATGCTGAACTTAAAAGTCTTCAGAGTTCCTTCCCTCCAAATGCATCATACAACATTCAGAGGTTCAAGGGTAAGACATTGTCATGATCCCTTGCCTCACGTTTATTGTCAGTGGATAGGAGGGCCATTGTATGTGTATTGTGTTGTAGTATACTGTAAATGTGCTATTTACTTCTTGAGTTGATATGAAGTAGTATTTTAAGTTTAACACAGACGTGCGTATGGGTGTGTACATGCACATGTAACTTCACTTGAGGTGATTTAGTTATGGCATGTTTGGTCTTTTTTGCCCTTTTGTTTGACATTCTTTTCCTACAATTTACATCTTTTTCTCATCAAGTAATTGAATTCAAATTTAAGCTTCCGCAGTTATTAGCTAATCCTGTCAGAAGCTCACATACAATGTCCTAGATGCATTGTTCCCTTGTTGCTTTTAATTATATTACTGTTAGCAATAATATGCTCGAGCCTTTTTCTTTAAGTGGCATTGATCACTCTGAGCACTCATCAAAGTCAGCGTTTTGTATATATTAAGCTATTTAAACTTCTTCTTCGGAGGGAAGCAAATTATATGTTCAGCAATTATCAATCAGGTAGTTTAACCAAAAGAAAGTACTTGTGTGTTCATGATATCATATATTTTCGGTATGAATGCTGTCATGAAGTATTATAACTACATGGATTGACAGAGAAGGCTGAGCCTATTGCTGAAACTGGCACACTAAGTGGAGAGGAGGCTGCGAAAACTGGAGCAAATTTAATAATAGTTTCTGTGATGTATAAAATGCAGGGCTGGGTGAAATGATGCCTGTACAACTATGGGATACAACTTTGGATCCAGAAAAGAGGCTACTCAAGCAATTGGTGGTTGAGGATGCTGCCGAAGCAAATATTGTTTTTTCTTCCCTCATGGGTGCTCGGGTGAGTTGATCGTGATTGCCAAGTTATTATTTGACTAAATCTATAGTGGCACTAGCACCCTTTTTTGTCTGGAAAAAATGTATTTGGGTTCCCTTTGTTTTTTTTTAAAAGGCACACTTGAGTCAATCTGCTTTTTAAGTGGTACTCCATTGTACCTTGTTTTTTAAAGGTACAGATTAGCCTCTTCATAAAAGGTACACCATTAGTCCAGACCACGCATGTCCCATTTTTTAAAAAAGAAAGGACTAATATGTACCTTTTTTTTAAAAAAAAAAAGGAGACTAGTATGTTACCGTTGGGACTAATGGTAAACAGGGTACTAAAGTGTCCGTCTGTCATTCTTGCCCCTCTTTCCATTATTTAAGAAACTATAGATATATGAAATCTGTCTCTTGAGTTGGATATGCTCATATGCACGATTGACTTATTTTCTCTTTCTATAATATCTTTAACATAATATTACAAGTCTACTAAAAGACTTGTGGATTAAACCAAATTAGTGTATCAACTTCTGGCCTCCAGTTTATTTGCCTTTCATTGTTCTATAATATCCCTCAATTCATGTCTTTCTCCTGCATTGTCTTTTAGGTTGATGGCCGGAAGGAACTTATACAGAATTTCGCAAGCAAAATCAGTCTTGATCAATTAGACATTTAAGGGAGGAAGCAAATGCATTGTGGCAAGACAAGTACATAACCTGTATACGCCCAATACACACAGGCAAGTAGAAACTTGATTTCAGTTCATAGGTGAACGAAAGACTCCTTTTGGAGAATATTTTGTCTTCATGGATGGCACTGTTTAAGAAGACGTCAAGTACTTGCTGCCGATTTTTGGGAATCATGTGAAATTTCTCTGCATTGTATGGGAGAGGGTTGTCTAGGTTTATGGATAGATTTTTCAGTCAAGTGTAAAAGTGACGTTCACATGTATTGACAAAGATGCACAAGTTTATCTCGTTCATTTATGTAGTTAGACTCCTTTGGTTTTTTGACAAATATTTAATGGTATGAATCCTGATTTTCTATGTGCAGTTATGTAGGATAAATTATTTTTTGTACTAAACCTAGGATAAATGACTAAATATTACGTACATCATATCGAGCTGCAGAAAAAATGTGCATGTTTGACAATTTTATTATTTGAAATGAAATTTCTATACCCTTATAAATTTTTTATTTATTTTGAAGATAATTTATCCGGGGAATATTCTATTGGTTTAAATATAAAAAGAAAAAGAAAAATACGATTTAAGTATTAACTTCACTCAGTTCAAAGTCCAATTAAGGGATCATTTTCTAAATTGCCCTTGAGGTTTGCTATATTATGTCCCTAGGGTTTATAAAATGTCACAAATGTCTTTGTGTTTTAATAGTGTTAATTCTCCATCTATTACTATTACTATTTAAATTACTATTCCTTGGTTCTGATACCAATTTTCTACGGATCAATATAATTTTAATCTAGAGTTAAAATTGACATAGTTGAAGGTCTTTGTGTATTTATTGATGGTAATAATTTATTTAAAAAACTTATTATTTTACTATATAAATCTAATTTTCTTCGGTATTTCTTACAATTGCATAGTATTCTATGTTCTTCATTATGTTGGTTACTTAATTCTAATCTTGACGCTATTAATTGTCTTTTAAAATTAAAAATTACTCTTTCATTTGTTAAATTTAATAGTTCTAATTTATGTACTAGTGATTCGATATTCATAGATTTATTTCTAAAAATAAATTCTATTTTCCTGTTTTAAAGATATTATACCTTGTTGTAAGAGAATATTTCAACATTCAAGATTCTTAATTAGCTTAAATTTATAATCATCATACTTGAATTTAATGGGCTCACCCCGGTCTTCCCTTCTGTTCGTCTTCTTTTGTTACACCTGTTATGCCTCAGCTTCGCTTACACCTCAACACCTTCCTGGTAATGGTGAGCTTTCTGCATCAGTACATGAATGGTGTCCAATAGTTGACTTACTAGAGAAGAGTAATAGAACTCCATTTTATTCAAAATATAATAATTATTACAACTTAAGGCCAACTAAGAACCTTGAAAGGGGTGCTTAGCCGCTCATAGTTACTGGGTATTTCATTATTGGATTCTGGATTTCTAGGTAGAAAGGTTTTTCTATACTTGGGTGTTTCAGAGTAGAGAGCTATGGATTTTTATCCGTTCGTGTCCCTGAAATGATAATAAGGGTTCCTTTTATAGAATAAGGAATCCCTGTTTACAAGACTAAATTTATTATTTTACCCTTGCTTTAATAATTCATCTGCTTTTCATGATAACCATTACTTTTTTCCTTGGCATATGCTGTCGACTAAGATGAGGGGTCTACATCTTTATTTCTTTTGTAGTCTTCTGCCGACAGTTGCTTTTCTTATTTTTCTTTGTCATTTTCTGCCGACTGTTCCTTTGATGATGTTGATGATGACACATCTTCATCTTCTCGATCTTTGATGCAGAGAATGCACCTATGGTCTTTGGTGGCTTTTCTGGCATAGAAGCAAAATACTTTCCTCGTTTCTTGACCAATTTCTAAGTTGTTGCAATTAAAATTGGTTTCATATTTGGTGATTTTTTCACCATCTTCTTCTGACAGAGCCATACTGGTGTGATAAATGATGATAACTTTACTGGTTGAATAATTTACTTTAATCTCAGTAGAATTGTCGATCTTTCTGAGCTCATAGTAAATTTGGCTTAGCATTTGTCCTCTTAATTCATAGAGTTCTTTTGTGTTGAATTCCTTTTCTAGAAGGGCCCTTGGTTTGGGAACCTCTCTGTTTGTGTTGGAAATTCCTATCTTGATGAAGTGGTAGGGACTAATACTTCCTTCCTCATTCCAGTCCATTAATGAACTAAAAAATCTAAGATAAACAGGTTTATCTCCTGCTTTAATTTTTCTTCTGAAATTTTTAATTGCTCTTTTAAAATTTTCTGGGAAATAATTTAATTCACTTAAATTAATTCCTGGATATATATTTTCTATTAATCCTGCATGAAATGCTTTATACACAAAAATTGGATCAGCTCCTTCCAATATATTGAATTTACTACCTGCAGGAAATTCCTTGTCTGTAGTATAGAATTTCATATCTTCAATATGTTCTTGGGTAGATTTTCTGGCTAAATTATAGAGACTTAACCATTGTAGTTTGTTGAGGTTTACGTATTGGTCTTTTTCATCTTGATAGTTGGAGTAGTTTTAGAAGATGTTTCCCTAAATAGTACTGAATGTTTTGTTATTTTTGATGTCTCTGGTGGAGATGTTTCTCTAAATAGCATTGGAGGCCTTGCTATTTTTCCAAGGTTTGTCAATCTGCTTGGAGCTGTTGGTTGTTGTTGTAGTACTACAGAATAATTTCTTATTATCTCCTCTGGAGTGATTAGTTTTGGTGTTTTGTAGTTGGCATAACTTCCTTCAGCTTCTATTCTGTTGGTGAAGGTTCTATGAGTTACTCAACTAATTCCTAGAATAGATTTGCTAGCTTCTGCCCAGTTGTTATAAATTCCTGGTTTTGGGCCATTATAGACCACATAAAATTATTTCTGTTCTTCTTTTTCTGCTTCGTTTGCCCAATTGGGTTTAGAAGTTTTTTGTGAACTGTTAGGTTCTTCCTTCTTTAACAGAAATTCCTCATTTGAGGTTCTGTTCTCTAAAGTTTGTTTTGAACATTTAAGTTCTTCATGTTTTATTCCTGTCTCCGTAAGAGATTTCTCGAGGTATAGCAACTCGAGTTGTTCCTGTAGGATTTTTATCTCCTTTTCTTTTATCTTGATCTTAATATCAAGCTGTTCCATTCCTGCAATCATAAAAATAGTTAAAGGTGCTAATTCTCTAGTAAGAGCATCAGCCAAGCTATTTTTATGTCCTGGAAGATGTTCAACATCAAAATTGTAATGGTTGAACCATTGTTGCCATCTAATTAGTCTTCCTTGTTTATAATCTCCTACAATATTAGTTCTTAAAAAATAACCAAAATTCTTGTTATCTGTTCTAATAATGAATCTAGAACTTATGACATATATTGCAAATTTCTTAATAGCTTTTTTAACAGCTAAGTATTCTTTTTCATTACTATGATAATTTAATTCTGGCCCTTGAAAAGACCCTGATGTGTATCTGCAAAGATATTCATCTTTGTCATCTACTCTTGCTTTAAGGATTGCTCCCCAATATTCTTGTGAAGCATCTGTTTCAATTATCATTTTATCATCTGGTCCTGGATGGTATAAAGTTGGTAAATTTTTTACTTTTGCTTTTACTCTATCCATATATAGAGTATCTTCTTCTGTCCAGTTCCAGACATGATCTTTTTTCAATTTTGCTTGTAATGGTTTTCTCATTTCTGCAAGTTTCTTGATATAAGCTTCTGCATATGTTAAACATCCTAAAAATCTTTGTAATTGGTTTTTATCTTTTAATTCACTAGGAAAACCTTGAATATTATTTAGTATATAAGGTTGTAGATTATGTTTTCCATCTTCAATCTCCAATCCTAAGTATTTGATTTTTTGTTGAGCAAGTACTGCTTTCTTTTCAGAGAGTACAATGCCTTCTTTTCTACATTCTTGTAATATATTGATAATATCCAAATAATGTTTATTTAATTCATTACTGAAAACCAAAATATCATCTATGTAAACACAACAAATATCTTGTAATTTCTTAAAAATATTATCTATATATCTTTGAAAAATACCTGGAGCTTGTTTTAATCCAAATGGTATTACCGTCCATTGGAATTGTCCTTGAGAACAGCCGAATCTTTGTTAATTTTTAAGATTCTTCATCCAATCTTATTTGCCAAAATCCACTTTTGCAATCGAAACTTGAGAAGTATTTCTTTCTTTTTATTAATGATAGTAGTTCTTCCTTTTTTGGAATGAAGTATCCATCATCAATGGTTTCTTTATTTAATGCTTTGAAGTTTATTACCATTCTCTTTTTACCTCTTCTTTTCTCAGCTTCTTTTTCAACTAAAAATACTGGACTAGAGTGAGGTGAATTACTCGGTATTATGACTTTTAATTCCAAAAGTTCTTTAATTTGTTTTCCAAATTCAATCCTATCTTCTGGAGTATAAATCATTGGTCTTACTCTTACGACTTTGTTATGATCTCTTAATTTTATATTGACTATTGTTTTAGATTTATTTATTTTTGGATCCAAAGGATTTTCTGAACTGACTGTTTTTAATAGTCTTCTAATGCCTGTTAAGGCTTTATCTTCCTGTATCTCATTGAGAAAAGAGTTTTGTTTTTCTTCTATATCTAATGAAATATTTTCTAGACAAGGTTTTTGTTTTTGTTGGTCTTTTATCTCATCACGTTTTCGCTTTTTATGTTGTTGCATAAAAGTTGGGTTTGAGACAGTTAGAGTTTTTCTTACTTTAGAGACATATATTGTATCTCCTTCTAAAGTTGTAAGACTTATTTTGTCAGAATGTTGTGTGAAAGGTTGGTATAAATTTAAGAAATTATTTCCTATTAACAAGTCTACACCTGTTTCTTGTTGATATATAGTGGGAATATGAAAGTTTTCTCCTCCTATTATTATATCAGTATCTTTTAATACTTGATTGAGTTTTATTGTGGTATTATTAGCAATTCTTACAATTAAATCTTTAGGTGCTTGTTTCCAGTTGTCTTCTGGAAATACATATCTACTAGCTACACACATACTAGCTCATGTATCTATATATGCATGTAAATGATAAGTGTTATAACCTTTAAATTTTAGTCCTACTTTAATGTAAGTACTATTTGGATTTGTATTACTATACAAATCATTCATTTTCTGAAGAATATTCATGATCTGAATGTTCATATTCTGAGTCAGTTATTTCTTCTTCAGTTTCTTCTAATAGATAAATACTATAAGTGTCATCTATATCAGATTCCTCAATTGGTTCTAATTCCATTTTGAAGGCTTCTTCTAAAATTTTTGCTTTCTGTGGAAATTCCTTTTTATGTTGAAGTCTGTTTGGACATTCATTTGCATAATGTCCTTCCTCATTACAGATCCAACATCTGCATTTTTTCTTTCCTGAAGGGCAATAATTCCTTTTTTCAGAAGGTTTGTTATCCTTTCTTCTAAAATATCTTTTCTTGTAGTTTTCTTTATTGAATCTCTTTTTATATTTTTGGAAATTTTGTTTTCTAAATTTATATTTTTTAAATCTTTTATATTTTTTATGTTTTTGTTTATAAGATTTTATATTACATCCATATTTTCCTGGCATTCTAAAATCTCTTGTATCACAACAAATTTTATCATTTCCTCTTATTTGTTTATATTCTTTTCTTTCTTGGCATTTTATAATGATCCAATCTCTAAGACTTCTTATTCTTCCTCCTAGAGTATCTTGTATAGTTTTTTTATTCCTTTGTTCCCAATTTTCTGTTAAAGTTTTATATAATGTTCCAAGTAATTTTTGAAAAAACATTTCTTTATAAATTGTTTGTATAGAGGGTGGTAATTTATGGTAATACATTTCATATTCACAAATAAAAGAATCTATATAACACATGTTACAAATTTCCATATTTGTTAGATGCCATTTAGCTTCATTGATTTCATTTTCACTAGATTCAGTGATAGTCCTTCCTTTATCTTCCCCAATAAATTCTTTGTATATTTTATTTATTACTGTATCTAAGTATTCTCTTCCTGTGGAAGCATTTCCTTGCATTAATAAATGTTGTTGATCTGTTAAGTTTGAAAACCAAACTTTTACATTTCCTGTCATTTTATGTGCTATAAGCACTCTACAAGTTAAAGGATTTGTTTGGGTAGTTGGAGAAGTTTTTATGAGAACGATCATCCCACTAGACCATTCATCTAAAGCTTTTTTCCTATCTCTTATACAATCTAAATTTAGAAGTTCAGATTTATAATTATCATGGAGTTTGAACTCTGGTGGAATACTACCTCTAGTTCCCCAATGCAACCCTTCCTCCATTTTAGGTAGTTGTCTTCTTCTATATGTAGTATCAGGTTGTTCTGATCTTTGTCTACTTCTTTCCTCCCTATGTGGGTCAGATGTTTCCTCTTGGTAAGGGACTGGTATTGAAATTGGTTTCATATGACCTTTTGGGGTCATGTTTTCTGGTTCTGAATCAGTTTCACTGATTATTGTCATATCATCTTCTTCTTTGTTAGTACAAAGTTTTCCAATATAATGTTCTTTTATTTCTTCATTGGTTAATGTCAATAATTTGACCAATGTTTCTATATCCCTATTCTCAGGGTTCATAAATTCTTTTTCTAATTCTTTTCTATATTCCATTAATTTGGAATTATTTCTTTATTCTTAGATTGTTCCTCATTTTTTCTTTTCTCATTTTTAGGAATCAAAGAATCTGATTTCTTCGGTGGTTCTTCTTTTAATCCTTCTAAGGGATCATATTTATGATCTATTTTTAGATTGTATATATCTTTCCTTAATTCTGAAAATTCTTTATGCATATTTTGTTGTAGTTTATTATAATCATACTCTTTTATTTCCTTTAATAGTTCTCTTTGTATATCTATTATTTCTTATAAATATTTTGTGTTTGATTCCTGAACTAGATCCATTTCCTCTGTCAATAATTGAATAGTTTCAAATAGTATTGCTTGATTTTTTTCCACACCTACTAGGCTTCCATTTATTTTTAAATGTATATTTTTTATTTTATCCTTAAACATGATTTTTTCCTAATATGCAATCATGAACTAATGCTTTCATTATTTTAACTTCATTTTCTAGTTTTTTGACTTCTTGTTGATTTGAAGTTTCTTCTTCATGATCTATAAAAGTAAATCTTGGTATGCTATTACTATTCTATTGTCTAATAAAGCTATTTTTATTGGTGTATCTATTCCTTCTCTAAAATGAGCTTTTATTAATATTTGGATTCCTCCTAAATGGATGTATCCAATTTTTTCTTTATCCTTTCGAGGAATTTTTGATAATTTGTTTAATATAATTTCCTTATCAATTAATGGTATATTATATCTTCCTTTTGCATCTGTAATTTTAATACTCATTTCCTTATTACTTATGCCATAATAGATTATATTTTTTCTAGGAAATATCTTTCTTAATAAAAATGATGGGTCTATAAATCCATCTCCTTCTTTAAAATTTAATTTTGCTTTTTGAATTTCTTCAAATTTCTTTTTACTTATTACCATTTCTTGTGAAAAACATCCTGAAATATCTTCTGTTTCTATATCTAATATTTCTTGGTTTATTTTTCCCTCTTTCATACTTTTTCTTTTTTTTATAACCTTAGGAGTATTTTTGATGAGTGTTAATTTTAACTTTCATTATGTTTCAAGGGTATTTTTGAATTTTTTAAAACCCGAAGGATATTTCTGAAAATTCTTTAAACCTTAGGGGTACTTTTGATTTTTTTCCCCAATTAAGATGAATTCGAACTAAATCTTAATCAATGTTCTTACAATTGGGCCACAGTTAGAAGAAAAAAAACAAAACCAAAGTGTGACAAAAAAAAAAAAAAAAATACAAAGATAAACGTTCGCTAACGTTAGGACCTAACGGCGTGATAAAAAGTACGAAAGAGGGAATTATCAAATTGTTCAAAAATTAACTAAAAATCCCCATTCCCACCACTTTCGAGTTTTGCCCCATTTCATTTTCCCCGTCTTTTCGTCTCACCTGTTTCCTCTCTTCCTCTTCCATCTTTTCTTCGTTGTTTGACCTAGACCCATCTCTCTCATCAAAACCCTAGCTACCATTAACGTTATCGAAGACTCTGGTCTGCCTAGATGATCGGATTGATATTATTATTTTCCTTCCGATATCTTTTTCTTTCATGGATTTAAAGGTTCGAAAGAAGTTATCTGGTTATATAATTTACATGGTTATAATTTATATGTATTCGTCTATAAATCTTAGTTTCAGGAATATTGTTGTACTGGATATTGTAATTTGGGTAAAATAAATAAAGATAACCGCTGTTTACTTTACTGATTTGGTCATGCTTGGATGTTCTATAGAGGTGGAATTGATTGTTCTAGTGTTCGGAATTTCTCTACTATGGCGAAGGTTGCTCCACCTGGTTCTCTTTCGTCTGCTTCTTTCCAAATTGGAGCTATGAAGGGTGGTTCAACGGTCAAGAGAAAGACTCCGTCTGAATTGAGAGTGAGCCACTGAATCTATAAATATGTTTTTACATCTGATATGTTCTATGGATCAGAATGGAGAGTACTAAATGTTTTGTTATCAATGGATACTTGACAGGGAGAACAGTTGAAGCGGGTGAATATTGTAGAGATTCTTGATGAATCTTCAGCTTCTATGCTTGTTTCTGCAAGGTAAGCTTTTCAGCACTTGTTTCTTGATTTAACTTTTGTAAGTAACTAGTAACGTGCTTGCTCTCTTTTTAACGTTAGTGAGGAGAACAATGGCCTAAAGAAGGCAGAGTTGTCAAGAAATCCTAGATATGTTGACACTCGTATGGATGAAGTATATCCTGCAAAAAAACCCAGGCTTAGAGTGGCCTCTGGAAAAGAAAATACTAAGGTCCATTCTTTTTCCATGATATATATTTCTTATTTTTTTTAAAGTTTCTTATTTGACTTCAATCTCCAAATTGACATTTCACTGGTACTGTGTTTAACTGCTTCAACAATTTGTTCAGGAAACTGCCTCAGTGGAGCAACCCAGTTTGAAGAATCTCTCTTTGCTCTCTGATTTGGCAGCCAAGAGAAGATTCCAACTTGCATGGTATGCCTTTCACTTCAGCAGTCGTCTTAATGAGTATAGGCATATTTGAATTCTCTATTCATAATGTTTAATCTATACTACAGCCCAGAAATTGTGGTTGACTTTGCTAAAGCTGCTAAAGATGATGAAGTGCAAGTTTGTAAGACAATTGAAAAGTGTAGTCAAAGTGCATTTCGTAGTGTTACTGAACTTTCTTTGGGGAATGAAAGATCTTCGGATAATTTAGGTGTTGATATGGTAAGTTTATCGGTTCTTTGGCTCAATTACCTTTAATAATGAATCCCTTACTTTAGATTTTCAAACTTGTTCACATAGGACAAAGCACTAAAAGGACTAGTTGCTCGTGAGTCTTTGGATATTTCTGGTGTACGCGACTTTTCTTCTGGAGGCCATGTGGATCATACATTCAGCAGTATAAGCAGTTTCTGTTTACCCGGGCAGAAGGCTCCTTTAGATTTTACTTTGAAGACTTGTATGCGGGTGCAATCCTCTTCCTCTGTTTCTTGGTCAGAGAACATCCTAAGCCCTTGTAGCAGTTTATATAGATTTTGGTGCTTACAATAAATTAATTATATCATCCCTTTTGGGTACTTTCTTTTGATGGTTTTCTCAGTTGTGCATGCATGTGTGAGATCCTTAAGTTAGGATACACTTCTATCATTGCAAATGTCATCTTTATTGAGTTTATTATTAAATTTTACATTTCTACTGAAGAGAAAAATGTACATTTTCTACTCTTGTAATACTAAAGAACTGGGCTTGAGTCCAGTGGAGTTTCTTGGTTAAAAATTGTAGGTACATTTCGACAGTGGAGAGTTATGTTACATATTCTAGCTTTAACTACTTGGGTTAATTGTCACACATTCCCTTCTTAGCTATTTAGAGGTGCTTTTGCAGCAGATCTTTTAGATTTTCATTTTGAATTCATCTTTCTAAAAATTTAAATTATATCTCTGACTGTTGTATTTTGATACATGCACGAACTATTTGTGAAAAGCACCAATATTCGACTAGATAAATAACGTCAATTTATTCTTAGACAAATTTCATGCAAGCTCTAATCTTCTTGCTCACATTTTTTTATTTTCACACACACCACAACTTATTGTGCCATTTTTCAGTTACCATTTAGATTTTTCGTTTGTGTTTTGCCTTTCTTTTCTAAGTCAGCTTATTTTTTCTTTTTGCCAATGTTTGTGAGTCAGCTTATGGTTATTCTTTAATTGGTATGTCTTTTGTAAGACAGCTTATGTTTATTCTTTAATTGGTATGTCTTTTGTAAGACAGCTTATGTTTATTCTGTAATTGGTATGTCTTCACAATTTTTAGGATTAATAGGTCAATTGTCTGTCAGACATCCATGGCCATGCCCTTCTTCACTTCTCAGCTTAATTTGTCTGGAGATCATAATAGGAAGGAAGACTCGGGTGTCATGTCTTCTTCCCAAGCATTAAGCTCTAAAATCCTGCATTCATGGGTTTATCCTCAATCTACCCTACCACCTTCAGTTATATCAGTATTGACCTCAACAACAGCTGAGGGAGGTGTGCCAATTGACTTTTATACTAGGCACAATGTTTTCTGACTTCAACTATAATCTCCTTTCTATAGATATTTCTTACCAAAAGTTTCTTGTATGTAGTGGAAATGGATTTCTTGAGAAGACGACAAGTCACATGGGAAGATTCATTTCGAAGTCTTTACTACATGCTTCGGCATGGTATCTGCAATATCTTTTATGGTACTAACTTGTAATTGCATTTTGCAGATTTTCCTTTTTGCATGTATATGGTAATGTTGGAAAGTCAATCATAATTCACGATTTATTAATTATGCTTAGAAAGATATACCAAATAACTCTGGAATTGGATAACATACAATGAATCCTGCTGTTTCCACTTTCCAGCTAGCTAGTAGCTCTACCGTTTTTACCCTTCTTCCTAGTCCTGTATGATTGCAGTATTTTATGACAATGGTCTGATATATAATTATAGAACTTTGTGCTCAAGCAAGCATTTTGGATATTTGTTGAGATATCATTCTCTTGTTATCAAATCATATTCTTGACTTTTTATGACAATTTCTTGAACTTTATATCATAGAAATTATTGATCTCTTTTTATTTGAAATACTGTAGTGTGCACTGCACATTTTGTGGTGATGTTCACTGGTCATGATGGATTTGAGGGAACCAAACCCTTGTGTAAGGCTTATGTTTCGAGGTCAACAAGAGGCTTACGGGCATTATTGAGAGAGCATGTAAGTTCTATTACTTTTTGGAGTTTTTCCTCAAAGAATGAAGATTCAATTGCCTATAAAGTACTAGTGTTTGCAGCGTTGTTTCCATTTCTGTTTTGAAAGTTGTTCTTTTGATAGTGTTTTATTCATATGCAAATTTTCCTATAATGTAATATGTTAATTGGCTTTTTATGCGAAAGTGATAATTCATTAAATTTGCATGCGATAATAGTTAATAAATTTATCTCCCTCCCTCCTTGTCTCCAACTTTGTGCTGTATGACAACTTATCAATTATTGTTCGGTTGATGCGAATTTGTCTGCCACTAGGATTATGTTAGGTATAAAAGAGCAAGTTGATTAATTGAGGAAATATTTGCTTCACTTATTGAAAGGGCATTTTTTTTGGGGGGGGGGGGGATGCATGAAAAGTGTTATAATGGTGGTCTGGAAGTGTGTGATTATTTGCTATTGTATTAAATTTATTTAACAAGGCCTAGTTCATTACAGAAAGCTTGACCAATTTTAATAATTTTAGCAGGCCATGATGCTTATGTGAGGTTAGATAATATTACAATGTTTGATTCCTTACTTGGGATCTTACATATGCAACATCTGATTTAAGCATCAAGTGTTGGCCAATCTGTCTGAAGTGTTGTCTTCTTTTGCCAACTTTACTTTCAAATATAGAATACAATCTTCTTTTATCACCTTTTATTCTGTTTAGCTACAATAGTATTTGTTATTTAGTCTCCTAAATAATAAATGTTGAAATCAAGCAGCAAGGAAATCATAAAACACTGAGCTAAACTTATGATGAATGGGTTTTATTTCAATTTAGTTGTCTATGTTGCATCTTTGCATGAAAGGATACAGATCTAATTAGAGCTTTTACTGCACTTGTTTGTAAGTTCTACTTCCAAGCAGAATCTCTAGGTTGCTGTTTTTCTTATAAAGATGAAACATGTACGTATGTGAAATGAGACTTGCATATGCAAAAGGCTAAAGTTTATTGGATAAGATGATGGTTAGAATTCAAAATTCTGTTGTACATCTAAGATTTTGGTAATATCAACACTAACAGTAAATACTATTATTAGGATGTTAATTTTTGCATGCCTCTCTGCCGGTCCAAAATAGAGCAAGTAACAAGTGAAGATCTTGTGGAGCTTTCAGAGATTGAGAAGCAAAATTTAGGCCAGGTAATGCCTATACCTCTTCTTACAGAATTGTTCAATGTGTTTACCTGATGGCTATTTTTAGGATCCATGAGGATTTTAAGATACTTTTCTTTGCATCTGAAAAACAATGCAGACTCGACGCCCGTGTTCATTGTCTGAAATTGATAATAGTCCAGAATCATTGATAGCTTTTTACGGCAACATGGATGTACATGGTTTATATGAGATCCTTTTAAATTATAGGTGTGTAAGCTAGTCCATTTCAGATATTTGATCATGATGCTTGTTGTTGCTAGATCTAATGCTTGCTGTTTCTATCCAGATGTTTGCTGACTGCTTTGGTGGGAATGGATGTTCCTGTGTTGTGCTCACCCAAACCATTTCAGAATGCTGCTTTATCTGCTCCTGAGGTTGGTACTGTATAAGATGCTGTCTACTTTTCTATCGTTTTCCTCCATATCATGAGTACCATCTAATCTCACTATTTGGAATTTCCCAATTTTGTCAACTTGCTACATTAGATATGTGTTCAGATGCATCTCTTTAGAAGATGTGTATTTGAGGTTGCCTTTATGAAAGTATTAGATTTAAGAGGCTATTTTGAATCTCACCTCAAGGCTCAAGGTAAATGGAGCACTGAAAAATTACCTTAAAGGCTACATCTTAAGAAGAGACTATTGAGGCTTATGTCTCTTCAAGGTGGAGCACATTCCTTGAGTCAAACTAGGCTTAAGCCTAGAGGTATCAAATGAGCTGTGAGTTGATGCAATTCATTTAAGTTTAGCTCACCTATGGTGAGCTGTAATTCAATTCAGTCCATCTAAATTTTATTTTAAATAGCTCATTTTTAAATGAGTTAGGTTGAACAATCCTTGAATTGGAAAAAAATAAAAAAATATTGATAATTTTGTTTTTCACTTTATAAACAAAAATGTTAGTATAAAAATTATTTTTTATTCTATGTTTGTAAAGCAAGAAAAAAATAAAAAATAATACATTTTAAATGTGTTTTTTCATAATGACATTATAATATTGTTTTTAACAAATGTATTGTTTTAGATGAGCTCAAAAGCTATTCATGAGGTAGGAGATAGTTGTAGTTCATTGGAGTCCATGAGTTAAGTGAATCAAACTCTTTCATCTCATTGGATCAAACCTTATATAAGTTAAATTGCTCATTTGATACCACTACTTAAGCGTAATAGATGAATGAACATGTCTTGAAAATTCTTCAATATTCAATTATATGTTTAAAATCTTATTTTAAATATTACTTTTGGTCAGAGTCTCTTGAAGTTTTTACCACATTGCAAATGATTTAGTTAAAATCAACCAAACACTTATACTTGCCTCCGGAAAATGATCGTGGATATGCATTTTTCAGTTTTTTTCACTAACCTTCTTTTTCAGATTAAATGCATGGAATTGAAAAGAGCAGAGCATATTGCATTTCCTGATAAAGAATCCATTATGAAAGATGGTGAACCCCAGCAAGGATCATCTTCTGGTCTGTGCTCTAGTGTTGAAGTAAAGGATGCATATCTTCCACCATGGGTTATTTGCAGTTTATGTGCTTTGTTGAGTTCTGAAGGGAGAAGCTTCGAAGCAAGGTATAATATTTTAATTTAATACACCAGTGATGATTGCTTTTAATTGAGTCGTAGAAACTTGAAAGCTCTAGAGTTTTTGACACCATTGATAATTTTGAGTTAGTGGACAATGTCAGAATAGGTTTAGAAAGGGAATTACTATTTCTCAATCATTTTTTTTATATGCCTGCACTTTATATTCCCTAGAGGAGTCATCAATGGATCAAAATCCCTAATTTTGAAAGGCTATTCCAGTTAATATTTCATTGTTATCAATCAACATGTGACAAATAATATTTTCTCTCGTTTACTGTTTCTTTTTTCTTTTTCTTTCAAAGAGGCAGTTGGTATTCCATATCCATCCTAATAGTCATTCATCCCTATCTAACATTTCTTAGTATGCACACCAGTCCTCCAATATAGATGCGTAGGTTTTTCAGCTTGCTACTTCATGCCAAAGTATAGTGATCACAATGCAAAAGTATTATTCTTTAAACCCTCTAATTTTTGGCAAGAAAAAGTCATTTTAAGTTGGATGATGAATATGTACTCACTTACATTATTGCATGAGATTCTTGGAAGTAATATACAGTGATTTTGATTTGAGCATCTGGATGGTGTACAGTTTTACAACAGAAGCCAATTCATTTGCTCTGAATGCTGCTGTTGAAGCAATTAGTGAGAAATCTGATGTTGAAGATGTAGCAAGTGAAGGCAGTTATGCTTTTGGCATTCCAGAAGCTGTCGTGACACCGTATTTGCGTTTAAGTTCATTAAAAGGCTTAAAGTACTCGGATGCTTCTTATGTAGCTACTCTTTCTCCTGTATGATCTGATCTGCCCAAACTAAATGCTCTGGTATATCTTGTGTTTTTATTGTATTGGTATATTTATGCTGGCTGCCCTATTTCTCTTTCGAATATGACATTGTATGATCTACTTTCAGATTCTCCTTTTTTGTGGTGCTAGCTTTATGAATTAACACTGTTCTACTATTCGTGGTAAGCAATTAGATATTGTTTACCAACTTATTATGGGCAAGCATCGTTGTATTTTGCAAAGAGCTCTAAGTAAATCACCAGTCTCAACTGGCTGTAGCAATCACTCATTTGATAAATAATTTTGTACGAAGCATTGGAGATCTCTCGAGTATAAAGTGTGAAATCAATAGATTTTGATCACATACGATTAACATTTGTTCGTATTTGTTGACTTTTCTGCGCAAGTGTTCATTTTACATGGTGTTTTAGGGCTTGAATTTTCTCATATTGGCGAGGTTAAGCTTGAATGATCATTCTTGCTATTTGATTTTGTTTTTTTCTTTCTTTGTTGCAATTTATAAAATAAGCAATTTTATAAAAGATCAATTTGTCAATTGAAAACAAAAATCAGGTTCAATTATTTAATAAATTTTTCTATCAATTTTCTCTGTAATACAAAACACACCTAGTATTAGAAAAGTATTATTTTATAATTTTGTTCAAAGAAAATTAGAATTGGTAATTAATTTAGTTCCTTTAAAAAAAAAAACTAGACTTAACACATAAAGCTATGGGATGTGGTCGTGGAGTTGTAGCAGTTGATCTAGATAGAATAAATTGTAAGTTCAAAGGAGTACACATGCAGTTGTTGTGAGTAGTGAGATTATCACACAATATTGGTATTTTAGAAAAAAGAAATCAATGTCTTTGTTTGTTTAAAAGCTCTAGCCTCAGCCATTTCTAGATTTTGCAACTCAATCAATTTCCAGTACATTTCCGAACAGCCACAACTAAAGTTAAATTGTCTACCATTTCTAGATTGCCAACCAAGCTTTGCCAAAAGTGATTCATCTAGTACAATTTGATCTATAATAATAATAATAATAAATAAAAAAAGCTCCACCCAAAATGGCATAATCAATAATAATTATAATATGCTTTACGAAAAATTACATTCCCTCGTTTTTTGGATCTGATCTAGTCCTTCAAGCTTTCTATCCAGTTTACAAACATTTTATTATAGAAAATTACCATACAAATCCACTTTTTAACAGAGAATTCTAGTTCCTTGATTAACATAGTTGTGTATGTAAGAATTCCTTGGTGTAAAAAACTCATTTTTTTCAACATACAACCATTACAATTGTCAATTATAAAACATTGTTAAATTTCCCATTATTTAGTTTTATGAACTTACTGGAACCTTATACCCCAAGAAAATTAAAAAAAAATAGAAAAGAAAACAAAAACATTAACTTGGAGCCATAAACTGAGATATGCAAATTTTACAATATGGCTAGTTACATGATACAAGGTTTGTAATCAATTGTCAATTACAAAGCCATATTGTAAAATACACATGTTAATCATAAACATTAAACTTTGTAATCAAATTGTTTTGCGTCAAACAATTCGTGGAGTCTCAAACCTATATTGCAAAATATGCACAGATTGTGAAGTTGTTGCAATCTTAAGAGTTTTGGCGTAAAGAGCATAATGGTAGAAGTCAAAAAAACCACTTTCCCTAGACATTTTGAAAACTCTTTTATATAAGGTGGCTTAATAAAGAGCCAAGCAAATCGAACTGGACTTTAAATAACTTTTCTATCAGTTGGCATAATACAGAGCAGATCAAAGCAAAGATTCCCACAGGAAAATGCCTTAAAAAAAAGGGGAAAAAGAACAAAGGGTAAGATCTTACGATAGCTCTCTAATTTTTCTATTCAACTTCTTCTGGTCTCTCTTTAGGATTTCGGAACCATGCCTACATAGCAGATCAGCAATTTGTGTCAACAAAGAAACCACATAAAAGCCTCTTGCATCCACAAAAATACACACTTTAAGTGTACATAGAAGTAAGAACTCACCTGAATTAATCATCTGCGTGTTCTATTGCAACGAAATTCAGCTAAGAGTGCTATATGATCAGAAGACCACTCCGGAGAAGGAAGGGCTGTGTCTTTCCTCAAGCTTTCCTCATCAATGAGCTCCAATAACGATTCAACAGTCAAAGAGTCGGCTGAAACATCAAATTAAATAGCTTCTGAAAAATAAGCAAACCATGAAATTTGTGTATAATAACACAAAAAAGAAAAATATGTCAGGCAAAGTTAACCTGTGTAAAATATGTAATCTAAGGTGCCAGTAAAATCTCGTGTGCAATTTGTAAACATTGGTTCATTTGTAGATGGATCTAATCTCCTCCTCTGCTGCTCGAAACTAAGACCAGTTCCCATTCTTGCAAATGATGAATATGCACTAACCTGAGAAGTAGCCAGATCCATGAAATCAGAAGCAATTCAAAGTAGGTAAATTTTGCATAAGGAAACATGTAATACCCAAAAAACAAAGAATAAGAAAAGATTACCAGTGGAAGCTGATGTGTCAGCTTGCTGTGGGGACGCAAAATACTAAGGGGGTCTACAGACAAATCTGGGTGCACTGGTTCTACCTTCCCAAAAGCAAGAAGTGAATGAGCAGCACTGCAATGAAGCATCAGCACATTAAAGCAACAAAGCAATAGTGAATCAACAAATAATAGCACAAAAGATCAGTGAGCGAACCTCAGAGGAAGAGTGTTGAAATCACCACAGACCAGCATTGGAATGTCTGCACTGGCAGCTATTTTTTCCAATCCTTTTAAAAGTGTATGAACCTGATTTAGGGAATGAAAATGAATTATTACTGCCGGGAAGTAGGAATAGTGATAATAATGCTATTTTAAATTGATTAGAATTTATCTAGTGGGATTGTTAATATTCCTTACAATTTCATTTTGGATGTAATTCTTTATATTATAAATTTGAATAATCTTATCTTGTAAGAAAAGTCCAATAAATAGGATATATTATTGTATGTTTAGATTCAGACTGAAATATGAATTAAATATCTTTACTCCCCAATTACTCTGATTCTGTTCTCCCTATTTGTTTATTTCTTCCCCCAATTTCTATTCTTAAAGTCCCTAACCCTAAATTCTATTCTGCTATCTCCTTTCCCTTTCTTCATGGTTACATTCAATAAAAGGCCGACTCATAGAAACCAAAGAAAAGTAAATTACCTGCCAGATCTTGACATCCTTTAGCTCATGGTGCACGTTCACATGCGTATTTGCCTGCATTACAAACCATTGTGAACATATTTAAGGGATGAATTTAAAGTGAAGATTTATTCAAATGATAAAAAAAAAAAAAAATTGACTGCATATCTCCTACAAAAGGTGGAACAAAGCGGGGAAAACACAGTGAGCGCACACTCGTAACATCATTATCAGTACAATTGAGAGGTCATTATGAGGGAAAGAACTTGGTGAGGTAATAACATCTTATCAAAGGCAAAGTTTCAAGAGACCATTACCACACAAAGAAGTTGACGTTTCCCAGGATTGTCAGCTCCCTGGTTACTACTAATTTTAGCCTCCAGAACAACAATAAGTGCAACATTATCCTATAAAAAAAAACTTTAGAACTCAGCAGGGGAAGAAATACATGTTAAATATCAATGAAGCACCTTAACCAGTCGACTTAAAGCAGTTTTCTTTTGAGTACTTGGAATCATAGCATCAGTCAAGGATTGGGCAGCCTTGTTAAATTCAACCTGCAAACAAACAAAATTTTCTTCAAAAAGTTCAATATATATAATAACAGAAAGGCAATGTTAGCACATGTACCCCCATTTTTCTTTGTACCTCGTATTTTTTTACGTGAGAAAATCTGTCTCTGCGGAAAAATGTTGCACAACCATCAATAGTCTGTGTATTTCCAGTATAAACCTAAAGTTGACATGCACATAAATCAGTTAAAAGTGAAAACAAAATTTCTGAGCAACAATAATGATAGAAAATAAGTATTGGGAAAAAAATCATTTGTGAACCTCATTTGTTTTCCTCTTGTACAAAGCTTGGTAACCATGCTTATCAAGCTCAGGAGCAAAAAACTCCTCAAAGTGATCATTTTGAACCTGAGAAAAACAGGCCAGGGGTTATATGCAAAGAATAACAGACCTTAACCATAAGTAGAAAAATAGAAACAGCAAAACAAAGTTCCTTCATTCAAAACATATTTAAAAAAATATGTTAGAATATAGGGAGTAAATCCTAAATATTGTTTTGATCAATAAACGTTAAAACCTTTTACAATTTTCCTTTTCAGGTTCTCCAACATATTTCCTTTGCTCACCAAAAAAATTGCTTCCATTATACAGATAACGGCAACAAAATACCATGATCCTAAGTAAATAACATAGTGGATGATCCAATGAAAGTTAACACTGGGTTGCAATTTTCTGTCATTAGAAGGAGTAAATGCATTTTATTGAGCATTCATTGTATGTGATTGTTGCTAATCCAAAAGATCAAAGAGAGAAAACAAAGTTTTTTTTGTCGAAAAGGAAATGATTCCATTCATATAATTCAAGATTTACACAAGGCAGCCATGGCTGGCAGAAATTAACTTATCAAGTCCATCACAAAACAAAGTCTAACTGATAAATTAATTGCAAGAAATCAAAACAACATTTCATATCCATAACAAAGGAAGAAATAATTATTAAAATAAGCTCGCATTGAACTTTATTAGCTCTTTCCACACATTTCTCCAACACAGTAATAGGTCTCAAAACTTGGCATATCTAGCACACTATCAATCATCTCATTTTCCTAATGTGGTTAGATGACTAGCATGTTACTAGGTAAACATTCATGCTATTTAGTATGATCACTTTCATAGTTGTCTAGATCAGAATTTCTTCAGAAAATACTTAACTAAGAGAAGCTAAATCATCTCTTGCTCTATCTATCTTGATGAATAAGCATCTATCCATGCATGAGGTAAAATGTAGTCTACAAAAACGTAATAATTTTGCCTGAATTTTCAAAACTGTCCGGGAAAAAAAATCCTAAAATTATAATAAAAAAGCAGTATACCTCTTGCAGACAAACAATATCTGCACGATAACCAACTATTTCCCGCAACAGATTCTGTCTACGGTATGGCCAAGAAAGTGCCCATGAAGGGCAGTAACCATATAATTCATTTGTGGCATATGAATCAGAGAGAATATTATATGATAGAACAGTAAAATTTCCTGAAGATGAAATACGGCTATCTGAATCTACATGGCCCATCATATCAGCTCCAACAGGGATCATGTGGCGTGGAGTGGGACAGGGTGCCGGAATGACACGAGAGGTCAGAATGGTGTTGACATGTCCAACAGGTAACTTTGTTTCAGCATCTACTACAGCACATTCAAACTTGAGGACATGTCCAATATCGTCAGCTGTTGGTGTATATGTTTTGGAGCGTCCTACTTCAAACCAAGTTTCACCACCGCTCCTTTGTGTAACGGCTGCGGGATAAAGAGGTGCAGAGCCATTTGTCAAGCTAGGGTTTGATGCTGAACCAGATAGGGTAGAATTGATAACTCCAGAACCTGAGCTATTGAAGCGCCCAAACAATTCTTCCTCTTCATTTCCATTTTCATTCACAGCACTAGCAGCACGATCATGCAGAACACGATGATGCTGCCATGCATCTGAGAAGCACTTGGGAGAGCAATGGTAACTTTTGCCAACAGGTATTTTTGCCTTAACACAACCAAGACACTGCAGTGTAGCTTGCTCAGATGGATGTATACTACAGAGAGTAACTTTTTTATCACTTTGTATGCGATACCTGCCAAAAAAATACAACAGTATTACACGAACACCTAGCAGAGGAATAACCTCAGATTTCATGGTTCAGCAAATTTCTTTAGGCCAATGGAGATAAAGAAATGGAAGATGTTTCCAATTCAACACGAAACAAAAGAGACAAAAACTATCATCTGCACAATCTCCAATTTAAGGCAAGAGATTAAATAAACATAAAATAAATGATAAATGCAGTTGGAACAGTGAACAATAATCCCCCGTAGTTTATTAGTAAAAGATATTATAAGTCAAAGTAAGTCAAAATACTCACTAAAATTAGACAAACCCATAAATAAGGTCCATGTCTATTTCAAATACTTCGGACATAATAACAAAATTAGGCGTTACAAGGAATAAGACAAACCATTAACAAGGTGAAAAGGATGAAGCTAATGGTAAAAGAGTTTCAAATTCTAAAATAAAAAGCTCTTGTACCAACATGAAAAAATGTCCATAACAACCACCAGAAGATAAAGCCAAAAGTAAATCAAGCCACTAAAAATCCACCAATTAGGAAACAATAAAATTCAAATTTTGAAAAACAAAACACAAACATTCCCAGAGCCTCCAGAACGTACAAAATTTCCCAAAATCAAATGCACAAGGATAGAAAACAAAATGCCTCAAAAAGGCTAAAAGAAAATGAAATAACCATGTTGGGGGTTCAAAGAAACTTACCACTTGTACCTTAAGAAATGACCCTCAAGTGGGGCAGACTCGGGTACATCATCGGTGCTGACAGCCTTATCGGGTCGGCGTAGGAGCACGTAGGGCGTAAGCTCACAGCCAACAATGGGAATTTCAGAGGGAAGGTGCACACGTAGCACGTTAAGCATGCTTTTTCTTTTAATCAATCTCGGACGCTATCGTCACAACAATGTAACCCTATCAAACCTAATTGAAATCCAACAACATAAATTCTCAAATCTTCTTGGAACAAGCTACGGGTGGGTAGGCAGACATGTGGCGGATCCGCCATTTACATTACCAGAACACCCGCCAGCCTTGCCGTCGAACTCAAAACCAAAACCCTAGAAATCACAAAACCCACAAAGCCCCAATAGAGAGGCCTCCAAGAATCAATCAAGAACAAGAAAGAAACAACAATCGACAATTCCACAGAGGGAAAACGCGGAAAGGAACAAAAGGAGACAAGGGTTTAGTATTTGTTAAGGAAGAATTCAAAGTGGGATCGGATGGAGAAGATGGATCAGAAACTAGAGAGAGAGGGAAGATTTGGGGAAAAAGGAGATCGACAATTAGGGTTTTACTTTAAAGAAGGAAGTGAAAGTAAAACGTCGAATCACGACGATTCACGAATGTGCTCCGATCCTATGTATCGAAACGACGTCACAGTGAGAGACAGAGAGCAATAGAAAGTCAGGGTATACGATTTATACGAAATGACTTGCGTATTATCCTTCTCTCCCTATCCCAATCATGTCTTTTATTTCGACCAAATGAAATACCAATCATTATTGACCCAAAATTATAGAAAAAAATTAATTTTGTAAAATAACTAAAAATAATTATTAATATTGTTAAAAAACATTTATAAATTTATTTACACAAAATTCTTATATAAAGAAATAAATATGGATATTTGATCTTATATTTTTCTTTTGTTCATTTTTTCCCTAATATTAAAAATATAAATTAAAATGTCATATAAATAATAAAAGTTAAAGATAATAATTAATGTACGTAAATATTATTTTAAATAATTATTTATTCTTTTTATTTAAATTATTCGACTAATAAATCATTTTTTTATCATCCTCGTAATTTCTTCTATTCATATATATATATTTATTTAAAAAATAATTTTAACATAATTCTATCTTATAATTTTAAAATTAAATTAATTATAAATACCATCTAAATTATTAATTGAAATGTTACGTTAAAATTAATTTTTTTCTTTATTAGTCACGTGAAACAAACTTATAACACTAATAAACTATATATTAAGGTTTAAAAATAGGGGAATAATTTGTTGAGCAAATTTTAAAATCATATTTTGTATCATTATTTTGTGGATCTTTAATTGTATTATTTATTTTCTTTTTTGATGTTAATAACTAAGGTACTTTATTTAGTAGTGCATAACAATACTCAAAAATCATATTTAACCTAATAGCAATACTATAAAAAAACTAAGAAATAGCATATTTCACAAATTTGATCCACTAGTATAATCTTAATAAAACTTTATTTTTCTGTGTTATTTATTTATGTATGTATTTTTTAATTAAAATGTACAAAATAATTGAAAAGCTAAATAGACGAAAAGAAAAAAAATAAACAAAAAGGAAGAAATAGATTACCACATGAAACTATACATTGTGGAAGAATATGTCTTAAAACAATGTATTAAGACCATTTTCAGAAAAATGGTTCTTCTTGACTTCAAATCTTTAACAAACACCTGGCATTATTGTGCTATAATGTTAACAAACAAAATTTTACCATCATTATTATTTTATTTTAATCAATAAATATTACTTTAATGTTAGAAGATAAAATCTTATTGATAATATTATATCTTATAATCTTTATTTTAAAAGAAAATATACTTAACAAATTTAACAATTAGATCGATTATCAAAATTTTGCACATTAAAACCAAGATAAAATGGGAAAAATAAACCTTTGATAAGATAATAATACATGGTTATGTAAGGGAGCCCCTCTTAATCCCTTTGACATATAAAAAGAAGAAAAGGAAAAAAGTAATATTAAACAAATTACATAATTAAGGTAATTAAAAGAAATATTAAGAAAAGTGATCACATTTTAGATGGACATTCTTCTTCTTTTCATAACATGTCTATTTAAATCAAGAATGTCAGCATTTTTAACATAATCTCTCCTATCTATATTTTTCCAACATCAAATTCAAATTCTCTTTTTTCTTTTCCGGATATATTCTCTATAAACCTATGAATATTTCTATTATCAAACATACAATCAAAATTTGTTTAACCAAATCATAATTAGAAAATAAGTGATTTTGTTTATGTTTCAATCCATAAGCACTTTTTGAGTATGGGGAGAGGAGCATATTGTTGGAATTCGGTATGCTTTTTAAACTTTAAAAAAGGTGGACTCAAATAACTTAACAATATGATATAAAAAAATAAGATGTATATATTGTAAGGTGTTTAATAAATTTATTTTTTAAAAAACTACTGGTTATGAAAATATAATTAAAATTTTATATGTAACGTGGCTTTTGAGTAGTATTCTAAATCATTATTATATCCAAACCATTAAGTATATAATAAAAAATAAAAAATATATAATTATAATAAAATCATGGGCTTATATTTAGTCTTAACTTACACTATTCCAAAGTAGTGTTTCAAATAATTTTGATGTTTTGTAAAATGATTGTGAAGTTATACTAGTAATTAATAAAGACTAAAATTTATTAAATAATTAAAGGTAAAAATTATTCAAATAAGGGTAAAAAAAAATTGTAACATATTCTCCTTAAAAAAATAACTATATTTCACAGGAAAACATCTTTTAAAAGTAGTTTACCGATCAAACATACTAAAAAAAAATATTATTCAAATTTTAAAAATAAACTTTTTTTTAAATTATAAATAAAATGTACTATTACCTTCCACCATAGAAAGTGTATGGCTCATATACGTTAGCCAAGTACTTAGCTTGATCCATAGCTTTTCTACAAATCATTTCAAGTTTTTGAGACTTCTTTGCATTCAATAAACTCATATTTTAAAACCCATTTTTGTAAATGGTATCCCTCCAAAGATGAGAAGAAAATTCATCAAAGTTGAAGAGCTTCATAGGTGGAACATAAATTGGTCTATCATTTGAGTCTATACATGGAGATGCATTGTTGAAAATAAATCAACATCAACCCAATAAATGAAGTGGTTGAAGGATGTAGGAAAATAAATAGAGTGGTTGAAGGATGTAGGAAAATAAATAGAGTGGTTGAAGGATGTAGGAAAATAAATAGAGTGGTTGAAGGATGTAGGAAAATAAATAGAGTGGTTGAAGGATGTAGAGAAATAAATGGAGTGGTTGAAGGATGAATAAATAAGGTGGTTGAATAATGAATAAATAGGGTGCTTGAAGGATGAATAAATATGGTAGTTGAAGGTTGTAGAAATGAGAAATGTGTAGATAATATTTGTATGGCTAGAATTATTTCTTAGTTTTATATTTGTGTGGTGTAGATTGCATGGTGAGGACTATAAATAGCCTACCTTGCATTTGGTTTAATCATTTCATAAAAAAAAAATAAGTCTTTGTATTCTTAGTTTGAGTGTGAGTTGAGAGCTTTATTTTTGAGTGTTTGTATTTCTCTTCAATTTGTGAGTTGCCTTTGAAAGGTGTTATAGTGGGTATAATACAAGTAGTTTGTTTACTTGTTTGAATCTAATATTAGTAAATTTAGAGTTGTTTATTCTAAATTTTACTCAACAATTTGTATCAAAGCAAGACGATTAAGAATCGTTCTTAGTGGAGTTATCTTGAGTCGTGAGGAGTTTGGTACTCTGCAAGTTTATTAGTCAAGCTTGTTCGATATAGTCAAAATCTTGTCGACACGATGGGTGATCTTCAAGTAGTTAGAGGAATCAAGAAGCTCAACAATAAAAACTATAACACATGGGCAACATGTATAGAGGCTTACCTACAAGGTCAAGACTTGTGGGAGGTTGTTGGTGGTGATGAAGTTACACAACCAATAGTGAAAAATGCAAACAACATCTTGCGTAAGTGGAAAATTAAAACAAGCAAAACGATGTTTGCTTTGAAGACCACAGTTGAAGAAGAAATGTTAGAGCACATTCGGGATGCAAAAACACTAAAGGAAGCATGAGACACTCTTGTTACACTTTTTTTCAAAGAAGAATGATACAAGATTGTAACTTCTGGAGAACGAGTTGTTATCGATGGCGCAACACGACATGACGATTTCCCAATATTTTCACAAGATAAAATCGTTATGCCGCGAAATTTTAGAGTTAGATCTGAAAGCTCCTATTGGGAAAACGAGGATAAATATAATAATTATTCATTGTTTGAGACCCAAATATTGAGGGTTTGTTACCGATATATAAGGATGGCCGACACAACCATCTCTTGTTGAGTTTGAGAATTTCTTGACCGGTCAAGAAGCTATGGCTAAGCAAATAGGAGGAGTCTCGCTGAAGGGTGAAGAAGAAGCGCTCTACACTAGCAAAAGTAGAGAAACTTTCAAGCGATACAATGGAAATAGATATAAAAATGATGGCGACAAAGGAAAAATTCCTCAAGGAAAAGGAGGCTTTTGTCCTGGGGGAGCTTGGAAGAACCGCAATAACAATAGAAAATTTGATGGTGAATATTACAACTGTGGAAAGATGGGTCACATGGAAAAAGATTGTTGGAGTATGAAAAAGGTTGTTGAAAGCAATACATCTACTTCCACTTCTAAGGAGCATAGTGAAGATGGTTGGGATGCCGAAGCATTATTCCCTACAGAGGAAGAAGAATTAGCTTTCACAGTAACAACATCAGAACTTGTACATGAAATTGTGAAAATCAATGGTGGTGTGGAAACTAAGGAGAACATTGGCGATACAGAGACTATGGAGAACAATGGTGGGATAACATTGGTACATCTCTCAACCGTTGTTTCTACAATCAAGGATAGACTCAAAGATGCAGATGAAGAGCTTGGTGACAACCACAAGATGGATCATTGGATAGAAAATTCAAACACCAAGCACTTTGAAGAAGAGCATCGTGTTCCATCTGACCGGTAGACAAACCTAGGTAACATGGATTCCAACTATGAACAAGGCACATCTTCTACAAAGTATGATGGTGACACAAAATCAGATAGATTGATAGGGAGATCGGGTTATGATAGCATAAGATCTGATGTTACAAATGGATGATGTTATTGATTCTGAGATGCCATTGGAGGAAGATGATGAGATCCAATCTCATCCTTCGTCAAAGAGTAGATCTCCGGAGTCATCTCTGAGGTTGAACGGTCTGATAATAATGACGATAGCATCAATGACACCTTCAAAACAACAAACGAGTCAGAACAACCTAAGCCTAGCCCTACTAATCCCACAACAACAACAAACGAGGAATGGTAGTGGAGGAGCTGGAAGAAAGGATTGTTGGAATGAAGGTGCTAAGATAGTGTTGATCGATGCTCAGGGTGAAAGGTATGTGGAACTGAGTAAAGGGAATCTCAAGCAAAATCATTGGAAAGAGGTTGACGATATTATGAATAGTAGAGAGGACTTTTCAAAGAATTCTAAGACTAATATTCAATGTAAGAATTGAATTGATACCGTGAAGAAGAAGTATAAGAGTGAGAAGGGTGAAATTGTTGCAGGTGAAAGACCTAGCAAGTGGCATTTCTTTGAACTACTTGATGAGCTAATTGATCATTTAGATCCAAACGTCAGTGATGACGTGCTAAAACAAGTATTTAGCCAATTTGGTGAGGATGTAGTTGAGAGTCTGAATGGAATGATAATTGGTAAGTAAATCGTTCATCTTTCATGGGATGACACCTCAAGAAACAAGCAGTGGAGAGTGGGTTAAAATAACAAATGAAATTAGAAGGCATACCCAACATTTTGAGGGAATCAGATGCAAAGTGACAGATGAATGTGAAGAACGTTTTTCTTCATGGAGAGTTGGTGTTGAGGGAGAATGTTGAAAATCAACACCAACCCAATAAATGAAGTGGTTGAAGGATGTAGGAAAATAAATGGAATAGTTGAAGGATGTAGAGAAATAAATGGAGTGGTTGAAAGATGTAGAGAAATAAATGGAGTGGTTGAAGGATGAATAAATAGGGTGGTTGAAGGTTGTAGAAAAGAGAAGTGTGTAGATAATATTTGCATGGCTAGAATTATTTCTTAATTTTATATTTGTGTGGTGTAGATTACATGGTAAGGACTATAAATAATTTACCTTACATATGGTTTAATCATTCCATAAAACAAATAAGTTTTTGTATTCTTAGTTTGAGTTGAGAGCTTTCTTTTTGAATGTTTGTATTTCTATTCAATTTGTGAGTTGTCTTTAAAAGGTGTTATAGTGGGTATAATACAAGTAGTTTGTTTACTTGTTTGAATTTAATATTAATAAATTTAGAGTTATTTATTCTAAATTTTACTAAACATACGTTATAATGTTCGTAAGGCTACTTTGCATGATCTTGGAATTGGAATTTTAACGGGTTCACAATTGAAGAAACAACTTGTTAAATGTTCATATTTGTTAAAGGGGTTATTTATTCAACACGAAAGTGACTCTTTTTAAATTTATTTTTTTCTTTTTATTCTTCTTAATAGATATCTAAGAATACTCTAGTTTAACAGAAAAAATAGGACTTGACTAATTACCACATCTAGAACACCCTTTGGATCTACAGGAAAACCTATGAGCTGTCCTTTTTCATAGTACAAGACTATTGGATCCATCATCCTGAAAATAAAAATAAAAGTCATAAAAAAATTAATTTTTATTTTTTTCTCGCTAAACCATGAGAAAAATTTATTAAACTGAATTCTTATGATTTAATTAGATGATATAATACCTTTTATTTAAATAGTTTTATTTTTAATATTCTTAAAAAATATTTATTTATTTTTTATGACGTAATGAATATATTTTTTTTAACGTCGTTTTCAAATAAATATATTTTTTAAAAGAAATAATAAAAATAAAATTATTTTAAATAATTAAATCATTTATAAAAAAAAGAATTATTATTTTAAATTAAAACTAATTTTGATAATAAGTAAACGTTTGCATATGTACAAGAATGGAACCAAGATTACCTATTTCCTTCCATCGATCCAAGGAATGTTTCATTAAAAGTACTTTCAATGACACTAGGCCTTATTATGACTACTGGAATCTCCTCTCTCATTTTATTAATCACCATATCTCCCATTGCTTTTGTGAACACGTAAGTAACTTGCCATCCATATGTTTTCATAATATGACTTTTCATAAATTTGTTGAAGCCTCTTGAAAAGCTCTGTATTTATGATCTTAAATATAGCACAACCATAAATTATCTACGAAAAAGGAGAGAGAGAAATAATAACACAAAACTTTGTAGCTATAAAGATGGGTTATGTGTTAGAGCCTTTCTAGGTAGGTGATCAATTTTCGAAGAAAAAGAAAAGTGAAAGTGAAAGTAAAACTAAGTAAAGTATAGAAGATTATAAGAGATGGGTTATTATTCATATTATACCACTTTTAATCTTTTTTAAAAAGATATGTTTTTAAGTTATAAAAAATATATTAACAGTGTATTTTTGGACATAAAAAAGATATATGTTTTTTTGTGTATAAAATACAACATGAATATTGTTGGTGTGTGTTGTCGTGCATGCTGCATCAGTGACAGACATCAATGTTTAGTGGAGTAAATAATGACACACAATAATATTAGTGAAACCATAAAATATGGATGTGAAACAGCTGTATGTGTACAGCTATTGCTAGGGTTAGGGTTTGTTTTCATTTTTCTTAGTATACATAGATGAATACTCTTGTACAGATACAGAATAGAAATGATATGAAATATATATGATAATTATCAAAGAAACACAATATTTGACACTGGTTTGATCTAGTGTGCCACGTTGATTTATGTTCCTCTCTGAACTGGTTTGATCTGGTGTACAGACGCTCAATAGATTGTGTTAATCTGTGGGTATCTGGCTGATTATTTGGCTAGGATCGGGGATACCGTTCTAGCTGCTCTGAAGTTGAGTCATCAAAAAAAAATTCACTGTCGAAAGATCAGAAGAATACCTTCTCTGCCATTATATTTGCTAACTCCTTTTGTATCCAATTTCCTTCCTAACAAGCTCCAAAACCCAACAAAGGCAGCACTTCCTCCTGAAAGATAAGCCCCAACAAAGTTGCGCTACTCTGATCAGCCTTGCGCTTGGGGTCTAAAGTACGACTAACCTCCCAACTCCGAAAGTAGCTTGGTAGAACATCACAGCATTGCAAGCCTTCAACAACTGTGGCTTCATAGTAGCTGAAAGCGATGACTGGCTCGGACACGTGGACATCTGCTCCGTTTTGAACCTCTGGCTGCACCATTTCGGTTGATTTGAGAGAAGAGAAAATGAAGCTCTAGAGAAGAGAGCCTGCAAATTTGGAAAGGGAAAAAATGGAATGCAGAAGAAGTTGCGCGAATTAAGGAACATAATAGAAGAAGCTGCGCGAATTGAGGAACGCAGTAGAAGAAGATGCGCGAATTTGAAAAAAAATTAGGGTTACATTCTGATTTTATATATATATATAGTAGCTAGTGTAAAAAGGGAAAAAAATAGAAGTGATAGATTCATGACAGAATCTAGAGATTTAACCACCAATTTCATATTGGAAGATTTGACTACAAAAATGACGGAAGTGATAACTAGAGCTCACATCACCTCACAACCTCCGCTAACTGAAGCGTCGACTACTCCCATTAGTATCAAGTTGGGAGGATCGAACTATGCCTTGTGGTCCCAGGTGGTGGAGATGTATATCTCTAGCAAAGACAAACTGAGATATATTAATGGGGATTTTCCTCAACTTGCTAAAACCGATCCTTTATTCAGGAGATGATGCACTAAAAATGTCATTGTCAAAGGATGGTTGATCAATTCGATGGACCCCTCCTTGATTGCAAATTTTATTCGATTCCCAACTACGAAACAAGTTTGGGATTCTGATGCTACCACCTACTATGATGGGACAGACACGTCTCAAGTGTATGATCTTCATCGTCGAGTTACTCGTATGAAGCAGACATGTGGATCCATTGAAAAATACTACAATAACCTTCAAGGGTTGTGGCGAGAAATTGATTTTTGTCGTCCTAATCCAATGGAGTGTGCGACTGACATACAAAAATACAACTCCATCGTACAGGAAGATCAAATGTATACCTTCCTCAATGGACTTGAGGACAGACTAGATAAAACTCGAAGTGATGTGCTTCAAATCAAATCATTCCCTACGGTGGAACAAGCCTATGGATTCATCCGTAGGGAAGAGGTCCAGCAGACCGTGACGATCACGGGTGTAGATATGACACCCAGAGTAGTTATTGCTTTCAAAGGGATCAAAGGACACCATAATCCAATGCCACCAAAACCGGGAAATTTTTTGGGTAGCAAGAAATCCACGAGAAATCCACCATCTATTGACATGAAATGTGGTCATTGCGGAAACTCCAAACGTACCCGTGAAAACTGCTTCAAACTACATGGGTATCCAGAATGGTGGAATGATCTTCAAACACGGAAGAAACGGGAAACCACTGGGCGAGTCGTTGTGGCTACCAATAATGCATCACTATCCCTTATTTTTCAAGCCGAATCTTCCCAGAATCCAAGTATTTCAAGTAAAGCATTTCATATCTCTACTCGTAGTGATAATGAGGATTGGATTCTAAACTCTGGAGCTACAGATCATATGACATTTGACTCAAAAGATCTCTCCAATACAACCCAGTCGAGACAGAGCCGTGTTTCCAATGCCAATGGGGTCACTTATCCAGTTACAGGGGGTGAAATAGTGACTTTATCTCCTTCATTATCATTATCTAATACATTACTTGTACCCTCTCTTTCAAACAGACTAATGTCTGTAAGTCAGGTCACTTCAGATCTTAACTGTGTAGTATTGATGTATTCTACAGGATATTCTCACTAAGGAGATCATTGGGCGTGGTAATAAGAGAAGAAGGTTATATTGTGTTAATGACCTCAGTTTCAGAAGAGCCAATCATATGCAACACACCGTTAGTAACAAGGAACGACAGATTTGGTTATGTCATCGTCGATTTGGGCATCCATCATTTGGGTATTTAAAACACCTACTCCCTGGTTTATTTTCAAATATCACACACTCGGATTTCAAATGTGATACTTGTATCTTAGCAAAAAGTCATGGGGTGTCTTATCCTATGAGCATGCATAAAAGTATGACTCATTTTGCTTTAGTACATTCTGATGTTTAGGGACCTTCCCCGGTCACTACATCATCGGGTCATCGTTGGTTTGTAATTTTTGTTGATGATTGTACACGAATGACATGACTTTACCTTCTCAAACATAAAGATGAGGTATTTTCTACGTTTCACTTGTTTCACACCATGGTTCAGACACAATTTTTTGAAAAAATTAAGATTCTTAGATATGATAATGGAGGGGAGTATGTTAATTAACAATTTCAGACATACTTGGACAACTATGGTATTCTCCATAAAACCTCGTGTTCACAAACCCCACAACAGAATGGGACTACAGAGAGAAAGAATAGGCATATTTTAGAAACTACTCAGGCCTTACTAATTGGTGCACATATGCCTAGTAGATACTGGAGTGATGCTGTTACTATAGTTATGTATCTATTGAACCGTATGCCCACAAAAACCTTACAATTTCAAACTCCATTAAAGGTGTTATCTGATCATGTTCCCTTGCCTACTATTTTGATGCTTCCGCCTCGAATTTTCAAATGTGTTGCGTTTGTCTACCTCCATAAAAATTAATGAACTAAGTTGGATCCATGTGTTGTCCGATGTGTATTCTTGGGGTATGGCGTACAAAAAATGGGATACCGATGCTATGATCCTATTACTAAAAGAATCTACATTACCATGGATGTCACTTTCCTAGAATCTGAATGTTTTTTTCCATCATCAGTATCCAATTACCCTCTTCAGGGGGAGAGTTACGGTGAAGAGCGAAATTCGCTTGATGTTGAAGTATTAGACATTAGTAACAATCCAACATACTCAAATAATGCCAACAATATGGATGAGCCAGTACCTAGACCCGAACTTGAACTTCTCAGAACTGAATCTGAACTAGTGGCTGAATCTCCAGAAGATGTAGTGGTTGATGCACCCCTCCACTCCCTAGTACCCAATGATCCTCCTGCTGAGAATACTCCTGAGGTAAGCTATCCTATCACACTTTTACAAACTAATGTTATAGATACACCTATTGGTTATGTTCTACCTTTCAGACACAATCGAGGAAAACCTTTGTATCGATACTCTCCAGACAAAGAAGAACGACAATCCAAGTATCCAATAGCCAATTATGTATCTACTCAAGGGTTATCAGAACCTATAACGGCGTTTACACAAACACTCTCCTCGTGTCAAATTCCAAGTAGCATTGAAGAAGCCCTATCTAATCCAAACTGAGCTCAAGCTATAAAAGAAGAATTTGAGGCATTGCAGAAGAATAACACATGGGTGTTAAGCGAACTACCTAAAGGGAGGAAGATGGTAGGATGCAAGTGGATCTTCTCCATTAAGTATAAAGCAGATGGGTCAGTTGATCGATACAAGGCAAGGCTTGTAGCAAAAAGGGTATACACAGAAACATGGTATAGACGATCAAGAAACCTTCTCACCTGTGGCTAAACTAAAAACTATTAGAGTTTTGTTATCTCTTGCAGCAAATTTAGATTGGCCATTGCACCAACTTGTTCATGGTGAGCTTGAAGAGGAGATTTACATGGATATCCCACCAGGATATATTGTTACATCAAGAAAAGAAACTGCATGTAGACTACAATGAGCATTGTATGGACTAAAACAATCACCTCGAGCATGGTTTGGCAAGTTAAGTTCAGCAATGAGGAAATATGGGTTTCAACAAAGCAACTCTGACCACACTCTTTTCCTAAAACATCGATTGGGAAAAATAACAGCTCTTATAGTCTATGTAGACGACATGATCATTATAGAGGATGATGAAGAAGAAATCTCTAGGCTTAGAGAACAACTGTCAAATGAGTTTGAAATGAAGAACTTGGGAGGGCTCAAATACTTCTTAGGCATTGAGGTAACAAGATCAAAACAAGGTATATGTCTTTCCCAAAGGAAATATACTCTAGACCTACTGGCAGAGGCAGGGTTACTAGATTGTAAACCTGTCGATATTCCGATGGTCCAAAATCATAAACTTGGAGAATATGTGGACCAAGTACTAGCAGATAAACAAAGATATCAACAGTTAGTGGGTAAACTCATATATTTATCTCATACTCGACCTGATATTGCTTATGATGTGAGTGTCGTGAGTCAGTTCATGCACTGCCCAAGTGAAGACCATATGGATGCCATCATACGAATACTTCGTTATTTAAAATCCTCCCCTGGGAAAGGACTTATGTTTTCAAAGAATGGTCAATTGGAAGTCGTTGGATATACAGATTCAGATTGGGCCGGGAATATCAAGGATAGGAAATCTACTGCTGGGTACTTTACTTTTGTGGGGGGCAATCTTGTTACATGGAGGAGCAAGACGCAAAAAGTAGTTGTCTTATCTAGCGCTGAAGCTGAATTTTGAGGAATGGTCAAGGGGAGCTCCTTTGGTTGAAAAAACTTCTAACTGAGATTGGTGTTGCTCTTAACTCTGAAATGAACTTATTTTGTGATAACAAAGGAGTCATTGGCATCTCCCACAATCCAGTTCAACATGATCGTACGAAGCACGTTGAAGTGGATCGGAACTTCATCAAACAGAATCTTGAAGAAAAGATTATTCAGCTTCCATTTGTTAAATCAAAAGATCAATTAGCTGTTATACTCACAAAATCTGTGTCTACAAAGAACTTATACAACTCACTTGACAAGTTGGGCATAAGAGACATATATGCACCAACTTGAGGGGGAGTGTTGGTGTGTGTTGTGGTGCATACTGCAGCAGTGGCAGACACCAATGTTTAGTGGAGTAAAGAGTGACAAACAATAATATTAGTGGAGCCATAAAATATAGATGTGTAACAGTTGTATGTGTCCAGCTGCTGCTAGGATTAGGGTTTGTTTTCATTTTTGTTAATATATATATAGATGAATACTCTTGTACAGATACAGAACAAAAATGATATGAAATATATATGATAATTATTAGAGAAACATAATATTTGTCAAATATTGTAAGAAGTGGATTAAAAATAAAATTTTATTAGAAAAAAGTCACTAATAAAGATAAATATTATTAAACCTAACATTAAAACGATTTAAAAGAATGTTTATGTTTTAGTAAGTAATTATATGCTATTAGATTATATATTTGTTTCTATATGTATCTTTAAATTCAATAAATTAATAAAATTTCTTTAATTTTTTTTTAAAAACAAAATCACAAAACAAAATTATTTATTTACTTTATTAGAAAAAGATTGTACGTAATAATATTTTTATTCAATACTAATTTGTGTTAATGTGTTGTGGAAGCAATAGAAGCAGGGAAATTTTTAAGACATATTTTATATGTTACCTCCATTATTTTGGTGGCTGTTAAATTTAAATTTTTTCTCGAATTCTATTTTTATAGATGGGATTAATTTGAAAAATCTTATGGTTCAAACTTACTAGAATTACATATGATGTAAGTTATAATAACTATTAAATCGAACGTGATAATATAATAATTGTTTAAGTGTGGTGATATTTTTACGATCATAATCCATAATATTCATATAATAATAACATTAAAATACAACTAATAATAATATTATAATTATGATATAATATATAATATTTTTATTTTTATTATAACAGCTACAACAATTGCGATGGCAATTTAACAATATTACACTTCATTAAAGAAAAAATAATCACAATTTTAAGCATTGTTTTTTTCAAATTTATTTATGAAAATCATAATCTATGTTTTTTTTTGGTTGATATAAACATAGCTTATGATTATTTAATTTTTTATTTTTCAGTTTAATCTACCAATTGCTTAACCGGTTAATTTATGTTGCATATGATAATATTGCAACTAATAATCATGATTAAATACACGACCTGTAAATTATGTTTTGGGAAGAAACATTGACAATAAAAAAGTGAACTGAACTCCTAAACAAGTAGTTACATATAAATCATGTTTGAAGATGCCCTAATTGAAACATTATGATATTATTTTTATGAGATTGGAACACGTGAAATTCTAAATTTCTTGAGAGACTAATTTCTCTGTTCTTTAGAAATCTTCGTCCATTGCTACATGAAAAAATATACACTATTATAATAGTTAAATTGTATTAGTTTATTAAAAAAAACTAGGAATAGTGATTATTTCTACTTAATGATTATTTTTGTGCATAAAAATTACTAAATTAATAATGACGGAATAAATTTTTTATTCTTATGATATTGAATTTAATAAGTCATTGAACACCATCAAAATAAAGAGAGAATAATAAAAATAATATTTTAAAGCTTATAACAATACAAATAATATCATTAATAATATTTAATGTGATTTAATTAAATTATATTTAACAATAAACATTTTTAAATGATAATATTTTAATTTTAATGATATTTAATTAAATAATAAAAATATATACACTGATCATACAAATTATTATTTTTATTATTATAAATTTTAATGATATTATTTTATCAAAATAAAGCTTTTCACAACTATATTTGTCAATTGCATAGGTTAAATATCACATTTTAAAACTTATAACACAAACGATACAAAAGGAGACAATAAAGAGACAAGTATATATTTAAGATAATTATAACCTATGATCAATTGCATAAATTAACCAGAGAAGATAAGAAAATGATTTATGGTTAAACACGTGACATCTAGTTGAATATATAAAAAAATTATGATTTGAGTCTAAATTACTAGTATTATCAATAAAAAAATTTGGGATTATTCTAAAAATAATACTTTTTAGTAGGTAATATGAAACAATTACTTTTTTTTGGTAGTTATAGTTAATAAATCAATATTAATTTTCATAGCAAAATTTAGTAACATGTGGATTCTTTTGGGTAGATTACTGTCACTTCTTATTTTTGTTGTTTTTACCTTATATTTATGGTAAATTTTAAAAATTATTTAAAACACCTTTAACAAATTTTATTTATAATAAAAAAATATATTAAATATAAAATATATAATTTTTAAAATTAGTAATAAATATGGGGTGAAAACAATAAAAATTGTGTGACAATAACTACACGCTTTTTTTTTAATTTAAGGGCGGATAATTCTAGAGATTTATTAGCTTTTCAAAATAAAGTATTTAGATCCATTAATTTTTTTTGTGATAGTTTAGTTCATACCTTTGAATAAATAATCACGTATTTAAATGTTTTTTTATGTTTTTTTTTATTTTCATTTAAAATTTCTTCAACAATTATTTTTATTAAAATTTTCTTTTCAAATCCAGTTAAAAATAATTTAAAACCTAAAAATTAACTATTTTTACTTGTGGTGTAACTTTTTTAAATCTAATATACTAAAATTAAAAAAAAACTAATAGTAATCTAATTGTAATAATTAATTACCTGTTAGGATATTTGTCTCAATTTATTTATGCATGTGTTGGTAACTATTACAAAGAAATGTACATGTGAGTGCAATAAAGTTACATTCAATATATTTCTCAAGCCAAGAGCCAGAAATTCTTGTGGGTTTTGGTATTGAGAAGATAACCAGCATTTTGGCTCTTTTTCTGTACAGCAACACAAGTGCATTTACTATTTTCAATCAAGTACTCTGCTGTGTCTATTGGTTTTGCCCCCTTTGTTGATCCTCCTGCCTTATATCTACCATCACAAAACACAATAACATTTTAGTTCCTATTTATTCCATTGTATCACAATTCACAATCAAAATCAATAATACTAAATTAGAAAGGGGGAAAAAATAAAAGTGAATATATCTTTGATAATTTACAGGAGAATTTATATTTGGTGGGAATTATATGTTACTTGAGATAACTTGCGTACAACCTTACTAAAAATAGGCAGTTCTGTGTTTTTGCAATTTTTGCAACTTATTAAAAAAAAGTCATACTTGGTTAAAAAAAATTATTTCTTAAAATAAAATAAAATAAAATAAATGCAACGACGAAGAATTACTATAATTTTCAAAACTTTTTGTTTTGTTTTAAAAATAATAAAAAGGAAGTATAAAATTGAAATTAAGTTTCAATATGATTTTAAACTTAAAATTGAATTATTTATCAAATAACACTTATTTTGAAAACTTGAAAAATGAATTAATTACCAACAAACCCTTTTACAATTGCTTAAACTATATTTTTAATTCTTAAATTGTAGGATAGGTTATAAGAATATCAAATAATTGAAATTTTTATAGTATAAAACAATTTCCTAGTTATATGTATTATCATTAGGACTTGGTGAAAAAAAAAAGTTCCCTTGACAATCTAACTTTTTCTTTTTCAAATGAATAATTAAATGAAACTCACCCGAGAGTAATGTCGTAGAAAAAATATTTCTCCGTTGTCCTATAATAATAATATCAACCCCAAGAACAATTGTTTGGACAATAATTGTAGCAGCCTTGTCTTTCCCATCAAGTTTTGTCACCCTTTCAACACGAACATGTATTTTAAGTTGTGTAACTTTGCATATTTGCTTCATTTCTTCGAGAAAATCAACATTGTTACCACCTTCAATTGATGCAACATTATTTGATCTTGCGACCAGAGTCAATACATGAAGATAGTTTGGTTTAATTCGAAGCAACATCGAGAATGTAAATTTTCATGTATTTGGGTGTTCGATATGGAGGAAAATCAATTCATCATTTTCATAGATTGCATGAGAAAAGTGCATATTGAAGTGCACCGATTGATTCTCTCGTAGGATCAGCAACAACTATAATTTTCCTTGAATTGTTAATAGTTTGTATATTGTTATTCCTATGATCACCTTCCATAACTACACACCTAGAAACCCTATTGGTGATATCACCATGAAGGGCCAATGGCTCCTCCAACAGGGTTTTGGAGTGCAGGTTGGTAGAAATTAACTATCAAATAATGATAACATCCAAAGCTATGAGGTTTTTGCGTTTTGTTGTTTGTGGTTTTATAAATAAATAAATAAAGTCAAGAACAACAGAAAGTTTGACAGTTTTTAGTTTTAGTTTTTGTGTTTTTGTACTAAATTTGGAAAATACATGTTAGAGATTATCCATGAGAACCGGTCTAATATTGCCAACGAAAATCACAAGGAGACAAGCTTTACTTTTGTTGCATTGTTTCTTATCAAATAAATATTCTTCATAATTTCTTAATTTTCATGTGAAATAACTAACACGATTACAACTTTATTTGAAACTATAAGAAATAATAAAGAGCACTATTTTTCTTATATATGCTTATTAATTTAGGAGTTCATTTTACATTTCTCTTCTTTAGTATATCCTGTTATATGTGACCAATATGCAACAAATGAATAAACAAAAATGGTTTAAAAACATAGAACCTTGTTGCATAAAAAAGTCTGGTATCAATATGTTTTACAACGATTAATGACAAAAAATAACATATCAGAAAGGTAAATTATTTCCTTTGTTTAGAACTTATATTTAATGTTTGTCTTTTTATAATTATTTGTGAATAAAGAAAAATAGTTTAAAAACAAGTGGATAAAAAGATCCACTTTTTAACTAATTTTACTCACATATTAATAACATATATATTTATAGTAAATAATACATTAAAAATGACACAAGATACGGGTATAATTCTAACTTAACACATGCATTAAACAATAATTGGTACTTGTTATTAACGGAGTTCGAACCACACCTCTTTAAGGTACTTTTTTAATGCAAGTGAATTACATACGATAATTTAAAAAAGAGAAGCTCATAAAGGATCATAAAATCCTATGAGAAATTTCTCAGTGAGGCGATTTGTTGCATAATTTTCCTCGGTTGTAAAAGAGAATTATGTACAACGAAAACTGAATTTATTAGTGTAACGAACACGTAGTAATATACAAAATGAAATTCCTCTACATGATAATCACACATCAAATGGTAAATAGGTAGATTACAAACAAATAAATAAATGTTACAGTACTTGGGATGAGAAAAAAATTTTATTGGAATAAAAAGATTTGGATCCAATAAAAAGTCATATACCGTTAACCATTTAGGTATAGCATTTAGTCTATTTAGTTCTGTAATTTAAAATTTGGGTCATTGAAGGATTTTTTTTTTTTTTTGGAACCACCAGGAATTTCAAAAATATCCCAAAGAAAACTGCACACATTCAATTTAATAAATACTTTTTTTAAAGATAATTGTCGTTCAATAACCCAAACTTTAAATTATCTAAGGACTAATATGTCAACTGGATAGAGTTACAGAACTAATTAGACCCGAAACCTATAAAGTAACCCATACAGCACCTTGTGAAGCTTATATCCCACTCTGCAGAGTTAAAAATGTCAATTTTGGGACTTTTGCTTAGGAAACTTGGTTCTCAATGATATTATTGGCACCAGCATCGCTACCATTCTGCAGAGATCTGTACGAGAGAATTTCCCAACTGATTTGAAACTTGACATTATCGGGCACTCTTGAGAGCAAAAGAGGATATAACAATCAGTAGTCAGACAGAGTTGACTGATTCTGTGGTCTAGGATACACACAGTCGAAGACAAGAGCCTAGTTTAGAGCATAATGGAAACGCTCTAGAAGTTGCACAACTTGATTGACGGTGATTGTTGAAGATAAGTCCAAACTTCCTCTTGGAATAACTTTTGTGCCTAGAGGAAATGACAGTATAGCTTCTTGTTGTATGCTTGTAAGCTCCAAGAATTGAGTGAGCATATCACCATCAAGTATTTTAGGAACTTCTATCTGCGTTTATAATGCACAAAGATACAACAATTATAGGCAATATAATAATAACCCCTTGCGGAAAAAAATATGCAATATAATAACTAAATTACATATAAGGATGTTGTGAGCCAACATGACCATAACACAGCCATTTCTAAAGTGAACTAAAGTATTGAAACCTAAAAATATCTACAATCGGATAAGTTTGAGAAGAGTAACTGTTGCAGAGTGTCAATCTTTGGTTTATTTGCAGTGTATGTGTAAACCGTGGAAGTTGAATCGATAAAACAATATATTCGAGTCTGCATCAATATGTTTTCCAACGATGTTATACTTTCTATCAATGTACATTACTACAGGATATTACTGCCATTAGAAAAAGAAAAAAAGTGATTTTCTGCACTAAATAAAGTTTACTAAGAAGTATATCATCCAAGATTAAACACAATAAATTAGAAAAGACCAAAAGCTGTTTAGATGAACAAGAAAGCATGTCAATAGTAATAGCAATGAGAAAGGTCTCCATTTTCCTTACAGGGTTTTCACGGCTATGAAACTCATTGTGATCATTTCCAAGAATAGGAGCAGTTAATGGATGTACCACAAGTCTACCTTGGACAGCTTCTAGGAGTTCATACTCCTCCCTACAGAAAATATGGAATAAATATATTGAATAATCAAACTAAAATTTACAAGAAAAATTGATCAGTACAGCATCAACGACATTATTTTGCTTGCAATAAAAAATGGAGATGTCCCAAGTGGGTTGTATACAAGTTTGGCCTCTCATTATATTAAATGGGTTGATGAAATTTAGTGCAATTATCTTAAAGGACACAAGAGATTGGTATGGAACTCACTCAAAGAACTGAAAGTAAGACTGAATTAAATACGATAATTATTCAACCTCTTCATTTCAACCACAAGTTGAAAAATTAGTAGTTATGCTATAACTTTAGAAACTATAAATAATGCAACACCTTAGGCAGTAATCATAGTCAAGTTGAATAATATTTCTCTTGAGTATTCTGTCATGGATTCCATGACTCTTATTTCCTTGGGGGATTCCAAGGTTCCTATTCTAGTGGATTCCAACATAATTACGGCAAGTTATAGAAGTCGGCCACAACCACCCCTTTATGCGCTTCAATATCCCCTCATCCCCTTCTTGCCTTTTATTTTTTATTTTTCAATGTTTTCTAAACATATTAATCACACCCTTGTGATAGGATCGTGTCAGATTTAGTTAGGGAAACTCCAGCAGATTATAAAATATGGTGTATTCCAGCTTTATAGTCCTCAGAGCATACAGGACTATGTACCCTTAATATTGCCATCACTAAAGTAGGAACTGAGTCATTAGAAAATTACCAATAAGATGGAACACAATCAGCGAATGCTTTTCGTTAGCGTCTAGAGAGGACTGTAGTTCATTTAGTAGCAATATATCATAATCGATAAAGCCAAAAGCATTAATGCATACCTTGATAGAGGTATGTAGGTTATTATGCTTCCTAGCAGTGTGCTGGTGATAATAGTATTATGTGACAATGAGTCAAGATTTATACTGTCACTCCTTAATGCATCATCAGCTGGAAATTTATAAGAAAATGATCCCTGCAAGACAAACATGAGCAAAACATCAAACTATAAAACAAAACCAACCCCTATAACAAAGAGATACATGCTCCACAATTAAATAAAAACTAAACACAAACTGAGAATAAACTTTCAATTCTTTCCGGACATGAAACCCATGGAGAAGGCAAGAACAACTTGGTTGAACCAACAATTTTTTTTTCTTTCTTTTCTAGAATAAATGATGCATTACAGTTCTAGAAAAATAGAAATCAAAGGCAGCTTCAATGGATCAAGCCAAGATAAGAAACGAACTGGTTCAAGACCATAATAGATAGGAGCAAAGTTCTCTTTTTTTTCTTTTTTATGAGAGGCACAAGTCTATTGATTTGATTTGTTTGTAAAAGGATGAATAGACTTCTAAAGAATCATTATATTTTATTCTTTTCTGGAATGATCATGCAAAGAACACAGAAAGAAGAAAACAAATAATAGAGAAGCAAAATGTTATTTTCTTAGAAACAAAATCTAAGAAAGAACTGTCATAACCAAGTCGAACTGGTTGCATTGTGAGGGGGTGAACCTCATCTGAGATGCTGCTGCCAGGTTGAGCCAAACAAGCTCTGAGAAGATGGTTGAACTATGGTGGCTGATGGCGTACATGGTCTGACAAAGGGTAGAGACAAACTTGGTGACCAATTAAAGCTCAACAAAAAATGAGTTTTCGTGAAGATCGATAGTGACTCTATGATTGATTGATATGGTGGTAACAGCATCAGGTTGTTGCAGAATATGGTGATTGTGGTGGTTATCCACGACGATAGAGGTGCAGACCACTTGGGTTCTATTGTTTGTCCTACTTTGGTTCTCCATTTACCAAAGTGACAAGCATTGGCAATAGAAAAGTGGCAGAGTGAGGTAACAGCTTCAATAGATGTGTGTGATGGCGCACAGCACATCAAATTAAGGTTTTCTTGGTGAGTCGTGCCGGCAAAGGCCCCATGATTTAGTTGGTGTGATGGCTTGATAACAAAGAATGACGGTGACTCAGTGCAGGGCGATGGATGTTCAATGATTATAGGTTCTTTGGTTTTTTGGCAGATTTGATTTTTTTTTTTTTTGCCGGGGGGGGGGGGGGGGGGGGGGGGGGTAACAGATCAGGTTCTATTTAAAATTATTAGCATGAACGGAAGTGAGAGAAATTCAAGGTTTATTGGTTGAGAGAGAAGAAATTGAGGGAATGATGAGAAAATTGAGAAAGAAGATTAAAAAAGAAGCGGAAAAGGATTTCGCTTCATGATACCAAACCAATGTAGGCAGGGAGAGGAAGAAAAGAAGACTGAAAATTTAGAAAAGAAATAATACTATAGAGATGGGATAGGGGAGAAAATCTCCATGAACGTCCAATAATAATTCATCAATAGATGCTTGTTTAATAATTGAATTACAATATCATAAGCTCTATATACAGAGAACCTAAACATCTTTCTGCAAGAAATGAAATTCCATCTAAAATTCTGTTAGTAAATAGATAAGAGCTCTTAATAAGATAGCAGTTGCAATAGTATTAAAATTAACACACTAAATGCACAAGTTCTAATTATTCAAAAAATTCTTAGTTTCATCTTGCAATAACCTACAACCAACAGTCACTCCAAAACTCTAAACCTTCTTAGAATTAAGAGATTTCAAAACTGAAATGATTGAAATCTGGCATAGAAGTATCTCAAAATCATGCTATGATATCTTTACTTGTTTTTCCTACCACCAAACCATCCAGAAAGATAATATTTAAAGAATGTAACAATTTTTAGGTTCATGCAGAAAGGAGCACAAGCAATATACATAATCCTCTTCTAACTAAACCAGGGTATATCATGTTTTGAATTTTCAACAGACTATATGCACCGCCAGATAGGTCAAAGAAACTTAATACCTTTTAAGGAATCAAAACATTTAACTGTAATTCTGCTAAATAACTTAATATGTGAGTAAAAAGGATGTACCTTCCTTGAGCTCATAGCTATCTCACCCATATAATAGGCACAACTAACTGTTAAGTTGCATTCTGGACTAGCATTATCTGGGACATGGAATAGTAACAAAATAAGCCCGATGCATTCAAATTTCAGCAAATGTTAAAGAAGTTGGACAAAGAGAAACAGATATATTATAGGAGCTAACACCCAACTGCTTTTGTCCAGGTCAAGACCCAAAACTGTTTTGCCTATCCCTAAATTTGGTGTGAGCTTTGCAAGAATAGTTTAAAAGACAATGATAATTTATTTCAACATTGCCCAATTGTGCATCTTCTTTGATCCAAGTTTCAAAGAAATATGTGAATACAGTGGTCTATTCTAGAATCATGTCAATCATCAATGTTGGAAATCTTTTGCATGCATGAGAGTTGGACGGCTAGGGTGTTGTGGAATTGTGGTGTTGGAGAAGAGTATAATAGTTTTTATTTTATTTTTTTATTTTTATTTTATTTTTGAGAACTATAGTAACTCTTTAGGGAAAAAATTCTGCGGCTTCATTGTGCACTATCACTTCCTCAGTTGAAAAATAACTCAGATTCTGAGAAGTTTTGATAAGTTTTAATTAAGAGCTAGTACCTCTAAATTATAGGGGTGGAGTTTTATTAGGCATAGCTAGTGTGTAGCGTAGTTTGACATTATAATGAATTATTAGTCCAAAAATTGCAGTCATTTACTAATTAATATAATACAGTGTTTCTTAATATTAAAAAAAAAAGTGCTTTTCTGGGCAAAATAAGACCACCTTGTTTTTGCAATATTTTGAGCAATTTTTTCACTGAACTTTTACCTTCTAAATATTTTGAACATGAAAGAACTGCAATGCTCCCCTTACGATCTGAAACAACAGCAGTATCTGTGTCCATAAGAATACAATCAGCAACTAATCTCTGTGATGGATCACAGTATACTTGCTCCAATTTCCTAGCATCCTACCATACAAAAATAAAATCCAACTGCTGTTACAAGAGATGTCCAAACCCAATATCCCACTTGTCCAAGGACAAAACTCAGAATAAAATCAAATTATATAAATAAAAAGGGTGGTTGACAGCATAAGTACCTTATTTATGTCAAGAATAGCAGTTTAGTCTCTTTGTTATTTTTTATGGTCTAATCCGTTCGTTATTTTTTGTAGTAGTTTAGTCCTTTTGTTTTGAAAAATAACACAAGAACAACAAACCAATTTTTATTTTTATTTTTTTCTCATGTTGTTTTAATTGTTAGTGAGATATCAATTTCATAGATTGTCTTTAACAATAAACAATAATAATTATAAAATTGGGAAAAAAAGTTGGTCTTTTGTTCTTATACGGTCACTTTTTCTTAATGAAAAAAAAAACTGCTACAATAACAAAGTGATTAAACTGCTCTAACTAGCATAACTAAAAGTCCCTGAGTGCATTTGTCTCAAATAAAAAAATACATAAAATAAATGGTAAACTTTGGTATTTACTACTTGTTTTTCAACTTAGTAATTTATGCTTTCAATTCATTTTAATCTATTTTTTTGTGAACAAAATCAAATCACAAACATAGAATAACAAAAAAAAAGTAGTAGTATATTAGAATACACAAATAATACTTTGAATCAAATTGAAATATAAAGTACTAAATAGAGAAAGAGAGAGAACAGTAAATTGCAACCAAATTGAAAGAAAGTATTAAAATGAAATGAAAAAAGTGGCTAACTGCGAAATAAGTGAAAGTTTAAGTAGTAAATGAATAAATAATCACATATTTCTAAATAAAAATGCAAAGATATAATAAGAGAGAAAGTCAACACAAAATTGCCAAAAGACCAACATAGTTCTTACCTCGTGATAAGAGTAGAAAAGGATACCATCTCGGCAGTCACCTACAGCAATTCTTGTAAAATGTGCAGTCAAAGATGTAATCATAAAGCGTGTCCTCGCCACAGAAAACTTTCTCACCCTATGTGAATTGTCATTTGAAAACCCACAAACATAAAACTGAAAATTAAGATAAATATCCTTGTCAGCAATGAAAACATAGCTTACTACATCATTGCAAAATTAAATATGAAGTGCCTGAGATTAAAAAATAAATAAATAAATAAATAAAAACACAACAAAAAGACTTACAGCATTGCCAGCAGATGCCAAGAAGTAACCATCAAGATAAGGACAGATCGCAAGAACCATTCCAGGCCACATAACAGAATAAGACAATCGTAACTGCCACGCATCCATTTCTCCAAATTTAAATCCTTCACAACTTGTATCATCTGGGCTGCTGCAGAGACTACTACTGGATTGTTGCTCAGTGGCATGTCCAGCAACTTCACGAAATGGCGAAGATCGTTGAGAAGATGATCCAGCCTTTGAACATAATGTCAACGAACCAGTATCTGAGTTTTGCACGTGTTCAAGGCAAAGAACAACCAGGCGGCCTTTGGTACTGTTGAAAAGTCAATTAGATGCAATGAGAAAAACTATACTCATAAAGAGTACATTATTCTTGGCAGCATGCAAATCAATAGAAAGCCTACAAGGTCAGATGCGTTAAACAACAGAGACCATAAATATCTTCATTTTGAAAAGGGATAAAAATATACACATTAAGGCATCAAGCAACTTGGAAAGTAGAAAACAGGAGTCTGATCATACACATATATATCGTAGAAAATACATGGGAAAGAAGATCTACCTCCTAGCCTCACCACTAGGCATTATGACTGGACCTGAAGACAGACTGGTTCCTATAATGAGAACCTGCTCATTTCCTTCCCTCACAAACTCCATCGATTTTCCTGTTTCTCCAAGGTCAAATTTAAAAGATGAGAGAACCACCCCACTAAGGGGATCCAGACAACAAACATCTGATGAACATGTATCATAAGTCAAATCAGTCCTCAGTACAAGCAATAGCTTGCTTTCACTATGATATAGAACCTTTCGAGGAGTGCCTTCAAGAGCAATTTTTTGCACATTAAGCCTCTTGCTGTGCACCATCTCTACCTACAGTATCATGTCATAAGGAGTATCAGAACATCCAATTTTCAGATAGTTTCCAAATAATTTCAACATGTCATAACTCCTAGCACACTTTTCCTCAAAAAGCTGCAATTGCAGCATAGTAAATACTTTTGAGAACAATGACATGATAAAATGCAAGCATAGAAACAGTAACAACTGTATTAACATTGAGTGTGAAATCATGATATAAAACAAGAAACTAAATTTACATTACCTCAAAAATATACCGACTAAAGATTATTTTCTTTTTCACCCCAAAATGAAATATTTCCACAATTATAATAAAGAAGAGCTAAGAAGACATTTAAACTTGAGATAATCACCTCAACTTAAACTATGTAGCAAAACTGCGAGCTGGTAGGGTGAAGGGAACTAATGGTCCTATAATTATGCACATGAGAGCAAATTTGTTTCATAGTTCTCAATTGGTGTGCATAAAATCTTATATTTATCCTATAAGTAGCACATACGACCTTATTTGAGCTTTGGATTTTTGGGGTGTTAAATCTGAAACAGAACCAGAAATGTAGAAGTTGATTTGCGTTTGGTTGGTCTAAGTGAGAAGTCAGAAGCCCAAACCATAGAGAAAGGAAAGAGGAAAATAGAGAAGAAAAACATGATCACTTCCTCATCTGGTTCTTTACCCACCAGTGTTCTTCGTAAGGTGAGCTCCATAGAGGCATAAAAGTTCGTCTATATATGATAAACATAAAATATGAAGGAAAAAAAATCAATATATTTATACCCTAAAATGAAAAGAGAGATCTTCTTAATAAAATCCAAACCCTAAACCTTAAAATTGAAATGAATTGTCCTTAAATTTATAAGAGACTTTTTTGTAAGGGTATGAAATAATGAGTAAGGTGAGCACCTCATTGGAAAAAACGTCTAGTGATCATTTAATACAATTTTAGGGTTTAATTTTTCAAGTTCAAACTTTAGTTAACAAAGGTTTATCTTCCCATTTTAGGTATAAATATGTAGATTTTTTATAGTTTATATTAGTTATTTAAAAGTGGAATTGCTACCTCTATTAGAGCTCACCACGTCGAGATTCTCTCTCTCTCTCTCTCTCTCTCTCTCTCTCTCTCTCTCTATATATATATATATATATATATATACATATGGTGGCCATTCCCAATATAATTTATATTTAGACAAATATTTTTACCTAATGATCGCGACTTTTGAATAAATATAATTCAAAGATATATGTATTTCTAATTGTAATTAAATATTTTCCTTGATTTTAAGAATCATTTATTAATTTAAGTTTCTATATTTATTAACTTACCTTTAAATACTTTCATCCAAATGCCACTATGATTTATCAATAATATTTGCCTAAATTATTTGTCATTGGCCTTATATATATATATATGTAATGCTAAAAAGTTTCTCATAAATAAAAAAGCACGGCAACCAGTTATTAAATCTAAATATCCTACTAAATGACACAAAGTATGAAACTGTTATATGTTGTCTTCCAAAGATACAGTCAAGTTCCCAGCTTTCACCAAGTATTCTTCAAAAGCCAATTGCAACTGCTAAATAACAATCATTTCAACGATAATACCACCTATTTATTGCAGAAACTAACAACAAAATTTAACTCACCAGTATCAAAAGCATTCTTAGCAAAAAAAAAATGATCAATCTCATAATATAAGTATGAAACTATCAATATCTGCCAATCCAAAAGTTTCCAACCATAAATAAATTCATTGCCATTTTAATTATCATGGTATATATTAGTACACTATATGTCCACAAATTTTTTAGTAGGTTTTGCTTTTTATTTTTCTTTTCTACGAAAAAGTGAGGTGAGACCCATTGTTTCATGTGCTGCGAATAATGGGAAAAAATAAAGGATGAAGCAGCAGACAGTACTATATGATAATATGAATAGGAATTCTTACCAAATGTAGACAGTTATCCACAACAAACAAAATTCCCTTAGGACAGTCAACAGAGCACACTGCAGTTACATGTGTTGATGATTGAGATGATATAGACGTATATGAGAGGCCATGCCTAGCAGTATGCAACAACCAAGGCCTGTCGCTTAAAGCAATTATATTAGCATCAAGTGAGTTAGTGAGGGGAACCAGGAAAACAGGAGTGATGCCAATGCGACGAACGGCAATCACTTGAAGATTAATAGGAAATTCATGAGTAGTGACAACATCAGGTAACTGTAGGCCGTAACTGTTCCAAGTGGATGTGCTTGATAGAACAGTGCCTGCACTGGCATCGAACCCTAAAGTAGCAGGCCACTCAAACCGGAGAAGCATTCCATTCCTCAGCCCAGAAAGGACATAGAAGCGGTCAACTAAGACAATCCTTACATCCTGAGGAATGCAACCAGCAACAGCAGTACCCAAAGTATTTGTTAACATTATCGTCCCAATTGCAATCAGTTTCAAGCCTTCATCAGGATCAAAGGACAAGATTTCCACTGAAGGTTTGTGTGTGCCCACAATAAAACATTTACTGATGTCAACTTCATGTGGAAGGACAGCCACAAAGCTTGTATCCACCATATTCTTGTGATGGTTAGCACTTCTATCATGATATTTAGGTGGAATGGAAACACATGATAATTCATATTGCAAGTTCAAATGTTGCATTTCATAGATTTCGTAGTGATATGCAGATAGCAACCTTACTCCAAGAATGAAAAATATGCATGGATTAGAAGTAGAGACAACTATTTGATTATGTCCAACAGCCCCCAAGTTAATATTCATATTATCTGGGAACCAAGATGTACAAACTGGAGATGGCAAAGGAATGCCTTCACAGTGAGCAAGCTTGGTGGGCAAGCAAAGCCTAACAGCTTGTTGGTGAATCTGGATCAACAGTCCATCATTAACAAGGCCGCATGCCAAAGTACAAACATCAGGCTGGAAACCAACTGAATCAGTCACATCATTGAAGCTTAAACCAACTGATAGCACCCTAGTCTCTTCAACAAATGATAACACAAGAAAAGAATGATAAGAATCAGTTACTTTCATTTCAACTGTCCAAGTACCAGTTATACCTTCATATATAGGGGCAGTCTTCAGTAGCTTTTCCATACTTATACCACTTCGAATAATTCTCAATGAACCTTCTGGTGCCACTCCACAACATGCAAACATTTGATCATGCTTATCACCATGGTAATCCACAATTGACATGTCCAAGATTGGAGCAATGTTTTGAATAGGACTACTGTAAAGCAAACTTTCATTTTCCAGTTTTAGTACCATTCCATCTCCCATCTCGACAATAGCAGCAACAAAACCACCTTCAACCCACTGAAGTGCCTTGCAGGCCAACCCTTCATACAGACAATCAGACTGATGAATCTTCTTAAAACCATCAGAATCAATGAAAAATTCAATAAGAAAAAACTCTCCACTATCTACACAAAAGATCAACTTTGGATGTCTAGTATTTCCTGGTTCCCAACTCCACGAACATGCACGCTTATAGGTTGATTCTACAGTGTTCTTGTCGCTATCTATACACATGGGATCATAATCCCCAAGCTCCAGCAAGGCGCAGGCAGCAACATTAAACAAACCTTCATCATCCACATCATTTATCCTACAAGAATCTTCGACAAAATTTTGCTCCTCCACATTGGGTGAAGATTTTAAGTTTGTTCTATAGACACAAGAGGGTCCACGAGGATCTCTAAGATCCATAAAGAGAAAATCACCTGCCCTGAACATAATGGCAAATCCATAACAGTGAGGAACTTCAACAATGCTATATGCTAAAGGACCAGCTTCGACATACTGTGAGATCACAAAAATATTACTCTCTTTGATATTCCATTCCAGTATCAACAACTCATTTAGCAGTGATCTTCTCCTGCAATAATAAAATTATCTTGTGATGATAGCCCTTAGAAACAATGAGGAAATAATATGATAACATTTACTACAAATCCACCTAAATTATGGAAAGGTAATTGTTGAAATCATTGACAATTATTGAGATTGTTTGAAATCTCAATAGATAAATGCTACAGATTTGATATGATTTTGATTGTATATTGATTAGGTCCATTATTAGAACACTATCTTTATTAGGAGATTATTTTTGTTAAAATTAGGAAATTTTTTATTCCTTTTTTCTAGTATTAGTTTGTCCTATAAATTGTAAGTAAAACTATCGTACAAACACAATTCAATATATATAGAAATACAAAAGAACACATTTCTTCTTATATTCATTCCTTTCTTTATAGTATCAGAGCTCGGTTTTTGTTAAAACCAGTGAACTATGGCTGACCCATGGCCTCTCAAACATGAGAAACCCACACAGAAAATTTCAATAAAAAATTCGGAATCATTTTCCACCCTAGATTCAAATGACATCTTGTTTTTACAGCTCACTATGAAGAAACTAAATAGGAGAAATTTCATAGAATGGGCTCAGTTAATAAAGTTAGTAATTGATGGAAAAGAAAAATTGGGTTATCCCACCAGAGAAGCAAAGAAACCAGCAACAACCAACATAGGTGCTCTCCAAAGTTGGAGCTCAGGAAATTTCATGGTTACTACTTGGCACATTCATTCCATGGTTCCCTCCATTGAGAAAACCTACCTCTTTTTACCCACAACAAAAGATGTATGGGAGGCTGTATAAAAGACTTAATTTGACAAGCGAAGATTCTGCCTATTTTTTATCTGAAAATAAAATTGGCAACTAAAATAGAGGGAAAAGGATGTCACTGAATACTACATCAAAATGACCTCAGTTATGAAGAAGGTTGAGAGTGCCCAAGAGACAGTACATGTTACCTAAAAGAACTGGAGATTGAACGAGCTGTCTGAACAGGGAGCTCAATGATGTCCATGGGAAGGTCCTCAACCATCACCTATTGTCGTCGCCCAAAGAGGTCTTCTTAGAGGTGCAACGCAAAGACCATCGGTGCATAGTCATGTTATCTCCAACTGTGCCTCTCGAATCTCTTGGCTCTCACAAAGGAAGCCTTCATAAATTAGCCCAAATGGCTAGTTTCAATGGGCCTCGTGAGCTTGGGCTAGTTGGAAAGGTTAATGAGTCTAATGGGCCTAGGTTTACTGGGCTGAATAATGGGCCGCATCCAAATAAAAAAAAGTTTTAAGGCCTCACTCACACAATGGGCCACATGGGAATCGATTGGGTCAAACCCAAATTCCTAGTGGGAAAAAATCTTATGTGAACATTTTCGAAAATCCGAGCACACTAAAGAGACTTGTTGGGAAATTCATGCAAAACCCGTGAACTGAAAGTCGAGACAGAGTAGATCTCTGAGTTACCAGACCTCAAGCAACATCAGACATGTGGAGCTTTTAATCAGGAACAACTCAATCAATTTTACAACTTTTTTTCAATTTTCAAAGTTATGGTCAGTTAGCCCAATAGTGCATCATCTACCTCATCAGCTTACAAAGATAACCACTTAAGTACTTTCATTACCATTTCTCAAAACAAAATCCTTTGAATTATTGATTCAAGAGCATTAAATTATATTACTGGTATCTATAATTTATTTAACACTTACTCTTCATGTGCTAAAAATCTTAAAGTTAGAATTACAGATCCATTCCTTTCAATCATTGTCTGAAAAGGAAGTATTCGAATTTCAAATTCTATAACTCTCAATTATGTATTTCATGTCCCAAACTTGTCCTGTAATTTAATTTCTATTAACCAATTGACAAAAACCTCTCATTATTCAGCTAATTTTTTTCAATCTTATTGTATCCTTCAGGTCCTATCATTCGGGACAACGATTGGCAATGCTAAAGAGTATGAAGGCCTATACAACTTTGATGAAGCTAAAGTGAGTGAGTGTTATCAAATTATTAATTACAATTCTATTTCTGTTCTCATGATAATAAAATTTTATTATGGCATTATATAATGGCACCTCCCAACTTTCAATATTTGAAACAATTATTTCCTTTCATGATGCGAATAATAAAACATTCAATTTTTAGTTTGAAATTTATGAGTTTACAAAACATCATCGCTCTTCATTTCCTAAAGTTTCTTATAAACCTTCCAAACCCTTAACCCTAATTCACAGTAGTGTATGGGGTCATCCCATATCTCTAATCGTACTCATAGTAAGTGGTTTATTACCTTTATTGATGATCATACCTAAATTCGTTAGGTTTATTTGTTAAAAGAGAAAGTTGAGATTCAAATTGCTTTTTTTAATTTTCATATAATGATTCAAACCTAGTTTTATAAAAACATACAAATCCTCCACATTGATAACGGTACAGAATATTTCCATTAGACTCTACAAGCTTACCTTCAAAAACATGGGATAATACATCAAAATTCTTGTATTAACACTCCTCGACAAAATAAGATAGTTGAAGAAAGAATAGATCTCTCCTCGAAGTAGCTCGAACTCTAACCTTCACCTCAAATTTGCCCAAAAAATTCTGGAAAGATGCTATTCTAATTTCTGAATATCTCATCAATCGTATGCCCAATCAAATTCTCTCTTTTGAAACACCACTTTAAAAATTACAACCCTTCTTCACTAATTCTCATTTACAGTTAAGTTTGACTCTGAAAGTGTTTGGTTATACTGCAATTGTTCAAGATCATTCACAACATAGGTCCAAACTTATTCCAAAAGCTATTAAATGTATGTTTATTGGATATTCACCAACTCAGAAGAGCAACAAATGTTACGATCCCATTACCAACAAAAAACCTCTATCAATCTCGATGTTACATTCTTTAAAAATATCCCCCATTTTCAAAAGCCCTCCTCCAGGGAAGAATCATATAAGAGATGATACAAAGCTCAAGTGGTGGCAAAAGGATTCACATAAACATATGAAATTGAATTTGCACCTGTGGGCAAACTAAATACAATTTGAGTCCTCCATCTCTAGTAACAAACTTGGATTGACTGCTTCACCAACTAGACATAAAAAAATTGCATTTTTATATGGAGAATTAGAAGTAGTTTTCATGATCTTACCTTCAGGGTTTTGCAAAGGAGAGAACATTATGTTAAAACTAAAGAAATCATTTTATGGCCTTAAACAATTGCCTACAACTTGCTTTGATAGATTTTTAAAGATAATGAAGAAACAAAGATATCAACATGCACAATTAGATCATACAATGTTTTTCCAACACACAGACAATAGGAGGAAAACAATTTTGATAGTATATATAGATGACATCATCATAACTTTTCCATAGAATTCAAAGTGAAGGATATGGAAAAATGAGGTATTTTTTAGAAATGGTCAGAAGATCAAGAGGGACATTAGTGTATCTCAACAAAAATACATCTTGATCTTTTCACTGAAACCAGTATGTTGTGATGTAAACTAAGTGACACTCCGATAAGGGTTGGAAAGAAGAATGACAATATAGGAACATCAGTAGACAAAGACAGACATTAAATATTAGTAGAAAAGCTGATCTACTTGTCTCACACCAAACCTGACATCACATTTACAATTAGTATCATAAGTCAACACGTAACTCTCCAAAGGAAATCCACTAGGCAATTGTTTATAAAATTCTCAAGTATCTCAAAAAGTCACCAAACAGAGGATTATTCTTCAATGAAAGTGAAACTAATGATATACAAGTTTTTACTAATATAGATTGGGTTGGCTCGGTAGAGAATAGAAAATTCACTACCGGGTATTGTACTTTTGTTTTTGGGAACTTAATAACTTGGAGAAGTAAGAAACAAAATATAATATCAAGAGCAGTGCTAAAGCAGACTTTAGAGCAATGGTAAAAGAAATGTGCGAAGTTTTGTGGCTAAAAAAGCTCTTCAATGAACTTGGGATCGCAGTAAAATCCTCCATCAAACTTTACTGTGATGATAAAACCGCCATCAACATATCTCTTAATCCAGTTTAACATGATAAAACCAAGCCTCTGGAAGTGGACAGACATTTCATCAAATTGAAAATAGATGCCACGACTTATGTTCTCACAAAAGAACAAACAACATTCACTGAGGACTTCTCCGACCCAACTTCAATGGTTTCGTTAACAAGTTGAACATAATCAACATTTATGATCCAACTTAAGAGAGAGTGTTGAAACCCTTGACAATTATTAAGATTGTTTGAAATCTCAATAGATAAATGCTAGACTTGATATGATTTTGATTGTATATTAATTAGGCCCATTATATGAATATTGTGTCTTCATTATGAGATTATTTCTATTATAATTAGAAGAAATGTTTTTCTTTTTTCTAGTCTTAGTTTGTCCTATAAATTGTAAATAAAACTATTGTACAAACACAATTCAATATATACAGAAATACAAAAGAACACATTTGTTCTTACATACATCCCTTTCTGTAGTAATATTAAACTCCCTCCACATAAATAACCATACCTATTTAGAAGAATTGCAAGTAAAGGATTTTGCCCCTTACTTTGATGAATAGGATCTTGTGAAATAAAACACATGCTCCATATTGTACCAGATATACTGTTGTTCTGAATACTTCTGGCGTCACCAACGTCTCCTTCACTGTCAAGTGGATAAACTATTTTCTGAAAGATAGCACAACAGGACATCAAAATCTCTTCATGACCAAGTGGATAAACTACTTTCTCAAAGCACAACAGGACATCAAAATCTCTTTGAATAGAAAGATCGAGTTATCATGGCATATTGACATAATAACATTCGTAACATGCTATTTCTTTATTTGGATTACCTGATCAATTATATCACTGCTTGCAGATACTGAAATTGAGAACATAGCCAAATGGTTTTCATAAGAACTGGTAGCAATGAAGCATCCACTGTAAAAGTAAAAACATTAAGCTTGTTAAGGTGAAAACAGGAGAATATCACCAGCAATTGCAGAACCAAAGGAAAAAAACAAAATGAACTAGTAGTTGGAACTTATTGAGGGTCTTTCAGGAGTCACATATATAGTCAAGTTATATGAGATTTTAATATGCCTGAATAATATGAATTGTTTCTGCTTCTTTCTACAAGGTGTCAAAGCGCCAAAAAAAAGAACTAAAGCCCAAAAACTAAAAACCAATAAGAAAAAAAAATGAAACAGTCTCTAACCTAGAACTTTGTGAACACCACTCACCCAGCCATGTGCCTCACACATCCACCCATCAAACCAATTTATCACTGTTATCTGACAAGTAAACCACCACTGCAAACCTCCAACCTATTTTGTCAACATGGTAACTCCAGCTGATAGCAGTCCCATACCACCTTTTCCATCATTAGAACAATGTGCCCAATAACAGATTTCCTCAGACAAGTGCACCTCTTCACAACTCTTTGGCTCAGCCCGCCAAACAGCCATTTACCCATAAGCTAAAACCAGCATCTGGTCCTCAAATTTTTAACTTTGGGCTGAGACTTATCATCCTGCTCTTAGTTTCTTAGCGTCCTCTCTCTTTTTCCTACACAATGATAAACCAAGGGTCGTCACATTAAATTGCAATTTCTTGGGGTTATGCTCCAATCTAAGTAGCATGGCCCTCTTAATGATCATTGGAGAATTCCCATCTTCAGTAGTCTCTATGAGGAGCACAATCACAGAAATGGGTTTTAAATGCTTCTCCTAACCCATCATCACCATCATCAATGCAGAAGTTTCAAGTAGCACTAGGCACAAAATTGAAGTTCAAGGACGCCACTAGTCTCTTATGATCAGTTCCATTACTTCTCAAGTGTAGCACTTTAGTCTTTCTTTTCAAGGTGGATCATAGGAGTGTCAAAGTGGGCAGTGCGGGCTGGAAATTAGCATGTCATGCCGTGCCTCGTTGGGGGTGCTTGAAAGGCAGGCACAACACATGGCCTATTTATTTTATTTTTAATTTTAATACATATATATTTATTTAATTGAATATTAAAATTCAGCTTATGCTGACAGTGATAGTTGAACTCCCCAACTTGCATTTGTTGTTTGAGATGATAGCCATTGGGCTACGCTCAGGACATGCAATTTTAGATCACATTTCTTCATTTATTAATATTGCTACTGGATCAAATTTTAAAAGAAACGGGTTTCACATGCCAGTCCAAATTAGCCCGTTACAACAACGGACCATGGTATGGGATGTGCTGCTTTTTTATACTCATGAGTTGTGTCGTGTCATGCCAAATACTTAGTGGGTCGTTCTGTGCTAGGCCAACGGCCAAGTAGTATACGGGTTGTGTTGGGCCGGATTAGCCCATTTAACACCCCTAAACTGGATCACACAAGTCTTATACTGATCATTGACAAAAATGAAAAGAAAAAAATGTGTGAGGTCAAATGACTCAATATTATGGGACAAAACGAGATTAATGTAACTCAATTAGCAAATTAAGATTTAATCTCGTTTTGTCTCTTAAAATTGAGTCATGTGACCACAACAAACCTCTTTCTGAAATTTTTTTATCAATAATTAATATAAGACTTATGTACTCCAACTAGAATAAAAAAAGGGGGACTGAAGCGTTCCATTGACCATAAGCTATGTTACCCGGACTCGGTGTCAAGTATCGGATACGGATACGTATCTAAGGGTCGAACTTGTAAATTTTTAAATTTTAAGACACATGGATATGTGTCCAATTCTTAGACACTGACACTTGAACATGAAAAATTACAATTTAATATATTTAATATATATAAATATATTATTTGAATAATGATGTTTACAAGTGTCTTAAGTAATTATTAAATTATACTAATAAGATTAATTCTATCTTTTTCAGCATTTGTATTTTTCAAGTGTGATTGAATCAAAGCAGCCCACTTTTAAATCATTTTCTAGCGAAAAGGAGAAAAAAGAGTTAGAAAAAGCTTATTTAAAGCCCAATAAATATACTTTTCAACCCTTTTATAAAAATTAGAAAAGCCCAGCCCATATTCTTTTTAAGTGATGCCCTAATTATCTTTTCTTGCTTCTTCTTTCTTTCTTTTTTTCTTCCAACCGTTACTCTTATCCTTCTACTTCCTCTAACAGACAATCGGTGTTTTACTTCCTCCTACATTGTTTCTTCTTCCAATAGCAATTGCCTCTCCTTCCTCCTCCATCATTTCATCTTTCCTTTCTTTCTCCTCTTCTTGGTGCACAGTCGAGTCTAGTTACCTAAGGGCATGTCCAACACATATCCCGTACCAGTATGGGTGTCGTGTCGTGTCGTGTCGTGTCACCGTTACGGTGAGGCAAAATGCTGAGTCGAGGTAATATAAACCACAAGTAAGAGCCTAGTGACACCATTTACCCTTGATTCTACTTGTTCTTGAAGTTGATTACGATGTCGTTTCTTGCGCTGCTACCATTCCATGGCCTCAACCTTTCCCATTGTTTCTCAGCGGCTTTGTTCATGAGAAATGGAAATGCATAGAGAAAACAAACTCTAATACCAACTAAAACACGAAGCAGCAAAGTGTAGGGAAGAAAAACCCAAGCATAGTAAGAAAGAAAAACTTTTATTCAAGAAATTCAGTAATTCTTCTTAAGGCCACAAAGTATTTATAAGCTTACAAAAAACTCTTGAACTGGAAAGAATGAACAACTAACTAAATTTAGACTCCAGCACTCAAAAATTCAAAATAAATCTTATAATATAACTGCTATAGTACCAAACTGAAAAGTGACTAGTGAAAAGTGTGGAAATGGTAACTCGTTGAAGTCCTAATCTATAGACTTTTAATAAATCAGGGAAACTAAAGAAAATAAATCTGGGAGCTATGGCTTCTTAAACTCTACTTCTGTCTAATTATTCCAGGAGTCCGATAGCTTTATTGCCTGCAAGAATTATGTTCAATGTGTCCGCCTTGCTATGATGAAATTAGTGGACCCAATAAGATTTATTGCCATTCTGTCTAGTGCCAGCATTTCAACATGTATCCTTAGGTCGTCTCCCTATTACAACTTGGATCGATAATTGAAGTTAATATCTGGCTTATCTCCCAATTATTTGTCCACTCTCCCTAGTTTCTAATATCTTAATCCCTAGCCCTAAATTTATTCTTCACTTGCCCACTTTCTATTTTGCTTCGGCAATGCATCAGAAAATCAACTTGAGCTGAAGCTGTTGGAGGTTGTTACCAGAAGCTTGTTATTAAATTTAATACAAGCTGCAGACAGGATTTTGCTCTTTCCGAATCATGTGATTTGTTTTTAACTTCTCTCCCCAGATTTGTTAATACAAAGTTACTTCTATAACTCATACTGTTCCACAACAGAGACAAAGACAAGAGCGAACTAACCCAAATAAAAGTATATGTATCTCAGACATGCAAACAGAGTAGTGACTTGCCTGGATTCAACGGCTAGCATTCTTCCAAGCTGATCAGTTGAATTTCCTGGATTGGAAAGTTGAACTTGTGTCACTGGAAAGAACCTGAACCAAAAGTTGATGCTCAAGAGAGACTAACTTCATTCGGTAACCAATAATGATCGAGGAAAACAACATTAACAGTTACCTGTGCATTTCGTTGCAAAAATAAAGAAAGGAGAGCTTCCCTGAATCAGAGGTGACAATCACGAGATCTCTACCTACCAACTAACGAAAGAAAAAAACACCCAATACACAACATTCAGACAGTAAAATATTGAAGAACTTACACTATATGATAATTGATATAGAATTAAGTTGATTTCAAAATAAAACTTTCAAAATACTCGAGAGAAATATAGACGATAGACCTGTTGATTTCGAGGACGAAACTTGTCATTCCAAGGCAGAATCGCGAGGTCTTTAATTATGCCAAAAACAGGTTGTTCGCAAATAGATTGAACAATTCCATCTTCACCGATTATAACCAATTCTATTGAAGTCTCCTGAGTATTACATACATTTAAGTGAGAATTTAGAGTCAATGAGCTCTATATATTAACTAAATCTTCCTAAGTTACAAATTTAAGAAAGAAAGCAAATAAATGAATAGACCTTTCCGAAGACGACGTCGAGCAAAGTTGGAGAACGAATATGGCCATAGACAACCTGGAGAACGACGCTTCCTTTGAGCACGCATTTAGCGAGGTAATGACTACGGGTTCTCGATGCCGATGCTCGAGACTTCGCAGATGAACACTCTTCTTCCGAGACCGCCATTGGTGGTAGTCTACTCCCAGTTTTCCTTCTTCCTCTTTTATCTCAGATAATTTGATTTGCTCTATAGCGGTTCCATTTGGTTCTTTGGAAAGTGGTAGATTTTAGGGCCAGAAAATAAGGTAAGAGCTGTGTTTCTAATATTTTCTCTAACCGACTCTTTTTTAGTGTTTCTTAGGTTCCTTTAGTAAGGTCTTCTCCTTTAAAAAGTGATTTTAATTAGATGAAATCAATTCTAAGACACCGCGCACAAGTGTATTGAAAAGAACGTTATTGTTTTCAAGATAATTAATAGTTACACTTTCTTATAAATTTAAAAGAATACGAGTTATAGTTTTGCTACTTTTGTACGATTGCTCGTGTAAAATAAGGTTAAGGTACTCTAATAGTATTCAGTGGAGTACATACATGTTTAGTTAATCAACAATAATTTTACAAATTTTATTAAAATTATTTGGATGATGATAAATTATTATAAATAAATTTATAAATTTACTTATATGATTAATGTATAATAAAATATAATTAAATTTCTTAATCAAATATTAAAATACTATTTTAGTATTAATTTTATTAAAATAGGAGTACCTATATAATTTATTAAAAAGTTACGTGATCTGTTTATATAAGCTATAAGACTTGTTATAATTTATTGTTCACACTAAGTTAACTTAACGCACGCAGTAATATTTTGATAAAAAGAAATAAAAACATAAAAAGTGACGTGTAAGTTTTAGCAAGCAAGTTATTAGATATCACATAATTATTTAATTTAAATAAATTTTAATTTTATAATTATTATGTTAGATGTAAAAAATTTCATAATTTTTGAAAAATATTATAATATTAATATTGATATCATGTACAAATGAATAATTTAGTATGTAAATTTTAAGTTTATTATCTATAATTTTGTTATTTATTAAAGTAAAAGTATTATAAATGTTTATTTTAATTCTTTTGATAGATTATTATAATATTTAATTTTTAATTTATGTATATAAAGTATTTATTTTAAAAAAATATGAAATTTTTATTTCTTAATATAATAATTATAAAATTAATGTATTTATTTCATAAAAATTAGGTATACTCTGTATCTTTTACCTATATAGTTTACGGGAGATATGTTCTAAATGATGTTTTTTATATTAAAATAACTATAAATTATTTTTCAAATTTTTTAGAGAATTACTCTTCATTTCTAACCATGAATTACAGTACAATTGTTTCCGTATTAATACTAGGAAGGAAAAAAGCTAGTTGCACTCCTAATATAACATAATGTCTGCGTGAGCTAGTGTTTAAAAATAAAAAGAATTAAACAAATATCAAATGTGTATAGCACAGTATAGAGATACCGTTTTAATGTGATTCTACCCTATTAATAACAATTAAAAAAAAGATTAAATGCGAATGGAATGTAAAGAATTAATGTTTGTTTGGTTGGGTTGAAGAACGAGTCAAGAGAAGGAATCACGCAATTGGGCCGGAGAATGCGATTGCATTATAAGGTCGCAATTTCTTCTATTTTGTGTGTTTGGTTGGGCGGAACAGGAGGATGGAATGTAATCGATTACTAAAACATAAAGAATCACAATTCTTTCTCTCCCTTTAAGAATCATAATTTCATTCTCATCTAAATTTTTTTTCCAATTTTACCCCCACCTCAAATATAACCCTAAACCCTAGATCCAAATCCTAAAACCCTAAACCCTAAATCCCTAAACCCTAAAACATAAATCCCAAAACCCTAAATCATAAAACCTAAATCCCAAAACCATAAACCCTAAACCCTAAACCCTAAAACTTAAAACCTAAATCCCTAAATTCCAAAACCCAAAACCCCTAAACCTTAAACCCTAAACCCCAAATTCCAAATCCTAAAATCCTAAACCCTAAACCCTAAATCTAAAATCCCAAATTCTAAAACACTAAACCCTTTTAAGAAAAATAATAATTTTAACCCTAAACCTTAACCCACAAATATACCCCTAAACCTCAAATCCTAAATCCCTAACCCTAAATCTCAAATCTCAAACCTCAAAACCCTAAACTCTATTTAGAAAATTAATAATTTTAATAATATATTTCTTTTTAATTAAGTAATAATTATTTAGAAAAATAATGATTTTAATAATGTATTTCGTTTGATGAAAAAATAGTAATTAAATGACATTATTTGAACTTTACTGAATGTAGGGATATTAAGGTAATTTACAATTTTTTTCATTCCATTCCAGTGGCAAATCAAACATTGTGATTCGTATTCCGAGCTTGATTCTAGTAGTCAAACCAAACAATATTATTTCTTTTCCATTCCATTTCATTCCGATTCTGATTCTGATTCCATTCCACGAACCAAACGCCACCGAAATGCGAATGAAATGTAAAGAATTAATGTTTGTTTGGTTGGGCTGAAGAATGAGTCAGGAATGGAATCGATTCCTAAAGAAAAAGAAATTAGAAATCATTCTACCCTTTCCCCATGTTTGGATGGAGGGAATGGAATGGAATCAGAATTGATTCCTTCCATTTTGTGTGTTTGGTTGGACGGAATAGGCCGACGGAATGGAATCAATTACTAAAAGAGAAGGAATCACAATTCCTTCTCCCCCCTTTTGATAATCACAATTTCATTTTCATCTAAACTTTTTTTCCAATTTTACCCTCACCTAAAATATAACCTTAAACCCAAATCCCAAATTCGCAAACCCAAAATTCCAAAACCATAAACCCTAAACCCAAAATTTCAAAACCCTAAACCCTAAACCCAAAATTCCAAAACCCTAAACCCTAAATCCAAATCCTAAAACCCTAAATCCTAAACCCTAAAACCCTAAACTCTCAAATCCCTAAACCCTAAAACCTTAAACTCTAAAACATTAATCCCAAAACCCTAAACCCTAAATTCCAAATCCTAAAACCCTAAACCCTAAATCTAAAATTCTAAAACCCTAAGGTGGCGTTTGGTTCGTGGAATGGAATCGGAATCGGAATCAGAATCGGAATGGAATGGAATGGAAAGGAAACAATTTTGTTTGGTTTGACCATTGGAATAAAGCTCAGAATCAGGATTATAGTGTTTGGTTTGCCATCGAATGGAATGAAAAAGGCTGTAAATGACCTTAATACTACACGTCTTTGTAAAGTTCAAATAATGTCATTTAATTACTATTTTTTCGTCACACAAAATACATTATTGAAATCATTATTTTTCTAAATAAGTATTACTTAATTAAAAAAAAATATATTATTAAAATTATTATTTTTCTAAAAATAGGGTTTAGGGTTTTGAGGTTTGGGATGTGTGATTTAGGGTTTAGGGATTTAGGATTTGGGGTTATATTTGTAGGTTAAGGTTTAGGGTTTGGTTTTTAGGATTTGGAATTTGGGGTTTAGGGTTTTGGGATTTATGTTTTAGGGTTTTGGGTTTTGGGATTTATGTTTTAAGGTTTAGGGTTTAGGGTTTAGAGATTTGGGGATTTGGGGTTTTAGGGTTTAGGGTTTAGATATTTGGGGATTTGGGGTTTAGTGGTTTTAGGGTTTAAGGTTTAGTGGTTTAGGGATTTAGGGTTTAGTGGTTTCAGGATTTGGAATTTGGGGTTTAGGGTTTAGGGTTTTGGGTTTTGGGATTTATGTTTTAAGGTTTAGGGTTTTAGGGTTTAGGGTTTAGTGATTTGGGACTTTGGGGTTTATGGTTTAGGGATTTGGGATTTAGGGATTTGGGGTTTAGGATTTAGTGTTTTAGGATTTGGAATTTGGGATTTAGGGTTTAGGGTTTAGGGATTTGGGATTTATGTTTTAGGGTTTTGGGATTTATGTTTTAAGGTTTAGGGTTTTAGGGTTTAGGGATTTGAGGTTTAGGGTTTAAGGTTTTAGGATTTTAGGATTTGGATTTAGGGTTTAGGGTTTTGAAATTTTGGGTTTAGGGTTTTGGGTTTTGGAATTTTGGGTTTAGGGTTTAGGGTTTTGGAATTTTGGGTTTGAGAATTTGGGATTTGAATTTAAGGTTATATTTTAGGTGAGGGTAAAATTGGAAAAAAAAAAATTAGATGGGAATGGAATAATGATTACCAAAGGTGGGAGAAGGAATTGTGATTCCTTCTCTTTTGGTAATCCGATTCCATTCCGCCCTCCATTCCGTCCAACCAAACACACAAAATGGAAGGAATCAATTCTGATTCCATTCCATTCCCTCCAACCAAACGTGGGGTAAACCTTTTTTAGAAAAATAATAATTTTAACCCTAAACCTTAACCCACAAATATAACCCTAAATCCTTAATCTCACATCCTAAACCTCAAAACCCTATTTAGAAAAATAATAATTTTAATAATATATTTCTTTTTAATTAAGTAATAATTATTTAGAAAAATAATGATTTTAATAATGTATTTTATCTAACGAAAAAATAGTAATTAAATGACATTATTTGAACTTTATAACATGTAGGGGTATTAAGGTCATTTATAGTTTTTTTCGTTCCATTTCAGTGGCAAACCAAATACTGTAATCCTGATTCTAAGCTTGATTTCAGTGATCAAACCAAACAACATTGTTTTCTTTCCATTCCATTCTATTTCGATTTCGATTCTGATTCTGATTCCATTCCACAAACCAAATGCCACCTTTAAGAATCATGATTTCATTCACATCTCAATTTTTTCTTCCAATTTTACCCTAATCTCAAATCTCAAAACCCTAAACCCTAAACTCTAAACCCAAAACCTAAAATCCCAAATCCCAAATCCCAAATCCCAAATCTCAAAACCCTAAACTCTAAACCCAAAACCTAAAACCCCAAATCCCAAACCCTAAACCCTAAACCCTATTTAGAAAAATAATAATTTTAATCCTAAACCTCAAATCCCAAATCTTTAAATCCCAAATCTCTAAACCCAAAACCTAAAACCCCAAATCCCAAACCCTAAACCCTAAACCCTATTTAGAAAAATAATAATTTTAACCCTAAACCTCAAATCCTAAATCTTTAAATCCCAAATCTTTAAATCCCAAATCTCAAACCTCAAAACCCTAAACCCTAACCCCTATTTAGAAAAATAATAATTTTAATAATATATTTTCTTTTTAAGTAATAATGATTTCAATAATGTATTTTGTCTCACGAAAAAATAATAATTAAATAATATTATTTAAAATTTACTAAATATAGGGGTATTAAGGTAATATGTAATGTTTTTCATTATATTCCAGTTGTAAACTGGAATACTGATTCTTTTTTTTATTCCAGTGATCAAACCAAACAAAATTGTTTCAATTTCATTATGATTTCGATTTCATTTTATGAACAAAACGCCACCTAAGAATATACACAAAAAGATGCATAAAAAATAGATTGACATCAAAATTTGATTATTTTAACTTTATGATTTAGATATATTATTCTTATTTTTTATAATTTATGTATTTTAATTACTTTAATTATTATAGTATTTTTAGATATTTTAATTATTTTTATCAATTTTTGTATTTTTAAAAAAATTTAAAATATATTAAATTAAATTTATCTATTGAAGATATTAGATATTTGAAGATAAAATATCTATAAAAGTTGAAAAAGTAAAAAATAAAATGATTAAAATCATAAAAATTCATCTAAAATGATTAAAATATTCATAAATATAACAGTAAAATAACTAAAATACATCAATTTAAAATAAAATAATTATTGTATCATATTTGTAAAATTAAAGTAATTACATATAATTTTTTTCTTAAAATATATATATAAAGATAAATATTTGTTATCATATTATTATGATTTATATATGTAATTTAAAATAAGAGAATAGTTAGAATATATCAGCGAATATAATTAGAAAAATAAAATAAAATTATCACTTAATTTATACTTATGTTATATTTTAATTAATTTACTTTAGTTGTTATCTATTAAAAATATTTCAATTTTAAGTTCATATATGTCATAATCATAGAAAAAAAATTAGGGAATTGAATATTAGTTTTTTTATGTTATATTATGGTTAAAAAATAAGAGTTTTTACATTGACATTCGTTATAACTTATTTTTTAAAATCATTTTAAAATAAATAAAAAACATAGTATGATAAAATTCATAGTGTTAAAATTATATACAAATATATTAAATTAATTAGTTAAAAATTAATCTTAGTGAATAATTAATCCAATATGTATATTTATTTTATTTAAAGTGAAAATTAAATAATATATTAAACCTAAAATATAATATATAATTTAAGTATTTAATGTAAGAGTGTAAATCTTAATTAATAATTTTAATTTGATAAATAAAAATAAAAATAATGAATAAAAAAATTAATAAAAGGAAAGCAAGTATTAAAACCATCCTATATATAAAAAGCTTTAAATAAATTAAAAAGATTATTAAAATAAAATATATGATATTTATAACAGAAACATATTATGAAAAGTTTTAAGGAGAGAAACGAAATATAAGTTGACTTTTATTATTATACATCGATAAAAAGTTACTATTTAAACTTACATTATAAGACTACTTAAAAATGTATTATGAAAATATATATAGGTTATATAGATAACGTATTATAGATTATATGTTAGTATTTTTGTTGGTAAGCATCATTAATTTAATCCACATTTATTATAAAAATAGATTAATTATGTTATTTGATATTTTTTTATCGTTAACTATATATTATGTATATAATTATAATAAAATAAATATTTAAATATAAAATATAATTAATTTTATAAAAATAAATGATTGTAAGACTTAATAAATGATCACGAGAGAAAGGTATATATTAATTTATATTAAATCAAATATTTATGTTTTATTTTGATTTGTTTGTATATTTATAGTAAATAATGGACCTAAATTTAAAAATGTGATTATGAATAATTAAAAAATATTAACTTAAATTATTTATATATTTAAATTTTAATAATGATAAATATAATATAACATATAAAATAAAAATGTAAACTCTTTATACTAATTTTTTACAACAATTTCAGCGAGTATAATAGATCCTTATAATGTGTTTGATTGAAGGCAATGTAAAAGAATCAAAATTGATTTTTTTTTTCATTTGTATGTTTTGTTGGAATAAAAAAATGAGTCAGAAATGAAATCGATTCTTAAAAGAGAAAGAATTAGAATTTTTTATCTCCCTTTAAGAATATAATGGAATCATGATTCTTAAAATTGAGATAATCATGATTCTTAAAGGGATAGAAAGAATTCTAATTTCATTCTCATTTTAATTTTTTTTTCAATTTTACCTCAACCTTAAATATAACATTAAACTCAAATCTCAAATCCTTAAACCCTAAATCCCAAAACCTTAAACTCAAATCCCAAAACCTTAAACCCTAAATCCCAAACCTTAAATCCTATTTAGAAAAATAATAATTTTAACCCTAAACCTTAACTCACAAATATAACCCAAAATCCTAAACCATATTTAGAAAAATAATAATTTTAATTAGAAACTTTAACCTATAAATATAACCCAAAACCCTAAACTCTAAACTCTAAACTCCAAATCCCAAATCCCAAAACCCAAAACCTTAAACCCTAAATCCCAAAACCTAAAACCCAAAACCCCAAATCCCAAATCCTAAAACCCTAACTCCTAAATCCTAAATCCCAAACCCTATTTAGAAAAATAATATATTTTCTTTTTAAGTAATAATTATTTTTAAAAAATAATGATTTTAATAATGTATTTTGTGTGACGAAAAAATAATAATTAAATAATATTATTTAAACTTTACTGAATATAGTAGTATTAAGATAATATACAGTATTTTCTATTATATTCTAATTATAAACTGTAATATTGATTTCTTCTTTGATTCCAATGATCAAATCAAATAAAATTGTTTTCATTCTATCATGATTCTATTATGCGAACCAAACGTCACCTTATAGCCATCCCTACTAATATCTGCACCTATCCACGATCACGTGGTTATGACAAAGTTAAAAACTATTATATAACTATTATCTCGTCCTTTTTTTATAAATAAACTTAAAAAAATATCAGATAATTATTGTATCTATTTTATTTATATTATTAAATTATTTTTTATCTTGTTTATATCACCTAATTACTATATTTGTTTTATTTATACCATGTCGTTAGACGGGCATCATACTTTAGATAATTAGATGGTAGATTTAAAAAAACTTAAATAGTTAAATAATATATCTTTGAAATAAATTATTATTCTAAATATATTACTTAATTATTTGAGTTGTTTCAAATTTATTACTTATATGTAATGTTATTTGAAGAAAATTAATAAATTGTATAAATGGAATAAACATAATAATTGAGTAATATAAATTAAAAAAAAATTAATAATTTGATAATATTTTTGTAAGTTTTTTATTTTTTATCCTAAACAGCATCAATGATGTTTTTTTATTGAAAAATCTATTTATTTTTGAAAATATAATTTTACATACCATACTTTCTAGCCATGTACCTTTTCATTCTTTTCTTATATATTCAGTTTTTGTCCACCTATATACATTTAGCTATAAATTGTACTCTGGTATTGAAATTGTACAGTTAGAAAGTAAACATTATAAATATCTAAGTCCATGCATCAAACTTTATTTATTTTTATTAAGAAACTAACCAATAAATTAAAGTTTATGCCACTGGACTTTGTCTTATATTACAAAATTATATTTAAATTTTACAAAACTACCATTTACGTTCAAATAAGGTTGAAGAACAAACTCAAACCAGACATTTGATGCAACGTGCAATACTCCTGCAATGCTTAATATAAATGTCAATAGTAATTTTTTTTTCTACACGTGAATTTTGCTAATAAACGTATTATTAAATTATCACAAAAATCATAAATACATCATTTAATTATATTAAATGATAAAAATAATATTCAATTATAATTAGTAATACATATGTACTACTATATAAATTTATATCGTTAATAAAAAAATTTATTGATATATTTAAACTAATAATAATCATAAATAATATTGAAATATTATTTTTTATTATTTAATAAAATTAAATAATATATTTATAATTTTTATAATAATTTAATGATATTTTATCTGGTAGGGCAAAGTATGTCAAAGTTGATACCGACATAAGATTAGAAAAGTTTAATATATAGAATCACAAAAAGACAAATGTGATGCATTGAAAATAATGGCATTATCAGTTGTCTTGTAATAATTTCGTGATGTAACAATATTTATTATTTGTATACATATTCCATTGATTTTAAAATAAATTGTAGGCAATTATTGAACTATGTGAGAATGTTAATAAAAGATTGAATACGATATATATATTTATATATATTAATAAAAAAATATAATCAATAATTAAAATATATAATTTTAATATATATATATTAAAAATATTAAAATAATTTTAAATGTAATATTTATTTACATTACTGGTTAGTAAAATGATATTATTAATAAAATAATATTTTTCTTTTTGCTTAAAATGTGTCTTTTAAATATTGACCTTTTATTTTTATATATTTGATTATGATTATAAATAACACATATATCAATCTCGTGAATATCCCAAAAAACTTGTAAATAAGTTATAATCCAAAAAGTTTATCCAACTTTAAAAACTATAATTTATCATCAATGTTTTTAATCTTTAATATATCTTTACATATGGTTCTAATTTTTATAAAAATAGTTATAATGTTCTCGACTTTTGTAGTTAATATCATTAATGTTCTTGAATAGTTAACGGTATTACTTTTCATCCAATGATATATTTTTTTATAATTGTGATATTATTTATACCAAAAATTGTTTAGCGGGGTTACGCCTTTAGTACAATGGTGGCCATAAAGATAACTTTAAAACTTATTTTAAGCAACAACCCTTTGATTATATAATTTATATCGTGTCGACCCATGCGACCATATCAAGGTAAGAGTTAATGCCTCATCGTGCATCACACTATGAGAATTATTGATCATATATTCGATTATTTATAGCTTTCTTGTCAAATACAACTCTGATGACAAATAATTTTAAACTCTAATTAATTTTTTTATTTAATTGTTTTTAACAAATAAATATTGAGTCATTTTTTAGTTTTAAGATTTTGAACAAATAAATTTTAGAATTGTGTCTGATTTTACCCTATTTTAATTAATATGGGTCTATCTTTGTCTTTTGCTACTTCGCATCTGATAGTTAGTTATCTCGTTAGAAACCTCATCTTCTAGATTGTGAGCAATGACTTATTGTCTTCAACCAATAATAAGATTCATACTTCTATTTAAGATATATAAAAAATATAATGAGTTTTTGTAAAATGAAATTTTTATTCATTAAGAAAATAAGATCAATACAACTCTAATTTTCTACTAATTAATTACATAAGAATTTTTTTATACATTTTTTAAGAAAAGATGGATGTTTAGGTTTTATGGTTAGAATTTACTTTGCCTTTCTTCCTTTTATAAGAGCCTTTTGTAGATATAAGAGCAATTACAAACCTAACGAAAAGAAATATGACAGATAAGGATTACAATTTATATTTATTTCTTCCTTCATTTTTTAAATAAAATACACATGAAAGGATAATGATTACATTTTATTTTATCTCTTCATTATTTAAAAAAAAAAATTCACGAACACTTATTTATTAAAAATCATATGCTATAATGCTTCTTCTTAACACTGGATCTCTATCTTTTATTTAATAAAGATACTTTGGTCCTTAGTTTGCTTTTTTGCCAGTTGGCAAAATTATTGTTTTATGCAACCCATTTTAGTTGTATATTGTTTTATAATTGATAATATTTTTAATATTTTCTTGAATTATATTCAAGTTATTATATGAGATCATTATAACCTTGCTTTGGGAGTAATTTATCCTGATTTTGGAGAATGTTCCTATTTTTTTGATTTTATGGTATATTTAACTCAACATTTTTATTCTTTCCTCGTAAAACATTTATTCAACAAACTCTTCTAGTAGAAACTTTGATTGATCTATTGTTGTTACTAAATATATCATTTTTATTTTAATAAAATAATAAAGATTGATAGATTTTTTTTATGACAATCCATTATAGAAGTACAAAAATCTTAAAAATATTAGACAGTTATTTGCTTTTATTTTTTTCCTAACAAAATTAAACAAGCATTTTACTATTTTCCTAAAAAATTAATACTTTTTTTAATTTTTAGAAAAAGAGTAAGAGTAATAAACTAATTCCATTAGATTGTTGTTCGAATAAATATTTCCAATTAACTCACAATAATATAATTGGTAAATAAGTTTTGGATATGTTATTTTAATAATGTTGAATTTGGTGTATGTTATTGATTTTCTTTCTAATTTATAGATTTTGTATGTTGTGAAAATTTTCATGACTTCAAGTTGAACTTTTTCTCATTTACTTACTAAATTATAAAAAATTAGTCATTGTTTTGGGTTTATGTTTGTCTTTCATTTATTTTCTTAAGGATAAGAAATGTACTACATTACTTAGTCTAAGAAGCTTAATGGTTTTGAAATTGGTAGAACTTCTTTGTGCTTTAATCTTATTATTGAATGTTTTGTGTTTATAGAATCCAATTATTAATTTACTTGGTTCTAACTATGTCTTGTATATTTTTATAGTTGGTTAATTGTAGATAACATAATATTTTTTATTTTTCTTTTTGATTTTTTTCTTTTAGTTCTTCCTCAATTACAATTTTAAACTATGAAGCTTTTAGAAGAATTATCCTTCTTTTTGTTAATTTTAATATTTTAGTCAATTTCTTTGTTGAAGAACTAGACTTATACTCTTTTCACATATGATTGACTTGATTGACTTTTTTATATATAAATCTTTATTTAATCTTTTATAACTTTTATTTCTTTTTTTAAATTTTGATTTCTATGTCAAGATTGTCATTTTTTTTACAATTGTAATTTTTTTTAATGGGATTGATTCTCTTATTAAAATATGAGTTAAGTTATTATTTTTTGTAATAGATATTTAACAAAAAATTTGTAATAGTTAATCCAGTGGTACCATTCGATTAACATTTCTTGTTTGTAATTTCTTATAATATTAGTTATCACATGGAGTTGAAAGTAATGTTTTTCATATTTTATTTTAAGTTCTAAATACTTTATTTTTTGTTGGACTAATACTGCATTTTTTCTTACATTTTATTAGGATTTTTAATATGATGAGATAATATTTATTTGTTGATATTATCATTAAATACTAATATATCATTAATATAAACGCAACAAAATGATTGATATTCTTTAAAAATATTATTCGTATATTGTTAAAATATTTTTGGTGTCTGTTTTAATCCAAATGTTATAAGATTCAATTAGAATTTTCATTATGGATAGTTAAAAATGGTTAATAGTTGAGATTCTTGATAATTCTTTATCATTTATATTGAAAATGTTGGGTTTTAATACATTCTTAAAATCTTTTACTTTTATAGTTTCTATGTAACACGTATTAAAGCTTATTAATATTTAGAATTAAATGATTTTTTAAGTTTACTATCTTAAGTAATTTCTTTATTTTCAATAACTTCTTATGTTCTTATATATTTTTTAAAATGTATTTTACTGATTATTAAATTATAGATCATATTCATCTCGTGATTTTTCTTTTTATGTTATATTTTATAAATATGGTTTCTATTTTTAATACACATTATCATGTTTTTATTTTTTTATGTTGTTAAATGAACATTTATGATGACACACTATTTGTATTTCTAAGTTTTGAAATATATATTGTTTCTCTTTTTAATATTTTTACATTTATTTTATCTATATATTGTGTAAATGTTTTATATAAATTTAATAAGTTATTTTCTATTAAAAAATCAATTCTCATTTCCTATTGATATATAATAGGGATATGAAATTTTTATCCTTCTAATCATAATATAAAAATATTTTATGATCTTGTTAAGATTAACAATTTATTATTTTTACTATAAATTCTTTTGGGATTGTACTTTAAAGTTATTATAGAAATACATATTTACTTACTATATATACATATATATATATATCGGCTTCATTACCTATATAAACATATAAATAGTATATGTTATATTATTTGAATTTGCATCCTATTTTTATATAAGTATTATTAAGATTAGTTATGCTGCATAGGTCATGCATTCATCCTCGTATGTTTTTTCTAAATCTACTTCTTCTTCAATTTCATTCATTAAGTAAATTAATTTTGTTTCATTAATGTTTTATTCTTCTATGAGTTTTAACTCCATGTTCTATTATTTTTAAAATTTTCTTATATTTCTTTTTATGAGTTAATCTATTAAGATATTTATTGACATAATGATATTTCTCGTTATATATCCAACATATGTAAGTTTTATTTCATGATGGACAATAATTTAATTTTTTTAAAATATATTTTCTTATGATCATATGTTCTCGATCTTATATTTAAAAAAGTCTTATTTTTTAAATTTATATTTCTTAAACCTTTTATATTTTTATTTTTAAAATTTTATATTACAACCATACTTTTTTTGCATTTGAAAATTCTTACCATCCCAACATACTTTATAATATTCTTTAACGTAATTATATTCACTTTTATATTATATAATTTCATTCTTCCTCTTAAATATATGGTACTGTTATAGTATTTATATTTTTTAATTTTCTTCAAAAGTTTTATATAGAATTCTGTAGCTTTTGATAAAATATTTTCTTAAATTATTGTTATTACATTTTTGGTATCTTGTGATAAAGTATTTCATATTTACATATAAAATAATTTATGTCACATATAACATATATTTTCATATTTTTTAAATGCAATTTAATCTTGTTTATTTTTAGTTCATTTGTTTTAGTAGTATAATTTCCTTTATCTTCTCATATGAATTCATTAAATGTTTTATCTACTATTTTATTTAAATAATGTCTTCATGTTGTAGAATATCCTTACATCCTAAGATATATCATCTGCAGAGTAATAAATCATACTTTAACATTTTTTAATCATTTTAAAGTTTAATAATACTCTAAAGATTGATGGGTTTATATTAGTAGTTTCAGTTGTGGATTAATTCCATTCATCTAATATTTTTTTTATATCTCTTTTACTATATAAGTTTTGATACTCAATTTTATTATGATTTTGGTAAAGTTTGAATTTCATTGGTATAGATCCTTTAGTACCACTATAAAATCATTTTTCTATTTTTTGGTTGGTATCTTCTTATGTGACAGATTAGGTTAATTAAGTATTGCCCAATCCTTTCATTTATGAGAGAATTATAAGTTTTTCTTAAATAATAAGGACATTATTTTATTTTTTTTCATAGTAATTTTGAAATTTTTTTGTTTTAAAATTATTTTACTGATTATTGTCATATCATATTCTTATTTATTAGAACATAATTTTATTTATAATGTTTTTTTAATTTTTCATCTATTAATGTTAACAAAATTTACTAATATTCATAAATCCTTATTTTCAAGATCATTATATTGTTCTTCTAATTGTTTTTTATATTTCAACAAGTTAGAATTGTAAATTTTTCTTCATTTTTTCTTTTTTATTATGGGGTATTATTTCATCAAATCTTCTAGATGGCTCTTCTTATAATCCTTCTAATATATCTCTTTTTAGAATGTCTAGTGTTCATATTTTATAGCAATTATCTTTTCTTATTTCTTTAATAATTTTTTCTTGAATTTTATTTATATTTTGTAAATATTCAATTTTTTTATTTAAAAAATCAAAGCTTTCATTTTAATTTTTTAATTATTTGATATACTTATCAAGTTATTATTGTTTTCTAATTCTATTATTTATAATATTTTTTTTGGTATTTTTAAAAGATTTTATTTTATAGTTTGTTAGTTTATTTTTATTAACGGATACAATTTAGACTTCTTTAAGTTATTGTTTTAATTATTTAATTTATTTTTTTATTTTCATTCTTGTTTACTTATTTTTGTTTAAACATTTGTAATTTAAGTTGTGATACGTTATTTTTTCTTCTTGATATAAGAGTTTTTTTTAACATCAAAGTTCCATTATTTAGATATTTTAAAATCTATTAGTATTTTTGTTTTATTATTTATCTAATTTTTTGAAAAAAATTATTTATTTATATTAATTTATTTTGTTAATATATTAAACTATTATAATAGTTTGTTAATGAATATCATATTATATAGTATACAGAAAATTGATGATTTTATTATTTTATTAAATTTTTTCTTTCAAATTTGTAGATTAAACCTCATGTTTGGTTTAAATTTTTATCATTAATATTAATGGCATATATAGGTTATAATGTAAAATTTAATTTCTAGTATCATATACTTTTATGGATAAATCCTAATAAAGTATAATTTATAATTATTTTTTTATTATATATGAGTGCTAATTTTATTACCGTATCAATTTATTCTCTAAAATATATTTTTATTAATATCTTGGCTCATATTAAATGGATGTATCCAATTTTTATTTTATCATTTTGAATTTTTTTTAATGATTTATTCATAATTATTTCTTTAGTAATTAATGGTATATTATATATTCTTTTTATTTTTGTAATATTAATACTCATTTTTTTATTACTTATTTCATAATATAATATATATTTTTTTAAAAATATTTTTCATACTTTTGAGAACGATAAATCTTTAAATTCATTTAATTCTTCAAGATCTTTTTTTTTGTATTTCTTAAATTTCTTTGTTAATTATAATTTTTTTGTAATATTTTTAAAATCTTATGGATATTTATAATATTATTTTAAAATTTAAAAGTATTATTGATGTTTTTATATTCAAAACCAAAGTTTTTATTAACATGTTATCAATTTAAGATTTGTTTTATTCATTTTCTACCTTTTTAAAAATAAGATCGTTTGGTTTAGTTGGTGTACGCTTAAGATAACAAGTTACTTAGGAAATTTCAAATCAAGCTCACAAAGCACACATTTCTAACACAGCGAATAAAAACAACTATCATATCATTAAGCTTAAGAAATCTAGGAGAGTACGTCAAAAAGGGAATAAAAAAAATTAGAATAAATATATTAATTTTTTTATAATATTTATTATTAATTTATAAGATAAACAATAAACAAATATATTATATTTGAAATATAAATTAAATATCTAGAATAAAAATTAAAAAATTATAAAAATTACACGTTATAAAATTATCTTTATAAATAAATTATTATTTATGTTAATTTATAATTATTATATTATTTTTATTTTTTAAAAAATAATTAATATTATAATATGTATAATTTTAATTAAAAATTAAATTTTAAAATTAAATAATAAAAATCCAGTTAACGTATTGAGTTGAAGAGATATATTTAAATAAATGTGTAATTTTTTTGTCTTATCTTAATTTTAAAGGATATTATAGAGTTAAGTTATCCAAAAATTTGTATAAAATAAAAAAATAATAAAAAAAGGGAAACAATACTAAATGGTTGTGAAAAAATTGTGAAAAATTTGATAATGAAAGAGGAATTTAGGAGTCATGTTTTAACGTGAGAATGAGACTTGTATGTTTTATTTTTTTAATTTTCAATAAAACATGAGAATCAAAGAAAAGATTCATAAAGAAGAAAATAAATGTATCAATAAGCAATTTTTAATAGGTAAACACCGAAAAGAAAAGGTGTTTGATTCAAAGTTAATAATAACATTATTACTTAAAAAAGGTAGGAAGATGATTTTTTTTTAATGTCTAATAAAAAAAAAAGTAACACCACAATTTGGGCACTTTGTCTCGAGCACTCAAAATTATTTAAACCATTTTTAGTATGGCACTCTACTAAGAATTAATAAATATATAAACAAAAGATTTATATTTTATATTTTATGAAATAATTATCTAATTTTTTTTGTAAAATTAAATAATTCAATTGAAAATTATATGCATTGCTCATGATTATTAGATATAATTTTTAAAATTTTATTAATGTAATACGAAAATGCAAAATATATATATATATATTTTCTACATTTTTACCTAATTTTATTTACACATCAATCATGGATTAATAATATTATTAAATATTATACTAATCACAATCACGTACTAACACATATATACAATAATGAACTCGAAATCACATCCTTTTACCATTTAAAAAATATTATTTCACAAACAAAATTCAATATGTTGTGATACACCAAACATGAGAATTGGAGTCTTAACTAGTTGAATTTTGGCAATTTAATTCACAGTTACTAGTTTGTAAAATTGTATTATGATTGTATAAAATCCCAAAATGGTCGGTTAAAATTTCCCTTTTAACCATGCAAGTGAATCCTTCACAACCTCTCTAATTCAAAGCAGCAATTTAATTCACAGTTACTAGTTTGTAAAATTGTATTATGATTGTATAAAATCCCAAAATGGTCGGTTAAAATTTCCCTTTTAACCATGCAAGTGAATCCTTCACAACCTCTCTAATTCAAAGCAGCCATAGTCTTACCCTTCAGATTCAGAGCCTCTCAGCTACATAGTCATTATATTTATCGTAGAGCACCCACCAAGTCCTTCCCAGCTTCCTCTATCGGGAATCAAAACAATCAAACCCCTTTGTCAAGTGATATTCGATATTTTTAATCAAACTGCAATCGGTATCCTATTTCTCGAATCCGATTCGGAATCTATACAATTTCCTTTTCGGATCCAGAAGGGACAACCCATTAATTTTAACCCCTAAATTCATAGCTTAATTTCAATTTTCGTTTTGTTTTTGATCGGATTACAGCGCTATCAAGAGATCGTGACTTGGGGTGTGTGGGGGATTTAAGAATGGGCACTGTTTATGAATGAATTATATGAGTGGTTGAATCAAAGATGCCCGGTTTAACGCAGAAAAATGACCGATTCAGTAATGGGTCAACGCCCATGTTCTCGCTTTGTTCATCCAATGGGTTTTGGTCAAAAAATAGCGATAAGGTTAACTACAATCAACTCCAGAAGGTATTGGAGTGAATTATTGTTGTTTTTATATTTTCAATAACTTTTTTTTTATGATTTCAGGTTTGATTGGAATTGGTGGATATCACTTTTTTTTGGTTTAGTTTTCAGTTGTTTTTTTAAATATCAATTGGATTGTTTAGGTTTGGACTGGATTGGATCTTCAAATTGAACTTGGTTGATAAGCATGTTTGTTTAGGTTCGAGATGTGTTGCTGACGCATGGAGGTCTTGTTTTGATTTTTAGTTGAAGTGCTCAATGGTCCAGATCAACTAACATGTCTATATTCATGTAATGATGTTTGATATCTCATTTTACCTTGGTGATATTTGAGTTTGAGTCCATTGTTGTTGTATAATTATCTTGATCGAAGAGCATTTATCTGATTATTTGCTATATCAGGAAATTACATGTTAATTCTTTTCTATTCACTGACAGTGATCTCTTGCAAGATAGAGATATTGGAATTTTGATGGACAAAACAATGTTTGTAACTGCACATCCCTATTACGGACCAAATATCAGTTGTTCTCTAGCCAGTCTCCGGTTAAAAGGAATGCCGGCTTAAACCCTGCTGACTGCATTTATCTGGACTAGTTAATATTCAAATTTTGATTGAAAAAACAATGTTTGTAACTGCACATTAGCCTATTAAGGATCAAATATCAATTGTTCTCTAGCCAGTCTCCGGTTAAAAGAAATGCCCGCTTAAATTCAGCTGACTGCATTTGTCTGGACTATTTAGTAGTTAGGTTAGGTGGTTTACATGGGAAAAAAGCTGGGTTTCCTCATTCGGTACAAGCAAATGTTTGACGGTTGGGAACTGAGTTTTAGGGATGAAATCTCTATTGTCCTAACTAAAGAGCCAAAATTCATTCGCAGTTGCTCAACAACAAAGATAAAATTGTGTCTCATCTTAGCACACTTTTAAGATCTTCCTGTGTCTTTTTTTTTTAATATTGTTCATTTTTTGTTAGTTCAGTAGCTTTATCAATCAGAGTGAAAAACTCACTCTAATGTACTAAAGTAATGTTGCTAACCAAATGCTATTTTACTAATATAGTTCTGGAATGAACTGTCACCACAAGCACGACTGGAGCTTTTGAGAATTGACAAGCAGACGCTCTTCGAACAAGCGCGTAAACACATGTATTGTTCTCGATGTAACGGATTACTGCTTGAGGGTTTTTTGCAGATCATTATGTATGGAAAATCTTTACAGCAAGAGGGAACAGGTGGGAGTCTTGTCAGCAACAGACCACGAGTGGCAAGAAATCTAAATGCTATTGAATTGACCATCACTGATGGGCAACAAGATGAAATTCTAGATCCATCTGTTTATCCTTGGGGTGGTCTGACCACAACACATGATGGTTCACTTACCCTAATGGATTGCTATTTGTATTCGAAGTCTCTAAAGGGACTGCAAAATGTAAAGACTGATAATTCAGTGCCGTCCTGTAACATCTATATTATGCTTTCTTTTGTAGCTGACATGTTTTGCTTAAATCAGGTATTTGACAGTGCACGTGCAAGAGAGCGGGAACGTGAATTGCTTTATCCTGATGCGTGTGGTGTGGGAGGTCGGGGTTGGATAAGCCAAGGAATAGTAGGCTATAGTAGAGGACATGGAACAAGGGAAACATGTGCATTACATACTGCCAGGCTTTCATGTGATACGTTGGTTGATTTCTGGTCAGCACTTGGAGATGAAACTAGACACTCACTTTTGAGGATGAAGGAAGAGGATTTTATTGAGAGGCTCATGTACAGGTGCTTAGTTATTCATTTTTTTTCTCTTCATATACAGTATTCAATTTGAAACATCAGAAGAAAATACAAGAAGTGCTGGGTAATTGAGACAGTTGGTCATCAAATTGGCAGATTAATACTGACTTTGGAGGCAATCACCTTGATAAAACTGAACTTAGAAGAGTATAAAGGTTGATATGCATTATAGAAGACATCCAACTTTGATATACTCTGTTGAAAAGTTATAGGTAGACTTGAGTTCCTGCCTTTTTTTATAATACAAATATAATCGAGTTCCCACGCACTTTGATAGTTGAATTAGTATTGAAAATTTGATATGCCTAGCCACTAGTATGCGGGTCAGATGAAATGGAGTTACAATTTATTGAAAGGTCTATAACATATACTATATACAGTGTACTAGAAGCTGTTAATAACATGATTCAGAAGAGACTAAAATAATGGAAAGTGGCTTCCTGTTTGTTAAAATGTATGCTATAATGCATCTTGTATCTTCATGAAAGGTGCTTTCTAGCCTGGAAAACCATGAGTCTCTTCAGTTGTTTGTACTGAATCTGCTATTAGTTTTGTTCATTTCTGTTATGCTGGTATCAGTATGGATGCAAATCTGGGGTTGTTCTACAGCATCAATAGTCTAGAAAGGGAACTAACCACTGTGGACCATTTCTTGTGTTCAGAAAGTAGAAAAAAAACTGCTCAAAAAAGTTACTGGAATAGTTTAGTTCGATACCGTGGTTTTTGGGATACTGAGATCAAGTCGCATGATCTGTTTGCACTATCACAGTTAACATCAAAAACTGTATAATGCATGGATAACCAAAATGCTTGTGATATTTCCCCAGGTGTTCTGCCCTATAGGACTGTCACCTATCAAGGCATCCTGTTTCCTAGTCATACTGGGGGGGGGGGGTTATTTATCTTATTTTTTTTAAACTCTCAAAAGTGGTTTCCCTGGACCATTTTAATTTTTGTTATTGTGTTAGATTTGAGGGTGGGGGAAATTAAATAAATAGTTTGACTGGTTCATGGTAAAATATCAGTAGAGCAAAATTATTTAAACTTCGAAAATGTTCTCAATGGAAACATATTTTTTAAATACCTTTTGTGATGAAAAGATTTAAAGAGTGCTAAGTTACGCAACAGAGACCCTGCAAAAGAATTTGACTGGAGAGCATGTTCTTTTAATAGATTGCCCAATGGAAAAATATTGGAATAGGATTTGGAAGCTATGAAATTAAAAAACTAGCATGCATGTTTTATTTTGAAGGGTGAAAAGGATAGAGTTGTTCAACTGCTAAATGGTTCTCAAGAAAAATAATTCTTGGTAGTTTATGTAATTAATCAAAGGGATTTAGGAGAGGCAGGAGAAGCAGTGGAAGAGAGTAAGGATTGATAATTTTCTTTGGAGAAAAGGTTGAGAGCTCAAGAACTTGGCAATGATCTTTTTACACATTCCATGACGATGTGGAGAATTTGTTGGTTTAAATTTGAAATAAGTTGATGATTCATGTAACTATTGTTATATCGAATGATCTTTGAGCTCCTCTTTCATTGAACTTTTCTGTCAGATAAGCATATTTGAGAAATATTTTCAGGGAGGAAAAGGGTAAAAGGACCAGTTTCCTTGTTTGATCACTTTGTACTCCATAGTAGTTTATCTGTTCTAGAAACTAAAATTTTCACAGTTTTTTATCAGACATCAGCTTTGATTCCAGAATTGCCCCTTATGAATTTCTTTGGAGCTGTATTTACTGTCATATCGTAAAATTTTCATTCTTCCTCAATACTCATGATAAATGCTCTATAAAAATTTGATAGTACATTATTCTGCTTTGTTTTTCATAATATATATCATTTCTTGTAACAGGTTTGATAGCAAGAGATTCTGTAGAGATTGCAGGAGGAATGTTATTCGTGAGTTCAAGGAGTTGAAGGAGCTGAAGCGCTTGCGGAAGGAACCTCGCTGCACTACTTGGTTTTGTGTTGCAGATACATCCTTTCAATATGAGGTATTGCTTTGTCCATATCTATAAACTAGTAATCATGTGTTTTGCACATGAAAAGATCACTGGTAATGTGATGGTATAAACATCAAAAACATTGCTTTAATTTGTTGATTTGTAATATGACTTCCTGGGAAAAATATTAGTGTTTTAATGTTTTAATTAGAAAATTTGACCAAGAAGAAAAAGAGTCGAGGGCTTACCTATTCATGTCATCTAGTAATAAATTGTAAAAAGCTCTAAACCAGAAGTGGAAGAGTTAATAGCCAAAGAAATGTAAGCTGAAAAGGCTTTGTACAATTGCTAGCTATTATTTTAGAAGGTTTTGTATCTATCTGTCTCCAAAATGTGACAAGTATTAGGGTTTGTTTCCGTACAGGTATCCATGTTTTGCAACTAGTACCCCTTTTCACCCATGTTTTGGAAGGACTCAAATTTAGTACCCATGTTTTGGAAGGGCTCAAATTTAGTACCCATGTTTTGGAAGGGCTCAAATTTAGTACCCATGTTTTGGAAATGGTTCCAAAATTTTCAAAAATGAACAGTATACATGTTTTATTTGTTTTTTTTTCCATGTACTCTTCACATGAGCTCTAAAGAAGGGGAATTTCATCATTTTATACCCCTAGACCAACCCCTCCCCTCCCAAAGAGAGAGAAAGAGAAAGAAAAGAAAAGAGAACCCATCATCCCCATCTAGCGAGCTTGACCTTATCAAAATTACCTTCACCTAGAGTTCTTCCCACCTCGTATTTACCCAACTGAATTTTCTTTTTCTAAAGATTCCCATGAAATTCACAAACCCACCAAACAAGAAAAACAGAAAAGACCCAAAAGACTATAATTATCCAAATATCTCTGTTTCTCTCTAAAAATCAAATCTTTTAATTCCAAACTTTATCCACAAGGTTATGAGTTTATAAAAGATTTTTTTTCCTTAACAAATGGAATAAAAGGAAAAAAAATTAAAAGAAAACTGCTTGGTCTTTCCTACGGGGCTTTTTCTTGTTCTCTTTTCTGTTTTTTTTGGGTCTAGGGGCATAAAATGACAAAATTATCTTTTCTTTAGAGCTCATGTGAGGAGCACATGAGAAATATCCCAAATAAAACGTGTTTACTGTTCATTTTTGTAAATTTTGGACTCATTTACAAAACACGAGTATTAAATTGGAGCCTTTTTAAAACATGGGTGAAAAGAGGTACCAGTTGCAAAACATAGGTGCCTGTATGGTACCATACCCCAAGTATTAACATCACATAAAGTTATATACAAAGAAAAGCATGTTAACATGGGTTATCAACAAGTAGTTTTATTCACACTTGAAAGCAAAATGAAAATTGAAAGAGAAAAGTAAAGCAAATTATTGATTTTGGTTAGTTGTGTGATGTAAAATTTAAACCAATTGTTAAAAAAAGAAAAAAAGAGTAAACATAAGAAGTGTTGTTGCTCCGTCAGTTTTAAAGAATCTCATATCTTAGTGGTAAAAAATGTTTAATTTTCTTATTTTTAGCTTTGTTTTGTTTATTATTGTGATCTTGTTTACATCGGTTCAAGAATTTATTTTCACGTTATTATCAATCGCAATAATAGTAGCACTACAGTTTTTTTTTCACCAATAATTATTAAATGTGGCAATACTAATAGGTGAATATATATATATATATGTAACAAAAAAAAGAGAGAAAAGAAATGAAATAATTTTAATATTTTCTTAATATAGGGATATACTTGTTCTAAATTTCGTCAGAATTCATTAATATTTTATATACAGTATGTAGATTGTTCCATTCAATCTGTGTTAAATGCATTCTTTCAAAGAACAAACTACTATGACTAAATTTAACACTCAGACTTGTTATGCATCCTTTTTATCTTCGATGGCAACATGTCATGTAACATGCTCGCCAAAGTTATAATTTGCTCTTTTACAGGTATCTTATGACACAGTCCAAGCAGATTGGTGTGATACTTTTGCAGACATTGTTGGGACATACCATCACTTTGAGTGGGCAATTGGCACCAGTGAGGGAAAATCTGACATTCTTGAATTTGAAAATGTAGGCTTGAATGGAAACGTTAAGGTCAATGGGTTAGATCTTAGTGGTGTAAGTTCATGTTTTATAACCTTGAGGGCATGGAAGCTAGATGGCCGCTGCACTGAACTTTGTGTTAAAGCTCATGCATTAAATGCCGGACAGTGTGTGCATTGCCGACTGGTAGTTGGGGATGGCTTTGTAACAATTAAAAGTGGTGAAAGTATCAGAAGGTTCTTTGAACTCGCTGAAGAAGCAGAGGAAGAAGAGGTAGTGAAGTTTTTGGGGCTTATTCACTAGTCCAAATATCACATGTGAAAATAATGCTTCTGGAGGTAAATATGGGTCTTTTATTTTCCTCAGGATTATGATTCCATGGACAAGGATGGAAATGATATGGATGGAGAATGCTTCCGTCCCCAAAAACATGCAAAGAGTCCTGAGCTTGCTCGTGAATTTCTTCTTGATGTCTCCACTGTTATTTTCAAGGAACAGGTACGTTTGGTTTACTGAATTTTTTTTGGGAACATTGAAACTAGTCTGGTGTCTTGGAAAAACAATATCGATCCTTGCTTGTGCAAGTACAAAACTTAAATATATGTTCATGCAGGTCTGTAGGCTCTACTATATTCTGATTCTTATTGTGTTATCCTCAGGTTGAAAAAGCATTTAGAGAAGGGACAGCCCGCCAAAATGCTCATAGCATCTTTGTTTCTCTTGCATTAAAGCTATTGGAAGAACGAGTTCATGTTGCATGCAAAGAAATCATTACCTTAGAAAAGCAGGTTAGATAACTAGTGAAGATGATTAAATGCTCAGAATGGATCTGGAAGGTCTATTCATGCAGAAAACTTTTCTGACCATTTTGTAATTTTTCTTTGCAGATGAAACTTCTTGAAGAGGAAGAGAAGGAGAAGCGGGAAGAAGAGGAACGCAAGGAGAGGAGAAGAGCAAAAGAAAGAGAGAAAAAGCTTCGAAGAAAGGAAAGAATTAAAGGGAAAGAAAAGGGCAGAAATAAGAACTGTTGTGAAGAAAATCAAAATCCCGATTTTCTTGATGTCTCCAAGGATGAATCATCTGTAAACATTAAGGAGCCAAATGATTCTCTTCCCTGCAATGATTCAGTGAGTGAAGCTGATTCAGTTCAATCCAGACCTGGATCTCCTCAACTTCAAGAGCAACAGAGTACAAAGGGTCATATTAATTCAAGAGCAATAATAACTGCCTCTAATGATGGAGAAACTACTGATGTGAAAGATGGGTTTGATTCTTGCACAGTTGAACAATCCAAAACCTCTCATTGCAGATTAAAACTCCGGAAACAACAGATGGAGCCACCTTTGAAGTGGTATGACAGACATCGGCATGCGGTTTCAGAGAATGGTGGTTCTATGAAGAAATCCGAGGCAAGATACTATGGTGCTAGCTTTGAGTCTCCTTCAAAGGCCCATATATCAAATCGGCATGTAAGGCTAAATGGCTTAAATTCCAATTTTCATCATTGTGGTCCTAAGCAGAATGAAAGGTTTCAGAGCTCCAGTAGCAGGATGACTGAAAGATATGGCATCCATCATTGCAGCAGTGACCATAACAATGAGTATAGAGCAACAGTTGAGCCACATGTTTCTGCAGATGGAGTAGGCCGGGAGGTGAAATCTGTTAGTAAATCAGAGTCTGCATTGGATATGTCCAAGCAATTTTATCATGGTAAGAAGTACAATCATATCGATCATATGCGTGATATTTGTGGAAGACAGAAGAGCAAAATTGTCCCTGGAATCAATTCTTCTGGCAGAGATCTTATTCATCCCAAGAAAGTCTGGGAGCCCATAGAGTCACGGAAGAAGTATCCTCGAAGTAATTCAGACTCTGATGTCACCTTGAAGTCATCTGCTTTCAATGTCCAAGGATCTGAACCTAATAACGATCTCATTGAGTTATCTGGTTGTATATTTTCTGGTGACATTATGGAGAAGTCAGGTGGAACTGCAAAGAACGACAATAAATTTAAGGGCACAAGAAACTCTGCCGTTGAAAGTGGTGTAACCTGCCTGAATGGACTTGATCTGGGAGGACAACCTTCTTTCAACTTAAAGGAAATTGCTATTGAGCAAACTGGATCAAGTCCAGACCGCTCTGCACTTAACTATGTTAAATCAGCATTAAGTGTGACTTCTGCTCTTAGGAGTAGCACTTCCACTTCTGACAACTGCTCATCATGCCCAAGTGAGGGAGACAGCAACACAGCTTCATCAAATAATGGGAACCAAGAGGAGTCCATTTCAGACTCGGAAGATTCCAGCCAGCACTCCGAAGGGAAAGAAACTACAGTTTGCGATCAAAATGATTTCCCAGAATGCCATAGTGTCAGGATTGATAAAAATATAAATGCAGATGGACGACAACAGCCTAATGGAAGCAGTACATCTGATCGTCTGTCAAACAATGGTGCAGAATGTAACATGCTTGGATACCCGACAAGTATAGTTTGTGGTTTGGATGATAGATTTTCTGCTGTCAGTCTGGGCTCTCAACATCAGAGAATGCTTTCTCCAATGCATAATCAAAATATACAATTCCCGGTGTTCCATGCACCTACATCATTGAGATACTATAATCAAAATCCAGTGTCATGGCCAGCAGTGAATGATGAGTTAATGCCATTCCGCCATCCCAGCCACTATATGTATGCTGGTCCTCTCGGGTTTGGTATTAATGGAAACTCAAGCTTCTGCATGCCTTATGGTTCTGTTCAGCATCTAACTAATCCCTTGTTTGCTACTGGTCCTGTTCCTATTCCAATTTATCAGTCAATCCCTGAAGGCAATGGCTTAAACGTTGGAGAACAAGCTTCTATGCCAGGTTCTATGCAAGAAGCTTCTCATGTAGCCAATATAGAACAGCGCATAGATCCAGTTGGACCGCTACCCACACAAGCAGCATCAGTTAGCAAAGGTCTACAAAATGATGATTCTGGCAAGTGGCACACAAGTAATGGTAGCTTCTCCTTATTCCATTTTGGGGGTCCTGTGGCTCATCCAAATCATCCAAATGAATGCAAGTCAATTCCTCAGCTTTCCAAGAAAGAAAGAGCTGTGGATTTTTCTTCAAAATGTCCAACAGATCCTGTTGATACTGATAATAAAGAGGCCATCGTAGAAGAATACAACTTGTTTGCTGCAAATAATGGCATACAATTCTCGATCTTTTGATATGGGAAATGAAGAGGTGAGTAATTGAGTCTATATCACATCTTATTCGGCCATGGATGTTCAACCTGCTTTGTATGTGGTTAATAATTTCGAGGAAAATTCCAATTTCGTATTTTCCTAGCTGACATTTTTAATTTGTCTCATTATTTTTCCTTTTCTAGGGATAAAAGATTGGAAGAGTACTAGAACATGGAGTTTGTGTAGGGTTTTCTTTTCTTTTCTTTTTTTAACTATTACAAATATATTTCATTATTTCTTGCAAGTAATGAAGCATTTTTGCGTTCTGGAGTTTCATCCTTTCCATCTTTTACTGATTGATGCTGGAGTTTCAATCAGCTTTACTAATTTCAGTATTGAACTGCTTTGAACGTCAGAGTTTCATTGCTCAATTTTCAATGTCATTGAATACGAACCTGTGTTTTGGATTAATGGGGGAGTCATAGTTGGGTAAAGTTTAGAAAACAAGCTACCAGTAAATTTGATTTTTTTTAATCAAATGGTAGTTAGTAGCATTCTAACATGAACAAATTTTATAGGCCAATTGCATGACTAAATTTGGTTGATTAGTATCAAATTTAGAACGTCCAGAAAATCAGAAAATGGCAAATTTTTGTACCTAAATTACTAAATAAAACGAGATCAGTTTAAAAATAGGCTGCTACAGTTTAAGGAACTTGGAAATCGATGAAAGGGTGCTGGCATATGAGGTTATATCATTATTTAATTTAAGTAGTTTAGTTCGTTAATTATTTAGTTAGACACTAAAGGTTTCATAATTTTTTAAAATGAACATTTTAGTTTTATAATTTTTAAATTAGATATTCATAATATCGTTATTGTGAAAGTTAGGTTATATCGGAGGTAATAAATTATAGGACTAAAAATGATTATTTTTTGAAATAACAGTATAATTTATGAATTACGGATTAAAATGTTAATTTTGAAAAATTATGGATTAATATGTTCACTTAGTAAAAATTACAGGACTTATTGAATCTTTTTTCTCGAAATGGATCAACTTTTTATCAGTGCTAATGTTAAAAAAAATCAAGCTGTGTCCCAATTTCAAGCTTCAAGTTTAGTCTCCCTTTACATAGTAGACATGCGTTGTTTTTAGTTCAATCCATATAATTCACTTTGGGATAAACATATAGATTATGTTTGAAACTTGGATTCGCATGCGAAAAAATGTTCAAGTAAAACACGTGCATTAAAAAAAAGAAAAAAGAAAAAAGAAAAAAAGAGGGGCAAATGTTAGTTTGCCATTACTGGGAATTCATTCTCTTCTATTTGGATGGTCTTGTTTGGTGAATTTTTACGTGCCAGCAAAGTTTTCTTGCTCATGATTTTCGCTGCTTTTTTTTGTGGGATTTAGTTGGCTCAGTTAATCAAAAAAATAAAAAACTTATTAATCAATTTTTCTGATCGATAAATTATCTGAGACAATGTCATTTAATTATGCTAGTGAAAACAGTTTATTCATTTATTATTCTTTTTACCGCAATTTAACCATTTTGTTAATAAAAGTGATAACAAAAAGATAAATTATCAAATTTCATCTTTTATTAATTTTGTAGTTATTGTTATATATTATTAAAAAAATTTATATATTGATATCTCATTAATAGTTGAAAAATATGAGAAAAAAAAATAGATTTATTTGTCAAGACCAAAGTAGCTAATATGTTACAAAAAATCATAAAAAAAAACTAAATTCCTATTTTTAATATAACTAAGATCCTTATTCTACCACCCACCCTAAATTATTCTAGGCATTCCAAGGATTTCTGCTTTAGAGACTTATAGTTTCTTAACTATAAAAAGATATTTTCGATTTTTAGTCACATTTTTTCTTCTTCTTTTTTTAATAAAAAAGGCATTCAAAGGAAGTGGAGATTTTTATTCTTATCCGGAGATAACTTAAATGGTAAATTATTCACTATAATCTAACAATTTTTTTTTACAAATTTAAATGTAAAATATATAAAAAAAATATTATATGATGAGATTAAAATTTGAATATATAATGGTGAAAGATATAAAATTATAACTTAAACTACAAATCAATCACGATATATATATATATATATATCACATTTAAATATAAAAGAATAAAAAATAAATAGATGGTAAATAATTGCATTCGATTTTCTTAATCGTAACCTATGCAATTTTTAATTAGTAAAAGAATGAAATATACTATCATTTTATAAAATAACTCTTAATTTAGTGAGAAAATATTATGGTGATAGTATCAATTTTTATTTTTTAAGTAGTTATATATTTTAATTAAATACCATATTTTTTTAGCGAAATAAATATCATGTTTTTTTTTGGAGAAAATAAATTTCATGATTTAATAGTAAGAAAAGTGCTACCTATAATTATTCATGATTTATCACAACTTCCCTACAAAGGTGTGTTATGACATGGATTAAAAAAAAAAACAAGATACATACCAACGTATCATATCTAAGTTTTAATATGAATAATAACATTTTTTTATAAAATTATCGTGAAAATATCACGTAACATCAACAATATCTTTGAAATATCATTGATTTAAATAAAAATTATCTTTGTTAGCACATCCATTTTACAAAAAAATTGTGATAATATCACAATATACGTGCAGAAACTGTAATTTTTAAAATTCATTATTAACACCCCAAGTCAACATGGTTATGGTTCACAATTTGAGTTTACACGCTATTTGCCCATTTTATAAGTTAAATGCTTAATTAAAAAAATCAGAAAGACAATTCTAGTTGTTTGGATCGTCTTTTCAAATATTAATTAGCTTTAATTAAGTAATATTCATTTTAACTATTTTAATTTGCTATAAAGTACTATAGATCAAATGAGCAATTATTTTTTTAACCATCCTCATAAAAAAACTAAATAATAGAGATAAAAATGACTGAAAGACAATAATTTCATGAAAATAGAACAAATATCTGCTCGGAAGATATATGTAACACTTTATTAAATCTTTAACTACCGTCCATATCAATTCAAATTATTAGGTTAACCAATAATTGCATATATTTTCAACTCTCTGCCCTGTTTTCATATATAATGAATTACTCATTTCATAAAATTCATAGATAGAAAAATGTCACTTTAGTTAAAAATGGGGCATTTATGCCCTGTTAACTCTACTTCTATTCTTCTCCCAAAGAATTTGAAAGCATTTCCAGTATGGGGTAACTAATTATACAGTGCTCTGAATTCTTCGTTGTTAGTGATGATATTATCTTACAACTGACACCTACAAAGTCAAAATAAAAGAAGACAAAAAAAGGAGAAAGTATGAAAGAAAAATCCAGAAATGGAATTGCCAATACAATGATTGGATTCTGAAAACGTACCAACCAATTGTCAGATGTTCAAGTGTATTTGACCACCATGATTGGATAAAAGTAACCAACTCTGCTTGTCTTTCGAAGCGATTAAGATTCCCTTTGGAGAAAAATCTGCATGAACTCAATGGGCTTGTGCTTCAAGAAGAATGTTTGTGGCCATGTTAACATCGTTCCGAGCTTGCACAAGCGCCTGTCTAGCAGAGCTCCTGTCAAATCCCATAGAGACTAGAGTAGCAATTGAGTCTTCTGGCGGTTCAATTGCAGAAGGTGTCGGAGAAGGGTAATTTCTCTGAACATCAGAGCGACCAATCAGTTTTAGAGGTGACCAACGACGCTGATTGAATTTTAGGATGAAGGGTGCCAGAGATCTTGTAGCTAATACAAGCAGAGCGCATAAAATCCTGTAGCTTTTTAGTGGACCACATAAGTTTTTTGCTTTCATAAAATAATATTTTAACATTTGACTAAAAAATTGGATAAGATTCTATCATTTATTGATCATGTTATTAAATTTAAATTTATGAGGATATTTCTAGAATAACAATTTTATTGAAGTTATTAGGGTGATGATAAATGATTAAAAATAACCTTACAAATTTAGTTACATGACCAACACATGACAAAATCTGACCCAATTTCTCAATCAACAGTTAAAATAAGACTTTAGTGTTAATTTTATGAAAGTAATAGTATCTGTATAGTCCAATAAAAAGCTACATAATTTATGCATTCTACTTGTGTAAGTTACAAGACATTTGGTACCCTTTACCTTTTTTTTAAACAACAGATACATGCCCACACAATACACATAACTCAACGTCCACAAGGAGCATATTTTATTGTACTATAAGGCAATTGGTATGCTTACATATTGCAGATAAAAACTATTAATAAACCACATTGACCTCCAATTAGAAGTCCAAAAGTATTTAAAGGTTAATACCGTGTCAGTTGACTTAGTTTTAAACCTTTAAAAGTAAGATTTCAGAGATAAAGATTTCTAAAGTGTTATAAAATAAAATAAAAAGTCAACTAGAAGTATTTCAAAATGAAGTTGCAGTTCACCCACCCATACCAACTAAGGAACAAGAACAAAAGTAAAAACCAGGAGAAAATACAAAAGCCTTAGAACAGATACGGTGAAGACCATATTCAATCCAAAAATGCTAGCTAGAATAAGATTTTCCACTAAGAAAAGGATCTTTATAATTTGTCTAAATGATTCCAATTATATACAATAAATACATAGGCAAATTGCGAGTATATACCTCAGGTTTCCCCAAATAATTTGTCCCCGTAAGTTTAAAAATCAATATTACCCTTTCCAGTATTAATTTGTTAAAATTAGTACTTTGTTTGGAAATTTAGATGTCATTATTAAGGAGAATTACTAGGTGTAGGAAATCAATCTAGACGTATGATTAGTTCCTAAGTAATTCCTAATTTTCAGGAGATAGTTTCTTGATTTACAGTAATCAGCCCCTGATTTTCAGGATGCAGTTTCCTGATTTTTAGGATGACTTCCAGCTTTAATTTCCAGTTTTAATTTTTAGCTTTATTTTTCACTTTGTATTAGTGTATCCCAGCTGTATTTTAGTGTATTACAGCTGTGTATTTTAGTTATAACATTAGTATATATATATAATCTGTATCAGAGAATTACAGGGAAGAAAGGAAATAAGAATAATACATCTTTAAGAAAGTTTGTTTTCTTTGGGAAGGCCTTTAGGCCTTGGTCTTTGACCTAGGCATTTTCAACACTGATTTACAACATGGTAATCAAAGCATTAGGTTAAGAAACTGCTTCTCTTACTTCTCATCAATAACCTTCCTTTCTTGCCATTATTCACTAACTCATGTGAATCTGTCTTACAATTTCAGAGCTGTTATCACTTCCTCTATTACTCCATGAAAATTAGCATTCTCAAGAGGTCTTCACTTCCGGTATGTCCACCGCAAGGTCATAGACAGATTCAAGAAGCATGAAAAATCCATCCCTAATCTGGGAAGGGCTGATCACATCAGCTTATAATGTTGAAAGAAAAACTGAAACCATTTCCTTCTCTTTGTCATGTCTGTCCATAACCATGGAAACCAGGCGCTTAATGAAGGAAGGTATTCAATTCATCAGGAATCTGACCCGTTCATCTACCTGCACATCCCTCACTTCCAGTTTAGAAGACGGGGCACTCTACAACTCCACAATAGGTCAGGTTGATGGAGTCAAGTTAGCGAAAGAAGATCCTGTTTTTATATCCAGCACCCTCAGAAATGATTATGTTGTATTGAGGTCACATACAACTCTCTTTACATCAGCATTCCATGCTTTAATACCTATGAGAACAAGCTGGATCCACACCCATTCAGTTTAGTTCCACTTCATCTTCACCATCGTTTGAGGTGGCTGAAAATACAATTTTCTCAACTCACAGTGGATCTATACTTAGAGCTCAGGCATCACCTGTTGCAACTGGTGTTGCAAGCTTCACACAGAGCATCACCCATGTCATTTTCATCCAATAACATTAATGGAATGTATCAAGTCCGGCAAACCAACAAACTGTAAGAATCTTTTCAAGGTTGATTTTGTGAACCATGCTACAACAACCAGGTTTTCTGGCAGTACAAGCACGAAATTAGCATTGGAACCTTCCAAGTACAACTCGTTTACTTTGGGTAAATGTGACAAAAGCATTTCCAGAATCCAACTGCCAAATCTCCAACCACCAATGGTAGTGGACTTGCCTTCCCATCAATGTAATGGCAAGGATTCTATGGGTCCGCAAATGGGTTTCAATCCCAACAGCAATCTGAAATCTTTGGTGCTTCCAAGTAGCACTCCGAGTTGGCAGTCTTCTGTTCTTACAAACAGTTCGTGTTTACCATCTTCTATTATTTCAACAAGCAGTCCAAGTTTCCAGTCTTCAATTCTTCCTGCCCAATCAGCCCTGAATGCGGGCATCTTGAACTTGCAATCTCCATTGCTTCCTGCACAAACTTCTATATTAGTTTCAGACTTATCCTGCAAACGGTGTTCTGTTTCTGTCAGACAATTTCTCAAGAACAAGACTTTCAACTTCAGTTCAGATTCTGCAAGTTTATTTTCATGGATGTTAATAACAGATTTCACATGTTAACCTCTTTCACAACAGATTGTAGCAGATTCTGTAAGTTTATCTTCAATATTCTGTTAACCTCGTCCGCAGCAGATTGCAGTTTCATCATCAGTCCAAAATTCTGGGAAAAATTCTCACTGCTCTTATCTACACCAACAGTAGGGTCTGGATGTCAGTAGTGAACCTTCTCCAGTTTCAATATTTTCAAGCATCAAGTTCATCTTTCAAAGAACTTTCTTCACTATCAAATTGGCTATAGAAAGATCAAACGTCAATGCAGTAACTCTTGTTTTCTGTATTTGGTAAAGCAGTAAGCTTTTCCATTTCAAGGAAATAATCCATGAGAATGATTTCGTCTTAAGGGACCGTTCGGTTTCTTCCAATAAACTTCTCATTCTAAAGATGAAGTTCTGTGACTAGAAGACGTCCCTGAATCTAATTGACATTTATGACATTCATTTGTCTCAATGTTACTTATTTGGTCTATATCATATTCAATTGGATATACTCATTCTTCGAGCTGCAAGATATTCAATTGCAAGCTCTACTCAGTTTCAATGGCCACTCTTCGAACTGCAGAAAATACAACTGCATTTCTCCACTTAGATTTGGTGGTTAAATCACATACTTCCTCATCATCCCAATCTTCAGGCTACTTAACAACAGGATCAGTAATCCTTTTTGGGATGTCATTATATACCAAGCTTAGATCCATAAACCTTCGGGATCCAGCTTGAGTGGGAGTGTTGAATGTTAACCCTTTCACCAACTTTCTTATCATCCCAATCTTCAGGCTACTTAGCAACAGGATCAGTAATCCTTTTTGGGATGTCATCATATACCAAGCTTAGATCCATAAACCTTCGGGATCCAACTTGAGTGGGAGTGTTGAATGTTAACTCTTTCACCATCTTCCTCATCATCACAATCTTTAGGCTACTTAGCAACAGAATCAATAATCTTTTTTGGGATGTCATCATATACCAAGCTTAAATCCATAAACCTTCGGGTTCCAACTTGAGTAGGAGTGTTGAATGTTAACCCTTAATTCAAGGAGAAAATTGAAGACAAGATGATCTCTTTCAACTTTGTTCCATCTAGACAACAAGTAGCAGATATCTTAACCAAAACTTTGTTTCTGAGAGTTAAGTGCAGTACTTGGTTTAGAAAACATATATCGCCTAGCTTGAGGGGGAGTGTAGGAAATCAATCTAGGCGTATGATTGGTTCCTAAGCAGTCCCTGATTTTCAGGAGGTAGTTTCCTGATTTTTAGGGTGTAATCAGCCCCTGATTTTCAGGGTGACTTCTAGCTTTAATTTTCAGCTTTATTTCCCACTTTGTATTAGTATATCCCAGCTATATTTTAGTGTATTACAGCTGTGTATTTTAGTTATAACATTAGTATATATATATGATCTGTATCAGAGAATTACAGGAAAAAAAGGGAATAAGAATAATACAACTTTAAGAAAACTTGTTTTCTTTGGGAAGGCCTTGGCCTTTGACCTAGGCATTTTCAACACTGATTTACAACACTAGGAAACCAGAAAAGCTGGGTTGGCGACAACTCGCTTACCTCTGCTATTATTGCTTGCAGCACCTGCACTAAAGGCAAAGAAGCAAGTACATTATACACAGACAGGCAACTGACGAAGCATTAACAAAGCTTCTCTGGCTCTATAAGAAACCAAACATCTGGTTTCATAGTTCTTTTCTAACTTAAATAATTACAAAAAATAATAAATCTAATATTGTAAGCTTCCAATTCCTAAAGAAATAGATGGGAAAAATAGTTTTAAGAACAAATAATTTACAGATTTACTTATCTTAGCAAGTTACATTGCGGTAGGTATTTTAGAGTTTTTTTTAACTACTTAAGTCCAACTTCAATTACATGTTTATGTTTAAGCTACTTTAGGATTGTGATTGGAAGCGCTTATGAACTTTTTGTAACATAAAGAAAAAGAGGATTAGTGATTCTCTTAATAAGGATTTGTTCTTTCATTTTGGGAGAACTTTTACGGGGGTTTTCTTGGCTGTCTTTGGCATTGCTAAGAATTTATACTTCTTTGATTTCCTTCGGTACACATTCCCTACGTTAACATTTAATCTTGATATCTCCCTTGTTATTATTTCTCCCTCCTTTAAGCCATAAGTATTCAATCTCCGGCCATAATCCACTTCTTTTATTTACTTACTCTTCTTTTCCATGACAACATCAGATGGATTCCATATTGTACAAGTTACAAGTATTTTATGTATTTATTAGCATTATGAAAGAACAAATGGATTTTCAATTTTATTATTCTTCTTTCTCCATTCTTCGGTCTCATATACATATTGCCTATTGGAGTCATTACCATAATCTATCAAAAGTACTCCAAAGAGAAACATGCAAAAGTTCAATAAAAATAGAAATATGCAAACCTGATTAAATAATTCAGAAGAGAAAAAAAGACTAACCCCAATTTGGTGAGTTGGAAATGATGGTAAATTTCCCAGAACGTTCCTCACTGGCACTGGTGGGGGATTCCCAACAGATGGCCAAGAAAGCCGTGAAAAGAGGAAAGCAATGAACTCTGGGAACTGTAATATAAGGGGTAACAAACATGATAATTGGTTACCTTGATTTGTTTCACAAATTCAATGAAGCTCGTGAATGCAATGGACACAAATAAATAATTTGACTTGCATAAGTAGTTGAAATAATCATTTGATGGGAATGATATAATGAATTTAAAGAATCAAAAGTGTGAAATCAATCATGTTGTTTTTGGTAGTCGTCAAAAAATCTACTTAGAAGAGCAGTAATAGTAATTGGGATGGAATTACAGGTAGATCACTCAAATGCAAGCTAAGTAAACATGCAAAGATAATAAACTACAGGCATTTTCGATTCATGGGATTAAACCAAGGATCTGATTAGTTACTTTTTGCCTAAATCTTGAGCTCTTTTGCATTTTATATTTTTCAAGAATTGCAATACTTTGGGAACCATTTCTTGCATTTGAATTATTAATTATATGAGGGGATAAGCTTTCCCCTCTCTTAGAGGGTTATCATATAATATATTATCCCAGAAAACCTATCAATTACTGAAGAAGGTTTTATAGTTTCAATGTATATTAGAAAACTTGACAAATATAATATTGGTTATAATGAATAAATGTAATATTAGTCCATTTCTCCTAACAACTTAAACTTCTATTGCTGACCAACTAATTCTAACATGATATTGGAGCTGGTGGTTGTGTGTTCAAACCATTGCAATTGCAAATTGTGCCCCACAAGGTGTATAGTGTCCACATTTTTGGAGGATTTCTAACAATTTAAATTCCATTTGGGACAACAATGTACCGACCACCAAAAAACAAATCCATCATATGTATTCCATAATGACACATGAACAAATGAATATGAAGTACAATTTGGTTCTGATAGTAATTTCAATTCCGAAAACAGAGCATAACCTAATGTGACGGCTAAAGCCCTATAATTTAATATGTACAAGCTTAACGCTATAGCCTTGTTAAGGTGTTCCAACTACAAATTCTAGATCACATGGAGCAGAATAGTTTAACAAAAAATGACATTTTAAAATTTGTGACTTTTCTTTTAACCTAACTAGCGGTTATTGTGGGGCATATGGAGATCTAACCACCTCCTTGAAAGGGAAGAGCCTATTGGTAGGCAACGTCACGTTTCTGAACTCTTTTTCATTAATCCGAAGGCACAATATTCATTGAGAAATATTTCAAGGAAGTTCATAAAGAAAGTGATACATAATTATTGATCAACACACCATGAAAAAATTGTTGAACACAACGCCATCGATATCTTGAGCTACAAAAGCTATAGAAAGAATAAATAAATTACATCTATTCTGACCTTTGCCTTGCGGATATGGAAAACATTCAAACGATACAAAATACCAGCAAGGATGCCACATACTCCTGCCAAGATAGATCTCTTCCAGGATGACAAGAGAAGCTGCAAAGTTGGATAAGATTTAAGTTGATGGATGAGGAAGGACATAACAGCTACTTTAACGTGCCAATAAATAAATGTCTTTTAGATGGTATAAATAAGCCATCTAAATCCTAATAATTTTTTTTCCTTTTTTCCCCCTCCAGCATCATTCGTGGATGGGAAACACTCACCTGAATGCCAGCTAGATATATGAATGATTTGTCAGAAAACTGCACCCCAAATACACGAAATCGTGTGGAAACTGGAATGTCAATGAAGAAATGTACGAAAGATGCAAAGATGGGACCATAAGGTCCAGAAGTAATGAAGTTCACTGCAGGATCTGCAATGCAGAAAAATGCCGAAAATAAGTCATATTCACAAAAAAATGTAAAATTCAATTTGTAGAATCTTGTCCTGAAATGAATTTTGAATATGCAAATGAATGAAGTTAAACATTAAAGAATTTGAGAAAGCATTAAAAAAGCAAGATTAAGTGATTTTTTGAGGTTTCAGGTCCACCATGATGTTTGGTAACCAGGCTTGTAATCTTTAATCATAGTTATTTCGGTAACTGCGGTTTGACTAAGTTATTCCAATCATGGTTAGTGTTAGAGATATTAGTTGTGTATTAGGTGTCTATCACTAGGTGAATATATTAGTTGTGTATTAGGTGTATGTCACCTAAGAGTGTCCCTAACTTTGTATATAAATAGGTAGTGTCTTTAAATGAAAATAAGAAGAGTGAATTCTGGATTTTACATGGTATCAGAGCATTTAGGTTACAAAATTTGAAAATTTTTTTTTTCTGTTCAAATTAGGAGTTGATTTTGGGTAAACACAAATTAGGATTGAGTGCATTTTTGGGTTCCAACTCGGAACACCCTTTTGGAGTGCACATTTTTTTCTCACCGTCGGCACAGGGAGGAAGACCAGCCGCCGACCGACCAAACCCCGAAGTCCGGTCACTAGACGAGGCACGGGTGAGCCACACGCACCACCGCGACTTTCTGTCAACTTTTCATGCATCTCACCACCGGCACAGGGAGGAAGACTAGCCGCCGACCGGCCAAACCCCGAAGTCCGGTCACCAGACGAGCCGCAAGTGAGCCACACGCACCACCGCGACTTTCTGCCATCTTTCCACGCGTTGGCGTGTGACAGCGCGTCCGTGCAGCAGTCTTCTCCAGTCGACCTCGTGTTGCTCTCCGCCGTTCCCCTGCGTCATCTGTGGTGGTTTGGCACTCATCGCTTGTGATTGTTCAGGTTTGGGTTCTTCCAATTTTGTGTTCTTGTTCGCTGCATGTTTGGTCGCTGTTGTTGTTAGATTTTGTTTGTTCATTTGCTCGCTGCCTTGTCGTTTGTAAGAGTTATGGCTGAAAAGAAATCTAATTTGTAACAGATATGGTGCCTGTGATGTCTAAAATCACGGACCATAAGCTCAATGACTCGAATTATTTGGCTTGGAGCAAGACCATTCGAATTTATTTGAGAAGTATCGATAAAGATACTCATTTGACTAATGATCCTCCTAAAGATGATTCAAAGCAGACATGGCTTAGAGAAGATGCCCGCTTATTTCTACAGATTTGGAATTCTATTGAAAGTAATGTAATTGACTTGATCAATCATTGTGAATTTGTTAAGGAATTGATGGATTATTTGGATTTCTTATATTCTGGTAAAGGGAATCTTTCTCGCATATATGAGGTATGCAAAGCATTTTACCGTGCAGACAAACAAGATCAGTCACTCATAAATTATTTTATGGAATTTAAAAGAACTAATAAGGAGCTCAATAGTTTGATGCCTTTTAGCCCTGATGTAAAGGTTCAACAAAGCCAACGGGAACAAATGGCGGTCATGAGTTTTCTTGCCGGTTTTTCCTCTACTTTTGAGACTGCTAAGTCCTAGGTTCTTTCTGGTTCTGAGATCTCCTCTTTACAAGAGATGTTTAGTCGAGTACTTCGTACAAAAGTCACTCCACCTCCATCTGCTCAATTAAATAGTGCTTTGGTCAGTCGAAGTAATAATTATGAGCATGAACAGTCAACTTATATGAACAGAAACAAAGGAGGCGGCTCGCACGGGTTTGAAACTCGACCACAGGACCTAGGAGGTATTGTATGTCACTATTGTCACAAACCAGGACATACGAAACATGACTGTAAAAAGCTTCAGTACAAGCATCAGAAAGGTCACTCGGCTCATATTGCATCCACTTCTGATACTTCTGAAAAATCGATTCTTATCTCTGTAGATGAATTTACCAAGTTCTCACAATATCAAGAATCACTAAGGTCTTCATCACCTTCTGTCACTACTATTGTTGATTCAGGTAAATCAAATGCGTCTCATTTCCTCATCTTCCAAATGGGTTATTGATTCTGGTGCCAAAGATCATATGACGGGTAATTCTAGTCTCTTTTCTACTCTTCAGTCACACACACACTTCTACCTCTACTGTTACCTTAGCCGATGGGTCACCATCTCGTGTTCTTGGGTCTGGCACAATTACTCCCACTCATTTGCTTCCTTTGTTGTCTGTCTTACATTTACCTAGCTTATCCTTTAATTTGATCTCTGTAAGTCAGCTTACTCGCAATCTTAACTGTTGCATCTCATTTTTTCCCGATTGTTGCTTATTTTAGGATCTTATGATGAAGAAGACTATTGGTAAAGGACATGAGTCTGGAGGCCTCTATATTCTTGACACACCAATACCAAAATCTGTCGCTTGCTCTAGTGTAACCTCTCCCTTCGAGGCACATTGTAGACTGGGTCATCCATCTCTTCCTTTACTAAAAAAACTTTGTCCTCAGTTTAATAAGGTGTCTTCATTAGATTGTGAGTCTTGTCAATTTGCAAAACATCATCGTCTTAGTTCAAATCCAAGAGTTAATAAACGTGCTAGTGTTCCTTTTGAATTAGTTCATTCTAATGTTTAGGGTCCTTGTCCTATTTTGTCTAAACCTAGATTTAAGTATTTTGTTACTTTTGTGGATGATTATTCTCGTGTAACTTCGTTATATTTAATGAAGAGTCGTTTTGAATTGTTTTCTATTTTTTGCGCATTTTGTGTTGAGATTAAAACTCAATTTAATGTTTCAATTTGTACTTTGCGAAGTGATAATGCCAAAGAATATACATCAGCTTTGTTTCAATCTTATATGGTTCAAAATGGCATGCTTCATGAAACTTCGTGTGTTGATACTCCATCTCAAAATAGAGTGGCCGAACGTAAGAACAGACATCTTCTCGAAACTGCACGTGCCTTATTATTTCAAATGAATGTTTCTAAACCTTTTTAGACAGATGCAGTTTCAACAGCATGTTTTCTTATTAATCGCATGCCCTCATCTGTTCTTCATGGTGAGATTCCTTACAAAATTATGTTTCCTAATAAGTCACTATTTTCGATTGACCCTAGGATATTTGGTAGCACTTGTTTTGTTCGGGATGCTCGTCCGCATGTTACTAAATTAGATCCCAAGTCTTTGAAGTGTATCTTCCTTGGTTATTCTCGTCTCCAAAAAGATTATAGATGTTATTGTCCTAGTCTTAACAAATATCTTGTCTCAATTGATGTTACCTTCATGGAAGACACACCTTATTTTTCTTCTTCTCCTCCTGCATGTCAGGGGGAGGATGACGATTTGTTAGTCTATTCTATCACATCATCTGAACTTGTCTTTGATCCAGTTCCTGTTAGGCCTCCTATAACTCAAGTCTACTCCAAACATAGACCTTCTGATTCATGTCCTACACTTGCTCTTTCGTCATCAGATCCAATCCTGAACGATGATCCTCCTATTGCATTACGCAAAGGTAAATGTCAATGTACTTATCCTATTTCTTCTTTTGTTTCGTATAATTGCTTGTCGTCTTCCTCTTGCTCTTTTATTGCCTCTCTTGATTCTATTTCTATCCCTAAAACTGTTCACGAAGCCATATCTCATTCTGGTTGACATCATGCAATGATCGAGGAAATGAATGCGCTGGATGACAATGGTACTTAGGACTTGATTGATTTACCTTCGGGGAAACGGGCTATCAGATGCAAATGGGTGTTCACAGTTAAGGTTAATCCAGATGAGTCAGTTGCTCGATTAAAGGCCCGTCTTGTTGCTAAGGGATATGCTCAAACCTATGGAGTGGACTATTCTGACACTTTCTCTCCTGTTGCTAAATTGACATCTGTTCGGTTGCTTATTTCTATGGCAGCTACTCACTATTGGCCTTTGCATCAACTAGATATCAAGAATGCTTTTCTTCATGGTGATCTTCAAGAGGAGGTGTTTATGGAGCAACCTCTTGGTTTTGTTGCTCAGGGGGAGTCTAGGCAAGTTCGTCGTCTCCACAAATCTTTGTATGGTTTGAAACAGAATCCTCGTGCTTGGTTTGGAAAATTTAGTCAAGCTATAGAAACGTTTGGTATGATGAAAAGCAAGTCTGACCATTCTGTGTTCTACAAATAATCAAAAGCTGGTATCATTCTTTTAGTTGTGTATGTAGATGACATTGTTATTAATGGAAGTGATACTACGGGAATTTCATCTCTTGAGTCTTTCCTACATACTCAGTTTCACACGAAGGATTTGGGAATGCTAAAGTATTTCTTGGGTGTTGAAGTCACAAGGAGTAAAAAATGTATCTTTCTATCTCAGAGAAAATATGTCCTGAACTTATTAACTGAGACAGGAAAATTAGGAACAAAACCTTATAGCACTCCAATGACTCCGAACATCCACCTTACAGGAGATGGGGAACTCTTTAAAGATTCTGAGAGATATCGAAGGGTGGTTGGAAAGCTGAATTATCTTACCGTGACTCGTCCAGATAATGCATATTCGGTCAGTGTTGTTAGCCAATTTATGTCATCCCCAACAGTTCATCATTGGGCAGCGTTAGAGCAAATTTTGTGTTACTTGAAAGGAGCACCTGAACGTGGTATCTTGTATGCAAACCATGGACACACTCATATTGAATGTTTTTCAGATGCAAATTGGGCAGGTTCCAAAGTGGATAGAAGATCCACATCAGGCTATTGTATTTTCATTGGAGGAAATTTGGTCTCATGGAAAAGTAAGAAGCAAAATGTTGTGTCACGATCGAGTGCAGAGTCAGAATATAGGGCTATGGCACAATCTGCGTCTGAGATAATATGAATATATCAGCTCTTGGATGAAGTAGGTCTTAAAACTTCAGTACTAACGAAATTGTGGTGTGATAACCAAGCTGCTCTTCATATTGCTTCTAATCCTGTGTTTCATGAGCGAACTAAACACATTGAAATTGATTGTCATTTTGTTCGCGAGAAAATTCAACAAGGTTTGATTTCTACAGGATATATGAAGACTGGAGAACAACTAGGAGATATCTTCACGAAAGTTTTAAGTGGGATTCGGGTTGATTATCTTTGTAACAAGTTGGGCATGATTAATATCTATGCTCCAACTTAAGGGGGAGTGTTAGAGATGTTAGTTGTGTATTAGGTGTCTATCACTAGGTGAATATATTAGTTGTGTATTACGTGTCTTAGTTGTGTATTAAGTGTATGTCACCTAAGAGTGTCCCTAACTTTGTACATAAATAGGTAATGTCTTTGAATGAAAATAAGAAGAGTGAATTCTGGATTTTACGGTTAGTATTACATACCTTTAAAAAGTGAAAGAGCAAAGACTTCAAAGAGCAATGAAACAGTTACAGAAAACAAAATGAAGACCTGCACAAACAGGGAATTACTGTTATTATCATAGACTGATATACAGGTACAAGGAGCAATATATTAATAAATTATTTATATATTCTTTTTCTCTTCAAGTTTCCTTGTTGAGTGACAACTATTGAGAAATAAGAAAGAAAGCCTGTAGTTGATATCATTACTTAGGATTATGAGTTATAAATAACGAAAAAATAACATAGTAGTGTTACAATATAAAATAGACACGAAAAATAAGCAGAATGAGACGGTCAGGCTATGCATCACACAAAAACTATTCTATAAACCATCCCTGCGATCAAATGTACACTTTTTCCTTTTTTTCCCTGGTCGAAGGGCATCAAATCTAGTTTTGCATCACAAAACCCAAAAAATAAAAATAAACCTGGTATAAATGCCATGCATTCAATATAGCCAGAAATCGAGAAGTGTTCTGAGACCTCAAACCAAGTTTATATAATCGATTTAGAATTGAAAAATAGGGAAAAGTGTCATGCAAGTTTCTTTGTTTAGGCCTTAAGGACTGCTAGTACCAGTTTTTAAGTCACTTTGTTTGTGAGAAATGAGCCATGCAAGGACAAAGTTAACTTTCCATTAAATATAATGGACTACCGTCACATGTATGTTCATATTATATATTTTTTATTGATATATACATAAAAAATTACTCAAATGTTTTAACAAATTCTTTAGATCAAACTTAAATAAAATTTTCATATTTATTTTCAAGTTTTATTGAAAATTTTGTTTAAATTTAAAAGAGAAAAATTTCTTAAAAAATTGAGTAATTTTTTTAACTAAATATTATTCTTTTACTTATATACCTAACAAAAATATAAACATGCATGTGATATATGTGCTATTCCATTATATTTAACGGAAAATTGAATCAAAAGTTATTTTATCCTTACTTGACACATTTTTCACAAATAAATGGACTTAAAAATATATTTTCTAAGCTAAGATACTAAGCAACACCTTTGGCCTAAACAAAGGGACTATTTGGGCACTTCACCCTAAAAAGCAAAGAAAATTGTTATCATAGTTGCAGTTTACAAAGTTGGACTATAGATAGAAAAGAGATTTACAGCAAACAAAAATGATTTTATTATATTTTTAATAATTACAAAGGTGGACAAGAACTCCAAACCCAGCTACTTAGAAGAAAAATCGAAAAGAGAAAAGGAAACACCAGCAACTTAAAAGTTGAAAACATAAAACAAAAATTCTATAATTACTTTGAATATTTAGAAAATTTGCAAATTTTGGTATCCCCTCAGTAGAAAAGAAGACTTTTTTATAGATCAAACGGTACTCGGTGTAGTTTGAACATGTGACTAGAATTTAGGGAGGGTGAGTCTTATCCATTAAATCACAAGGTGAACCACAATAGAAAAGTTATAGACCATTAGCATAATGAATTATCGTCTTCCTTTTAGCCATAAATATTTGCATATTTCTTTCAAACACCATAACCCAAAGCAAGGCTAAGATTGCACTTCCAAGAACTATCTTTTCATAATTCTCAAAAACCCCAAACTACATCAAAAATAGATCGTTAGCTGATTTTGAATTTACCCCAGCCATGTTTGTCAGAACAAAATTTACAATTTATCAGAAGTATCTGCAATTACATAAAGGAATAGAGTTGCTGACCGAGTATTTATTGGAACCAATCTGTCTCTCAAAGACCCTAAAGTAGTAGAGAAGATACAGCCCAAAAATCAGCTCTGGTGTAGTTGTGAAGGAAAAAATTGACATTATAATCTTCCAAAGGCGAAAACTCCCAAAAATATCCTGTAATGAAGAAAAAAGACAAGAAATGGTGAGAATCATATGAAGAACCTGCTGGACATCATTTACAATAAAGATGGGTAATCAAATTTTTGGGCCACCAGTATCACGAGCCTTGTTTTGCAAGCAAACATATAAAGAGCAAGCGCAAAATACATTATATATACACACACACGTACAAAAATTGTATGTGTGTGTATATATCACAGTTAGATCCTGCACATTTTTTTCATTTTCCTTTTTCTTTTTGTAACAAACAGTTATACTTCTACTAAAAAGTAACAAAACTTTAAGGTACTTTTCTTGGAATCAAAGTGGCAAGATCCAGCAGCATATTCATGTCACAATGAAAGCATGTTCTGGATCTATTAAAAGAAATGGGAATTATTAGATGTAAATCAGCAAAAACACCCATTGATACCAACCTTAAATTGAGATCCATTTGAAAAGGAAATCCTGTTGAAAAAGAATGATATAAAAGGTCGGTTGCAAAACTAATCTATCCATCCCGTACAACTACAAGAGTAAACATTACCAATGGAGTGTCACATGGAAGCAGCCCAAAGAATCTTGAGATATTTATAGGCTACTCCAGGAAAGAGATTTCCGTTTTCTAAGAAAGGCCACCTACAAATAGAAGCTTATGCTAATGCGGACAGGTGAACTTTAGGGTATTGTATATTTATATGAGGTCATGTGATAACATGGAAGAGTAAGAAACGAAAAATGGTGGCCACGTCTAGCACTGTAGCTGAATTATGAGCAATGGCTGAAGGAATATGTGAAGTTTTGTGGATTAAAATTCTACCCAAGTAGAGGCTAAAATCTTACAAAAATTTATTGCGATAATTAGGGTGCAATCAGTAATGTACGCAATTCAGTGCAACATGACTGCACCAAACATATCGAGGTGGATGATGAAAAGTTTGTGAGCGGGCAAATTCCTCCCTTTTCGTGACAACCAAGCAACAGTTAGTGGATATTTTCATGTAGAGAATCACAAGAAACATGTTTGGCAAGCTGGAAATGCATGATATCTTTGTACCAGCTTGAAGGCAAATCTGATCTGATTTTCTGGAAGTTAATGAATTATTTGTTAGGTAGACTTATAAATGACTCTAGGAGTAGCACACAAATATGTTAGATCACTTTGCTTTCAAGAAGAAAAAGGAGTTGGTGATAATAATAGTTTTTTCCAGGAGAAGAGTAAAGATTAAGCTTGTTATTAGAGAAAATGAACTTAGCTCTTGCGGAAGTTGATAAGGGTAGTGGTTACAAAATCGCAATATCCTTAGATTCCTTAATTTTGGTGTTAACTTTTTGCAAATACTCCATCTGAAAAAAGTCATTTTAAGGATAGGATTGTTAATTGAGACACATATATAGGCTCAAAATTTCAATACACCACCAATAACGAATAAACCTTGATTTAAGCTAACAAAAAGAAAAGCACAAAGCCCAAATTCACATCTTTGGAATCCTAACAATCAGCAAGAGCTTAAACGACAACCCAAATTATAAAGCAGCCAAACTTATGACCAAATTAGGAATTAATTTATGAACATCAGTAACAACATCAGCAACAGAAAATCAAAAGAAAAAATTCCAGAAAAAATGACCATGAACTGGAGTTCGAACGACATACCTACAAGTAATCACATCCAAAGACAATCCTTAATCGGCCAAATATTTCATTTAAAACCAACTTAAATCATTGAAACAAAAACAAATAAATAGATAAATAAAAAGAATACCAGATACGATAATCCAAGCTTGTTGGAACGACCTCGGATCCCAAGAAGGACAGTGAAGAGGGCACAAAAGATAAAGAAGGCTTTTGTAACCGGAGCATTGTCTGTAGGACAAAACACACACACAAAAGGACGTCATCAAGAAAAATAAGGAAAATAAATTAACTGAAAATTTTCGGGAAGGAGAAGAAACACATACTGAAACCAGATGGTCCGCCGTTCATCTTCGCACAAATCACAATCTCTTCGTTAGTAGTTGTGATCTTCTTAGACTTTATTTAACTTTACGAATCGCTCTCTCGCGACTTGTCTCGTCTCGTATAGCTAATAATATCTTCGCAATGTGGGTGAAGTTGATGATCTAAGCTTTGTATACATTCAATTTTGGTACCAAACAGATCAAAATCTCAATTTAGCTAATGATCATTTACTTTCACAATTTGTGAAATATGTAAGTTAATTTTCTTCAAATTAGTGCATCATAGTAACCTTATTATTTTGTTTTTAGGAAACTTTTAGGATACAATCGTTCAATTTTTAATTGGAATGGTTACAAATATATTTATTTTTTATTTATTACTTCTATATTATAAAATTTTTAATTTATTATATTTATCATCTTTGATTAAATCTAACCAAATTTAACGTTTAAGATTATAAAAACTCTTAAATATCTCTCATCTTTCTTTACACATACCTTCCCTTTCACATACTCGAACCAATTAACCTCATTTTCAACGTCTATCTTCATTGAACCTATCACTATTCCAATTCTTCCATCTCTATAATATGATAGTTGAATTTCATGGGTTATCAACCCGATTGTCATTGGTATGCCAGGTCTTAAGCTCTAATTCCTTCTAAGCAATCGAACAATTCGATGATGGTGAAAACATATAATATCAACTCGTATTGGTTTATCTTGCCATCGATTTCATATAGGTCTACTTCATTAATGCTATCAATGGCCAAATCAATAATTAGGTGATCATTTAATATTGAAAAGGAATACTCAATTGACGAACTTGTTTATCAATTTGTTTTGAAGTTAGGATTCCCATAATGTCCGTTAATTGATTAGACTTGAGTGTTTTTTTGAGCTCGATCATGATAATTGTATTTTATATAGTTATTTTCACCTATTTTATTAATTATAATTGTTATGTTCTTTACATTTTTGGTTAATTTTAGTTTAATAAATTAGTATTTACTGTTTTTTATATATTTTAAGAAAATTAAATAATTTGTATCGAAAACTTACTTAATTGCAAATTTATGCCCAAAAATATAATTTCAAATAAAAAAGTGTTTAATTGCAATTAATAAAAGTTAAAAATATAATTTAAATTAAAATCGGGCTTAATTTGAATTATTAAAAGTTTAAAATTTAATTTAAATTAGAAAAGGGCTTAATTGTAATTAAAGAAAGTTTAAAAATGCAAATTGAATTAAATTTGTGGGTCAAAATGTAATTAAGAAAATTTATATTCTGTGTAGGAAAAGGAAGTCACGCGCAACCTTAATTCCAGGCGACATCAACCGTTCGATCAGACAACCAACGGATACAATGAAGCGAGTGGATTGCAAGTGCAACAAAAAAGCGTAAACACGAATTTTAGGGATTATGCAGCTCGGCGTGCCAGTGGGGCCCACCTACTGCACAGGTCGGCGTGTAGTGTGGGACCCACGTGTCTGTTACGCGTCTGCCAAAGGGCGTTATTCCGTGTGGCGGAACCTTTTCTCTCCAGCCATTTAACGACTGCCACGTGTTCCACTTTCCCCCTCAGCGAATCATGAGCTGACGCGTGGCACGTTTCTGTGAAAGCAAAAGTGCGGAATCTCGCACGCGTCCCAGCCGCTATCCCCACGTTTCGCGCCCCCAATCCTGTGCGATAATATTTCGTGCATCCATTCCCTGCAACCAATGAGGCGATGCCACGTGTCCCACTATTTGTTTCAACGAATCATATCGCGACACGTGGTAGAGTTCATCGAAAAGCAAAACAGAAACGGACGGCTCGCCACTCACGCGTTTTCGATTCCAATTTTTCGTTTTTGATACATTTTGTCCCCCCACGTGTTTTAATTTATTATTTTCCCCACACTTAGTTGTCCCCCGCGTGTATTAAAAAAATATTTTAAAATGTATTTTTTTTAGAAATTTGGTGTTATAAATAGGGGATATTATGATAGAGTTAAAAAGTTTTGGAAAGTTTTGGAGAGATTATAATTTATTACAATGAATCATATGGCTTCTGTTGTGTTTTATGTGTGTCAAATATTAACGATACGAGATGTTTTAATTTCCTTTCTTCTTCTTCTAATTTTTTTGTATTTGTTGTAATTTTATTTTTAATTAATGAAGTAATTTAATTTTTCTAGAGTTGCATTTTATCTAAATTTATGAAGCTTTGATTTTAATTATTTTTGATAGATTTATAAGACATTCGATTTTTTCATTCTATTTTGTGCTTAATGTTTTTTGATTATTTACGAATTTTATCAAATTGATCTGTGGCACATAAATAAACTTGAAAGAGGCATTTGTGTGTATATTACTCGTAGATAGAATGACATGTATGATGAAGGATAGGAATATACCCTAATTGTATGTGTGGCCATTTGAGAACTAAACTTAATGAATCTTGGTAAATTTAATTCTCATAGAGATATAGTGAATTTATTTAACGAGATGTGTTTATACGGAGCTCGGAAGAGATGTATGGATAAAATTAGAAGTTTTCGGTTGACAAATTAAATGTACTAAAAAATATAAATCAAAAGAAAATAGCATGATTTGAGTGAATTAATTTGGTGAAAAATTGCAATCCTAGATTTCTTTTATTTTGTTAACTCTTTTCTTTAACTTTTTCTAAATCAACGATTGTTTTGAATAAAATTAGAGAGAAATAATTTTAGTACTCGACAAACTATGGTAACAAATCTTCGTGGGAACGATACTTTACTTATCAAATTTTATTACTTGTGATCGTGTATACTTGCACGTTGTATGTTCTTCAAAAGAGACAACAGACCACAAAGGTGGTAATTGAGCCAACATCAAGACCGAGAACCATACTGCTCTTAACATACTCAACGGTTTTATTTACGATGAGCTTTTTGAGGTCATCTTGGGTAATAGTAGGGACTGAAAGAGTTTAAATGAATAAGAGTCGATGCAAGTTATGGGATTTAAGGGAGCGCAAGATAAGGCGGGTAGAAAAGAAAGAATTTTGATAGGATTTGGATAAGGGTGATGGGTAAGATGGTGGCTGGCGATAGGTCGTGACCTGTTAAGGGGTGTTGGTTGGTGAAGGCATTGTTTGGCGAGGCATTGGAGGCACGAGAATGAGTTTAGTTGGTTTGTTGAGGGTGTAAAGGAGGGTGTGAGCGAAAATGTGAGGGATATTTAGGGTTTTTAATAGTCTCAAACCTGAACTCTTGTTAGATTTAACCGCAGATAATATATATATAAAAATTTAAAAATTTGATGGTATAGAAATAATAAATAAAAGTTCGATAATATTTGTAATAATTTATATAGTTCAATAACATAAAAATCTATTACTCAAGTTTTTTTAAGAAAAAATCAAAATTGTTTGAAAATTATAAATTAAATTTTAGATATTATTTGTTTGATTATAGTGTTCAAATTTTAACTTTCTAAGCTCTAAAATTCATTTCAAATTCATTTTTGACAATTTTTTTATTAAATTTGTTCTTTTTAATCATTTTAAATAAAATTGAGTATGATTTGGGATGATTGATTTATTATTTTTATAAATAGATAAATTAATATATTATCATAGTTTAATATTTATTTCACCTTGAATTGTCAATATGTCACCATATGTGTTGATAAATTTATGTATGCTTTGTTAGAATTCTTATACATGCTGTGAATAAACCAATTTTATTTAATAATGATTTTGACTCCAAAATTAATTATTTAAGTAATGTTTATGTTTGAATAAATTTACTACCTTTATTCAAAAAATTGAATTAAAAACAATTTTTATTGACTTTTGTCCATTTATCGTTTTCTGAGTGTTTACTTGAAATATTTGAGTAAATATTATACTTGAGGGTATTTATGTAATTTTTAAAAAATTTAATTGTCAATCGATCAAGTATGAACTAGATCAATCAATATATGAATTTCGATCGATTGATATAAATCTCAATCGATTGAACAAGTTCAATCTATATACACTCTTTCTTTTTCCTTTACTCATCACAAATTCTAATCCCTCCAGACATGGCTCTTTTCCTTTTCACTAAAAAATACACACCAAATCCATTGATTTTTGTTTCTAAATTATTTATAATTGATTGCTAATTTATTTCTTAGCATCAATCCTTACAAAAAAATCAAATTTAAGTAGAAATCAATAGAGCTAAATTTTCCAATTTCTCTCACTTTCTCACTAAACAAACACATTTTTTGAGGTCGTTTTTACAAATTTTTACAACATAATTCCACCAATCTCGATTATGTAATTTTTTTAAGAAAATATCAACAATTTGGGTAATTTACAATTTAAGGGTATTTTCATCATTTGACTTTCGTGCACGACTTTTATAATGGCTGCAAGACATCGTAAACTTCCTCCTGATGGTCAAGCCCTACATTCCTCTCAATGGTTGAATGATGAATCAGAATTGAGGTATTAAACTTATTTCTCTAAACGTCCTATTTTACTTGAATGTGGGATAACTTGGATAGAATTTTATGAAATCGATATTATACGAGCCATTAAAGTTATGGGTTGGCAATCCTTACTCACACCAACCAAATTATGTTGCCCATCCATTGTTCATGAATTGTATGCAAATATTGACCCTAAAATCCATCACCCAAAACCTATGAGCTATAAAGTTTTCATTCAAAACAAATATGTTGACATTTCGGCTTAGAGAATCAACACTTTTTTTGTTAATTTCAAACATTGTGGATCCTAGTTTTAAGTTAGAATGGTTTAGCATTACTAATAAAGAGTTGTTAACTGAACTTTCTATTTCACTTAATGTTGATCTCAATGCTAAATGGTTGTTTATCCTAGGTGAGTTCACTCATTTTTATCAGGTGTTGAACAAAATAATATGTGCAAACCTGTTGCCTTCCAAGCACTTCTCCAAGATTAGACATCTATATGTAAAATATATTATATTATAATGGAAAAGGTACTACATTCAATGTAGGTTCAATTATTCAGAATGAGATTATAAACTAATCTAAGATTGTTAACCCAAGGATCGAGCTTCCTTATGGTTGCCTCATCACCTTAATGGATCTAGTTGCAGGTGCATAACAAAAAAGGGATTCTGATACCATTCACTTGATGGGTAACATTGAAAAGTCAATCATCTCAAGATAATCTGCTTAGACATCAAAGAGATAGAGATTCATTAATGTTGGAACAAGTGGTGTAGGAGCTACATATGATATTTTTAGAGATATGGAAATGGAAAATATATATACTTTTAAACCATCTCGCCATGATTTATTTAAAAATGAGATGCAGATGAAAATTAGAATGTTGGAAAAACAAATTAATACTATGAATAAACGTCAAGAAGCAATGTTTTTGATAATTAAAGGTATTCATTCACATTATGAGTTTCCTTATTTAGAACATTAATTTACTTTTTTTTATGTTGCTATGTTGTCTTGGTTTTATTGTTGTGTTTGAAAGCCAATATATTTTGTTGTTTTCATGTTTTAAAGCTTAATTATTATTTGTTTGGGCTGTATTCGGGTCATATTAATCAATACACTATATTTGTTGCATCTACTACTTTGTGTTTTATCTGTATGTTGCTTATTTTCTTAAGTTTGATATGATATTTCACATTCATTTAAATTGAAAATGTAATATTTATTTTTTGATTTATTCGTATGACAAAAAGGGAAAGAAAAATTGAAATACTAAAATTTGGGTGGAGAATCAATTTTGAAAATTATTTTTAAAGTATTCGCCTATATTGTTATATATATTGAACTAATGAACAATGAGTCTTTTAGAATAAGTTGTTTGGGTATTTATGTTTTTGACTTTTAGTGTAAATATGGTTTTACCGGATTATAGTTTTACCTGATACAAATAAGGGAATATGGTTTTACCGGATTATAGGATAGTACCAATCTGTAAAAAATTATTTGTCTATTAGCATTATTATGCAATGAGAGAGAGGTTTTATCACTAAATATGACAAAGTGGGAGATTGTAAGGTTTATGTGAGTGTTGATGATATTTGTGAACAAAACATACAAAAATAATTTTAGTTTATAGGTGTGTCCTTCAAGAATATTTTCAAGTTAAAGAAACTATCGAACTCTAGTGATCATAATTAAGGTATATCTCTGTTCTTATGTATATTACATTTCATATTAGATATATAGTAATATTTTGAGATTAGGCTACTCGGTCGATCAAGACATGTTTGGATTAATCGAGCTATGTAGATTGATTAAGAATCGATCTACTCAATTTAAAAAGTCTCGAATTAATTTTTTCATTGATCGAATCGATCAAACTAAGTACTCGATTGATAGATCAAATATTAGATTGATTGAGCAATCAAGACTTTGATTTTAAAATCTATTTATAACTCGAATTGAATTGGCTTTTTACTATATTATCCTTTTTCTTTAAAACTTTTTTAACTGATTTTATGAACAACATAGTAATTTTACTTTGACCTAGTGCTTCAAAATATACTATATATACAAACCTAAGCACACAATTTTATTCAACAACACAAGAGCTTTATTCTCTTCATCTTATTCTCTCTTTCTTATTTTGTAAAAATTATTCAAGTAGCCTTTTTTGATTGAGTTAATTTGTTAAATATTTATAGTTGTGTTTGATGAATTAATTAGCCTATAATATTTGTGGTAGTGTGCTTTAAATTAATTGTTTAGTGTTGCTAATTGATTTTTATTTATCTGATATATTTATTAAACCATCTAGTTAGGGTTATTCATTATTGAATATATTCTAGGACACACATTTACACTTGTGTTATTATGCTAATGTTTCAGGTATTGATAGAACGAGTTTGATTGCTTGAATGACTCAAGTTATCGAAATGTTAGTCTAGATCCAAACATTTTTCTTGTATAGGCTATGATGAAAGCAATGACTTGTAAGTAGATGACATAGAGGCTTTTATCTTTGTGGGTAGTATAAGCCTTGGCCTTGTAATTAGATCTTACTTTTCATAGTGGTAGTTAGGTGATATGATGGATCGATGGACCAATGGTTTTTCTCTTAGGTCATTTGTGTGGCCTAGGTTATTTCCACTTAAAAATCTCATGTCTCACTTTTTATATTTTTGCATTATTTTATTTACACGTGATTTTATTTTTGATCATCTATGAAAATTTTACTTTGTCATGATTCCGTTGATTATCTATTCACTCATTCTAACTAATTAGATCCTTAACTAAAAAATAAACTTTTAAATGTATACACAATAAATGTTGTGTAGCTTTTTAAAGATATTATACATATGTCTTTGGAAAATACCTGGTGTTTGTTTTAATCCAAAATGTATAATTGTCCATTGGAATTGTCTTTGTGGCAACTAAATGCTATTAATTTTTGTGATTTTTCATCAAGTCTTATTTGTCAAAATCCACTTTTATAATCAAAACTTGAGTGAGGTGAATTATTGGGTATTCTGATTTATAATTCGAAAAGTTATTGAATTTGTTTTCCAAATTCATCTTTTTCTTATATGATATAAATAATTGATTTTACTCTTATGATTTTGTTAGGGTTTTTGAATTTTCCAAATTCATCTGTATGATGAAGATGAAGAGGAGGAACATTTTGAGTTTCCATTTGGACTAATAGAGAAGCTGATGGTAGAAGGCCCTTCCCTATGTAAGTGATTATGAATGCTTTAAGTACTACATAGGGTAGAAATGGAGAGTTTAATTTCAAAAGCCCTACCCAAAATACATATTTATTTTCTTTTAAGAGAAAAAGGTACTCAACAATGGGTTTTCAATAGGATATATTTTAGCTCTATTGAAATGTAACTCTTGGCGACGGCGAAGACACGATTCATATCACGTTTATAAGTCTCATTATACTCTTGTCTGCGTGTTGGCTTTTCGTGTACAAAACACGGTGTTTGTTTTATTTTACTTAGTGTATTTATCTTCTTCTGTGTAAGATTGGTTACTGTAGGTCAGTAATTTACACACGTATATAATTAGGTATACTTTGTATGCAATCATGTTTACACATACTACGAGATCAGTTTTCATACTATACATGCTAGGTTAAAAGCATTGATTTTTGGCGAACAAGCTGCGAGAAAATCGACATTATTAATTGTGGTTTTTGGTTAATGATTGATTGGTTCATATCTCAACACTTTATCTTTTCTAGAATGAATAAAAGGTTAAATTAGTTAAATTATTTTTAAAAATAAGCAATTTAATCTAGTTATTTTTATGTTAGGTTAAATTGGTCCTAATTTTTTTTAAGAAATAAGTAAATAATACAATTCATGATTTTTTATTTAAACAATACAAAATAACATAAATGCATAATCATCTTTTTCATAGATATTGAATGGATTTTAACTATTCTATGGTCAAATGAAATTAATGCTTAAATTTCATTATTTTTAAATCAAATTTTTTCTGTATATAATGGGAAAAAAATTCTATGTTTTTTATTACATATTAATATATATATTTTTTAAATTAATTATTTGTTGTAACTTAAAATTATTAAGTTAACATTAATAATTATATAAGAGATAATAGTTACGAGGTTCACCCATTTGATTAAGTTAGACAGTCAATGAGCTACTAACATTTTGTTACTAATCGAATATGTCGGAGAGAGTGCAATACAACAAGTCTAATACAAACTAGATTGTTTTTCAAAACTTGATCATATATCAGTTGATTATCGTTAAAAATATAAATAAATTTTTTTTTGTTGATTCTCTTTTGATAACATAAAATTTGGGTTTCGAGGGAGACATCAAAAATTAAAAGTGATTCATATGTAGCTATTATACGACTCAAACTCAAACTGACTCAAGTGATTCATGTATATCAAGTTCTTAACAATTTCTTATTACTTGTCAAATATTATTTAAAAGTAAATTCTTTAAGCATAATTGACTTTTATTCCAGAAGAACTCATACCTAGGGGTGTTTATGGTCCGATTTTAGGTAACAAAAAATAAAAATAACCGGATCAGACTATTTATGTTACTTAAATCAGATCGGATTAAACCGTTTGATTATTAAAAATATTGAACCAAACAGTTTGGTCCAATTTAGTTAACGATTTGATTCGATTAATAATACATAAATATGATACATTTAATGATATATCTTTGATTAAAAATGATAAATTTAAACAACGATTTGTGAAAAATAATATGAAATTTTTAATATATTATTTAAACCAATCTGGTCCGGTCCAACCGGTTTAAAAATTAATATAACTAGACCAAACAGTTTGATTTATAAAACAGTTCGGTTCGATCCAGTCCAAACCAATCCGATTTTTTGGTTTCATCCGATTTGGTCCAGTTTTTGGACACCCCTACTCATACCTTAGTTAACTTGGTTAAGTTTAAATTTAATTTCTGTAATGGATCGGTAAATTTATATCAGTGTCATACTTGTATTAAATCGGTGTCAAATGTGTTCTTTATATCGTCTAATTTTACACACATTTTTACACTAAAAATATTTACATCTTCTCATGTATCATAATTATTTTAAAAATTGTATAAATAATTTAATTTTTAGACAATATTAACACATGATAAAAAAAAGTTATAGAAGTCCTTTTGTTATAGAAAAGGATGAAGAACTCTAAAGGTTATATAGATGTCAAGAAATATATAAAATTTTATAACTATTAAGTGGTATACAAAATTCTTATTACATTCGTAAAAAGTACACATTAGTCCTATGTTCTATGTTAACCATTGTTTTTTTTTTTGCTAAAATTTGTCATTTTAAGAGATATTGGAATTGAAAAAACAAAAACATACACCCTTATCCCAAATCCCTAAAATTAACCATTATCCCATAAAAATATTTTTTTTTCAGTTTCTTTTGTATTGTGTATATAGAAGCTTGATATTTCATTTTAAATTTATTTTTTCTTCTATTTTGAATACTTATTATTTTTTCCTATTTTTGTTTTGGTTTCATTTTGTTTATTTTCCATTTTGTTTATTTTCCATTTTTTTCTTTCTATTTTATCAATTTGGGTTGAGTTTTTTAATGTAACAATATCATTTCACTATAAATTTAGTTATATTATTCAAATGTAAAGAAAAAAATGAAATGACAAATAAACAAAATGGAATCATAACATAAATGAAAAAAAAAGAAACACTCAAAACAGAAGAAAAAAATATAAAATGAAGTATCGAGTTTCTATACACACAATACAAAAGAAGAAGAAAAAACAACATTTTTAGGGAAGGCATAGTTGATTTGGGAGGTTTCGGGATGAGAATGCATCCTTTTCTTTTGTTTTAAAATTCAAAAATACTCTGTAAAATACCTAGTTTTAATAACCAAATAAAATCAATGATCAATATAAGATTAATGTGTATTATTTAATAGTTATAAAACTTTTATCTTTTCTAAAAGTTATATAGGACCTCTAGAGTTCTATCCTCTAATGAAAACATGTAATTTATGTTCTTTATTATTAAAAATGGTTATAAGAATTCACACAATTTTCTCTATTATTGAAAAATACATATCCAAAATGACATAAAATAACCATTTGAGCATTACATGATTTATACATGTCATCTAATAGGGGTATAATTATCCACGTAGTTAAAAATGTTTGTTATATTAAGTGTATAGACAATTGTAGTCCTTATTAAATATCATGTAAAAGTTATATGATGATCAAATGGTAAACTTTATGTCATTTTATAATTGTGTGTCACTTTTCAAAACTTTTATAATATTTTTCAATAACAAGTGGAATTCTATGACTTTTTTTTTTTTTGTAAAATTTAAGTAATTTGGATACAATAATAATATGTACAAAATTATATATTTTTAATATTTTTTATATTATTTAATTAGTTAAAAATATAAATAAAAGTAATTCTTGTTTAAAAATAAATACGGCTGAATAAGTTAATAGATTCTGTTATTTTTTTTATAAAGAAAATCAAAAAGGGTCCCATAAATTTTGAGACATTTTTACTTATTTTTTATTTTGATGTAAAAGTATAATTGAGTTATTTTGTTTATTGTTTCTAAAGTCAAAAGAAACGTTCATATCTATTTTTTTTCTTATTTTTTACTTTCATAAAATTTTCGACCTAAATCAATGAAATTAATTTTAAATTTTTGGGAGATTATGTGATACAATAACCAAATTGGGGGTGGCTTTGTAATTTAATATTATAAAATGGATGTACTTAATAGTTTTCTGAGATGTACCCAGAATTAGCCTTTGATAAAATCCTGGGTTTAAGAAGAGAGTCGCATAAAGGTTTTATCTTTAAGAGGGTTTCTAGGGTTTAAGTAATATGAAGACTGTTCGTCATTTCTAGCTTCTCAGGTTTCGCATTTCGTAACCTAACTTCGATCACATCATGTGGGCTCTTCGTCGTGCTCGTGCTTCTCTACCTCTCAGGTATCGATCTCTATTTCATCGTCTATTTGTTGGGCAACCGAAAGTTTGGATCATAGGGAATTTTAATGCCACCACTATTATGGGTGCTTATTGTTTTGTATCGAAAGTAGAAATTTGTGCTTCGAGATTCCATTTCTTTCTTTGTCGTTCGATAATGGATTTGTTAGAATCTAGTTAATCCGTACAAATTGTTGAGATAGACTTTTGCTTTTAGTGAGAAGTAGGTGAAGCTTTGTTACTTTTTAGTTCAGTGAATGTTTGTGTTTCCTCGGGTTATTTGTAAATGGGAAAAAGATAAATAAAAAATGTACTGAAGAGAAATTTACTAAAAAAATTATTTGTAAATGGGTTAGTTGAGAGTGAATTTTAAAAATACAGGTTTTCTATCATGTTTCATGACTTTTGATTTTGTGAGTTAACTAAATAGTCTAAATTGGAAGTCGTGGAACAATGTATTTCATCTGTGTATGATTTTTACCAGCCAAGAGTGCTAGCTGGAAGTACGAAATCAAGTGAAAACTGATTTGATGAAATATGAAACCTGTTCTTACCAAGCCTGAAGCTTGTATTAGAGAAAGATTGGTAGAAAAGCAACTTATGTTTCATGTGAATATTGAATCCAAAAGTTTATTTTAGGTATGACGACTAGGAGTTTAAATTTTGAATAATTATCGTTTGTGCCCTGAACATCAACTTGTTTCTCGCTTTCTGCTGTATATACTGGTACCTAAGTTTGAAGTCTCTTAGTTTTATGCTTTATTCATCATTTCAATTTTTCTTAATATTTATTATAGAAGTATAAGATTGGAAAAGAATGTGATTTATTTTTTAATTTTATCTTCTATCTCCGTTGAAAAATTTAACTAGAGTTAATAAAAGTCTGTATTAAACTGTGACTTTTTATTATACATGGAACTTCATGTAATATTTTTTTTTTCCGGATTAAATATTGACACTTCAGCTGTTGCTTGAAATTAAGCCAGAGGCTCAACAAATAGCAATAACTTGTATTAGTTTGTGTTGAATTTGATTTCTTTCCCCAACACTTTGTAAATGTTTTATGCGAATTTTTCCCCTCTTATTCTTTTTAATTTTCTTTGATTTCATCTTAATGAAACCTTATATAATTTGTTACTATCATACTGTTTTTTCTTTTGGGCAAATTTTAGAAGCTCTGATATGATGTTGTTATACACTTATCCTGCTTTCAGAAACAGAGGAATAACTTCAGGAAACTCGTATGTCTCTTTTGCTGATTTGGAGATACCAAGTACTTGTGGACAGGTTAAGAATTTTATTATTGGATCTCCTCAGCCAATATCAGATAAGCTTCAGTCTTTCAAGAGACCTTACGATAGAAAATATGCTTCTGCAAGCTTCTTTTTATGTAGAAACAACTTTTCTTCTCAAGCTGGTGAAAAAGATGACTTGGATGATGGTTTTTCTGAACTTGAAGGACCAGCTGTTTCTGAGGCAGTTCAAGATGGCAGTGGGGAGGATGAAGAAGAATTAATATCTGACCCTGATTTATCCGATGATGAAGTTGAACCTTCACAAAATGAGTTAGAATTATCAGAAATTGATATTGATTCAAGCGAGAAAAAATCTCCAAAGAAAAGAGCTCCTTCAGCATTATTCAAGGCAATCATGGAAGCTCCTGGTCAGTCTGTTCAAGGTGCACTTGATAAGTGGATCGAGGAAGGACATGAGCTGAGCAAAGCAGAGGTCTCCATGGCTGTGCTTAGTCTTCGTAAATTTCGGATATTCGGGAAGGCATTGCAGGTGATTTAATGGGATTATATGATTTTAATTTGATTCACATCATCCTATCAATTTATCTGAAAAAAACAGCTAATTAAGTTATTTTATATAGTAGATTAAAATGTTAATGGTCCGTTAACATCAGTGGATGTACTTGGTATGTTCATGAATATCTTTAGATAATCTTTATTGTATCCACAGATATGTAATAGATACTCTCATTGATGGTTGCCATGTATGTATAAAAGATGATCATATATTTATAACGTTTTTAATTAAATAGATTTTTCTTCACTGTGTGTCTGATTATAACAATATAATTCCTTATCTTTTATTTCATTGCACGTTGCCTAAGTTGTACCTCATCTTAGTGGTTCGCTAAATTGTTTGAGAGTGTGATTTACTCTTCCTCGTTTCAAGTTACATGTTCGAATCACACTAAATACAGTTTAATCTATTAAAAAATTGTATCTTATCTTACTTTTTTGTATTTTGTTGAAAATGTAAAATATGTCACGAGAGCCTTACTAGAAATCTGCGCAAGTTTCTTTTCCTAATGAGCCTTACTTCCCCTGTTTCTGAAATTGTTTGTATCAGTTTTTCTTTTTGCTCTGAAATGGTTGCATCTTCTTATTGTGGTATTCCTTGTTCTCGGCAATGGGCTCTTTTCACACTTTTTTCGTATTAAACCCAAAAAAAACCCATAGGTACTTGTTTTATTGACTTCTTTAGATATTACTGTCATTCATAATTCACTTTGCTTTTTTGTTCCTGCATATTTTAGAAATCCTTTTACTTTTTGTTTTGCTGCAAAGTGGAGTCAGTCTTGGAAATTAATTTTATTCTCATATCTTTAATTTGATCTATCTTGATACATTTCATTGCTGAGTCTTCAGAGTTGGTTCTTTGTTGTGGGCTGAAGTTTAACAATTGTGTAATATGTATAATAGTCAAATGCTTTTTATAACTTGTTACAATAATTTTCTTTTGAAATGACTAAATGTTCTTGTGTACGCATTTTCTGAATAAATCTGCAAATTAGATTTTTTAAATTCTAATGCATTTTTTGCACTATGAGGAAGAAGAACATCTTGTGTTTGATTTTTAGCATTTCAAATTAAAGGATGCTTCTGCTGTTTTAACTAAACATTGTCCTACTTTCTTGTTTTGCAGCTGTTAGAGTGGGTGGAAGAAAAAAAGGAGATTGAGTTTGTTGAAAGAGATTATGTTTCCATGCTCGACTTGATTGCTAAAGTACGTGGTATCCAGAAGGCTGAGAGCTATATTCAAAAGATCCCTCAATCCTTCAGAGGCGAAATTGTTTACCGTACCCTTCTGGCTAACTGCGTCATGGCCAATAATGCAAAGAAAACCGAGGAAGTGTTCAATAAAATGAAGGACCTTGAGTTTCCAATCACAGTGTTTGCCTGCAACCAGATGCTTCTTCTATACAAGAGGCTGGACAAAAAGAAAATAGCTGATGTACTATTATTAATGGAGAAGGAAAATTTGAAGCCCTCTCTCTTCACTTATAAATTGTTAATTGATACCAAAGGTCAATCCCATGACATAACTGGGATGGACCAAATCTATGAAACAATGAAGGCTGAGGGAGTTGAACCGGATCTTCATACAAAAGCCATTTTGGCTAAGCACTATGCCACAGGTGGACTTAAAGAGAAAGCTGAAGCGGTTTTAAAGGAGATGGAAGGAGGAAACTTGAATAAGAATCGGTGGGCTTGCAGAAATTTACTTCCACTTTACGCAGAGCTGGGAAAGGCAGATGAGGTCAGTAGAATTTGGAAAGTTTGCGAGCAAAATCCCAGACTTGAGGAGTGCACAGCTGCGATTGAAGCCTGGGGAAAGTTGAATAAAATTGAAGAAGCAGAAGCAGTTTTTGAGAAGATGATGAACATATGGAAGAAACCCAATAATAAACATTATTCTATGCTTTTGAAAGTGTATGCAAATCATAAGATGCTTGCAAAGGGTAAGGATCTTATCAAACGAATGGCGGACAGTGGTTGCAAGATTGGCCCATTGACTTGGGATGCACTTGTGAAACTGTATGTCACATCTGGAGAGGTAGAGAAAGCAGACTCTATCTTGCAGAAGGCCTCTCAGCAAAGCAAAGAGAAGCCATTGTTTAGTTCTTATATTGTTGTTATGGATCAGTATGCAGCCAGAGGTGATATACATAACACAGAAAAAATCTTCCACAGGATGAGACAAGCCGGTTATATGGCCCGACTCCGGCAGTTTGGAGCTCTCATTCAGGCTTATGTAAATGCCAAATCACCGGCTTATGGGATTAGGGAGAGAATGAAGGCTGACAATATCTTCCCAAATAAATATTTGATGGGACAGTTGGCTCAGGTTGATGCATTCAGGAAGACACCGGTTTCAGACTTGCTTGATTGAGGAACATTGTAATTTCTGTTGGAGTGTTGGTACTCTAATTTCAGTCTACTTTATTTCTATTCAGTAGGTGTTTTGCTTATGCAATGTTCTTTCTAGATTGTTATTGTATGTTCAAAACAATTTTCAATTAACAGCTCATTGAGGGATCTATTATGTTACAAGTACATCCATGCAGTCTAGAAGAATTTTGCATTATTTTCTTGGACTTCTATTTGAATGAGAAGAAATCATATGGAAAACTGATCTAGCCTTTTAAGTACGCCATTTTATAATGCAGATTTTGCATTCTTAAATTTTGAGTACTACTAAATTAGCCAAAGTTATTTTTTAAGTTAGCTGGGCTTTACTTAGAAGAAATGTTGGCGAATTTAGTAGCATTCTAAAATTTTTAGCTGGAAAACATAAGTTTTCTTGGTACACATAATATATTATAGGTGTTGAATATGAATTTTTTTAGTACTCTTTGTTTTTAAGTTAAAATATATGAATTGGATATAATGGTATTATTTTTGTAGTTATAAGTTTTAAGGGTTATAAATATTCTTTTTAAATATCAGCTGATTACCGTTAAAAATTTAATTAAACTCACATTTTGTTGATTCTCTATTGATAACATAACATTTTGGCCTTTAGGGAGGCATCAAAAATTAATGGTAATTCTTTTGTTGTTGTTCACAAGACTACAACTCAAAAAATCGATTCTTTAGGTATAATTCACTTTTATTTTAGAACTCATACATGAGCTAACTTGGTCAAGCTTAAGTTAAATTTCTTTAATTCGTTGGTAACTTTATATGAGTATCATACTTGTATTAAACAGTGTCAGACGTAGTCTTTATGTCATATGATTTTTTTCCCATAATCAAGTAATGTTTTTTTTTATGGCTGACACTAATTTTTTTGGTCTATGCTTATATGATATATATTTATGCTTAGGTTCTAATATTATTTGGATAGATTTAATTTTATATCATGTAATGTGTAATAATTGTTTTAAAAATTATATAAATAATTTAATATTTTTAGATAATATTTACACGTGATAAAATTAAAAAAAGTCATAAAAATTCAATTTTTATTAAAATAGTATATTTTAGCTCATTTGTTATTAAGAATTCTCATAGAAGTTCATACAAGTCCATCTAATGTTGAAAAATACCACACAAGTTTAGAATGACAAAATTTTCAATTTGAACATCACATCACTTGTACATGTTATTCAATGAAAGATACATATCCATACAATTAAAAATGTATATTATGTTAAATGTATGAACAATTATACCCCTTATTAAATTACATGTGTAAGTCATATAATGCCAAAAATATTTTCCAATAACAAAGCAAATAAAGTACGTTTTTTCGTTAACAAATGGAATTAAATGTTACTTTTTTCTTGCAAAATCTAAGTAGTTTGGGTTCAAAAATAGGGGTAAATTAATAAATATTTTGTATTTTTTTTATATTATCTACTTAGTTAAAAATATAAATAAAGGTTATGCTTGTTTAAAAATAAATATGGCTAAATTAGTTTATAGGTTTTACATCATTTTTTATAAAGAATTTTTTTTATTGTAAGTAAAAGTATAATTGAATTGTTTTGATTAATAATTCTAAAGCCAAAAGAAATTTTCGTATCATTTTTTTCTTATCTTCTATTTTTATAAAATTTTCGAACTACACCATTGAAATAATTTTTAATTTTTTTTTTGAGATTATGTGATATAATAACCAAATTGAGTTGAATTTGTAATTTTATACTATAAAAGCAATGTACTTAATAATTTTTTGGGATGTACTTATAGTTAGGGATTTGGTATCATATAGATACTCATGTTTTACAATTAATACCCATTTTTACTCATGTTTTATAAAGGTTTTAATTTAATACGCATTTTTTTAAAATAAATCTTAAATTTACAAAAATAAATAATAAACACGTTTTATTTGAAATTTTTCTTGTGTATTCCTCACGTGACCTTTAAGAAAGAGGCATATTTGACGTTTCACACCCTTATAACGTAATAAAAAAGAAAGAAATAAAAAATAGTTAAATAGTTATTCCTCTTTATCACGACGATATTTCCAAAAGTCGACAATAGTTTCCCTTTTCACTCTTGTTATTGTCTCCTCTAACGTCATGTGGCTCCTCTGGTAGGATGGGGTTGGATTTCAGTTGTTGTTTCTTTTCGTATGCTCTAATTGGTGAGGCATGTGTATATTCAAAATCAAAAGTCTTGCTTTACGATTGAAATAAGGTTTATATGTTGTGTTCAATTGAGACTTGAGTGGCTATGAAGCATTTGGTGGGATTGCACAAATTGAATTTGTGGTACGAAATAGTGATGATGCATAAGTCATATATGGTAAATCCTTTGCTCTTCTAGTTGCGTAAGGTGGTGACTGATTTTATTTTATTTCATTTTTGTGACAAATTGTTGGTTCACATGTTTATTTCTTTTAATAATGATACATTATCACATATTATTTTTCTTATTTTCTGTTATCATGTTTGTTGTTGGTTTGTGGAATAAGATTGTGTATCAAGAAGGGCTAAACAATATTTACATTTTTGTGGGGAGTAAGAAGGCTAAACACAAATACATATTTACTGAGAATGTTGACCAAAGTGATCCACCATTCGTGTATGTTTTGTTTTTATCCTTAATTTATGTGGATATGTATTGTCCATTAGTGTGTGTTGTCCACTAGTTTGTGTTGTCTTGCCATGGACTTATACATATTTTAACCAAAATAGAGCTTGGTATGATTGGAATGATTATTTTATAGCCAAAATTGACTATGTATTGTTTTATAACCAAAATATGTGTGTGAACATGTTCTTTTTTTCTTCTTTTGTTGTTGGCTAAACTTTACATTTTTTTTTGTTTTTTGTTTCAAATATATTGAGTAACTATTCACAATGGAGACACACTTATAATTTTGTGAGGAAAAATGGAAATAAATATTATAGAAGGGGTAATATGTATTATTATGACTACTGTAATTGAGAAACGATGTGTCTGAAGACTTTTAAAATGCTATGTTTAGAATTAGGATTGGAATATATGAGTATTAATAAAGTCTTTGAAGTGATAGAAGTTTGCGTGAGATAAATGATGACAAAGATGTTAAAAGAATTGGTGAGATTTATCCTTGGAATAGTAAAAAGGTGATGAAAGTTTATATTATTGAGGAAGTTGATGAAAATGAGAATGATCAAGGGTTAGACAATGAGGATTCAATGTCTGTTGATTCAAGCCTAGATGTAGTGATTATGAACTCTTGATTGAATTTTTAAAAGAAGAATATTATGATGAAGATAGGACTAAATATAATGTTCAGGTTGAAAGGAATGATGGTAACAAAGATGACGAAATTGGTAATAAATATGAAGTGAAATCATCCAAAATTTGGTTAATGTAAGATTTGAATTACATCAAAATTAAGTTTTATATTGGTATGGTGTTTGTTAACTTGGAAGTGATTAAGAAAATATGTCTGTATTATGAAATTAATTAGATATATGAGGAAGCTACTAAAGAGGAAAAATTTGCCATCTAAGTTTAAAGTTAGTTATGGTTATGGAAATTGTTCATGAATACTGAGAGCAATAAGACAATAAGGCTTGAATTCATTGATGGTGACAAGGTGTCATAAAGAAAAAATGCATACATACGTTAGGAATTATGACATGAAAAAGGTGTTGAATAGCCGGTTCATAGTTGAAGAATTTTTAAAAATATTTAAAGATAACCTCAATATAAGGCAGAAAACTATTCAAACAAAAGTAGGAAAAAATATGATGTTGATATTACACATAACCAAGTCAAGAAAGCAAAAAAAAAATGAAGGAAAAAAAGATAATCCATGGATCAATATGACATCCTTTTTGACTATGCAAATGAATTTAAAATGAAAATTTCAAACACAACAGTAAAAATAGTCACATGCAAAGGAGATGATGGATGTGAAAGATAAAAAATGAGATAGCGTTTTACTTAATTCCAATTTTATTATTATTACTTTGTATAATTTTTGTTTTATATGTTCTCTAAATTTCAAAGAATATACATATGTTTCGATGCAATGAAAAAATATTTTGTAGGAGGATGTAAGAGGTTCATAGGATTAGATGAAAGTTTTCTTAGAGATTCATACAAAGGAATTCTTTTATCAGCTATCGATACAAATGCCAACAATCAAATTTATCCAATAACTTATGATGTGACTAGTGATAAGAGTAAGTATAGTTGGTTGTAGTTGATGGTGATGGGTATACAATTATTCTGACAAGCATATAAGAATAATAGAAGCGTTGAAAGTATTATTGCTTCTTGTTGAGCATAGATATTGTGCATGACACATTCTCCAAAACTTTACAAATAATTATAGAAAAATAAATTTTTTCCTTGTGGAACATTTTTGGAGTTGTGTAAGAGTTACAACTGAAGTTCAATTTGATAATGCAATGGTCACATTGAAGGGTGCTAATGAGGAAGCATATGATTGGTTGGCCAAAAAAGAAAACATCATTGGTGAAAATCAATTTTCAAGTACAATCTCAATTTTTATAATTACTATACTTGTGTCACTTCAATTTGAATGATGTTTATTTTCTATAATACAATTATTTCATATGCGTTGTAGGTCTCATAGTTTAAGTGAATTTCAAATGAATAACAATCTGAGTCGTTCAATGGTGAGATTACGAGTGTTAGGTTAGAACCCATTTTTACTATGTTAGAGAGTATAAGTAAGTTAAGAAATTGGTTGATACTTAGGATGAATTTAGTAAAAAAATAGAAACTTGAAATTTGAGATAACATATGGAACATATTTTTTGCTAAAAAATAGGGTTAAAGATTGCATCTCTAAGCACAATGGTAGTGGTTTATTTGAAATTAAATTTCAAATAAAATCAATTTTTGTCATAGATCTGAATAATGGAAACTTGGGTTATAAAGTTTGGGACCTCACAGGTATACCATGTTTGCATGACATGAGATGCATGTTATAGCAAAATGAGGATCCAATGATATATGTACATCAAATTCAAAATGACATATTAACCCATATTGTATCCTATTCAAAGTAGTAAGTACTTGAATAGGGTAAAGGTCTGTGGCTTCATCTTAAACATCCTAGTGCTAGGGGAGGAAAATCAAGGAAAAGAAACAAGTCTTTACCTAATAAGTTCAATAAGATAAATAAACAAGTCAAATATAGTAGAGATGAAGCACCCGAACAAATAAGAAGATTTGGACAAAAAAAGACACGTACAATTTGTGAAATATATGGCCATAATCGCAGAGATTTAGTAAAATCAGGTAACTAATTCAATTATTTTTTTATTTAATTTTATGTTTTTAATAAGCATTTCTAATATAATTTATTACATTGTAGATTTAAAATATTGGATAAAGTTCAAACAATAACATACTTATTCTATAAGTAGATGTTGCATGTCCTAATTCACAACAAGGGTAACAAATAGATGTTGCATATCCTATTCAACAACAAGCATCACATGTAGATGTTGCATGTCCTAATCAACAGCTTGCATAATATACACAGATGATAGAGATCCTATTCAACAAAAGAGTCACAAGAGATAATAATTTCATATTATTGATTTGTTGGTATACTTAGTTTATATGATTGAAGTTTAATTTATAATGTCCATTTTTTAAAATTCTATTAGTAGGAAAATGACATGAACTTTCTTACTCAAGAAAGTCAGGTGGTATTTTCTAAAAAAAAAGAGTGAAGAAGAAGGATGGAAGGATTCCATACAATCAAAAAGGGATCACCAGTCTAGAAAAGTCTTTAAGGTTTATGTAATGGACGAGATGCATGAATTATATTTATTTTTAGGGCTATCATAGGTTTTGATGAGGATCCAGTAGATATAATTCAGTTTACATTGTAATAATGAAGGATGTTAATTTTCATAGTTATTTGAATTCTACTTTGTGTAAACTAAGGATATTGTTGTAAAGTAGTATTTGTAAGACATATATAAGCTATGAATTTTCCAATCATATGTTGGCTAAAAATGACGTGCTTTGATTGCATGTGTGTGTTGTTTATGCTGTTAATCTTATGCAGGTGGTGAGTTTGGGTGTGTGTTTGCTGAGAAAGTAGTGTATTTGTTGAATTTGTATGTTTTTGTTGAGATGTATGTGTGTGTGTGTGTTTGCTAAGATATATGGCAAGGGTTTATTATATGTGTGCACCAGTGGGTGTGTTAAGAGTGTGTGTGATGTGTGAAAGTGCATCTATTATGCTTTGCGTGTGTGTGCACTAGTCATTATGTGTAGGTGCTTTAATATATGTGTGCTGAGAGTGTGCATGTTGTGTTCTATGTGTGTATGTGCACCAATAGCTGCATATTGGTGCTTCAATATGTGTGTGCTATGTGTCGAGTGTGTGTTGTGTGTAGGTGATGTACTGTGTGTGCACTAGTGGCTGTGTATGTGTGTATGTGTGTGTGTGTGGTGTGTTATATGTGTGTGTGCACCAATGGCTATGTGCAGGTGTTGAGAGATGTGTGTTATGTTGTGATGTCTATGCGTGCAATGTGAAGGATATGTGTGTACTTGCTTGTAATGGATATTAGTGTGTGCGTGTGATAGTACTTATGTGTGTTCTAGTCATATGCCATATATGTGTGTGCATACCAGGAAGTAAAAGACATGTTGTACATCAGTGGTTACAATAGGTAAAATGCAAGTTGTGCACCAGTATGTGTAATGTATGCACACCATTATATGAAGCCTATTTGTATAGGTGTCTAGTGGCTCTTATGTATAGTATGTGTAACCTACGTGCACCAGTTAATGCAGGTTGTATGCACTAGTAAATGCACCATCAAATACAACCAGTATGCAATAATATGTAATTTACCATGTTAAGTTACAACAATTTCAAAAACTAAAAAATACATCAATTATGCACAAATCAAAATCCTGGTTTAATTATAATTATAATTATAATTTTCATTCAACTTGAAAAATATTGTATTTTACATAAAATTTACAAAATTGAAACTAAACTTAGGCTACAATATACTTATAAACTAAACTACACTTACAAATATTACTAAAGTAAACACAAATATAAATAGGTTCTAATCAACATAATCACCAATAATTTAACCCATTTCTTAAGTTTTTTTTCTCTTCAATGGCTCTTCATTAAGTATCATTATCTCTTCGTGGTATCTCATAATCTTTTCGTCATGTATTTTAATATTTTAAATCTTTTCAACAATCTATTAATAACAATAACATATTTCTAAGGTGGTGCATTATCATACCACCTAAAGAAATCATACCCATTGTCCTTGTAATAGCTACTACTACCACAAATGTTACAATTCTTAGAATTTTAAAACAATTAGAGCTTTTGTTATCATAACCAAAACAAAGCATAAATAATAAAAACAATACTTTAAAAAATTCAAAAAACAAAGAGAGGATATAAACTAAATAAAAATTATCTCAACACAAGAAAAGAAACATTTCTAAGGATTTGATGAACTTTATGAACAAATCAAATTTATAGGTTTGTCACAAAAACAATGGGCCACAATGTTAGGGCATCTCGAATTAGAGAAACTCATTTTGTCACACTAGAGCACATAAAAAATGGACAATTTTTGAAAGGAAAATCAAGGAGAAGAAGTAAAGGGACACAATTTCATGAGTTTCACAAAAGTTTTTGGTTTGATTCAAATCCACGCACTTGAATTTTCTTCAAAATATCACTAATGGGTAATCAATTATAACAAAGGTGGAAAATACAAGAAGGCCAACCTCTTATTTCTTTTGGGCAATAAACATATGAAATGTCAAAAATGTCCTTTCCTTAGAGGTCACTTGAAGTGCACACTAGAGAAATCCCAGATAAAATGTAATTATTATTCATTTTTGTAAATTTTAGAACTATTTATATAATATGGATATTAAATTAGAACCATTCCAAAATATGAATAAAAAGGAATATTAATTGCAAATCATGGGTGACCGTACGATACGTATAAAATCCCTTAGTTATCGAATGAAGAGTTTTAGAAGAAAGTTGCATAAAAGTTTTTATCTTTAATAGGGTTTCTAATGCTTAAGATCTATAAATCTAAATATGAAGATTGTTTGTTGTTGGGACGGTAACGTTACCAATATGATAGGAGATCAATAGTGCAAGGGTATTATGATGAATATCACGGTGTAATAGGCTTGGTCCCAAAATATGGGTCAATTATAATATGATAAGTATATGTCCAAACAACAAATCTCCTTATTCTTTTAGTTTAATTCCACCAAGTGAAATAATATAATTGTATTGTGAGACTCGTATCTCCTATTTCAAGTAAAAGTATAACATGAATAAAATAGTACATCACGAGTTGATCGTCTTAATTAAGAATCAAGTAGGATCATCAGTGTAAAAATACGAGTTGATTACCTCACTTAAGAACCAGGTAGAACACTCAATGTAAAAATATGAGCTATTCACATCGATTAAGAACCAAATATACTGCTTGGTGTAAAAATATAAGCTGATTACCTCTATCAAGAACTAGGTAAAACGCTTGGCATATAAATATAAGTGATCACCTTAGTCAAGAACCAGGTACAACTCTCGTGATAAAAATATGAGCTAATCACCTTGATTAAGAACTCGTAGAATATTTGGTGTAAAAATACGAGTTAATCATCTCATTTAGGAACCATGTAATATGCGTGTAAAAATATGAGCTAATCATCGTAGCACCTTGCACCATTAATCTCCCACCGTGCTGTTAATGTTGCCGTCTCAATATTCGTCATTTTTGGCTACTCAGGTTTCGCATTTCGTAACCTAACTTCGATCATACCATGTGGGCTCTTCGTCGTGCTCGTGCTTCTCTACCTCTCAGGTACTGATCTCTATTTCATCGTCTCTTTGCTGGGCAACCGAAATTTGGATAATGGGGAATTTCAATGCCACCACTATTACGGGTGTTTATTGTTTTCGCATCGAAAGTAGAAACTTCTTTTATTATTTGTGCTTCGAGATTCCATTACTTTCTTTGTCTTTCGATAATGGACTTGTTAGAATCTAGTTAATCCGTACAAATTGTTGAGATAGACTTTTGCTTTTAGTTAGAAGTAGGTGGAGTTTGTTACTTTTAGTTCAGTGAATGTTGTGTTTCTTTGGGTTATTTGTAGATGAGAAAAAGATAAAAAAATTACTGGAGAAATGAGAGTGGATGCGATTTTTTATTTTTATTTTTTGTTTTGGATGAGATTTACTGAAGAGTTTGAAACATAAATTTTCAAAATACAGGTTTGCTATTGTGTTTCATGAATTCTGTGAGTTAACTAAATAGTCTAAATTTGATGTTGTGGAAGAATGTATTTCAACTGTGTATAATTTTTACAAGCCAAGAGTGCTAGCTGAAAGTAAGAAATCAAGTGAAAAAGTGATTTGAAGAAAATATGAAACCTGTTCTTATCAAGAAAGCAACTTATGTATTGTGTGACTATTGAATCAAAAAGTTTATTTTTTGTATGATGACATGTTTAAATTTTGAATAATTTTCGTTTGTGTCCCTCCTATTCTTTTTAATTTTTCTTTGATTTCATCTTAATGAAACCTTATATAATTTGTTACTATCATACTGTTTTTTCTTTTGGGCAAATTTTAGAAGCTCGGATATGATGATGTTATACACTTATCCTGCTTTCAGAAACAGAGGAATAACTTCAGGAAACTCGTATGTCTCTTTGGTTGATTTAGAGATACCAAGTACTTGTGTACAGGATAAATTTTTTATTATTGGCTCTCCTCAGCCAATATCAGATAAGCTTCAGCCTTTCAAGAGACCTTACGATAGAAAACATGTTTCTGCAAGCTTCTTTTTAGGTAGAACCAACTTTTCTTCTCAAGCTGGTGAAAAAGATGACTCGGATGGTGGTTTTTCTGAACTTGAAGCACCAGCTATTTCTGAGGCAGTTCGAGATGCCAGTGGGGAGGATGAAGACGAAATAATATCTGACCCTGATTTATCCGATGATGAAGTTGAACCTTCTCAAAATGAGTTAGAATTATCAGAAATTGATACTCCAGGGAGAAAAAATCTCCAAAGAAAATGGCTCCTTCAGCATTATTCAAGGCAATCATGGAAGCTCCTGATCAGTCTGTTCAAGGTGCACTTGATAAGTGGGTTGAGGAAGGACATGAGCTGAGCAAAGATGATGTCATCATGGTTGTGCATAGTCTTTGTATATTTCAGATTTTCGGGAAGGCATTGCAGGTGATTAAATATGATTATATGATTTTAAAGTTTAATTTGATTCACATCATCCTATCAATTGATCTGAAAAAAATCTAATTAAGTTAGTTTCTATAGTAGATTAAAATGTCCATGGTCCATTAACATCAGTGGGTGTACTCGGTACGTTCATGAATATCTTTAGATAATCTTTATTGGATCCACAGATATGTAAAAGATGATCTCATTGATGGTTGCTATGTATGTATAAAAGATAACCCTATATGTATAACGTTCTTAATTAAATAGATTTTCATAACTGTGTGTCGATTATGACAATATAATGCCTTATCTGGAGAGGTAGAGAAAGCAGACTCTATCTTGCAGAAGGCCTCTCAGCAAAGCAAAGAGAAGCCATTGTATAGTTCTTATATTGCTGTTATGAATCAATATGCAGCCAGAGATGATATACATAACACACACAAAATCTTCTGCGGGATGGGACAAGCCGGTTATATTTCTCAACTCCGTCGGTTTCAAGTTCTCATTCGAGCTTATGTAAATGCCAAATCACCAGCTTACGGGATTTGAGAGAGAATGAAGGCTGACGATGTCTTCCCAAATAATTACTTGATGGGACAGTTGGCTCAGGTTGATGCATTCAGGAGGACACCAGTATCAGACTTGCTTGATTGAGGAACATCATAATTTCTGTAGGAGTGTTGGTACGAGCTGCATAATTTCAGGGTCTACTTTATTTCTATTCAGTAGGTGTTTTGCTTATGCAATGTTCTTTCTAGACTGTTATTGTATGTTCAGAACAACTTTCTTTTAATAGCTCATTGAGGGATCTGTTATGTTACAAGTACATCCATGCCGTCTAGAAGAATTTTGCATTATTTTCTTGGACTACTATTTGAATGAGAAGAAATCATATGGAAAACTGATCTAACCTTTTAAATACGCCATTTTATAATGCAGATTTTGCATTCTTAAATTTTGAGTGCTACTAAATTAGCCTGCATTATTTTTAAGTTAGCTGGGCTTACTTGGAATAAATGTTGGACGAATTTAGTAGCACCCTAAACTTTTTTGGCTCTGAAACATTAATTTCTTAGTTAACGTGTAGAATGTGAAATTTGTTTGGATGGTGTTTTTTTTTTAAATATATAAGTTGGATATATAGTAATATTTTTATAATTAGGTGTTATAAATGTTTTTCCAGTATTTTCTTTTTAAATATTTTGAAAATTTGAGAAAGAATTATGGTATTCAATTAGAAACTAAAGTTTTAATTATCTTCTCCCAAAAAAAAAAAACAATTAGAGACTGAAAATATTCCGTTTGGCCATTAAATTTAAATACTGTTTTTTAAAATAAAAAACAAAATGTTAATTTTAATTAGAGACTGAAGATATTCCGTTTGGCCTTGCTTTTAATTAACTGTTTTAAAAAAATAATGTCAACTAAAAAAAAAAAAAATTGAAAACATCTTAACTGTGTTTTTACTGTTACAAAAACAAACCAAAAATAAGTTTTATGTGGGTGGTGATTTTTATTAACTACATAATAAGTATACTTTTTTACGCATAATACGTAGTAAGCTAATGAGGGAGTCAAAGGTATCTACTGTCAAAACCAAAAGATAAATAATCTTAGTTATTAATATTATTTTTTAAAATAATTATACAATTTAAACACTTTAATTAGAATTCACACCCGGTAATTTTTACCGTTATATATTATTGAATCACAAATTTTTTGATAATATTTTTCATTAATTAAATCAAAATAAATTTTTATCATAATTTAATATTTATATCAATTCATATGTGATAATCTAATTATTTTCTACTAATAATTACATAAAACTCTTCGTATCACTTCAACAACACCCAATATTAATAGTCAAAAATCTACCAACCTAAGTGTTATATATATATATATATAATTCATATACCCATTTTGTACAAAAAAATATATATTCTCATTTTAATACATGTAAATTATTCTTTCTTTCTCACATTGGTTAAGTGATAAATGAAGTATTTAACACACTTTTCTACATTAGAGTTTTAATTGGGTTGTTATTCTTGTGCTTCCTTTCTGAGTACGCTATTTTATAATGCAGATCTTGCATTCTTAATTTTAGCTCACGATTTTCTTAAGTTAGCATACATGGTAGATGTTTTAATACAAGTAGTTGGGTTAACTTAGAAGAAAGTGGGCGAATTTAGTAGCACTTTTATGGCTATGAAACATTAATTTTTCTTGGTATACATCCTATATTAAAGATATTCAATATGATTTTTTTAACAAAATTTAATGTCAAAAATATTAGATTATTTTTTATAGTATAAATATATGAGTAAGATGTAATGATATTATTTTTATGACTAAAAGTTTTATTCGAACATGATTTAAATTTACAATGTTCAAAATCTCGAGATGTTTACGTAGATCCTTAAGTGTTAACGGTTTTTGACCAATCTAAGACACACATGTTTTTTTTCATTCTTTTTAGTTTTCGAATCTCGGTCCTGACTCTTAAGATCTTATTAAGGAGTAACCTGATACTGTTAACGCCTAAGGACTCACATGGATATCTCGAGATCTTGAATAGTATAAATTTCAATCATGCTTAAACATCAAAATACACCTTTTTTACCTATAACCAATGTACAAGGTTTGATTTATTCACGTGTGGCTCAGAGTTCTGGTGTTAATGCTCTGCACCGATATATGTTCAGAATGGGATGACCATAGCCTGATAAGTATTTTTTTCGTCTTTCTTAGTTTTCGAATCCTATACTTAGTCCTTAAGTATCTTATTAGGAAGCAAGTTGCTATTATAGCCCAGATGGTACCAAGTTATTCCCTAATAATGTCTTAAGGATCAAGATCGAGGTTTGAAATCTTGAGAGAATTAGAGAAATACGTGTCCTAAGTTGGTTAAGAACCATCAAAATTTAAGGACCCCACGTGGATATTACAAGATCTTGAGTATTATGAATTTCTAATATATTCAAACAAGTTTTAAAATTACTACAAATATTGTTTTCTCAATATCTTTTTAAAGAATATTTTAAGTTTTTTATAAGTAATTATAGTGATCAATTAGAGACTAAAGTTATGTTTTCACTAAAAAAATAAAAAATAAAAAAAGAGACCGAAGATACTAAGTTTCTTAAAACTTATTATTAGGGTGTGTAGAGTTATTTTTATTGGTTATTCTTCTATTCTTTCTTGATTTCTTTTTTTTTTAAATTCATAAGATGTAATTATAAAAATATATTCTATAATATTTTGTTTTATATATATTATTATTATTTTAAAAAAATATTTAAGTAAATCAATATTTTTATTCTCTTCTTAGTAAACAAAAAACAAAAAAAATAATGAATTCTACGCTCCATCTTCTCTTCATTTTTATTAATGTTTATTTCCTATTAATTCATATTACGGATTAATAATCACATTAAGTCATGTGATAGGTCTTCTCTAACACACCATATGATTATAAGTGTTTCAATGAGACATCTTTATTTTTTTCAAAAAAATAATAAAGGTTTGCATATCTAATACCCATAAATTTGTTATTATTTTAATAAAACCTACGTAATTGTAATTATTAATGATAAATGTTCATACATAAATATTTAGGAAAAAAAGAAGTAAAAACAGCATATCCTCTTATCAGTCACAAACTGTTTAATGATGGATGGCATTTCATATCTAACACTTTATATTTTCTAGAAAGGGTGAGACGTTAAATTGGTTAAATTATTATTAAAAATAAGCAATTGATTACTTTTAATTAATCCTAACTTTTTTTAAGAAATAGGTAAATAATATAATTCATGATTACAAAAAAAATATCTATCAAAGATGCATGATAATTTTTTTTAAAAGATATTGAATGTATTTTAACTATTTTATATCAAATGCGGTTACTTTATATTTAAATTTTATCATTTAAGATTGATATTTTTATCTTTGATTCTTTGTTGATAACATAACATTTGGGCTTAAGGTATGCATCAAAGATTAAAAGTTTGTTGTTGCTTCTAAGACTCAAACTCAATCGGACCCAGGTGACTAATGTATATTAAGTTCTCGACAACGTCTTATTGCTCGTGCTAACTTTGTTTTAAGTTTAAGTGTAATTTCTTTAATTCATTGGTAATTTTATATGAGCGTCTTATTTGTATTAAATAGATGTAAGGTGTATTCTTTAAATTATTTAATTTTATACATATTTTTATACTCATAAATTTAACATCTTTATCGTAATTGTTTTAAAAATTATATAAATAATTTAATTTTTAAATAATATTAATATGTGATAAAATTGGAAAAATATTCATATAAATTTATTTTTCATTAATAAAATATACTTTATACATTTTGTTATTATAAATGATCAAAAAATTCTATACTATTTTTTCTACTATTAAAAAGTAATATACATGTCTAAAATGATATAAAATTGAACATTTAGGTATTACATGATTTACAAGTGTTATTTAAATCAGGATTATAATTATCAATACAATTAAAAATATGTTTGTTGTATTAGATGTATAGAGACTTAAATAATCAATTTTTTGTCATTTTTAACTTATGTGTCACTTTTTAATGACAAGTTGAATTGAAGGCTTGCAAAATCTACGTAATTTGGGTATAAGGTATAAAAATACATATATGTATTTTTAGTATTATCTATTTAGCTAAAAATATAAATAAAGTTTATGCTTGTTTAAAAACAAATATGGCTAAATTAGTTTATAGATTTTACATTATTATTATTAACGTTTTTATAAAGAAAATCAAATAAGAATGACATAAATTTTGAGACATTATTACTTATGTTTTTATTTTGATGTAAAAGTATAATTAAATTAGTTTGTTCACTGATTCTAGAGTCAAAACAAATGTGCATATCAAATTTTTTCCTTCTTATTTTGTACTTTTATAAAAAAATTCGAACGAAATAAATTTTAAAATTTTGGGAGATTATGTGATACAGTAACCAAATTGGGGATGGATTTGTAATTTAATAATATGAAATGGATGTACCCAGAATTAGCCTTTGATAAAATCCCGGGTTTTAGAAGAGAGTCGCATAGAGGTTTTATCTTTAATAAGATTTTATAGGGTTTAAGATTTAACAAACCTAAATATGAAGACTGTTCGTCATTTCTAGCTTCTCAGGCTTCGCATTTCGTAACCTAACTTCGATCACACCATGTGGGCTCTTCGTCGTGCTCGTGATTCCCTACCTCTCAGGTGTCGATCTCTATTTCATCGTCTATTTATTCGGCAACCGAAAGTTTGGATCATAGAGAATTTCAATGCCACCAATTTTAAGGGTGCTTATTGTTTTGGTATTGAAAGTAGAAACTTCTCTTATTATTTATGCTTCGAGATTTCATTACTTTCTTTGTGTTTCGATAATGGACTTGTTAGAATCTAGTTAATCCGTACAAATTGTTGAGATAGACTTTTGCTTTTAGTGAGAATTAGGTGAAGCTTTGTTACTAAGTGAAGCTTTGTTACCAAGTGAAGCTTTGTTACTTTTAGTTCATTGAATGTTTGTGTTTCTTTGGGTTATTTGTAAACGGGAAAAAGATAAAAACAAAAATTCACTAAGAGAAATTTACTAAAAATTTATTTGTAAATGGGTTATTTGAGAGTGAATTTTTAAAATACAGGTTTTCTATCGTGTTTCATGACTTGTGATTCTGTGAGTTAACTAAATAGTCCAAATTTGAAGTTGTGGAACAATGTATTTCATCGGTGTATAATTTTTACGAGCTAAGAGTGCTAGCTGAAAGTGAGAAATCGAGTGAAAAACTGATTTGAAGAAAATATGAAACCCTTTCTTACCAAGCCCGATGCTTGAATTAAAGAAAGATTGGTAGCAAAGCAACTTATGTTTTGTGTGAATATTGAATCTAAAAGTTTATTTTTGGTATGATGTCTAAATTTTAATTTTGAATAATTTTAGTTTGTGCTCCTGAACATCAACTTGTTTCTCTCCTTCTTCTGTATATACCGGTACCTAAGTTTGAAGTCTCTCAATTTTAAGCCTTAGTCATCATTTCAATTTTTCATAATATTTTTAATATGAGTATAAGATTGGAAAAGGACGTGATTTATTTTTTAATTTTATTTTCTATCTCTGTTGAGAAATTTAACTAGAGTTATTAAAAGTCTGTATTAAACTGTGACTTTTTGTTATATATGGAACTTCATGTAATATTTAATTATTTTTTTCCGAATTAAATATTGGCACTTCAGCTGTTGCTTGAGATTAAGCCAGAGGCTCAACACATAGCGATAACTTGTTTTAGTTTGTGTTGAATCCGATTTCTTTCCCCAACACTTTGTAAATGTTTTATGCTAATTTTCCCCCACTTATTTTTTTAATTTTCTTTGATTTCATCTTAATGAAACCTTATATAATTTGTTACTATCATACTGTTTTTTCTTTTGGGAAAATTTTAGAAGCTCTGATATGATGTTGTTATACACTTATCCTGCTTTCAGAAACAGAGGAATAACTTCAGGAAACTCGTATGTCTCTTTTTCTGATTTGGAGATACCAAGTACTTGTGGACAGGTTAAGAATTTTATTATTGGATCTCCTCAGCCAATATCAGATAAGCTTCAGTCTTTCAAGAGACCTTACGATAGAAAATATGCTTCTGCAAGCTTCTTTTTATGTAGAAACAACTTTTCTTCTCAAGCTGGTGAAAAAGATGACTTGGATGATGGTTTTTCTGAACTTGAAGGACCAGCTGTTTCTGAGGCAGTTCAAGATGGCAGTGGGGAGGATGAAGAAGAATTAATATCTGACCCTGATTTATCCGATGATGAAGTTGAACCTTCACAAAATGAGTTAGAATTATCAGAAATTGATATTGATTCAAGCGAGAAAAAATCTCCAAAGAAAAGAGCTCCTTCAGCATTATTCAAGGCAATCATGGAAGCTCCTGGTCAGTCTGTTCAAGGTGCACTTGATAAGTGGATCGAGGAAGGACATGAGCTGAGCAAAGCAGAGGTCTCCATGGCTGTGCTTAGTCTTCGTAAATTTCGGTTATTCGGGAAGGCATTGCAGGTGATTTAATGTGATTATGTGATTTTAATTTTATTCACATCATCCTATCAATTGATCTGGAAAAAGCAGCTAATTTAGTTATTTTCTATAGTAGATTAAAATGTTCATGGTCTGTTAACATCAGTGGGTGTACTTGGTATGTTCATGAATATCTTTAGTAATCTTTATTGTATCCACAGATATGTAATATATACTCTCATCGATGGTTGCCATGTATGTATAAAAGATGACCCTATATGTATAACGTTTTTAATTAAATAGATTTTTCTTAACTGTGTGTCCGATTATAATAATATAATTCCTTATCTTTTATTTCATTGCACGTTGCCTAAGCTGTACCTCATCTTAGTGGTTCGCTAAATTGTTTGAGAGTAAGATTTACTCTTCCTCGTTTCAAGTTACATGTTCGAATCACACTAAATACAGTTTAATCTATTAAAAATTTGTATCTTATCTTACTTTTTTGTATTTTGTTGAAAATGTAAAATATGCCACGAGAGCCTTACTAGAAATCTGCATAAGTTTCTTTTCCTAATGAACCTTACTTCCCCTGTTTCTGAAATTGTTTGTATCAGTTTTTCCTTTTGCTCTGAAATGGTTGCATCTTTTTATTGTGGTGTTCCTTGTTCTCGGAAATGGGCTCTTCTTTTCACATTTTTTTAATGTTAAACCCAAAAAAAAAATTAAATTAAAAAAAACCGTAGCTACTTGTTTTATTGACTTATTTTGATATTATTGTTATTCATAATTCACTTTGCTTTTTGCTCCTGCATATTGTAGAAATCCTTTTACTTTTTGTGATGCTGTTTTGCTGCAAAGTGGACTCAACCTTTATTGTGGGCTGAAGTTTAGCAATTGTGTAATATGTATAATAGTCAAATGCTTTTTATAACTTGTTATAATAATTGTCTTTAGAAATGACTAAATTTTCTTGCGTATGCGTCTTCTGAGTAGATCTGCCAATTAGATTTTTTAAATTCTAATGCATTTTTTGCACTATGAGGAAGAAGAGCATTTTGTGTTTGATTTTCAGCATTTCAAATTAAAGGATGTTTGTGCTGTTTTTATCTAAAACATTGTCCTACTTTTCTTGTTTTGCAGCTGTTAGAGTGGGTGGAAGAAAAAGACGAAATTGAGTTTGTTGAAAAAGATTATGTTTGGATGATTGACTTGATTGCTAAAGTACGTGGTATCCAGGTGGCTGAGAGCTATATTCAAAAGATCCCTCAATCCTTCAGAGGTGAGGTTGTTTACCGTACCCTTCTGGCTAACTGCGTCATGGCCAGTAATGCAAAGAAAACCGAGGAAGTGTTCAGTAAAATGAAGGACCTTGAGTTTCCACTCACAATGTTTGCTTGCAACCAGATGCTTCTCCTATACAAGAGGCTTGACAGGAAGAAAATAGCTGATGTACTATTATTAATGGAGAAGGAAAATTTGAAGCCCTCTCTCTTCACTTATAAATTGTTAATTGATACCAAAGGTCACTCCCATGACATAACTGGGATGGACCAAATTTATGAAACAATGAATTCTGAAGGAGTTGAGCCGGACCTTCATACAAAAGCCATTTTGGCTAGGCACTATGCCAATGGTGGGCTTAAAGAGAAAGCTGAAGCGGTTTTGAAGGAGATGGAAGGAGAAAACTTGGATAAGAATCGCTGGGCTTGCCGAAATTTACTTCCACTTTATGCAGAGCTGGGAAAGGCAGATGAAGTCAGTAGAATTTGGAAAGTTTGTGAGCAAAATCCCCGACTTGAGGAGTGCACAGCTGTGATTGAAGCCTGGGGAAAGTTGAATGAAATTGAAGAAGCAGAAGCAGTTTTTGAGAAGATGATGAACATATGGAAGAAACCCAATGCTAAACATTATTCTGTGCTTTTGAAATTGTATGTTAATCATAAGATGCTTGCAAAGGGTAAGGATCTTATCAAACGAATTGCGGACAGTGGTTGCAAGATTGGCCCATTGACTTGGGATGCACTCGTGAAACTGTACGTCACATCTGGAGAGGTAGAGAAAGCAGACTCTATCTTGCAGAAGGCCTCTCAGCAAAGCAAAGAGAAACCATTGTATAGTTCTTATATTGCTGTTATGAATCAATATGCAGCCCGAGGTGATATACATAACACAGAAAAAATCTTTTACAGGATGCGACAAGTTGGTTATATGGCTGGATTCCGACAGTTTGAAGCTCTTATTCATGCTTATGTAAATGCCAAATCACCAGCTTACGGTATTAGAGAGAGAATGAAGGCTGACAATATCTTCCCAAATAAATATTTGATGGGACAGTTGGCTCTGGTTGATGCATTCAGGAAGACACCAGTTTCAGACTTGCTTGATTGAGGAACATGACAATTTCTGTTGGAGTGTTGGTACGAGCTGTCTAATTTCAGTGTCTACTTTATTTCTATCCAGTAGGTGTTTTGCTTATGCAATCTTCTTTCTACTGTTATTGTATGTTCAGAACAATTTTCTATTAACAGCTCATTGAGGGATCTATTATGTTACATGTACATCCATGCCGTCTAGGAGAATTTTGCATTATTTTCTTGACTACTATTTGAATGAGAAGAAATCATATGGAAAACTGATCTAGCCTTTTAAGTACGCCATATTATAATGTAGATTTTGCTTTCTTAAGTTTTGGGTACTACTAAATTCTCAAGTTAGCTGGGCTTAATTAGAAGAAATGTTGGGCGAATTTAGTAGCACTCTAAATTTGTTGGCTTTGAAACATTAATTTTTCTTTGCTGTACATGGTTTTGCCAGGAAAGGCAGTCAATCGAAAGAACGAAAGCTTTCCTTAGTCTCAAATAAGGGCGCAAGATTTAGAATCGGATTTAGATTTCATTCTTTTGAATTGGACAAAGAAGCAAAATTAGATGCGGATTTGAAGTCGCCAACGGACTTATCCGATTCATTCTCCTTTTTTGGCCCGGTTCAGGAGAGCTGAAAGGAGTCAGTATAAAACGCTGACGAAAGCCATTTTACGTTTGAGAATAAATAATGAAGTCTTCAGTCTAGAGTTAAGTGATGAAGTCTTCGGTCTAGAGTGACGAACAATTCACCTATGAGCTAAGCCTTTGTACATTAAGTGCGTTGAATTTGAATTTTTTTGGTGAGTTTTTTTTTATTTAATGAAAATGCATGAGTTAGATATAATTGTGATTTTTTAATGAAATTAGAGATTAAAGTTCTATTTTCAACCCCCCTTTCAAAAAAAAAAAAAAAAAGAAAGAAGAGAGATTGAAGATATTTGGTGTCTGTTTGGTCATTAAACTTAAAATTTATTTTTTAAATTAAAAAACAAAATATTAGTTTTAAAAACAAATTCAACAGTTCAGCCCTGCTTTTAATTAACTGTTTTAAAAAATGATGTGAAATTAAAAAACCAAAAATTGAAAACATCTTAACCATGTTTTTACTATTCTAAAAAACATACAAGGAACACGTTTTACCCAAATTTGTTAGCTGTATATATATAATTTTTTATTATGCATAATGGGTTGTAAGTTGATAAAGGAGTCAAATAAATATTCCAACTAATTCACTTAAATTAAAATATTTTATCATATTTGTGAGATTTTAATAAGATTGGATTTATAAGTTTTATAATCAGATTGAATTAAGATCGAAAATTATACAATATGTTCAGATTTATAAATTTTATAATTCGATATATTGATCCAGACTAAATTACTATTAAATTATAAATAAATGTATATTTTATTTTATATTATGTTATATCTAAATATTTTACACACTATAATTATATTAGATTATAATTCAAATTTAATAATAAATATAAATATTTATAATAATTTAATAATTATACATACATATTTTTGATTTTTTTGATTTTTTTAATTATGATTATAACGAATAATATTTGTTACAAAAATATAAATTTGTATGTCTTTTTTTATATATAACAATAATTTATAAATAAATTTTAATATCAATATGTCCTTATGCGATCCGAAAAAATTTGATCTGTTTTGATTCGAATTGGTTTTAATTGATTATATTATCGGATCGGATTTAGATTAAAAATCTTTAAATCTGTTCGGATCGAATTGGATTCAAATAGATAAAAAAAAAACAATTTCGATATGCTTTTCACTCTTATATATTATCAAGCAATCTTTATCTATTATAAAAAAAAGATAAATAATTTTTATTAACTGATTAATTATCTCATAATTTTTTGTATTAATATTATTTTTTAAAATAATTATACAATTCAAGGATTTGCATCTTATATTTTCTATTTGTTCAATTGAATTATATGATGTTAAATAAGATGTATCATTTTAATACATGTAAGTTATATTTTTTTTCCACGTTAGTTATATGTGTAATAAATTATTTAAAACCCTTCCCAAGTTACAATTTTAATTGCTTTGTTGGTTGATTGTTCTTATGCTTCACTTCTAAGTAAGCCATTTTATCATGCAGATTTTGCATTCTTAGATTTGAGTACTACTAAATTAGCCTACGTCATTCTGAAGTTAGCCTACATTGTAGATGTTTTACTACATTAGATGGGCTAACTTAAAAGAAATGTTAGGCAAATTTAGTAGATTTTTTTTTGGCTCCGAAACATTAATTTTTCTTGATATACATGGCTTATTAAGGGTGTTTAATGTCAAATGTAATGCGAAAAAAAATTATACAATGATTTTTAAAATAAAAATATATGAATCGGATATAATGATATTATTTTTGTGGTTATAAGTTTTAAAATAGTTATAAATGTATTTTTTAGATAAAATTTTTAAAAAATATTTTGAAATTTTTATAAACAATTATGATAATCAATTAGAGACTAGAGTTCTGTTTTCACAAAAAATAAAAAAAAGAGACCGAAGATACGGTTTCTTAGAACTTATTAGGGTATGTTTATTAAAAAAAAAACAATGAGAAAGTGAGTCAACAAATTTGAAATTCATTATTATCTATTATTTTTCTACTCTTTCTTGATTTACATTTTAAAATTCACTTATAATATTCCTTTTTATATATCATTATTATTTTTAAAAAGATATTTAAATAAATTAATATTTTTATTTATTTTTTATAGTTTTTAATAAACACAAATAAAAAAAATGAATTCTACACTCCATTTTTTTTCCATTTTGATTCATGTCTATTTTTCTTCCTATTAATTCTAATTATAGATTAGTAAACTCAATGAGTCATGCGCTATGTTTTCCCTAAAACAACATATGATTATAAGTTTTTCAATAAGACATCAACCATTTTAAAGAAAATAAAGGTTCGCATATTCTGAGACTCATACATTTATCATGTATGAGGCTCAAAGTTGAAGTGTCCCCAAGTGTCATATGTCATCATACAGCAAGAAATTAATAGCAAAACAACAAAATTTAAATTATAATGGAGCTTTTCCAATCACTCAATCTTTCTTTTTCCCACTTAGGCTTATATCGCCCTATCCAACGTTCTTCCATTAAAGAAGACAAAAAGAGCTCTATAATTAATACATGAGACAAAGTCAGAGGGTGTAATCCATAAAAAATGTCGATTATTACAATTTGATAGGCTAATATAATTCATTAAATAAGTAAATAATTACAGCTTTGAGTCAATTGTAAACCTTGTACAAAAAAGAGTAATAAGGGAAAGCAAAATTGAAATATCAACTTCTTTCACCATCTATCCTGCTTAAATGTACTAAACAAAATAGAACTTCACAAGCCTAGGCTTCTAGCTGATGTTTGTGTCATTATGCATAGGAACTTAGGTTAACAAAAAGAAAATTTTAGTTGCACATGAACTATATTGACTGTGTACCAGGATTTGGCATTATCTGTTGTTGCCTTCATTCAATCTAACAGCATTCATGCCACCTATCTTGCTGAAACTAGTGTCTTGCATCATTGCTGCAAACTCGTTATAATCAATACGCCCATCCTGAAAATATTACAATGTAAACAATGAAGAACATTGAATCATATATTCTAGTGAAAGAAAGTCAAAAAAGAAGAAGCTTAGTATGTTAATTCAATGCAAACAAACTTACATTATCTTGGTCAATTTCACGTATTAAGTCATCTATATGAACATCTTCTAGACCAAACTTCTCGCAGCCTTGTTGAAGTTCATCTCGAGTTATATAACCACTCCCATCCTTGTCAAAGTATGAGAAGGCTGCATACAGATTATCTTCCTTTTGGATTTTGTTTAGATGGAGCATTGCTGCCACAAACTCACCATAATCTATAGTACCACTATTGTCAAGGTCTACCTGAAATATTTACGTGAAGAAAAAAATTAAATAAGTTATTGTTAGTTAGCGAGAAAACATACTTGGTTCACGGATTAAGACACCAATATAGCATTTATAAGAGGCGAAAGAATAATTGTCCACAAATAAATAAGTTTTGCATGTAAACGAGAAATTATTTATTATTCTTAGAGTATGTAATGATATGGTATTCCACTACAATGAAATTCAAGATGAATGTAACTTTTTTTAGAAAAACAAATATTCATTACTTGATGAAGAGAAATAAATGTAATTGGTGAAGAGTATAGTCAATAAATAATGAATAACAACTCAGATCTAATTATAACTCTTTAAATACAGATAGAAAAATTCTAGAGATATCTTTTTAATTTCTTTACACATTTTTATATTGTAATTAAAAAATGTAGTGTAAATAGGATATCTTTACAATTTATCAATAAAAAATTGTAGATTGATGCACCAAATGTCAAATATATATATATATATATTTATTGCTAAATATATTTCCATTATAGATTGATATAAGGTAGAGGTAAGTATTATTTTTTCTATAGGTGAAGGTGGCCTTGGCTCCCGTCCAAGGCCCTAGTTCGTCTCTGCTTACATGAGTTTATTACAAGCGTCCATGTTGTATATTGCAAACTCTATGTATTTTGGGACATTTTAACTCAACTTTCTAAACACATCTTCTTAGACCCGAGCTGCATGATCAAACTAACATTGATCTTTTAGCTATAAAGTCATATTCCAAGGTATAAATAAGTTTTACGAGAAATGCTTACATAAAGCACTTATACATAACAAGTGCTTCAATATTGAACTTACCGCTTGCATTAACCCATTAATTTCAGAATCTTTGAGATTGGCGCCAGCTCTTTCCAGACCAATCTTCAATTCCTCAAGAGTGATATGCCCACTGTTATCTGCATCTATCATTTTGAACATCTCTTTCAAGCCTGCAATTTCCTCTTCAGATAGGCTTTCCGCAATAACCTACAAAGTGAAGAAAAAATGCAAGCCATAGAGACATGCTTTCCAATTATTATCAAAAATACTACCATCTTTTGCCATTTAATATTTCAAAAAATTGTTTTCTTGAATTGATTCAACTTGTCATTTACTGCCCTTGTATCCTCATATATTAGGATTAGAAGTAATACTCACCCTAACTGCTATTTTCTTTAGCTTATTCATGGCAGAGAATTGCTTTAATCGAGATAAAACAGCAGAATCAAGAGCTTTGTCAGGTACGCTAGTGTCATCTTTAACCCAAGGATGACCTGTGAAGAATACAAGCTTTAGTCCACACATTAAGAAAACAAAGATTAAATACCAAGTTTTGCTTATGATCTAGGAGTTGTACATTGGAAGATAGAAATGTTGATTGATTGATATTCTCTGTTTGTACATGTGAGAGAGAGAAAGAAAAAGTACGCTGTTGTGATTGCATTTGACCGTCATTTCTCAAAAGATAAATTGGGATGGAATGAAATGATTAAGAAAAAATTGGTTTACTTATTTATAATTAAGATAAACACGAACACGTAGTTATAATAAAAATAATATTTAAATTTTATATTTATTTTTTGTAATAAATATTTTATTGTTATTAAAAGGTGATCATATAAAGTAATTTTTTTTAATTTTTTGATAAACTGTAACAAAAAGAAATGAAAAAAAAATTAAATAAAAATACAAAATAAATAAAAAAAAAACATAAAAAAATTAATTATCCTACTACACTCACTTTTTCATAATAATTGAATTAAATTATCATAAAAATTAAATACAAAATTTAAATGTTAATTTTAAACAATTATAAGAGGGACGTAGTAAACCTCCTTTTATAATATAATAAGAAAAAGCATCACTTTACTAGGATAAAAGAAACAGGATTTATTCTTACTTGAAAAGTTTTCATCTTTTATTTTGTGTATATATATATGTCTTCAGAGTGTCACATATTGTCTCCCCTATCTAGTCAACATATGAGACCACAATACATAGGAATTAAAAATAAAATGCAACGATAAGAATTACAACACACCCTTTAACTATGAACCATCCAAGCTAATCAAGATGATTGAAAACAATATATATTTGTCTGACTTCAAATTAAATTGCTAATATGTTTAGTTAACTGGTTCCCCTCAAACCGAGATGGTTAAAGAACAACCTCATTCCCCCATGAAAAAGTGTTTGAATTCCTCAATTATTAAATGCGGATTGACCTAATTAAAAAAGTTATGATAATAGAATATGTATTTAGTTTAATTTTACCAATTAAGCAGAACTCGGAGTTAAGTCATTCAACTTGAGTGAGATCAATAGCAAATTGGATAAAAAAAATCAGAATGAGTATGGAGTAATGAACTTCTGGGTTGCAAGAAGAGACTATAACTAGAGAGAGAAATACTTACTGAGAACTTCATGAACTGTCATCCTTTTTTTAGGGTCCCTCACAAGCATTCTCCTAACCAGATCTTTTGCACCTTTAGATATATTGGGCCACGGATCTGATATGAAATCAAGATCTCCTTTCAAAACTTGCTCAAATATCCCTTGCTCTGATTCTGATGAACATAACATTGTAAAGAATCCCAAGAATTAGATTTACATGGTAAAATGAAACCATATACATAAACCAATAAAAATATGTACCATTTCTTACCATCCCAAAATGGGGGGACTCCACTCAGTAAAATATATATGATAACCCCAGCGCTCCAAATATCACATTCTGGACCATAATGCTTTCGAAGTACTTCTGGGGCAACATAGTATGGACTTCCAACCACATCTGTTAATGTTTCACCTGTGAAAATGAGATTTGTATTTAGTGGCAGATTTAGTATTTACATTTAAGAGTACACTGTACATATATTGAAAAAATAATATTAATTACTTTTTAATTATTAATTATTTTTAAATAAAAAAATATTATATGTATTTTATTTTAATAAAAAATATGTTCAAATTATTAAATTTTATTGATATATTGAGTCTTAAAAGTTCAAAATTTAAAATTAAAACGAAACATAATTTTTTTTTGTATTAATTTGTATATAATTTCATAAATATTATACTTAAAAATTTATTTATCAAAAATTAAAGTTTGACATTAGCTATTAGTTGTCTTTATATTTTCAATTTTTTCTTTTAATATTTTATAAATTTTTATGTTATCTTCCCCTCTTTCAAAAACTATTGATAAAATCTTGGATGTTTATGGAAGCTAAAAGAAAGAAGATTTTGGAAACAATTTTGTTTTTCATGTCATTATCATTTTTATTCATTTAATAACATTTTATATATGTTATTCGCTTCATTAATTCATAATCATTTGCAACTCATTAGCTTTAGTTTGGAGTAATACCTTATAAAGACTATAAATTCATGAAATACTTTGTTATTAATTTTCATACGAATGTTTCCTTAAATTTTTGACTCTTTATTTTTACGAAGTATTCAAATAACATTAATATATATGTGGGTACTCATATTTAAATTAGTAATTTTTTTCAAAATTTTGAGAAAAATTAATGTGTATAGACCTGTGTAGGACACTTTCAACCGATTCAATGTGACAGTCAATTTTTTTCTTGTCAACATGTTAAGGTATAAAACTCAAATTATTTGTAACCATACAAATACAATTAGAATAAATATGAAGCAGACGTACATAAAATAAACCACAAATATGTAGGTACTAGTTAAAGGTATATTTACCTGGTCTGAAGAACATTGAAAGGCCAAAGTCAATAGTTTTAAGTGGTGCTTCCTCTTCATGATCGACAAAAAGAAAATTCTCAGGCTTCAAATCTCTATGCATAACACCTAAAGAATGACAAGCTTCAAGAACACCAACTATAATCCTAGCAAGTTGAGCAGCTTTTCTTTCAGTATAATGACCTCTTTGTATAATTCTATCAAAAAGTTCCCCACCAGCACAAAGTTCCATAACAAGATGAACAGCAACAGCATCTTCATAAGAACCAACAATTTGAATAACATTTGGATGACCAGCCAAATGATGCATTATTCGAATCTCTCTCCTAACATCTTCAACATCCTCTTGTGTTGTCAATTTCCTCTTTGCAATTGTCTTACAAGCAAACTCTTTACCAGTTTCTTTCTCAATACAAAGATATGTAGTCCCAAATTGACCTTGACCCAATTTTCTTCCCAAACTAAACCTATCTTTTATATTCTCCGTTTTTCTTCCTAATACTGATTCAATTTGAAGCCCAGCACTTGATAGCCTCTTCATATGAGCCCCAACTTTCTTGGATTTCCCATTATCATCTGTTGAACCCTTGTTGTCATTTTTGTTATCTCCATTATGCACTTGTTGATTCTTATTAGCTTCATGAATTTCATTACTATTGATCTTCACAGTCTCAGGAGGTGTGCTTTGAACGGAGATTGAATTTGAATTTGAATTTGAATTAGGCTGAGCAGAATTACCTTTAGCGATTGAAGAAGCATCAAAACTCTGATTGTTATTAGGAGGATCAGGCTCTGTTCTAGCTTTAGAAGAACCCTCTGTATTTTGGAGATTGTTGGTACCATTGGTCTCCTGGTTAGAATTAGGAGGTGTAAGGCAATCATCTGGTGGTCGATTTCGAGAAACAGCGGCCATAACAGATTGTAAGAAGCCATTTGTACCAAGATTTGGTCCTGTGCATGTGTTCCCCATCAAATTAGAAATAAGCATATCATCAATAAATCGATCTCAAACCCTAATTATTTTACCCAATTCCATTATGAATTTTCATTGCGAATCCCATATATAGTAATTATTTTAACAAGAGAGAAGAACGAATTTGATACGAAGTATGAAATTTGATTGAAAACTATTGAAATTCAATCGTCTTCCAAAATACAGATTTAGCAATAGCGATCAAGAAAATTAATTCCGTAATTAGGCCAACTTTGGAAATTGGAAATAAACCTATCATGTCTAATTGTTATATATTTTTTGAGAATTTGAAAGAAAAGAGATTGAATGGAGTGAGAATCAAAGGCTTATTTGGAAATGGCATGAACACCATTGTTCAATTTTGTTGAAGATGTTGTTAGAAGAAGTAATTCATATTCCACATTTCCAGCCACACAGAGAAAGAGAGGGATCTTAGCTACAATGGCTTTCATTTTTACGTGCTTGGCCATTTGGCAATTTGCATGCATTGTTTTACGTTCATTACTCATTACTATAGGTATCGGGAAGTTTATTTCCAAAACAATAAAAATATCTACATTAAAATTTTTAATCATAAAATAATATAATTTATGTATATATTATATATTTTTATTATTAAAAATATTTAATATATTATTTTATCTTAAATTTCGTTTAATGTTATTAATATATTATTTTTATTACTATAAATTTCAAATATATTACCTTTTTATAGCTTTTCAGATTTTAAGTTCGATTTTTAGTTATAATACGCGAATAATATAATTATTAAAAAAAATCATTAATTTTAAAAATATTTTAATTTTTATATTATTTAATTATTTAATTATTTATATTTTATAAATAAAAAAATATCTTGTAGTTGACCTATAATATATAAACGACTTTTTGTTATTTTTTTTTTGGGCTAATAACGACTTTTTGTTATTTAATTAAACGTGTAAAGAGATACTTGTAACTGTTGGAGTGCCAAATAGCCAATAAGTCTATGTTATTGTTTTATCTCTTATATTTTGGATGTTATAATTTTATGTATCATGATTGCCTTAACATTTATCTATAATAAGAGATTATAACTAGTACAATCTGTCTAAATCTCTCAGACAGTGTCTTGCAAAATATTGTATCAAAAAATTGCAAAACTGTTAAAGAAACATAATAGACTCTAGAAAACGTGTACATGTCAAAGAAATTTGTCAATAAATTTTATTTGTGGAAGGAGATATATCAGATGAGAAAGGAAGATAATGTGAGCATGATACATCATATTAGCGATTTCAACAGCAAACTTTCTCACTTAGCAAGATTTAATGTAAGTTTCGGCGATGAAGAGAAAGCTGTGATATTGTTGGCATCACTACCCTTATCATATAATCATATCACAACAACTATGACTTATGCAAAAGACAAGATGAAGTTTGAAGTTGTTGTAGAAGCCTTATTTTCATATGAGAAACAAAAGAGGGAGAGAGATTTAGAAGCACAAACCCTTATCACAGAGTCTAGAGAAAGGAGACAGTATAGAGAACAAAAACCTAGAAGCAAGAGTAGACGAAAATCAAACAAATTTTCCAATATTGAATGTCATCATTGTAAGAGGAAGAGTCACATCAAGAAATTTTACCGGGTGTTCAAAAAGGAACAAGAAACAAACAAAGGCAAAATAGTGAAGAAATATGACAATAGTGATGATAAGCAAACAAATACCATAGACGAGTTTAATATCGTCCATGATGAAGATTTTGTCAATCTTGCATCACACGAGACTAGCTGGGTGATTGATAGTTATTCTACAGTTCACGCTACATCGCGAAGAGAATTTTTCTCATCATACACACCTGGAAGTTTTGGTGTTGTTAGAATGGGAAATGAAGGTATGTCAAAGGTTATAGGCAGAGAAGATGTTTGCTTGGAAACATAGAATGAAACCAGACTATTTTTGAAAGATGTTAGTCATATTCCAGATATGTACCTGAATTTGATCTCTATGCGCAAACTTACAAATGAAGGATATTATAGCTCTTTCATTTATGACAAATGGAAACTTACAAAAGGATCCTTAGTAGTGGTTAGAGGTGAGAAGCATACAACTCTGTATATAATGCAAGCAAAGCTCTCCACTGACACAGTAAATGCCATAGAGAAAGCATTTGTCCATATTCTGAAGGATGAGAGATCCAAACTTGATGCCAAAACAAGACAGTGTATTTTTATTGGCTATGGTCAAGATCAATTTGGCTATAGATTTTACGATCCGGTTGCAAAGAGGCTTGTCAGGAGTCATGATGTTGTATTTGTTGAAGATAAGACCATTGGATATATTATCAAAATGAAGAAAGATGTTCCTAATTCCAATGGTGACTCATCATATTTGGAATTAATTCCTCCAACATCAGTGCCAAGACAAGTTGGAGATGAAGACCAGGTTTATCCACCTGATGAAGATGATGCTCCCATAGAAGTTGGTTCTGAAGATGAGGGAAATGATGATGTTTATTATCCAGTACCAACACTTGTGGCTTTTCCTGATCCATTGAGAAGAAGTGATAGAGTGAGATGACCCTTTACCTCATATCCTTCATATTAGTATGTAACTTTCACTGATGGGGGGAACCTGAGAGTTATGAAAAGGTCATGGATGACAAAACTAAACAAAAATGGAATGAAGCCATGCAAGATGAGATGAAGTCCTTGTATGAGAACAAAAAATTTGAGATGGTGAAGTTCCCCAAAGGGAAGAAGGCCTTGAAAAATAAATGGGTGTTCAGGGTAAAGCATGAAGGACACAGTTTCAGTCCGCGATACAAAGCCAGACTAGTTGTCAAAGGATTCAGCCAAAGAAAAGGTGTTGACTTTGATGAGATTTTCTCCCCAATTGTGAAAATGACATCCATCCGTACTATGCTAGGGTTAGCAATAAGTCTTGACTTGGAGGCTGAACAAATGGATGTCAAAACTACTTTTCTACATGGTGACTTGGAAGAAGAGATACACATGGAACAACCAGAAGGTTTTCAGCAAAAGGGAAAAGAAGATTATGTCTGCAAATTGAAGAAAAGTCTATATGGCTTAAAACAGGCACCAAGACAATGGTACAAAAAGTTTGAGTGTGTTATGGGGGGAACAAGGCTACAAAAAGACTACTTCAGACCATTGTGTTTTTGTGTAGAAATTCTCTAATGATTTCATTATTCTTTTGGTCTATGTGGATGATATGTTGATTGTTGACCATAATATTTTCAAAATAAATAACTTGAAAATGCAATTGAGTAAGTCTTTTTCCATGAAAGAATTGAGGCCAGTAAAGGAGATTCTTGGCATGAGTATTATTAGAGACAGAGGCGCTAAGAAATTATGGTTGTCACAGGAGAAGTACATTGAGAAAGTACTTTAAAGATTTCATATGGATAAGACTAAAGATATTAGTTGTCCTCTTGCTAATCACTTTAAGCTAAGTTCTAAACAGAATCCTTCTACAAACAAAGAGAAGGAAGAGATGGAAAAAGTTTCATATGCTTCAGTAGTTGGAAGTCTGATGTATGCCATGGTTTGTACACAGCCAGATATCGCTCATGTAGTTGGAATTGTAAGTAGATTCCTTTCAAATCCTGGAAAGGAACATTGGGCTGCAGTGAAATGGATTTTTAGGTATCTTCGAGGTTCTTCCAAAATATGTCTATGCTTTGGAAATGACAAACATGTGTTAGTTGGATATACAGATGCAGACATGGCTAGCGATATGGATTCTAGAAAATCCATTTCAGGTTACCTGATTATATTTGCAAGGGGAGTTGTGCCATGGCAATCAAAGTTACAAAAATGTGTTGTACTGTCCACTACCGAAGCAGAGTTTATAGCAGCAACAGAAGCATGTAAAGAGTTGCTATGGATGAAAAAGTTCTTGAAAGAACTTGGGTTGCAACAAGATAGTTACCAATTATTTTGTGATAGTCAGAGTGTTATCCATCTTGGAAAGAATGTCTACTTTCATTCGAGATCAAAGCATATTGATGTGAGATATCACTATATTAGGGATGTAATGGAGAAGAAGCTATTACAGCTTGAAAAGATCCATACAGAAGAAAATGGATTAAACATGTTGACGAAAATTCTCCCAAGACAGAATTTTGAATACTGTCGTTTAGCTGCTAGATTGGTGGAGCCTTCTATGTAGTCAGGAAAGGGAGATTTGTAAGTCCCTCCTACATTGAAGAGGAAGAAAATAAAATTATTAGGTACAAACACAAATGTTAGGTGCAACCATAAATGTTAGGTGCAACCACAAATGTTAGGTGCAACTATAAATGATAGGTGTAACCATAAATGGTAGGTACAACTACAAATATTAGGTGCAATCACAAATGATAGGTGCAACCACATTTGACAAATGCATCTAACATTGGTAGGCAATGTCTTTGTCTTAGAGATACATCAACACACCAAAACAAGAAGAGAAGCAAAGCAAAGTCAAAGGAACAATTTCCTTTGAAGAAAAATAGTATTGTGTGTAAGAAAGTAGGAAAGAATATCTTAGAAAAATATTAGGATATTTTTCTAAAAGAGGAGTGACAAAATAGTGAGTTTGGGAAACACTAGTGTGACACTATTTTAAGTTTATCTCAATTTGTTGTATTGCCTTTCACTTTGTACCAATTAATTTTATTAGTGAAAGAAATATTTTTCGAAGTTTATCCCGTGGACTTAATCCAAATTAAAGGGTGAATTACGTTAAATTACCGGTATCATTATTTTACTCTATTGAATTTATTTTAATTTTATCTGTTGTGCCCAACAATTTAAACAAAATTTTAATATATATTTCAATGGATATTATAGTTAGGAATAAATTAGATTTAGGATGTATCTACTATTTGGATCGAGAAAGATGAAGAGAGGAATTAGGTTAGGTTAGACATGGAAGGTGAAACCAGGATGAGTTTAGTTTTGGCTTTCGCTTGTTCCTTTCCATTGAAATGTCTGTTTTCCAAGCCTTATTTACCCATAAATCATGTGTATCACATATATTATTATTTTAATCTAGAATAATATAATTTTTTTTCATTATTTGGTATATTTTAAGATCTTTAAAGATCTAAGTGACATATTTTTATATTTATCGGATTAAGTGCCTTTTTTATATTAAGAGATTTTTATATAATTTTTCTCTTGATAATGTTATCTTTATAAGTAAGAATATATTTAGTTTTGCAATTAATTTTCAAATAGAGTAATACAATTTTTCTCTTGATAATATTATCTTTATTAGTTTCAAATATATTTCGATGGATGTCATTACATTGCTTTGCTATTGACTATTGCTGCCTTTTAGTGACCCACCACTACCATACCTGCACTGCTTCCCTCCATGATTGTTGATCCTCGTGTCGCAGGTTGCCTCCATGAGTGGAACTCCTGTCTGGTTGCTGATAAGTTGATTGTATTGACATTTCCCCTTAAAACGGTTACATCAAGAACATATTAGATGAGATTTCACTTTTTTTAAGAGGGAGAAAAGCGATTTGTTCATCACTTTTTATCCCTATAATTATTCAATGCTCAAAGAGTATTGCTTACGAGGTACTCGATGTCAATGAAATGTTAAATTAGTGAATTAAAGTGTTACTTCCTGCACATAAAGTCAAATAAGTCAAAAAAATAAAATCTGATTGGAAGGGAATATACATGTCACATACTCCACGAAAATCATACAATGTTGTACCCTTTTATTTTTCACCAAAGGTTAAAGTTCTGTAATAAAAAGCTTTCTGATATTCACACATAAATGTCATCTGCACGGATAATTGCATGTATTTGACCTCTAAGAAGCACAAAGGTAATAGGAAAGAGAAGAAAAAGAAAAAGAAAAAAAGAAGCATAATAATAAGTAGCTTCACCACAATTGTAGCGTAGCCATGTGTAGCATACTCTAAGAATCATAAACCTTGTTTGAAAGTCCCCACCATTTAAAAGAATGAAGTTTCTTATGATCAAAATCCTAATGCAAGCTACCACGCTAAATAGTAAATAGTACGGACCAAATTCAGAAAGTCCAGCTAACCGCGCTATATGTTTCTGGTTCATAGGAGAATCGGGTTTTCAGCTCCTTGCAGACACACTACTAGTTTTAGGGAGGGGCAAGGCCTTTGATGAAAACACATTTGTAGAAGCACCCTGTGCCTTTTTCTTCACTTGTTCGAAAAGTCGTTGGGCTTCTCTCAGTTCACCATCAGCACTTGGTCCATGGCTTTCCCAAGCATCAATTACTTGCTGCTGGAATTCAATTGCCAGGGTATAACTGCAAAATCCAGGAAATAACCATAATGTTTATTTGCACCACATTAGTTTACAACTATCAGTCAAAGAATAAGACGAAACAATATGTTGATTCCTCATGCCTTGCCACATGATAAGTTTGACATGTGCTTAAATCACTTCTCTTAGGAAAACCATCAGATGATCTAATGTATTCAAGACATCATAATAATATTTTAAATCTTCATTGTGTTGGTGGTATTTTACATGTAATTTCAAGAGAAAATTAACCATAATTTATTGTTTATCCAACAGCATATTTATAATCATAATGTGATCTAAATAGTATTGAAGCCATATAAGAGTAAGAACATCATAAATATTAGCATAAAACAAAAACCAAAATTAGAACACATACCTTCCCATGGTACCATATGGCTTTCGAGAGGTTTTGACATGCTTCAATGGAATCTGCATGATGAGGACCAAGTGAGACATCCATTATATCCTTCACAACAGCGAATTTCTGTGCAGCTGACTGAGGTCTTTCTAGTTCCAAATGTGCAGCCCCAAGTTTGTTGTAAATATAACCCACTCCAAAATGTTTGGAACCAAAACTCTCCCTTAGCATCTCAGCTGCATCCTCCAAATAAGGTACAGCCTGTTGAACTTTGCCAGTCAAAAGAAGTAACCACCCTATTCTAGCAGAAACACTGCCCTCTGAGTGCTGTTCTTGTGGGAGCTTCTCCAGCAAAGCCAATGATCTCTTTAACAGTGATATTGCAGTCTCAAATTCATTCATGGTCTCATACTGCATAGATATTTCCGAGTATGCATCGGCAACATCTAATGGAGAATCTGTCTCTTTCTTCTCAAGAATTCCACATGCAATTGAGTCAGCAAACTTGTCTTGACTACATAATACTTTTCCCGTCGAAACAAATACCAAAGCCCTAGTCTCACTATCCTTGTCTGTTTGTTGAACAATACCCTTCAAAGTATTAATAGCTTCATCATACCTCCCCAAAGCAATTTACAAATTAGCAGCATCGATCTCTGCTCAAATCAAATCAGAACTAAGACCCCAATTTTTTAGAATTCTTTGTGACATTTCATTTTGAAGAAATCAATATTTGAAGAAACAATCAGAAGAAGAAATAAACGTTTTATTTAATATATTTTTTCTTAATTTCTATCGGGTATGTACATTGTTCAATATTTGAAGAAATAATCAGAAGAAGAAATAAACATTTTCTTCAATATATTTTTTCTTAATTTCTATCGGGTATGTACATTGTTTATATAGACAAATATTAATTATTATTTCAACAACCACCATGATTGAATTACATGGTTTACAGTTGCTTGGTAGGCGCCGTGTATATTGGTAGGCGTTTGGCGTCGGTGCAGTATTTGTTGAATTCAACACTCCCCCTCAAATTGGTGCATAGATGTCTTTCATGCCCAACTTGACTGAAATTTTGTGAATACTCGATATGAGACTGCTTTAGTGAGGATGTCAGCCAATTGATCTTCTGACTTCATTTTTGGTAATTCCAATGAATTTTCTTCTAACTTTTCCTTAATAAAGTATCTGTCAACTTCAACATGTTTTGTATGATCGTGTTGAACTGGATTATGAACAATATCACATGCTATTTTATTGTCAAAAAATAACTTAATTGATTCTTTAGCAGGATATCCCAAATCTTTTAAGAGAGATTGTAACCACAAGGCCTCACAAAGCCCAAGTGTCATGCCTCTGTATTCAGTCTCTGCGCTTGAACGGGCAACAACATATTGTTTCTTACTTCTCCATGTTACAAGGTTTTCCCCTACAAAAGTGAAGTAGCCTGATGTAGATCGTCTATCATTTATTGATCCAGCCCAATCAGCATCAGTATATACTTCAATTTTAAAAAACTCTGAGTTTTTAGTGAACAATACTCCTTTTCCAGGAGCAGACTTTAAGTACCTCAAAATACAAATAACAACATTCATATGTTGTTCTCCAGGATTATGCATAAATTGGCTGACAATACTTAAAGCATAGGCAAGATCTGGTCTTGTGTGTGCCAAATACATCAACCTTCCAACAAGTCTTTGGTATCTTTCTTTATTTGTTGGAACTTGATCAACCTTGATACATAACTTTAATCCTTCCTCTACTGGTGTATTAGCTGGTTGACATGCCGACATACCAGTTTCTTTTAATAAATCTAAGGCATACTTTCTTTGAGATAAGAAGATTCCTTATATTGATCAAGAAACCTCAATCCCAAGAAAATATTTTAAGGAACCAAGGTCTTTCATTTCAAATTCTTTGGACAAATAAGTTTGTAGCGCTTTCCTTTCTTCAAGATCATTTCCTGTTACTATCATATCATCAACATCAGTGGATGGATGAACGTTGAGGAGTAGCAGGACATGAACATTGATGGATGACACCTTTGGAAGCCAAAAATACTTGAAACTCAGTGGACAAATATTCACCACCAGAATCTGTGCGAAATGTCTTAATATTTGCAGAAAATTGATTTTCAACATATGCTAAAAACTCGATGAAAGTACGAAAAACTTCAGATTTAGAGCAAAAAAAATAAACCCAAGTAAATCTACTATGATCATCAATGAAATTTACATAGTATTTAAATTTTTCATGTGAAGTAATCGGGAAAGGTCTCTAAACATCACTATGAATAAGATCAAAGCAGTGAGAAGCTCTACTAGCATGCAAAGGAAATAGAAGAGTTTTACTTTTACCAAGTTTACAAGAGTCACATTCAAAAGGTAAAGAAGAACATTCTTTATTACCAAGAAAACCCGAGTTCATTATATGAGATAAAACTTGAGTATTAGGATGGCCTAAACGACGATGCCATACCATACTTAAATTAGGAATATTATTACAAGCAAAAGACTCAATAGAAGGAATTGGATAAAGTGTTGGAATAGGTAAAAGTAATGGAAACAAACGTCCCACTTTAGGTCCCTTCGCGATCGGCTCCCCTGTTACCTGGTCCTATACAACACAACCATCACCAGAAAAGTTAACAACATAATTGTTATCAACTAATTGACCAACAGAAATGAGATTTGTAAAAAGTTGAGGAGCAAGAAACACATCAGTAAATATAGAAGAAGCATTTCCAACAGCTTTGATTGGCAAAGAACTGCCATTGGTCGTCTAAATAGTAGATTGGCCAACATAAGGCCGAACATGAGACAAAATTGTGGGAGTATTTATCATATGATTAGAAGCCCCTGAGTCTACATACCAAAGTATAGTAGAATTTTTACCTTGAAATCCCATTGTAGATAATACCGAAATTAGCATCTGTTGCACCATTTCAGGAGTACAGTAAGTTGCTGCAAGAGGTGGAAGATTAGGAGAAGCACCTGAGGAAGACACATGTGCTACAGTAGGTGCTACTGGAGGAACAGCAACAGAAGTCTAAAATGCTTGGGCCTGACGATTCTGGGGACGAATACGACATTCTTTAATAATATGACCATTTTTCTTGCAATAAGAACATTTTTTAGGACAATTGGCAACAATATGCCCATATCCTTTGCAGCATAAACATTGCATATTTTTAGAAGGCATAGATGATCCACGCCCCTGGACTGCATAAGCCATAGTTGTCGTCGTGGAATTACCATAAGATTGTTCCAGAATAGCTTGAGTACTTAGACGTTGTTCTTCACGAAGTAACTCACCAAAGTAAATATCTAGAGAAGGAACATGAGATCTGTTCAATAGAGAAGAGCGAACTGATTCATATTTCGGGCGTAATTTCATGAGAAATTGATCACGTTGACTAGTCCTATAAAGATTTTGAATAGTTGATATAACAACAACAGGAACATTTGTTGTAACTAAATCAGCATATTCATGCCAAAGAGTCAAAAATGTCGAGTAATAATCCTGGATGAAAAGACTACCATGTTGGAACATGGCAATCGCATGTTCCAACTGAAAGCGACGAGCATCAGTCTTGATGATAAACTTTCTTCAAATAATTCCACATGGAGTGAGCAGAGCGATGAGCCATCAAGTTGGTGACGATATGTGGTTCTACCGAACTAAGAAGCCAAGACATGATTCGAGCATCAAGCACAGCCCAAGAAGGAGAAGACACGACTTCCTTAGAGTTGACAGTATCAGATGTTGGTGTAACATCTGTGCCATCAATATGGCTCCAAAAGTCTTTTCCCTTGAGGAAAAATTCAAACTGGAAAATCCAGGTAGAGTAATTTTTCCCGTAAACTTAACACACACTAGTGCAGTGTCCATTGCAAGTAAATAAAACTCAAAAAATATTCAAACAAATTAAAAAAACAAGATAAGGACCTTAAATAGAGATTGTCGAAAAACACTTGTTTAGCAATAAATGCTAAAAAAATATCAATGAAGATTTCCTCAGAAATAAAGAACTGAATTTTTTTTCTCAAAGAAGCTCTGATACCATGTCAAAAATAAGTCAAGAATGTTGTATGAAAATGACCGAATGATTTAATCTTATGATTTCTTTCTATTTATAGACTTTACAAAATACAACAAACCTACAAAATACATCAAAGTTGTCTATGAGCAATTTGTTTATGGAATGATTTGTAAGCGACCGTGGATTCTTTGTCTATGAATTTGTTTATGGACAATTATTTACAGCTAAATAGACTATGGACAACAGTTGTGTACAACTAAATGAATATGGACAACAAATTACAGCAAAACTGTTATGGACAGCTAAGCTGTCAATGGAACACAGCAAAGCTGTTATGGACAGCTAAGATGTCCATTGACAACAATAAGTGCAGTGATCTTACCATATCCTCTTTTTAGAAATAAAGTTTGGTCTGAATTGCTTTGCTTGTAGCCAAATGCCTTCATTGACTTTGTGAACCTGCCAAACCATGCTCTTGGGGATTGTTTCAATCCATACAGTGATTTTTTTAATTTGCACACCTTTTCATTATGGATTTTGGATTTCTTGATTCCTGGTGGTAAATCTATGTAGACTTTTTCAATTAAATATCCATGTAGAAAGACATTTTTTACATCAAACTGATATAATGGCCAATCTAAATTTGCAGCTAGAGATACCAAGACCCGAACAATGTTAATTTTGGCTACAGGTGCAAATGTTTCTGTATAGTCGATCCCATATGTTTGAGTGTATCCTTTTGCCACCAATCTTGCTTTATAGCATTCAATCATACCATCTGCTTGATACTTTACTGAAAAAATCCATCGACATCCAACAATTTTCTTTGTTGGTGGACGATCAACAAGTTCCCAAGTTCTATTTATTTCTAAGGATCTTAGTTCTTCATTCATAGCATCTTTCCATTTTGGGTCAGCTAAAGCTTCCTACACACTGTTAGGAATAGATACAGCAGATAATTGATTCACAAATGATACGTTTGATTTTGACAAACGATGTTTAGACATATAGTTACTCATGGGATATTTGACTTTATTAGAAATCTCAGGTTCATACATGGCTTTAGGAATACCTCTGTTAGGACGTGATGGAAGTATTTTTCTGTCTGGTTCAATAGTTGGAACGTCCTCTGCAAACGATTGGTTAGGTATATCAACAGCTTGTGGAGAATGAAACTCGTACTCACTTAGTGGTAGTAAGGAACTTGCTTGATGATCTTGAAGTTGATGAGGACTTGATTCCATTTCCCTTGAGTCTTTTCTATATTGAGAGTTATTACCATCTGAATTCAAGTTATTTGTATTTTCCTCACATATAATTTGTCTTTCTTCATAAGGAAACAATTTATATGTAAGGGTCTGAATTTCAGCATGGTTGTACTCCCCTTGAAATTCAGGTGTAAAAGAGAAATATATTGTATCTTCATGAAAAATAACATCCATGGTAGTAATCATTTGTTTTGTAGGAGGATGATAACAACGATACCCTTTTTGTTGTATGACATATCCCATAAAAACACAACGTATTGCTCGTGGATCCAACTTGCTACGTTGTTGTTTATGTAGGTGTACAAATGCCACACAACCAAAGACATGAGGAGGTAAATTGGGAACACTTGGTGCAACAATTGCTTCAGTGATGGCTTGTAGTGATGTTTGGAAGTTAATAGGACTGGAAGGTACCCGATTGATCAAATATGCAGTAGAAGTAATTGCTTCTCCCCAATAAGATAATGACATTAGCTTCGATCAATGAGGCACGGGCAACTTCCAACAAGTGTCGATTTTTTCTTTCTGCAACTCCATTTTGTTGAGCTGTATCAACACAAGTAGTTTGATGAATAATCCCTTTTGTTTTAAGATATTCTTGAAGCTCAGAACTTTTATATTCTCCTCCATTGTCACTTCGTAGAACTTGAATCTGTGTTTTATATTGAGTACGAACCATTTTATGAATTTTTTTAAATAATACGTTTACCTCACTTTTAGATTTCATTAAACAGACCCAAATCATTCTACTAAAATCATCAATAAATGAAACAAACCAACGTGATCCTCCCAAAGTAGAGACTTTGGAAGGACCCTATACATCAGAATGTATAACCATAAACGAAAATGGACTTTTATTTAAGGTTACAGGAAATAAGGAACGATGACTTTTTGCTAGTTCACAGACATCACACTTTAAAGTAGAAAGATCTAAGCTCAAAAATAAACTTGGAAATAATTTCTTTAAATATCCAAAAAAAGCATGACCCAATCTTTTATGCCATAGCCATATATTTGATTCATCCTTTTTAGATCCAGTTGCTACCAATGCATGATTTGTTGAATCCAAGTCCAAATAATACAAGTTTCCTTGCTTAACACCACGACCAATTGTTTGCTTTGTTTGAATGTCCTTGAACACACAAAAGTCAGGCCAAAAAATAACAAAACAAGATAAAGCAGTGGTTATTTAAGAAATAGATATAAAATTATACTCTAAAGAGGGAACAACTAGTACTGAGTCTAAATTCAAAGTACTAGTTGTCAATGGACAGCTTAGCTGTCTATAACAACTTTGCTGTGTTTCATTGACAACTTAACTATCCATAACAATTTTGCTGTAATTTGTTGTCCATATTCTTTTAGTTGTACACAACTGTTGTTCATAGTCTATTTAGCTATAAATAATTGTCCATAAATAGCTGTCCATAACTGTCCATAGACAGCAATCCATGGCTGCCCACAAACTGTTCATAAACAGCTGTCCACAACTGTCCACAGTTGTTCATAGACAGTTTTGATGTATTTTGTAGATTTGTTGTATTTTGTAAAGTCTATAAATAGAAAGAAATCATAAGACCAAATCATTCGGTCATTTTCATACAACATTCTTGACTTATTTCTGACATGGTATCAGAGCTTCTTTGAGGAAAAAAATTCAATTCTCTATTTCTGAGGAAATCTTCATTGATATTTTTTTAACATTTATTGCTAAACAAGTGTTTTTCGGCAATCTTGATAACTGTATTTTATATAGTTATTTTCACCTATTTTATTAATCATAATTGCTATGTTCTCTCTATTTTTAGTTAATTTTAGTTTAATAAATTAATATTTATTGTTTTTTTATATATTATAAGAAAATTAAATAAATTGTATCGAAAAAGTTCTTAATTTCAAATTTATGTCCACAAATATAATTTCAAATATTAGAGTTCTTAATTACAATTTATAAAAGTTGAAAATATAATTTAAATTTAAATTTGGGCTTAATTGTAATTATTAAAAATTGAAAATTTTAATTTAATATTAGCAAAGGGTTCAACTGTAATTAAAGAAAGTTTAAAATGTAATTTGAATTAAATTTGTGGGTCAAAATACAATTAAATAAAGTTTAATATTCGTGCAGGAGAGAAGAATGCACGCGTCATCATCCACGCGTACAACGTGGTCCGTCCGATCAAAGCATAAACAGTTAGGATCGGCGCGTGTTGATCACAACCGACCAAAGCGAATAGATGCAGGGAATTCAATATCACGTAGCTCGGTGCCCGAGTGGGGCCCACCTGCCGCGCAGGCCGGCGTGCAGGGTGGGACCCACGTGTCGGTTACACGTCTGCCAAAGGTTGTGTTCGCGTGCGGCTGAACCACGTGCAATCGTTCCCTCCAGTCAATTAAAGTCTTCCACGTGTCCCAATTTCCCCTTGAACGAATCATCAGCGGACGCGTGGCACATTTCGGTGAACGTAAAAGCGCAGAATCTCGTACGCGTTCCAGCCGTTACCCCACGTTTCGCGCGCCCCAATCCCGTGCGACAAGTTCTGCGTGCGCCCATTCCCTTCAACGAATGAGATGCTGCCACGTGTCCCACTATTTGTTTCAGCGAATCAGATCGCGACACGTGGCAGCGTGGAAGGAAAATAAAAACAGAAACGCGCAGCAACTCCACTCACATTTTGAACGCATTTTCGATACATTTTGGTCCCCCACTCGTAATTTTAAATTATTTTCTCCATCATTATTTGTCTCCCCGCGTGTATAAAAAAATATATTTTTAAATATATTTTTTTTTTAGAAATTTTGTGTTATAAATAGGAGATAAGATGATAGAGTTAAAAAGTTTTATGGAGTAGTGTTTTTTTAGTTTTAGTTTTCGAAAGTTTTAGTTTTTTGGAGAGTTTAGAGTTTGTAATTTTTAGTAGTGTTTGTGTGTTGGCTGTGGAACACGCAGAAGCCATTTTTGGCTTTTGTTTTGTTCTGCGTGTGCTAAATATTTTCATATGAGATGTTTTAATTTTATTTCTGCTTCTTCTTATTTTTCTGTAGTTGTTGTAATTTTTATTTTTAATTTATGAAGTAATTTAATTTTTCTAGGGTTGCATTTGATCTAAATTTATGAAGCTTTGATTTTAAATATTTTTGATAGATTTATAAGATGTTCGATTTGTTCGTTCTATTTTGTGCTTAATGCTTTTTGATTATTTACGAATCTTATCAAAACGATCTGTGGCACATGAATAAACTTGGAAGAGGCATTTGTGTGTATATTGCTCGTAAATAGAAAGACATGTATGATGAAGGATAGGAATATACCCTAATTGTATGTGTGGCTATTTGAAAACTTAGAACTTAATGAATCTTATTAAATTTAATTCTCATAGAGATATAGTGAATTAATTTAACGAGGTGTGTTTATACGGAGCTCGGAAGAGATGTATGAATAAAAAAGAAGTTTTCGGTTGACAAATTAAATGTACTAAAAAATATAAATCAAAAGAAAATAACATGATTTGAGTGGATTAGTTTGGTGAAAAATTACAATCCTAGATTTCTTTTATTTTCTTATTTCCTTTTTGTTAAATCAACGATTGTTTTGGATAAAATCAGAAAGATACAATTTTAGTACTCAACAAACTATAGTAACAAATCTCCGTGGGAACGATCTTTATTTACAAATCTTATTACTTGTGACCGTGTATACTTGCACATTTTTATGTTATCTTTTAGAGACAACAAATCTCTATTTAAGGTCCTTATCTTTTTTTTTTAATTTGTTTGAATATTTCTCGGGTTTTATTTACTTGCAATGCACACTGCACAAGTGTGTGTTAAGTTTACGGGAAAAATTACTCTACCTGGATTTTCCAGTTTGAACTTTTCCTCAAGGAAAAAGACCTTTGGAGCCATATTGATGGCACAGATGTTACACCAACATCTGATACTGTCAACTCTAAGGAAGTCATGTCTTCTCCTTCTTGGGCTATGCTTAATGCTCCAATCATGTCTTGGCTTCTTAGTTTGGTAGAACCACATATCGTCACCAACTTGATGGATCATCGCTCTGCTCACTCCATGTGGAATTATTTGAAGAAAGTTTATCATCAAGACAATGATGCTCATCGCTTTCAGTTGGAACATGCGATTGCCATGTTCCAACATGGTAGTCTTTCCATCCAGGATTATTACTCGACATTTTTGACTCTTTGGCATGAATATGCTGATTTAGTTACAGCAAATGTTCCTGTTGTTGCTATATCAACTATTCAAAATCTTCGCAGGACTAGTCAACGTGATCAATTTCTCATGAAATTACGCCCGAAATATGAATCAGTTCGTTCTTCTCTATTGAACAGATCTCTTGTTCCTTCTCTAGATATTTGCTTTGGTGAGTTACTTCGTGAAGAACAGCGTCTAAGTACTCAAGCTATTCTGGAACAATCTTATGGCAATTCCACGACGACAACTATGGCTTATGCAGTCCAAGGGCGTGGATCATCTATGCCTTCTAAAAATATGCAATGTTTATGCTGCAAAGGATATGGGCATATTGTTGCCAATTGTCCTAAAAAATGTTGTTCTTATTGCAAGAAAAATGGTCATATTATTAAAGAATGTCGTATTCGTCCCCAGAATCGTCAGGCCCAAGCATTTCAGACTTCTATTGTTGTTCCTCCAGTAGCACCTACTGTAGCACCTACTGTAGCACATGTGTCTTCCTCAGGTGCTTCTCCTAATCTTCCACCTCCTGCAGCAGCTTACTGCACTCCTGAAATGGTGCAACAGATGCTAATTTCGGCATTATCTGCAATGGGATTTCAAGGTAAAAATTCTACTACACTTTGGTATGTAAACTTAGGGGCTTTTAATCATATGACAAATACTCCCACAACTTTGTCTCATGTTCGGCCTTATGTTGGCCAATCTACTATTTAGACGGCCAATGGTAGTTCTTTGCCAATCAAAGCTGTTGGAAATGCTTCTTCTATATTTACTGATGTGTTTCTTGCTCCTCAACTTTCTGCAAATCTCATTTCTGTTGGTCAATTAGTTGATAACAATTGTGCTGTTAACTTTTCTGGTGATGGTTGTGTTGTGCAGGACCAGGTAACAAAGGAGCCGATCGCGAAAGGACCTAAAGTGGGACGTTTGTTTCCATTACTTTTACCTATTTTAGCACTTTATCCAATTCTTTCTATTGAGTCTTTTGCTTGTAATAATATTCCTAATCTAAGTATGGTGTGGCATCGTCGTTTAGGCTATCCTAATACTCAAGTTTTATCTCATATAATGAACTCGGGCTTTCTTGGAAATAAAGAGCGTTCTTCTTTACCTTTTGAATGTGACTCTTGTAAACTTGGTAAAAGCAAAACTCTTCCATTTCCTTTGCATGTTAGTAGAGCTTCTCACTGCTTTGATCTTATTCATAGTGATGTTTGGGGACTTTTCCCGATTACTTCACATGAAAAATTTAAATATTATGTAAATTTCATTGATGATCATAACAGATTTACTTGGGTTTATTTTCTTCGCTCTAAATCTGAGATTTTTTGTACTTTCACCGAGTTTTTAGCATATGTTGAAAATCAATTTTCTGTAAATATTAAGACATTTCGCACAAATTTTGATGGTGAATATTTGTCCACTGAGTTTCAAGTATTTTTGGCTTCCAAAGGTATCATCCATCAACGTTCATGTCCTACTACTCCTCAACAAAATGGAGTAGCTGAACGCAAAAATCGTCATCTTCTTGATATGGTACGCACTCTCTTGTTAGAATCTTCTGTTCCATCCATGTTCTGGGTTGAGGCTCTAAAGACTGCTACTCACTTGATTAATCGTTTACCTTCCCAAGTTTTGCACATGGAATCTCCCTATTTTTGTTTGTTTACTAAGCAACCTAATTATGATAATCTCCGTATCTTTGGTTGTGTATGTTTTGTTCATTTACCACCTCATGAGCGAAATAAATTATCTGCTCAATCTGTTAGATGTGCATTTTTAGGATATAATGTGTGTCAAAAGGGATTTGTTTGCTATGATCCTACATTACATCGTACACGTATTTTTAGGAATGTTATTTTCTTTGAAAATCAACATTTTTTTCCGATGTCTTTTGTGCCATCTTCTTCTACTGTAATCCTTCCATCTTTTGAGCACCAGTTCTTAGCTCTTCCTCAAAACAGTTCTCGCTTCAAACCAGGAATGGTATATACAAGACAATCCCGCCCACAGTCTCTTCCGATGGCTCACCCGATATCTTATCCTAACATACACCAAAATCAGTCAGTTGCAGCACCTCCAGAGCCTCTGGTACGTCGCTCTTCTCGAGTGTCTGTACCCCCTGATAGGTATGGTTTTTCTTCTGGCAATTTTATTTCAACTCTTACTACTGCATTGTCTAATTTTGATATTCCCACATGCTACTCACATGCTGTCAAGCATGATTGTTGGTGCCAAGCTATGCAGGAAGAAATTGTTGCTCTTGAGGCCAATCACACCTGGGACATTGAGTCTTGTCCTTCCACTATAGTTCCTCTGGGTTGCAAATGGGTTTACTCAGTCAAGGTTCGCTCTGATGGAAGTTTGGATAGTTATAAAGCTCGACTTGTTGTCCTTGGGAACAAACAGGAATATGGTGTTAATTATGAGGAAACCTTTGCTCCTGTGACTAAAATGACTACTGTTCGAACGATAATAGCTCTTGCTACTTCCAATGATTGGCCACTACATCAGATGGATGTTAAGAATGCTTTCCTTCATGGAGATCTTAAAGAATGTATTTATATGAAGCCACCTCCAGGGTTGTTTTCCTCTCCGACATCCAATGTGTAAACTTCGTCGTTCTCTTTATGGTCTTAAACAAGCTCCACGGGCATGGTTTAAAAAATTTCGAACCACTTTATTACAATTTTCTTTCATGCAGAACAAGTATGACACTTCATTATTTCTTCAAATATCAGACATGGGCATTGTTGTCCTTTTGGTTTATGTTGATGATATTGTGATCACTGGTTCTGATTCTACTTTACTTGTCCAGCTCAAGACCCATCTTTCACAATCTTTTCATATGAAGGATCTTGGGTCTCTTACATATTTTCTTGGTCTTGAGATGCATCGTAGCCCCACTGGTATTTCCCTCAATCAACACAAATATGCTAGTGATTTGGTGACTACAGCTGAACTATAGGAAGCTACCTCTGTTGATACTCCCATGGAATTAAATATCAAGCTTCGCAAAGAGGAAGGTGATTTACTTATTGATCCCAACTTATATCGGAAATTGGTAGGTAGCCTTGTCTATCTCACCATCACTAGACCAGATATTTCTTTTGTTGTACAACAAGTCAGCCAATTTCTTCAGGCTCCTCATCATCTTCATCTGGCTACTGTCCGTCAGATCATACGCTATGTTCATGGCACTTCTGCCCATGGCTTATTCTTTCCTTCAGGCAATTCTCTTCGTCTTGTTGCTTATAGTGATGCTGATTGGGTTGGCTGTGCTAATACCCATCGCTCCATCATTAGTTGGTACATGTTCTTAGGTGATGCATTGATCTCCTGGAAGAGTAAGAAACAAGACAGAGTTTCTAAGTCATCTACAGAATCTGAGTATCGAGCAATATCTCTTGCTTGTTCCGAAATTATTTGGCTTTGAGGTTTGCTAGCTGAGTTAGACTTCTCTGAGACCAATCTTACACCTTTACATGCCGATAATACAAGTGTTATTCAAATTATGGCCAATCCGGTCTATCATGAGCACACAAAGCATATTGAAGTCGATTGTCACTCTATCCGTGAAGCCTTTGAAGCTCGTGTTATAACTCTTCTACATATTTCTACTGAACTACAAATTACTGATATCCTCACCAAGTCTCTCACTCGTCATCGACATTGCTTCCTAAGTCGCAAATTGATGCTTATTGATCAACCCGCATCAATTTGAGGGGGGCTATCAATGGACAGCTTAGCTGTCCATAACAATTTTGCTGTAATTTGTTGTTCATATTCATTTAGTTGTACACAGCTGTTATCCATAGACTATTTAGCTGTAAATAATTGTCCATAGAAAGCAATCCATGGCTGCCTACAAACTGTCCATAAACAGCTGTCCACAACTGTCCACAGCTGTTCATAGATAACTTTGATGTATTTTGTAGGTTTGTTGTATTTTGTAAAGTCTATAAATAGAAAGAAATCATAAGACCAAATCATTCGGTCATTTTCATACAACATTCTTGACTTATTTCTACCACTAGTGAGAGACAAAGATCTTTTCCCAATGACTGGGGTTGTGTTACCATTGGCAGTGCAAACAGTTTTATGTGAGGATGGTTTTGAGATTTGTCCAGAATCGAATGTCATATGATCAGTTGCACCTGAATCAATTATCCATGTATTATTAAAAACAGGAGAAAAAGCTTTAAGCATCTTACCAACATTTGTTGAGGAGTTTGCAACATGATCTTTTATTGTTTCAGCAATGGTGACAGTAGACATCTATCGTGGATTTTTCTTTCGAGAGTCACGATTGTGATCCCACCAGTCAGGATATCCCACAAGTTCAAAACATCATTCTTTAGTATGACCCTTTTGATGACAATGTGTACATTTAAATGATGATTTACCAGTCACCTTTTGTTCTTGTTGATTAAAAAAAGAACGATTTTTAGATATCATGGCAGAAGCGTCAACGTCTCCAGATTTTTCCTTCAATGAGATTCGACGTACTACTACCTCACGTCGAATCATGGAATAACAACCTTCTAAATCTGGGATAGTTTCTTTTCGCAAAATTTCTCCACAAACCTGCTCAAATTCATCATCTAATCCAGTAAGAAAAATATGTATCCTTAGTCTTTCAACATACTCTTGATATGATATTAGATCATGAGGATCTTTCATGACCACCTTATCACGATGGTCTAGCTCTTGGAAAATTTCAATCAACTCTCCCTAATACTCTGAAAGTGATTTTCCATTTTGTCTGGAAGTAAAGGCTTTTTGGTTTAAGACAAATACCTGTAATTCGTCACTTCCATCATAGAATGTTTTTGCCAAAGCACCCCAAATTTCAAGAGTAGTAGGTATGCGTAAATATCGTTTCATGATTTCTGGACTCATTGACATAAGTATCCATCTCTTCACTTTTTGATTTTCTACATACCACCTGTTATAATTGTTTGATGTTTTTTCGGGTTGCAAATTTTTATCATGAATATAAGAAAGTTTTTCTCTCTCTACAATATGCATTTCTATTATTTGAGACTAAACATCATAATTAGTCTCAGTAAGAACAATTCAGCATTAAAAACACCTTCAGAATGAACAGATTGTACAATAACCGGAGTTGATTGCTCCATAGGTAATAAAATTGTACCCTCTGTCATGATATTATGGTAAACAAACTAGAAAATGGTGTAATAATTTCAGAACTGAAAATAATAAAAAAATAAAAAAATCAAGAACTAAACTGTTTTTTTTAAGAAATGGACTAAACCGGATAAAAAAACACAAAAATCGGGTAAAAAATTGGTTTAAAAACTTGAAAACTAGACCAAACCGGTTTTAAAAATCCAAAACCGGAAAAAAAACCGAGTTCAGACCTTTAAAATGGACCAAACCAACCAAAAATGAAAAAACTGTGAAAAATCGAGAAAACTGGGTTCAGACCGAACCGCTGGTGAACCGAACCAACCTGAGCTGGACCGAGATGTAGGTCGGCTACATCCGTGAACCGAACCAAGATGCGGACCGGCTACGTTCGCGAGCCGAGCCGATTGACACGTCATCGTCTTCAACCTCCAGATGGCACGTGACGGTGCGTGAAGGCGCGTGAAAATGTTTTCTTTCCTTCAAGTGGCGCATGGGGGCACGTGTTGCACTTTTTTTCTACCCTATTTTTACCAAAATGTTCAGAATTGTGTTTAGAGTAATCTAGTAAAATTAGGTGGGACAAATACTGCTTCAAAAATGATGTTTGTAATTAATATTTGTACGGGTGTCGGAAAATTTTTTTTTTCCACGAGAACAAATATTTTTAGAGAAAGAAATCTCTATTTTAGAGAACAAAGATTTCAAATTTGTATAAAACAACGACTTGACTTTGATACCATGAAGAAATCAATATTTGAAGAAACAATCAGAAGAAAAAATAAACGTTTTCTTCAATATATTTTTTCTTAATTTCTATCGGGTATGTACATTGTTTATATAGACAAATAATAATTACTATTTTAACAACCATTATGATTGAATTACATGGTTTACAGCTGCTTGGTAGGCGTTTGGCGTCGTTGCAGTATTTATTAAATGAGTTGCAGTATTTGTTGAATGAGTTACAGTATTTATTGAATTCAACACATTTTCCTCCAAGGCCTTCTCATGCTCCTCTAGTCTCCTGTCATTAGCCACATCCACAGAATTCCACCCCAATTGTTTCTTATTTATATCTAATGCCTTCATACAAAATCCAAGTGCCTCCTTGAAGTTCAATATAGAGACATACGCTTCTGCCAAATCCCGGTTCGCTTTGCCAAGCTCCCTACTATCTTTCTCCAAAGTAATTTCCTTAATTTCCAAACACTTCATAAGATTACAAATAGCCTCCTCCCTCCTTCCCAAAGCTGTTTTAACATTGGCTAGCTCTAATTGAACCGCATGAAGCACTGGCCTCAAGTCCCCAGCATTAAAACCCTCTTCCTCAAACCTACCCAATATCCTATTAGCCCTAGTAAGGAAACCCAAACTATCATTGAACCTATTTAAGCTATAATTAAAAGAAGCCAATAATTGTAAAGACATGGCTACAAGAAAAGAGGGCTTATCACCCTTATCCAAAGCATTCAAAGCTCTATTAGCAAAAGATAAAGTCTTTTCAGGGTCCTCACCTTCATGGTCAAGTTTGAGGCCAAGTTTCAAGGAAGCCAAGCCAAGCTCTCTTTCATCAAAAACTGATTCCATATCCTTAAATGCCTGGAGCATTTCCTCAGCGGTGTCTGCGGACCTAAAAGCCTCTTCAAGTTGTGATTTTCCCTTTGATTTTCTCTGCCTTGAGGACAATTGAGGTGGGTTCTCAACAAGTGTATCCTCATTTCTAGATGGGTTTGCTTGAAATTGTCTGTTTCTAAAGAATAACCCTTTAGTTTTGCTGTAAGACTTGAGATGGGTCGCTGAGACCAATGAACAAGATGAATAGGAGGAGGAGGAGGTGAAAAGAAAAGGTATAAAAGATTTGATTCTTATACGAGTGTTATGTGGAATAACTGAAATTGAAGCATTTCTCATGGTGGATTTGATCTGGGAGAAGGTTTTGCAAATCTGTGAGCTGTTTCTTTTCGATTCCTTCTCTGTCTTAAAACCTTCCGAGAACCCTTAAACGGCTGTCACTTTAAACCGCACCGGGAGGTGAAGGAGATTAACGACTTCCCCCCCTAATTAAGATAAAACATAAATAGTAAATCCACACAAATTTTACACATGTCTATATAATATTTTTTAAAAAGTTAATAGCTTATTATTTTTAAAATTATTAGGGATTTTTTAAGAGTTTTTTTTGTAAAAAAAAATAAATTCTTTTATATAGAGGAAATATTTATTTTTCTTATTTGTAAAGAATTTATAGTTTCTCAAAAAGTAATTAGTATTTTTATGGAATTGCTACTGACAATAAAAATACAATCAAAGAAAAGGGAAAGAAAAAAAAAAGATTAGTTATTCTATTTTTCTTTCTGTTACCACCATCCTTCAGAATTTTCTTATTTAATTACTTTTTTAAACAATAACATGATATATATATATATGTATTACTTTTATTGCCTTTTCAAATTTTTTGCTTTTTATAAGGCCGTTCGCTATCTTCACGTTTTCAGAAACTTTTTAGGATTTTATAAAGAGAGAAAAAGGGGAGGGAGAAAAAAGACGAGGGAAAGCAATTTTTTTTTTTGTGTTTAGGTTGTTAAGAATTTTGTTATAAGATAACTTTAAATTTGAGATTTATTTTTTAATAAATAAAATTATTAAAAATTTAAATTATCAATAATATATTAATGAATTACCAATAAAAAAACTCGGATATTTTTAAGCAAATGCATATAAGTTGTGTATTTGAATTGAATATTTATTATTTAGATTTAATATTTTTAGAGTTTTGGCAAAAAAAAATATTTTAAGTTGAATAAAAAGTTGATTTTTTTTGTTTAATCCAAAATAATAAATTAAAATTTTTTGTTTTAATCAATTTTCGTCTTATATAAATATTATTTAATTTTAATCAATTTATAATGAATTATATTAAATGATAAATAAAATAATCTATAGATCTATATGATCTTAATATATTAATATTTTTTTAAATTTTATCTTAAAATCTATTCAAAATTTAAAATTTGGTTGGTATTTATTATATTCATCAAATGATTACTGTTTTTCACATCTCTGACCAAAAGGCATAAATTTACACAATTTTTCTTTATTTTGTTGGTTGGTTTGTGCTTTGAATTCAGATCTTTTGAGGGCAACTAATAATTTCCCATTATCCATAAATAATTAATGGTTTTTTATATATTTCTTTCTCTCCAACTTTCAATTCTCCTACTTCGTAGGTCCATCACATACATTAATTATTTAAGAAACCATCAAGAGTCCCCAAAAATACAAATAATCTAAATTTCATTAATACCCTTATTTTTCATTCTCCATATATATCACATGCCCACCTTTATTCCCTCAATTCTTTTGCCGTGTCCCCTCCAGCACGGTCATCATTCTCTCCCCATCTCTTATGGAGGGTCAGCTTTCTCTCTTTTTCAATATACATTTAAACCCATTTTGATTCATTACTTTGGGTTTCTTTCACTTTGCTTAAAATCAACAATATTCAGAATTAAGTAGAATATTTGATCAATTGTATGAAATTTATCAATTGCTAGCATTTTCTTCCACTTTTTGTAATTTTTTATTATAAAACATTTAGGTTTTCTAAAACTTTAAAAACACTATTTAAGTTTGAAAAATAAACAATTATACTTATTCTACTATTGTTTTATTATAATTATCTCCTTTGAATTTTATAATTTATATTAATTTTATTACAAATAACTTCATTGAAAGTTTAAGAAATAGTCGCAATAAGTTGTTATATTGTCATTATTTTTTAAACTTATGGGATATTTTTTCTATTTCAAAAAAAACCTGGAGAGATATATATATTTGTAATCGACCTTTTTTTTTTTTTTAAATATCGACTTCTCTGTAATCCATACAAGCCACCTATGTCAAGACAGATAATTTTATACCGGTCAAAATCATCAAATAGAAGACATCCGCTTCTCGTCAACCAGGCCTCGACGAATTGTAATCTACTTGCAGAAGTAGCAGGTGCAACCACGGCCGAGTGTGCGGCCGTGTGTTGTTGCTGTCCATGTGGGCTAGTCAGTTTATTATTATTGGCGTTCTACAAAGTCCCAGTTGGGCTATGTCGCCGTGTGATAAGGAAGAAACGTAGGCAAAAAATGTTAAAGAAAGGCTTGACAATGCAGCAGTCAAAATGTTGTAGTTGTTCGTGTTATGATAACGAACACGTATGTCTTAATAATTTATCAGAGATTTGGAGGTTGCAGCAGTACAAATTGGACGACGATGACTATGATGATCATGAGAAGGAGAAAGAGATGTGGGAAAAGTTTTATGGTGCTGGGTTTTGGAGAAGCCCTTCTCAAAAAGAATCCTCGTTTTGATCCTAACAAATTAACAGACTTTTAATTGTACTTGTTGTTGTGTTGGAAGATATATATAACTTATTAACACGGTTTACTTATTTTTTTAATTAAATAATTTGTATTGAGAAATCATTATATTTTCAGAGAATTACTTATGTTTTGCTTTATATTAGTTAATTAATTAAATATCACTTTTGATTGGTAAAAGTTACGAGTTAGCTGACATAATTTTCTTAAGACCAAAGCTATCATTAAGGAAAGTCCTTGGATAATTACTATCATAATCAATTGGACTTATATCCCTTAAATGACCTACAATTGTACTAATCGAATGTCATATACTATGTCTTTATTATCGACCTACACACAAATCCTACAAACTTCAATACACATCAACCTATTAAAATAAACACCACTAACAAACCAAATTTTTATTTATATTTGAAAATTATGACATGCACGTAAGCAACAATTACACACAATTAGACCTATTTTTTTAGCCCTACACTACACAAACTTCCATGTGTAACAATTGAAAACTAATATTTAACCTAGAGTAACCAATCACTATAATTTAATGGATATAATAACTTTTCTTTTTATTTATGTATATCTCATCTATTTTGTTCATTTTGATCTTTATTTTTTTGAGATTGTGAGTAAAGAGACGACCCAAAAAACATAAAAAAAAGAAATAAAAGTTTTGCACGATTGTGTTATTTGCGTAATATATATAAGCAATCTTATGATTTAAATCTCTCAAACACAACATTATTTGATTAAAGGCAACATCATTTGGTTAATTTATTTTTAGATATTTGTTTAATTCGTGTCAAACTTGTGCTACCAAAGTACACAAAAAAATAAATAAATAAATATTTCTCATCAAATTAATTATTACACCACATAATATTCATTTAAATTTTGATTATTTGTTCTAAAGAAAACAATGTGGTATAATAGTTTATATATATATATATTTATAATATTAATATATCACTTTACTTAATAAATATAATGTCAGTTGTTTTAATATTTCTTGAAATATTATACATAATTTCAAAAAAAATTAATATTTTATTTATTGTGAAATAATCATCTATATCTATAATATTTTAGGAATTTTTATTAATATAATTGTGGTAATATTAAAATATATGTTTCATTTTAAAAAAAATTATTTATCACAAATTTATAATAAATTATATATAATATAACATAATATTATTAATCAATAAAAAACTATCATATTAATTATAATTATAATATATTTAAAATTGTATAAATATACTCTTCAGTTACTTTACATATAACTAATATGTATAAAAAAAAGTTATAAACATCTCCATAAAATTAAACGTTAAAATTATCCTTTTTTTTATCAATTTAAGCACAATTCAATTAATTTGGATTGAATGTTAGATTATCTGTGATTATTTACATTGTCGGTTTGGTTTTTATTCGATAAATTTTAAAAAAGAATACGATTTTAGATAAAAATCAAACATGAAACAACATGTACGATTCGAATACAATTATATTTATTGTGTCATGCGTCTTTACTCAAAATTATTTATATTTATTAAATTAAATTATATATTAATTAATAATTAAAATTTATTGAATTTTTGAAAAAATATATAAAAATTATTATTCTATAATGAAATTATTTTACAGGGGATAAACTTAGAGCGAATATGTTAAAAAAATGAAGTCATTTCTATTACTCTTCATTGCTATTTAAAGAATAAAAAATGAAAAAACAACCTTACTAAAATTAATATTAAAATTTTAATATTTAGATATTATATTAATAATAATATTTGTTTTTATTAGTACTTTTTTAAAAAAAATTAAAGAGATTAATTTTTTTTTTTGGATTATTCGGTTGGATGTAACCGAAAACAATAAAATTATATACTTTATTTTAATAAACCCTCTAAAAGTTATATTTTTAATTTTTTTTAAATTTAATTATATTTAAACTCAAACTAATCATAATTAATGTATTATATATTTTATATATTTCATTTTTAAATTATATTTTTATTCTATTAAAACATCAATAATTTTTTTTATAAAAACTATTTAAACAGTTTATTTAAATTATAAAAATATAAAATCCTTAATTATTTTATATTTATTTTTATTATTTTAATCTAATTTGTAACAAAGTTTTATGAATAACTTTTAATAGAAAATAATTATGTATTTATTATTATATATATTTTATTTTCCTATTTCACATCATTATTATTTATTAACTCAAAACTTTTCTTTTTTCATTATACAAAATTTATTATTAACCTAGTTTTTTATACTTTTTATTTTATAATAAAAAATTAAAAAATAATATTTAAAATATATATATATATTATTTTTTTTATCGAGGATTCCTAATATGTTTTCATAAAAACTTTAAATGAGAATAAAGTAGGAATGAAAAGAAGGATTCATAATATGTTTTCATATACATATATATACGCGAGAGATATTTAATTTTCAGCCGATTTTGTACTCTTATACTAGTTATGTTGTTTTGTGGGCCTTTCAAACCCATTTGGTAAAACAAGTAAGCATTAATCAGTAAAGGTTTTGTGCAAAAAATTAAATAAAAAAATATTTATAAGAAAACAATTAAAAAGTATAAAACTATATAAAAAAAAGCTAAAACCGTAAGAAACATCTAAAAAATTTGGGTTCTTATAAATATATATTTCATTTTCTTCGTCTTCTCAACATTTTTAATAAGCTCTTTTTCACTTCGCTAGCTACCAATCCACCTCTTATCTATTTCTTTACATTTTCTTATGTCAATATTTTTATTTTTTTTCCTATTTCCCTTTCAATGTAATTTTTTTTTTCAATTTACTACGGAGTTGAGTATATATAAACCTTTCCCCCTTTTCTAATTTTTTTAACAATTTGGAAATACTGCAATTCATTGATTTATACTTAGGAGACTTCTTTTATTTCATGCAAGACGTTTATATATATATATAAGCTAGAAGTTTAAAATTATTATAAGACTTATCTAACATTTAAATTGAGTTTTGTGTAGTACACACAAAAAACATATATCATTATACTACAAGATAAACATGATTTAATAAAAATATATCAACTAATGTATCATAAAAAATATATATATATATAATTATTACGTTTCAAATCCTATAAATTTCTTCCTTTTAAGAAAATGGGAAAAAGGGAAATCCTTTATACAAAATATACTTAATAAAACAATGATATCAAAATTAAGAATAAAACTGATCAACATACATTTTGTCCCATAAGGGCTTTATATTCGAGAATACCCTTATACAAAGCTAGCCTATTAGGTGGCATTGAGTCCTCTAATTTGCAACCATGTTCTTTCAATAATATTGTAGAAACCTTCCTCTCATGAACTTGCTTGTGCCTCTTGCGATATCTTTTGTTCTTTGATGATGGTTCTGTAACATCATTTGCAAATCTAACGCACTTTTTATTCCGATGAATTTTCTTTAAAATTCCTTAGTACCAATAAAATAAATAAATAAATTCACATATAATAATCAAAAATCAAAAATTAAAAATCATAATCTTATCAATCATAAGCTAATTTCAAGAAATGTTTATTTTAATTAACAGAAATAATAATAATAATAATAATAATTGGTTTTCTTTAAAATTACTTTGTACAAGAAAAATCAAAGAATTCTCACATTTAAATTAATTAAACATCAAGAATCATAGTCTTTACCAAGCTAATTAAATTCTAGAAATATTGATTGTTTTTTTTAAATAACAAAAATAATTAACAAGAAAGAAAACAAATATGTACCTCCCAATTCAGATTCAATATTTTTCATAAAATCAGAAAAGAGACGCTTGTGGACTTGATGACAAAGGAGAGCTATACTTCCTGAGACAGCAAAAACTGCTATAAATCCAACTCCTGAAGAATTATCCATCTTTTATTTATTATTTATTTTTTTTAGGAAAAGGAAGAACTTCAATTTGGATCAAAGATTAAGAACATGTTGTGATTTTACATACAATTAAATAAAAATTAATAAATATTTATTGGAATGATAAAAAAACATGAAACATTTCTAAGAATAAAAAAAAAATAAGAGAGGAAGATGAAGATTCATTGATATTATATAGTGTGGAAATTTAAGTAAATATGACTTTTAGATTGGACGTGATCATGTACCAAAAATAATCGCCTTTTGTTTTAGTTAAATATGAACCATTGAGAAATATGACTTAATTACCAAATTAAAACTACCTTTTTCTATTCTTCTAATTAAATTAGTCTTCCTACTATAAATAGACTTGCACTGTACTTATCTTACAAGAAAAAAATTAAGATAATTTATATTTAATATCACTTACGTAAAAACATTATAATTGGTTAAATAATTAATTTTTTAAGATAAAAATAAAAATAATTAATCCAACAAACCAGTTAAATTACATTATGTTAGTGAGGATATTAAATTTAGTAATAAAATAATTACTCCATATAATAATAACAAAATAACATTTTTCATATAAAATCGTAACTTAGGCCCCTGTATTTGAATAATTTATTTATTTTATTTAGAAGTGAAATATTAGAGATAGGATTGAAATATTAGAATTTTTGAACAAAACTACTTGAATAATTCGTACTTTAATTATTATTCGTTGTATATTATTACTTGAGTCCTAAAGCTAAAAGTTAGCATTTGAAGTTTTTATTTTTTATTATATTGTAATGAATATAAATAGTATTATTATGTTGTAAGATTATAAAATATACTGTTTAAATTTGAAAAATAGTGAGCACTTATATTGAATGAGTAAGCATATCCTATTAACTTGTGTGATTAATATTGTGTCATTTGCTGATTTTTTTAAAGACAAAAAAGAAAAATAAGTAAATTGATTATTTTACTTGATACTTACATCACAATAATTCATCGATTGTAATTAATAAATAAAAATTGTGGTTAATAATATTAATTTATTTAATTATGTAAAAATTATGAAAATTGAGTTACAATTATATCAAAAATTTAATCGTTGAGAAATAATAAAATAATAATATTATCGTAATAATTTTTATTATTATCATAATAATAAAAATTAATTAATATAATATAATTTTTTTTAAATAGTCCAAAACTGTGTTAAACTGAAATGATATTTTATTAATTGCTGCCCCTTCACTTTCACTCAGAATATGCGCCAACGAATATGGATCGAATTCCATTCTCCTACTATCACTTCATATCGTTTATAGAGTGTCCCTTATTCCTCAAATATTAAAATTTGCTATTAGATTTTATATGGTTCTCAATTTCATACCTCAGTTTTGATCTTCTGGTAATAATATTCTTCATTTTAATTACTCTACCATATATATATTTTCATTTCTATTCCGCAATATTTTTTTATTTGCAGTGGACGTTTGATTTGTGTTTTTTTTTCAGATGACTTTTTCTTAAGAATCTCAGCTTTTTGGGTATGTCAAATTGTCTTTGTAATTTCGTTCTAATGTTTGGTTGCTTAAAAAAGGGGGGGAAATGGGGAATTCGGAAATCGGCAATGAGCCATTTGTGTTTTTCTTAATTTTAACATTGTTTGTCGGATTTTAGACTACTCCTTTAGATCGCCATAGTTCGTTTCTGAAGCTTTTAGTCTGCATGGTAACCTTTTAAGCTTTTGATCTTTGCAATTTTAGGATTAAATCTATTCAAATTATTTTTCTCTACATTTTGCGTTTCTTCAATTTTCAAATACTCTCTTGAGTTTTAAAACCCTTTTTTTCTCATATGCCTCTCTGCAAACTATTTCCTACCATTGTTGCTTGACTTTGTGTTGTCTCAATTATGTGGGTAGAGTTGATGTGCGAGGATGATTCAGACAATGAGTAGGATACTGATGAATGAAATTTATTCAACCACCTAGAGGCCTTAGGATGACCTCTGCTAAGAGCTTAAGTTTTCAAGGTTTTATTATGGCTCTTATATCTTTAGGACATGATTTGATAGATGTATAAAAACAATATGAATTATTCTGTCAATAGTTTAAGTTTTTAGGAGAGTTGATTTCCCACAAATTTCAAACAGGTATCAGAATTGAGGTCCTGTGTTCATGGTCCAGTAACTTCAATTGTTGAATTACGAGTGTTTGACCTGCATGGTGTATATAAACAATATTGTGGAAGAGTGATAGATATATAAAAACAATGTTGGTTTTTCTCTCAATAACTTGAGCTTTTGGAGAGTTGGTTTTCTTACAACTTTTAACCGTTTTTTTTAACTAGTTTTATCTATAATTAACTAAAATCTTGGTGTTACACAGTTATTTTTTTCTAGATTTAAGTTGGATAGTTGCTACTCATATAATGATTGGGATCTTAGTTCATTTGCTAGAGAGAGAAAATTAAAGATTGAAGGATCCAACCACATACTTATGACTATTTTGATTATATTTAAGCTTAGGATCAAGTCTTCTTTTAGCAAAACCTTAAAAAGGCTCACACTTGGTCTATTTAGTTTAAAATTGGTAATTTTTATACTGACCATGATTTCCTTAATTGGTTAGAAATTGGTTTTCTTTCTTTGGTCCCGATACAAATATTTTTCCTGTAACAGTTATGAGTTCATTTGCTCGTATTGAAAACTTAAATAAAGATAAATCAGTAGATGGAGACCATACTGTTTTATTTTTCATCTCTCTCTACCAAACTCATGGATAATAAAATGGGATTACACTATTGCATTTAATGATTCTTTTCCCTGCCTTATGAGATGCTAGGCACCTTTGGACAAATTTCTGAACTTTGAACCTTCTAAAGTTTTCCAACTCTTAAATTATATTCCTACAACACTTGCAGATAATGACTTGGACAAATCAAAACTGAACTTAATTATTGACCAAATGAAATATAAAGGAAAAGGTGAGGACTACATCAGTAAAAAAAATTGGAAAAACCTTTTGCCTTAGTCTTAAGTAACTCTAGTAGTTCTAATGAAAAGCTAGATCTAGAGCCCTCTGATGCGAACCTCCACTTGGTGGTTATTGTCAGAACCCAGACAGCCCAGTTGATAGCAACCCATCGTGTACTATTGGACTCCACTTTCCTCAAAAGAATTTTATCCAGGACACATTTCCAAAAAACCGCCCCCTGATCACTTGTTTAAAGTTTCTTTATAAAAGTTGTAAATTATTAACATTGTATTGAGCTTGCTCTTATAATAAGAGGAGAAGATTGCTCATTGTTTGAGGCATCAGCTTTCTTTTGTATGTTTTCTTCCTTTTGTAAATTGTTTTGAAGCGTGTTCCTATTTTTTGTAAGATATTTCAGTTTGAGTGTTTGAGTAATAAAATTCTTTGGTTTTATCTCTAAATAATCTTGCATAGTAGATTCTCCAAACTATTTGAAACCACCTTGGTCATCTTGGTGGAAGTTTAACCAGTTGGAAAGCTAAATATGAACCTTGATAAGGTCTTCTGGAAGGTAAAGAAGGGAATTTGGTTATAAAGGTGGATCTCATGTGCTAAACAGAATGCTGGAAAATGTTTATGGGATTATGGGAGAAAATGGCTATTGGTGTGCTGATATTTACTGTTGTAATAACTTTTGTATGCTCTGTAAACATGGCTAATATTTTGGGACTGTTTTAGTTTAGATGGACTCGTCTTATTCTCATGGATAAAATGATGCTAACTTAATCAGCCTTGTATAACTAGACTTTATATATTAAAGAATTCTGTTTTCTTAGAGGGAAAAAAAAACATTGTCGATTTTAGAGAGCATTTGGGTGATTTTTTTTTCAATCGTTTGACAACAAATTGAACAGCGCTTTTTCAATCACTTTCTTGCAGTACAGTCAGTAGATTTTTCAGTATTGAGTCTCCCTTAAAAGCACTTATAAACAAATTCTGTTTAAACCACTTTTAGGATAAATCTCCCTTGCATTGCTGTGTTTCTAGATTTTTTACTGTACGAGCTAATGCTTCATAATATATGTGAAATTAATGGCCCTTTGATCCCAGAGATTTATCTTGTATTCAGTCACCAACTTAAGAATTATCGAGATGAGGTTTTTCCATAGTCGGTATTCTTAAATGAAATTAACTGATCAATACATTAGGTTTTTCTATAGTTTATTATAAACTTATGATGGGTTTCCCCTGAAAACAGGATAATCATGGATCGGCTTAAGTCTTCTGCCCGCCTGATGATAGTTTCAGATCTTGATCATACTATGGTAAGTTTCAGTAAGTTTTTGCTTAGCTATGGTCTAGTATATAATCTACTGTAATGGTTTCAGTGAGCAAAATTCTCTTCTTTGCAGGTTGATCATCATGATTCTGAGAACCTTTCTCTGCTGAGGTTTAATGCTTTGTGGGAAGCAAATTACCGTCATGATTCACTGCTAGTTTTCTCAACAGGAAGGTCACCCACACTTTACAAAGAGTTGAGGAAAAAGAAACCAATGTTGACTCCAGATATAACTATTATGTCTGTGGGAACTGAGATAACATATGGTAACTCAATGGTGACTGATAATGGTTGGGTTGGAGTTTTAGATAAAAAATGGGATAGGAATATAGTCGCTGAGGTGGCAAGAAACTTTTCTGAGCTAACTCTTCAGGTATATTATGTGCAATGTGAATATTGCTTTGTTGACCATTTTCTCTGGCCATTATTGCATTGTCTTTGCTCTAATAATTTTGACTACGGGTGGCAAATGATGTCCGCTAACTTGTTTGTGTCATGTTATCATGTAAATTTAACTTTTTCATCAAGACCTTTAAGAGCAAAAAAAAAAATTTTGTTATCAATTATGACTAGAAATTTTTTACGTGTTAGGTTAGTGGGTTGTGTCTGTTTTGCCACCTTTAGTTTAGACCCTGTGATTAAGTAATGTTTTGATTGAATTTGAAAATTTGGTCTCTGAATCCTAGCTCTTAACCTTTGTTTTCTTTGAATGCAGGCCGAAACAGAGCAGAGACCACACAAGGTTAGCTTTTATATTCAGAAAGACAAAGCTCAGGCAGTTACACAGGATCTATTAGGGATGTTGGAAAAGCGTGGGGTAAGTCTTTAAGTCAATTAGTCTAGCATGAATTCTAGATCTTCAATAAAAATTGCTTTTCATCCATATAAATTTATTTTTGATAGCGGTGTGTTCTTCTTCTTGCTGTTATTTTTGAACTTTTGCTTTAATGTTGTCAGTTGGATGTCAAAATAATCTACAGTGGAGGAATGGATTTGGATATATTACCACAAGGTGCTGGCAAAGGAAAAGCGCTTGCGTACTTGCTAAAAAAGTTTAAGATTGAAGGGAAGTCACCTGCTAATACTCTTGTTTGTGGTGACTCTGGAAATGATGCTGAACTTTTTAGCATCCCTGAAGTATACGGAGTCATGGTTGGTGGTCTCTCTTGCTCTCTTTAATACTTTGACCTATCATCTCATTCGGAAACAAAGCTGTCTTTAGTCGTCTTCTTCTTCTTCTTTATTTCTTTATTTCTTTCTTTCTATTTTATTATTTATTATTGTTGGTTTTGGTTTGATATTCACCCATTATTCAGGTCAGCAATGCCCAAGAAGAATTGTTGCAGTGGCATGCACAGAATGCTAAGGATAACCCTCGGATAATTCATGCAACAGAGAGGTGTGCTGCTGGAATCATTCAAGCTATAGGTCACTTTAAGTTAGGACCAAGTTTAGCTCTCAGAGATATTGCAGACTTTTTTGACAATAAGCTGGAAAATGTGAATCCCGGCCATGAAGTAGTTAAATTTTACTTGCTCTATGAGAGATGGAGGCGTGCAGAAGTTGACCACTCAGAGGTTTATATGGCCTGTCTTAAAGCAAATTGTGTATGTATAGACTCTCCTCTTTTTAATGCGCAATCACTGCATGGCATCTCGACACTATACAATGATAAATTTTTATATACAACAGCCCTTCCGCTTTAGTGTCCATTGATCTCACTCGAAAACAAAAATATTTAAGCTTTTCAACGGTAATAATGCAAAAGGGTCATATGTTCTTATGTTACTTAGACTCTTCATATTTCGTAAAGTATTCGTGTCTAATCGACATCACATTGACATAGATATGGGTATTGAGACACTCTAATTTGGTGTAAATTTATAAAAAAATTAGAAAAATTGACGTGTCCGATACCCAAATATGTATCAAAAATTTACAACTCTCGGTCAAATAACATAGATACGTTCTATGGAAGATTTTATTCTACATAACATTTGTACATATATGCTTCTTTGGAGAAATGCCTCCTCTATGTATATGCTTTTTTTTCTATTTTTACTTGTTTGTACTTTATAGCTCTCCAATTTAAGCTTTTGTAAAATTTATACATTAAGATTATGTTTGGTTGACAATAATAATAATGATTCAAGGTATTTTTGTATTTAGTTTTACTGTTAATTTGAAATGAAATGTAGAGCATTCCAACAGTAACGTAACATGAATCCTCGTTCCTCCTTCTCTTAGGGATATGCTAGAATGTTTTATTTTCCTCACACATTTGTATAGTTATTTATTATTATTTTATCTTATTTAAAAATCAAAAAAGTTCTAATTTTACTTCATTTATAATTTTATAAATTTTACTTTAATATTCATTATTATTTTGATTACATTGATCAAACAAATATAGTAATAGTGATGTTTTAATGGAATTCAATTCTTATTATCATTTTTATTCCTATTATGTTTTTATTCTACTAACCAAATATAACCGAAATGTTCTTTAATTGGGATATCAATCTTTAACCATATTTTTATCAGGATCCATCTGGTTCCTATGTCCATCCTTCTGGTGTTGAACAATCTCTCACGGACTGCATAAATGCAATGAGAACTTGCTATGGAGATAAACAGGGAAAAGAATTCCGTGTTTGGGTGGACAGAGTATTGCCAACACAAATTGGTGTGGACACATGGTTGGTAAAGTTCTACAAGTGGGAATTGTCTGGTAGGAGCTACCATCTTTATCTAGCTTGGTATTCAAGCTATTGAACTTATTCTAGTCCTGTTTCGTCAATTTTTAGTTTTGCCTTTTGATTATAAAATGCAGATATGTTTTCTTTTTTAAATATAACGGCTGTTGCCATATTTATTCCTTCTAGTTAATTAGCTAAGATGTGAACATATTGCATGTAGTGCTTAGCTTGGTTTATACATTCGTAATTGGAAAAAATATTAATGGGCATGAAAACGCAATCTAGACATACAAGGATGCTGCAATTATGAATTTCTGATGGCAACATTAAGGTTGGATTTGTGCCCATCAAAAGCTTGACTTAATAACGATTACATCCCAAAGATGCAGAAAAATATAAGCTGGCTATATCTCTTGGATCTTACATTTTTTATTATAAATATTTCCCCCCTTTTTTGGTTGTCTAGCTTGTTTTACTTTTCACAATTGCTGACTTCTCTATCCGCATTAGTTCCATCTGTTCCTGATGCTCATCATGAACATTTCACCGCATAAGATATATTCTGCCAACATTATTCATTCTCTGCGACAGAATGATATTTCATGTTTAAACAAATGCATCTATGTCTGCTCTCTACTGACTTTCTTGAGCTTTTGTAGGTAACGAGCAGCAATGCTGCGTGACAACTGCCCTATTAACTTCTAAGGTGAGACATGATTTTGTGCATTTATGGCGAATAAGTATGATGCCTGGGTTATGATCATGGAATTTATAAGATCATGCTATTGGGTTTCAGGATGCTAGTGTTACTGGTGTGTTTTCTTTGATGCATGTGCATCAGACATGGTTGGAAGAATCGGAAGGAAAAGATTCATCTAGCTGGCTCTTCTAAATCACTGCTCATATAAAAAAAAATCAAGAATTTCATTTAGTTTTATATATGCTATAGAAATAAACGTCACTTGATTCTCTACTGCTAATTTTGAAGTTTTTACAACACATACTGAATGTTGACCATTAAAATGGCTCAGTTCATGATTTGTTTTGGGCATCAAGAGTAAATATCTTTCTCTAACAGCTGTGCTTCTGATATTGTTTTTCCAGTAAATGAAGATCGAAATAGGTTGAACCTAAAAGCCTTTCGTTTTTTTGTTCCAATGATTATCTTCACTTCGATCAACTCCTCAAATTTGGGTGCGTACATTTTGTTTGTCAAAACGCGTATCATTTTTGTTTCTGTGTCTCTAGTTCATATGCTTTTCCAAACAGTAACTTAAAATTTACATTTGATTTGCATCATTTTAGTGCTCACCCTGAGTATCACTGCACGATAAGACAATTGGCACAATTTATTTTTTGTTTTTTTAATTTTTCAAGTGATTTTTTTAATCATGTATATTAAATAATAATTTTTTATTTTAATTTTTACATTTTTAAAAAAATCGCTTCTAAAATATAGAATGATTCATAAATTTTTAAAAATAATTTTTTAAATTAGATGGATTTTTTATTTTATTTTCACGATATATAATATATCTAGAAAGAATTAAATCTTGACTTTTGAATAAATAAATACTAGAAAAAATGATTAAAAAATAAATTAATAAATAATAATAAAAATTCTTAATTATTTAAGTTATTAAAAATAATTTTATTATTATTTATTAATTTATTAAAAATAATAACGAGAAAACATAAAGTTTTATCAAATTGGATTTTTATTTTTTTTTTATTATCAAATAATCGGTGATTATTTTTATAAATAAAAAATAAAAAATCATAAAATAAACTATTTAATAAAAAAGCATTAATCAAATTAAACTCAACGCACATCTCTTTTGATATTTATCGAATTTCAATATTGCATTATCTGTTTTTCCAACAAAGTATTTTTATTATAACCTACAACTAACTTGACAATTGTCCGGCTTAACTCTCATAATTGAACTAAATCACGATCAAGTAGTGTCATTTTTGTTGTTGTTGTTGTTGTTGTTTTTCCCCATTACATGCGTAAAGTTTAGTTTTCATTATCATTAACTTGAAGAAGTGTCTAATTAAATTTTGGTTGGTAAGGTTGTTGTCTTGTTAAATTTTAATATTGTTTTCTTTTCAAATAAACACTTACACACACTCACAGCCATAAACACACCGAAAGGTTTGAGTATTCTAATCATGGGTTATTCTAGTTTACAAAAAGATGTAAGATACATCATATAATTTTGAGCTATTAGATTTTTTTTAAGTTAATTTCATTCATAAGAATTTTTTTCGAAAAATAAATTCAAATTTAATAGTTATACAATAATACATGATGAGTACTGGGTAGTGGATGTTGTTAGAATTTTCCTTCTAATCATATATGTAATAATAAACATTTTTTAGGGTTATACAAGGAGAATTTGCCCTAAATTTAAATATTAATTTCTTTTGCTATGATTTTATATGATATATTTATTTTATATGATTTTATTTTTAATCTTATAAATATATATATATATATAGTATTTTTAAAAGTACAAAACATATATTTTTATGTTGTGCGAAAAATAACGTATATAAATCGCATGATAAGAGTTAAAAATAAAACTCGTGAACTTATATTGTGTGAAAAATAATATACATAAATCGCATGATAAGAGTTAAAAATAAAATTGTAAAAGAGATTATATTATCATGTTAAACTTAATTTTTATTTGAAAAAAACATGAAATCATGTCTATTTTAACTCAAAAAGTTACATATTTTAATTACAACGCTTGAATTGAAAATAAGTTTAGTGGCTCATCTTCACAATACTTACTCAGAAGTAATAATTCAACATTTAATATATTTATGTGATATTTTATATTGAAAAAAATAAGTGTAATAAATTTTTTTAAAATGTATAATAATCCATAATTTTTTAAATTAATATCAATAATATTAGTAAGAAGTTACGTGTCATTTAATAAAAAAAAAACAATGTATAATTTTTCTATAAAACTCTTTTAATAAGTTTTAAGAAAGAAGAATGATTCTAACGATAAAGTCGTGATATTTCATGTTAAATTTTTGGACTGTGGATTTTTTATAATAATAGTATAAGAATTAGATTTAAAGTGTGCTATTATTTTATTTATAAAAATATAATGGCTGGAATATAATTTATTTTATGTTTTGGTTTTTTTGTCTCCATATTATACTTAATGTAGATAGCTTTGCTTAGTGCCGTGCACGGTGCACCTATACACTGGTTTAGTAAATCACAAGTTGCAAATACGTAGGCATGGAATATAATTTTGTTGATATTTTATTTTTTTAATTAAAAATTAGGGATAAATGTGGTAGGATTTTTTTCCATTAAAAATTTGGTTTAATGCTCTAAATTAAAAATATATTTATTAATTCTTTTATTTATAAAAATAATATATATTAATCTTTTTTTTTATAAAAAAAAGTCATATAAAGATTTTTAATAGTATTAATACATATTTTATTGATAGATTTTTTATAAAAATAATATTAAGAGTATTATTGAAATGTAAGATGATAGGATATCTTTAATAATTTTAAATTAATAATATATTTTTTTACATATTTTTTTAAATTAAAAAAAATAAAAAAAATATTTTTTAATTTAAAGAATTAAATAATATATTTTATATAAATAAAGAGGATAAATTTACTACCATCAAATTATAATATTTAAATCAACCTTTAATATCACCACTTTAATATCTTATCAGAATTTGCTGCATTATTTATAATAAAAAATGATTTTGCCACGTAATATCCCCACCGCCCTTTCTCTCATTCTCTCTCTTCTATTTATCACCATCTTCATATATTTATGGATTTTCCTTTTTTTCTTTTTCATTTTCTGTTTTGTATCTCTAGAGGGCTTCTCTGATTCGGATGCTTTCAAGCTCAATCTGCAGCAATTCATGGGCGTTCTTTGAAACTCTTCACCCATTTTCTGAACCATACCCATTTCATCAATGGAAGAGGTAAGCCCAAAATTATTTTCCCATTTGTTCTTAAATTAAAATTTATGTTAATATTTTTAAAAACACCTTTCTGTTTTAAATTTGTAAATTTCCCGATGGGTTTTTTATTATACTTGTGGGTTATTACGATTAAATTTCTTATCTGGGTTCAATACAATCGTGCGTTCATGTGTGCCTGATTTTATATAATTCGTGTATTTATTTATTTATTTGTTTTATTATTATTTTTGTTTCTATTACGTTTAGTCCGTGGAAAACATAATTGGGGAAGGAAAAAAACTAGAAATCAAATGTAGGATTTTTGAAGTCTTTATATTGAACTATATTACATTTAAATTGGTTAAACTATATCATTAGTCACCAAGCTTCTACTAAATTCACGTATAGATCCCAAAATTTTAAATTGTATGATTTAGTCCTTAAATTTTTATAATCTCACACATATTTCCCTTAAATTTTAAATTGTATAGTTTAGTCTCAAACTTTTAAATTTACACATATAAGTCTCAAAATTTTGAATTACAAATATGTATTTTATTAATAAATCTAGGACTTATGTATAAAGTTTTAGAAGTTTGGGATATGATGTAAAAATTTAGGGACCTATATATGAAGTTTTAAAAATTTGAGGACTTGTGTGTAAATATAGTAAATGTTTGGGGACAAATGGTGTAGTTTAACCTTAATTTTTTTTATTACGGTCAAGGGGTTTTATTATTTCAAGTTACTTTCTGAGTTTCTAGTGTGGATTTTATCTGCTTTGGTTTGATGGGTTAGAGGATCAAATGCATATTTGTTTTGAAGTAAAATTGTAATGTAGATATAAATAATATCTCCAACAATTTCACAGGAATTTTCAGTAGCTGAAGCCAATGAGTCAGGATTAAGTCTAATTGAAATGAGTTTTTCATTAGCTAGTTATGAAAGACATGTTATCTTTCTAAGAAATCTAAATGTCTTTTTTGCAATTGTATTTAATTTCAATTTTCTTGCCGAAATTTGGTAGTTATAAAAATTGATGACTCTTTCCTTGGGATTTAAGCTGTTGCATCTATTAAATGCTAAACTAATAAATATATCAACTGTAAAATTTTGCATCTATGTTAAAATTGTAATTAGTGTCTTTGTTTGAAGGTTTCGGGAATAAAAGAATCAAAGGAGAATGGAAGTCATTTGATATCACCTGCTGCCTTTGTAGAAGGAGGAATACAAAATGCCTGTGATGATGCTTGCAGCATATGCCTGGAGGAATTTAGTGATAGTGATCCTTCAACAGTTATTCACCCCCTCTCTCTCGCTTGCTCTCCATCTTTGCTATATGCATATAGACACACACAAGTCACAATATTTGCTTTGGTAGGATACTTTTCTAATCCACGGGGAATGCCTTTATTTGTGTCTTGCCTTGCAGTTGACCACTTGCATGCATGAGTTTCACCTCCAGTGCATTCTAGAATGGTATGGATAAATGATTCTGTCAAATCTTATCCATTTTTTATTTACTTAACCTTTTATAGATTTGCAAACCTTAAAGGTCTTTTTTTTGTTAAGAATTCTGTTGAAGGTTTGAATACCCTATATATACGATATACGTACCAAAATACTATCTGAAAATTATTAATTACAATGCAAATCTTTTTTTATAATTGATATGAAAAATGAAAGAATTGTTGTGAATCGATTCAACCGTTGCCTGGATAATGGGAAATCAGCTGTGAGTGTTTTATTTCCTTACTGTTTTATTCTCTGGATAAATGGATGATGCTATATAACTCAGCTCTTACTGCAAAAGTAGCTTCTTATTGACTTAACAAATTTGTATTCTTGGGTTTGGTATAACATCTAAGAAAACAGTCTCACATTGTACTAATGCTTGTATTCTTGATTCTTGTGTATAAGTTTTCTTTTTCTTTGTTTTTTCCCTTGATTATCTCTCTCTATCTCATTCTCGCTCATGTGGAATGACACACTCTAGTCCATGCAAAGAGGCCAAAGTTTTTTTCTTGGGTTTGGTATAACTTTTAAGAAAACAGTCTCTCATCATTCTTGATTCTTGTGTATAAATTTTGCTTTTCTTTATTTTTTCTTTGCTTATCTTTCTCTATATCTCATTCTCACTCATATGCAACGACACACTCCGGTCAATGCAAAGAGAGGTCTGATGTGCACGCTTTAAAACAATTAGAGCATGCTTGTTAGACACTATTAAAGACCCTAACTATATAATTTTTATACATTTATGTGTTTGACTGTGAATTAAGATCGTATTGTACAGCATAAAAATTATATAGTTATATAGAAATTTAGTACCAATAGTGTGTGTCGGCGTAAACTGTACTTGACACTTTATTTAGCCTATCTGAAATTTCAATTTTAAAATTATGTGTCTTGATTTTTTCTTTTATCTCAAATTAATTTTTTGTTTTTATTTTTAAAATGTAAGAAAAATATAAAAATAAATTAAATATTGATTTAAATAAATTTTTATAACCAAATTATTTTGATAGATAATAAAACTACATAAAAAATTAAATATTATTTTAAATATAAATTATTTTATAAAATATTTATCATTAATCTTATCCGACTATATAATGTAAGTTACCATCAAACATTGTACAAAATAATTATAACACAATTTAATTACAATTCAATCTATTATAATTATACTTGTTCAATTTGATGCCCCAAACATGCTGTATATGTACTTGAATGTGTTAATTGTTTGTTATTACAAGTCTACCTTACCTGTGCTTTTAAAACAATATCCAAGACAAATTGTTATAGTTGCAAATTGTTAGGATGAAATATCTTTGGATTCTTACGGTAAACTTTATTTGCAGGTGCCAAAGAAGCTCACAGTGTCCCATGTGCTGGCGACAAGTTAGCCTGAAAGATTCTGGCAGGTTCATTTTTTGGTTTTTATTTTTTCTTCATTGCCGTCAATTTTATCAATTTCAATGGCCTTATCTACTGTTTATTATGGCAGTCAGGAGTTACTTGAGGCAGTAGTAGAAGAGAAGAACTTTAGGGTTACTCCAGCAAGAAATACAGCTATTTTTCACCACCCCACTCTTGGTGATTTTGAATTGCAGCATGTGTGTTATCTGCCAGTGGCTTTTCTCTCTCTCTCTCTCTCTCTCTTAAACCTCTAAAAACTCTATTTGGTTTCTGAAGATGTTGCAAATTACTTTCATTTTTCTGTCATTCAAAAAGGAAAAAACAAGTATACCCATTGTTTTCAACCAAAAAAAAAAAAAAAAAGTAGACCCATTATGTTTTTCTTATGTTATACGCATCTTGCATGCAGCTGGCTAATGATGCTGATCTTGAAGAAAGAATACTTCAGCACTTGGCAGCAGCTGCTGCAATGAGAAGGACTCGTCATGCTGGTAGAAGGGAAGGCCAAAGAAACCGCTCCGCTCCTCATGGTCATCCTAACTTCATGGTATTTTCTGATGATCAAGGTGCTCCTTCTACTGGTCCTGTTTTGGTCTCCGGAGGGAATACTGAACTAGTTCCAATTGCAGTAGCTTCATCTACCCATCTCCAATCTGGTTTGGATGAACCATCTCAACAGATTTACCAGTTTCCTTCTGTTCAAAATAATCAGAATTCTTCCTCGGCATCTGTTTCAAATTTCATGCAGACAAATCGTCATAGAACTTCCTCTCTAAACCAGTACTCTCTTTCTTCCCCAACCTCCTCAAGTGATATTTATGTGGATTACTTTGGATGAATTTCTATTATATATGCATACATCTTTATTTACGTTACTGTCATCATTGTTAAGGAGTTCACCTAATGAAGAGAGAGCGGGACCATCAGACTTTCAGTCATTTCCAGAGTCGCTGAAATCTAAATTTAGTGCAATGTCAATGAGGTATGCAATATGAAATAGCCATTGCAATACTTGGTATTCCCTTGGCATATTTGGCGAATTTTATTTGCCTTTACATATCCATTAACTGGTTAATCTGCAATTATTTTGTCATGTTTGTAATTAAAGATACAAAGAATCATTTTCAAAAAGCACAAAAGGGTGGAAAGAAAGGCTGTTCTCTCGCAGCAATTCCACGTCAGATGGTTCCGAAGTACGGAGAGAAGTCAATGCAGGAATTGCCAGTGTATCTCGTATGATGGAGCGCCTTGACACTAGAGAAAACGATAGACCTGCTGCTCCAGCTCATATAGAAAATAATTCAGTGAATGGCTCTGTTACAGATCAGAGCAGCCAATACAGCACAGAAAGTCATGGAGAAAACTCATCGGCAAATGTCAAACCCCGAGCTACTCATGCTGCAAGTTCGTCTAGAAGTTGAAAATTGTTTAAGTAAAATCATCTATCATCAGCTTTTCAATTTTTGAAGGTGAGTTATGTTGCCTACCATCCGATATTCTTTTGTAAAATTTTGATTTGAAGGGTCAAATTGCGGGACTTTTTTTTTTTTTAAGTTTAAGCAAAAGTTTGCCCAAAATTGCGGTTAGACTGTATGTTACTCATTTACAGGTACCCAACATTTTCCTTCCAAACCCGGGATTTGTAAAAGTTGTTTTCTGTTTGCTACTGGTTGATTCAGGATGCTAAAGAATTAGTTAAGAAACATGTTAACTAGCAATATTATTGTTTATGCCTAAATAGAGTTACAGTACAATTGTCATGACATGTTAAGTGATGAAAGAACAGTAAACTAATACTTTGCATGAAGAACCATAATCTAAATTATCTTTGACTAAATTGTTTTTAGTCCTTTTCTTCATAGATGAGAATGCAGTGGAGGAGATGCTTTGCTACACAGAGCCAGCCTTTGGGTATGAATAGTCATCGTATGGGTGTTAGTGATGGTGATCCGAATCAAAAGTTGGAGAAAATCAAAAACGAAGAGGCTCAATCTGGAGAGACATATATAAATGAATGTATCTGTAAGTAAAGGTTTTTATATAAAGGTAAATATGAAGTGCAAACATGTTTTAAACATGTTTATGGAGTCAGATCAGTAATGTTTTTGTATGCCCAAAGCTTCATGCAAACCTGTTTTTTATTAAAATTTATAAACGCATTTTTATTTGAATTGTTGATGTTTTATAAACAAATCTATTTTAAAAAATAAATTGCAAGTGGTTATTAGAAATATCATAAGTTCATAACTAGATATGAATTGTGATTAGATCACAAAATGAAATAATTGGAATATAAAAAAGATAGACATAATTTTATTCCTTTTTAACTTAGCTGTCATCAGTTAGCTGGGTTGTCGTAAAGGTTTGATATATTAAGAGATTTGTAAAATATCATATCAAAAAGTTATTTTTATCATTTTATAAAATAAAATATCAATAAAATAATATTATTTTATTTAAAATATTAATAAAAAATGTGTTTGTTATTTTTTATAAAAGTAAAAGACAAAATGATATTTCTTTTAAGGGATTAAATGACCTTTTTAATTTAATGAGGACCCGCACGACATTTATTCTCTTATATAAATATTCTAATCGTAGAATCTTACCTTTATAACTTTACTAGAAACACATTCATTTAAAAGAATTCTTACAGAAAAAAGAAACTTATTCATTTAAAAGAACTAGTCACTTGCACTAAAAAAATTATATTTATGAATTAACTAGAAAATTATTTTTATTTAGGATAATGTATTTTATATTATAATGTTTTAAATAAATCATAAAAATAATTATCCATAATATGTAATTTATTTTTAATACTGATGTTTTATTTTTCTATTTGAATATTTGGGTTTTATATTTTTGCAAGTCAAACAAAAAGTCATACAATAGGCAAATAAAATAATTTTTTGGATCAATGTTTCATGACAAAAAATATGTAATATATGTTTGAAAAAATTAAGTACAAAGTTTATATATTAAATCATTGGCAGTTATTATAAATGTTGTGAAACAAATAAATTTTAACTATAATTAATTTGATATCTTTTTTAGCATTAAAAATTATATATTTTATCACAATAAATATCATTTAATATATATAAAAAAATCTTCAAAAAATCTCAAAACAAATTTAGGAAAATCCCAAAATAAATTATGATTATATTGTCCGGTAAGTTAGATATATATATAAATGACTGGTGTTAGGTTAAAAGAAAGAAAGATACATTAAAATAATTATACGTGTTAATTTTATAAAGAAATTAAAAAAAATGTGATTAAATGATTTTTTTTGTTATTTGTTATTTCATAAATAATTAATTTTAGTTAATAACATTAAAATTTTAAAAAATTGGTCGAAATAATTATATGAATATATAATTATTTTAATTTTATATAAAAGAAAATTACGAAATTATGATTAAATAATTTAAAATAAAGTCTTTTAAAATTATAGTTTTTAATTATTATTATTTATTATTTTAAGAAAAATTAATTTTAATTAAAAAATATTAAAATTTGAAGAAATATGGTCAAAATAATATATGTAATCTATAACATTTTAAATTTTATAAAAAAATATGAAAGGGTGATTAAATAATATAGAATTATTATATTTTTATTTATTGTTAATTTTGTTTAAAATTATTAAATTTTTAAAGAAATATGACCAAAATAATTTTATTTAAATTAATTTTTTAGAATTTTGTAAAAAGAAAAGTAAATTATGAAAGGATGCTTATATTTTAAGTGAAGTTTTTAAAATTAATTCCTTATTAAATCATTATATATTATTTACTATTTTAAATAATTAATTTTATTGAAAAAGAATTAAAAAATATTATAATGGGGTGATTAAATAAGGCTGGGATTTTGGGAATTATTTTGCCTGCATTCAGTAGATACTTAAATTATTTTGTTTTTCAAGAGATATTTATATCACTTTTTATAAATATGAGATATTTTAGTTATTTTTAAATAATAAAAAATTATTTTATTATTAAAAAATTCTTATATAATAATAAAGTGTAATGGGAATATTTTTTATTTTATTTTAATATTTTAAAATTGAAATTGAATAGTAAAATATTTTTATTTTTAAACTATTTTATAAAATTTTCTATATTCCTTTTGGATACTTCTATGTATCGAATTTTCTATAAGTATTGTGCTTGAATTGAAAATGTGTATTTTATAATATCATAAAGAAGGGTTCTGAGGTAGAAAATTACAAAATCAATGGTGTTTGAACCACACATATGAGTGATGTATAAAAATTTGATACACGAATTTTATATATTTTAAAAAAACTTAAGTAGATGAATAAATTTGTAAAAAACGATAAGTATATTTCTAAGATTGGTATAAATAGTAATTACGTGATTTTAAATAATTTAATAAAATTGTTAAAAATAAAAAAAAATAAACCTAAATATTATGTCACAAAGTTTTAGTTTCAATATATCTTAAACTAATAACTTAATTTAAAGATATATTCAACAAACATTAGACAAAAAATATTTAATAGAATTTATGAGATAGATTAATTAATTAATTATGTTTGTTCAATACTAATTCAATTATTAAAAATATAAATTGATATTATTGATTTTTTTTGTATGAGAATGTATTAGGACCTAAATTCTTTGTTAATAAAAAATTAATTAATTATTAAATATGATTTATTTATAAGAAAATAAAAAATCATGTACATAATTTATACTCTCATTCAAGCTATCAAAAAGTTGAATTTAAGATTGATGCATTTAAGAACTAATTTTCATATTTTAAAATTTGATACATAAAATGTGTGGTTAATATCTTTTCAAATTTTAATTATTATAATTTTTTTAAAATAAATATAACTCAAATACAAATAATATCAAATCAAATCTAAAATCTAGTATTACTTTAAATCAGATTCTAATAATCAAATCATAAATTTCACTTTCATATTTTAAGTTTAGTATGACAAACATGTGTGATTATATTTTTCTGTAACAAAATTTGTAAAATTCTTGGATGAATGAATAAATAAATATCAATTTATTTTATAAAAATGTTTTCACTAAATTAATATGTCATAAGTATAACAACATTGCTAATATCTCATAATATTTTTAGCCAAACATATTTATAATTAATAAATGATGAGAATATTTAAATAACATTCAGAACATCAAATAAAATTAATTTAAAAATAAAAGAATATATTTAAAATTTATACCTTAAACATATCCTTTTAAGTATAGAATTTTAGTACTAATCTATTGTTTGAAAAACCTCTAAATAAATTTACCAATATTGTTTATTAAATTGAAGAGTTATTAGATAAATTAAATTTATTCAACTCTCTAATTTAGAAAAAAACTTTAAAGAAAAATTATAAAAACTAGAAAATCTAAGAGAGATCTAAGAAAGAGGTGAGAGGGATACAAAATAAAACAGGGAAAAAGGGTTTATATAGGTTTAGAAAATGCTACAAAAAAAAAGAGAAATGTGGATCAAAGGATCTTAAATTACGTCACACAATTTTCACCACCATGACATGCATTGATTTGACACACATTTTATTCACGATCCAAGGCTCTCACACCACGGCACATTCAAACTTTGTTGTTACACACGTTAAACTATATTTCTAGAACTCCTTTTTGCTCCACCCCTTTACAAACTTGATTGGTTCATATGTAAAGCTTTATATATGTTATCTTTTATATTCTTCTTATTTGCAGTTTAGTGCTTTTAGGTATGATTTTTCATGATTGGTTCATATGTAAGGCTTTATATATGTTATCTTTTATATTCTTCTTATTTGTAATTTAGTGCTTTTAGGTATGATTTTTCATGTTTGTATCGATTGGATCATTTTGAAGCCAAAAATATTAGAATAAATAAAATATAACCTTGATTTCAAAAAAATAGATTTGGTGAAATGATGATAAAATTATATAATTATAAATCTATTTTGTCATTTAAAAAGTACATAAAATCATGTAATATTTAGTACTTTTCAAGCACTCATCACAACCTCTAACCAGTTTATTATTAGCCTCTAGTAAGAAAAGACAAAAACTAAATAAATTAAATTATCCTAAATTATTTTGTAGCTTGATAGTGTTGCATTACGTATATAAAAAACCTTTAAACTCATAGGTTGTCATAGTGTTTAAGTCTTGTGAAGACTTTCAGTAATGATACAACAAACATCAAACTAAAATGTAAAAATTTAAAAGTAATAACAAAAATAAACAAATAACAAACTAAAATTTTAACAAAATAAATAATTAAAATAACAAAATAACAAAATAAAATAGTAAAATTTCTCATGCTCTTAATCTCTTTTGAGTTCACAATTAAAATCCAAAACATAAGTAAATTGACGTTCTAAAGATTCATAGTTTATGGTAAAAATTAGTCGAAACTCATAAATTCATAGTCCATATGATATTAATTGAAAAATCTTATTTATTGCAAATGTGATTAAATGAGACAAGTAAAAATATAAAAATAATGAAAAATATTAAACATTATTATTTATAATGTAAAAACTTAATTAGGAAAATGATAAAATATCATGTTTAAAATGGGGTATATTAGAACTACAATGTAAATGAAATTGAATGAGGTGATATATATTTAAATTAATTTGGATAAGTTTGAACCATAAATATATTAAGAATATTAAATGAGATATGATATAAATCACTCAATATCTCAATGTCACGATAGTAAACCCAAGTGAAATTTAGGAGAGAATTTTACATACAATGTAGCAAAGATATATGGTGAAACAGAATCATCTTATTTTTTCATTTTTATTAAAAAAACGTTAAAAGTAGAGATGAGATCAATGACTGATATTAATAAGGGATATATAATTTGTTGTATGTAAATTTTTTTTTGTAATTTAGAAGTGGCATGGCAAGTACAAAGACCAAAATTTTACATATAATTGAATTTTGAAAATGTTTTGAAAATTATCACATTGTATCCTTTACATTTTTCTTTACTTCTTGAATTAAAAAATCCATTTTCCTTTCTTTCTTCCTAGAAGAAGGCTTTATCTTCCAACTCTTCTGGTGCATTTCATCGTAGTATTTTTGAGATTTTTAATCATCTTATTTCAAATTCAATCATCTTTCAATTTTTTTCTGCAAATTATTCACTAATTCAAAATAACATTTTTTTCATATAAAGATGGGTTCAGATGAAGGAAAAAAATGATGACCCAAGTTTATTATCTTTTCATAAGATACATTAAAACTAATATGTTAACAGTATGTGGTAAGGTCTATAAGTATAATAAAGTGAATGTTAATTTTCATCATCTTGGTTTTCTCCATAATAGTGATACTTTTGTTCAAAGTGTCCTTCAATTTTGTATGATTTAAGTGATCTATTACTTAAATGTTAGTATTTATTATGTGAAATTAATCTTATATGATCCTGTTTGTACTTAATACTCTCAACTCTTTTTTTAGCCTTCACAAATAGTATATGTGAATATCTCTTCTAGATTTTATATGCTCAAAATACTATCAATTATAAAGGGGTTATGCTAACTAATATATGTTCTTTTAAATCTTGTTTTCACAAGCTATCGAATAAAGTTTTGGAGTTATAAATCTTCCTAAGCTTTTAAGAATAATATTGAATTGGTTGTTCTCCTAGCAACTTATCTTTATATGTATGTATCTATGTTGTTCATCTTTTAGCTAGATTATCATTACATAATCAAGCTTAGGACATTATTTCTTATGTTATTTTACCTCAACAAGTGATTGTTATTCTTTATAATAAACTTTTTAATTATTAAATTAATGTTTTAAAGAGAAAAAAAATTAAAAAATGCATATAATATAATCTAAATGGTTAATATTTTCCCTTATATTTGAAGTGTTAATCAATATTGTAAGAAATTCTTCAAAGAATAACTCTCTTAAAAGATTAAACTGTTGAAAGAAGTATCAACATCGTTTTTATACATGAGTTTGAACACACAGAACTTTCAAAAGACTCATATCATGTTGAAGAAGTGTTAAACACCAATACTCCTAAAAGCTTAAACTTGTAGGAAATTGACCTAACATTATATTTATAGTCTTAAACACCCTCCTTCAATTGTATGTTATTTGTCTTTGTAAAGATCAATTATTTGTAACTTCTTCAAAGTGAGTTTTCTTGTTTTATTACAAAGTCCATAAACTTAAAGTTTTAATTTAATTTTGAAAATTATCGAGAAATTTGACCCAATTTTTTTGATGCTATTATACAAAATAATGCAAATTTATATCATATCTTTCATTAAAACAACCAAAACTAAAAAAATTAATATATTTATGATTCTTCCAAGAAATTATCTCTTCCCAATTTTCTAATTTTCGAAAGACTAAAGCCTTTCGATTAATGTTTCAAAAATATATTTCATTCTCGTTATTGTTATTAATAATTAACATGATTTAAATATTAAAAATTTAACAACTAATAAGATATTTATTTTTAAAATATTTCCTAAATATGATATTTATTTTTAAAATATTTCTTAAATATGATATTAAATTTTAATATAAAATATAATAATTATAATTCTAAGATATTTTTCACCTAAATCTAAGCTTGAAACTCAAATATAAAATAATAATTTGATACGATAATCTATCACACTTTCAAAACTCGACGTCAATGACCCGATAGCTCTTTCCTCTTCGACTGCTCTCATGTATCAATATTTTGTGCCAAGAAAATACAATTTTTATAGATACATATATTTACGACCGTGATATCCAACTCTAATATCATATTAAAATTTTAAAAAAAAATTAACTCTTTTAAAACTTCTATCCTTTGATCAAATTTGGTAGGCTAGAAATATTTTTTTTAAAATTCTATTACTCCAAATTTGTCTCATTTGATTCATAAATTAGAAGAAAGTTTCATAGAATTTAAAATACCTTTTCACTCTATCTCAAACTCAACACTTTCAAATAACCAAATCTTGAACCTAATCCTTCACCTCCACCATTTTCTTCTTGGTTTAAACTCCCAGAAGGTTTTGTTAAGATTAGTTTTGATACTGCTTGTTATCATTTTTATCTTACTATTGGAGTTATTATCTGAGACTAAAAATGTCAAGTTAAAAACTGTTGGAGTAAATCTGAAGTTGAGAATTATGTTAAAATTGGAGAAACTTTTCCTTTAATGTTTTCAATACAAGAAGCTATCAAATATAAATATCTTTCATTAATTTGATCCCTATACTTTGATTTAGTCGATATAAAAAAATAAAGAAAGATCACAAATTATCAAATACCATGTAGTTATTGTTGATACAAGTTTGTTAAACCAGTGTTGAAACAATATTATAAATAACTTGAAATTAACTGTTTAGATTAAGTCGCTGACTAGGTCACTTTTTTTAAGACGTTTCGCGACTCTGTTTAAATTTGTGCAAGCAAACACAGTCTCATTGTTCCCAGAATAAAACAGTCTAGAATCTTTTTCTCTGTCTCGAAACTTCACTGCATTGATGAAGATCAGAATACTACACTTGAAAAATTTGTTACTCAAAAACCTGAAAAATAACTTAAAATTGTTGAGAAATTTTTTTTTCTTAGTAAGATAAGTTTACATATTGTTGTTTTAAAACTGAAAACTGAGACCCTATATTTATAAATTTCAAAAACCGTATAGTCATTATAATCACTATAATGTCTGAAGATGGATAACGTAACAATCATTCTGAATAATGAAAAATAACAATTATTTTTTGAATAAAGACAAATAACGACCGATCGATCGAAGGAACGACAATACACATGTACGGTATCACATTTGACTAAGTCTTCTCTCCTTATACAAAGTGGATACCCAAGCCCAATCTCAATAATCAATTATTCTCTATTTATACATCTTTTAAGTAATATAAAAAATTACTTAAAAAAATAATGTGGGACAAGACTTCATTAAATTTTGTATAAAACATTCATTTTCTCCAACAGTTATTCTATTTAATAGCGATCAGCGTGTAAACATATAAAGAATCTTAAAACAATCTGCAAATATATAAAAAACAAAAGTATAAATAAAGCGCGTTAAAACTGACGCATGTATGGTTCTAACTTCTAAGTATCAATCTGAATGTACTCAAGTGAATATGGATGCAACTATCATATCCACTAAGATCTCACATCTAAGAACACAGCAATTCTGCTTCTTATGTCATTCAATTTCTACATTCCAATCCTCAAATTAAATCTCTATCCCAATCAATAGAGAAAAATATGCGTGTTTAAACTAGCCCCCTGTCGATCATCTCTTCGTTTTGTCAAGAACTTCAATGTATTTCTTTGGGATCCCATAATGCTCAATAAGATGTTTTGCCAAGTCATTTATCACTCCACCCTGAACCAGAACTTCATGTCCTTTCTTACCTGGAGAGAGAGAAATATAATCATGTAGAATTAGCCATGATAAAAGTAGGAAGGTTACTAAAATAACCATGATGTATTTATCACAAAATGTGTACTTTCTTGTCACATTCGTAACCCCCGATCAAATTACCCCAACCGCCCACAGGTCCAATTGTTTAGGTAGAAAAGACACATTGTCAACATTTCATACAAATCAACTAGTTGGATATCTATTTAAAGATAAATCATTGCAATAGAGATGTTAATATTAAAAATGTAAGAGATTTGCTCATTATTTTTCAAACCATATTTTTCAAACCATGGAGGATAAGTTGTCATTGAAACATACCTGAGGTATATGTAATTTTTTAGCCAAAAACCAGAAAATTTCTTAAGGAAATGCCAACTCTTTACCGATTGTAATAAGCATTTGTGATTCACCCTCACAAGAATTACCTACAGAAACCAATTGTGCATTTGCTCCTTGTGGGCACTTAAGTGTCGTGTGGTGTGTGTGTGTGCATGAGTGCTAGAGCATGTAAGTGTCAGAAAGAAAAAGTTACGTACAGAAGAATACAGCATGTACATGCATGAGAACTTTCATCACAGAGACAAGGACACATCACACATCTTACCTGGTAGCTCTGCCACTGTTGTACTGCATGCAAACTTTTTCTGCAGCTCCGATGCCAAAGTTTCAGCATCCAATAGAAAGGTTTCCATCCCAGAGAGTTTGGTCACCTTTTTGTTACCTTGCCTTCTTTCTGTCAATATCTGAATTGTTCTAATCCCACCTTTACGAACAACTGATTCGCTTCCTCTAGTCACAACATGATGAACTTGCATCCGATTTAAGAAAGTGGATCCCAAATCTTTCTTATGAATTTCTGTTGGGTATGATGAACCTTTCTTGATAGTTCCCTTGAACAGAGCATCACAAAGTATAACATCCAAAATCACAACAACCTTGTCTGTTGGCTTGACAAGGTTTTCCTTCTCAACATATTTAAAGACAACATCAACGACATCTGAAGAAGTGTATAGTTTCCCTGTTTCAGCTCCCACAGCAGCAAATATGGGATTCACATGAACAGTTGGTTTGTAGATCTCTTCTATTTCTAGCATTTTATGCAACCGATTGTCGTCGGTAGAATGATCACTAGATTGCTCACTTTTCTCCACTTGCCGTTTCTCTGGCTTGAAGGATGTGTAATCTGGATGTTTACGGTTAACAGAAAGTAACACAACCTCCTTTTTGTATTTATCTTCCTTCACTTTGATCTAGATGTTTGTTGATTAAAAATATTAGATAACAAGGATTGTGTGTAAAGAATAACAATAAAAGCATAAAACATATCTTCAACTTCACAACTTTGCTATAAGGGAAAGCCAAAGGCCATAAGAAATCAAGTGTTAATACATGCTACCACACCATTAATCTAATGATGACAATTTAATGAACTGCTCATCTGCGAGCTAACCAGAAAAAAATGAAGTATTTTCCTCAAAGTTCTCCACCATCAAGAAAGCTCTTAAGGATTACAAAGATTCCTAGCAGATGGCTTCAAGTAAAAAGGTGAGACATATGGGGGATTAATAACTCTACCACATAGAGATATTTTTAACCCCTTATTATCGACAACCTGATCTAGCAGTGAAGAGGGAACGCTTACAGATGTTAACCTTAGCATATATATGTTAAGGATTCCATATCTATTTTCCCAGAACACCTACAACGCTACAAAGCTTTGAAATCTGACAAAATTAGAAATTCCATATATTTTGTTTCCCATAGTGAATGAAAATGGGCTAAGACTCACCAATCCTGAGGAAGACTTGGCTTGTAACCACTTAGACAATTTCTTGTAAGATGATTTCTTAATGTCCAATGTGATCCCTGAAGGCCTACAAGGTAATACATGATTTGACCTAGACCATTGAAAAGACAAAATTAACATCGGTTGTAAAACTTAGCAAAAGGATAATATTAATATACATTACAGTTTATGACACAGGGTGTCCTAAAAGAGTTTATGAAACATAGAGTGATGACATTGAGGGGAATGGAAAAAGAAAGTCTAAGCATGACTACTATAATGCTTAACCTACCATAGAGTGCTTCCGGCCATGGGAAGGTCTTTATCTTTGACAGTTGTATACAATGCTTGAAAAAGGCACTTGTCTAAGAGCATGTCCACATCCTCGGTAGACAAATTAAGTTGATCTTCCCCAGTTGATTCTTCAACAGAAGCATTATCTGCTACTTCCAAATCAGCCATATTTGAAGTCTCTTCAGCAACATCATCTCCAGTATCTAACCCAACAACTGAAGCAGAATTAGGTACATTGTTATCAGCTACTGATCCCTCCATGCCTTTCTCATTAAGTTCATTCTGTTGATTATCATAAGAATCATCTGCAACATTATAAGAGTCTATAGCTTGACATGGAGAAAAAGCAGGGTCCTCATACACAACATCTTCCAAGAATCCACCATTAGGAACACAGTGGCCCTCAGCTGATTCCCTGCAAAAAGATTAATATAAGTGTTAATAATTGACTTTTTTGAACTTATCACTCCCAAAGTCAGTATTCATGGATACTTGCCAAAGATAGTCGCGATAATAGTGAGTAATTTTTAAAGCCTTTCCTCGCAAACCGGCTTTTAATGCTTGAGTGCTGCTCATAGTGGTACTCCCAACCTGCAAGAAGTAGCAATAAAACCAATGACTGGAGACATTACTGCTCAAACCAGAATAAAAAATTCCAAGAAAGCTTAATGCAAGCGCATTCTTATTACGAAAGAACTTACAGCTATTGGAGCTGGATTTCCTGGAACTTTTACTGCCCATGGTTCACCTTCTAAAAATGAAGGTAAGCCTTCTCCAGGTATGCTGATACCAGGGAACATCAGATCTGCTCCTCCAATGATATACCGAGAGACCTCACCTCCCTTCAATGAGAAAGAAGGCAAGAGATTGGGGACCTTCCAGAGAGCATAAACTGCAATTATGAGACAGGAAAAATAATTAGCTACAGTGGAAATGTAAAACGCAAGCACACTAGATAGAAGAAGCAGGCACATACAACTTTCATGAAGTTTTCCCTGTCCTTACAAAGAGCAAAAGATACAATTCTGTAACCTTCTAAAACATTGATCAAGTCAAGATATTATGGGTAGAATCGAGCAAATTTCACTATGCTCACTACCAACAGAAATAAACATCAACACACACTGTACATAAAAGATCAAAGCAGTCTCCTAGTAATGAAATGAACTCATGATTCGGATCCAGGATAACACTTTGTGAAAATGCAAGTCAGTTGAACCTTTCCTCTCATACATGCACTACTTATTAAGTTGGTGAAGTTAATCGAAATAATGCATCATAGAGAATTAACAAATCTTAGAAGATTCAACAACTTACTCCCCGGTTGATATAAACCAGACATGTCTAGATTTAAATGGAACATATCATTCGATCAGAAAATCCTATTTGTCATAAACTAATCAGTCCAAGTAAGCTACACAGAATCCCCCAAAGACAATTTACATAAGGTGCACAGGAACAAGTGCTGTGTAAACAATTAGGATCATCTAGCTCAATATGCAATTATGAATCCATAACTTTGGTTAAACATACTAACAAGCACAAGTATAGACATATACATACATGCCCAAATATATATACATATACATACATGCCCAAATATATATACATATAAAAGATTCATGATAATTGTTATATACCTGTGGGAAATATTTCTGAGCCTCGGCCATCAATGTCAAAAATCATAGGGAACCCTCCTTCTACTCCGTAGACATGTACTCGATTTTGAAATTTGGAAACTGTTATCGCAGCCTAAAAGCATCAATTTCATGTTTAAGTTAAATCGCTGAATGAACACATGTAATCAAACTAATTAAAATTAGAATAACCAAAGAAATTCACCAATATATACTTCTTTTAACAGGTGGGCACTTAAATAATCCAAAAAATAACAAAAACTCAATGTACTCAACCAACAATAAACAAACAAATTCACCAAATATAAATAAATTTTTAACAAGGGGGCATCAAAATAACAACGAAGAAAAATGGGCGAAAAGATGAAACCTTAGGAGGAAATAAGGTGTCAATATCGGTGTCGGAAGCTCTGGGAAACTTGTCTTTGACGGTCCTCCTGATCTTCTTCTTATCAGCACCGGACAGCCTTTGATGAGACTTTGCCTCCACTACCTTTTTGAACATCTTTTGCTTTCCCTCAATCCACAGCTCTCAGAAATCGATATTTTGTTCAGGCTTCGAGTTCTTCCTTTTACGTCAGCTTCTGTGGTTTCGAACCGACCCAAAAAAGAGAAAAACGCACGATTATGTCAGCTTTACGATTTTAGTGACGGGAAGTTTCTAGATTGAGAAATGAGAATGATCGGATTATTTTATTTATTTTATGCAGAACAAAAAAATATTATTATTATGATATTAAATATTTAATCAATAATTTAATGATTTAGGATTTTTAAAAATTTATTCTGATAATAGTAAAATTTGATGTGAAAATAGAGTTATTACTCATATACTCTTATTTTTATTTTTAAATATCCTAATTACTCATATACTCTTATTTTTATTTTTTAAAAATAAAATATATTTTTATGTTTAAAAAATGAGTTAATTATTTTTTTTTGTCTACAATGTATAGAATAATTTTTAAAATGTTCAAAACGTATACATCGTTATAATTATGACCAAAACATATGAAGTATGAAAAAATACCCAAAAATTAACTAGCATTAAATTTTTTAATAAAAATAACTCACGTCCGTTGCATATACATTTCGTTAAGGACATACTTGTAATTTCAATCTGATAGTTAAAAAAACAAAAAAAATTACAAAAAGAAATCTTGAACGTAAACATTTTAGATAAGAGATTTTGGCGTCAAAATCTTCTTGAAATAAAAGCTTTGAAAAACAAAAACAAAAAAAGGGAAACAAAGGGAATGTATTGCAAAGAAATTGGAACACCTTGATTGTTTGAACAGTAAATTCTGAGGTGGTTTATTATTGCAATAAAATGCTAACACCACGAACCTTGTGGAGTGAAAGGAGCGTAGGTCGAATATTCTATTTGTGTTAAAAGGAGTATAAGGTGAGATTTTTTACTTAATTTTACCAAATTGTGAATTTATTTAAACTAATAATGATGTTGAATGTTGTTTTAGGGGTGAGCATCGGTTCGAAACCGCAAGTTTTAAATCAATCCGAATCCGATCCGATCCGAAGTAAATTATGAATTATTCAATCCGAATCCGATCCATTGTACATGTAAATCCGAACAAATTCGAAACCGTTAATTTTAAGTCAATCTGAATCCGATCCGATCCGATCCGAAAATTATTCAATCCAAAAATTATTCAATCCGAATCCGCTTTAAATGCCAATCCGAATTCGATCAAATCCGAAAATTATTCGATCTGCATCCGCTTTAAATTCCAATCCGATTGGATATGGTCAAAATTTTAATTTAAATCTATTAAAAAAATTACATAAATAAGAAAATTATATAATATCAATCTAATCCAAACCGCTATAATTGTCAATCCGAACAAATACAAATCTGATATAATTTCAAGTTTCAACATATAAAATGAAAAATTACATAAAATAAAAAAATCTAAAATAAAAATATTTTTCATACAAATTAAAAAGTAGACAACATGATTGAAAATAATTCAACAAAAATAACCAAAAAGAAAAAATTCAACATCAATTACATATTTTAACTCCAAAAAATTAAATAACAATTAGATAAATTAACTTCACTCTCCAAAATTAATAATAACAATAACTCTTTTTAATAATCATTCAAGGTTTAAGTCACCAATACCATCAAGAACATCTGCATGATCAAAATTAAAAAGTTAAAAATATACTTAAATAATGAGCTAATAAACATAATAATATATATTTGATAACAAATACAACCTTTTGTGTACTGTAATGAAGAACAACGAACAGCGGCGAGGAAGCGGTGGCAGCGGCCAGGAAGCGAGGAGCGGCGGCAGCGGCGGCGTCAGCGACCGGCAGTAGTAGTAGTGAGCGGCAGCGACGAGCGGCGGTGGAAAGTGAGCGAAGCGGAGCGGTGGCGGCGGCAAAGCGAAGCGGCGGTAGTGGCGGTGGCAGCGGCGGTGGCAGCGGTGGAAGTGAGCGAGGAAATGTAGTGGCAGCGGCAGCAGTAAGCAAGAGGGGAAGCGGCAGCGGCAAAGAACAACAACGAGGAAGCGAGAAGAACGAGCAGCAGCGAAGTAGAGAAGAATGAGCAGCAGGGAAGCAGAGAAGAACGAGCAGCAGCGAAGTAGAGAAGAATGAGCAGCAACGAAGCAGAGAAGCAGAGAATAGCAGCAACAGCAGCAGAGAAGCGAGAGAATCGATGGCGAATCACAAGCGGCAGAGAGCGAATCGAATCCTGGCAAGCAGTAGTAGAGAAGCAGAGAATCACAAGCAGCAGCAACAGTAGAGAATCACAAGCAGCAGAGAAGCAGAGAGTAGCAGTAACAGAAGCAGAGAATCACAAGCAGCAGAGAAGCAGAGAGTAGCAGTAACAGAAGTAGAGAATAGCAGCGGCAGAGAAACCTTCAAAAACTGCAATGGAGGAAGGGAGTGTGAGAAAGATGGAGGCAGGGAGGCAGGACTCACAGGAGTATATTAGGTTAAGAATTAATAATAAGAGATGCGACTATTTAGGTTAGGTTAGAAAATTAGAATAATAATTAGGTTTATTAATTATATATATAATTTTAAATAATATATTAAATATATCGGATCGGATCGGATTATATGGATTTAAATATTTCGAATCCGAATCCGAGCGGATTGATAAAATTCAATCCGAATTCGATCCGACTTCGGATCGAAACTACTCATTTTTATCGGATTTTTCGAATTGATCGAATATTTTGCTCACCCCTATGTTGTTTATACAGCAAGAACGAAGATGTAGATTTTTCAAATGATATGATGAATCCCAGTGTGATAGATACAAAGTTATAGTTTTTGGTTTACTTTAATCAATTAAGAGACATGAAACAATTAACATTGGACTAAAAAACAGATAAAGGTGTTTTTAACCCTAATTCTTACAATGAGTATTGTTATTTTCAACTTGATTTCATCTTTTGATGGAATTACACGAAAAGAACTTCATTAACTCCCATGAATGAATATGGTTCAAGAAATAGTATAGTGAAAAATAGTTAATTCAATAGGGTGTCTTCCATGAGTCCTAATTTAGTAGGTGTCTTCAATGGGCGTCTGATATATGTAATTTTATTATGTATGAATTTTGATTTGGAAGAATATTGTAAGATATTTGTTTGTATCCATTGGAGAAGGAATGAATGATGTTTTGGTTAGCTTTAATTGAATTTCTAAGGGTTCTTCCTATTTTCACTTGATTTTTTATGTTCAGACAATAAACATTTTAAATGTCGAGAATGTTTATAAGTTGTTACAAACATACCTAAAAAGTATAGGATGTGTTACAAAAATTCCCAAAACGTTTTGTAGTTTTTCATAAACATGCCCAAAATGCATGTAAGTTGAACAAAATTGGTTTTACCATATCAAGAGTGTTGAACAAAATTTAACACAACTTTGTTTCTTAAAATAATAATCCTTTGATGTTTAGTTTGATGTTTGGTTAGCTTTAGTTGAATTTCGAGCAAGTGTTATTTTCATTTTATTTTTTATGTTCATACAATAAACATTATAAATTCTCAAAATATTTATAAATTATTACAAACATTTCCAAAATATTTGTAAGTTGTTACAAACATGCTCAAAACGCATGGAATGTGTTGTAATAGTATCCAAAAGTATTAGAACTATAACACAAATATCCAAAATGTATTTAAATTGAACACAGACTATTTTATTAGTTCAGGTGCATTGAATAAAATTGAACACAACTCCATTTCTAAAAATAATCATCCTTGTGATGTTTTCATAAAAAGATAAGAGTCATATAAAAGTGCATTATATTACATGCCAAGTCTTTTCAATTTAAGGAACTTGAATTCATATAATTCAGAGCATGCTAAACCTATTCATTCTAGAATTCAAATTATTTATATAATTCCTAACATTTCATATACAATAGTACACTCATTCCAATTTTAGTACATTTTCAAAATTCATATCATGACAATCAATATAATACCTCAAATATAAGGGTTCATAGAATTTACAAATTCACATATTATAACTTTAATATACTTATAAATTTATAAAATTAAGATCACAAAATAAGGTCCATAACTATCATTGCCATAATGGTCACAATTTATATTCAACAAAATAATATTTTCTTCATGTTCTACTAATGAAACTTAATTCTTTTGGTTCCACTTTATGGCTAGTTAGCCACTGAATTGGTCATCTTTATCTACAAATTCATGTATATCAATTCACAATAGATAAATATAATGAGCAATTCATAATATCATATTAATGTATTCAAAAAAGCCTTATCTTATAGGTAATTTTTGACATTTGAATTTAACATGTATAATATTCCATTCTAGTATAGTAGTTGAAAATTGTGTATTCCCAACATGTCTAACTTGTTCGGTTTGAAGAACTATTCATATATCTGCATTCCCTTCAATATTTACAATTTGAGTATCTGTATCCCTTTCAATATGTAATGGTTGAATATCTACATTCTCTATAAACAAAATGTATATATAATATTAATAATAACATTTTATATCAACAAAAAATGAATATTTTCATTAACACATAACAATTTGTGATAAAACAAGTACCTAGTTACTTGTTCCTCCAACTTCTTTTTTTTAGAACAAGTCTTAGTGTTATGCCTTATACCACGATATTGATTATATCTCATAATTATACCCTTCCCACTTAGGATTCTCTAGATTTTCATTAGCAAACTTTTTTCTTTTGTGTTATTGAAGAACTAGTCATTGGTTGTATAAAATCAGAATAAGTTGTCATGAAGTATTCCTTGTAATAAAATTTAGATATATATGTCACAAGATCCTTAGATTCACTACGTATAGTTGCTACTACATATTGACATATAACACAAGACATGTCCCATTTTGCAACTACATGTGCCTCATACTATACATCTCATTGTCAATATTCCTAACCTCAAACTTTCCATTGAGGTAATGAATCGGATACCAACTAACTGACCTTGCTTTAACTCTTTTCAAATTCTTCATAATTCTAGGCTCAATTAACTAATCATTCATAATGTACATTATGATTTTCTCCAATATAGTTATAATTGACTTTTCTCTTGCACTTATAATTGCAGCATTGGAAGACTCACAAAGGTTGTTCAATAGCATGTCACACTTTTCAATTCCATTTTGATTAGATATTGTCCAATGTTTTTGTAGGAATTTCTCAACCCACTTAGATATCTCATCATCCATACTTCTTAAAGAAATCATTTTTGACTTAAACTATGCTTTAGTAGTTACCCTTGCACAAGCCCATAATTTTTCCTTCAATGCTAAACTAGAATGTGAAACTTTAAAATTTTGGTACATATGCCTCACACAATATCTATGTTCAACATCAGATGAAAAATTTCAATGATAGACACCAGATCCTTTTGTCTATCTGTGACTATGTTTCACTTATAACTCGCCTCGATATCCAAATCTTCTTTCATTAGCTCTATAAATCATTTTCATGTTTCAATGCATTCATTCTCTACAATGACATAAGCAATTCATTAAAATGAATTATTCTCATCTATACCAATTATTGTTAATATTTGACCTTGTATTCTTTCCTTTATATGACATCCATCAAGCCCAATTATTGGCCTATCTAATATAATACCTCAAAAACCTAGGAGATCCCCCACTTGTTGAGTCACATGTTATTTTGATATTTGTTTTAGGATTTGACCTTCTTACGTTCTTTGCATAATCCTAAAGTATAGTGTATTGCTCTTCATGAATGCTATTAATCTTCTTCAATGTTTTTTGATAAGTCCTATATATTTGACTATTAGTAAGTATTATGTCATACTTCTATGTGCATTATCTTTTGTAGTGTTCAGATAGGTTTTCGAATTTTTCCTAAAGTCGGTGAAAAATTCTCTTGCAATTCAAGGGTATGTAATTTTGTTTGACATTAAGACAATCATGTACAAAAAAGTTTGTCTTTATTCTAAAAGTCCTAGCATTATCAACCCTCACTATATACACACTACTTATAGCTAAGGTCATACACATATTTAACTATCAACTTTATTTTGTAAATCCTCTTAAATGAGATTTTCTTCTTATGTAAAATTTTTATGTCTTTCACAAGTTTCTTTCAACACACTTCTACTAATAAACTTTATCCCAACCACAAACTTACAATCCACTATATCAATTATTGGCTTGAACACATAATATTTCACGTTACTATCCTCTATTTCATCATTAGAGCTCTCAATTCCACCATCCAAGTAATGTGAGTTGCCATCTTTTTTAGAATCTGTTTCAATAGCGTACTCTATGAATGAATCAAATTCCATTGATACATGGTCACTATTAGGATTTATATTCTGATCAAATAGGTCACTTTCATATTCACTATCATATAAGTCATAATCAATATCTACGACTTACTCACTTCCTCCATCCTCCACATTGACAAATTCATTTGGTTATTTTCTCTTTCTATATGGATATCTTTTTATGTCCTCTACATGCTCAGTTTCAATATGTGTGTTATGACATCCTTCTTGTTGCACATAAACATCAACATTATCAACTTCAATGTGCACATCAACACCAAAATTATCAAGTTCAATGTATGTGTCATCAAGTTATTATCATTGCACATCAACACCAAAATTATCAACTTCAATGTATGTGTCATCAAGTTATTTTCATTGCACATCAACACCAACACTATCAACTTCAATGTGTGTGCCATCAACTTCTTCTTGAGTTTCATCAAAATTGACACTCTCATTTTCAATGTGTGTATCATCAACTTCAATATTTAAGACATCCTCGACACTCTCATTTTCAATGTGTGTATCATCAACTTCAATATTTAAGACATCCTCTTCTCTGACATCTCCACGTGGTTCATGTTCTTCAATTTCCGAGTATGGTTCTACACATTTGCAACAAGATCAAGGGAGGTAGGTTTTTCCTCTTGTAAATATTCAAAAATCAATGGCACTTTAGTCAAAAATAGGTGTTATTGTATAACTTTCTCACTATTTGGAGTTTCTCTTATATCCCTAGCTTGAGTTTCATCTCCATCTCTAAAAACCTCTCCATCAGAGCCATCAAGGTGTACTACTTCATTATAAACTAAAGATTTTATCACCTTTATAGGTTGATATTATTTCTTTGTGAGATGAATAGAAGATATTTTTTTCTTTGTGAGAAATTTAACCATACCGAATGCATTTGAGTCAAACTCTAGGTTTGTAACACCTATCCATTCTAATCGAGATATGAATTAACACTAGTCCATAATACTACCCAAGTCAAGCTTATTCTCGAGTGTTCTCGACATCAACATTATAATGTAATCAGAGTCACAGTTGTCCAAATATATAACCTTTCTACCAACATATATTCTATTTCTTCCTACCCACTCAAACTTTCCAACATAATTTATTCTCATAGTAAATAAATGTGTATTTAAATCTGCAATTACAATTAGGCAAATATCTTTTAAAAATAATTATTTAAAATAATATAGAATCAAAAACATAAATTCTTCATTCACGTTACTACCATGAGTAAAATGAATTTATGATCTTTTTTGGTTATGTATTTTACTTACCCATAAGAATCTAAGGTACAATTGTTTAAATAGAAATCTGATTTTTTTTCCTTTCTAAGAACAATATGATTTTATACTCGTTTAATGATGTAAATTATAAATACCAAACGAGAAAAATTATAGTTGAATTTATTAAATTGAAACACATATTAAAGTAAGTAATAAATGACTTTTTGAAAAAAGTATATATCAATAATGAAAATAAAACCACCAAACATTTTTAAAGTGGGGTTTTTTTATTATAACATGATTAATTTTTGGTGATTATTCCCTAATAATGTATTAAAATAATGTAGAAAATAAAAAAAATCAAGATCAATCACTATACATCTCAGTAAAAAAAAGCATTCAATAATACATTCATTTCTCATACCTAACTAAGGGACCAAAGATACTTCATTTTTTATTCACTTTTGCCTTTTTAAAATTACTTTGTACCACTATTTATCATACATCATACATATTCCCTTTTTCATCTTAACGTATGCAGCTCATAAAAAGACAATAAAATACAATAAATAAGATAAAAAAACTTACAAAAATCTAACCCCTAATTCCTTAAAAGTAATGAAAAATAAAACCTATCTAGAGAAATCGTGAAACACAAATAAATTATTTTTATTGGACAATTTCGCATATATATAACCAAAAAATTGTAACACTTATCATAACATGGAGTTTCGCCTCTTATCCACAAATCAACTTCATCCATCGTTAATCTTTTTTCTAAAGTATGATACAAATCTTCTTCACAATCATTATTTTTCGGTTGGAGGAAAAACTTTAATTTTTCTTTGTTTTCTTGTGTTTTGATAGAATAAAAAACACTCAAGTAAGATATTGGGACACTAAAATTGATGACTATTGGCTTGATGTATGCTCAAAATGGAGCTTATGGCTTAGCGAAATCAAGATTCGGGATTTCACATGCAATCGGCATCGTTAGTTTGGAAGATAAAGGTTCATATTATGATATTTTGATTCCGGATGAGTTGAAAGACATTAATACTTGGGGTTAATTTTTTTTTTGTTTTATTTTTTAACTACCTAAACCTGAAATTACTATTTTTTCTTCAACAAAATTTATGTGCAATACATATGCTTTATACGTTTAGCTATTTTTTTCATATCGTATACATTTTGGGTACAATTGTAATGATTTAAAAGTTTTGAATATTTTTGAAAATTATTTCATATATTATGGACACAAAATATGATTAACCCAAATAATATATATAAACCTTTTTTTAATATGCTAAAAATATTTTTTTACTTTTATATAAAAAAATGTATATAGAGGTAATAAAGTTTTATTTATGAATATGTGTTATGTTATGCAATTAAATGAAAAATTAATTGACAATAAATATATATGATATTTTATTATATTTAATAAAAATTAGATGAAAAATTAATTTATTCTTAGATATCAATTTTTTTTACAAAATATCATAATATGAACATTGTTATAATTTAAGGGCAAATAACTCCTCTAAATCAAAATATCATAATATGAACTCTTATCTTCCAACTAATCGCATATAAAATCCCAAATCTTGATTTTACTAAGCCATAAGTTTCATTTTGGGCATACATCAAGCCAATAGTCCTCAATTTTAATGTCCTAATATCTTGCTTTTATATTTTTTATTCTATCAAAACATAAAAAACAAACAAAATTTAAGGTTTTTGCTAGAACAGAAAAATAGTAATTGTGAAGAAAATTCGTATATAAATATGCATATATAGATATATTGACTTTATATTTCAAAAATCAGCCATATATTTATTTTCTATATCTACCCACATGTCTCAATTTTGAATACATGTACCCTTTTGTTACCTAAATAAAAAGATTAGTACGGCTTGTCATAAAAAAAATTCCAAAATTTTGAGATAATATTTTAAATTTTATTTGAAGTTCAAGTATATTATTAATTTCAAATACTTTTATTTTGTTTTATTATTTTTAATTTTATCTTAAAAGTATAAAAGGTAAATTTCATCACTCTACTAATTAATATTTGGATTACAGTAAATTTAAAAACATGTATTTTATGGATAATTATGAATATATTTGCCCGAATTTACAAAAGGGTGAAATTTGTTTTCATAATATATTTATTGTTAATTTTAAAAATTATTAAAAATATCTCTAATAGATTTTAATTAATACAGAATAAATATATTAAAGATAAAAGAATAATTTTTAAATATAATAATAAATAAAATAGTGCACAATAACCCATCCTTCGCAAAAATAGCAAAACAACACAATAATAGCTTAATATAACGTAATAATTGCATAATTGTTTTTTTCACACATTTTTTCAAATATGACAAAGTGGTAGATAAATTTATTTATTCTCTCTACAACTTTAACATGTTAATTGATAATTTGCTAATATTTATTAGTTGATACCATGGTTAATTGGCCTTTGGCCAATCGGCAACTCTTGACCTATTACTAACTGTTAATTAATCGTTTATTAAGATTGGTCAACCGTTAATAACTAAACGAAGGTCATATAAGATGGATTTTAAATGGTTGAATTTATATAATGTAAATCTAAATGAAGTTTACTTCACTTAATAAAATTAAAATAAAATAGACTTCAAATTTAAATATAAATAAAATCAATTTTATTTAGTTGAATATAAATGAATTCAATTTCATGTATTTATCAAGTTAAATTTAAATAAATTACAGAAGAAGACTATTATTTAAAAATTTATAATTTATCAACTTTTTATTATTTTGAAAAAGGTTAAAAAAACTTATTTATTATTATACCTATTTTTTTAAAAAAATTTACTAATTTTTAACAATTATCTATATAATTGAAAATTTCTCAAGAATAATGCTATGGGCATAAATGCTTTCAATTGTTTCAATGCATATTGAAAATATAAGATAATAAAATAATTATGAAATTATTTATTATAAAATATTAATTAAACTATAACCTGATGTGTGAGTAGTGATATCTAAACCATTAAAAAAATAATAATAATAAAACCATTCACAAAAATTAAGTAAATATATTTTACTTTAGGTGTGAATAAAGTGATAAAAAGCATTTTCTTATTAGAAAGCAAGAAAGTAACTTGCGTTAGTAGGTCATGTCAGGGAGTATACCAATACCATTTGTGCAACATTCAGTGTAGAATCTGAACGTGTAATGTTCAGTTTGGTATTTCCAAGAAAACATCTTCTAGAAAATCTTTTAATCTCCTAGTCCTACTTTACCATTACGTAATTTTCATTTTTCCTTTTTACTTTTCCCTCTTCTCAAAGCTAAAAGTTGCATCTTTCACAGCTTCTATACAGCTAGAATGGGAATATCAGGTACTCTCTTAAAAAAACACACATACAATAAAGGCATTCTCATAAAAATTGGAAAATTTCAGATATAGGCTTGAGAGAGATGATGTGCAATTTTATACCTCATCATCATTTCTCTTCCATGTGTTAATTGGGATGTGATCATTCACCACATCAATAATTTCTCATTGTAAGTTTAACCAAAAATAAAAAACCACCGTTCATAATGCCCAACAGGATATCCAATAAGAGAGGTAGCTGGGCAAAATTTTGAATAGACCCTGCACCAGCCAACAAACAAGAACAAAATTTCTTGACTTGCAATAAAAGTTAAGTCAACTAACTCAGTTGAAGGAGAAACATGTACAAATCCAAAGATTAGTTAAGATAACTACAGAAGATGTCACTGCAGAACAAGCAAACAGACAAAGACAAACTTCAAAAACAGACTTTTTCACATCCAGCCTAGTTTAGGAGAAACCTTATCCCTACTCTCTCACCTGTCACTGACTTACTAGATAACCTTTATCAATGGTTTCATCTTTTTAACCACATCAAAAGTTAAAACTTACAGAATAAAAAAAGAAGTGAAAAAGTGGTTAAACTGCACTTCCTACAATTTACATTTCATGTAACCACCACCTCCTCCATAGCATCAGCAGTTAATGGAGCGGCAACAGCAGTCACTTGAGTTGCTTGAATAGGCGGTAGCTGTTGTAGCACCTGAGTGTAGTTAAATTCAATCTGTAATCGTTGATGGAGAAGTGTGGATGCCTTTAATCCTTTTCTTATATCTGCTTGTAATTCCCTTATAGGAATAGCAGCCAAGAAGCTTTTAATGTACTGTTTGCAAGACTCCTTGCCTCGACAAACAACCTCATTCTCCTCCTCTATTGGTTCTTCTGGCTTGGTTGCCGCAGTCTCTATTGCAGAACCCTCCTTTCCATTGACCTGTTGGTTCTTGGGTTCTGCTGCTGCCACAAGGGGTTGATCAATGGCTTTTTTGTCATCTGATTCTCGTGCACTTGATATTTTATGAATGATAGTGTTACTGTCGAATTTCAAAATATAGGCTTGATTGCATCCCTCGTAAAGTCTTTCTCCTAACGTGTCAATTATGTAGTATGCTTCTGATTCAACCTTCAGGATGAAGAAATGATCATTCCAACTGACAATGTAAACCTGTGGCTCACCTTTGCTTGGACATTCCGATCCAGCACAGCTGATCTCATCCCAAATGTTATCAAAAGACATTGCACCATGTAAAACATCAAACCAACCCTCATCCATTCCGTCGGGATGGAAAAATCCAATAAATGATTTCCCTGACACTACAGAAAGAGGTCGTATCTTGGCCTGGAGGACTGTTTCAAGATCAAAGTGCTTGTCAGGAAATCTCTCTCTGTAGGTCTCATTCTCACAAAGGTTGCGCCATTCCAAAGAACCTTCTCGAATAAGACTATCAAACTGACACTTGATGGGCATCAGCTCGTGGTTATTCTGAAGCCAATCAGCAATGACGGCAACCAAAGCTGTACAAGCACTCTCGCCAGCAGCCCGCTCACTTCGCTGATCAATGGAAGCAAAAAAGACTTGGGTTTGAAGCCTCATGTATCCATCACGGTTGGTTATTTCTTTTTGCTCCCAACTGCCTATTGCAAAATTGTCATCCCCAAATTCAGAGACTGACGTCCGGTTTGCAGATGAATCCTCCTCCGACTTTTGACACTGTTCAAAAATAGTTGACATTACTTAAATATGTTTAGTCTGAAAAAGTAATTAATAAATAAAATATATAGCATACTAACTGCTTTGCAGCACATGTAAATACCCAAGACTTCAAGATGACGGATTAGGGATTAAATACACTATGGTCCCCTTTTTAGTTAAAGCCTCAAAGGTGTACACTTTAAGTCACATTAATAGCTTTACTGCACTAAAATCCAACCCAAGCCAGATAAAAATCTTGACAATGTAATTCTATAAAAGGAACACGACTATTCTCAGTGTGTCTAAAGAACTGAGGACTCATAATCAACTATCGAGCAGGAAATCCCTGAAACCTACACACGATTCACATGAACTACTTACTCCAATTACAATATAGCAGTTAACTACTGGAAAACACCCTGCATATTCTATGAAATTTTCAAAAGTAATGATTCTTTATGTTCCCCCTTCTTTCATTTTAATTATCAAATGTCACAACCACAGCTAGATGGAAATGAACACAAAAGAGAGCAATTAGGGGGCATTCTTACCCCAAGAGACAGAGACTCGTCAGAGCTGAGCAGCCGACGATCAAAGTCAATGTCATCGCCACCTTCGTCACCATAGGCTTTCTTTAGCAATGGTTCTCCTTTAGATTTAGGAGACCTGAATCTTAGCTTTCTCTTCCTCCAAGAAAGCAAGCCACGCTTTGAGCTTTGCAATACTGATGGCTCAGGAACTGATGAATTTGGACTGTCAGTTTGAGAGAACCCCACATATGATTTATGATTGCTATAGTACACCCAGTCCTCATCTTCGCCATTAGTTTTTGAGTTTGAGTAGAAAGATCCTCCAGCATAATTTGCATAAGCCAAAGTTCCATAACTGAATGATTTCCTTACACTAGAATCCTCCTTACACTCATCTGATTCCCCTTCTTCAAAATCATCCAGCGAATCTGAATCAAATGGGTAATTATACTCCCCATCCTCACTCCTACCAGAGCACCGGTCATCACTACCCTCTTCTTCGCGGCAAGCCTTTTTTGCTTTCCTCGAGGATACATATCCCGTAAAAATTTTCACTTTCCTAAGACCAGCTTTAAGAGCAGAAAGTTCATCTTTTTCAGTAGAGTCGATTTCACCCACTTGAGGAGATGAGGGAGAAGGCACTATCGATCTTTGTACTGGTACACCACTTTCTTGTGTGGTTCTCAACTCCAAGAAGCTGAGTGATATCTGCACCAATTATAGAAATTTATCAGGAACTTTTCCAAGTACCAAGTAAATATCAGGTTATAGCAGCAGACTTACACAAAGTGAAAAGCAAGGCTCAGAACCACCACCGGATGAAGTCAGCGGAATGCTCAATTCTAGCTCTTTCTGTTCAACAGTAGAAACAAAATCGGCAAGATTCAAGAGTGCTGTTCCAACAACAGCAACCTTGTTCTTCGTTCCTTGATTTAAACCCTGGATAAACCAACGCACAACCCAGCTTAGTTGAAAGAGTGCTCTACTTAAACCATACTAAAATTGACAATTTAGATAATAACTTTTCAATTCGATATTTACCTCTTGTTTTAAGGACACAAGAAGACAGCCAAAAACGGTATAAACAAACAAACAAGCATGATTTTCCAGAGTTCAACCGCAACATAAATAACTTTTTTTTGTCTAAATGAGAAAATTACTGAAACAAGCAAAAGCAGTAGAGGGAAAGAATTCTTATACAGATCTGATCGTCATACTTGTAACAAATTAAAAGGAAAGCAACTAAATCCCTCATCACAACCTGCAACAAAAGCACATTGGATAGGTCGAAAAGAACAGGAAATCACTTCTTGTTAGCAAGGTTACCAGAGATTAACTTCTATTATCCAGCAGGCAAAATCCACATCCTACCTAATAATCATTTAATTATTCCTTTCCACAAACTAGGGAAACAGAAAAATAATTAGATTACTAACTCCATCAACCAGCCTTTACTAAAATTGGCTGAAAAACTATCTCATTTCTCCAATCCTTCAGCACCACTGTCAATTAGATCTAACACGCATACATCAGAACAAGTCTCAAAGGGCAGGCTGGCTCCCATACTAAATATCAAGCAAAACCAAATAATTATTACATTAAAACTACACCAACAATCTTTCCCACTTAATCAATCTCGTTTAAATTCTCAAATTGGAAAAAGAACATATATTTGTCCAAATCCTAGCCTTACCTTCAACAAGTTAATTGCAGTAATAACAATGAACCAAATCAAACCCATGATTCCAGATACAAAAATCAATGGAAAACAATAAACTAAAAAAGTCAAACAAAAATGTCATAACAGAGAATGTAACACATATCAATCTAATTACTCACAATTTCACTCACACCTCGCATTTTAAACAAGCAAAAAAAAAAACTAAAAAAGTTATTCACATTACTCAGAGATAAATCCTGTACGAACCAACACACATAAAAGAAAATAAGGACCGAAACAGAAATACCCAGAAAAACAAAAGAAAATCCTAAATCTTAAAGACATAATACTCAAATATTTGTTTTTTTTAACAAAAATCCTAGACAAAACAAACCCACAAAAGATCAGAGAAAAAGTCAGCTATCTAGGGGGAAAAGTGTACAAGATAAAATCTTCTAGATCTAGAATGAAAAGAAGAAAAAAGACATAAACATGAATGGAGGACAACTCACATTGAATACAGTGAAAGCGATCTCCCAAGGGTGAAACACATTATCCTTGCTGTAAGCCGAGAGGGAACAAACGTTAAGAAACTCCTCATCCCACTGAACGACGCCGTTTTTGGACGTCGTAGATTCGATTTCCCTTGTAAAGTTCCTCTTGACGGCCGTACGCCGGAGTGAGCTGAGAGCCATCTTGGGACCCTTCCACCGGACTTCAACGTTCAACTTACTCACCTGGTCGTTATGGGACTCATCATCGTTACAACGTTGTGGACCCTCTCGCACCAGATCGCAGCACTCCAGCCTACGCACAACCACCTTCACCTCGTACTTCTTCGTTACCAACGGTGGCCATGGCCGCCACTTCATCATCTTCACCACCATTTTCCCGAAATCCCCAAAAAATATTGTTTAAAAAAAGCAAAAAATAAAAAACAAAAGTAAGGAAAATAAGCAAAAGAAAAACGAAAGCTAAGGGATTTCAGAAACCTAATCAAGATGATATCTTTGGAACAATTGATTGGAGGAATTAGTTGTACCAAATATTTATTTTGGGGATCAAACACAAAAAATGGAAAAATTAGGGCGTTAGATAAAAAGAGAAAATAAAAATTAAATGTTAGGGAGGAGAGAAGAAGAAGAAGAATAGGAGTAAGGTAGAATATGCCGTTAATTTTGGGTATGAATTTGGTTGTTGTTTAGAGAGAAATAAAGTGAGGGTCATATAAATTTAACGTTGAACGAATATGTGTGGTTAAAACGTAAAAGTTAAGCAAATATAAAACAAGATAATTAAAAGAGCGTGTTAAGGGTCAAATGGGTTTACTCCGGGTTTAAGGGTAACTTAACTTACACTTCTTTCCTAAATTATAATAGGAAAAGGATATTTGTTTATAATAAACAAAGAATAATATATCACAGTATTATTAATAATTAAAATTAAATTAAATTATATAATTATATTTAATAATATTGTGATATATAAGAGAGGCGAAAATTTATTGTATATAATTTTACACTTATACTAAAAAATTTAATTTATTACTTCTGTTATTTTTTATTGTAATCATTTACTTAAATTATTACAATCTATTTTAATTAAATATTTTATGTAAAATTTAAAAAAAGAAATATCTTATATGATAATATTTACTTTTTAATTTTTGAATAAGATGATTATTTAAAATAAATTATAGTAATATAAATAATCAAATACAATAAAAATAATAAATTAAAAATGTTTACATAATATAAATACTTTGATGAATTTGTTTTCCAATTACAATTACTTCACAGCATAACGATCTCATAATTTGTATTGTATAATAATAAAATAAAAGGTATTAAAAATTTGCTAGTTATTTAAAAAAATATAAACTTATTTTTTAAAAAAATATTATTAAAATTTATCTAATTGATTTAGATTAAATTTTTAAAGATAAATAAATATTTTTTAAAATATTTATTTATTTTATCAAAAATAATAATTATTATTTTTCTAAAAAAAATAATTTATGGGTTTAAATAATAAGTAAATAAAAATATAATATTAAAAAAATATGAAATTATTTATTGTAAGAAGATAGACTACAATTTGATTGTAAATAAAAATTAATTAGTCAAATATTTGTTGACTTTATTTAAATATTTTTTAAATTTTAAATTTTATTTATAAAAATTTAATTTAAATCTTAAGAATTGACTCGGTAAATTCTTTTAAAAAAATAACAATTTTATACTATTTTATTTAATAATTAATTAATTAAAATATATTTTTATTAAAATAATTGATTTTTATTATCTTTATCGATAATAATATATGTTTGTTTCATGTACTACCATGATAGTTGAGTAATGAGTATTCAACCTTAATATAAATTAAAATAATCATAATATAAAAATATGAAATTTAAAAAAAATTATAACAAATAAAAAAAATAAATCTAAATACCTATTTTTAAAACGTAAATAGTATTTTTGTAGGCTTTTTTATAAAAGTATTTTTGTAGTTCTTGAAAAATCTAATAATCTCATATATTTTTTATAGATCTCGAGACTTCAAAGTGTTCTGATATACCTGCTTTGATTTAATTATAAATAAATCCACAACGAAGAACTAGCCACAGACTCTTCTCTATATCTATTATATTAGTAAGGTATATATAAAATAGAGTTGATATATGAGTATTTTTTATTTTTTCTAAAATTTTATATAATTATAAATTGTAAATATATATAAAAGAGGAGCTTGATAATTGCATTAGTAACAAATAATTAGTTTTTCCATTTATTATATTATTTTATTTAAATATTTTAAATTTATTAATTTTATAAATAATATCAATCATTTTATATATATATATATATATATATATATATGAAGTTTTTATATTTAATAAATTATATCTCATTTTCTGATTAAATGTAAAGTTGAAATATAAAATATTAAATAATTATCGGTTCACTTACCAATAAGTGTTAGTTAGATTGTGTCATGGGTTGATTTATATGATAAATAAATAAATAATATTGATAAATTATAATAACATTTAGATTAAATTATTAAAACATATAAATGTTAATAAATATATAATTTAAATTAATGAATGATTTTTAAAATCAAGTAAAATACTTAATTACAATTAAAAATATGTATATTATTAGTTTGTGTTTATTCAAAAATATATATCATTTAGTAAAGTTATTTTATTTAAGTGTGTAGTTATAGTTGAGATCTTCTAATCAAATATAAGTCATTTAAGTATGTCAAATAAAATCTTAACACTTCCCTAAAGTTGGATGAGCAGTTGATTAATTTCTTAAAGATGTTGCTTCTTAAAGCTTTAGTGAAAACATCGACTAGTTGAAGATGTGATGAAACAAACTTTGTAATAATTTGTCTTACTTGAATTTTTTCTCTAACAACATAGCAATCAAGTTCGATGTGTTTTGTACGTTTATGATGAACATGATTCGCTATAATATAAAGAGTAGTTTGATTATTACAAAACAATGTGATTGGTTTCATATTAACTTTTAGATCTTTAAATAAGTATCTAAGTCACGTGAGTTTGCAAGTTATCGTGCTATTTACCTATATTCAGCTTCTACATATGATCTTGAGAATATTTTCTACTTTCATGTATTCTATAAAATTAAGAACTTTCTAAGAAAAAACATAGTAACCTGATGTAGATCTACTTATCGTTGGACAATTTTTCCAATTTATATCACAATAAGCTCTTAATTGTAGTGAATTATTGGAAAAGAATAAAAAACCAATCTAGGGTTATTTTTTAAATACCTCACAATCTGAAGGGTAGCATCCCAATGAGTTTTCCTTAGTGTTATATAAATTGATTAAAGATGTTCACAGAATACATGATGTCTAGTCTCGTAATTGTATGATACGTCAATTGTCCCACTTATCTCCTATAACGAGAAGCATAAGTTAATAATTTATCTTGATCGTTTAAAAGCCTTAGATTTCGCTCCATAGGAAAATCAATTGGTTGAGCTCCAAGAAATCCAATATCATCCATCATTTCAAGTTTGTATTTTTGTTGCAATATAACAATCCCAGTCTTTGATCTTGTTACTTTCAAACCAAGAAAATACTTTAGATTATCAAGATCTTTCATGTGAAACTACTTGTGGAGTAAAATCTTATGATTTTGAATAACTTTATTATTATTTTCAGTGATGATAATATCATTCAAATAGATAAGCACCATGGTTATAATAGTATTTTTCTTGTATAAAAAGAGAGTAATCAGAGTGTGATCGAGGAAAACCAACCATTTTAATAGCTTTTGAGAACTTAAAAAGTCAATTCCTTGGTATTTGCCTAAGTTCATAAAGAGATTTATGAAGTCGACATATTATCGTCTCTTATTGTCGACAAAGTCCTAGCTAGTGGTGGAATCATATGTACCTCTTCATGCAAATCACCATGAAGAAAACATTTTTGATGTCCATTTGAAACAATGGCCAATTTCGAGCAGTTATCAAGAACTAAAAATTATGTTAACAAATATTTGATTGGATAGAGATAATGAATTATAGAAAATAAGTTTTGACATATGGCTTGCAGGTGTAGAGGAAGACGACGTACTAACTTGGCCATAATTGAAGTCACAGAGAAGAACAGATTGTTGATGAATTCTATCACTTTGACAAAGAATTAGAATAGATGTGTTAAGGTTTGAAAAAGAAGGAAAAAGTGTTGAGAAAGGTATTGGTCTTCGTGACGAAGTTGGAACATCACGAGAAATGGAAGAGAAAAGGAGAAGATGTTTCTGGTAAGGAGAGAGGAATAGACAATAGGGTTGTCTTTGAGATATCATTGAAATCAACATACATATTAGGAAGAATATTTATTGGTGAAAGATTTGATGAAGTAGGAATAAAAAATGAGAGTGTGTTTTCATCGAAAACAACGTCCTGACTAGAAAACTTTAAGATCATTAACTTGATAATTTTTTTATTAGAGAGAAATCTAACAAAAATATATTGACGAGCTCGTGGTGAAAACTTTGCTAAAGGTTGCAAGTTTGTAGCATAACAAATACTGCCAAAAAACTCGAAAATGCATGTGGGAGATATTCTTAGCATATAATAGTTTATAAGGTGATTTGTGATGCAAAATTAGGATAGGAAGATGATTTATGAGGTTATGGAAATAAGAAGGCTTTCATCCCAAAACTCCAATGACAAATATGCTTGAAATCTCAAAGTATGACCAATATTTAAAAAGTGTCTATGTTTTTGTTCCAAAACATTGTATTGTTGGGATGTATATGGACATGTACTTTGAAATAGAATTCTAAGAGTGGATAGAAATGCTTTAACAAACCTTGAGTTTTAGATTGAAATTCATAAGAAAAATCAAGGTTAAGCGAGTGTAATCATCCATAACAGTTAATAAATAGTGTGCATTATAGTTAGTTTCAATTTTATATGAATCCTAAATATCGCAGTGCATAAGATCAAAAGAATGAGTTCTTTGAATTGAATTTAAGGAAAAAACAATCTTATTTGTTTTACCAAAATGCAAACATGACATGAATGTTTTGAATTATAAATAAAAGATGAAATTGTTTTTTACAAAAATTGAGAGATAATTTAGAAGGATATCCTAATCGTTTATGCCAAATAGCTACTAATGAAAAAAATACTTGATAAGAGGTTCAAGAAAGTGTATGCAACTCTAATTATGGCATAAGATAGTACAACCTCTTATTCTACTTCCCATCCAATCATCATCTTCATATCAAGGTCCTGTAGTATACAAAAACTATGAAAGAAGTGAATGGAACAATTAAAGGTAAATGTAAGCTTATAGATAGAAAAAATATTCACATGAAAAGAAGGTGCACAAAGAACATCGTGAACATGTAAGTTTTCTAAGATATGTGCATAACCAATACTTATGATTGGAGCATAAGAACCATTTGGAAAAATGATATAGGAAAACATGGGAACAATGGCTTTATCGGTGATGATGGTAGCTATATGATTTGTAGCTTCATTGTTAATAATCCAATTTAGAGAGTTTGTATTTTGAGAAGTTATGGATGAACGAAATAGAGTAAAAGTACCTATGTATTATGTAGAAAAGGTAGGTTTTTCATTAGGAAAAATGGCTTTGATTTGTAAGACCTCCTTAAAGTAAAATGAAGTGATTGATTAGATGGATTAACAATGGGAAAAGACAGAGCTTGATTAGTGGTGTTTTGATTTTCTTGATTGGTAGTTTTGTTTGTATTAGGTTTGTTTTGGATGATACTTATTGAATCAATATCCTCCATGAAAGTTACAAAAGCTTAGTAGAGACATTAGGATCAACTTTCTAATCATGAAACTAAAATATTATATTATATCATAATTTATTTCAATGCATATTTATAAAGAGATACTATATGCATATATATAATGTCTATAAAAAATCAAATCCCTAAAATAAACGAGTTATATAAGGAATAATATTATTTTGTCACTCCAATAATTAAATTTCTAAACTAAAGTAGCTATATAAGAAGTAATATTATCGTGTCATTATAATAGTGAGATTATAGCCAAAATCTTCTAATCAAATATAATTCCTCTAATGGTAACAAATTGAATCTTAACAACCACTGATTTGAGTCCATTTAACGGTGAATATGTTTTATTTTGTTTAATTTTTTTTTCTTGATTGAATGGTTATTCATTAAATTTAAATTTTAAAATATGATAATTTTTACATTATTGATTTAGATTACTCTATGATTAAGATGATTTGTTAATATCATTTGTAATATATATTTGTCTCTGCTTGTAAATATTTGGTATAAAAATGCTTTTTTCACAATTATATATGTAAAAAAATATTTTTGTACCAAATTTGATTTTTTTCTAGGTTCATATTAATTGAATGTTAGAAATATTTTTACTTATACATCAAATAAAAAAAATATTTTTTAATTTAAAATAAAATAATCTTTTATAATTATAATATGTACAATTCTTTATATTTTAAATTCTTTATTTGCATGAACTATATAAATAAAGCTACTTTTATTAACTTAGAAAATCCAAGATATGTTGATAAGTAGGAAATAGAGTTATTTCAAATAAATTTTATAATGAAATAAAAAAATAATTATATAAATTTCTTCACTGTTTTTAACAGGTTAACAATTATCACAAGTAAATTAATAAACATCTTATTTTTTATGATACATTCATTTAAATTGCTTGGAGTGTTACACTTCTAACTATTTAATTATACAATTAAAAGATAAAAGTAGTTATTCATGTATGTACAAACAAAATAACATGAAAACAGTAAATAATAAATGTAACATGTTTTAATATAAGTAGATAAGCTTTGACATAAGTAAATATTAATATTTACGATTAGAAACTCAAATCTCACTCAACCCAATAAGATCTCATTAAATTAAGAGTTGTCGAGGTTTATAAGTAGCATTGTTGTCTTGCTCCTTGTCGATGTGCGACAATGATACTCAACAACTCTCGTCCACACGGCGAACAGAGGTAGACATAAGCGTCACAATGAGACTGTGATAGAGCCCAAGATCCAAGCACATAGAAACGAAGAACAAATCTCTAATAACATGTTAGAAACTAAGGCCTAACTTAAGTTAATAAAATCTCATTAAGTTAAAGATTGTCTAGACTTATAAGAAGTATTGTTGTCTTGTTCTTAGTCGACGTGAGACTAAAATACTTAACATTTACAATAAAACTAGAATCAAAGGAATAAAATATGTGATAATTATACACATGCTTTAACTTTTTTTTTTGTTTACTTAATATTCTAACAATAAATTTATAATTTTTTTAATTACAAACACAAATTTAAATAACTATTTTTATTTTTATTGAAAGTTATGATTAATATACATTTTATTTATAATTATTATAAATTTATATGAAAAAATTCACTTTTTTTGTTTCTAACCGGTGTTGTTGATTGATTCTTTCCTTATTTTTGCTAATAATTTTTTCTCAATTTATTGAAAATTATTTTCACACCTTTCTATGAATAATTATTTTATTAATGCATGAACAAATAAATTTATTTTGAAAAAAAATAAATATTTTGATGTTAAATATTTAATATTTAAAACTAATCAATCTTTTCATTTTCTATCTACATTGAATTTTGTTGCTATTTGGTGAAAATTATATATGGTTTAAATATTTTTTTACTAATTTATTCAAAGTAAATAATACATGTATATTTTATTTGAGAAATTAATCAATTTGATATCATTTATTTTACATCACAAGGATGACGTAGTTTTGAAGTTCATAATACTTAACAAAGATGTTAGTACTTATAATATATATATTATAAATAATTTATGATTTAAGGACATAAAACTCAATTTTACATATTAAGATTTGTGTTCCACTCCTAATTATGTGTTGCGTGAAAATAATACTAACCCATACCTTGCATGTGTCAAAAAATTAATGAATAAAATAAAATAGTAAATGAAAGTTTTTTTTAGTGTTCATTGCAAATACTTCCTAACAAGTTTTTGAAATAATAAAAAGATCCTCCATACTTAAAACTAAAAATTACATTATTTTACCGATTTTTTTTAGTTTTTTAAGAGGCATTTGTAGGAAAATATGATAAAATCAAAATATTTGGGAGATCATATTATAAAATAGTAATAACTAAAGGATTATAAGTGTTATACTTTAAAAGTTTATAATTTGTTTTTGTTATTTGAAAAACTTAGGGGTTTCGTTATAATTTTAATTCCTTTTAAATAAAAGACTATATTTTTAATATAAAAAATAATAAATTATCCGATAAAGATGTGGTGTATAATTTATATTTAAACGTATTAACCTAAATATATCAAGAATCAAATTTGTTAAATCAAAATAAAACATTCTTAAATACACGGAGAGAAATTTATGCTCTACAACAAAACTTTTGGTTGCTTCAATTGATAAGATATATAATGTTTTTCATAAAAAAATTGAGATTTTAATAACATATAACAATCTTTAAAATACTAAACATAATAGATATAGATGAAGATGTTAATCCATAATAAAATATAAATAAAATAAGTATTAAAACATTAACAAATCGTCAAATGGTCCATGATTGAAATTAATTATTGTAAAGATTGTTAATTATTGTCTTGTTTCATATAAAAGATTGTATAAATAATCTTGAAAAGATTGTTAATTACTATTTTACCTTATATAAAAGATTGTATTAGTGTATATAAATCATACAGATTTTATAAGCATGATTCTAGGGAGTTAATTGATAATTCTAGTTCTATATATACATTGTATTTAATTAGTTAAAATATATAATAAAAATTTAATTTATCGTTTTCATTTTCATGGTATGAAAGCCTAAATGATTTTATAAATCCAAATTTATCCCATACGAAAAAAAACCTCTCCATTTATACCCAAACCATCGTCATCACTCAAACATTAGACCAAATCACCTACCAAATCCAATTCACACAGTCGCTATGTTAGTAGGTATTTATTTCACTATTGATAAGTCATCAGATACCATCGCCTAAAACCCATCATGCTCAACATGACCAGAATTATCATCGCATATCAGTCCTCGTTGCACACTAGCCTTACTGACGCATCTTCATCAGTTCCAAACGGCCACATCTTTCCCTCACAAAGGTTTGTGTTACAAGCCCTATTTTCATTTGTTGAATATGAGACATTTAGTGTGTTGAATATATTTAATTTAATGTACTGTTATATTACTATTTAAAAAAAAGAAAGAAAAACAAAAAAATGGGAGAAAGGAAAAAAAATTAATGAACAAATTGAATCCATAGAAACCAAATTTGTTCTAATCTTTTTTCAATCTAAAGGTCCTTTTAATGCCAACATTCTACTTATTGAAACAAATTACGATGTGTGGTTTCAATTGATGGAGATGCATATTACTGAACGAGAAAAACTCTCCTACATTATGAGCAAAACTACTCCATCTACAGTATTGGACATTGGATATGAAAAATGGTATGCTAAAAAAAAAATGAAACGCTGGCTTATGATGTCCATGTCTCCTAACATTATGGAATGGTGTATCCGTATGCTTACTGCCCGTGAAATCTAGAGTACTCTTTTCAAAGATTTTTAGGATGGTAATGATAAGATGTCATCTCAACCAAACAGAGTGTCTAATCACTCTCAGTATACGATATGGAGTTAACAATTTTTTTTTGAAAATTAGAACATCGTGATAAAGTGGTCATGAAGGATCCTGATGATGTTATAACATATCAACAATTAATTGAGCGAACTCGAGTAGACATATTTCTTGTTGGATTGGATAAAAAATTTGATCAACTTCTACAAGAAATTCTATGTCATGAATCACTCCTAAGTCTGGAAGTGTTATTCTTTAGTTCATCGTGAGGCCATACAAACTACTACTTCAAATGAGGAAATTGAGAAACCTGAACCTTTCGTTATGTTTTCCTGCCAATGATTTGGTTAGACATCACAAGATGGGCCAAAATCAACCAATCCCAAGAATTACAACAATTTAGACAAACCTACCTACAAATACACTCACTACAATCAAACATGTCATTCCAAAAGTTATTGCTTTGAACTTATTAGATATCCAAATTGGTGGGACCTAACATGACATCAAAATTATAAGTAATTACCTATTACATTAATTACTCAAACAAAGGAAGATGATTTTACCCTTACATTATCAACACTAGTAACCACTACCTGGGAGTAAGGTCTTAAACATTTCTACACCTATGTTTGAATAATACATATATGATTGATTTTGGTGCTGTCGATCATATGACATTGGATGTAAGATAAGTAGTAAACCTTAACCTATCCTCTCAAAATTGTCTCTTCACGACCAATGGTCATATCGCCCCAATTATTAGAGAATGGTCATCACATATTACTAATAGTTTACATCTCTATTCTGTGTTAGTTACTCTCTTCTTAGATTATAACCTTATATCAGTCTATTTATCTTATATTATTATTTTTGGCCTAATTATTATGTGTTTAAGGATATTTAAACTCGACAAATAATTGCTTATGGTATTAAGAGAGAGAATCTGTATTACTTGGAATTGGAGTCAAAAATTTCTCAAAGATTACAACAAGTTTTTGCAATCAAGAGCACTGGTTCACAAAAAATATAATTGACATTTGAGTCTTGCATCGACGTTTATACATGCTTTATTTGGTTATTTAAAAAAGTTGATTTTTAGTTTATTTACGAATTTAGATATTTTTGTTTTCAAATGTGATGTGTGTGCCCTTATGTTGTCTCTTTTACGAGAATATAAAAACGTACAAGTATACACGGTCACAAGTAATAAAATTGATAAGTAAAATATCGTTCTCACGGAGATTTGTCACTATTATTCGTTAAGTATTAAAATTGTTTCACTCTAATTTTATCCAAACAAACGAAAATTGATGAGATATTAATAAATTAAGATTTTTATAACAATAAATAAGCAAATTCTAGGATTGCAGTTTCACCAAATTAATCCACTCGAATCATATTATTTTCTCTTGATTTTTATTTTTTGTAAATTTAATTTTTCAACCAAGAACTTCTAATTTTATCCATACATCTCTTTCGAGCTCCATATAGACACATCTCGCTAAAATAATTCACTATATTTCTATAAGAATTAAATTCATCAAGATTCATTATATTCAAAGTTCTCAAATAATCACACGTACAACAAAGGTATATTCTTATCCTTTATTTATATATTTTATTCTATCCACGGACAATTACACAAAAATGTATTTTTTAAGTTTATTTATTTCCAATTAATCAATTGCATTAAGCACAAATAGAATAAACAAATTAAAAATCTTATAAATCATTCAAAAATAATTTATTCAAGCTTCAAAAATTAAGCTAAAACACAACCCTAGAAAAATTAAATCCATTTATAACAAAAATTAAAATTAAAATACACAAATATATCATTTAAGGAATATTAGATGAAGAACAACAACAAGAAAATTAAAAATGTATCATCTCTGCTCTCTAAATTTTTGGCCCATGTAGAAATACAACAGAAGCCAAAAATGGCATCTACATGTACCATAGTCCAACTCTCCAACCCCCTAAAATTATCGCAATAATCCCCTATTTATAGCACCAACACTCTAAAAAAATACATGCCATGTGGGAGACAAGCGTGCACCATTTCTGGGTTTTCATTTCAATTCATGCATGCCACGTGTCAACTTCTAATTGGTTGGAAGAAAAATCGAGACATGGGGCAGCTTTTAATTCGTGGTGAGGAAAGGACGCACGTGGTCTGCATCGTACGGGAATATTACAAGCGAGACACGTGGGTCCCACTAAACCAGTTGGAAAAGCATACACTGATTTTTGTGTTTTTGTTTTAACCAACTCATGCCACGCGTCGGCATCTGATTTGTTGAAGGAATAATCGAGACATGTGGCATCTTATCATTGGTTGGAATGGGAAGACGCACTCAAGTTGTATGGACTGTGTCGCATGGGAAAAGTTCTTGTCCGAACAAGTGGGCCCCACACGGCGCATTGAGCAGTGCACCAATTGGGAAACAGTCCACTCGCCTTGGTATTGCGTGTATCGCACGCACCTAATCTTCACCATTGATTCCCTAATCGGACGATGTGTGATGCGTGTTGCATATGGTGCGCGTGGTTCTCCTTTCCTGCGTAGAAAAACGAAGTTTTATTTAATTACATTTTAGCCCTTTAAATTAATTCAAATTAACTTTTAAACTTTTTTTAATTGCAATTAAGCTCTTTTTTATTTTAAATTATATTTTAAACTTTTTATATTTACAATTAAACCCTCATTTAATTCAAATTATATTTTATACTTTTGTTAATTGCAATTAAGTCCTCTTTTAATTTAAATTATATTTTTAGACTTTTATTAGTTGTAATTAAGTCTTTTTTTTATTCAAATTCTTTAATTTTCTTAAAAATATATTTCATAAAAAACTAACAATAAATATTAATTTATTCCATTAAAATTAACTAAAAATGTCAAGAACATAACAATTATAATTAATAAAATGGACAAAATAACTGTATAATATACAATTATCACCTTACAAAAAGCCATAGTGCTTTATTTCCTTTGAGTTTAAATAAAAGTTCAGTTCATTTTTATGGTTATTCACTCTGATGTTTATAGACTATCCAAAGTTCCCACGTTGGGGAGATCATATTGGTTTGTTATCGTTATATATGATTATACTCGAATGACCTGTGTACGCTTGATGAAATCTAAATCAAAAGTTGTATTGTTGTTTTAGAAATTTTATAACACTATTTCTACATAGTACAATACTTGATTACAAGTGTTACAAAGTGATAATGGTAGGTAATACCATAGCTCTAAACTTTAGCAGTTGTTGGACTCTCATGACTTAATTCATCAAACCAATTGTCCAAATATACCTCAATAGACACTTATTGGAAGTTGTTCATGCTTCTCTCATCGAGGCTCACATACCCTTATGTTATTGGGGTGAAGTTTTTCTTTCTGTCGTATATCTTATCAATTGTGTTTCGTCTCGTTTTATCAACTTCAAAACACTCATTTAGACACTTATGAAAAGCTATTGTTGCTCACAAAATCCCAAACCTTCCCCCTCTTGTCTTCAAATGTGTTACTTATATTCACCTTCACAAACATCAACGCAATAAGTTAGTGCCTCGAGCCTTAAAATGTATCTTTGTTGGATATGCTATTCATTAAAAAAGATACAGATGCAATGACTCCCCCACTAAATAAATTTTATCACTGGATGTTGTTTTTCATGAAGATAATATGTATTTATCTAAATTTGACTTTCAGAGGGAGTATCTTGAGAAAATTTAGACACTTGTATATACCCTGAAGAAGATATGGTGAAAATATCTTATCAAGATATTAGTGATTTGAATTCGAGTGGTCAAAACTTTGATACATTGCTTGTAAAAAAAATAGTCATTTATCAATTAATTATCTATTGTATTTATACCTAATAGTGTATGGGAAGCCTTGATTGATTCAAGATGAAAAACCACGATGAATGAAAAGATGGCCTCCTTGCAAAAGAATCAAACTTAGGAGCTTGTTGAATGGCCCATAGAAAAATAGTTAGGTGTTGATGGATCTTTATTGTAAAATACAAAACTGATGATACGTTCTAACATTTTAAGGCGAGATTAGTGGCAAAAAGATACTTCTAAACTAATAGAATTGAATACACTGAAACATTTACACCTATAGCTAAAATCAACACAGTTTCGGTCTTATTATCCTTAGCTATAAATTTGATTGACTATTACAATAATTTAATGTAAAAAATGCATTCTAAATGATGAACTATTTAAAGAAGTATACATAGATCACCCACCAGAGTGTATGGTAATAGAAAGACAAAAACAGAAAGTGTGCATGTAAAAAAAATCACTATATAGATTAAAACAATCCCTTATAAATAGAGTAATTTAGATCACACATTATTTTTAAAGAAGCAACATGAAAAAATTACTACACTCATTGTATATATAGATGTCATGATCTTCATAGGCAACAATCTAGAAGAAATGAGAGCTTTGCAAGAGTACTTGTCCAAAGAATTTGAAATGTAAGACTTAGGCCCCTTAAAATACTTTCTAAAAATTGAAGTATTTCAATCGAGTAAAGAAATCTTCTTATCTTAAAGAAAGTATGTCTTAGATCTACTATATGAAACTGAAATGTCAGCTTGCTAGCCAACTGGCACTCTTGTAAAAGAGATATTGAAGTTATGTATTGAGACAAGACAAATATCGGTGGACGGTAATAGATACAAGCAACTTATTGGAAGATTGATATATTTAGCTCACATAAGACCTGATCTAGCTTATGCTTTAAGTATTGTTAGTCAGTTCATGCATGATCCCGATGAACAACATATGAATGCATTTATTTGCATTTTAAGGTATCTAAAATCTACTCCCGAAAAGGGAATTATATCCTCTATAAACACAAACAAGCAAAATATCAAGATATATATAAATGTTGATTGGGTCGAAGCAGTTGACGATAAGTAGTCAACTTCGGGATACTTTACCTTTGTTGGTGGGAACCTAATTATATGGAGAAGTAAGAAACAAAATGTTGTTGCACGATCTAGTATAGAAGCCGAGTATATAGAAATGGCCTTAGGAATTTGTGAAGCATTGTGGTTAAAATTTCTCTTACAGGACCTAGGCTACTCCTTAAAGAAACCAATTCAATTACACTATAACAACAAAAGTAGCATGTGATATAGCCCATAATCCAATTCAACATGATCGTATAAACACATGTCAAGGTACATAGGTTTTTCATTAAGGAGAAATTAGATGAAAAGGCATTAGAATTACTAATTATTCGATCAAAAGATCAGTTACCTAATATTCTTACAAAATGAATATCTAATCAGGTGCTCTCAAAGTTTTTAGACAAATTTGACAAGTGTGACATATATGCACTAACTTGAGAAGAGTGTTAAAATAATAAACAATCTTATAATGATCGTTAATTATTGCATTGTCTTATATAAAAGATTGTATAAATTATATTGTATAAATTATTAATAACCTTGTCTTATGTAAAAGATTGTATAGATGTATACAAATTATAGAGATTTTATAGGCATGATTCTAAAGAACTAATTAGTAATTATATATATATATATTATACAAAAAATTAATTTATCATTATCATTTTCATTAATTTGGTTGGAACTATTGGTTATTTGGATGAATCCATCTTCTTCTTCTTCTTTTAACGAGGGATGAATCAATTTTATCACCATAAAACCATAATTTTTTAGACGAAAACTTCAAATAAGGTACTTGATTTAAAATCGAGATGAAACTATCTATTTATATAATAAATTATATATTTTTGAATTTATTTTTATTAATTTGTATTATTTTCATCCCTATCATGCTACTTTTGATATAAGTAAGAGATAATTAAGAGTAATTATTTTAAAAAAAATTATATTATACATCACAAATTTATCATGATTTTTTGTATATTAATCTTTAACTAGATACAATTATATAAACTCAAACTTGCTAAGAAGAACAGCATCAATTGAGATATATTTAAAATTCAAGAAATATTAAACTATATAGATGGTTTTTAATTTTTTTTTAAATTCTAACTTTGTTCATTTTATTATTTTAACTTAAATATGATTTGGTTCATTTTTTTATGTTTTAATCTCTTATTTTTTTTACAATTTAGTCACTTAATTTTAAATTTTTATATTATAATTTCTTTATTTTTTTAGAAAAATATTGGACAGTCAACCTCTATACTTTTTATGTTTTTAAAGTTTAATTTTAATTTTATCTTAAAATTTAAACTAAATATATAATATTATTGTTAAAAAAAATAATCAAATCATAAAAAAATAAATAAAGAGTATATATGAAAAAATTTAATAACTATTTTTATCAAATATTAACGCATATAAACTTTAAAATAATACAATTCACCTTACCTAAATCGGTGCACCATAAGAACCAAAATTTTCTCGATTGAAGTGGTTGCTAATACTTCTAGAAGCCTCTTTTCCCTTTATTTTTTACTCTTTGAACCCTTAGATAAAATGAAAGTTTTTTTAATGGTAATTATATACGGTAAATATAACTATTTTATAATATAAATTTAAATTCTGTATGTTATTTTATTTTTATTTTTTAAAATAATATTATACAACTTCAAATATTCAAAAGTAACTTTAAATTTGGGTATCTTACGTGAAGACTTTAGGTCCATTCAACAATAAAATCAAATTTAATTTTGTTAGGCTTTTTTTAATTAATAAAATTACATATTATAAAATATGAATAATTTAAATATTATAAAATAATTATAATCCTAAGCTTATATTTTGAGTTCGTTCTAAATAAAATAAGCCAACACCCCTTCAAAAACTAAACATGGATCTCTCTTTTAATAGATCGATCCCTTTCATTTCTTTCTAATTAATTTTGGAAAAGTTAGGTAATTATTCAGAGCCTGAACTTTATTCCCAAAAGACACTGATGGCTTATAATAGTGTTTTCTTTGCATTGTCGCTGTACGTGAAAGACAATCCATTCTTGTGGTTCACGTTGGTGTAACCAAGCTTTTAATTTCATTTATCTTTTATTTTAAGTTATAAATTAATTATATTTATAATTTTTTTTAAAATATTTTTTTTTATTAAATAAAAAAAATTATAATAATAATAATAATCAAATTTAAGTTCATGATAATGTAACAAGAACCCTACACTAAATATTTAGTGATAATATATATAATTACTTATGTAATTGGATTTTATTATATATATATATATATTCAATGAAAATTTTATTCTTAAAAATAAATAGGATGATTATATTGTTGGATTGTGCAGTTTATTTGATGTGTTGCAAATTTATTTTGTTGGTTGGACAAAGTTAGTGGTTCCTTCTAGCATTTCATAATTATATCTTCTTGTGGATTTGAATAATTTTATTGGAAGGTAAAAAAAAAAACAACTTCATAAAGGAGTGGACCTTGGACCCCCCTCTTTTAATGAATGGGTCTAGATTGTAGTTGCTTAAAAATAATTTCTTTATTAATTTATACAATTTTTTAATAATGATATTATTCCATACATCCTTAATTAATATATTTAGTAAAATACATTTAAAAGTTATTATCTTTTCTTATCCCTGTTTTAAGTCTCACACTTTGTTATGTTATGTTATGTTATGTTGTGTTTATGTATATGTTAATAAATTTTTTATCATTGAATTTTATTTTATTACAAAATTTTTATTAAATTACAGTGAAAGAAAATAATCATGTGTGCCAACTTAAATATTAAAAAGATATTACAAATAAATTTTAATTTATTAAAAAAAATATGTAAAAATAAAAAATAAAAAGTAGGAAGTAGAAGATCAGATTGTCTTCATGGAAACCATTGATCATGTTTTCTATCCAAACTAGATCTCCTTCTAAAATTTCTTCGAGCCAAGATTTCGAAGTTGATTAGTGTTATAGAAATGACGTTTTACCACAAGCGACTTTCTTTGTCTTTCATTCTAATCCCTACCATCTTCAACACTAACTTATATTATTGAAAAACTCCTTTAGTTCAAACGAGTTCTCCATAATTTCTACAACTTTTTCACTATTTTGCCAACCAACTTTAGTTGTTAATTAGGTGGTCGGAATCAATAGAAAAGCACATGATGAAAATGCGGAATTGAGGTATGAGGAAATTGAAATGAATTTCATTAATAAAAATATAAACCAAAGGAAAGAGATAACCAAAATCTTTGACTGATTTTCTTGAAAAATATTTTAATAATTGGTAAAATTATGTGTTTTATTCTCGTATTTATTTTAATAGATTTTATCATAATATTTATATTTCTCTCGTCAAATATTATAATAATATTTATACTTTTAACAATAAAATAACATTTAATTTTTAAAAAAATGATTTAAAATTAAACAAAAAGAAAGTTTATCTTGAAACTCAAATTCATCTATTGATCACCAAAAATTGATCTATTTGGTTTGTTGATGTCATTCAATCTCAATCTATATTAATCAACATGGATAAAAACTACTTGATAAATTATTGTATATTAATATGTATTATTTTAAAAATATTAAATTTTTATATAAAAATAATTAATTTATATTATATTATTAATCAAGAGGATATATATCAAAGCTACAAAATTTTTAGATTCCAAAAAAACATTATAAAAAACATGTTATGTTTAGATTTTGAAGAGATATAGTATAATTACTAACCTTTTATATATTATAATAACATAGAAAGAATGAGTTTATGATAGTTGATATCTAGTCTTTAAAATTATAAGAGATAGAAATTAAAAATGTGAAATAACACATATAAAAGATTAATTAATAAAAAAATAATGAGATTAAAGCTCAGTGCTTAAACCTTTTTTGTTTTTAAATATGAATAAAATGTTTCCTATTGATATTGAATGAACATTTTGATAACCTTTAAGAGGATTATACGGGTTTTAGTTTTATAATGGCTCATGTTTTAGATTTTGTCTTGCTTGAGAGACAACTCTTTTCCTACAAGACTCTAGATTTTCTATTAAGTTTTTTATTTATTTTAACTAAATACAATCAACAATAATTTATAATATTTTTCATGGAGGTCTAAATCTGAGTTATTATCGCTTTGCTTATATTTTATATGGTGTGTCTTTCGATATGCTTTTTGTTAAAGATAGTTAGTATAGAGTTTGTACCTAATTTCATTGTGTGGTTTTCAATGAATACATAAAATAAGATAGAAAACAAATACTAACTTTGTATTATTTTTTAAATAATAATATTTTTATAATAAAAAATATAAACTATTAAATTTTATTATTATTATCCTAGAATAAAATTATTATTAAATATATTTGATTATTATTATTATTATTAATAAATAAAAATATTATTAAAATATAATTTTTATGATAATTATATATATTTAAATAACACGTGATATAATTATTTAAAAATAATAATTATATAATATTAATAATTTGAACCATTTGCATTGAAATTAAACATTCGAACAACTTTGTGAACCCACAGCAGAGTCTCTCCCCAACAAAATGTCATAAAACCAGTAGAACTCTGTAAATGGATAACTTTTAATATTCAAAATCTAAATATCGTTATAAATATTCGATGCTAATTCTTTTACTCGGTGCGCCAAGAAAAGAAGCAAATCCCATGTTCTAAATCCGTCTAGGTGATATCGCTTCAGGTGATGTTGTCTCTTTTACAAGGACTAGAACTATTCTTTTCTTTTTGGGATTTGCATTTGGATGGTGAAGAAGAAGCTAATTTTCTGCTCTAGATCTGGTTATTGAACTCATCAGTACATAAAGCATCTAGCTTGGAACTTGGAATTCCTCTTCAAAAAGCTTCCTGTGAGTTCATCTTTTGATTATTCTGAAAGAATATGTATTTGGATCAATTTTTCATCTAATTTATGCTTACTTCATCTGGGTACTACTGATATATATTAATATTAATCTCTGCTGCTTCTTTTTTTTTTTTTTTGGGTTCAATAATTCTATGGGACTTTCATTTTCATTGTGGACATACATGATGGTTCTATTTCAATTTAAAATTATTTTTATGTGCTTTTGAAGATTTTTATGTATTTCTCAGTATTTTGAGATAGATCAATTGGATTGAAATCAAGTGATATGTTAATTTTTTATGTAGGAATTTATTTGAATTTCCCTAAGTTTTGTAAATGTATAATAGTTTCGTCTTTATGTGGTTCATAAGAATGAAATTAAAAGTTGAAGTTCTTGTTTTTGGTTTTGTTTCAATGGATTGTTTCTTTCCCCTTTTCATATTGTTTCTTTAAGACTGTTCTTAATTCCTTTTCTTGATCTTGATGATTGTATGTGTAGTTTGTTTATACACGACAGTACAATTAAAGCTACACAATTATAGATAATAGGTACTAGAGACACGTCTTTGACTTTTCTTATTTTATGACTTTGACAGAATATCAAACTTCTTTATTGATATTGACTCCAAGAGATGGTTTGAACACTGGTTTAAATTTCCCATTTGATTTCTTTAGAGAGGGCCCCTTCTGGTGTCTTGTGATTGACAAAGATGAAGAAAAAAAGTAAAATCATTGAATACAGAGAGAGGTTTGACAAAACACTGGCATCTCCTAATCTAGCAAATGTGGAGGTGTTGAAAACCCTTGTTAGGGATCAGTTGCTACATTCTTCAAAACATGAAAACAAAGGTTGTTACTTGCTATAAGATTATCCTTTTATAACGTAATCAAATTGTATGTGAGCAAATGTTACACCCGAACACACTTGTCATTGGCAGGATTCGAAACCATGCCACTTCAGTGCCACAAGAAGCAAATGTCATTGCATTACATGTTAAAAGAGAAACTTGGTTGCAATTTTACAAGAAGTTTATGACTCAAGGTTTTTCTTAACTCTCTCTTTTGTGGTGGGCTACAGGATATAGTGAAACTGTTATAGAGAAGAGGACTTCTGAGTTGTCAAATTTTCTTGAAATGTTGAGGAGTGCTTCTGTAGATGACAATGGAAGGTCAGAAGTTTATGAGGCAACAACACCTCATCCAGAGTGGAAAGTATGTATCTATTGTTCAGCTTTATGATAGTAATTAATCTAATTTTGCAATTGTTTGACTTGTTTAAATGAACGTGCTTCTCTTAGAGGTGTTTGGCACAAAATTGTTCAAAGTGATTTTGAGTGATATTTTAATAATTATATTAGGAAGGAAGCATGCATCTTGAACTACTTGTGTCATAAGTAAGCATTACTTGTACTAAAAGTACTATTATTGTTTCTCAAAATTTTGAAAGCACTTGTCAAACACCTTTAAAAGTGCTTTGGCTCAAATGAAAGAATTTTCAATCCAAGAGAGAAACAATTTCACACGGGCCTGACATTGGTGACTCTTATTTTCTTCAGCTTGGGTCACATGCGAGTGTAGTGGATGACCATTCTTTAAAGAAAAATAAAAAAATAATTCTGAAGTTTTTAAACATTTAAATCTTTTTATGCCAGTTAACCATAAAATTTTGAAAATACTTTTATATTTTATTAATTTCAAGTCTCAAATGCTCATGAAGCTTCGGTTAAGAATTTCCTCATCTTTTGGAATATGACGTGCTTACAAGATAGTGCTTCATAGTGATACATATTTTTTTCCCAAACAACGGTCACATTGCACTCGCATCATTCATACCATACTTTATTTTGGCAGTTGAAAGAGGATAATGAAGAGTTCCGTGTTATGTGTCGGGAAGGACCTGAAGGAACTCCCTTTCATACACTACTTGTTGAAGGCTATGTAGATGCTCCTGCAGATGTCTGTAAGTGAAACTGAAATAATTTAAATGTTAGCCTAATGCTGCAGCGTTGATCTTTAATTGAGTCAGATTTCCCTAGGGAATTGTGTATTTTATGTATTTGATGCAGCACGGGAAAGAGAAGAGTAAGGAGGCAAGAGAAGCATATAAATTAGGGTTATGGATATAATTAACTTAGAGAGGATGAATAGGTAGTTTTTGAATTATGATTAATTAAAAATTCATAAACGATCAGACATATAATCGTATGTAATTAATATAAAGCGAAAATAAATAAGAACTTGACACACGATATTTTAGGTGGAAATAATCTAGACCATAACAATGACCCGAGAGAAAAAACCACATGTTAACAAATCATCTAATTATCTACTATGAAAATCAATGTTCAATTATAATGCTAGGACTTAAACTATCCTACAAAATAATGTCATCAAAGTAATCTTGTAAGCTGTTGCTTCTTTCACAATCTCTACAAGATAAGTGTTCGGATTCGGATCAACGTTTCAATAAACTTAGTCACACGAGTGATCAAATCCGTTCAACTAGCACCTGAAAAGTTAACACAATAACACAATTGCAAAGTGTGTCTTAGAGTAGATTCAATAATGAAAAACTCTAACTTGAAGATTCAAGAATAAATTACTTAATTTAAATCATCTAGCAACTCTTGAATAATAATTGAAGTAAAAGTTCAATAATAATAACTTTTTTAAAATTAAATATTCAAATAAAATAATTATGATCACACACACAATTATTTGATTTAAGCATTCAAGAACCTAATCAAGAAAAAGCTTTATGAACTTATAATCACAAGATCATAAAATAAATAGGTTTATCAATCAATCAAACATAAATACACAATGTTTGATAGACTAATTAAAAAAAGAAGCCTAAAAAAAATATAATTCATTTTTTGTAAAACAATTTAAGAGAGAGATTAAAAACAATTAGAAAAATAAAACGAATATGGTTAATTAAAATATGGAACATTAAGTTCTTTATATGAGAAAGATTAAACCCTAATACTAAGTTAAAGGTCAATTATCATTCTGTCTATTAAATATAGTAAAAGAACAATTTGACTCAAGTAAACAAATATGTTATAAGTTGAAACCTTAATCACTCGGTCGATCGATCCAACAATGATCAAAATAAACTCGAGACCAGGTAGATCGAACACGATCGATTCTCAATCAATCTAATCCTTCGATTGATTAAATCTAACTTGATTGATCTACCTTAATTTGAAAAACAACTCAAGAAGACATAAATCATACAAGATCGATCCTCGATCTATCTAACCCATTCGACTTAATATTCGATTCATCGACCAATGTATATACCAAATGTTCCTAAATGTACATGTATTCTAATTTTCATAAGAATGAGTATATACCTGAAACATATTGATTTGAAATGCGAAAGTTTCTTCGGCTTGAATAGTGGACATGAAAATACTCCTAAAAATTAGTTTACATTGAAACGTTTTATTTAAAAATATTGCTTACACTCGTATATTTTACAAAAACATTAAGAGTATCAAACATCTATAATATCTTAATTTTTATTTTTAATTCAATAGAAATTAAGAAGAGAGGTAATTGGGGAGGAAGATAATATTAATCATTCAATAATCATAAAGTCTGAAGAACAAAACTATAGTTGATACTTGATTACTAATATAAAACCATAATAATAATAAAGACTAACATAAATAAAATATGTTGAATATTAAATTATTTGTAATTATATAAAAACCTTTGTAAATATGTCAACCTTTATTATTTCTTCATCTCCATTAGTATTTTTGTCATCTGAAAAATGCATCTAATCTCATCACAGGTTTAGGCGTCTCATGGGAGGTAGCTCTTTACAAAAAATGGTGAGTCATATCAATTAAATTCTTGACTCTACTGCTGGAGTAGCTATAAACTAGTTGCAAAATGTATGCTTGATAAAAATATCAAACTGTAATGTCCCTGTTAACTCTTTCTTTCTCATTTTGTGTTGTTGATAATGTCTGCATTGATGAATCGATGAAGATTAAGAGTTATCATATCTTTATAGGAGAGCTAATAGGTCCCATTATGAAACAAATTTCGCTACTTTTGGTAAGGTGGGAATATATTCTAAGCTAGTTTGTGAGTTTAGTTATATTTGTTCTACTTTAGAATATGTTATCAACTTTGTTGTGATTATGTTTAGCAAATTATTATGGAGTGTGACTTCGGTAGAAAATAGCTTTTGTAAGCAATTCCTTTTTCTTTTGGCTCTGAACTTCTATAAGCAATTCTTAATTCCAACCAACCACGTGCATGAACAATGACAATTGCATCTAGTATAATTCACTACGAAAATTTGTGTTTTTGCTTTAGGCTAGAAATCTTAACATGAATAACAGTTATTTTGACAATAACTTGGTTTTTTCACCTACTATTAATTTCACAGGTGGCCTCAGACTACAATCCCAACTTTCAAAATTCTTTCTAGCGAATGTTTGCAGAAAGCCTATACTGGTGAACAGATATGTTTAGTAAGGTGCGCCTATCCTTGAACTGTAAAGCCACGTGTCATTATTTCCACAATGGAAGTTCATCCTAAATGCTGATTTGTCTTCATATTTTTTGTAAGAAAGGATGAAGGTTTCATGGCCACTGTCAACTAGAGAGGCTCTTGTCCATTATTTTTGTTTTGAATACTTTGAAGATGATTTAGTTATGGTTCTCATGAACACGGTACAAAGTTGAAATCTTTATTTAATTTATTTTATTATATATGCCCTCTTGCCAACTGTTGTGTATGTTGTCCAAGTTAATAGTACACGAAAATATGGAATTAAAGATTTTTCATTTACTTTCAGATATTTGATTCAGAAAATTTCAGTAGTGGTAGTCTTGGACCTCTTGGTTTCACCAACAAGGCAATCCCTGAGGCCAAAGATGTGATAAGGATTGATGGGGTTGGAGGTTTTGGTTTGCAAAAGGTGACCTCAGAAAGAAGTTACTTTCGGTAAGTTCTGGTGGTTTGCATCTGATATCCATTCTCATATATGTGACTGAAGTTTTATAATGACCATATCATAAGAGGATACATCATTGCTTTTCTTTCAAAGCTTTGAAACATTTTCAAATTTTGTAGGACAATAGGAAATATGGATATAAAGCTAGGCATTGTACCACCATCCATTATAAATTTCATCACAAGGCAGCTCATCGGCAACGGTTTCAAACTCTATAAAAAGGTTATATTTCTTCTATTTAATATGTGCTATCATTCAGCTCATGGCATGCATACCTGCATGAACGCCATGTAATTTAAGCACTCGTCCAAGCTCCTAAGATATATTTTAAGCTTTTAATATACTGAAGTCACTTAATTTGTATTATTTGACGTTTTGGTCACTCAATTTTTACCAAAACACATACGTCACTTAGTTTTAATAATTGGTACATTGTAATCATTCTTTGATAATAAATAAATATTTTATTAATAAATTCAAGCACACGTAACTTTTAATCGGAGGCAAAAGGGTCAATCTTCATCTTTCTCTCCATTTTTAACCTACATACTTCCTTCCTTCCATTTTCAATTGTATATGGAGTCAATTTTGAATTGAATAAAGGCTGAATTTTTTTGGAAAGAGAGTGTTTGGAATTAAAACTTTAAAATTTTAGATTTTATATTACCTAAAATTGGCACCATGTATAACTGCAAAATGGAGGGAGGAAAGTGGTAAGAAAGCTGATGATTGTCCTTGTGCCCCCAATTAAAAGATGTTTTAATGGTGATTAAAATTATTAATAAAGTATTCATTTTATGTTTAAAGAGTGATTAAAATATCAAAATTTTAAAGATTTATGTATTCTTTGTGAAAACTTGATGACCAAAATATCAAAGTGATTTATAGGATAATTTATCTTTAAGGTTTTACTATTTTACCAAATAACCTTACTTAATAGGCTAGGGTTACTTAATCAACAATTTATGACAAATTTTTTAAAGATACTAGTGTAATTTTTTTTAAAGAGACAAAAGTAAAATGACGTCCATAAATACTACAACAAAACCTATCGGTATCCTTACAAGGATTTTAAAGCAATCAGTACAACATCCAACAAGTTGTGAGCTTTGCCCTCCTTGAATCATCCATTAATTTTCATATATCATTAATTTTCCATGAACTTTTCACATTTTTTCGAATCTCAACGATATTGCAGGCAGTGGCTTCTCGGTTAGGTGGTGATGAAAGTTTTAGTGAAGCCTTGAAGAATCACCCTCTGTATGCCAGGATTCGTGAGGGTTTCTATTCTGTTAATGAATCAAACAGGTCTCTAGGAAAAGAGCGCAAGAGTAACACATCTGATGTTCCCCCTCTTTCTGAGTGCTCATTGAATTGGTCTTTGCAAGGAAAAGAACCCAATATTGACATGTCCAATTCCCCCACTCTTTATCCTGTAAATGAATCGAACAGGTCTCAGGAAGGAAAAGAAATCAAGATTGATTATAATCTTCTCGAAGAAGATATAGATAAAAGTAAGTTAGATGAAATCGTACCGATGGATCAAAAGCTTCATTTTGACTCCCATGCAAATAGAGCAACACCATTGAATGTACAAGTTATGGATAAGAGTCCTATTTATGAGATTGAGGAAGTAGAGACTGAAGAAAGTAGACTGTTTCAGGATCAGATTTTATTAAAGAAGGTTATAGAGAAGTCTCATGTAAATGGAAAGAGAAATGTTCATATTAGTTCGGAGGTCAAGCAAGCTCTAGGAACATTAGAGAAAGTAATATCCATGGTAAGAGATTCTAGATTTAATGCCGTCCAAGCCAGGTCTTCATCTGCTTCCATGCATCAAGCTCCTTTACATGAAAATGATGCCTGTAAGGACCCAAAAACTTCTGAAGATGATAGAGTTTGCTAAAACGACGAAGTATATGTTGATGCACCGAAGAAAGAACTGGTCGAGAGGACTTCCTTGTAGGAATCATTTAAGGATAGCTCCTGTGTTCAAGACTCCAGGTAATTGTGTTAATAAACTGATTTTATTTGTACGTCTCTGGTCTCCCATTTATGTTTTTTTTTATACTCGTGTTTCTTTTAGTGAAATGCACTTTTCCTCAAATTTAATGTCATTTCTGCTATTCATGTCTGGTACATTTATAGTTTGGTACTTGTTTTCTCAACCCAAAGCCCCGTTGCACCTGATGCATCAAGCTCTTTTGATGTATTTGTATTTTTATTTGCAGGCCCAGGAGATCAAATTCCTTCTCAAGGGAAGTTAACCATAACAGAATTGCGCCGGTTTCACTGGAGCAGAAGCTATCAGTTCCTTGTGATACTAATGTTAATGAGGTTGCTTCATACTTCACCAAACATGAGACAATGGAGTTACCAACTTAATTTGAATAACAATCTGCACAAGGACAAGAGTTTGAGTAGCTAGATGAACGGTTTCCATCAAAATCAAAACAAAGTTAACGGAGTAAAGAAATCGAGCAAGCTGAAAAGACAGATCTTTTGTTGCTTCAGCGTCGATTCTGGACGATTGATTAATCCTTAAGTCCGGATGAACTTAATTTGGCAGAGAAGGCATGAATTGTAGTCACTGTATTAAGAGAGTTGTTGTATCATCACCACAATTGACATGTCATATCTTTACATGCCCAATTGTATAATCTAATGATATTACAGCAAGAGCTTGTGATACTGTCATAAATTTGTGATGATCATACATTTTTCTCTTCTGTTTGATCTTGATGTGAAGAAATGAAACTTTGTAATCCTTGCCGTGGAGAGGATATAACTATGCGTATAAGTTGTAACAAAACAAAATGACGCTGACAAGCGGATTTACATGTCATTTAGGGCATGTGACATCTCTATACACAAAATTTTAAGTATAATATTGATAAAATTATATATAAATTGTGTAAATAAAATAAATTTATTTTTATGAATTTTAATTTTTAAGTTTTATGGTTGAAAAATTCATTATAAATTAAATAATTTGATCAGATATATAATATATTTTTTAAATAAAAATTAAGTAACAATTGAAAAATAAATAATAATATATTTTTTATTTTTTATATGATGTGAGAATAAATTCTAAATCCACCGTTGTTGTTGACTATGTATTTTTCCTATAAAAGGGTTGTACATTATTTTATTTTATTTTGTTATGAAAACTTTTAAGATGGTTTGGAGGTGGTTTTCCTGAAAATGGTACAAATAAGGAATTAAAGCCTTTTCATTTATTTTCGTATCTCAATCACTAGTTATTGGAGTTATATCAACAATAGCTATTCTTATGATAATTTTTCTGATATTAACAAACTCTCAATACAAAAATAATTTGTTAACTTAAGTTGAATAATATTTATCATAATTATTATAAATGAGTTATTTTTTTACTTTCATATAAAAATAGTTAATAATTTTAAAAATAATATATTATATTTTGATTGTTGGTATTTATTATAAATGTTAATACATTTTTGTATATAACTTAATCTAATTATATATGTATCAGATCTTTTTACGTTCTTTAAAATTTTAATATTTTTAAAATAATAAATTATATACATAATTGTTTAATTATGAATTAAAAATTAAAATTTTCAAAGATTTCAATTATAAAATTATTTAATTATTATTTTTATTTTTCATAAATTAAAGAACATATTGCATAAAATTATTTTGGTTATTTTTCTTTAAAATTTTAATATTTTTGATTAAAATTAATTCTTTTTAGAATAATAAATAGTAAATAATAGACTATAACTTAGATAGAAAGTAAAAATTAAAATTATAAAGGTTTTATTTTAAATTATTTAACTACTTTTATATATATATATATATATATATATTAATATTTTTAATTAAAAATAATTATTTTGAGATAATAAATAATAGACATAATGATTTCATTAAGAATTAAAAGTTAAAATTTTAAAAGACTTTAGTTACTATTGTTTAATAATACATTTATAACTTTTTTTTTCAATATTTTTAATTAAAATTAATTATTTGAATAATAAACAATAGATACAATGGTTTAATTATAAATTTAAAACTAAAATTTTAAAATATTTTAGTATAATTATTTAATCTCCCTTTCATTATTTTTCTTTTTATAAAATTAAAAATGTATAGAATGCATATTATTATTATTGTGTTCATACTTCTTCATATTTTTTAAAACTTTTATGTTAATTAAATTATTTTTTTTTGAAATAATGAATAACAAATATAATGATTTAATTAAAAATTAAAAATTAAAATTTTAAAAGATTTCGATTAAAGTTATTTAATCACTCTATTTTTATTTTTTTTCAATATTTTTAATTAAATTTAAATGAAGTAAAATGATTGATCAAATGGATTAAAAAAACAAATTTTCGGCTTGCGAGAACTCCTTAAACTATAATGAAGGGATTGAACAAATGAATTAATGGTAGGAAAATATATAACTTGATTAAAGATATTGCATAAAAGTTACAAAAGTTTGGTAGAAACGTTAGGATAACCTTTCTAATATCATGAAAAGTTAAAATATTATATTATATCATAATTATCTCAATACATATTTGTAAAGAGATACTATATATATATAATGTCTATAAAAAATCAAATCCCTAAATAAAATGAGTTATATAAGGAATAATATTATTCTATTATTATAATAATCAAATTCTTAAACTTAATAGGTTATACAAGAAGTAATATTATCATGTCATTATAATAGTAGGATTATAGTCAAGATCTTGTAATCAAATATAATTTTTCTAATCCTAACAAATCGAATATTAACAACCATTGATTTGAGTTCATTTAATAATAAATATGTTTTATTTTGTTTAATTTAATTTTTTCTTTGATTGAGTAGTTATTTATTAAATTTAAATTTTAAAATATGATAATTTTTAAATCATTAATTTAGATTATTTTATGATTAAAATGATTTGTTAATATCATTAGTAATATCTATTTGTCTTCTGTACATGAATATTTAGTATAGAAATGTTATTTTAGAATTATATAAGTAAAAAATTTTTTATGCTAAATTAGATTTTTTTATGTTAGAAAAATTTTGAATTTAAAACAAAATAATATTTTATAATTATAATTTATACAATTTTTTATATTTTAAATTCTTTATATGCTTGAATTATATAAATGAAGTTACTTTTATTAACTTAGAAAATTCAAGTTATGTTGATAAGTAGGAAAAATAGTTATTTCAAACAAACTTTATAGTGAAACAAAAAATAATTATATAAATTTCTTCATTTTTTTAACAGGTTAACAATTATGACAAGTAAATTAATAAACATCTTATTTTTTATGATACACTCATTTAAAGTGCTTGGAGTGTTATACTCGTAATTCTGACTATTTAATTATACCAGTAAAAGATAAAAATAGGTATTCGCATACAAATAAAATAATGATGCAAACAGTAAAAAATAAAAATAATATGCTTTAATATAAGTAGATAGGCAGTAAATAAATCGTTAGTGTCTTAATATTTACTATAAAATTAGAATCAAAGGATTAAAAGATGCTATATTTACACCCATGCTTAAACTTTTTATTTTTTTTTGTTTTACTTAGTATTCAAACAATAAGTTTATAATTTTTTTACTTACAGACAAACTTAAATAAGTATTGTTTGATATGAAAAAAAATTATAATTAACTATTTTTATTTTTATTAAAAGTTATGTTTAATATATATTTTATTTATAAATTTTATAAATTTCTATAAAAAAAATATAATCATATTTTATTTAAATTACATAAACTTTTATTTTAATTCTACCATATTAATCATACCACTTTTGTTTGTTTCTAAGAAGTGTTGTTATTGATTCTTTTCTTAATATTGTTAATAATTTTTTCTCAGTTTATTAAAAAATATTTTCGTACCTTTCTATGAATAATTATTTTATTAATGTATGAATAAATAAATTTATTTTGAAAAAAAGAAATATTTTAATATTAAACATTTAATATTTAAAATTAATTAATCTTCTTATTTTCTACCTACATTGAATATTGTTGCTATTTGGTGAAAATTATATATGGTTTAAATAATTTTTTTACTAATTTATTTAAAATAAATAATGTATGTACATTTTATTTGAGAAATTAATCAATTTGATATCATTTATTTTACTATCACAAGCATGAAATAGTTTTGAAGTTCATAATACTTAATAATTAAAGATGTGAGTGCTTATTTTGTATACAATGTCAAAGTTATGATTACGACCTAAAACTTCATTTGACATATTAAGATTTGTGGTTTGACTCCTAATCACGTGTTGCATGAACATAATACTAACCTGTGCCTTACATATATCTAAAATGAATAAAATAAAATAGTTAATGAAAGTTTTTTTTAGCGTTCATTGCAAGTACTTCTTTACAAGTTTTTGAAATAATAAAAAGACCCTCCAGATTTAAAACTAATAATTACATTATTGATTTTTTTAGTTTTTTGGGGAGACATTTTAAGCAAATATAATAAAATCAAAATATTGAGGGTAACATATAATAAAATAGTAATAATTAAAGGGTTATAAGTGTTATACTTTAAAAATTTATAATTTATTTTTACTATTTAAAAAACTTAGGGTTTTATTATAATTTTATTTCCTTATAAATAAAAGACTATATTTAAAAAAATTATTCAATAAACATGTGATATATAATTTATATTTAAACTTATTAATTTAAATACATCAAGAATTAAACTTATTAAATCAAAAATAAAACATTTTTAAATATACAAAAAAAAAAAACAATTTAACTCTACAAACAAATGATTGGTTGCTTCGATTAATATATTAAATATTTTTAGTAAAAAAATGATATTTTAATATCATATCATAATCTATAAACTATTAAACATAATTGATGTAGATGAAGTTCTTAATCCATAATAAAATACAAATAAAATAAGTATTAAAACATTAACAAATCTTCAAAAGATAAGTAGTGAAATTGATAACCATTAATTAAGTGGTGAGATAGTAAGGAATGTTAATTATTATCTTGTCTTATATAGAAGATTATATTAGTAATTTTATAAAGATGATTAATTATTATCTTGTTTTATATAAAAGATTATATTGGTGTATATAAGCCATAGAGATTTTATAAGTATAATATTAGGGATTAATTGATAATTTTAGTCTTATATATACATTGTATTTAATAAGTCAAAATATATAATAAAAATTTAGTCTATCATTCTAATTTTCATGGTATTAGAGTCTAGAACGGTTCTATAAACCCAAATTTATCTCATACGAGAAAAACCTCATCATTTATACCTAAACCATCACTACCACCCAAAACTTTGATCAAACCATATACCAAAACCCATTTACATTGAAAACCACGTAAAGAAAACCACCCATTTTTCGTTCGTCTTTGTCGCCATTTGACGTGACGTCAACATGTCTTTATTTTACTATTGACATGCCACCACGTACCCATCGCTTAAAACCCATCATGCTTAGCATCATCAATATCACCTTCGCACATCAATCCTCGTCACACACCAACCTTATCGATGTGTATCCATCAATCCCAATTGGCCACATCTTTCCCTCACAAAGGTTTGTGTTACAAACCCTATTTTCATTTGTTGAATATGAGATATTTAGTGTATTTAATATATTGTCATATTATTATTTAAAAAAAAAGGGAGAAAAGTAAAAAAAAAGTGAGTGAACAAATTGAATCCAAATATGTTCTAGTCTATTTCCAGTTTGAAGGTCCTTTTAATGTTGGCATTCTACTTATTGAAATAAATTATGATGTGTGGTCTCAATTGATAGAGATGCATATTATTGAACAAGAAAAACTCTCCTGTATTATGGGTAAAACTACTCTACTTACGATGTTGGACACTGGATATGAAAAATGATAAGTTGAAAATTAAAAGGTAAAATATTGGCTTCTGATGTCCATGTCTCCTGACATTATAAAACACTATCTCTATACACTCACTGCCTATAAAATCTAGAGTACTCTTTCCAAAGCTCTTTATGATGGGAATGATGAGATGCATGTCTATTCTTTGCATCAGAAAGTCTTCTCAACCAAACAGGGTATTAATTCACTCTCAGTATATTATGGGGAGTTAACAAAAATTTTTAAAAACTAGATCATTATTATAAAGTGTTCATGAAGGATCCTAATGATGTTATAGCATATCAACAGTCCATTAAGCGAACCGAAGTACACATATTTCTTATTGGATTGGAATTTTTTTTTATCAATGTTGATGAGAAATTTTACGTCATGAACCACTTCATATCTAGAAGAGTATTATTCCTTAGTTCATCGTGAAACCATATGAACTACTACTTTGGATGAGGACATTGAGTAACCTAAAGCTTCCACTATGATTTCCCTCCATCGATCTAGTCAGACATCACAAGATCGACCAAAATAAACCAATCCAAAGAATTATAGTAATTCAGACAAACCTACCTATAAATACACTCATTGCAATCAAATAGGGCATTCTAACAATATGCTTTGAACTTATTAGATATCCAAATTGGTGGGACCTAACACGACATCAAAATTCTAAACGATCGCCTATTACAGTAGTTGCTCAAATAAAGGAAGATGATCTTGTCCCTATATCATCAACAATGGTAACCGCTACCAATACTGGAGGTAAGGTCTTAAACATTTCTACACCTTTGTTTGAATAGTATATGAATAATTGATTTTGATACTACAGATCATATAACCTCTAATGTAATAAAATTCTCAACCCTTAACCCATCATCTCAAAATTATCTCCACGGTCAATAGTCATACCGCCCTATTTATTGGAGAATAGTCATCACATATTACTAATACTTTACATATTGATTGTATGTTAGTTGTTCCCTCCATAGATTATAATCTTATATCAATATTAGCTTATATTACATTGTTATTTTTTGGTATAATTATTGTGCATTTAAGGATATTCAGACTCGACAAACGATTGGTTATGGTGTTAAGAGAGAGAATTTGTATTACTTAGACTTGGAGTTAAAACCTTCCTAAAAATTACAACAAACTTTTGTAATCAAGAGCAATGGTTCACAAAAAAAAAAGATAATTGAGATCTAAATTTAGCATCGACATTTGGGATATGCCTTATTTGGTTCTTTAAAAAAGTTTCTTCCTAATTTATTTACGAATTTAGATATTTTTGTTTTCAAATGTGATGTATGTGCCCTTATAAAAAACCATCGTGCTTTATTTCCTTTGAGTTTAAATAAAAGTCAAATTCCTTTTTATGGTTATTAGCTCTAATGTTTAGGGAACATCCACAGTTTTCATGTCCGGAAGGTCATATTGGTTTGTTACTTTTATAGCTGATTCTACTCAAATGACTTGTATATTTGATACAATCCAAATCAGAATTTACATTACTATTTCATAAATTTTATCACTATTTAGACATAGTTCAATGCTTGAATATAAGTGTTACGAAGTGATAATGACGGGGAATACCATAGCTCTGAAATTAAGCAATTTTTGGACTCTTAAGACTCAATTCATCAAACTAATTGTCCAAATACATCTCAACATAATGGTATGACCAAATTCAAGAATAAACACTTATTGGAAGTTGTTAGTGCTTCTCTAATCAATGCTCATACGCCCTTATGCTACTAGGACAAAACTCTTCTCTCTACCATATATCTCATCAATTGTGTTCTATCTCATTATATCAACTTCAAAACATCATTCCAAACACTTGTAGAAGCTATTATTGATCCAACTATCCAAACCTACCCTCTTATATCTTTGGATGTGTTGTCTATGTTCATCTTTATAAACACCAACATAATAAGTTAGTGCCTCGAGCCTTAAAATGTGTCTTTATTGGATATGCTATTCATCAAAAAAGATACATATGTTATCACTCCCCTACTAAACACATTTTTATCACTATAGATGTTGTATTTCATGAAGATGGTATGTATTTCTCTAAATATACCTTTCAAGGGGAGTATCTTGAGGAAATTCAAACACTCGTATACAAAATTGAAGAATATATGGGAAAAATATCTTATCAAGATATTGGTGATTTGAATCGTAGTGGTCAAAACTTGGATATAAGTGGTGATATCCTACCTAACAACACAATAAGTGTATAAGTGGATGAGTTAGAATTCAATGGTAAAACTATTAACCTTAGTGGGAATGAACACCTAGAAAGCTATGAAGCTTAAGAAATTGAGCCTAATTCTCTCCCAATTGATACACTAAACCAATCGTTGCCTAAGAATATTCCTAATATAGTGCCTGAGTTATCTAGGAGATAGTTATCACAATGTCCCAATAGATGTATTCCAAAACCTATATATGAACCTCAATTGTCTAGTAATGTAAGATATTTCATGAACTATTATATGTCTATACATCGCTTATTAAAAATAAATCAGTCATTTATCAATCAATTATATATTGTGTCTATACCTAAAAGTGTGTAGAAAGCCTTGACTGATCCAAGATGGAAAGCCACAATGAATCAAGAAATACCCTTCTTCCAAAAGTTTCAAACTTGGGAGCTTGTCAAACGACTTATAGAAAAAAAAAATAGTTGGGCATCAATGGATCTTTACTGTGAAACACAAAACTAATGGTACGATTGAACATTTTAAGGCGAGATTTGTGGCAAAAAGATACACCCAAACCTATGGAATGGACTACATTGAAACATTTTTACCTATAGCCAAAATCAACATAGTTCGGGGCTTGTTATTTTTAACTACAAATTTTGATTGGCCATTACATAAATTTGATGTGAAGAACTCATTTTTAAATGATGAAATATCTAAAGAAGTCTACATAGATCTCCCATTAGGGTTCATGGTAATAGAAAGACAAAAAAAAGTTACGTAGGTAAAAAAATCACTACATAGATTAAAATAATCCCCTAAAGCTTGGTTCGAACGATTTATTAAATCCACAATAAACTTTGGTTATAGAAAAAGTAGTTCATATCACATATTATTTTTAAAGAAGTAACATAGAAAAATTACTACACCCATTGTATATATAGATGACATGATCATCATAGGTAATAATCCAGAAGAAATAAGAGCTTTGTAAGAGTACATGTCCAAGGAATTTGAAATGAAAAACTTAAGCCCCTTAAAATATTTTATGGGAATTGAAGTATCTTAATCTAGTAAAGGAATCTTCTTATCTCAAAGAAAGTATATCTTAGATCTACTACATGAAACTAGAATGTCAGCTTGTCATCCAATTGGCACTCCAATGGAAAATAGTATGAAGTTATTTATTGAGACAAGTTGAATACCGATGCGCAGTGAGAGATACCAGTGACTTGTTGAAAGATTGATGTATTAGCTCATATAAGACCAAATCTAGCCTATCTTATAAGTATTGTTAGTCATTTCATGCATAGTCACCGTGAACAACATATGAATGTATGTGCATTTTGAGGTATCTAAAATCTTATCCAAGAAAGAGAATTTTATCCTCTAAAAACACAAACAAGTAAAATATCAAGGTATATATAGATACTGATTGGGTCAGAGCAGTTGGCGATAGGCGGTCAAATTTGGGATACTTTACCTTTATTGGTGGAAACCTAGTTATATGGAAAAGCAAAAATAGAATATTTTCGCACGACCTAGTGTAGAAACTGAGTATAGAGGAATGGTCTTAGGAATTTATGAAGCACTGTGGTTGAAATTTCTTTTACAGGACCTAATCTACTCCATAAAACAATAAGTTCAGTTATACTGTGACAACAATATAGCATGTGATATAGCTCATAATCTAGTTTAACATGATTGTAAAAAGCATGTCAAGGTGGATAGATTATTCATAAAAGAAAAACTAGATGAAAAGATAGTAGAACTACCAATTATTCAATTGGAAGATCTATTGGCCAATACTCTTACAAATAGAGTATCTAATTAGTTGTTCTCAAAGTTCTTAAACAAGTTAGACATGTATGATATTTATGCACCAATTTAAGAGAGAGTGTTAAAATAGTCAAAAATCTTGTAAAGATAGTTAATTATTGTATTGCCTATATAGAAGATTGTATTAGTGATTTTGTGAAGATTGTTAATTATTGTCTTGTCTTGTATAAAAGATTGTGTATAGATATATACAAATCATAGAGATTTTATAGGCATGATTCTAAGGAGATAATTGATGATTTTAGTCCTATATAAACACTATATTTAATCAATTAAAATATATAATAAAAAATTAATTTATCATTCTTATTTTCATTACGTTGGTTAGATTCATAAGTTATTAATTATTTGGATGAATATTTTTCTTTTTTTAATGGGTGATGAATCAATTTCATCGCCATAAAATCATATTATTTTAGGCAAAAACTTCAAATGAGATACTTGATTTAAAATTGAGATTAAATTATCCATTTGTACAATGATTTATGTATTTTTAATTTATTTTTATTAATTTTGTATTATTTTCATCCCTATCATGCAACTTTTGATATAAATATGAGATAATTAAGAATAATTATTTTTAAAAAAATAATATTATACATTACAAATTTATCATGATTTTAGATATAATAATTTTTTACTAGATATAATTATATAAGCTCAAACTTGCTAATAAGAAGATATATTTAAACTACACAAATGGCTCCTAATTTTTTTTAAATTCTAACTTTGATCATTTTATTATTTTAATTTAAATATAATTTGGTGCATTTTTTTTAATTTTTGATGCTTTAGTCTTTTATTTTTTTTACAATTTAGTCACTTAATTTTATATTTTACATTTTAATTTCCTCTTTTTTTTTTGAAAAATATTATGCAATCAACCTCTATACTTTTTTTTATACTTTTAAATAATTGGTCTAAAAGTTTAAATTAAATATATAAAAATTAAAAAATAAAATGTTCAACTCATAAGAAAAAAATTAAAAAGTAAACTATGATAAAATTTAATAACTAATTTTATCAACTATTAACATATATAACCTTTAAAATAATGCACTCCATCTTACCTAAATCGGTGCACCATAATAATGAAATTTTCTCGATTCAATTTAAGTTGTTGCAAATACTTCCATCTTGAACCCTTTTTTCTCTTTATTTTTTATTCTTTGAACACTTAGATAATGTTAATTATGACCCAAGACATTGAAGCACAAAACCCAAATCTAGTTAAACCTTACATTCCTTTAAGTTTGCTCAGTATTGTTAAGCTGTTAGAGAGCATAACAAAAAAAAAAAGAAAAAAAAATCCAAAAAAGAAAGTAGTGAAAGCAACCGCCATAGCTCCAATTTGTCTCCAGTCCCTGCAGCTTCTCCTTTCACCAGTAACAACCTCACGCCTCCACCAAACCTATTTTCCATCCTTAGGAGTGAGTAGAGCTTTCCAACCATAGTAAAAACATAGCAGAAAAGAAGTTGCACTTAGCTTTTTTTTTTGTCTCCTTCATTTGTTTAGTTTGCTTCCGTTTGTCAGTTTTTCACCATCCAACGAAGCTACTACTTGTTCGACAGTTTAGAGAAGAGTCAAAAATATGCAATAAATGGTTGATTTTATCTGTATGGTAATATTTGATTAAATAACAAGTTTATTAATTTATCTTGCTACATATTATCAGAAAATTAGATAGAGTTATTTTGTGAGTTGATTTTTGGATTTTGGTATATTTTGTGAAACTTTCTGAATATTGATGTTTGTATCTTCATTTGATTATTAGTGGATTTTCTTCGGTATGTCGTAGTTAGTGGAATAGACTTTTCACATTGAAAAATCTATTCCACTTAAATCATTGTGTATCATCTATTTTTCTTACTGCTTATTATTTTATTGTTACTTATTATTATACATTTGTGTAACCAAAATTGAACTCAATATTCGATTCCACATGTGCTTATTTATAACAGATAAAATGAATTTTTTTTTCTTTTAACGACAATTATATATGATAAATACAACTCCAAATATTCAACCATAACTTTAATTTTGGATATTTTACATGAATACTTTATGTCGATGCAACAATAAAGTCAATTTTAATTTTGTTATGCATTTATTTAATTAATAAAATTACGTATTATAAAATATGAATAATTTAAATATTATAAAATAGTTATAATACTAAACTTAAGTTCGTTCTAAATAAAATAAGCCAACATCTTTTCAAAAACTAAATCATGGTTATCTATTTAAATAGATCAATTTCATTTCTTTCTAATTAATTTTGGAAAAGTTAGGTAATTTATTCAGAGCCTGAACTTTATTCCCAAAAGACACTGATGGCATATAATAGTGTTTTCTTTGCATTGTCGCCGTACGTAAAAGACAATAAATTCTTGTGGTTCACGTTGTAGTGACCAAGCTTTTAATTTCTTTAGTATTTTATTTTAAGTTATAAATTCATTATATTTATGATTTTTTTTAAAAAAAGTATTTAAGTTCAATTTTTTTATTAAATAAAAAAATATTATAAGAATAGGAATCAAATTTGAGTGCATAATTAGGTAACAACTAAGAAAAATATTTAGTGATAATATATATAATTACTTATGTAATTGGATTTTATTTTATATATATTCAACATGAATGATGAAATTTTTATTCTTAAAAATAAATAGGATGACTATATTGTTGGATTGTGCAATTTATTTAATGTGTTGCAAATTTATTTTGTTCTTTGGACAAAGTTTGTGGTTCCTTCTAGCATTTCATAATTATATCTTGTTGTGGAGTTGAATAATTTTATTGGAAGGTAAAAAAAAAACAACTTCACAAAGGAGTGGACCTTGTTGGAAGACTTGAAGCAACTTTAATATTAAAATAATATACCATAAATAAATTTTAATTTATTAAAAAATTTAAAAAATTAAAAAATAAAAAGTAGGAAGTAGAAGACCAGATTTTCTTTCCTTTTAAACGACTATTAATTTTACACTTATTTATTATTTCCTACATTACTTTCTTAATTTGTACTAGTGAGTTTGTTTTTACCATGAGTTATTAGCGTCTGTTGCTTTTCTTCATTATCTTTATGTTTTCTATCAAGAACAATATCACCGTCCTCGCTGTGAAAGAGCTTCTCCGAATTTGTTAGGATTAATATTAGGATTTAATTTTATTATGATATATTGTTGCGATTCATTGTGATTGAAGAACTAACTGTAGATATAAGAGGTGAAGAGGAAGAGATGGGTTGAGCTGGGATGATGATCTGATTGTTATTTTAATAAATTTTATTTTATTTTATTATTAAAGTTGGTGAGAGTCATTATTTTATGCTATGTTTTTGAAGGAGATAACGAAAAATGGCATAAATGTGACAAATTGTATAATTTAATATAAATTTTGTAACAAAATAAAATCTTATGGTATATTTATAACTAATTTAAATTTGATGGTAAAAAGAAATATATTTACACTTATGTTTATTAAGAAATTATTTTCAATTTGTAAATATTTAAAGAAAATATCAAACAATAAAATAAGGAACGGTAATTCTTATAAATTTAACTCATTTTAAATTGGTTTAATATTAACTCAATTTAAATTTAATTTTAAGATGAATTTGAATTCAAATCAAATAAAAATGAGCTGATTCAAATTGATCTAACTAGTTAGATTTGTTAATTACATATTTTTTTAATTAATTAAACTTTTTTTATAAATTAAAAAATATATTTAATGATAAAACTCATTAACTCAAAAAATATTACATGAAACATTAAAAAAATAATATTACAATAATTAATCTTTTAAACAAATGATAAATTAACAATGAATGAACAACTCACACATACGACAAAATACACGTAAATAATGCAACTCCTTACATACACATGTTATATTACAATAATTACTTCATAATCATCTCACTCACATCGCATGTGTCCCTCGTAATACACTTACTATAATGGTATGTGAAAATACATGTTACATTTTTAGATTTATTTAATAGATTTGATTACAATACTTACATTTGTCTTGTGAAATATTATGAGAAGTTAAAAGAAGAATTTTAAAGTGTGCCCATATCCATGATCTTTTTAACATCGTTTTTTGCTTATTTGAATTTGAAAAAAACATCGATGATTATTTCATCTCTCTATTATGTTTTCCATTACATTAACTATGTTATCTACATCCATCTTATATTATTTATTTGACTTAGATTGAACCATGTTTATAAGTTAATAACTAAGAGCTAAAACAATAAATAAATAAATAAACCAAAAGTTAGAATACACAATAAAAATTTATTATGTATAATATGACACTTTTGTTTAAAGTGTACAATAACTAACTCTCTTGTACAGAATACAGATTTACCAACACTAGTTTACAAGTTATGAATATAGTATAATAGTTGCGAATATATCCCATTTTCAAACCATAATCTTCTTGCTGCTATTATATTATTATTATTTTTTTTGAAATTTTATTTGTGATTAAGTTTGTTAATATGAATATAACAAAATGAATAAGCTATGACTTATTCAGAATCCATATAAATTTTAAGATAATGATTTTTTGTTTTATTTTGAAAGAAAAAAATATTCCTTGTAAGAATTGCAATATGATATAAGAAGAAATGAGTTTCTTCAATTTTACATTTTTAATCTAGAGTGTAAGTTGTAACATGTTATAAATTTTTTTTTTATTTTATTTTGGGCTAGCAGAATGGCTCGAACCTAGTTCGATTTTTTTGGGTTATTTAAGTTGGCCCAAATTTAGCTTAAATTAAATTAAATTTGATTTGAGTTTTACGATTGAAATTCGATTCGGTCAATCAAATTATGACATAAATTACCACTCTTAATTAAAATAGTAGATAGTATTTTTTGAAAATATGTAAAAAATAACAAATTTAACTAGATTTAAAACTCATAACAACAAAATAAATAAATAGCAATTTAACACTAATTTATTTATCTATAGTTTAAAAGAATAATGTTAACTTGCTATCACTAATTCTAAAGAATTTAAAACTATCTACGTGTACAATTTTTCCACTTATCATTTGAGGATAACCTTAACTTGAAAATAGATATATAAAGTGAAATATTTTATTTTATTTTATGTCTCATTTATTATTTTTAATAATCTCATGGTGTAATATTATCTCATTTTATTTAAATACAATCTCATCATATTTCATCTCATTTAGATCGTAACATTATGGGTATAACAATAAATATTTATTATATCATTTTTTTATTAAACTTATATTATAAATAATTATGTATCATATTTTTTATTTTTTTTATATTCTTAATTGTTCAATTTTAACTCATTAGGAACAAATAAGATATCTTAATTGGTATCGTTTTATTATCATCTTATTTCATTAAAAATTAAATGAGATAATAGAAGTTGAGTTTTAAAAATTAATAAATTACACATTAATCCCAATAATATATTATCTCAATTTATATATACCTCAATTTTGTTTTAAAAAAAGATACCAAATATGTAAAAAATATATTCCCTAACTTGTTTTCTTTCTTAGCATAAATATATTCACTTACTTCAAGCATGCTATTATTTTATATAGAAAATATAAGATAGAAAACTACACATAAATAAAGAAAGAATGAATGAATATAGGTTTTATTAAAGTTATAGCTATTATATATAAATTTTATTGTTTAACTTTCTATTAGTAAAAATATGTTAATATTTATTATAACTTAAATAAATATATATTTTTAATATTATAAAAAAATAAATAAATATTTTTTATTGAAAAGACTAAAAGTAAAACCAATTAAATAACTGAATAAGTTATGTAACATATGTAAAAAATATCATATTCAAAATTTATAATCATAAAAATAACATGATATATATCCAGCTTATTTATTTTTATCATTAAAAAAATAAAGTTTATCATTTTATATTAAATATCATTCAATTAAACACTTCTTGAATTGAACTACGATCATTTATATTCATTCAATATTAAATTTTGTAAGATTCAAATCCATTTAATATTATTATGGTATTATTTTTTATCTTATAAATTTTAAGAATGTTTTTTTATATAATTTTTAAATTTTTTTGTATGAATCATATCCATAAATATAAGGTAAACCTTGATAATTTCATGAAAAAAATTATTAATATTTACACTAAAACAAGACAAAAGTAAATGCATCATTGTGCAATAATTAATAGATAATCTAGTAGATTTTTATTTATTCATATCAAGATTATTATAAAAATAATTAAATCAAAAATATTAAAAATACATCAAACTATCACAAAAAAATTTGAAATTTATATGTAATACAATAGCATGCTTTTTTAGAGCATTTATGTTTAACTCTTAATTCTACAAACTCTAGTATGATTCTTTAAGTTAATAATATGTTGAATCTTCAACAATATTAGATTTTTTTTAACTTGTTATTTTTAAGATTTAAATTACAATAATACATAAATTAAAAATATTGTATCTATAAAGAAAATAAGACACAGAAAAACAAATATACTGAAAGCTGATCACACTTAAATCAAAATTTAAATGTAATTTATTTATTAAAATTAAATAACCAGAAAAAAACAATATATTTAAAAGACTTTCTCGAGTGCGAAGGTAATTCTAATAAATAGAGTCATGTAAATATGATTTAAAAGTTTGATTCTGCTATGAAATATTTAACCTGTTTTCCTCAGCATGTATGCAAAATTGATGCTATATCACGAAATAAATGAAGTCAACATCATCCAAAAATAAATTGAGTTTTATTGTAAAAATTTCTGATTCACCTAATAATTTAATGACAAATCTTATTATTTTTGTTTTAAATTATAAAATTGCATCACAATAAGATACCATTTAATTTTAAAAAACTTCATCTAAAATTAAATAAAAACGAAGTTGATTTTATCTTGGGACTCAAGTTCATCCACCAAAAATTGATCCCTTTGCCTTATTGGTGGCACTCAATCTCAATCTTTATTAATCAACGTTGATAAAAATTCTTGGACATTTGACAAATTATTGTATACTAATTTGTATTATTTTTAAATATGAGATTTTTATATGGAGAAACTAAATCCTAAATGATCTAGTATATTTATAATTTGATTTATTGTATCAATATTTATTATTTAGATACAATTGAATGTATCAAGATAAGATATTATTTAGTTATATATATACATATATATAATTTAGTGATTAGTTCTCTAATCGTATAAATAAGTATAATTACTCATCAATTATATCAATAAAAATATATACTTCTTTAACATTTCAATAATTCAATATGGTATCAACGCATACGCTCTTGAGAACCTACAATAAATTGATGGGATTTTTGAGTAAGACTAAGGCGTCAATTAACAAGACCAATGATAGCCACCAATTGTTAGAGATGTTAAATACAATGTAGTCATCCTCTGTCAATCTTGTTAGTAATGTCCATAATTTTGAAGAGATATCAGGTAAAGCATTTTCTCTCACACAATACAATAAATACATTATTTGGATATTAGATAGTGGAGTTAGTGATCATACTATACGCGATCTTACCCATCTTACATTATCTCGATTTGTTCATAATCGTACAATCAAATTACTTGATGGTACCATGTTGTAAGTCTCTCATATTGAGACCATAGTCTTTTTCTCACATTTTATGTTGTATAATGTCCTTTACATCCCATTATTCTACTTAAATCTCATATCTATTAGTAAGCTTGCATTGGATTCCTTTTAAGTCATTGTACTCGTCAAACAAAATTTTCTTTATAGAGGACTTTCAATCGGGGAGGATGATTGGGACAGGATTTGAAAGTGAGGGACTTTAATACCTCAATATGCCTAAGAAAGGAACGTGTAATGTGGTGCAGACTAAAAATCAAGATTTGTGGCATCAGCGACTCAGCCATCCCTCTAGCAAAGCTATTTCTTTGTTCCCTTTTATGAAAAATAAAACTTGTGATCTTAGTCATTGTTCTATTTTTCCTCTAGCTAAACAAACCAGATATTCTTTTTCTTTAAGTTTTTCGACCAATACTTTTTGTTTTGATTTAATTCATATGGACATATGGGGTGACTATCATGCTCTATCTCTCTCTAGAGCTCAATATTTATTAACAATTGTTGATGATTGTTCCATAAGTACTTGGTTTCCCTCATGCATCATAAGTCTGAAGCAAGAAATTTGCTTATTCATTTTATTAATTTAATTGACACACAATTTGGGAAAAGAGTTAAGGTTGTTAGGAGTGATAATAGTCCTAAGTTTAAGTGCATCAAATTCTATTCTTCTAAGGGTATTTTACACTAAACAAGTTGCATTAATACACCACAACAAAATGACATCGCTGAGCGTAAACACAAACACAAACACTTGTTAAAAGTTACTCATGCATTTCTTTTTCAGTCACACTTGCCTAAACCTTTTTGGGGGATGCCATATTGACGGCTACTTACCTAATCAATAAGACACCAACACCCTTCTTACAAGGGAAACACCCTTTGAGATGTTTCACAAACCATTGACTTATTCCCAACTTCGTGTCTTTGATTGTAGGTATTTTGTTTCCACCTATCTGTTGTGACCTAGTAAATTTGATCCTCATTCTACCGAATGTATCTTTCTAGGTTATCCCATGGTCAAAAGGGTTATAATGTTTATAGCCTAAAGGACAATAAAACACTAGTGTCTTAGGATGTGATTTTAAAAAAAACTGAATTTCCTTATCAGGATAGGACTATCATATATTTGACTTCTGATAACTCTCAGCCATTAAGTCACTTATTTCCTTCCTCATTTATTTCGTCCTAAACAAACCCCGCCTCTCACCAAATCTTTTTTAATATAAGTCTGATTCCACTCCTAACTTTCCAAATCTTCCAAGATCACAATCTGATTTCAATCTTAACTCACCAAATCTTCTAGGATCACAATCACATTTCAATCCCAACTCTACCACCTCAATTGTATCACTTGAAACTAAAACTCACTTTCTAATCATTTCAGACTCATCCATTTCCCCAATAGTAGCTCCCCAACCACGACGATTTAGAAGACCCACCAGAACACCGACCATATTGCAAGACTTTCATAATGAAGTAGTCTTTCCTTCTCACCTACACCATCATCCTTCATGAATGAAGTTTAGCCTTTAAGTACTCCTCATTCCATTGCTCATGTCTTATCCTATGAAAGACTTTCTTCCACACATAAAGCTTTTACTACCAATCTTAGCCTAAAAAAGGCACCATAATCTTTTTCTCAAGCCACCCTTGTACCAAAGTGGAGGGCAGCCATGAATAAAGAAATTCAACCCTTACAAGCAAATAAAACATAGAGTTTGATACTTTTTCCTCCCAACAAGAAACCAATTGGTTGTAAGTGGATTTTTAAGAACAAATATAATCCTAATGGCACCATGAAATGTTATAAGGCTTATTTAATATCCAAAGGTTATAGTCAAATTATCGAAAATTGATTATCGAGAAACCTTTGATTTTGTAGCCAAGCTCACCACAGTTCGTATTCTTCTTAATTTAACAGCTTTATAGGGTTGACAACTACATCAATTGGATGTCAACAATGCCTTTCTCAATAGTGACTTATGTAAGGAGGTTTTCATAAAGATACCTCCTTGTTTTGAACGAAAGTATGAGCATAGAGTTTGTCAGCTTCACAAATCATTATTGGCATTATATGGATTGAAGCAAGCATCCCAACAATGATTTTTGAAACTTTCTACTGCTCTAGTTTTAGTCAATCCTAGTCATACTATTCACTTTTCATTCTAAATTATCAAGGAAGATTTATAACCTTGTTAGTATACGTTAATGGTGTTATAATGACCAGAAATGATTTGGAAGACATCTTGAAAATGAAACAATTTCTTGCAAGTAAGTTCAAGCCCAAAGATATGGGGCAATTAAAATATTTTCTTGGTATTGAGGTAGCACAGTCTAAACAAGGAATTGTTTTGAGTCAGTATAAGTATACACTTGATGAAGTTCTTGAGGATGTTGGTTTCCTAAGGGCTAAACTATCATGGTTTCCCATTGATCAGAACTTGGTGTTACAGTAAGGTGAATGAATATTGTTGAAAGATACATCTCAATATCGACGATTGGTTGGAAGACTTATTTATCTTACAATCACCAGACCATACCTTGTGTATGTAGTGCACATTTTGAGTCAATTCATGGACAAGCCTCGCCAACCTCATTTGGATGTAGCTCACAAGGTGTTGAGATATTTGAAACAGACCCTAGGTTATGGGATACTAGTACCTTCCAATGGACAATTAGGAATAAAAACTTACTGTGATGTTAATTGGACACGTTGAAAGGATACTTGAAGATCTACTACCGATCCCAGGTTATGGGATACTAGTCCTTCAAATAGGCAATTAGGAATAAAAACTTACTGTGATGTTAATTGGGCACGTTGAAAGGATACTCAAAGATCTACTATCGAGTACTATATTTTCTTAGGTAATGCACCTATTTCATGGAAGACTAAGAAGAAAATAATTGTATCTTGCTCCAGTGTAGAGGAAGAGTACATGTCTATGGAAACAACATGTTGCGAAATTACATGGATTAGAAATCTGTTAAAGGGCTTGAATTTTAACTACACACGTGCAACCAGATTATTTTGTGACAATCAGGCCGCAATTCATATAACATTAAATCCAATTTTTCATAAGCGAACGAAATACATTGAAATCGATTTTCATATTATCTGAGAAAATGTGTAAAAAGGATTAGTTCAGACCGTTCATGTCAAAACACAAGAGTACCCAACTGACTTGTTCACCAAGCCGTTGAGTACTAAACAATTCACTGTCCTCTTGAGCAAGATAGGTGTAATAACATACACTCTGTCTTGAGAGAGAATATTAAGGAATCAAATCATACATAATCTAGAATATTTATTATTTGATTTATTGTATCAATATTTATTATTTAGATATAAGTGTATCAATATAAGATATTATATATATATATATATATATATATATATATATATATATATATATATATTAATATGATTTAATAGTATAAATAGATAGAAAATTAGTGGTATAAATAAGTGTACTCGTTTATCAATTATATCAATAAAAATATATATTTCTTTCATATTTTAATAAATATTTTATTTTAAAAATAATTAATTTATGTTATATTATTAATCATGACTATATATATCAAAGCTAGAAAACTCTTAGATTGCAACAAAACATTATGAATAATTATATCATATCAAAAGTGGAGGAGTGTTTAGAGATATAGTATAATTTGAGAGTGCGATTATTATTTTTTTATATATTATATTATAATTACGTAGAAAGAATGAATTTATAATATTTGATATTTAGTGTTTTGAATTATTTCTACCAAACAATGATTAGAGAAGAAATCACCGTGATATTCCTTAAAGTTAATAATCAACTAGTACGGGTTGGTGGTTTAAAATTAGAAGAGGTAAACAATAACAATGTGAAATAATACCTATAAAAGACTAATTAATAAAAAAAATGAAATTAAAGCTTAGTGCTTAAACCTTTTTTTTATAATATGAATAAAATGTTTCCTATTGATATTGAATGAACATTTTGATAGCCTTTAAGAGGATTATACGAGTTTTAATTTTACACTAACCTAGCTCATGTTTTAGATTCTGTCTTGCTTGAGAGATAACTCGTTTGCCACAAGAGGCTATAGATTTTCTATTAAGTTTTTTTATTTTATTTTTGTTCTAATTAAATACAATCAACAATAATTTATAATATTTTTCATCGAGGTATAAATCTGAGTTATTATTGCTTTGCATATATTTTATCTTGTGTGACTTTTACATCTGCTTTATGTTAAAGATATTTGGTATGGAGTTTGTAACTAAAGAGAATAAATATGTAATTTTTAAGATTATTTAATTTTATGTAATAATACATGAATTTTAACTTCAAAAAACTTGTAACTTTTCTCGATAAATGGTAACATTTTTTTTTAAATTAAATAATTATAATATTTATTTTTCTAGTTTTTTATTTTTCATTAAAGTCTTCAACATTGTAACTTTTTTGGATCTATAAACATTTTTTTTAATTTTTTTAAATAACTTATAAACCAATTTTTTTTACATCATCTTAATCTTAGGGTATGTAAATAAATTTTATTTGTTTTATTAATTCTAATCGGATATGTAAATAAATTTTATTTGTATTTCAATTTTAACGAATAGATTCTTATCTTGTAAGAGAAAAAAAAAACTCATATTAAATTAAAATAAAAATTATTTACTATAGTATTTTTTACTCTTTTAATAATAACTCTAACTTTTTAAGTAACACAATGAATACTCGTATTATTAAAATTAAAAATAAATAAATTTTAATTTATTGGATATATTGTGGTAAGCGATCATCTTCTGTATTTTTATCAGTAAAGTGGCCTTCATTGTGTGGTTTGCAATGAATACACAAAATAAACTAGAAAGAAAATACTAACATTGTATTGTTTTTTAAATAATGATATTGTTATAATAAAAAACATAAATATTTATATTTGATTATTATTATAATTGAATAAAATTATTATTAATTATATTTGATTATTATTATTAATAATAAATAAAAATATTATTTTTATGATAATTATATATACTTAAATAATATGTGACAAAATTATTTAGAAAAATTATTTTTAAAAATAATAATTATATCATATTATATATGATATTAATAATTTTAGCCATTTGCATTGAAATTAAATATTCGAGCAACCTTGTGAACCCACAGCAGAGTCTCTCGCCAACAAAAATGTCATAAAACCGGTAGAACTCACTAAAGGGATAACTTTTAATATTCAAAATCTAAATATTGTTATAAATATTCGATGCTAATTCTCTTTCTCGGTGCTGGAGTTCGTTAAAGCCAAGAAAAGAAGCAAATCCCATGTACTAAACCCGTCTAGGTGGTATCGCTTCAGGTGATGTTGTCTATTTTACAAGGAGTAGGATCATTCTTTTCTTTTTGGGATTTGCATTTGGATGGTGAAGAAGAAGCTAATTTTCTGCTCTGGATCTGGTTATTGAACTCGTCAGTACATAAAGCATCTAGCTTGGAACTTGGAATTCCTCTTCAAAAAGCTTCCTGTGAGTTCATCTTTTGATTATTCTGAAGCAATATGTATTTGGGCAGTTTATGTTTCTGGATATCTGTTTATTTTTGGATCAATTTTTTCATCTATTTTATGCTTACTTCATCTGGGTACTACTGATATATATTAATATTAATTTCTGCTTCCTTTTTTTTTGGGTTCAATAATTCTATGGGACTTTCATTTTCATTGTGGACATACATGATGGTTCTATTTCAATTTAAATTTTTTTTATGTGCTTTTGAAGATTTTTATGTATTTCTCAGTATTTTGAGATATAGCAATTGGATTTAACTCAAGTGATACGTTAATTTTTTATATAGGAATTTATTTGAATTTCCCTAAGTTTGGTAAATTTATAATAGTTTCATCTTTATGTGGTTCATAAGAATGAAATTAAAAGTTGGAGGTCTTGTTTTTGGTTTTGTTTCAATGGATTATTTCTTTCCCCTTTTCATATTGTTTCTTTTAGACTGTTCTTAATTCCTTTGCTTGATCTTGATGATTGTATATGTAGTATGTTTATACACGACAGTACAATTAAAGCTACACAATTGTAGATAATAGTTACTAGAGGCACGTCTTTGACTTTTCTTATTTTATGACTTTGACAGAATATCAATCTTCTTTATTGATATTGACTCCAGGAGATGGTTTGAACACTGGTTTAAATTTCCCATTTCATTTCTTTAGAGAGGGCCCCTTCTGGTTTCTTGTGATTGACAAAGATGGAGAAGAAAAGTAAAATCACTGAATACAGAGAGAGGTTTGACAAAACACTGGCATCTCCTAATCTAGCAAATGTGGAGGTGTTGAAAACCCTTGTTAGGGATCAGTTGCTACATTCTTTAAAACATGAAAACAAAGGTTGTTACTTGCTATAAGATTATCCTTTTATAACGTAATCAAATTGTATGTGAGCAAATGTTACACCCGAACACACTTGTCATTTGCAGGGTTCGAAACCATGCCACTTCAGTGCCCACAAGAAGCAAATGTCATTGCATTACATGTTAAAAGAAAAAAAACTTGGTTGCAATTTTACAAGAAGTTTATGACTCAAGGTTTTTCTTAACTCTCTCTTTTGTGGTGGGCTACAGGATATAGTGAAACTGTTACAGAGAAGAGGACTTCTGAGTTGTCAAATTTTCTTGAAATGTTGAGGAGTGCTTCTGTAGATGACAATGGAAGATCAGAAGTTTGTGAGGCAACAACACCTCATCCCGAATGGAAAGTATGTATATATTGTTCAACTTTATGACAGTAGTCAATCTAATTTTGCAATTGTTTGACGTGTTTAATTGGATGTGCTTTTCTTAGAGGTTGTTTCATGGGAAGTAATTTGTAAATAAATGGTTTGGTCAAAATGATTTCAATAGAAATATTTAGGTGTTTGGCTTAAAATTGTTCGAAGTGATTTTTGGTGATATTTTAATAATTATATTAGGAAGGAAGCATGCATCTTAAACTACTTGTGTCAAAGTAAGCATTACATATCCTAAAATTATTATTATTGTTTCTCAAAATTTTGAAAGCACTTAGAAATTGTTGTCAAACACCTTTAAAAGTGATTTGGCTCAAATGAAAGAATTCTCAATCCAAGAGAGAAACAATTTCACACGGGCCTGACATTGGTGACTCTTATTTTCTTCAGTTTGGGTCACATGCGAGTGGAGGGATGACCATTCTTTAAAAAAAATAAAAAAATAATTCTGAAGTTTTTGAACATTTAAATTTTTTTGTCAGTTAACCATAAAATTTTGAAAATACTTTTATATTTTTATTAATTTCAAGTCTCAAATACTCATGAAGCTTCTGTTAAGAATTTCCTCATCTATTGGAATATGATGTGCTTGCAAGATAGTGCTTCATAGTGATATATTTTTTTTTTCCAAACAACGGTCACATTGCACTCGCATCATTCAGACCATGCTTTATTTTGGCAGTTGAAAGAGGATAATGAAGAGTTCCGTGTTATGTATCGGGAAGGACCTGAAGGAACTCCCTTTCATACACTACTTGTTGAAGGCTATGTAGATGCCCCTGCAGATGTTTGTAAGTGAAACTGAAATAATTAAAATGTTAGCCTCATGCTGCAGCGTTGAGCTTTAATTGAGTAAAATTTCCTTAGAGAATTGTATATTTTATGTATTTGATGCAGCACGGGAAAGGGAAGAGTAGGGAGGTAAGAGAAGATTATAAATTAGGGTTATGGATTCAAAGAGGATTAAGAAGGGAAAGAGGATTAGGGAAGAAAATAATAGTTTTTATTCAATAATCTTCAAGATCGAAAAGCATAACCATAGACTAGCTTATTTCTAATCAATAAACTTGGCCACCAAGCATAATGCTTAATCAATAAAATATATTTCTAATCAAAACAAGAAAATAAAAACAACAGTAATAAAATGAAAGGTTTTTAATTACAGATATAACTAATCTAGATGAGATGAATAGATAATTTTTGAATTATGATTAATTAAAAAATCATTAGCACTAGACATGCAATCTAAGTCATAGTAATGATCTAAAAGGAAAATCATCAGTTCACCAGAACACCTAATTATCCAATATGAAAATTAATGTTCAATTACAATTTTAGGACTTAAACTACCTTCCAAGATAATGTCACCAAAGTAATTTACTTATAAGCCGATGTTTCTTTCATAGTCTCCATAAGATAGATGCTCAGATCTTGACCAACGTTCCAATAAACTTAGTCACACGAGCAATCGAATCTGTTCAACCAGCACCTAAAAAGTTAGCACAATAACACAAGTACAAAGTGTTTCTTAAAACAGATTCAATAATAAAAAACCCTAGCTAGAAGATTCAAGGATAAATTACTTAATTTAAATCATCTAGTAACTCTTGAACAATAGTTGAAGCACAAGTTCAATAAAAATAGTTTTTTTAAAGTTAAATAATCAAATCAAATAATTATGATCACACAATTATTTGATCCAAGCATTCAAGAACTTAATCAAGAAGAAACTTTATGAACATATAATCACAAGATCATAAAATAAATATGTTTATCAATCAATCGAACATAAACACAATGTTTGATAGATTAATTAAATAAAAAAGCTTAAAAAATATGATTCAGTTTTTACAAAACAATTTGTGAAAGTAAAAACAATTAGTAAAGAAACAATTTGGCTAATACTAGGTAGGTTCTTTATATAGGAAAGATGAAACCCTAATACTAGGTTAAAGATAAATTACCATTCTGTCTATTAAATAACCCATAGATCATAATAGGGACAATATAGTAAAGAAACAATTTGGCTTGAATAAATAAATATGTTATAAGTTAAAACCCTAGTTGCTTAATCGATTCAAATCAGGCTTGATCGATTGAATCTATAAAGTCGATCAATCAAAACCTTTTTTCGATCGATCCAGCAATGATTAAAATAAACCTGAAACCAGCTAAATCGAATACAATCAATTCTCGATCGATCCAGTCCTTCGATTGATTGAATCCAACCAATCGATCTATCCTAATTTGAAAATCAACTTAAGAGGACATAGATCGTACAAGAGCAATCCTCAATCATCGATCGATCTAACTCATTCGATCCATTGACCCAATACTCGATCCATCGACTAGTGTATATACCAAATGTTTCTAAGTGTATAACATGTATTTTAACGTGCATAAGGATGAGCATATACCTGAAACATGTTGATTTTAAGCGTGGAAGTTTCTTCAACTTGAATAGAAGACATGAAAACATGCTTAGAAGCTAGTTCACATTGAAACATTTTGTTTACGAATATCACCTACACTCATATACCTTACAAAAATATTATGAGTATCAAAACATCCTTAATATCCTGATTGTTACTATTAATTCAATAGAAATTAAGAATAGAGGTAATTGGGGGAGGAAGATAATATTATTCATTCAATAATCATCAAGTTTGAAGAACAAAACTATAGTTGATACTTGATTACTAATATAAAACCATAATAAAAATAAAGACTAACATAAATAAAATATGTTGAATATTAAATTATTTGTAAGTATATAAAACTTTTGTAAATATCTTAACTTTTATTATTTCTTCATCTTCATTAGTATTTTTGTCATCTGAAAAATGCATTTAATCTCATCACAGGTTTAGGCGTCTCATGGGAATCAGCTTTTTACAAAAAATGGTGAGTCATATCAATTAAATTCTATCAATTAAATTCTTGACTCTACTCTTGGAATAGCTATAAACTAGCTGCAAAATGCACGCTTGATAAAAATATCAAAGTGTCGTGTCCTTCTTAACTCTTTCTTTCTCATTTTGTGTCTTTGATAATGTCTGCATCGATGAATCAATAAAGATTAAGAGTTATCATATCTTTTATATTTTTTACGTGGGATGTAGGAGAGCTAATAGATCCTATTATGAAACAAATTTCCCCACTTTTGGTAAGGTGGGAATGTATTCTAGGTTATTTTGTGATTTTAGTTTTATTTGTTATACTTTAGAATATGTTCTCAACTTTAGTGTGATTATGTTTAGCAAATTATTACGGAGTGTGACATTCTGTAGAAAATAGCTTTTGTAAGTAATTCCTTTTTCTTTTGGCTCTGAACTTTTATAAGCAATTCTTAATTCCAACCAACCACGTGCATGACAATGACAATTGCATCTAGTATAATTCACTACGAAAATTTGTGTTTTTGCTTTAGGCTAGAAATCTTAACATGAATAACAGCTATTTTGACAATAACTTGGTTTTTTCGCCTACTATTAATTTCACAGGTGGCCTCAGACTACAATCCCAACTTTCAAAATTCTTTCTAGCGAATGTTTGCAGAAAGCCTATACTGGTGAACAGATATGTTTAGTAAGGTGCGCCTATCCTTGAACTGTAAAACTACGTGTCATTATTTCCACAATGAAAGTTCATCCTAAATGCCAATTTGTCTTCATATTTTTTGTAAGAAAGGATGAAGGTTTCATGGCCACTGTCAACTAGAGAGGCTCTTGTCCATTATTTTTGTTTTGAATACTTTGAAGATGATTTTGTTGTGGTTCTCCTGAACACGGTACAAAGTTAAAATCTTTATTTAATTTATTTTACCATTTATATATGCCTTCTTACCAACTGTTGTGTGTGTTGTCCAAGTTAATAGTACACCGAAATATGGAAATAAAGATTTTTCATTTACTTTCAGATATTTGATTCAGAAAATGTCAGTAGTGGTAGTTTTGGACCTCTTGGTTTCATCAACAAGGCAATCCCTGAGGCCAAAGATGTGATAAGGATTGATATGGTTGGAGGTTTTGCTTTGCAAAAGGTGACCTCAGAAAGAAGTTACTTTCGGTAAGTTGTGGTGGTTTGCATCTGATATCCATTCTCATATATGTGACTGAAGATTTATAATGACCATATCATAAAAGGATACATCGTTGCTTATGTTTCAAAGCTTTGAAACATTTTCAAATTTTGTAGGACAATAGCAAATATGGATATAAAGCTGGACATTATCCCACCCTCCTTTATAAATTTCATCTCAAGGCAGCTCATCGGCAACGGTTTCAAACTCTATAAAAAGGTCATATTTCTTCTATTTAATATGTGCTATCATTCAGCTCATGGCATGCATACATGCATGAACACCATGTAACTTAAGCACTCATCCAAGCTCCTAAGATATATTTTATGCTTTTTAATGCACTGAAGTCACTTTGTTTGTATTACTTAGACGTTTTGATCACTTAACTTTTGCTATGACACATATATTGCTTAGTCTTTAAAATTAAGATATTTTAATCACTCTTTAATAGTAAATGAATTAATAAATTCAACCATCCATTAAATAATAGCTTTTAATTGGAGACAAAAGGTTCAATCTTTAGCTTTCTCTCCATTTTTAACCGCTGTACTTTCTTCCCTCCATTTTCAGTTGTATATGGAGCCAATTTTCGATTGTATAAAAGATGATTTTTTTTTTAAAAAGAGAGTATTTGGAATAAAAGCTAGAAAATTTCAGATTTAATATCACCTAAATCTGACGCCATGTATAACTTCAAAATGGAGCTATTGAGGAAAGTTGATGATTGCCTTTTTGCCTCCAATTAAAAAATGTCATTTAATGGGTGATTGAATTTATTAATAAAATATTCACTTTTTGTTTAAAGGATAATTAAAGTGTCATAATTTTAAAGACTTATGTGTTCCTAGTAAAAACTTGATGACCAAAACATCAAAGTTACTTCTAGGATAATTTATCTTTTAGGTTTTACTGTTTTACCAAATAACCTTACTTAATAGGCTAGGGCTACTTAATCACCATTTTATGACAAATTTTTTAAAGATATTAGTGTAATTTCTTTTTAAAGAGACAAAAGTAAAATGACATTCATAAATACTATAACAAAACCTATTGATATCCTTTTCCGTATGCTTGCAAGGATTTGAAAGCAATCAATACAATATCCTATAAGTAAGTAGCGAGCTTTGTCCTCCTTGAATCATCCATTAATTTTCATATATCATTATTTTTCCATGAACTTTTCACTTTTATCTGAATCTCAACGATATTGCAGGAAGTGGCTTCTCGGTTAGGTGGTAATGAAAGTTTCAGTAAAGCCTTGAAGAATTACCCTCTGTATGCCAGGATTCGTGAGGGTTTCTATTCTGTTAATGAATCAAACAGGTCTCTAGGAAAAGAGCACAAGAGTAGCGCATCTGATGTCCCCCCTCTTCCTGAGTGCTCATTGAATTGGTCTTTGCAAGGAAAAGAACCCAATATTGACATGTCCAATTCCCCCACTCTTTATCCTGCAAACGAATCGAACAGGTCTCAGGAAGGAAAAGAAATCAAGATTGCTTATAATCTCCTCGAAGAAGATATAGATAAAAGTAAGTTAGATGAAATTGTACCGATAGATCAAAAGCTTCATTTTGACTCCCATGCAAATAGAGCAACAGCATTGAATGTTCAAGTTATGGATAAGAGTCCTATTTACGAGATTGAGGAAGTAGAGACTGAAGAAAGTAGACAGTTTCAGGATCAAAATTTATTAAAGAAGGTTATAGAGAAGTCTCATGTAAATGGAAAGAGAAATGTTCACATTAGTTCAGAGGTCAAGCAAGCTCTAGGAACATTAGAGAAAGTAATATCCATGGTAAGAGATTCTAGATTTAATGCCGTCCAAGCCAGGTCCTCATCTGCTTTCATGCATCAGGCTCCTTTGCAGGAAAATGATGCCTGTAAGGACCCAAAAACTTCTGAAGATGATAGAATTTGCTCAAACAACGAAGTCTATGTTGATGCACCTAAGAAAGAACTCGTCGAGAGGACTTCCTTGCAGGAATCATTTAAGGGTAGCTCGTGTGTTCACGACTCCAGGTAATTTATGTTAATAAACTCTGATTTTATTTGTACAATTCTGGTCTCCCATTCATGTTTTTTTTTACTGGTTATCTACTTATTCTAGTGTTTCTTTTAGTGAAATGCACTTTTTCTCAAATTGAATGTCATTTCTGCTATTCATGTCTGGTACATTTATAGTTTGGTACTTGTTTTCTCAACCCAAAGCCCCGTTGCACCTGATGAATTGGAAGTCCAAATGCCTTAGAGGCTATAAAACAAAGCCCCGTTGTACCTGATGCATCGAGCTCTTATGATGTATTTGTATTTTTATTTGCAGGCCCAGGAGATCAAATTCCTTCTCAAGGGAAGCTAACCATAACAGAATTGCGCCTGTTTCACCGGAGGAGAAGCTATCAGTTCCTTGTGATACTAACGTTAATGAGGTTGCTTCATACTTCACCAAACATGAGACAATGGAGTTACCAACTTTGAATAACAATCTGCACAAGGACAAGAGTTTGAGTAGCGAGATGAACGGTTTCCATCAAAATCAAAACAAAGTTAACGGAGTAAAGAAATCGAGCAAGCTGAAAAGACAGATCTTTTGTTGCTTCAGTGTTGATTCTGGACGATTGATTAATCCTTAAGTCTGGATGAACTCAATTTGGCAGAGAAGGCATGAATTGTAGTCACTGTATTAAGAGAATTGTTTTATCATCACCACAATTGACATGTCATATCTTTACATGCCCAACTGAATAATCTAATGATATTACAGCAAGGGGTTGTGATACTGTCATAAATTTGTGATGATCATACATTTTTCTATTATGTTTGATTTTGATGGGAAGAAATGAAACTTTGTAATCCTTGTTGTGGAAAGGATATAATTATGCATATAAGTTGTAACAAAATAAAATGATGCTGACAAGATTCGGATACCTTGTAACTTATTTACGAGTGGCAGATTTACATGGCATTTAGGGCACGTGCCATCTCTAGATTTTAATTTTTAACATTTATCACTTAATAAATTATTTTATTTTGTTATGAAAACTTTTAAGATGGTTTGGAGTTGGTTCTCCTGAAAATGGTACAAAAAAGGAATTAAAGCTTTTCCATTTACTTTCGTATCTCAATGATTGCAATTATATCAACAGTAGCTATTTTTATGATAATTTGTCTAAAATTTGGTATTAAAAATGTAATGAACATAAGACCTAATAAGTATAGGTATCCTGTTAGGATAAAGTGAACACGTAAGACTGACTCAACAAAAAGTTATACAGCAAACTTGGTACGAATCCAATCGATAAAATTATCTCGTCATAAAGCAACGAGGTTTTGGATATCAAGACCTTTATGAACAACTTGTATATAAATATCTTCCTCTTATTTATAAATGCTTATAATGATCTAAATCTAATTTCTGTAAACTATTTTGTATCATTCAGGTCACTTAATATTCATCCTGTTATGTACGTAAAAATATCTATATATATATATCTCTTAAATGAGAAAAATAAAGAAGAATTATTCAATGTATATCATTTATTACTTCTCACTAAAAATAATTAAAGTTTAATATTTAAATTCTCTCTAAAAAATAATATTTACCATAATTATTGTAAATCGGGTACATATCTCATTTTAATTAATGAGATTTATTATAAATTTTAATTCATTTTCGCATATAACTTATAATTAAATATATTATATATTTAAATTTTTTTAAATTTTTTAATTAAAATTAATTATTTTTAAAATAATAAATTACATACATAATTATTTAATTATGAATTAGAATTTAAAATTCTAAAAGATTTCAATTATAGAATTATTTAATCATTATTTCTAATTTTTTTTCTTCATAAAATTAAAGAACATATTGGATAAAATTATTTTGTTTACTTTTCTTCAAAATTTTAATATTTTTGATTAAAACTAAGTTTGTTTAAAATAATAAATAATAGATAATATAATTTAGTTAAAAGTTAAAAATTAAAATTCTAAAAGTCTTCCATTTAGATTATCTTGATTATATATTAATATATCTATTTTTTAATATTTTTAATTAAAAATAATTTTTTAAGATAATAAATAATAAAAAAATAACTTAATAAAGAATTAAAAACTAAAAAACTTTTTTTCAATTTTTTGAATTGAAATTAATTATTTGAATAATAAAGAATAAAAAAATGGTTTAATTATAAATTAAAAAATAGAATTCTAAAATTTTTCAGTAGAATTATTTAATAATATTTTATGATTTTTCTTTTCATAAAATTAAAAATTTACAGATTGCATATTATTATTTTAGTCATATTTCTTCAATATTTTTATGTTAATTAAAATTAATTCTTTTTAAAATAATAAATAACAAATATAATGATTTAATTAAGAAATAAAAATTAAAATTTTAAAAAATTTTACTTAAAATTATTTAATCAGTCTATTTTAGTTTTATTTTTATAAAATTTAAAAAATTATATATTACATATAATTATTTTGATTATACTTCTTAAAAAAATAATATTTTTAATTAAAATTAATTCATTTTCGATTAATATATAACGATCATTAAAATCTAAAATTAAAAAAAAATCAATTTTAATTATTTAATGATAATTCATAGCTTTTTTATATATAAAATCAAAATACTTACATATATTTATTTCAATCCAAAATTCTTTTAAATTTTAATTTACTTAATTAAAATTAATTATTTATAAAATAATAAATAATTGTTATAATCACTTAGTTAAAAATTAAAATTACAAAAGTGTTTATTTTTATTATTTAATCACACATTTTTAAATTTTTTATAAAATTAAAATATTTATAAATCACATATAGTTATTTTGATGCTCATAACACAACACTAATAATTATTATATATCTAACTTAATAGATAATATGACTATAATTTTTTTAATTTTATCAAATTTATTGTGAGATTATTTGATAATTTTTTATCAAATAATATTTAATATGATTCAATTTATATGCTAAAAATGAGAGAAGAAAAGTTTATTTGATGATACTAGGATAAAAAAATGTGTGAAAAAGTAAGCATGTTTAAATCAAAATTTATGATTATATTATTATTTTTTATATTAAATTGTATAAATTTTAATGCTATAAAAACAAGAATATATTGAATTAGTTATGGTTAAATTTTTAATTGTTTCATAATGTTTGTAATAATTACGTAATTTTATAATTTTAAGAATTAGAAATATTTTTTAATTTTATTTGTATATATGCTACATATTTTATATGTTATTCATGAAACATTTATCAAGAAAAATATCTTATTTGTTGTAGTTGACTTTTTATAATGTTAGACAAAGTAATAAATATTAATATTAAGAAATAAATTGAATATTATGTATTTATAAAATTAATAGTTATTTTTATGATTTATTTAAAATATAATAATAAATATATATATATATATATATATATATATATATATATTAATAAAATTAAAATATATTTTATTTAATTTATAAGTATAAATTTTTTTCGGGCAACATATGTAATAATGATTATTATTAAAAATTAATAGGTTTGAAATGCAAACCTAAATTTAAAGAGGTGATAACTCAAATATTGGATAAAGTTAAAAATAAAAAATGATTAATACACCGTCTTATTCTGGGGTGAAGTTGTTTTCGTGTCGTCAACTAAAAAAACACGTTACTTTTATGACAAAAATATCTTATTAAAATGACCTAAATGTGTATATGTCCGATTTAATAAATAAAATAATATTAATATATTAATTTAAATTATTATGTTGTATATATTTAACTTATTTAACAATTAAAAATAAAATGTAATAAGATAGTTCGAGTTCAAATCTCTATCAAATCTCATCATTGAATTGTGTCACAAATTTTCAACGCTGGTCTAATATTCTGGTAGCAATCAGCAAAACCAATATATAAAGAAGGAAAAAACAAAAGTGGAAAAAAAAAAAACACGAGCGTAAGCACCGGCCCTTTGATATAACTTATAACAAGTCCAGGTTCCATCACTATCTTACAGCTCACGCACCGTTGGTTTCATGTGATATTTTGAGGGAAAATTCTATTTATTAGATGTTTGTAATAAACTATAAGTACAGTAATATAGTATTATTATTAATTATAATTATGTTATATTTAAAAAAATTATATTTTATTTATTTAAATAAATAATGTAAGAATAATTAATCAAACATTATAAAAAATAAGTTATAATATACTCCTAAATAATGAATCGATAACGTCATGTTTTAATGATTTTAGTTTCACAAATTAATATATTAATCATATTTCTTAAAATTAATATATTTTAGTTACATTAATATTGTATTTTATATATCTTAATTATTTATATCAATTTTATTTTTTAGATATTTTTTTATTAACAAGAGTTAAATTGAATTGAAATGAATCTAATTAAATGTCTTCTATTATGACATGTTTGAATATAAAAATATTTTAAAAACTAAAAAAAATTAAAATCATCAAAATTTATCCAAAATAAATGAAATGTTCATAAATATAAAAATAAGTATATTAAAATGTACAATCTTAAAATAAAGTTATTAATATATCAATTTTTTAAAATTAAAATTAAATCAAGTGTATTTTTTTATAAATTATCTTTAAATTTTATTGTAAATAAAGAAAAAAATATTATTTACATATAGATTATTAATAAATTATTTTAAATAAAATATTAATGAAGGTTAAAAATTAATCTTACCAGCCAAGTGAATACATCACAGTATAGAAATGCTATATTTTTATTGTGTTATATTAATATATAATAAATATGTATATAAAAATGGATAAAAAAGTAGGTTATGTTATATAAAAATGAATCTTGTATTTATGTATTATATTAACGACACATGAAATAATTTCATTGAAGTGATTAAATTAATCCACCATCGGTGATGAGGGAGACGAGAAATTATATATTGGTTCTAAAGTATTAATCATGATATTTAAAATTAATAAAAAATATAAATGTAATATTTAAAAAAAAAATACAATTACACTTTATTTTTCTCTAATAAAATCCCACAAAATTTGTGATGAGGACAACTTCAACATGGAACGGAATACATGTCGAAGTTGGTACCTAAATGTCCAAAACCAATCACGTTGCTTGTTCGAACCTCGTCATCAAGAAAGACAACAATACCACCTGTGTACCTCTACAGATAAAAACTTCGTCACGTTTCCAAACACCGCATATTCCGTTCTTTTCATATTCAATCATTGATTTACTTTACGATTTTACCATTTTCTCCCTAGTATCAATCTATTATCTATGTACATTCTTTCTTTTTCCTAGCTGTACCAAACTACATTAATTAATAAATAAATTGTTTTTTAGTAAAAAAAAAATGTAAATTTTAGGTCTTTTGAAAAAAATAATTATAAATTATGTACGAATTATTTTTTGATGTATTCGATAGCATTGTAACATATAAATAAGTTTAATTTACACAATAATTATATTTATACAATTTTTTTATATTTTTAAATAACTATAATACACATACATCATTTAAAATTCAAAACTTCCTAATAATTCTTATTAACTTTCAATTTAAAAAACATATCACTTAGTTAGGTATGTTTAGACACAAGAATTAACCTTACTTTAATGCTTACATTAGGCACTGTAATTATAGGCAAGCGTCGTCAACCCCAACAAAAATTAAGCAATTTATTATATTTTTTGGAATAAAATTATAACTTGTAGGTTTAAACATGTTATATTTTTTTATAAATTTGTGATTTAACGGTATTAACTTTACTTAAATATGTAGAAAAATTTATAGTTTAAATTTTAGTTATTGGTGTATAATTCTATTTCTTTTAAAATAACATCGTTATTAACTAAAATAATAAGGTTTATTTTTAATATTAGTTATGATAATATTAATTTGTGATAAATATATTTTTAAAAAAATATGTTTAATATGTTACAACATTTTTTTTATATATAATACACTTTATGTGTGTTTTTTTTTAATTTGATTTTAGTAATATATTAGGTTAACACAATGTTTATAAATCAATTAAAATCTATCTCATATTTAAAATATGTAGAATAATATTTTCTAAATTTTATAGAATCAACAAATGGACTGTGCAACAGTTTTTTATAGAATAGTTACCCCTTAATTTTTTAGATATTATTGTAATATCGTAACGAACCATGTTAACATTTTTATTTTGCGAGCTTTAGCAATTTTCCTCATGTCTATCCGTACAAACTATAAAAAAAATGGTGAAATTATAAATAATATATATTTTTTATATTGTTTTTAAATGATGAATTTCAATACATTATCACTATATTCCTCTATTTTTAATCATATTTTGTCATTATTGTTATATTTTAGTCATTTTATATTTTTTTTAAATAATTTTATCATCAAACATGTAATAATTAAAAATGATAAATATTCAATAATATAAATAAAATATATCAATTTAAATCAAAATAACTAATATATTCAATTAAAAAATATAATAATTAAAGTATCACCTCACTCAAGTTTTTAAAAGGCATATAAATTCCTTATTTAGCAAATTATAACGTATTTTCTCATAAGTCAACCATAGCTCACTTAAATATATAGAATACTTGGATTCAAATCATAAATATATGAATAATATAATTTTTTTAAAAAGACAATGATACCATAAAAAAATAAAAATAAAATGCCTACCTTATAGCATATGACATCAAGTTACATGTCTTCTAACTCACGTAAATGTAATAAAATTAACGGTACTCAAATTTGCATTATTTACTGTATTTTAAGTTATAAAATTTTTATAATAAAAGTTTAATAAATTTATGAGAAGTGAGTGTGGTACGTGGAAATTGAAAAAAAGAATTCATATAATAGTGTAAAAAAATTATATTGATAAATATTTTTGAAAAAGGTAAAAAATACATTAAAATATATTATAAAATATAAATAATTAAAATTAATTTATAAATATATGTGATTCTTTTTTTTAGGATATTTGTGATGCTTGAAATAAGTATACGTGATTCTATAACTCGACATCCAATCACATGTTACCTAAATATGATCAAACTAGTTTACACGATCAAATAATTAGTTGCCTGATTAGCATAAAAATCACCAAAAATATTAAACAATTAATTTAAATATGTTTTATATTCTTAATATTTTTGTATGGAAGCATAAATTTTATAAATGTTTATATAAAAATATCTTTAATTTTTAATTTTATTAATATGTATATTATTTTGTTCATTTTTAGTAATAAAATTAGTTTTTTAATATCACATTTAAAATCATATATAAGTGATAAAAATTATAAGTTGTATTTTGATATGTATAATAAAACATATTAAATTATCAATTTTAAAGTTAGGTTAGAAATTGGAAAAAAGAGAAAGGAATTTAAAAAAAATTATATTAATATTTATAATTTAATTTAAGTTATTCATATTTTATGTTTATTTTTTTTTTAATTTCTTTCAATTACACAATCGTGTATAATTTTTACGTATTTATTTAAGGTAGAATTTTTGTTACGTGCGTGTAAATTTTCTAACAGCTGTACAAATCCATTTTTTTATTCTTACAAGTCACACTTATTTCTCATAATTTTACCAAATTTATTAAAAAATTCTTACAAGTTATAAAATGGTAGTGTAAAACGCAAATTACCGGAAAGGGTCACCATTTTCATCTTATAGAGAGCAAGTGGCATTTTAGTCATTTGGTAAATCTAATTTAAATTTTCATTAATTAATTATATTATTATTTTCCTCGATCTATCCATTTCACAGTAACGCCATCATTCCCAATCAGTCTCTCGTATTTCTCGAAACCAGCCAAGCCAGAGAGGATAGTGTGTCACCAACCATCTGTAAATTTCAAATTCAACTATCAGAAGCAATTCACTCATCATCTTGAGTGCTTTTATTCTGAAACACTATCAATAGAGGTCTATTTGAGTCCTTTGTCTCTGTTCTTCATTCCTTCATACGCATGATTTAGTCTTGGAACTTTTGCGCAAATTTTCAATTTAATTTCAGTACTATTCCCTCATTTGTGCTCTTCTTATAAATCATTTAACCCCAAATATTTCTAATGACCAAAACCCAACTTCCAAATTTGCACTAAAAATTCTGTAAGTGTTGATTCCGTTGATCTATCGTAGTTTAATTGCCCTGTTCTTGCTACTCTGTTTATACTGAGCATATATTTACTCTTTTGATTTGTTTTTAATTGATAGTTATGGAATTTTCTTGATTGAATTTTAGTTAGATAAAAATTGGGTTTGCTCACTCTAGATCATGACCAGTTATTTCATTTTTTTGTCCGATTAGATCAAGACAGGTTGTGTTTGAATTATAAAGTCGTTTTCCTTTTTGGTGCATTTTGAATCGTTGATATAGAATTAGGGAACGAGTTTTTGGAGAAGTTAATATATCTTTATTTAACTTCCTGGTCTATATTGTCTATATTTGTTCATTACCACCTGGTTCCAGATGGTTGTTTCTAGTAAGTGTAGGAACTGTTGGAAAATGGAAATCAAATGCAACTGATTGAGGATCTGGTTAGGCTTTTATAGCCTTTACATGAACAGAAAATGGCACAAATTGTGCCACCACTAACAGTTTTCCCTGAGAATAGCTCTTATTTGATTAAGAAAATGGACCGAGTAAAACATCCTAAATAATAGCAACTAACTTTACACTTGTAATTTCGCACACTCCCAGATTTTGTCTGAGTTATTGAAAATCATTCAATTTCAAAGACTTGGTCATCAAATCTACCACCTCTTCTTGAGTACCACAATGCTCTAACTTGATCGTGCCATTCTTTGTTAGGTCACTCAAAAAATGAAACCTTATATTAATATGTTTGCTCCTTCTATGCATTACTGGATTGTTTGAGAGTTTGATTATGGAACTGTTGTCACACCAAATGGTGGTACACTTCTTTTGAGTGTGTCCCAACTTCTCCAAAACCCTTCTTATCCAAATGGCTTGATTTGCACAGCCTGCACTAGCTACAAATTCTACTTTTGTAGTAAAAAGTGTAACTATTAGCTGTTTTTTTGATAACCAAGAGATCGCTCCTGAGCTCAATAAGAATACATATCCTGAAGTGCTTTTTCGATCATCTATATCACCTTTATAGTCATTGTCTGTGTATGCAAGTAGCTCTTTTGTCCCTTCCTTCTTCTATAGAATTCCATAGTTAGATGAACTTCTCAGGTATTATCCTTTTAGCAGCCTGTAAGTGTATCTTTGTTGGTTTGGCCATAAATCTGCTGATCAGATTAACAATGAACATCATGTCTGGTCGAGTTGTAGTGAGATACATCAAACTTCCCACAATTTGCTTGTAATAGAATTCATCAATTAGTACTCCGTGTTCATCTCTGCCTAATTTGCAACCTAGTATAATAGGGCTGCCTACTGGATTGTTTTCAACCATATCAAAACGTTTTAAAACTTCCATCACATATTTCTTTTGACAGATGAAAATACCATCTGATTGTTACAAGACTTCTATCCCAAGAAAATATTTCATCTCACCCAAATCCGTCATATCAAAAACACTCATCATTGAATTTTTCAACTCAATCATCATAGCCTCATCATTCCCAGTGTATATCAAATCATCAACATAAATGCTTACAATTAACATTTTACCGTCTGCATTTCTTTTGGTGAACATTGTCTGCTCATTTGGGCATCTTTCAAAACCTGAATCAATGAAATAGGCTTCTATGCGACTAAACCAAGCTCGTGGGGCTTGTTTTAGCCCATATAGAGCCTTGTGCAATTTGTAAACCTTGTTCTCACTGCCCTTCTTCACATATCCCTTTGGTTGTTCCACATACACATCTTCTTTGAGTTCATCATGCAAAAATGTTGACTTTACATTCAGTTGATATATTTTCCAGTCCTTTTGTGCTGCGAGTGCTACAACCATTCTTACTGTGTCCATCTGTGCTATTGGAGCAAACACTTCAGTATAATCAACTCCATGTTGTTGTGAAAAATTCTTTGTCACCAATCGAGCTTTGTACTTGTCTATTTCTCCATGCTCATTTAATTTTGTTTTGTAAATCTACTTAACCCCAATTTTCTTGTATCCTTCTGGTAAATCAGTCAATTCCAAAGTCTGATTTTTCTCAATTAAGTCAATCTTTAAAGCCATTTTTTTTTCTCTATTTCAAACTCACTATTGCTTCTTCTTAACTTCTAGGATTTGCTTTTTGAGTTAGCACCATGTTGACTTCATTTTCTTCCTCAGATAGTCCTTTCCCTCTAACACAATCTTCCATCCATATTGGGTTTTGTTTGATTCTGTTACTCCTTGCGTTGGACTTGTCTACATTTGATGAGCCACTCACAACAATTTTCTCATTCTCACAAGCTCTAAACTTGACCACTTTTCTTTGCTTCTTTACTTTTTTCAGCATCCATTCCTTTAGAGTCATCTATTCCTACCTCTTTGTCCATATCTCCATCAATGTCACCCTACTCAAGATCATGTAGCATAGCTTCTCAACTACCTTCACATATTGCATAGCTTCTCCATACATGCGCATCTTGTTTGCGACTGTCATAACTCGAGAGAAGTAATCAGTCACTCCTTTGTCGATTTTCATCTCAAAGGTTTCAAACTCTCTATGGAGAGCTTGAAGGTGAAACCTCTTGATCCTTGCATTTCCTTCTAACTTTTTCTTCATAGCATCTCAGATTTCTTTGTTTATGTTCTTGTTGAGGATGGTGTCAAGAATTGTGCGATCAATGGCCTGGAAGAGATAGTTTTTCATTTTCAGATCATTTAGTTTATGCTCCTCAGCCTGCTTTCGCTGTGTTTCTGTGAGTTGTGTTCTCTCGGTCCCCACTGTAAAAAAAGTTCTGGATTCAGATGTTTGAGTTACTTTATCTGTTGCAATTCCGTGCTCGATGATGCCCCAAAATTCCTGGATCGGAGAAAATTCTCCATGAGCATTGCCCAATGATCGTAATGATTATCGAATTGTGGAATTGCAGCTGGCACAAAATTTCCTTCTGCTGCCATCTCTCCTTAATTTCGCTTAACCACTCTTTCTCTACCTGTTAGGATAATTGATATGGATCTTTACTTCATGCTAGGATACCACTCAAAAGTTTACCTGCCTGCTGTGTTGATTTCTTAGATCTTTTCTCATGTGATGTAAAATGTTAATCCCCTTTCTTTATGCTTCGGTTTTGCTGTTCTTCTGTTGGATCCGTTTTTTTTTAAATCTTGTTTTTCTAGATTGTTTCTGACAATTTTGTGTGTTAACATTTTTCCTCATTTCCTAAAGTAATTACTTCGATGGAGTCCGAAGATGGAGTGCATTTGGAGGAAGAGAAATGTGTTTCTGAGGCAAAGCATGTAGAAAGGTCAGATCTAAATTCCGACAAGGAGGACCCAAATTCTGATCTTGGTGTAAAACCTCCTGATATCATTGAAAAATCTGAGCCTTCAGCAAATACTAAAGATGTAGAATCCCCTAAGGCTGTAGTCGAATCCTCTGAAACTGTTGCTCGCAGTAAAACTTCAAAATCCATAAAGGTACACTACTTAGGTCCGTTTTCTGTGCTTCTTTTAAAAGTAATTTTAGAAAGAAAAAAAACGGTTTTAGGCGTAAGCACATCATATGTACTTTATGAGCCCTGAAAGCACTTCTGACAATTTATTTCCTGTTTAATCCTGAAGCGATTTTTTACTGTCAGAAGTGCCTTTATAGAGCCCTAGAAGCAGAATTAAATAGAATTTTGATATAGAACTATTTTTTAACATTAGCTTTTCCATTTCGATTATTCTTCTCTTTTTTTCCTTTAGATGTTGCCATTTTGATTAATCTTCTCTTTTTCCTTCATGGACATGTGTATGGTCAGGATTCTCATGCTCTAAATAATGGTTCCTCAAAGAGTAATAAAATAGCCAAGGATAAATCTAATTTGAAAGGCACAACTGCGTTGTCTCGAAACAAGGCCATGTCTCAAAGTCTCTCCTTTCCAGCAAGAGGAGCTATCACTGATAATAGCAGGAAGAGTATTGATGGACTCTTGGTGAAACCAGATGTTAAATATGCTCAAGGAAATGGAGGCAAACCTGAGAAGCTTTCCAATGGAGGAGTCAATTCAGTATCCATTTTAAATAATCCCAATAAGCTTGCATCTCCTTCAGTCAAGTCAAAGCAAGAAGTTATGCCTAAAGGAGCTTCTTTGAGGAAGACATCCTTGGCATCTACGCCTAGCTTTAAGGGCTTTATGGTAAGGTCATCTTTCTCTTTGTCTCTTATTTAGTATTTTCTTTCTATGCTTTGTTTATAACCTTTGTATAGCTAACTGTTAAATATTGGAGTCATAATGTTAGTCAGGGAAGCTTAGTTCTGTGAATGCAACTGCTCAACGTACTCCATCTGACACATCCTTGTGAGTTAAACTCTTCCTGTTTCATTTTTCATCTGTATGGGGAATAAATTATTTGGAAAACTAATATATTACAATTATTATTTTCTTTTCTTTTGCATACTTGCAGGCAAGATGACAAAAATTTAAATCCTGTGAAAATAGCATTGCAATTTAAAGAGGAGGAAGACACTCATTCAACTACTTCGTATGATCGTCTCATTTCACCTACCTTTTTTCATTATTATATCAAATTTTCTTAATACTTATAACTAATTTTATGCTATTTCTACATTTTCAACAGCAGTGCAAATACTCATGGCCATAGGAGCAGTGCTTCAGGATTTGCATCCCGGTTGGATGAACGTGCTGCAAAGCGGAAAGAGGTTCTTTATGACAAAGGCATCAGTCTTTTCATGTTTATTCTTTGTTTGTTTGCTGTAAGTTGTTAATGTATGTATTCATCATTATCAGTTTTATTCAAAGTTAGAAGAGAAGATTCAGGCAAAGGAGGCAGAGAAAACCAACTTGCAAACAAAATCAAAGGTATTAAGGAGTAAAAATTCATTGTCTGAAAGACTATTCTCACTGTATATATATATATATATATATATATATATATATATATATATATATACACGCACATATATATAGACTTGTTCTAATCAGCGCCTTAACAAGTGTGACTTATGTGCGACAATCACCATGACTTTTATAATCCAACGTTTTAAAGGAAAAAGGACCGCAATAATAACCATTTTTCTTTGTTTTATTGATGTCTGGCACATACTCAAATCTTCACTTTGTAATTTACAACTCATTTAATAATACATTTGTATGTGCAATGGCTTGAAAAGAAAAGGAAATGCACGTGATGACTGAGAGTTGCTATTGGGCGTTGATGTGTCAGAGAGATGATTTTATTATAATACAGCATACTCTATTGAATTGATTAAACAAGCATGGCTTCTTTGTTTGATTATAAAAGTTTTTGATGATTGTCACACATGGTAAGGCACACATTAGAACAAATCTGTATATGCACGTATATATATTTGTATGCATATATTAAATGGCTACCTCATTCCCTTTTACATGTTGGTTATCTTGCAGGAAAACCAGGAGGTTGAGATCAAGCTACTAAGAAAGAGCCTGGCATTCAAAGCTACACCCATGCCAACCTTTTATAAAGAGCCTCCTCCTAAAGTTGAACTAAAAAAGGTGAGGTAACTGAAATATTTTCATTTGATTTTCCAATAAGCTAGACATTTCTACAGTTTACAGCTCTAACTTTTCTTTCATTTAACTTGATAGGTTTAATCAATAAAAAAACTTGTTCAATTTAGAAAATATAGAAAAAGAAAATCACATGCACATGAAGAGTGAATCTCCCCTCTCTCATGTACATCCTGACTAATTAAAGTGGAAATGCTGTGTTGAGTATGGAAATATATTATTTCTTTAATGGTAATGAATTATAGTTGCTCAATCCAACGTGCTTGCAAAACAGCTCTTGAAGCTTAACATTTCTTGAGATTACCTTATAGCACCTTTATCAAGAGTTGCATCACAATGTTAATTTGTAGTTCCCAGGAGAGGAGAGTTTTTTTTGTTGTTATTACGGACATTGTCATCTCCTTCTGAGAGATTATTAATCTGAAGAAACCTTCCTCAAGCACCAAAATTGTTAACTTTAGAGTCAAATAATGCTTGAAATATAAACCTGATAGAAACCAGGATATTACATTCCAATCACACCAAAGAAAAAAGACGTGCTACCCTGTCTTCTGCATATTCACATATTGAATAAATTGCAGCACCAACAACTCTTCTCCTGAGCAAATTGATCTTGGTAGTTAGAAAACCAAGAGCAGCTTTCCAATCAAAGATCTTCACATTTGAAAAAGCTCAAAACTCAAACTCTAAAACTTAGACTCTAGCATTTGAATTAGAAGAATTGTCACTGCCGTAATCCATTTTGGCATTTTTTTTATTGTACAACTCTGCCAATGCATGCGAAGGGCTGTTTTGTAACCAATTATGATAGCAAGTTTTAACTTTTGAACCAAAGTTTTCAAAATGAGTGTTGTTTGATAATTAATTTCATTTTCAAGTTTAAAATTAAGTTGGAACTCAATTTCATTTTGCACACTTTTTTATTATTATTTTTGAAACTTACAAAAAAAGAAATTTGAAAACCATTTTTCAAATTCATTTTTTTTTTCTCATTAGTTGACTTATATGTTGTAATAAAAGAAGAAAATATAATTTTTTACGAAAAGAGTTTTTATTTATATTTTTTTCCTTCTCTAAATGAAATAGAAAACAGAAAATAGTTTCAAACAAGTAAGTAGAACTCGTTTTAAAACGGACCCTAAATGTACTAAGAAAATGAATTATACGGATGGAGGGTTCAATGTTCATATAAAGCTTCACAAACCTAATCTTTCTCTTGAACTTCATGTTTTATGTATTGTAATAACATGTACAATATTGTGTCAAATAATAAATGCAGATTCCAACTACACGTCCAAAGTCTCCAAAGCTTGGAAGGAGTAAGAACTCCATTTCTGGACTAACCAATTCTTCAGAAGGTGGTGGATCTTGTCTTAGCCCTCGTCTGAGCCGAAACCAAATCAATTCGAGCAAGGAACTAAATGCAAAGCGTGGAAAAGACATGGATACAAAGAAGAAAACTCCAAAGTCCCAGACAAAGCTTCATCCTAAGGAAACTGTGGCTAGTAAAATTGAAGACAAGTCGGTAGAATCGAAGCCAGAGCACATAGGCAAAGAAAGTGAAATGCAAGACACGTGCTTTGAGGAAACTGTAGAAAGGGACCCGGATGAACATTTTCTTGATGATGAATCCAAAGAGAGAGTAAACTTGGAGTCTGAAATGAATGCACTAGTAACCACTTCTTCTGCTCCTGAGATCGTATCTCATGAAGTTGCTGTTGTTGGTGGTTAAGAACATTTCCGATATCTAGTGTTTATATTTGTGAAAGCTTTTTATTCTTTTCTTTCCTGTAACTGTGAATACTAATTGCTATAAGTTATTTGTCATGTTCATATCGTTGCAGCCTGCATGGTTTGTGTTAATTTGTGTTTTTCTTCAGTAACTTTGGTCCAAACAATCATGTATTATTTGAATTTTGTTTGATAAATATTCCTGAAATTTAAACATTTCGTGAGGCTTTATTAAAAAAAATTACACTTTTTTTTTTTTTGCTAAAATGCTTTCATCTATATCATAATAACTCTTCATTTTTCGTGAAGTATTATACCCAATTAACACGACATAGATACGAGATGGGTACTTGATACTCTAATAATTTAATAAAAATAACATAAAAATTAATAAAAAAAAAATAGGTATGTTCGATGTTAAAATGCATATCCATATATGGAATTCTGAGTCCTAAAGATTGATTAGTTTCCATAGATTGTTTCTTTTGCCATGACGTTTTAATACAGTGATCGAATTTTTTCCACCAAGTAGAAAGTATTTAGTATAAATCGTCCTGAAGTTAAAGACTTCTTTTTTCTTGAGCCTATGGCTTTGATCGGAGAATAATTAGAAAATCTCCGACCTAAAATTTTATTTTAGTATAATTTTTGCACTATTTTAATGCAAAAATTACACTATCTTTTTTTTTATCTCCTACACTGAGAAAGCATTCTTTAAAATATTCTTATATTAATTAATTTCTAACAATTATTACTTTGAATCAATCAATTAATTATAATTAATTTAAAAATTATATTTTTAATAAAAATAAATAAATAATTTACTAATTAAAATGTTATATTTATTATGTGAACTAAATATTATATTGATTAAAAATAAATTTACATTTAATTAGAGAAAAACATACACAAATAAAAATACACAACTATGGAAATTAATCTTCTGAATTAGTATATTTATCTCACAATGTTCAATTAATATACTTGGAAGTGTAACATGAATATCTTTTATCTTTAGTTTAATTTATTAATAAAAAATTAAACAATACTGTTAATTAATAAAAGGAATATATTTTTTTCAATTAAAAAATAATATAATTTTAATTAATTTTAATGAAAGATATATAATTACATTAAAATTGAAAGTAAAATAATATTTTTATATTTTATATTTTATTAAAATTAAACAATATTTTATTAATACTAAAATAAAACTTGTACTAAGTTAAGTAGTAGGATAGAACTTCTTTGGAGATGGTCTTAGGCCGTATTGGTTATGAAGAGAACCGTGATGGCTATAAGTAATGTTAGAAGAAAGTGATTTTAGAAGCAAGAAAAAAAAAACCCATATAATTTGTGTTTCAGTTGGAAAAATACAAATGTAATTTCCAACTACGATAAGCAAAATTTATATTCAGCTAAGAAGCACTTTTTAGAACTTAAATTGCTTTTAACATGATCTCATAATTAGAAGTTGTCAAAAGTATATAGTATTGAGAGTTCGATTCATGGTTTCACACAGCTACCCAAAATGAAGCATAGGAGGAATGTGAGGTGTATAAAGGCTATAGCGGGCTAAAAGCGATCATGGGAAAATGATGCCTCAATAACATATTCAATCAAATTTAAGAATTTAAAAACGAAATCCAAAAGCTTTAGGAAAATATCAATCATAGTGGTTAGCTAGTAATATAATATGAGATTTAAATAATTGCCACGTTTATAAGCAAAGAAATTACTTAGAAAACACTATATAAACTAGACTAAATAAAGAGGGTTTTTCCAAGAACGACCATCAATAGTTGATCAAAGTCAACTTTCTAACTTTATAATGCAAAGAACGAGTACCAACCAAAAACAATATGCTTATTCTAATTGGGATTTTATTTCTTTCCAAATTAACCAAAATAAAAAATTTAGTTAATCTATATTCAACTAGTTTAATTTACTTAATCTATATTCATCTATATATAAATGAAGTAATCGATGATTGACCAATCATTAATTAACAGTTTGTTAACTCTAATCATAATTAATAAAGATTAACAATAATAAAAAATAGAAAATAAATTTCACATTTTTATATGTGATATGGTCAACAAATAAAAATTTTAACTATTAAAATATGTTATTTCCTTGTTCCGATTTTTTTTAAAGCTTTAGTTTTTTTATCTTATACACTAATAAATATTATTATAATAAATAATAATTATATAATTTATATTTGTTTGTTTTATTTTGTATTGATATTACATTATTAACATTTTAATTATTATTTTAGGAGTCATAATTATGTTAAATTAATCAAGTTTTTTGTATCAATTTCATGTTATATCTAATATCAATTAATAAATAATTAATTAAATTAAATTATTTTAAGTAAAACAATATTCATAACAATATTTATTAAATTTTTCTATCGTGTTAAGTTCATACATGTCGTCATATTATTTTTGATTTATTTATTAAATAAAATAGCAGTCATATTTAGATTATTATGTTATTGTTATAAGGTGTCGTAATTATTATTTTGTATGTATTTTTCACTAAAGTAATAAATTAATTCTTGTTGTACTACTAAAGTTACAAATCAATTAATTATTAATTTTAAGAGTATTTTTTCACAAATTTGTATAAAATTTTAACATTAATTTTTCATCTTGTTATGATGAAAGACTTTTCTTTTTTATTTCTTTTTAAAAATAAAGAATTTTAGAACAATACTAATTATTACTAATCAACTAATACTAGTATATAAGGGTAAGCAAATAATTCGATAAAAATTTAGATAATATTAGATTGATAAATTTTATAATCGAATTAAAAAATATACAATCTTTACGGATTTAGTTTGATAAATTTTATGATCTATTGTATCCAATCCATACTAAATTATTATTAAATTATAAATAAATATACATTTTATTTTATAATATATTATAGTTAAATATTATATATACCATAATTACATTATATTGTTATTTTTGCTTAAAAAATAAATATAAATATTTATAATAATTTAATAATTGTACAAACATACTCTTTATTCTTTTAATTTTTTTATTTGTGAATATAAATTTTTTTTGTTACAAATATACCAATTTAAAATTTAAATATTGTTTATGTCTGTAAATAATTCATGAATAAATTTTAATATCAATATGATTTTATCGAACCTAAAAAATTTAATTTATTTAAATTTTGATTGGTTCGAATTAATTATATTATCGAATAAAACTTTAATAGACCAAAAATAGGTTTTTTCTATCTATCCCTCTCCCATCCTAATATATGTTTATTAAATTTAAATTATTAATTTTTGCATTTGCACGGCTTCACAACTAGTATATATAAAAAGTCTCACTATTTTGTCATTTTCTTGCGTTTTTTTTTCCTAACTCTAGCATATTTTATTTAGATTTTATTTTTTTCATACTGATAAATATTAAAATAAGTAGTAATAATTATATTTGGTATTTTATTTTTATTATATTTTTATAATTATTATTAAATAATTATTTTTATTTTATAAAATTTGTTAAATTTGTAATCTTTGGTACTAACAATGTTAATTTATTTATTAACATATTATATTTATATTGGGTTAAATTTATTATTATTCTTAAAATCGATTATTAAGTTCATTCGACCTATCATATTTATGTTTAATAAATTTTTTTAATAATAATAAAATATTAATTAAAAAATTCATTTATATTATCATATTATATTTTATTTATTTATTAAATAAAATTATACAAATTTTATTAATATAATGTCAAATACATTTATGTTTGTATCTTATTTAAATTATATATTATTGTCCAAATTTAAAAATTGAGTTAAGATTACATCATATTTTATTGTTTGTAATTTAACTCTTAAATTTTAATATCATAATAAATTAACTTTAACATCATACTAATCGTGTTAAATTTAAGAATATAGACAATATAAATTTTATAAAAAAATTGATGAATAAAAATGGATAGAATTCAAAAAATTAAGTACCAATTATATAGTTATCTTATAATCTTTTCAATCAATCAAGTATATTAAAAAAAATTAATTTATTGATAAATTTAGTATCAAACTTTCACTATTCTACTTATTTGATCATCAAAAATTACTTTATAAATTTGTTACTCCAACACTTCCAATTTGATGAATTTTTTTTTATCAACAATTTGATAAATTTGATATCTACTTTTCTAATTTAACTAATTTAATATCTTAATTTTAAATTTAAATGATCTAAATATTTTTAAAATTATTATTAGGTGGACTGAAAAACTATTATCAAATTAGTTAAATAACTTCATATATTAAACTAATCATTCATTTTAGAGTTATAAACCTAGAATTGGAATACCTAAAAAGAAAAAGGAAAATTCATTTATAATCACCTTATATATTTTACAAATAAATTTTTTTAATATATTATTTTACATTAAATATTACTTAAATTATATAACAACTATTTAATATTATTTTTATTATTTTTAGTTTAATGATTATCATTTTGAATTAAAAAAAAAAGCAACCTAACCACATAAATGGTCATCCAACCACCACCCAATTAAATTCTCAATTTCATTTTCCAATTTATAGTCATGCTTCGTAAATAATTATAACTGTTAAAAAAGAGAGGAAAAAAAATGTTTTTTATTCACAAGCATAAACTACACAGGTACCCCTAAATAAACAATCTTTGATTTTTGTTTTCAAGGAAATAATATTATATGAGTTTGATGAGTACATAGTGATAAAGCATAATATAAAAAATAATTAAAAAATGATACGTAATTACAGTATTTTATGCCAAAACATTAACACTGAACTTCTCCTTTCCTTGTATTGTAATGAAACTTTGAAAGAAAGAAAGAAAAAAAAAAAGGAGGAATCCCTCTCTTGGCTTAATATATGCAGAGCCAATTTACACTGCATAGAAATAACAAACATTTATTTAGTAAAAAGGAAAACGTATAAATATTTCAATCAAATTATTACATAAATTGAAAAAAATAAATATTAATTTTAATTACCATTTATCAACTCTTTTACAATGAATTTTTGTTCTTGAGTTTTAATTAAAAGATGTTTATTTTCATTGACATGTTGAGAAACCAGAATTTTGCCCAAAAACTCCCAGCAGCATACTACAAGCTACCTCCATCAACCTCCCTGTCATAAAAAAATAAATTTATAAGTCAACTCAGAAAAAAATAAAAAATAAAATTACAACAAAAAATAAAAAATTATTGACAAAATCACATGGTTTGTATAATAAAATAAAAAGATAGAATCACACGAACATTAATCAAAAATAAAAATAAAAATAAAAAAAGTGAGTGACAGCTAAAAGAAAATGTGAACAAATCATGACAGCTATTATAAGACATTTGGAAGCACGAAGTGAATGAGACAGGTGTTAATGGGGGTTTGGAATAAAGGTCATTGAATTTGACCGGTCGGTTAAAATGATTTATTATTTATTATTTTTATGGTATACTTTATCTCGATTGGGTATAAAAAATATATTAATATTAAATTTTATTGATTTAAAATAATATATATATTTCATTAAAATATACTAAATACACAGCTGGGATTTTTGGTTTCCACTTTGTCATATTATTATTCTTCTCCTTCACTGAACCGTCGGTGGCCAAATTAATTTGGCTTCTTGTCCTTAATTTTTATTTATTTATGTCAATCATGAAACCACCCCTACGGTTTTAAAACAAAAAAAAATGTAAATAGAATAATTTTAATTTTATAAATTAAATATATTTAATCACTTTATGTTATGTTTATATATATCGATGATTTTAATCATTTTTTTCAGATAATTTTTATTTTAAACATCTCCCAATTTATTGTTAGTAGTAAGTTTCAATTTCATCAACCTTAATTTTTAAAAGAAAAATCCAAAAAATAAAAAAATAATAATAATTAAATTATCCAAAAATATAACATAATTAATGTGTATCAATTTTAATAAAAATAATTAATGTGACTAATTTATAAACATAAAGTAACAAATTTATTATGATATTTTTTAAAATTTAATTGAATAAAATAACCTATTTCTTAAAATCTTTCATTGAGAATGGATCCTTTACAATGAAAGTCATTTTTATAATTATTTTTAAATAATTACAAAGTTTCTTATAATTTTTAAATATAAATGCAACATTCACATGCAATCAAGAAGATGGCATAAAAGAAAGCCCGTGACTGGGCTTGCTTCATTATTGTCACTCATTACACATTTTCCAAGCTCTCAGCCTCTCACCATCTTAAATATGACTTTAAAGTTACATAATTGAGTCCTTTAAAAGCAAGCAAAATGTATTCTTTCTTTCTTTTTTTAATTTGGTAAGGGTATATTATGTTTTATGGCAAAATGAAATTAGAAAAATTTTAAAAATATATATAAAAAAGTTAGGGGCAAATTTACAAATTATGTATTCTTTTTACAGCTGTTGAGATCATTCACAATACATGTCTAAAAGTGCATGACAGGCAATTACTTATTTCTTAAGTGGATTAGGGAAAGAAAAAAAAAAGAGCTGGCCTTCATTATACTAACTAAAGGTAAACATGAAAGAGTACATTTAAAGTAAAAACTCCATGATATCTATCTATCTACCAATATTGATTAAACATCACAACCAATTACTTCATCATAAAGCTAAATCTACATGTAATAAACTTAAACCCAAGCCCTAAAACTAAGGATCAAAGCCAATAGATTATTGCTTAAACCACATCACAATCTAAAAAAGCCTCATCTCAATCTCAATATTATACATCATTTGACTTCGATATCCTACCACCCCCTATAATCTAAAGCATTTCCACTCACCACCATTGTTTTCTAGTACATTCTTTTCTAAATCAGAAACCCAATTGATATCTTAAACCCAATGCTTCAAAGAGAAGAAGAAAAGATCACCCATTATCCAATACTTCCATGAGAAGGAAAAAAAAATCAATAATGTTATAAAAGTTGATAAATAAAGTAGTTATAAATAAAAGTGCGATGTTAATTATATATTGAAGTTTGGTTTTTTAGTTTTATAATAGTTTACAATTTGTTTTAATTACTAATTTTTAATTATTATTTTTATTATTAAAATATAGTTTAATCAACTATTTAGCATAAGAAAAATAATAATTCAATTTCATATAAAGGTGTGTGATGTAAATAAAATAAGAAAGTTATAATTTCATATATATATAATGCAATCAACTTAATTTTTTCAGATAAAATTGAAAAATATTTTATCATAATTAATTAAAATTAAAATAATAAATTAGAAATTAGAAATTATGTTTACTCTTTAAATTTTAATGTCACATTTGTTAGTAAAAAAAGATTAATTTATGCTACAAGCTAGAAATTAAAGATAACTAAATCAAATAATCAAAAATAACAAACACACAAAATAATTCAAGAATTAAAGCAAATTAAGAACATAGTTGCTACATACCTCTTCTGGGTTTGGCAGCAACTTTAACAAGAGGATTAGTTGTTTTTGTTTTCTTTTCCAATTTCTGCTCTTCTTCAGATGGAAAAAGAACACCATCAATTCCTTGAACTGATATTCTTCCATCTGTATATATATCTGGATCAAACAAATATGCCGAACCATCACCTTCTCCAAATTTCACAGATCCATCAGCTTCTTCGGCCAAAACTTTATGTGGTAATCTCAATGTATCATATTTTACCTTCCCAAATCTTCTAACTGTGTTATACATACTTTCCTCAGTTTGGTACTCTGGTATTATATGATAGTACACTATTTGTTCTGGTGCACCTGGTTCACTTAATTGGTCTGTTGTTAACTTAGCCATTGCTTCATCATTTGGAGCTAACACCGTTAACACATACCCTTCTGAAACTAACCGACCCATTTCTGTTGCTAACGACGTTAAGTTCACCAAAATGTCAGCCATTTCATTATACCCACCATATTGTAAAAGGGTTTGAATAAAATCTTTAACTTGGGCCATTCCATTGAAATGCCCATGTGGTCCTCCGGGTCCGGGTGCTGGTGCCGGAGCTAGAGATGGACCCGGGGCCATTGCGTCGTAAATGGGTAGTACTGGAGGAGCTCCAACGGGCACTGGAGCCACCGGTTTCTTCAATCGATGAGTCCTCGGGTCAACTTCCGGTGCACCTTCTGGCAAAACAGCTGATATTGATCGGAGATTCCTTCTCCGGTTGAAATCTTCTTGTACGGAGCGAGGTATAAGAAGCCTTTCGATTCCATGGATGACACCGTCGGGTCGGACCACGTCTTCGGGTCGAACAATATGGGCTAAACCAACGAGTTGTTCACCGGATTCTTTGACGGTCAAATGTACATGGTCTTTCCAAAGAGTTTGGTGCTTAACAGAGCCAGATCTCGGCCATTGTTTAGACCCAATACGATTAGGAATAATGTGAAACATCAGGAGGGTTTGGAGAGATTTCAAGTTACGAGGCTCAAGAAGGAAACGTTTGAACTCTGGGTCAATTTGATGTTCGAGGGCTTCATTTCTGGGTGCGAAGATGGTGATATTGTGTTTACCAACAGCTTCTTCAAGAGTCTGTAATAGAAGAGCTTTTTCTACAAGCTCAGCAAGTTCGGTGTAATGGGAATCAAGAAGAGCAACTAGAACAGAGTTGGAGTTGATTTGAGCTGAAGAAGATGAAGATGATGATGATGATGATGATTTGAGAGATGGGTTACGCGGAAAAGAGGCAAAAGTAGTGGAAAGGAAGATAAAGATTAGGAAGGAGACACCATAGATGCGAGAAATCGAATCCATGGTGCTCTTGAGACTGAACGAGAAGCCAAAGTGGCACAGAGAGAGAGAGAGAGAGAGAGAGAGAGTTCACAGTGTGTGTGAATTGGTTTGTATAAATGTGTTCGAGATAGAAATTTTTTTTGGGGCTTTGGGTGAAGAAAGAGTGAGGAGTGTGGTTTGATGAGAGAGAGAGAGAGGCAGAAGGAGAGCTGGAGAAGAGAAGTATAATAAAGAGTAGAGAGAATTGGGGGAGGTTTGGGATTGTGGTGTAGTTGTGAGAATAATAGTTTTGGACAGCCTGTTGAGAGGGACCACACGGTGGATTGCCTTTTTCTCTCTGGCCATTCTTTAATTATAGCTGTATAGCAGCAAGCCAAGCCCAACTACCCAAGCCAAGCCATATTGGTTGTACTTAGCCTTTCACTGAAGTGTATGCCAACTAATGTGAATCACATAATAATTGATAATAAAATTCTCCCTCTGTCACAAATTCTAATGACACGGTTAAGTATCCTTTGCATGCTGTAATAACACTTGATATTTTGAATATTTTATAACACTTGATATTCCGATGAACTTTCAACAATATCTCGTCTATGATGATACTTTCAAAAAGGGTATTATATTACCGCAAGACACCCTCTAGGACTAGTTAACCATTCCATTATATATTCATATGGATGCTTCATGCTTTGGAATGGTATTATACGAAAAATATTATATTAATAATTATAATTATTTTATATTAATTTTAAATACATATAAATAATAATTATTAATTATAAATAAATAATAAATTGTCTTTAACTACGTTTTTAACTTTTAATATTTATTTAAAAATATATTTAATTTTAAAAAATTAAACATTAACATAATTCATATCTACTATATTATTTAAAATATTAAAATTAATTTTTAATTATTTAGTATATATTTTTAAATAAAATAAAAATATATATAAAATTAATTTAATTATTATAAATATTGTATGTTTTATTATTAAAATATATTTTTTATATGTATATCAAAATAATATTAGTATATATTTATTTTTAATTAATTAATTTTGATATTAATAACTATTTTTTTAATGTCTTATCGATTATGATTATTTTTGAAAAAAAAATCTTTAAGTAATTAAAATGTTAATTTTTATTAATTGTTGAGTATTATTTTAGGATATATAATATATAATGATATTATCGCTATAAAATATTTCTTTTATTTATATTATTATTAAATAAAATTATTATTATAACTATTAACAAAGCTAGTTGTAAGAAAATCAAAACATTAAATAATTTGGTATATTTTGTAACGAAAAAGTATTTATATATATATATATATATCTTGTGATCAGTTATCAAAGATAAACCCACTTCGATGATCCAATCATATTAAGTAATTTAAGTTGAAAATTCTTATAGATAATAAAAGTGCTCTTTTGAAGCTGAAGAGCATGTGAATAGTACTGGTAGAGGCTAAGAGCCCAAGACTAGAGAGCTAAAGCCGGGTGAGATGAGAAGAAGCACATGAAAGGCAAGGTGTCGGTGTCTACAAAATGAATTAAATGCCCTGAATTCTACGCTAAGTTACAAAACCCAGCCCTCTCTTTAAAGCGCGCGTGGCATGCTTGTACCCTCCTCCACCTTAGTTTAGTTTATAACTTTTAGCCTTTCTTCCTGTGCATCACAGACGGTGACGTTTTGCCCGCTGGTAGGTTCTTTGTCGCCCTCTTCCCTATTTTATTATTTTTATGAATTATGAATTATCAATTGCAAATATATTGCAGGGAGAACATTGTAAGAAAGCCTCTTTATTTTCAAAATGTTTATTTTAATGCATTTTCTTTCAAATTGTATGCTTTCACCATTTTTTATTATCTATATACAATGAATTACACATGTATCTAAGGGATATATATAATGGAAAAAGAAAGAGAGGAGAGAGAAACAGTTAGAAATATCTAAAATATTTGTATAGGATTCGTCTTTTATATTGTCTTATTTTTTTAGGAAAACAAAAGAAAATTAATGATGCATATTAGGTTATTTTTAAAAAAAAATAAAAAATAGAGAAAAAAAAAACAACGCATCACTCATTTCATTCACACACTAATTTGTATCATTCACTTGGCTGCACTATACTTTTGACTCAAACACTCAGCCATATCCTCTCTAAAATTTGCGTTTTGACACAATAGTGTGTAGGATTACGGCTGGCTGTGATCCATGGTTATATGAAAGTATACTAATTTTTAATAATATATATTATAAATTTATAACTTAAAAAAATCATAAATAGAATACACATTTTTTGTGTGTTAATATGTATTCTTTAAATTAATTATAATTTTAAAAATAAAATTTTTATTATATTTAAACACATAATAATTAATTTAAGAATATAAAATAATTGATTTAGAAATATATAACAACTTAAAAATACACATATGTGTATTTAGATACTTTATTTCTTATATTTTTTAATTTGTTTAACTTCTAATTCACTTTTTAATAATTAGTGTATTATTATTATCCTTCAATAATAGTGTATTAATAAGATTTTTTTTGTTTAAAATTATAAATTTAAATTACATTAAATATATTTTGTTAAAAAATTATTTAAAATTTTATTCAATCTGATGAAACCACCTTTTCCTAAAAAATATTGGTTGAACTCTTCATTTTTTTTTTTATATTCTATAGTTGGTCTTTAATATTTTTTTACTTTGATTTAGTCTCTTATTATTATGTTTATTTGGTAACTTTGTTTTTATATTTTTACACTTTAGTTCTCTTTATTTTTATTTTTTATAATTTATCTCTTTATTTTTTAATTTTTACATATTTTTTTAAAATTTAAAATCAAATTATAATTAAATTTTAAAAATATAAAAAAATTAAGGAAATTAAAATACAATTAAAAAATAAGATGACAAAGTGTAAGAAAAAAATAATATACCAAAATTAAAAAATTAAGAGGTCAAATCATAAAAACATTAAATAAAAAAATAAAGTATAAAATATATTAAAATATTAAAATAATTTGTATAATTAAACTAAAAATATATATAAACCTCAAATATAATTCGTAGCAGTAAATATATTTTCACCAAGTACACATTCTAAACAACTTCAAATATTATTTATCACATTTTGTGTAGGGACATTAAGATGACGTTTGGTTCACAGAATGAAATCGAAATCAGAATTAGAATGAGAACAAAATGGAATGAAAAGGAAACAATATTGTTTGATTTGATCATGGAATCAAAAAAAGAATCAGTATTATAATATTTGGTTTGCCACTGAAATGAAATGAAAAAAATTATAAATTACTTTAATACTCTTATATTTAGTAAAATTTAAATAATATCATTTAATTATTATTTTTTCGTCAAACAAAATACATTATTGAAATCATTATTTTTCTAAATAATTATTACTTAAAAAGAAATATATTATTAAAATTATTATTTTTTAAATAGGGTTTAGGGTTTTGAGCTTTGGAATTTGAGATTTAGAAATTTAGGGTTTAGGGTTTAGGATTTAATGTTATATTTATGGGTTAAGGTTTAAGGTTAAAATTATTATTTTTCTAAATAGGGTTTAGGGTTTTAGGATTTGGGATTTTATAAACATGACAGATTATCATAAATAAATACCTTGATGAGAAAAAAAATCATTATAGAGTTAGATCAAAGTGAAAAAATTACATAAAAATGTGTTTTTATTTAAAATAACTAATAAGAAAAAGATAAATAAAAGCAGATTAAATAAACCTATCAGAGATGGATCTTATATAAGAAGATTTATTTCCAGTAGAAAGTAAATTAACTCTTAAAGACTACATAAAAAAAGAAAAGAATAAAAAATAACAAGAGTTTTCCAGATATAATAGTAATGCAATGTTGTTAACCGTAACATTTTATAAATACACAAATAGAATGAGTCAAATATGATTTATGATTAACATAAGGTTATTTAAACATATAAATCAAAAAAATTATATTTGTTGGTTAAAATTTTCATATGTTTCTCATATGTATGGTTCGTCTCTTATTTTGAAAATAACCTCAAGTTTTACACATTAATGAATCACGTAATCAAAATTGATCAAATGAATGGTGAATAAGAACCAAGTTTTTACATATTTTATGGGATTCAACCATATTATCTTTATAGTTTTCTCACTCGCTTTGTAATAATGAAGCCTGGCTAGGATTTAGATTTTTCATCTGAATCTACATCTTTTCTAAATCAATTTTCTTTTAATCTTAGTTTGTTTTCTTTGCTCGATCAAGTTTAAAGGAAAAATCTCTTGAGTTTAAATATTTAGGGTATCGGTGCTCTACGATGTTCTTCACATCGCATAATTTGTTCCTTCAAATCTTCATCTCCTTTGAGTTATCTTAGGTTATCTTCATCTAATCATCCAGTGCCTTCATTGTTTATCAATTTTAGCAACCATCTACACCATCTACACCTTCTCCATTATTCTATTTTCATTGTGATGTTTAATATCTTTCAAGTAGTTGTGGCATGATTGTCAATGAATGATTGAAGGTTTGTCTATTTCTTTTGATCACTTTTAATTTGAATTCCTTTTCGCGAGCCTCTAGTTCATTGGACATCATTCTTTGATTTGTTTTTGCTCTGAGGTTTATTTGTGAATTGGTGTAAATTGACCAGTCTTATGTGACAATAGATGTGGTTTAACGTTTGTGTGATATTATCCTCTATTTTGTTTCTTAACTTGTGATTTTTGTGTGTTGGTATTGTCGCTCTCAAAGTCTCTTTTAGTAGATCAACATATCACTAAATATGTGATACTCATTTTTTTCAAGGATATATGGATGAGATCTTTAAGGATTTAGATGGTTTAACTATTGAAAATGAAAAGTTGATCAATGGAGAAGAAGATGTGATGGGTTAATAATAGCTACTTATGTGATCATTGTTCATTTCATCTGTGAAGAGTATAGAGAGATAAGAAGAAAGAATGATTTAATGTTGTATTGGTGTGTCTTAGAATGTACATGGAGAACTCTATTTATAGAGTTGTAACAAGTGTAGTACAAATGTAGTACAAGTATAGTACAAGTGAAATAGTAAGTGTAGTACAAGTGAAATAGTACAAGTGAAATAGTGGAAGTGTAGTACAAGTGAAATAGTGGAAGTGTAGTACAAGTGAAATAAATATAACTTAACATCCCCCCTCAAACTCAAGGAGGAAGAGAAACAATCAACTTGAGTTTGGAAACTAATTCTTGAAATCTGCCTGGTAGATGAGATTTGGTGAAGATATCAGCTGTTTGATCTGTGGAGGATATTGATTTGAGACAAACAGTGTCTTGAAGAACATGTTGACGAACAAAATGACAATCAATCTTGATATGTTTTGTTCGTTCATGAAATACATTATTGTGCAGCAACCGAATAGCACTCGATTGTCACAATATAGGATAGTTCCATTTGATTGGAGAACACCCATATCAGCAAGTAACCAACGGAGCCAAAGAAGTTCTTGAGTGGTTTGTCAGCAAGAGCACGATATTCAGCTTCAGTGCTGGATCGAGAAGTGAGGGATTGTTTCTTACTTCGCCAAGATATGAGAGAGTTTCCAAGAAAGAAACAATATCCAAGAGTAGAACGACAATCATTGGGTCACCCGCCCAATCAAAGATCGAGTAGGCGGAAAGAAGAAGATTAGACTTGTTGGAGAAGTGGAGACCATGAAACATGCTGCCTTTGATATAGCGGAGAATGCGAAGAACCGCAGCATAATGGGTAGATCGTGGAGCAGACATGAATTGACTAACCAGATGAACAGCATAGGCAATGTCAGGACGAGTGACTGTGAGATAAACAAGACTGCCTACTAGTTGTCTGTATAATGTGGCATCTGAGAGAATAGTACCATCTAATGGAGTAAGTTTGACATTGGTTTCTAGAGGTGTTGATGCAGTTTTACAATCAGTAAGGCCAGCCCGATTAAGAATATCAGAAGAGTACTTTGCTTGAGAGAGATAATATCCTTGAGAATCAGATGAGATTTCTAGGCCCAAGAAGTAGTGGAGACGACCAAGGTCTTTCATTTCAAATTGATGGCTCAGAAACTGCTTGAGATCAATAATTCCATTAGAGTCATTTCCTGTTATGATCATATCATCTACATAAAGGAGTAGAAGTGTTACACCAGTGGGAGTCTTCCGAATAAAGAGACCGGAGTCATAAGAACTGGAAGTGAAACCAAAGTCAGTAAGTGTAGAGCTGAATTTGGCAAACCAAGCCCGAGGAGCTTGTTTGAGGCCATAGAGAGCACGACGAAGTCTGCATACTTGATGAGGTGAATGAGTGTATCCAGGAGGAGGTTTCATATAAACTTCCTCAGTTATTTCTCCATTGAGAAAAGCATTTTTGACATCCATTTGAAACATGTTCCACTTCGGCAGAAGAACATGAATGATACTTCGAACAGAGGTAAGGTGAGCTACAGGTGCAAAAGTTTCTTCATAGTCGATTCCATATTCCTGTGTAAAACCCTTTGCAACCAGACAAGCTTTATATCGTTCCACAAACCCATCTGAATGAGTTTTGATTTTGAAAATCCACTTACAACCAATCAAAGATTTATTAGATGGAAGATCAACAAGATTACATGTATGTGCTTTTGTTAATGCTTGTAATTCATCTGTCATAGCTTGCTGCCAATGAGGATTAGAAATAGCTTCTCTATAGTTTTGGGGTTCATGATGAGACAAAATAGTAGAGAAACATTGGTAATCACGAAGATGAAAAGGAAGACTACTTACACGAGTAGAACGACGAAGTGATGACTCTGGACAATCGTAGTTTGGTCTTCAAGATGTTGTTATGGTAGGATCACAGAAGGAGCTGCATTACATCAGAAAGCCGTAGTAGACGATGGTGAGGGTAATGGAGCAATGTCAGGAGCAAATAAATCAATAGTTGGGTCATTAAAAAATGAGAGTAAGGTAGGAGATGAGACATGAAATGAGGAAATAGAGGAAAACATTTTATGTTCCCAAAAGATGACATGACTTATTTGAGATGCGTAATCGCTAGAGATAGGGTCCCAACAACGATAGCCTCTGTGTTCTATTCCATACCCTAAGAAACAACAAAGGCGAACATACGAGGTTCTAATTTATTGCATTCATGAGGGTGAAGAAGAACAAAATGTGCACAACCAAACACTTTGAAGCGCTCATAAGACTCGGAGAAGTACTATAGAGACGCTCATAAGGGGATTGATTGTGAATAATAGGCATAGGAACACGACACGGTATAAACAACAGAAGAGTTGCTTCACCCCAAAAGCGTTCAGTGACAAGAACTAGAAATGAGGAGAGTACGAACAATATTAAGAATATGTTCCGTGTTTTCGCCGCCTCTTCCATTTTGTCGAGATGTACAAAGACAAGAATATTGAGAAACAAATTCCATTTTGTCGAAGAAAATTTAAAAACTTTGTTTCTTTATATTCCATAGCATTATTTCTAAGTACTTTGATATTTTGAGAAAATTGGGTTTTAACCATTTGGGCAAAATCATAATAAATTTTGGGTAATTCAGATCTATGTTTCATGAGAAAAATCCATGTGAATTTTGAATAATCATCAATAAAAATGACAAAGTAAACACATCCCCCCATAGTAGGATGTGGGGATGGACCCCAAACATCAGAATGAATTAAGTTAAAAGGGGAAACAGAAGTAGAATCATTTTTATTAAAACATAAAGCAGGTTGTTTTCCCAATTGACAAGGCAAACAATTTACATTATCAGAAATAGAAATAGATCCTAATTTACCAGAAGATGCTAAGGGATCTAAGACGCCCCATCTATAGACGTATGGCCTAGACGAGCATGCCATAGGTTGATAGGAGTAGTAGTGAGCAAAGAATGTTACGAGGATAATTGGGTAGATGAAGGTCGATAAGTTTAAATAATCGTCCAACCTTACTACTATCCTAAGGATCTGGCCCTGTTGTGGATCCCAGACATGACAAACTGGAAGAGGAAAAAGTAATAAGTAAGACCAAGTTCACATAATTGACCAACAGAGATAAGATTTAGAGTAAGGTCGGGAATATGAAAGGTGTCGAAAGTGATATAGAAGATGTGGAAACTTGTCCTACAAGATTAACATGCATACGTGAACTATCGCGCTTTGAATTAAAGGTTCGGAGATGGAAGATTGTGTGGGAGAGAAGATGTGAGTATCATGAGTCATATGGTTACAACAAGCGAATCAAAATACCATAAAGATTTACCCGATGTGAGAGACAAGGCAAAGAGAATGAGGGGATTACTAGATTGTGAGATAACATGTTTAAGAAGACTCCTTCAAGTTCTTGAAAGAGAAGCTAAATTTGTCATGATTATCCTCGTAAAACAGCAGCGAGGATAGATGAGTTACTATTGTTACCCGAAGCATGTTGTAGGATTCCGTGAGGAATGCCGAGTAGGATTCTGTGAGGAATGCCGAGAGGGATTCCGTGAGGACGCTGGCAGGGATTCCGTGAGGAATGCCAGAGGATTCCGAAAGCAATCTCGTTAAAGTGTCCCGGACCCTTCTTGTGACAATAACATATACATACCCGAACGGGACATGTGCTAAGCTCATGATTGGGGTTGTGACAAGAGGTGCAGCCTGATGTTTGACAGTCCTCTTGAACCTCCTTTAGGCGATAAAAGGGGGTGGCAAGAACGGAATCTCTATGATGAATTTTGAAAACCCCCATCCGAGTTTCTTCGAAGCTCTCTGCTACAGAAGATCTAAGGATGGAAAAGGACTCCGATGGAGTAAGGAAGCCCGAACAGGTTCAAATCGATCATGGAGAGCCATGAGAAAAAATAACAAGACGTTGGTGACACGGTAAGTTGCAAACATCTCAGATCAATCTTGTTCGTCCAAGTTGGTTCGTAGAGAGCGAGTTGATCCCAAATAGTATGCATTTCGTAGAGAAATTGGTTAATGGTTTGATCACCCTTTGGCGTTGAAGAGTCAGTTAGAAGTTGATATTGGTCCAAAATCTGTTGTAGTGAAGCGAGCCTCAAGAAATTCCCAAACTTCTTTGGCAGTGTCAAAACGCCCAAATTCACCATGGATGGAGTGGAGCAAGGTGGTGTTACGGAACCAGGTAATAATTTGATGGTGTTTACTCTCCCGCCTTCAAGGCGATCAAAGCCAAATAAGGAGTTGTTTTCAAGTGGTTTCTTGGATGGGTATAGAGATATCACCAGCTATGAAACGCCCATGCTTGCGTCCTTTTTAAGAAACTTTTCATTGCTTGTGCCTGTGCTAGGTAGTTAGTATCATCAAGGGTGGTAGAGATTGGTTTTGGGACATCATTTCGGTCCATTTTAACGAAATAATGGAGAAAATGTAAAGCAAATATATAGAAACAGTATAAAGGAGATATCCTTAAAAATAAAAAGAGGAGTTGAAAACAAGCCTGGAACCGAGTTGAGGTGAGCCGGGTTGGAATGAGCCGAGTTGAGATGAGCCGGGTTGGAGTGAGCCGAGTTGAGATGAGCCGGGTTGGAGTGAGCCGAGTTGAGGTAAGCCGGGTTGAGAAAGCTGAACCCAGTTGTGAGTCGGGTGTCAAGTTAGGATGAAGAGAGGCGAAATTTTGATAGAAATTTTAGAGGTATATGAGAGGCTTTGATACCATGTGAAGAGTATAGAGAGATAAGAATAAAGAATGATTTAATGTTGTATTGATGTGTCTTAGAATGTACATGGAGAACTCTATTTATAGAGTTGTAACAAGTGTAGTACAAATGTAGTACAAGTGTAGTACAAGTATAGTACAAGTGAAATAGTGGAAGTGTAGTACAAGTGAAATAGTGGAAGTGTAGTACAAGTGAAATAAATATAACTTAACATCATCAATCATGTTGCTCCATTAAAGGTATTTCAAAGAGTTTGGGCTAAGAAATGGGGTATTGAGCTTAAGGCATTGGATCGTACATCTTTTATGTTCTACTATAAGGAATTGGATGATCTTAATCTTGTTATGCAGAAAACCCCATGGAATTTCAATCATGTATTGCTATTGGTGAAAATTTTGAAACTATGTATATTTTGTTCTTAGATTAAATTTGATTTCTCATATTTATGGATTCAAATTCATTATCTCCTTCCAAATTGGAGGAAGATGTTCATTATATTAAAAAATGTTGAGAAAGGGACGAGGTTTTGGAATTTGATCACTATTCTGTAACTAATGGATTTGCTAGATCTATTAAATTGCTATAAATACCTTTTCATTAATTAGTTAATTAATTCAAAAAATCTATTGAAATCCTACCAAAATTTCTATTGATTTGAATTCTGTATTCATTAATTACTTTGAAAGTATTTTAGTAATTGTGATACATTTGTAAGAGCATAGAATAGTGAGAGCAACTATTTTTACATGGTAAGTGATTACATCTATTTGTGAGTAGTATTCAAGGGTTGTATTAGTTTATTCTATACATTATCTGATCACATCACATTAGGTGGTGTTGACTGTGGAAGAAAGCTAGGTTTTGTGTGTTGAACTAAGTCGTTGTGGGGCGCTTATCCTTGGGATTCATATTCCATTAATTGATATATATCATAGATCAAATGTGGTATGTCTTGATTTGAAGTATGAGCATTTGCCTCATTTTTGCTTTCATTGGGGCTACCTAACTCATGACACTAAACTGTGCAAGAATGGTAGTGGATTGAATGTTGGTTTGATGGGAGTCACTCAAGTTATGGTGATTAGTTGCATGTATACTTGAACTTAGGAACTCTCGGTCATGTTAAAAATGATTATGGTTTCTCCTTATGGATTAGTGGTAGTGGATATAGTTCTAGTTTTGATGGTTTTGATTTTGATAAAGCGAAAATAGTAGATGATGTAAGCTCTCTATTCATTTATCGTAATGCTTCTTATAATGGTAAACATGGTCTTATAGTTGGGGAGAATAATGGGAGTGTTAATAGTAATACATGTCTTAATGGTTCTATTGAAGGTTTTGTCCAAGATAAAAGGAACCGTGCTTGAGGAGTAAAGAAGGATAAAAGCTTGGATAATGTAAGTTGTAAGGTTATTAGTATTAGTAGTGCTAAGAGGTCGTGCAGGGAATTGAATGATGTTTCTAACGTGAAAATAAATGTTGGTGCAAGTAACATGTACAAGACTGTGGGTGTTAATGCTAGTCTCACTGATTCTCATTTGACTTAGGTTTTTTTTTTTGTGTTTAGATAAATGTATTCTTGTTTTTTTCCTATGTTTTAGTTAGCTTGTTGATTTGTTTTAAACTTTGCTATTTTGTTTATGTTTTCTCTATGTTGATGTAATATGGTTGTTGTTTTGGTAATAGTATGTGTTGGCTAGTTATTATAATGTTTTGTTGGTCCATTCTATCTCACTTATAAATGTTGGTTAGATAGTAGTGTTTTAAAGATAATTAAGGTTATTGGAACTTAACTCTACTTATGATAACTTTGTTAATTATGATAGATTGAGATGGTATATGTTTTGAACTTTTGAATAATATTCTCTTTTATTAATTAAAAAATAAATGATAAATAATTATTTGAATTGAAATTAAATATCTATAAGAATAGTGTTACTTTAAAGTGTTTTTTTTTATTTATATAGCAAAGTTTTTAATTTTAAAAATATTTAATCATTAAATAATAAGTATAAATTTTAAATTATTCTTAAATTAATATTTTTACTCTAAAAATATCAATTTTCTCTTTATAATAATAATAAATTTATAGAAAGTGCTTTTAGTAATAAGACTGTTTCAAAGACCACTATTTTAACATGCCTCACTTTTCTTTCCATTAATATATACAATAGTATTATATACATAACCGTAATTATATTGTATAAATTATATAGCACTAACATATATGTATGTTGACAGAAAGAGCAATAAGAGGTAGAAAACTTGAACTAAATAGATATTTAATAAACGAGAGTGTGTTAAAATAAGATGAAATATAAATTTTGAAGAGATTTAATACGAGTGGTAAATAAAATTGAATAGTTGAAAAAGTATAATCTAGCATTTTTAACTTAAATTGAAACTACTAACAAATTAAACGTTTGTTCAAAAATAATAATAAACAAATCCTTCTGTTGGAGACTGGATAACAAGCTGGTACTGTCCATATGAACGAGGCTTAGTGAGCTGATCTTAATTGAACCAATACATTACAAAAAAAATGATATAAACATTTTTTTTTGACAAATATTTTCAAATTAAAATTATTTTTTAAAAAAACTCATAATTTCATACTAAAATATATTTATAATATAATTTAATAAAATAAAAATAAAATTATATCCTATAATATCTCTAATAATTATTATAAGTGACCCATTAAATATAATCTATTATATTTATATGTATTTTTGTACGTAACTTGTTATATTCACTATAAATTTGACTACTTAATGAATGTAACCTGTTATATATATCTTTATTTTTATATATAATATGTCACATTTATTAATATATTTATATATAACATATTATATCTACTTTTATATGTAACATTTATATATATCTTTATATTTGAATATCTTTACATTTTGTACGTGATATTAAACATGTATGTTTAATAATATTGTGGAAGCTTTCGATGAAATTGTTAGGATAAATATCAAAAATAAAGTAAAGTATAACATTAATATCATTTTATTAAAGTTATAATATGAAGATTTTTTTATTAAATAATTTGATATAAAATTATAAATTTAAGATAAATTATAATAAAAAATTTCATTGATTAAAGAAAAAAATATTTAGAAAACAAATTATAGGAAAGAACCTAACAAAAAAAAAAGAAAAAGAAATAAAGAGAAAAGCTAACATATAAACTAATCCCAAGGGAGTTAAATACATTTTTAATTATATAATAATTTAATATTTATTATTTTAATTATTAAATAAGTAATTTATATTATTTTAAATTTATAACTATTTAATCCTTATTTAAGAAAAAAAACAATCAAAAATAATATAAAATATATGTTGTATTTTTAATAAAAAAAATAACATGTGATTACGTTATGATATTAAATTTAAGTTGAATAACATAAGATTAATTTTTTATATAATTATATTTATTTTCTTTCGTACAAAAATTGAAATAGTTAATATTGTGCATAAATATTTACTCAATTTTTTTTAATTAATTTATAATTTTCTTTATCTCTTCGTTATTAAATAAATGACTTATTTTATCATGTTTTTAGAATAATAAAATTATCACTCATGTGTAGGGCACTTAGATTTATATATTTTCTTTAATTTTTACAAATTTTTAAAATAAAAAGTTAAAAAGAATAAGACTAGGTTGTTTTATACTTAAAAAAACATATAGAATAAATTGTTTTTTGAAAGAATATATAAAATAAATTATTATATAATTAAAAAAATAATATTTAAATTGTAAAAAAATACTTGATATATACCTTGCATTAAATCAAAAGGTTCAAATTTTTATGTTGAAAAAAAAGTTATTTAATCTTTTAATTTTATAATAAAAATTAATTATTTTATTGATAAATAAAAAGATAATAAAATTAAATTTTTTATGATATTTTATCATAAAATTATTAAAATATTAAATAAATAATACAATTTTTATCATTAAAATTATTAGAATATTGATTGAAAAGTAAAATTTATTATTTTTTCATTCGTTTTATAAAATATAAGAAGTTAAATAACTAATTAACACATATCTTAAAATTTTACCGTAATACAACCCAAAAAAAGAGTAAATTGTTTTATAATTGAAAGAACATATGCTAGAAATGTATTTTGTTTTTATTTTTATTAAGAAGAAGTTGATCCTCATAAATCTTAGCAAAAAAGGAAAAATTTCAAGCTGTAAAAGATTCGAAGCTCAGATCCTTCTCTTTCTCTAGCTGTGTCCGAGAATCGTCAATGGCGATCCTCGGAAAATCCGCAACGATGTTGATTCCGATGATGGTTATGTTGATGACAACTTTGGGGATCCGAGCAAGCGACACAAACCGAGTATATTCGCCGTGCTCGGATACAAAGGTTGAGATTTCGGATGGGTTCACCTTCGGTATCGCATTTGCATCAAAGAACTCATTCTTTTACAATAACAACGCTTCCCTACAGTTGTCTCCATGCGACCGTCGTCTGACTCTATCTTCCTCTAATGCTCAAGTCGGTGTTTTCAGGCCAAAAGTTGATGAGATCTCTCTCCTCACTGTCAATTCCTCCTCATTCTCTCCGGTTAGTTCAATCTATCTCTAGATCACTCTTTCTAATTTTTAGTTTAGGAAATGAGAGAGTTTATTCAGCGATCTTAAATAATTGGTTCATATACGGGATCCTAAACCTCTGATGCGTTATTAGGGTTTTGAGTTGAATACATCGGGATTGAATTGCTAATTGAGAAGCAGCTCGGACTATTAGAAACATAATCTTAGGGATTACTTTTGAATTTTGAATGTAGCATTAGTATATTAGTTCTCCCTACGGTATTTGTTTTGGCTGAAAAATAAATACTTCCATTGAATTTCAAGAAATACAATGTTTAATAGCAAACATATCTGCTTATGACACCAGTTCTCGATCCTTTACTCACATACTCAAATATTGAGTTAAATAGAGCAAAGCCACAAGAACCGGTTGTTTAATAGCAAACATGAGACCAACAGGTCATACCATCAGAAAAATGAAAGCATGAAAGCGTTAAACTAATTCCCTCTCAATTTATTTGTTGTACATGTCCTATTACAATGCCCCAAATCCAATAAAGGAGTAGTTTCCTGATGGACTGAAGTAGGCTATCACTACCGAGTCTAGTTGAAACTGAAATTGTTGTATTCTAAGCAGTTGTGCTAACCTCAAGCCATAGAACACTGCATGCTACCATGTCCGAGATAGAATTAGCAGAGTCTTAATTATCAAAATAAAAATAAATTCACCCCAAAAGGTCCAACTGAGTAAATAGCCAACCGCAATCAGAGAGCACTCTAAGCTGAACATTGCTACAAAGCTGGAAAGATTATTGGGAATTACTTTGTAACTCCCATTTAGCCTTACTATGGGCTTTCACCTAACTTCCTCAGGTCACCAAATTACGATTATATAAACAAATTAGTTACTTGTTCTTTTTGTTTCCTTCATTTTTACTGTAATTGTTCGGTTAAGTTCAAAGTTCAGAGTCTTCAGACTTCACAATTTATTATTTAAACTTTCTTCCTGAATGTTGACTTATAATGCCTTGTAAACTGTGTTTACCAGGATTCCTATGGTGGATACATGGTTGCATTTGCTGGTCGAAAATATGCAGCAAGGTCTCCATCTGCTTTTGTTGCGAATGGTACTTACAGCATAACCAGCTTTACCCTTGTAAGAAAGAAATTTTGAACTCTAATCTCAATTTACTCAACTTGGTCTTGTCTTTGTAGTATCTATAAACCTGAGACATTTTTATATGCTCAGGTGCTAGAATTTAAAAAGGGAAGGCTTCAAAACTTTTACTGGAAAAGGGATGGGTGTGCTAAATGTAACGGGAACTCGAATTTCGTCTGCCTAAACAAGCAGGACTGTGCAATTAAAACACCCAGCTGCAAAAACCATGGAGGTACTGTGGATTGCAGCCTTGGAATACAATTAGCATTCTCTGGCACAGATAAGCACCTTTCAGCTCTCAACTCTTGGTACGAGGTGGAAAATCTTCGTCAGTACTCACTTTATGGTCTTTATTCAAATCTCAAGAATTCTCTCACCAGTCAATATGCCAAAATCTTCTAATTTTCTTTCTTCTAGTTCTAGACTGTAGATTGTTTTGTTGCGTGTTGTACTTATTACTTACATAGACTTATATCCCTTTTTTTGGTTCAAAACATACTTGTCCTTGTTTGGTCATTACGATATCGTGTTGATTCGTTTCTCTTTCACAATTATGGCGTTGCAAAACATCCTAAGATTTTTGTTCTGTATATTAGTTCCTTTGAGAATTCATTTTACATCATGAAACGAAGTTTTGTTTTTTCCTCCATTCATTAAGTAGGCTATGCTTGATAACAATTATGCTAATGGTTTTTTTACTTTTGACTAAATAATTAATTTTGCTATCATTTATAAATTTATAAATTTTAAATTATTTTTCTCAATACTTATCTATTTAAAAATCAATGGTATTTAAATATTTTTATGTCTTAAACGTTTTGGACCGGCGGCTAAAATGCTCCCAAAGTTTAACTTATTCTAAAATATGTTTAACATATTTAATTTTGTTAACATTTATGTTATTTTTGGTCAATTTTTATTAAAAAAATATGGGTTAATTGTGGTATAAAAGCTAACTCTATTAATGGAAATAACCAAAACAATATATAAATATTATCAAAACTAAACGTTGGGGTTAGTTTTGCAGTAACTTAAATGTTAGAATTATTTTTTTGCTACCAATTCAAAACTTAAGGGACATAAAGGCAAGTCAATAGATTTAGAAAAAGTATTTTGTAAAAATAAAAAGAAAATACAAAATTAAGAAGTTTTTAAAGAATAGTTAATCACCTCTTGTTTTATTAATTATTTTTAAAAAAATTAAATTGAATAGCAATTATCTAACATACTTGATTAACAGAATTTGGTAGTCAAAATGCTCCCAATGTTTAATATTATAAAAAATGCTCTAAATGTTTAATTTTGCCAATATTTATGTTATTTATATACCAATTTTTATTAAAAAAAACAACTGTTAAATGTGATAGGAAAACTAACTTTATTAATAATGTAAATGACCAAAGAATATAAATATTAACAGAGTTAAATGGATTTAGTTTTGTAATAAGTTAAAAGTTATTAATATTTTTGCTACTAGTTCAAAACTTAAGGGATATAAATGGATTTAGAAAATGTATTTTGTAAATATTTTAAAAAATATAAAATTAAAAGATTAGTTAAGCACCTCATGTTTTTGTTAATTATTTCTAAAAAACATTATATTGAATAACAATTATTAAAAATATAAAACATTGAAATACAATCAATCCCAACCATTACGAAGGTTTAAGTTTTTTTTTTTTTTTTGTTGATAGTTGATAATCTAGGTTGGTTGACTTGGCCATTAAAATTATTTTCTGAAGCAGCCATCAGGGTGTATTTACGATGGAGGAAGGGCGTATTTATGGTTGAGGAATGTCACCTATCCCACCTCAATTATCATTAAATAAAATTTTCAATTATAATAAAATTATTTAAATTATATACATAAAATAAAAATATGAAACACTTAAATTTTTTAACTTTTAATATTTTTTATATCAAAAATTCAATAATTTAAATATATTTTTATTAAAATAATATACATATAATATTTTTAATTAAAAAAACTAAGATAATTTTTTTATATATATATATATATGTTGTACCATTTGAAGCACATGCTTTGCTGGTCGATTTAACCGGTGGGCTGGCGTTATGGGATTTTCGTTTTGTTTTTCTTTTGGTAGCTTTAATCCCATTAAAATAATTATTTTCATTTTTAAGTAAAATTACCAAACAAAAGTATAATATTATCTTATTGAAAATATTACTTTATATAAAAGCCCACGAATATTTTGTGTAGATTTATTACGAAATAAAATCTAAAAAAGGAAAATTGCTATATAATAATTACTTATTAATTATTATTGATATATTGTAAAGTAAATATCATGATATGAAAAGATCGATTCTCTCTCATCAGAGTAAAAAAAATTTAAATAACTTTAAACCATCACGAAACTACAGAGTTATATTTAATTTTTCATAATAAACCATGAAAAAATAAACATCTCAATTAAGTTAAAAAAAGATTTGCACAAAATTAAAAATAAAAATAACAACAATACTCTCAATTATATTTTAATTTTAATTTTAATTTATATAATACACATTTATGGCATATTATTGCAAAAGTTGAGAATTCTTCACGTTTTACTATATTTGTATTTGTTTTTTTAGCTTCAGAACTTTGCTATGTTTGTAGATCAACCAAAATAAAGAAGAAAGACAAAGAGAAGGCTAAGACCATCTGCTGATCTACAAAACAAAAACAGAAGGAGAAAGAGAAATCAATTAAAGAGCAGAGAAATGGCAGGTCTATTTGATAAACAAGCAGATCTATACCTTGATGGCAGACCAAATTACCCAACCGAATGGTACTCAAAGTTAGCAGCTCTCACTCCTCACCACACCTTAGCTTGGGATGTTGGTACCGGCAATGGCCAAGCTGCTGTTGGGGTCAGTTCACTTCTCTTTCTCGATTTTTTTTTTTTGGTTCTTTCATTTTCTGATTGACCCACAAATTTATTTTATGTGGGTCATACTCAAATCTAATTGTTTGATTTGATGCACATTTTTGACTGGATTTGATGATTGATAGTATCAGATTGTCAACCCTTAAAATTTTTAAAAAATTAAATTAAAAATTAAGAATTGAAATGATTATCAAGAATATGTAATACACAACCTACATGCTTCAAATGGATACTTGAGAAGAGTCTCAAATGAGTTCATGTAATGGAGGACCGTATAACTAGTTACTTTTATGGAGTTTATAAGTCTAATAGCTTAATCCAATCTTAAAAGGTTAATAAAGATATTATTTTTCTTAAGGAAATTGGTTTTTTTACTTAGTATTTTTAACATATTTTGTTATATTCAATCTATTGGGTTAATTTTCATTCTTTGGCTGTGTTAAATATTTTTTGTTAGGGATTTATCCTCAAAAACATAACCTGGTGACCTTTTTCAAGTTAAAAAAAACCGTTAATCTAATAGTTCAGATATTATTTGTCATTAATATAACTTTAACGATCACAGGATCAAGCTTGAAAATAAACATCAGGATCAAGCTTGAAAATAAACATGTGTATACATTTCTCAAATAAAGAAAGAAAAAGAAGAATAGAACCTCATGTAATTACGATCTATAAGAAAGTTACTGTTTTTTTCTGATCGAATTACATTATTATGCAAATATGGAATTTTTCTGATCAGGTTGCAGAACACTATGAGAAAGTGATTGGAACTGATGTTAGTGAAGCTCAACTAAAGCTTGCAATTTCACACCCTAGAGTTCAATATCTTCACACTCCTTTAAACATCAAAGATGATGAACTCATATCCTTAATTGGAGGTGAAAATTCAGTGGACTTAGTAACTGTAGCTCAAGCTGTTCATTGGTTTGATCTACCGAAGTTCTACAATCTCGTTTCTCGAATTTTGCGCAAACCGGGAGGTGTAGTTGCAGTTTGGTGTTACAATGATATTGAAGTGAGTTCAACATTTGACACCATGATGAAGAAATTTCATGACACAACTCTTCCTTTTTGGAACTCAAATATTCAATACATATTTGATGGTTACAAAACGTTGCCGTTTCCTTTTGAAAGTGTTGGTTTGGGATATGAGGGAAAGCCTTTGCCATTAGATATTCCAAAGGAGTTATCTTTTGAAGGGTTTTTGAGAATGTTGAGGTCTTGGTCTGCTTTGACTACTGCTAAAGAACAAGGTATAGATTTGTTGTCTGAGAATGTGGTTAAAGAGTTTGAGAGTGCTTGGGGTGGTTCTAATTTGGTCAGGTCTGTTACTTACAAGGCTTTTATGCTTGTTGGGAAGGTTAGAGTTTAAATAAATCTAGCCAAAAAATAAATGAAAAATAAAAGAAGGGACTATTATATTGGTGCATGAATCATTTGTTATTGAGAATCCCATTGGACTTGAAGGTCATTGAATTCTATTAAAACTTATTTTATATGCAGAATTTGGAGAAAGTGTACATGTATAATAAAGTAGTATCTCAGTTATATATATTTATAATTATGTTAAAAATATATATCCTAACATATTATTTTAAAACTAATTTAATTATTTAAAATATTTACTTGCTTTAAAATCAAATTTCTTTTTTAATAAAATTTCACATTTTTTTTAAAATAAAAATGAGATTTTTTTTACCGAAAAAAGGGGAGATTATTAAGCTCAAGAATTTTTACCTTTTGATTTTTAGTCTTTTAAATGTAAATGCAAAATTTAAAAATATATATCCAGTTGTTACTTGCTATTTTAAGTTTTTGGCTTCCATACATGTTTAAAAAAAAATACTATAATTGAAATAATCCTCTAATAATATTTCATTTAATAAAATGTACCTTAATCATGGCCTCATTTTATAAAGAGTAATTATGTCATCATAATGTTTTTCTTAATAATATTTGTAATATCCAAAAAAAATTTAGAAAATAAAAAAAATGCAATTTGAGAATACATTAAATTTTGAAAAAAAAAATGGGGAGTGTAGGTGGACTGGCGTGGAGATCAAGCCCAAACCACCTCTAATGTTAATTGATAATAAGCCCAAAAGAATACATTAATAGGAGTTGCGATGAGAAAGTCACCGAATCCACACCAAATCCTTATTAATTTATATTGATTTTATTAGATGTTGAATTTAAAAAACAAATTTGATATTCTAGATCAAAGCATATTACGTTAAATTATATTTTTCTTATTATATGGTGCCGAAAAGAAAATGATTTTTTTTTTAATAAAATCAATTAAGGGTAAATTTTTGGATAAAAGAGTTTATCCTCTTACAATTCTTTTGCTATGTTTGTCAATATTTATGATTTTACACCTCTTTAATGTTACGAGTAAAATTTTGTTTTATTTTTTCTATAAAAATAAACATTTTAATAATTATTAGAGATTTTTAATCATGTCAAAATTTGCTATTAGTTATTCTCACGTTACATTATAATATTAGTATTATTCTAACAGTTTATAATATTATATCATATCATTTTACGTGTTGAAGATAAGTAATTGCAAAAAAAAATTAAATAGCATATCATAAGCACATCTCACAAAACAATAGCTTGCTTGTTCAATTTATTCCTTTTCTACTAACCAAAAATATCAAAACCACTAAAAGTGGGAAATACTTGTTAATAATATTTCTTTCCCAAAACAAAAAGAAAAGCACAAAAGAACAAGTGGGATCCGTACACTAAACTAAAGAGCTTTTAGCAACACATATTTACACATAAACTACTTATGGTTTTGGTGGGTGATGAGAATTCTCATTTTGATGATCTCGTGAATCAGAGCCTTCAGTTACTGTAATTATAACATGATGGGCATTATCATCTTTACCATCAAAAACTGGTTGAATAGTTCCCTTGTGAAGTAATTGTGTCTTAATCACTTCTAGAGACACATTAGCTTCTGCTTTCTTGAAACCAGCTTTTTGGGAAAGCTCATTTACAGCTTCTGAAATATTTTCAACACATTTTACAATTTCAATTAATATTGAAGCAACTGTTGCAGCCGGTACTATGTCTAGAAGCTCTGTATTCTCTAAATTTGCAACTACTAGAGCCAATTTGAGATCCTTAATTGCTTTATTAGACTCCTCCAAATGTTCACTTATTGAAATTGACTCATGTCTCATTGTTTTGATTGATAATGCTATTGCTTTTAAGGCCTTTGCAGTTTCATTACTCATTTTAGTACATGAAGCTTCAATAACTTTAAGAAATTCTGATGAGACTTGTATGTTAGAGTTAACATGGCTATTTAAAACTTCAATTTGATAACCACATTGCCTCACAAGTGTTCCAATCTTCAAATATTGTTTCCATGGATGTTGAAACTTAAATCGACCATGTCTTGGTTCCCAACTTGCAAAATTTGCCTGTGTATGTACACAAAAATGTTAATCACTTTAAGTAAAAATCATACAGTAAATATGTATAGAATTGAAGTATCATTTTTAATATATATATATATATATATATTACTCGATTAAATTTTTCCTAATTATTAAGTAAAATATTTTGTTCTAAAAAATCAATTCTCTCCTTATTTTTTTCAATGTTATAATCTCATGCATCTAAGACAAGAAATGTAGGGTGTGTAATAATGTACGAAGGACATAAAGAAATAGAATAAAAAATTTACTTACCAATGTTTCTTCAGTAACTTTTGAATTGAGTACAGATTTGTAACTATGAATACATGACATGTCAATTTTAGAGACAATGACAGTGTCTCCATCTTCAGAAATTTGAAAATATTGACCTCCAAATCCTGTGGTAATTAATTAATTAAAAAAATAAATTTTGAGTACTTGAGGTAGCTAGCTAGGTATGAATTTAATTACCTTGAATACAATTAGCAAGCTTTTCAATATTAGAAGCAATGAAGTTGTGAAGTTCTTGACCAGCCCAAACAGGACATACAAAAATGGATATGAAAATACAGGTCACTCCTCCGATTAGTATTGTTGAGAGTCTTTGATGAGCCATTTTTAAGAGTTGTTCATCAACTCGATAACCCGAGACCGATATCAAACTAAATGTTAGTATAAATATCACAACTCCATAGTCATATCTTGCTTTGATCTTGGGATAAAATCTTGAATATGTAGAGCCTGCAGCTACAAAACCACAGCAAACAACACATCTCTTATTTGAATGGTTTGATTATTATTTAAAAATAATAATAATTTTAAGCATGTTACTCATTATTTTAAAGAAAAGAATTTTATAAAGTTCTTCTAGATTAAATTATCTGTATCATTTAATCTTTTAATTTTTAAAAAATAGAGTAATGTATTATTTTAATATTTTTTATATTAAAATATTATTTTTTAAAAAATATTTTAATTAATTTTTTTTAAAAATAATATGTTTTTTTATTTAATTATTTCACTTTTTAAAATTAAAGGACTAAATTATACTACTTATAAACTAACTAAGAAATCAAATTATACAAATTACTTAAAATCCCGTGTTCTATTATAAATGTTCCATAATATGATCAATATGGTGTTGTTAATTTAATTTATTTTATTAAAAATATTTTATATATTTATTAACAGATCAACTAGCGTAAAGAATCACTAATTAAGTACCTAGAATAAAAACAAGGATCCCAAGAACAAAAGGCTCTCCTTTTTTTCCAAAAAGACTTGATAAGTGTTGAGCTCCAACACCTAAAGCACCAGCCAGTAATGTAGCAAAACCTCTGTTTAGTCCTTTGCTGAGTGTTGCACCTATATTTTACAAATTCAAAATGATAATATAGCCCTCATGACATTGAAGTCTCATTTCAAAGCATGTAGTGTTTGATTTTTAACGTGTGTGTGAGTTATGAAATGTAATTTAAATAAAAGATAATTGTGACTTACCAACAGTAAATTCAAATATTACTACAACTGTTAAAACAGCCCAAATCCCTGAAATGCCAAAACCATCATATAAGGGTCTCCAATAGTATAATAAAGACACCAATGTAAGAGCTAGCCCAACTTTAAAAGAGTGAGTAACTCTTCTTGGGTCATCTTTTGCTAGCTTCTTAATGCTCTTTGCAATTTTCACAATCTTATTATCATCCTTTGACTTCTCTTGACTTGATACTTCAATTTTCTCCATTGCTTAGTTGACTAATGAAAATGGGTTAAAGAAAAATATTGCACAAAGGATAATAAATAATTTTTTTTTTAAAAAAGAAGAAGCCAAATCTTAGAAATTAATGATTTTGTTTTCCTAATTGAGGCTAGTTGATTGATATGAAAATGGAGTTTGGTGTTATTTATAGGAAGAGAATTGAAGTAAAATTCAAAAATATTATATTGGTTGCATGTGTTGATTTCTTATGTAAGAGAAGATGACAAATTTCTAGTTAGAAAAAGTTTAATTAATTGGGTGATCACTAGTGTTTTTATTTGGATCTAAAGAGTGTATTTATTTATTAGAAAACAGAATCCCTAGTGGGAATGTTTCTGAACCCACTAATCCCTAAACCATCACAGATAGAATTAGAATTAACCTTAAACTTTTGCAGGGATTCTCTTTTAATGACACTAGTTTTTGCAACCCCTTTTTTTATTTTATTTTTTTATTTCTAATGTCAAACATGAAGTTAGCTAAGTTATATTAACTATTAATTACACAGTTATCACTTTATATTAAAGTTTGTGACATATGTTCACTGTATCCCACTGATTTTCTAGAGCTCTAAGCTTTGGAAGCTTTTGTGAGACATATATGGTTAATTTGTTTTTGATGTTGGGATTATGTAAGAGTGTTTCTGAGGGTAATTAAAAAATGCTTCAAAACTAAACAATTTATTTTTCAATCAGAAAATATATTTTATACTTCCTAAATTTGTTTTATTTTTAAAGAGATGATGTATGAAATCACTTTTAACATAAATACAACCAAAATTACATTTAGCTTTTACCATTTTCTTCTGAAAACACATGGGAGAATAAACCCCTAGCTTTGGATTTGAGCATCTCTAAAGGAGAGAGAATGTTATCTTCTTTTTTTAAATAACTACGTTACTCATACATTTATAGCTATCATTTACATCCTAAATTTTAAACATGATTAAATAAAATACATGTTATTAAGCTACAAGTTAATTGACATTTAAGCTGTTTTTTAAACAGCAGTAAAATGTGCTTTGTTTAGTTGACGTGGTTAGTTCTGATATTCATAATTTTTTTTATTGGATTATTACCAGTTCAGGTTCTTCTTTTTCTAATTAAACCGAATTAATGTTTCCTTAATTTCTTATTTGTTTTTTTTTTAATTTGCTTGGGAAGTGGAAATATGATGTAGCCATATCGTATAGATAAAAGAATAATTCTGAAATTCATAAGAATCTGTCTAGCTAAGTTGCATAAGAAAATTCAGTTGAAATTCACCGACATACATTAAAAAATTAATAACTTTCTAGGTACTCAAATTTTATTGTTTTTACTAACTTACTAATTTTCACACCTAAGTTCTAATTATTTAACAAATTTAGTTACTTAAAAATTAAAATTTAGATTAAAAACTTTAAAGAAATGGGTGTCCAAATCTGTCAAGGTTGTTTGTTATATGTTAAAATTCAAAAGTTTTGATATATTTACGTCAAAAATAAGTTTGAGCATCCATGCATGTGTTAACACAATCAAAATTTAAGTACTTAAAAGTAGTTTAGAGATTGAAAAAATGAAATAAGCTTAGATGCACTAAAAACAAATTAAGATAAGAAAATGAATTATTAGTGTTATCAACGGAGCAGGATAAGTCGATAACTCTCTTCTCGTTTTTCGTCTTGATTTAGAATTTTTCTTAAAATATTTAAAGAGACATCTTGGGGATTTTTGCTCCGCAAGGAGAATCCAAATTATATTTTAAATATTATTTTTTTATTTTTATTATAAAATAAAATTAAAAAATTAAGTCAATAATAATATTTATAATGAAAAAAAGTTGAGTCAAAAAATAATAAAAATAAACAGTATTTATAAGAAAGGGAGAAAAATAAAAAAATATGTAATAATAAATACATAATTTTTTTATACTAAACAATATTGATAGAATCTAGTTAAATAATTAGTTTGAAATAATAAGAATAATTATAAAATTTTAGATTTTTAAAATTTAAATAATTTAAAAAAAATTGATATTTTAATATAATACAAACATAACTTAAACATTAAATATAAAATATAAAATATATTACTTTTGATTAATTTAACTTTAAATATAACTAAATATAAAAATATTTAAATATAAAAAAAATTATATTTTGTTTTCGCAAACGGAATTTGGCCTGTCATGAAAAATATAGAACGGAATTATTTGTGATCGAGATTAAGATCTCTTATCATGATGCCATATTAATTTAGGCTGAACCAAGCCACTTTATAAGTGAGACCTTTGCATTTTCTAATATCATTCCAATTGCCACTTTATAGTTAAAGCTACTTATACTTAAGCTTGCACGAGCTTCTCGGAGATAAACCAATATTTTTAATTATCAAATATGTAAATTTTAGATAATCTTTTATATATGCATTTTGTCCTTACCATTAATAGAATTTTTATAAAGATGCCCTTGAAGTCTTTAACTATTTGACTAATATGTCAAATTGTGCAAATGATGTTAGTAAAGTAAATAGTGAAGGGTCGTTTGTCACATGGGTGTCTTTAATTGAGACTTTTAAAATTTAGGGTATATAAATAATTTTTAAATACTTTATAAATTTTAAGATATTTAACTAAAATTGGATAAAAGTCTTTAAAAACTTGGTATATCGAATATTTTAAAAACTAATGTATTTTGTACATTAATTTATTGAAATTTTTAGTTAAAAATATTAAAAAAATAAATTATTGTTAAAAACTTAAGTCTAACTCAACTCAATAAGATCTCATTAAGTTTAAGGTTGTTCAGGCTTATAAGTAATATTATTGTCTTGTTTCTGATCGATATGGAATAAAGATACTTAACAGTCCCCCTTCACACGATAAACATAAGTGGACATAAGCATTACGATGAGACTGTAGTAAAATTCAAGATCTAAGCACATAAAAACAAAAAACAAAGCTCGGATACCATGTTAAAAATTCAAGATTAACTCAACCCAATAATATCTCATTAAGTTAAAAAAATTTCAAACTTATAAACAGTATTACTGATTTGTTTCTGATCGATTTGATACAAAAATACTTAACATTTATATTCTTATCTCACCCACGTGATTAATTACATAAAAAGGATTAAGCCTTCAAACTCTTCTATAAATTTATAAAGATTAATCATATTTTTTACTCTCCCTCCATTATCCTCACGGTCTTTACTACCAATTTTCAACATAAGTAAATAAAAATTTATGATATAAAATTCAAAAGATTTTGCCAAAAATTTATATTGTCTTGTAAAATTTATAAAAATTTAAAACCCTTTAAACATCTATCAAAATTTTAATTAAATAATCTAAGTATAGATGAAAGAAAAAAAACATCAGTTGGTGTCAAAATATAACATAAATATGAAGTAATCGGAAGATACATGCATGTTCTAATTTCTAATTACAAAATTCTTAACGGAAACAAAATGCTTTTTAGCTATTGTCAGATATTGAGTGGCTTAAATTTGTAGATGAAAAACGAGGCATTAAAAAAATACAAAGAAAAAGTGCATATATATCCAACAAAAGTTAGTGCAGTTCATTATAAAAACAGAGATGAGCAAGCTCTCCACTAACTCATAGTACTAGTTTGATCTAAAGAGAGAACTTAGCATCAGATCAGGCCATTAAGGTCAGGGTGACAAAGGGATGACAATGAAAATAGAGAGACAGAAAGTGATAACACCATTATATTTATATAATTTTTATTTATTTTTTAGTATATAAATGGCATGCACACTAATTTATACACGTAATGTTATCTTGATTCATATGTTTAATAAGTTTGTAGTACACTAACATCAAAATCTTATTGTATAGCACGCAAACCTAAGTTTAAGTGTTAGATTCCTAAAGTTATTTAAAAAAATTATACATAAAAGTAGCTTATATATGTTGTATGTACTTGTAGAATAATATGAGCAGTTATATATAATTACAAATAACTCTTTCAAGTTTTTTTTAACAATAAAAAGAATTTCTAGGTTTGAAAAGTAATAACTATATATCTTCTTACATGTATTATGTAACTCTTTAAGTGTGAGGTATTTAAAATAAAATTAATAGAAATTATAAAATTTAAAATAATATATTGTAATTAAATAATAGTAAAAAGAGTGTAACTATTTTTTTTTAAATAAAAAAATATTTTTACAATTTTGGAAAACATCTAGACTTTCTATTGTAATTTTCCGTTCTATATATCCACTCAAAAGTTGAGTTGATCTCATATTCTCAATTCCGTTCGTCATGTCATTATTTATGTCATTATTTATTATTGTAGATTATATATATAATCTATCTTATCTTCTAAATTATTACACCTTTTTTAATTTATTCAATAATAGTCATTTTACACAGGTTCAATCAAACGTCGCATGATGGTAGATATAAGGCAGAGCTCCTTTTATTTTTTTTTTATGGAAAATCGTTTCAAATAGTTTAAAGTACTTTTAAAGATATTTGGCAATATTTAGAGAAGTGACTTCAAAACATTAATTATATTTTTAGAAAAAAAATAAGTAATGTTTACTTTTAAGAGAAGTAATTTAACATAGATAATCTTCTACTAAATTAGTTACTAAAATGTTACTCTAAATTATTTACAAAAAAATTTATAGCAAATAACCTAATACTTATTTTGAAATAATTTTTAACTAAATCACTTTATTTTAAATAACTTATCTTGAAATCACTTTTAAAAAATATATCCAAAGAGACTCAATGTAGATGGAAAAAAAATATATATCTAAAAATTGGACAATCAACAAAAGAACGGCCGAGAAGAATAAGCCCAGTTCTCAATATTTGAGTGTTCATAAAATGTTAGTTTGAAACCAAAAACAAGGCCCAAAAAAATAAATGCAAATGGGAAGCATTGAGTTGATCTCATATTCTCAATTCCGTTCTATATGTAATTTTCATGTTCTATATATAAGTTTTTATGGAATTCACTTGACAATGCAAGTGCTGTCATATTTGTGTGCATATATATATACGATTAAATAGTATTTGATAAAATTGAAATATATGACTTAAATTTGAGAATTTCGAGTTTTTGTATAATTGTGTAATTATATATTTTTTTATCTTTAATTTTAATGAATAAATTTTTTAAATTTCTAAAAACAATTTTTTTCCTTTTAATATTATTCTTAATTAATTTGAGACATTTTTATCTATAACGTTTCTCTAAAAATCATCATTTTATATTTTTAATTTATTTTATTATATTAGATTATTTGTATCCTTTTTCACCCATTTTAATTTTATTATTTTGAGTAAATGCTCAAAATTTTTAATTAAATTGACTAAAAATATGATATAATGTTAAAATCTATAAGAATTATGAACTATCTAATCTCAAAAGATTAATCTAATTATAATAATGTTAATATTTACTTGTAGATCTCACATTAATATCTTACTTAAATAGTGTAATATATTATCTCTAACACTCCTTCAAAATGTGAGTCTTTATCTCTAACAAAATTCATTATTTATGTTTTTAATTTATTTTATTTATATTCTATTTCAATTTAGATCACTTATCATTTTTTTATTTTTACAAGACTTATTTTATTTTTTTGTGAGTATATGCTCAAAATTTTTGATACAATCTATTTAATATTTTTTATTATGTTAATTTTTTTATGAATCATTCATCTTAAAAGATTAATTCAATAAAAAATATTTGTTCTAATGTTTGTGCACGTCACAAAATGACTATAAACATTTAAGTTGTTGTGAAAATATTACAGATATTTTATTTCTTATTACATAATTAATTTTTAGACATTCTCGTTATCAAAGTTAAATTTTTGGAAATACATGACAAACATATGTTATTTTTTTAGGAGGACAAAATTGATATTTCTATTTTTATAACATTAATTGCCTTAATTTCAGTCCCTTCTTCCTCCACAACAACACAACCGGTCACTGTTGCAATTCGGTAAGCTCCATTACCGTTATTCATCAAGCTGTAGTCAAAAAGGGCAAATGTTAACACTTGAAGAACTAAGACGACTCATTAACTGAAAATTCTACGGATTTAAACCTCACTGCATTTTTTATTGATTAGAAAAAAGACTTTTAGATTTTAAATTAAATTCACTTACAGTTTTGGTTGATACAAAACCTGTATTGAAGTAAATAATATATATATATATAGCTTTTTTTTTTTTAACACTCAGAATTTTTTTAAAAGAGATAAAGAGATAAGAAAGATAATTAAAAGTCGAAAGATCACATAGCAAAAACAGAAAGATACATTAATTGGTTCTTCTTCATCAATCATAACTTGGGTTTTTGAAAAAGAAAAAAAATATATTATAAGAAATCAAAGCATACTTGCTTTTCAAATCAACCTTTGAAGACTAGTTTTGTTGTCGTAGATGTACATTCCATTTAATTGGAAGCTGCATTTATTGAATCGCAGCAATGGAGCTTGTAATTTGCGACTTTAATGGGGAAGAAAGAGGTCTAAAATTAAGAAAACTGTTATATAATAAAAATATCAATTTTGCTTTTCAAAAATAGCACCCGCAATGGGCGAGAGCCGATAGAGCAAGGTCGCATGGAGATAGAAGGCTTACGAGTTCTTTTTCCGGAGAAAAAGCAATGTCTATATGGGAATAAGCATAGAGAAACTCCATGCCGCCACCAGCAGCGGTAATATAGAGAATGCAAGTATTATTTAAAATGATTGGACATAAAGCGTTATAGGTATACTTTTAAGTACATCCTCAAATCTAATGAATCATCCCCAGATGGACTGTGGAAATTACTAAACTGGAGTACGGTATGGACTAAAGAAGTTTTGGACGTAGTTGTAAAATGCGTAGAGATAGGAAATAACACCAACGAGACATGTCAATATAACTTATTTTGGAGTCTTATAACGTATTTTTTATATAAACCAGTTTATTCTTCCTTATAAAATTTAAATTTATTAGATTTATTTGTTAAAAATATTCATAATAAAATAAAAATCATGAGAGATAAAATAATAAATATGAGATATAATTGGTATATTATCGTGATTATATAGATTCTTTATACCCAATAAGATATAAGTTAGAATATTTGATGAACTAGGTAGTTTTTTTAAAATTTGTAGAGTATTTATAGAATATAAAATTAAAAATTAGAGGTATTTTTGCAATAATTTAGACATAGTAAATAATTTTGCAATTAGTCACAAATGTTAGGAACATAAAAAACATATTTAAATCGAATAAAAATACTTATAATTTTTATAAACTTTATTATAGTGTTATCTTTAAACAATTTAAAACACTACCTCCAACATCTTTCAAAAGTTAGGTTTTTATTCCTTATCAAGTTTATCACTTTATATATTTAACCTATTTTATTATATTTTATTATGTTTGGATTAGTTGTTGCTTGTTTTTTTTTTTTACTTTTGAAGAACTAGTTTAATTTTATTGTAAGTAGATGTCAAAGTTTTTGAATTAATCAATTGAAATTTTGATAATATTTCAAAGTTCATAAGAATCATAAGTCTTTCAATTTCAAAAAATTAACCCAAAGATTTAAAGGTTAAAAATACTCATATTTCTTATAAATTCTATCATGTTATTGTTTTTTTATCAATGTAAGATTTTAATTTTTTCTAATATTTTCTTTCAAAGTGTGGTACTTTTGTTCAATATTTTGTATTTTAAACTTATTTTATTATATGATATTTTTATTTCGATCAATTTTTTTATTTTTTTCAAGGTTGTCTTATTTTCGTGGCATAATAATTCATAATTCTTGTTATGTTGTGATAATTATACGATATATATAAAAAAAATTAATTGTATGAGTTGACTTTCAGTCTTTAGAAAATAATCATTACGTGGCATAGATGCTAATAAACTTGTATCAAAATGGGGACTGATCTCACCAATCTAATAATCATCATTGAGTCATTTGAACAAATACTGTCATTTGTAGAAATTGCTATTCCTCTACATCAGGGAAGATAACTTTTATTCAAAATTGAGCTCCATTTCCTCTTCCATTTAATTAGTGTATGGACCTTTTAAATTAGGTCTCGTTTAGCCCCAATCGTGAAAAATCTTGGGGATTACTTTACATGTTTAAAAAATGATAATAATATGTTAAATTATTTATCATTTAATAATATGTAACCTATTTGGATAGTAGAAGATAAAATATGTGTTTTGATTATTTGTATAAATAATATAGTAATATTATCATAATTTAAATTATTTTTTATTAATAATAATTTTAATAAACTATATTGATACTAAAACATAGCTAATTATAGAATTCAAAAGGCTAATATTAACAAAAGTAGCTATTATAATATGATTACCAAGTTGGATTTTGTACTTTGGAATACCCAAATTAGTTTACCATATTTGATAATATACGCACACCGATACCTAATGACCTAATGACTTGGGTTGTTGCTTAGGCCCAGAAGCTTTATATAAAGACCTAATGACTTCTTAGCCCATATGATGAAACCAAATTAAGAACTATAACTTTTGTCTTCTTGCAATAATGGTTTCTTTTTTAGAGTTAAAATGAGACAGTGTACTTATAATATAGAGAAATATTAAGAGTACATAATTTTATAAATGAATTATAATTAAATTAATAATTGCATGCCAAAATTAATATAATTTTAAAAAAAGTTTAAAAAAATACATAAAAAAATTAGGAGCATATGACTTGCACTAATTGATTTAAGTATAAATTTGTAAAAAAAGAAAACATTATATGTTCTATATATTAGCATTCCAACTAAATTAAGAGAGAGAGAGAGAGAGATTTGTGGGTGGTCTATTGTGAAATGAAGTTTTTGTTTTAATTACAAAATAAATAAATAATATACAACAAATCGATTGAAAAGCTTTCAAGCTCATTCTCGATCTTGGTGGATTGGTAAAGTTATAACTTAATTATTTGTATAATTATATTTTTAATTTACTTGAAAACATATATGTTATTTATCTCATAAAGAAAATATATATATAATAAAATACTTTTTATGTTATAAAAAAATAATATATTTTTTTATGAGTTTAAAATAAAATTTTATATACGAAGATAATTATGTTATTTAATTAAATTTTATTATTATATCTTAAGTTTAAGACAATAATATTAATATAATAAAAATTATTAATATCATAAAAATATTTTAATAATGATAATAATATATAAATAATATTAAAAATAAATTAAATATTTTTAAAAATATTTTAATTTTGAAGTATCTAAAATAAATGAATTTTTAAATAAGGTACAAAGAGTAGCGGTATAAGAACGTCATGGTTAAACATGACAATTGAAAACCCACGAAATCCCAAATCAGCTGGTGAGGAAGGTAACATTTACGACTTTACGTAACTTTTTTTTTTATTAATTCATTTTATGTGATTTATATTATGAAAAAAAAATGATAGCAACGTATATTTTTCATGAAAAATTAAAAATAAATTTAATGTATAAATAAAAACTATATTATTTAATTAAATTTTTTTATTTAAAACAATATATTTTAATTAATAAACTTATAATAAAAGTAATAATTATTGTATAAGTCTTGTACTTATTTTAAAAATAATTCTTAGATTTTATCCTTATTTTTGTAACAATTTTATTCCATTGTTATTCAAGTTAAAACAATCTCTATTAAATGAAGTTAAAAAAATAAAATAATAAACATAAAATTTTTACAATATAATTAAAATATTATTAAATAAATATAAAATATAAATATTATTTTTATTTTTATAATAAATATAATATTTTTACTGTATTTATTTTTAAATTTAATTTATTGTATATTATTTAAGTATTTAATAAAAATTAACAAATGTCTTATTTTTATTTATAAAATAAGATAATTTGAACATTTAATTAAGATTTGGTTTAAAAATAAGAGAGAGGAAAAAGTATAAGGAGAGAATATTTAACTTTGAATACTTTTAAAATAATAATAATAATAATAATAATAATAATAATAATGGAGATATCTATATTTTTTAATTAACTTTGAAGAATTTTGTTTTAAAACATTATTTGTTAGTGGGTCTTTTTTAATTTTTTTTCTATATACTGAATTTTATTCATAAAATATTAATATTTTTAATAATAAACTAGTAAAATTCTCTAAATAACTAATAACATCTTATAGTAAATTAAAGAACACCTACTATGTACAAAAATATTAGAGTACTGATCAAAAGTAGAATTAAACTTTTGGAACTGTCTATTTGTTAAAAAAATAATCATACCAATTGTCGTGATTAATTAAAAATAATATTATATTTATTAGTCAAAATAGGAAGTGCCTAATTTAGAAGAAAATTCATGGAAAATAGCTTACCATATTGTCAAAGATGGAGGTACCTAACCTTGTTTGAATAAAGAATAGGAAAATTAGGTAGCCTAATTTTGTTGAATGAAGAAATGTTTGGCATATGAAATGAGAACTTGAAGGCTATAAATATGGCTTCATTTCTTCATTGCTAATCATCCCAAAAAAAGAGAAAAACTTGTATTAGAAGTTCTTGAGTGAGAGAATTTTATGGGAAAATTCTCTTGGGCTTGTAATTGCTCTTGTCTTTTGGGTGTGTGAAAAAATTACTGAGAGTGTAGTTGTAACAATTTTTCACATAGTGAATTTTTCTCTGGTTGTCTTTTGACAACGAAAGTGATTTTTCTCTAATTTGGAGTTTCAACTATAATTCTTATGTTATGTATTATCTATTTCTCTGTTATTTGATAGTCTACTAAGGAGGATCTTGGGAGGGAGAATTTGTGATTATAACATTTAATCCAAATTTCCTAACACCAATATCAATATATTTCGTTCTAAATATCATTTGGTTCTTTACCTTTCACACTTGTCATATATAGAACAAATATAATCTTAACTAAACCCTTCAAAGGGTTATGCAATATATTGATAAGATGTATTAATTATTGAAATCTGCATTTAAATGTTACAAACTCAAGATTTTGAAATCAAACAAGGATACACATAAAACTTATGGAGAAATGCTAGCTTTTAAGTTTCATTGGAACATTGAGCTTCCAAATACTCCTCCACAAACTTCTGAATAAATTGTACCTTGATTAATTAGTATTTAAGTTTATACTTAACAAATTGCATGAGAATTGATTAAAATGGTGTCATTTTTAAGTTTCTGTTTCAATTCTCCCTTTAAACCCCAATCAATTCCTAACTTTAATTCTATTATTGATTCAATATTTACTTTATTATTTTATCATCTTTTATGCATTTTTAAAAATTGACAAACTATCTTTATTCAAACCTAACAAGTATAAAAATAAATTGTTGATGATAAAATACTTAATTTAATTATCTAGAAATTATTTTGACATCTTTACTTCTTCTTCTTTTTTTAACTATTAACCATTATATTCTTCTTTTTTTAAAATGATAAAAGAGGAAATTTATTATTATTTTTATTAAAAATATCTTATCTATTTATTTACATTAAAATATTTTTAGTTTTTTACAAACAATAAATAGGGGTACTTTGATAAAGTCATTGCTTTCATTTTCTTTCATTTCAATTCAATATATTTAATTTATTGCAAATTAAATAATCTTAAATATTTTTTACAATTAATAAGGTGTTAAAATCAAACAAAAAATAACATATATTATATTAACACCAACCCGACCCAACTCATTATATAAGAGTCAAGATAGATGGCTTGTTTATGACTCAATCTATTTGAGCTCAATATAAAATTGTTTAAAAGCTTTAAATTCGTATTGAGTTAATGGCTCTAGCTAAAAGTTATGGGCTCTAAGTTTTCTAAAAAACTCTCTTTATTTTATGAAAGTTGACTTTTATCTTATATTTTTAAATGTATCCATACATAAATGAACTCGTTAAAATAATACATAAAATTTAATGTCATGTTATCCATCTTAACACTTTACCATCAATTAATCAAAATAATAAATTTAATATTCTTGAAATTTATAATAAAAAAAACATCATAACACTAAATTATATTTCTTTGAATTCAAAAAAAAAATTATGCTAGTTTTATTGTTAGAAATTATAAGTGTATTATTTGATATTTTTTTTAAAAAAAATATACAGAGATGTCAAATTCAAATTAAAAAAATGATGTTTATATAAATGTTTGCCGTAAGAAAGAAGTGTTGTACCATGTATATTTTTAATGGTAATTATTTTCATCATAAGTTGTTACAAGACAATAATGCATATAGTAAATTATGATTGAATATTTTAAATAGATATAATAAGAATTATAAATATTGGTTATTTATGTGTATAAAATATTTACATATAAATTTGTTTTTTAAATTCGTTATCAAGTTTATCAAATAAGTTAAAAAAACATCATAATTTTATATAATTATATTTTAGGTATATTTTTTATAATTATATAATCTTACAGGTTTATAAATCTAAAATTATTATTTTTATTAAAATATTTATTTTAACTTGAATAAATTTATAAAATTAACAATTAACTATTTTTTAAATGTATTTTAATATTTTTAAATAATATTAAAATATTTAATGAATTTTCAATAATTAATTCTAAAATATTTAATACGAATAATATATATATATATTAGTGGCTGTATCTGCCGTTCAATGCCGAAAAAAAAAATCAAAAACGATTTCTCATCATCATCGGCATCCGCAGGAATGCAGGAATGCAGGACCAAAAGAATAGATTATATATATATATATATACTCTGGCGTTGGAGATTCACGTAAGAATCCTATGATTCATATTGAGGCACCGGAGAATCAGAGTCCCAGTCACTCAATGATCATTGTTTAAAATTTTTATATTTATTAATCTCTTTTTTTAATATTTTTCATATTCTTATAATTTATTCTACGATTAATATCTTACATATTTAAATCAATTAATTTTATGAATCATCATAATTATTTAATTTAATTATTAAATTTTTAAAAAAATATTTTTATTAAACTTATGCTTAATTTTTTTAGTATAAGATTTATTAGTTAATTTGATTTAAGTGGTATATGTTTTGAATAATCTAACACTTGTGTTTTTGTGCCAACTCTTTTGCAATTAATTTGTGAACGTATTTGATTAGTAGAAAGTTTATTGGAACATTGATCTAGAAACTGCTCACGCTAATATTAGAAATTAAAAATATATTATGGGCTCATAAGTAAAGTATATTGAGATAGTATTCTAAGAATAGTATCATAAGATCGAATTTGTACTTGAACATTTGTTTTTATAGTAAAAAATTAGGTGATCTGATAGACTAATGGTTTTCCTCATAGGTTATAGTTGTGATCTACATTGTTTCCACCTAAAAATATCATGTAGTATTCTTTCATTTGTTGCACTTTATTCTTACACTTGATTGGATGTCTCCCGCTTTATTTATGCTATTAAATTATAAATTAATAAAAATTAAATATAACATATTCACCTCCTCTAGGTTAATTATGTCTGTATTTTATAAATTTTCAATTAGTAACAGAATAAACACTAGACACATGTAGTGATTTTGATCATTAGGGATACACACTCCTATTTATGAACCAATTGCATGAAGGTAAGTTATATATTTGATCCCCACTCTTTGATGGGTTTAATTACCCTTATTGAAAGGCTCGTATGCAAGTCTTTCGTAGATAAGATGAAAAAGTATGTGATGTTATTCTTGATGGTTGGAAACCACCTTACGTAACGAAAGATAGAGTAACAATCATAAAGTCAAGAAGAAATTAGACCACTGAAGAACACACCCTTAGTGGGGCAAATCAAAAAGTCTAAGTTCAATCTTTATTGCAGTGTTAATGGATGATTTTCGTCGCATCCCTGACTGTGAGACTACTAAAGATGCATGAAATGTGCTTTTTTTCATAAGGGAACTTCCTAAGTGAAATCAACAAAATTAAGATTGCTAATATCTTAATTTGATTCCATTAAAAATGAGCAATATTGAAACTTTTGGTCAATTCTATGCTCATTTTTGTAATATCACTAAAGCTTGTTCTAACCTTGGTGAGAAAATTTCATAACCTATATAAGTATACTAACTCTTATGCTACTTAATTGTAGACTATAAGATGAAAGTTACAACGATAGAAGAAAACAAGAATGTGAACAAACTAAAGATTGATGAACTTGTTAAGTCAATCCAAATCTATGAGCTTACTCTTGATCCACCTAAGAAAAACAAAGATATGTTAACATGGGACAATCTAGCATAGAATTTAATATATAAAGTTAACATGTGATCCATATTACCACTTTACCATCAATTAATCAAAATAATAAATTTAATATTCTTGAAATTTATAATAAAAAAAACATCATAACACTAAATTATATTTCTTTGAATTAAAAAAAAAATTATGCTAGTTTTATTGTTAGAAATTATAAGTGTATTATTTGATATTAAAAAAAAATATACAGAGATGTCAAATTCAAATTCAAAAAATGATGTTTATATAAATGTTTGCCGTAAGAAAGAAGTGTTGTACCATGTATATTTTTAATGGTAATTATTTTCATCATAAGTTGTTACAAAACAATAATGCATATAGTAAATTATGATCGAATACTTTAGATAGATCTAGTAAGAATTATAAATATTAGTTATTTATGTGGACAAAATATTTACATATAAATTTATTTTTTAAATTTATTATCAAATTTATCAAATAAGTTAAAAAAATATCATAATTTTATATAATTATATTTTAGACGTATCTTTTGTAATTATATAATCTTACATGTTTATAAATCTAAAATTATTATTTTTATTAAAGTATTTAATTTAATTTGAATAAATTTATAAATTTATAAAATTAACAATTAATTATTTTTTAAATATGTTTTAATATTTTTAAATAATATTAAAATATTTAATGACTTTTCAATAATTAATTCCAAAATATTTAATACGAATAATATATATATATATATTAGTGGCTGTATCTGCCGTTCAATGCCGGAAAAAAAAATCAAAAACGATTTCTCATCATCATCGGCATCCGCAGGAATGCAGGACCAAAAGAATAGATTATATATATATATATATATATATATATACTCTGGCGTTGGAGATTCACGTAAGAATCCTATGATTCATATTGAGGCACCGGAGATTCAGAGTCCCAGTCACTTAATGATCATTGTTTAAAATTTTTATATTTATTAATCTCTTTGTTTAGTATTTTTCATATTCTTGTAACTTATTTTATGATTAATATCTTACATATATAAATTAATTAATTATTAATTTTATAAATGATCATAATTATTTAATTTAATTATTAAATTTTAAAGAAATTATTTTTATTAAATTTTTATTTAATCTTTTTATTATAAGATTTGTTAGTTAATTTGATTTAAGTGATATATATTTTGAATAATCTAACACTTTTGTTTTTGTACCAACTCTTTTGCAATTAATTTGTGAACGTATTTGATTAGTAGAAAACTTATTGGAACATTGATCTAGAAACCGCTCACGCTAATATTAGAAATTAAAAACATATCATAGACTCATAAGTAAAGTATGTTGGGATAGTATTTTAAGAATAGTAACATAAGATCGAATTTGTACTTGAACATTTGTTTTTCATAGTGAAAAATTAGGTGATTCGGTGGACTAATGATTTTCCTCATAAGTTATGGTTGTGGCCTAATTGTTTTCACCTAAAAATATCATGTTTTATTCTTATACGTGATTGGATGTCTAGCCGCTTTGTTTAGGTTATTAAATTATAAATTAATAAAAATTAAATATAACATATTCACCTCCTCTAGGTTAATTATATCCGTATTTTATAAACTTTCAATTAGTAATAGAGTAAACACTAGACACATGTAGTGATTTTGATCATTAGTGATACACACTCCTATTTATGAACCAATTGCATGAAGGTAAGTTATCTATTTGATCCCCACTCTTTGATGGGTTTAATTACCCTTATTGAAAGGCTCGCATGCAAGCCTTTCGTAGATAAGATGAAAACATATGTGATGTTATTCTTGATGGTTGTAAACCACCTTACATAACGAAAGATAGAGTAACAATCATAAAGTCAAGAAGAAATTAGACCACTGAAGAACACACCCTTAGTGGGACAAATCAAAAAGTTTAAGTTCAATCTTTACTACAGTGTTAATGGATGACTTTCGTCGCATCTCTGACTATGAGACTACTAAAGATGCCTGAAATGTACTTGCTCTTTTTCATAAGGGAACTTCCTAAGTGAAATAAACAAAATTAAGATTGCTAACATCTTAATTTGATTCCATTAAAAATGAGCAATATTGAAACTTTTGGTCAATTCTATGCTCATTTTTGTGATATCACTAAAGCTTGTTCTAATCTTGGTGAGAAAATTTCATAACCTATATAAGTGCACTAACTCTTATGCTACTTAACTGTAGACTATAAGATGAAAGTTACAACGATAGAAGAAAACAAGAATGTGGACAAACTAAAGATTGATGAACTTGTCTAGTCAATCCAAATCTATGAGCTTACTCTTGATCCACCCAAGAAAAACAAAGATATGTTATTTAAAAGTTTCAAAAAGGACATCTATGATAATGATAAGGATATAAATGATGAGTCACTAGTCTTATTAGCATGAAAGTTTAAAAAGTTTCTAAAAAAGTAGGGTCAACAAAATAACAATCTAACATGGGACAATCCAATAGCTCAAGGGACCGAACATCAAAGGAAATCAAGCGTCTTAGCTTTGATGGTAAGAAAAATAAGCCCATTAGTTCTTAATGCTTTCTTCGTGGGAGCTTGGATCATACTTCTACAAAATGTATGAATAATAAAAAGAAAGTTGGAAAAACTTTTTATGCTACACTCAGTAACACAGAAAGTAAGCAGGATAATTTTAGTAACTTAGAAGATGATGACACTAACTATTATGCCTTCACCGCAACTATGAAAGCAAACCAAAATGACTCTGAATCTAACTTGGATGAAGAAGATGAGGGAGTAAACTATTCTCTCTTACTTTTTAAGTTTAATGTATCAAATTACGATGAATTATTAATGGATTGTGTAGGTGCTAGGAAAGATAGAGATAAACTACTTGTTGAAGAAATTAAGTTAATGATATTATCAATGTTCACAAAACAAATTCTTCTAGCATAGAGAAAGATAAAAAAGAATTATTTGAACATATTAATGCTCTTAATCTAAGTCTTGTGGAAATCAATCAATAAAACAAAAAGCTTTGACAATAACTTAGTATTACTAAAGAGACGATGAAGAATTTGACCATAGTTACTGAAAAATTGACCAAAGTCCTAGACTATGGAAAGCCTCATGGAGATAACGGAGGTCTTAGATACATAGATGAACATTCAACACCTTCAACATCAAATACTACATGTGTAAAGAACTTAAACTCTACTCCTGATGTTACTACTTATGCATATAAGACCAAAATATAGATTTTTGATGAATTCTCCTAAACTTAATCAATATTCCATGTTTCATATAATATGACTCATAAGCATCATCCATATATGCATGCTACATCATATTCAAAGTTGAATGAAAATTATAATAACGTGTTAAAATATTCTACTAAGAAGCATTAAGTATTAGGTTCAAAGAGACAAATAAAATTTAATATTTTTAATGTTAGGACTCATTATCATCATCCTACTATGCATATTGCATCTTTGTTTGGGATGAATGATAAAAATACAAGTAAGTCTAAGAACATGCCTATGAATTCTAAGGTAGTTGACTCCCAACCCATTGATAAAGAGAAACCAAAATGCAAGAAAATTTAGAATAATAAAAATTGTTTTTTCTTGGTTAATTGACCATCTTTTATTCTTTCATTTAGGTATTTTTATTAGAGTACTTAAATGACCATAGATGAGAAATCTATATTGTCTTTATTTTATTTATTTGTTAAATTTATGAAAAAAAGAGAAGTAGAATCCTTATCTAGCAACCCTTATCTAGCAACCAAGGTATTGGACTTATTCAACATTAATAGACATATAACCTTATTTTTAGTTACTTAACTCATTTTGATATTTATTATATAAATTATTCTATAATTTTGACTTATGCATACATATATTTTTATACATGTAATTATTGATATTGACATGAACTTATTCGCATACTCACGAACACACATATATGTTATGCTTAAAGTTTATGATTTTTTTTGAAAGACTCTAGGACTTCAACTAATTTTAACTATAAAATTGTGTTAAGTTATATTTCTTACTTTTTAAAATGTTATCGTATGTAGGAACCTAATATTGAGAGGGCTACCTACTGTGATGTATGAAGCTAAAAGGATATTTCACATCTAATATGAAAGTCATCATGTTAGGTTTATGACTCGTGCAAAAAACGAGTGCTTGTAAAAATTATACTTAGAATGCACAAAAAGAAAGGGTCAATAAAGGTTAAAGAAAAAATAAAAAAATCATTTACCATATTTATAAAATAAAGATAAAAAATTTTGAGTCATCATTAGATAAATATATTTTATTTTGTGAGATTAAATATTCCATTATAATTTTACATGATTGATGATATTTTTTTCTTTTGAATCTTTTTTAATTGATCATAAATGACTTAATTGGTATATTTGTGGAGTTTAAACATAAATACTAGTTTTAAGTAAATGTCAATAGGCTATTATATGTGTGTGTGCTTGTGTATCTCTTATACTCTACTTGTTTATTTATACAATAGATAATCAAAATCTGAGCTAAAAAAATGATGAGTTTTCAATTGGTTGTGTGCCCATTTGTGATTAAATGAGTTGAATACCTTATGTGACTATTTATGAAAAAAATCAGATTTTTATTCATTTACATTCTCTTCTTATTTATTAATTAACTTTTTAATTGATTTTTAAGTTAGGTAGTCATAAAAATTAGAGAGAGTTTAAACCATATTACACTTTTGCTTTGATATGCTTTTATATTTATCTTTTATCTTTAGAGGAAGTTTAGCTCCATTGCTTTGTTTAATGTTTTGTCCTTCTCGTATGTTAAAAATAGGGAGAGTGTATTTCACTTTCATGTTTTATTTTGTCATGCATGTAGGGGAGAACATATTTAGGGTAAGAATAATTTCCATAATTTTATCTTTTGTTAAGCTTGATTTATATGAATGCATACACTACATGATTATTCTTTACACTTTATGTAAATTGAATTAATTTACAAGAAGTCATTCAAACAAAGTTTGTATGCTTTGTTTATATTATTTCAGTTACTTACAAGCTTGTCGAGTTACAACAAAAATGAAATTACTAGATCATATGATACTTCATTATGAAGTTTAGGATATCATTGTATTTTTATCTTATTCCTATAAGTATCATGTAGTGAGTGAAATGTTTTAACATTCGAAAATGTCAAAGGAAGAGTTTGTGAGGACTATGAGTATTGGCTATTTTTGTGGACAAAATATTTACATATAAACTTGTTTTTAAGCTCGTTATCAAGTCCATCGAGCAAAGTCGAAGAAACATTTGAATTTCAAATAATCGCACTTCAAGTATATCTTTTATAACTATGACACATATGACTTATGTATTTAATAATATATGTTCATAAATTTAAAATTATTTTATTGCTAAAATATGTACTTTAACTTGAACCAATTTATAAAATTACTAATTAATTATTTCTTAGATGTATTTCAATATTTTTAGAGTGTCTTAAAAATAACTTTTTGTAATATTAAAATTTAATAAATTTTTGATAATTAAGCCTAAAATATTTAATCCTAATACTTTTACATTATTATTTATATATATATACTAAGGCAGTGGAGATTCATATAGGAATCATATGATTCATATTCATGTATTCTTATTATTATTATTATTATATCTTTGTATATATTCAAAACTTTTATATTTACTATTCTATCTATTTTATATTTTTTATATTCATATAATTTATTTTATGTTTATGATTTTGCTTATTTAAGTCAAATAATTATATAAATGATCATGATTATTTGATTTAATTATTAAATTTTAAAGAAATTATTTTTATTGAATTTATGTTTAATTCTTTTGCTTTAAGATTTATCAATTGATTTGATTTAAGTGATATATATTTTGAATTATCTAGTTAAAATTATTAATTATTAAATTTATTTTAGAACACATATGGATACTTTGTTTTTATCTTAACCTTTTTACGGTTGATTCTTGAAAGTATATATATATATACTCCAACAGTGGAAATTCATATAGGAATCATATGATTCATATTCATGTATTATTATTATTATTATTATATATTTATAAATATTCAAAACTTTTATATTTACTATTCTATCTATTTTATATTTTTTATATTCATATAATTTATTTTATGTTTATGATTTGCTTATTTAAATCAAATAATTATATAAATTATCATTATTATTTGATTTAATTATTAAATTTTAAAGAAATTATTTTTATTGAATTTATGTTTAATCCTTTTGCTTTAAGATTTATCAATTGATTTGATTTAAGTGATATATATTTTGAATTATCTAATTAAAATTATTAATTATTAAACCTGTTTTAGAACACATATTGGTACTTTGTTTTTATCTTAACCTTTTTACATTTGATTCTTGAACATGAGCTCATAAGTAAGATACATTATAACATTATTTTAGGATATGTAATATAAGAACGAATTTGTATTAAAATATTTGTTTTTTATAAGGAAAAGTTAGGTAATACAGCAAACCGATGGTTTTATTCTTAAGTTATATTTATGACCTACGTTATTTTCACCTAAAAATATCGTATGATTTTTTTTTGTTTTATGACTTTATCATTACACGTGATTGCATGATTGATCACTTTATTTAAGTTATTAAATTATAAATTAATAAAAATTAAAAATAATTTATTTATATTTTATAAGTTAATTAGATCACTATTTTATAAATTTTTTCAAACATTTAATTAGATAACTATTTTATAAATTTTTCCGAACATTTAATTATGGTTTCAAATTTACTTATTTAAAATATATAGTTATAATCTACTACGCGTTGTCATATAATAACTTCTAATAAAAAGAGTTTTTTGTCTTTTTAATCTCCATCACTCAATCTTCTTGACTAAGAGTCTAAGCCGTAATAGTAACAACAGTAATCTCAGCTTTTAATAAATAGTATTTTTCGTGCGTTTATAACAGGAAAAACATGCTGTAATAGTAACAAAGGTAATTTCCGCTTTTAATTAATAGTGTTTTTCGTGTGTTTAGCACAGAAAAAACATGTGAGAAGTGTTTTCAAATTTTTATCTTTTTTAGTTCAAATAATTTTCGAAATTTATAATTTAAAAATATGATTAAACATATTAAATTATTTTTAAAATCAATTGTTTTTTATTTTTACATATAAAAAATATTTTTTAAATTATATGATTAAACAAGCTTTTAATATTGATTACCCAAATGAGAGGGAACACAGTCAACATACAATATTACGATATTTATTTATTTTTCAATAAGAGAAAAAAAAAGATCTAATCTTTGATAGATTAATATTCTTTTACTTTTAGCAAGTGGTGGTCCAAATTAATCATAGATACAAAGTTGTTATAATAATTCAGGTTGAATGGTAAACCCTAAACCCTAGTCTCCACTCTCCTGCAATGATGGTCATCACAGATTGTGACACTAGCTAATAACTAAAGCTACATAAAGTAATTCTTCATACACTTTAAAGCAATTGCATTTATTTCCTTTAAAAATAATTTGTAGCTATTTAATTAACCTATGTGTTAGTTTCTTGTTCACTCATTTTTTTTTTTGGTTACTAAAAGTATCACTTAGATTGCAGTATAATTTATTATTTATTTGAATTACTAATTTTTAAAATTCATTTTATTTAATTATTTTTATAAACTTTTGCTTACAAAATTGATGAAAAGTTCACATGCACACGTGAGGCTGTAAAATATGAAAAATTTGACTCTTGTAATATTTTCATATTAGTTATAGTTATTTTTAGATCGAAAAATCACTTGCACGTGAATTGTTTCTCTTTATAGGATTGGATTTTTTACCTGAGCTATTCATATTCATTTGTGTTTGTGAATTAATAATGTTCTTAATATATAATTAATGATATAAATAAATTTAGTTTTTTATACATTTTTTTTATGATAACAATGAAAATAATTAAGATAATATGTTAATTTTTCGATATGAAGTAATTATTATAATTTACAATTCAGTAGGAAGTTTCCTAGCTACGTCTCTTAATCTAACGATTTTGTAATATTTAAGTAATTTTGTTTAATTTTTATTTAATAATAATTTTAAATATCATGTGATCATTTACAAAGTAAATGATTAAATCGTAATATTTTTGTAATAAATTAAAAATTATAAGTAAATTTACTATTGATCTAATAATTTTGAAAATAAAAAGCATAGTTTTCCAAAAGTACGTCATAATTTTTTCTTTTTTTAAAGAAGCAGTTATAAATAAATTAATTTTCATTAGAAAAAGTTATAAATAAAATTACTTATACGGCAAAAATAATATTAAAAGCACTCATAATAATTTGTAAGAAAAATAATGAAAGTAACTGTATTTTTTATAATTATTAAAAAAGTCCAAATATTATCTATAATGATGTTGTAAAATTAGTAGATGTAGGCTATTAATTTAATTTTGTAGAAAACTAATTAATAAAATTTACGAGTACCATTATTTATAAGAGGTAGATACCACAATAGTTTTTTATTTATTCTAATAATAAAATTTAGATATTATTATTATTTTTTAGATAATAAAACGTAAGTGTAAAGAAAATTTTATTTTATTATTTTATTTTTTTATTTTTAGCTATTTTAGTTAAATACTATTTTGATTTAAATAAATACACTTAAAAAATTTGACAAAAAAATAAATAAAATTATAAAGATAAAAAAAAAATTATTTATTTTTGGATATTTATTTCTTATAATAATAAAATTAAAATATAATAAAAATAAATTGTAACTGGGATTTATTGCTTGCTTTTCCTATTTATAAATTTGTGGTTTTTAATGAATTACTTTAACTTAGATAAAAAGAAGGGAGAAAAAGACTTTAAAATGATTAAATATGAGGTTAAGTTTTTTAAAAATGATAAATTTTTATATATATATATCAAAAATTAAAGCACTTTTAAAATAAAGTATCAAAAATTGAATATTTTAATTATATAAATATGATATATATATTTTTGAAAATAACCGTAACTGATAAGACGTAGAATTGTGATGATTTGATGATTATTGTAATACTGGAACTATGATTAATTAAAACTAAATATATACAAATATTATTTATATATATATATATATAATTATATAAAAAATACAATTAAAATAATAAAACATATAGTATTTGAAATAATTAAGTATAATTTTATTTTATTTTACTTATAAATATATCTTCAATTAGTTAAAAATAAAAATTAATGTCCATAGTTTATGGTCTTCAATTTTTAATTGATGAGACATCAACAAAACCTTCTTGTTTTTACAAGAAACAACTCCCAGTTTGAAATGACAACGAAGATATACAATTTTTTAAGGTAATTGAAGAAAATTTTGATTACAATGTATGGAATAGACAAGTTAATGCAGTTAAGAATTAGATTTATTATTCAATTATTACTGGTTTTCTTAAGCATCTCATTGGCAAAATAATTACAAAAGAATACTGAACTTTTCTTGTAAAGGTTTTCAATGATGATTCTCGATCCAAACTTCTTGATCTTTGGTGGCGTCTCCAATCTCTAAGAAAAGGAATATATTAGTTTGGTTTAGGATTTACTTGATCATATAATGGCTGATAGAGATCATTTCAGATATAGAATAAATGCTCTATGTCATTGGAGACTTAATCTCTGATTATACTTCATTAGTAAAAAATATTACAAGCAAGAAATGTGTGCTTCCTTTTAATGAAATCTCCATACGTATGCATATGCATGCATATGAATGAGAGACAAAGGAAGTGCATGAATCTACCTGATCTAGAAATCATCAATGCAAATTATGCTAAATATATAAAAAATGCATATATTGGACATCATCAACCTAATTCTCAAAATCATCAATTTAAGGTCTTTGGTGAGAATTTTGCTACTAAACCTTCCCTATCTTAATTCACTAATAACACAACACAAAGTTTTGAAACAGATTCAAGCAAGATTCAAAATTTTGAGCACCATAGTGTCAAATATGTAAGAAAATGGGTCATATTGTTGCAATATGCTACTTTAGTTATAACCAGTTCAAAAATAATGGTTTAAACTCTAACTCTCAACAAAGAGATTCAAGAAAACCTTAATCTCATTTAACTAAGTTTCAAGAAAACACTGGACCTAGCCACCATCTAAACAAAACCCACAAGCCTCTCTTGCCTACACACAGTCTCTATCAATTGTTCTTCAATAATCATTCATGGATATAAGAGCTACTTATCATCTCACTTTTGATTCAAAGTTTCTTCGTCAAGCACCCTCTTATGATAGTGATGCTTCTGTCATGCTATGTAATGGCACTAAAATTCCTATTACTCATGCTGGTCATGCTTATTTGTTTTGTGCCTATAGCACATTACATTTGTTAAACTTATAATGTGTACCACATATTGAGAAAAACTTAAATTTTGTTAAGAAATTGTGAGTGGATAATAATGTCTATGTTGACTTCTTTCCTTACACATTATATGTGAAGGATCTGCACTTGAAGACTACTATTTTAATAGAGGGAACAAAGGTGGATTGTCTAGAGTCATATCTTATCAGCAACAACACAAACAGAATAACATACATTATTTGCAATTGCACTAGACTTAGTAGAGGATTGTAGCATGATCAACTTGAACATTCACATCTATCTATTATTCATCAAGTTGTAAATAGAATGAATATAGTTTTAAAACCAAACACTATATCTAAACTATGTAATGTATGTCAATTAGGAAATTCATATAATCTTCCTATTACTATTGTGGATACTCGTTCTACTAATCCATTTGACATAATCTATGTCAATATATGGAGGCCTGCTCCTATAAACACTAGACAAAATATAAAATATTTTTTGTTGTTTGTTAATGATTGTTCACAATTTCAAAGAATTTATTTGCTTATCAGTAAGAGCCAAGCAACTTTTCATTTATTTCATTTTGAAGTAATGATTCAAAGAAAGTTAAATACCACCATTAAACCACTAAAAAGTGATAATCACATTAAACTTAAAAATTTAGAGACATATTTTTCAAAAAGGATGTATGAGGAAAATAATATAGTGGAGAGAGAAAATAGGCATATTGTCGAGACTGATTTGTCTATGCTTAAGAGATCAGGAGTACCGATGACATATTGAGATTATATCTTCAAAATAACTATTTATATTATCAATAGATTACCATCAAAGACCTTAAGGTTTTCAAGTCTTTTTGAAATCTTGTACAAAGCAAAACCTGATCATACGTATCTTAGAATTTTTGGTTGCTTATGTTTTCCTTATTTAAGACCTTTTAATAGCACAAAAATTCAACCAAGGTCACTACCTTGTATCTTCTTGAGCTATGCCACTACACCCAAGGGGTTTTGGTGCCTTTAACCCTCTTAAGGAAAAAATTATGTCTCTAATCATATTCGTTTCAATGAAACAAAGTTCCCTTATTTGATTTCAACAACCACAAATGTTCCTTCTAATTTCAATAGCATCACAAATGTTCCTTCTCAAGACATAGCATCATCATTTTTGTTTCAATTCTTTTAGAATCTACTCATAAACCAATGTATAATGCCTTTCTAGAATCTATACCTAATAGTGTCACTTCTATTAATCAAGCCTCACCACCACGTGACCAACCTACTTCATTTGATGACTTATCTACTTTTTTACCAATTATACCTAATACCAGTTCATCCCTAACATCTCTTGATCCTAGTTCTAACTATCATGCACATGATACATATTTATCTAGAACCCTATCAATTTTACCTGATACTACTTTTCCACCTGCTAGTTTTGGCACTTTGTCACCAGTTACTTTACCATATAGAAACCTTTGTCCCATACTTCTATCAACATTTTTTTTATCCTAATGGCATTAAATTATCAATTGACCTACCTATATCTCTTACTGATTCAACTACCTCCCCTAGTGTTCTGGGACATACTTCTAATACCAATACTTATTTTTTTATCACACTTACATCATTTACCTTTTTCTTTAAACACTCATAGTATGCTTTCAAGAGCTAAGGCTTGTATATTCAAAACTAAAGATTTTATCACCCAAATTTTGCATGAAACATCCTTAGTTAGGGAAGCCTTACTCATTCATGAATGGAAACATGCAATGCAATGTGAATATGATTCCTTAATCCAAAATAGTACTTGGAAACTTGTCCCTTCACTTGAAGATAACAAGATCATAGCAACAAAATGAGTGTTTTGCATCAAGTTCAAAGCTAATATATCCCTAAACAAGTATAAGTTTAGGGTAGTTACAAAGGGGTTTTACCAAAGCGAAGGATTAGACTATACAAAAACTTTTTCTCCTGTGGTAAAACCTAACACAATTTGTGTTTTGTTAAGTTTAATTCTTTATAAAGGCTAGCTTATACAACATCTAGATGTTAATACAACATTTCTTAATAGAGATATTGTTGAAGAAGTTTACATAGCTCAGCTTAAGGGTTTTGAAAGTAAAAAAATTTACTATCTATGTTTGCAGGCTTAAGAAAGACATTTATGGCCTAAAAGAGGCTCTACGAGCTTAGGTATCTCAAGTTAAGTTGTTATCTAATGAATGAGGTTTTGTATATGCCAATTCAAATGCATCTATGATGATCTATAATAACAATGGAATATTTGCGATGTTTTTCATTTATGTTAATGGTATGTTGGTGATGAAAAATAATACTGATTTTATTAATAATCTAATTGTAAGGTTAAATTAAGTTTTATCCCTTAAAGATTTAGGTGAGTTAAGTTATTTTTTAGGACTAGATGTTACACAAACTATTGAAGGATTTCATTTGGCATAAAATAAGTACATCCATAACCCCTTAGAGAAGGTTCAATTAAATTACTCCAAGTTAGTTTCTACACTCATACAGACTAAAAGAACACTCATTAAGCAAGATGACACTTAATGATCGATGCAACCTTTTATCGTATTGTAATAAGAGCTTTAAAATATTGCACTTTAACAAGGCCTCAAATGAGCTACTCAGTGATCAAGTTATATTAGTAGTTACATGATCATACTAAGGTACATTAGATGGTTGCGAAAATGTTGTTGAGATACTTTCACGAAACTCGAAGCCATGGCCTAATGCTATACAAATCACAGTCACTTGTAATCAACACTTAAACAAATGCAAATTGGGACTTTTTTCATGATGATATAAGATCAATATAAGGTTATTGTGTTTATCTTGATCATTCACTAATATTCTGGAAGACATAAAGTTTTTGCAAGATCATCAATTGAAGTTAAATTTAGAGATCTCACTCATATTGTCGATGAAGTGATTTGGGTTCAAAATTTATTACTAAATTGAAGGTGACATTGCAAGATAGTCTTATCATCTATTGTGATAATATTAGTACGTGTTATCTTGCCAAAAATCCAATATTTCATACACATATTAAACATATAGAAATTGACTTCTACTTCATTAGAGAAAAACTAATGGCTAGCCTAATTCTAATTGAGTATACTCCTACTCAAGAATAAACCGCTGATATTATGACTAAAGCACTTCCTAATAGAAGATTTCATAAATTGAAAAGTAAGCTCACAGTCATAGAAAGACCACAAGCTTATGGGTGGCTGTTAGATATAAGATTTATGTACACCACAAGCAGTGAAGCTGTACACCATAAGCAGTGAAGCAACAGCCATATTGCATGATGATTAAAGTATTGTTATAGCTATTGTGAAGTTTGTTAGAACACACATTTGCATAATTAGAGCCCTTGTAAGGTTGTTAGATTTGTTTCTTGTGTCTTGATTATTCTAATTATGTGTAATTAGTACGCAAGTATATATATAATAATAAAAATATATAATGATAAGAAAAAACCATTTCAATAAATATTATGTTATTATAGACTAATTTTAAAACTAAAAAAATAAAGATCAATTTGTTGTGTTTTTAGAAAGCAAAATTAAAAGAACTAAAAGTAAATAGCAAGTAATTAATTAACTTAAAATTATCAACTAAAAAAGATATATGGGAAAATATATAGGAATATTTAATCTCTCAATTTTTAAGCATGTGAATAAATAAAATTCTCCCAATATAATTACTAATCATTTACATGATCAATTTAATCTAATCTATCATGTATTTCTCTCTTAAGTAAACAACACATTATATAGTAATTAACCTAATTAGATTCTTATGTCAATTAAATTTCATATTGCTATTTAACTTTATCAAAGAATCATACACATTTTTCTATAAACTATACATGTCATTTAATCAAGACAAATAATTAAATAATTCTCTCAAATACATTTAATTATCTCTATAGATCAGTTGTAGCTAAATAATTAATAGCATAAAAATCAGATTAAATAATATCATTAAATTGAAATCATAATTAGGTTAAAAATATTAGATCATTATATATAGAAAATTGAGTTTATAGGACCCTTAAATTAATATATTAGTTAGGCATAATTAAGTTCATAAATCTTATATTGTTCAATAAGAAAGACATACAAATTAATAAAGTAAGGAGAAAAAGAATAAATACAATCAATCACTTTAATTGTAGCACTAATTTTCTTTTGAATATTTACCATATTGTATCTCCTCTTCAACTTCTCTCTCTTCTTGTCACCAAAAACTACTAAAACAATTGCAAAAATCGAATGTAGGGTTTCTATTAGGAGGTTAAATTTGACTCAAATGAAATTTGGATAATCATATCAGCTTCAAATCAAAAGCTGAGATAAAAAAAAGAAAAATTAAACAATGCTGGCCAATTATATCGTGACATGTAGCAAGTAAGGAACATGAAACAAATCAATACACAAACGTGTGGCGAGACAAAATGGTTCTAGTCAACGCATGCTAAGTCAGCGACAGGTGGCGCTCTGATGGATCGAATGGGGGAACCCTATGATAATGCGTGGCTTGTTCATTAATAGCTCGACAAAATTCGGAGTAAAGGTCACAGTGACACGTGGTAACGATTACGTCAATTGGTACATGTGATGTGCTTCGATTGGCTTCTCTTCACTTGTATGGCATCTATGTGGCAACGATTGCGTCAACTGATACACGTGGTATGCTACGATTGGCTCCTCTTCGTTTGCGTGACATCTACATATCCTATTTTTATTGATTTTGCATTAAAATAATTATAAAAAAAAAACATAAAAATTCTAAAAAAAATTAAAAAATATATTTCATTCTATTTCACTAAAAATATTATATTTTAATATTTTTTGAATTCAAAAATATACTTATTAAATAAAATAAATAAATATTAAACAAAAATATATATTATCGATTCAATTTTTATTAAATTAGAACGTTGACACTATGTGTTATCACTTATTACTCTACTTATAGCAACCATAAAAGCATTCTATATCTCACATATGATAATAAAATTTTTATTATCAGGTTTTCTTTTGTTTCACATCTATTTCCTCCCTTTTTTCTTTCTACAATTGCTTCGATTAACAATAGTCGCTAAATTTTGTATTTCTTTGCTGTATTAATAATAAATTTCGTATTTTATAGGTCTTGCTGTTTTCTTTATCATTGTAATACTAATGCAATTGTACCAATTGTAATACTAATAATCTATACAGACCCTTTTGGTACAATGATATAATTATTAAATTAAATTATTAGGAAATTGGAAACTAATATTGCTGTCCATATTACACTTGAGAGTACTTTTTTCCTTTTTATTTTTTTGATTTTCACATTTTAATATTGTTTAGTTTTAATACACTTAAATTAGAAAGAAATATAATTATTTATGATAATAATAATTTAAATTATAACAATATCATTATCTTAAAAAAACTTTAATATCATAAAAAATTTGTACCCACTCTTAATATTGTGCTATGTGTCAATTTTTTCTTTTTAAAAATTATAAACAATATTAATTTTTATGATTGAGACTCACACATGATATAAGATAAAGTATATGTGTTGAAAAATAAATATAAATTTATGTATCATTTATATTTATCTTAAAAGCATGAGAAAATTGTTAATATCAAATAAATTTATTCTTAATTATTTATTCATATTTTTTATATAGTATAATATGTTAAAATTATTTAAAATTTAAAAAAATAATTTATTTTTTAAATATTATTAACATGTATCAAGTATTAAAAATACGCGATTGCATCTTTATGTAATCATATCATTCCTCAAATAGGAATTTCATTTTTTTCTCAAATTGAAAGGAGTTATCAATTTATGTGGTAAAACATAATTGAATGATAAAAGTGGATCCGTCTCTTTCATCTTATCACACTATGTTATCCAAATTGATAACTCATTAAAAACAGAGAACTTAAAAAAAATATTAACTTGAAACTACACCAACAGTAACACTTAATAACCATTTTATATATTTTTGTTATTAAAAAAATTAATATATTATTTTATTTTAAATTCAAATATAATTATCTAAATTTATTAAATATTAAATATCATTTAATTAAATCATTTTTAATATTATTAAAATATTTTTATTATTATTATAAATTTAATGTGTATTACTTTTTTAAAAAATCAAATTCTTAAATATAACTATTCTACGTGCTTATCCATTCATATAAGTTAATTTTATCCGAAATTAATACTTATCTTCTTTTTAAACTAATATTTATTTTTATTAGTATCTATGAGTAGAGGTATCTATCGATCTAAACCAGTCTAGGAAAAAAAATCTAATTGGATTAGGTTATTTGAAATTTAATTAATATAAATTAAATTATACTATTGATTTATAAAATCGTTATTTCTGTATTATCCGATTCGATTTTTTCAATTTGATATGATTTTTGGACACTTTTAATGAAAAATAATATGAAAATTTTAATATATTATTAAATTGATCTAATTTAATTTTATTGATTTAAAAATTAATATAATCAAAATAGATCGTTTAATTTATAAATTCATTTAATCTAATACAGTTCGATCCGATTTATAAACAACCTTATACATATATAATGAGATAATAAATTTGAACGTTGTGTTAAATATATTTTTATTTATATATTGGATAATAATAATTAATCTTATTTTAGATTAAAAATACGATAGATACATGATTTATTTAAATTTATATGTAACCAGGTTATATGACTGCTGTTTCCTGGGGAAAGTTTTTATGGAGGAAAAAAAAAAACTATCATACGAAAAGGTTACAGGCCACAAGATTTTGTTTTTCTTCGTAATATATTATGCAAAAGATTTTAAAGAATTTTCGATAAAACCTTTTCTTTAACTAAAGATTCGGCAGCCACACATACTAATACACGTTACTCCTTTGCGCGTGGCCTAGCACCTCAGACCCAATCTTCATAAGTTTTGTCCTTTTTTTTCCTGGTATTTTGTTTTTGGTGTTTGCTAAATAGTTTTGTCTGTTCATAGAACCACTCTAACACGCAAACCCCCGACATAGAATTGTTTGCATAGAAATTAGAAATCCGGATCACCAACGTTGGATCCAACAAAATTAGAAAAAAAGTCAATAAAAAAATATCCAACGGATAAAACTCCAAAGAACTTTCTCTCACTCTCTTTTTTTTTTTTTCAACTACAAAATAACAGCACAGACTCTAGAGACTCCAACGTGGCATTAGCTAGTGATAAGACGTGTTTAAAATTTATATAATCCTGAACCAAATCATTCAATTTCAACTAAATTAACACAATTTGTTCCTTTCCTCGGCTCGCCTTCACAAATGATAAAATCAATAAAAAAAAAAGAACTAGTTTAATTATTAATATTAAAAATTAAACCGAGTCAATTTATATAAATATTATTTTAATTTATTTTAAATTTTTATATAATAATTTTATTAAATAAAAATTTAAAAAAATTTACTTGTACGTTGGTATTCATGTAATAGGATTCCTTTTTGTGAAGAGTTGTTAGAAGTTGATATTGGTTGGCCAAATCTGTTGTAGTGAAGCGGCGCCGAGAAATTAAACTTAACAGGCGGTGTAAAGAACCTTGAGTCGCGTGGATGGAGGGTAAGGTGGTGTTACGGAGCAAGGGTAATAATTTGATGGTGTTTACTCTCCCGTCTTGAGGCGGTCGGCCAAATAAGGAGTTGTTTTGATGGTTCTTGGATGGGTATAGAGATATCACTTGGAGTTATGAAGCGTAGCTTGCGTCCTTTCAGCTTTCATTAGCTTGTGCCCAGGCTAGGTAGTTAGTATCATCGAGGGTGGTAGAGATTGGTTTTGGGACATCATTTCGGTCCATTTTAACGAAATAATGGAGAAATGTAATAATATATAGAAAGCGGTATAAAGGAGATATCTTTAAAAATAAAAAGAGGAGTTGAAAACAAAGCACAGGCAGGGTTGAGGTGGCCCAGGGTTAGATAGTAGAGTTGAGATGGCTAGGGTTGGAATGGTAGGAGTTGAGATGGCCAGAGTTGGAATGGCCAGAGTTGAGGTGGTGGGTTGGAGTGGCCCAGGAGTTAGGGTGGCCGGGTTAGGCAGGGATGAAGAAGCGAAATTTTTGATAGAAATTTTAGAGGTATATGAGAGGCTGCGATACCATGTGAAGAGTATAGAGAGATAAGAAGAGAATGATTTAATGTTGTATTGGTGTCTCTTAGGGAGATGTGCATGGAGAACTCTGTTATAGAGTTGTAACAAGTGTGAAATGTGTGCAGAGTGAAATAGTAAGTGTGGTCTAGTGAAATAGTACAAGTGTGGTCTGAGTGTGGTCAAGTGAAATAGTGGAAGTGTAGTACAAGTGAAATAGTAGAAGTGTGTCTGCAAGTGAAATAAATATAACTTAACATCACGCCAGGCCTTCGAGGAGGAAGAAAGCAATCAACTTGAGGTTTGGAAACTAATTCTTGAAATGCTGCACAGTGAATGAGATTTGGTGAAGATATCAATTTGTTTGATCTGTGGAGGATATTGATTTGAGACAAAGCAGTGTCTTGAAGAACGTGTTGACGAACAAAATGACAATGTCAATCTCGATATGTTTTGTTCGTTCATGAAATACATTGTGTGTGAGCAATCTGAATAACCTTTCGATTGTCTGATATAGGATAGTGCATTTGATTGGAAGCCCATGCTCAATGAAGTAACGGAGCCAAAGAAGTTCTTGAGTGGTGTCGGCAGAGCACGATATTCGGCTTCGATCTTTGGATCGAGAAGTGAGGGATTGTTTCTTACTTCGCGAGATATGAGTGAGTTTCAAGAAAGAAACAATATCCGGTAGTAGAACGACGATCGGTTGGGTCCGCACCTTGTCAGCGTCAGAGTAGGCGGAAAGAAGAAGATTAGACTTGTTGGAGAAGTGGAGGCAGTGAAACATGGTGCCTTTGATATAGCGGAGAATGCGAAGAACCGCGGCCTAATGGGTAGATCGTGGGGCGGAGCATGAATTGACTAACCGGATGAACGAGCGTAAGGCGATGTCGGAGACAGTGGTGTGAGATAAGCAAAGGCGCCTCTAGTTGTACGTATAATGTGGCATACGAGAGAATAATGCCATCCCAATGGAGTAAGTTTGACATTGGTTTCTAGAGGTGTTGATGCGGTTTACAATCGGTAAGGCCGGCCCGATTAAGAATATCGAGAAGAGTACTGTTGCAGAGAGATAATATCCTTGAGAATCGGATGAGATTTCTAGGCGAAAGTAGTGGAACGATGGTCTTTCATTTCAAATTGATGGCTCGAAAGCGCTTGAGATCAATAATTCCATTAGAGTCATTTCTGTTATGATCATATCATCTACGTAAAGGAGTAGAAGTGTTACAGGTGGGAGTCTTAGAATAAAGAGAGCAGGAGTCATAGAAGCGGAAGTGAAACCAAGAGTCGGTAAGTGTAGAAATTTGAATTTGGCAAACCAAGCAGGAGCTTGTTTGAGGCGTAGAGAAACACGGCGAAGTCTGCGTACTTGATGAGGTGAATGAGTGTATCCAGGAGGAGGTTCATATAAACTTCCTGGTTATTTCTCCATTGAAAAAGCATTTTTGACATCCATTTGAAACATGTTCCAATTTCGAGCGTGACAGCAATGATACTTGAGCGGAGGTAAAGGCGGCTGGTGCAAAAGTTTCTTCATAGTCGATTCCATATTCTGTGTAAAACCCTTTGCTGCGAACGACGAGCTTTATATCGTTCCACGGAGACCAATCTGAATGAGTTTTGATTTTGAAAATCCGCCTGACGATCAGATTTATTAGATGGAAGATCAATGAATCCACGTGTATGTGCTTTTGTTAATGCACGTAATTCATGCTGTAGCTTTCTGAGTGATTAGAAATAGCCTGCATAGTTTTGGGGTTCGTGATGAGACAAAATAGTAGAGAAACATTGGTAATCACGAAGATGAAAAGGAAGACTACTTACGAGTAGAACGACGAAGTGATGACTGGACAATCGGTGGTTAATTGAGAAGATGTTATTATGGTAGGATCGGCGAGAAGGAGCGGACATCGGGAGAAGCGAAGTAGTAGGCGATGGTGAGGGTAATGGAGCAATATAGGGAGGAAATAAATCAATAGTTGGGTCATTAAAAAATGAGAGTGAGGTAGGAGATGAGACATGAAATGAGGAAATAGAGGAAAACATTTTATGTTCCCAGATGACATGACGAGAGATGCGCAATCGTTTAGAGATAGGGTCCCAACAACGATGCCTTTGTGTTCTATTCCATACCTAAAAGCGACAAAGGCGACACGAGGTTCTAATTTATTGCGTTCGTGAGGGTGAAGAGAAAACAAGCAGGCACGACCGAAAGCAACTTTGAGCGGGTTCATAAGATGGAGAAGTACTATAGAGAGCGGTTCATGGGGAGTTGATTGTGAATAATAGAGCATAGGAACACGATTGATGGTATACTGTGGTGCTTCACCCCAGCGTTCGGAGACGAAACTAGAAATGAGGAGAAACGGTATTAAGAATATGTCTGTGTTTTAGCTCGACTCTTCCATTTGTTGAGATGTGCGGAATGAGAATATTGAGAAATAGTCCCGTTTTGTGAAGAAAATTTAAAAACTTTGTTTCTTTATATTCATAGCATTATCAATTTCTAAGTACTTTGATATTTTGAGAAAATTGGGTTTTTAACCATTTGGGCAAAATCATAATAAATTTTGGGTAATTCGGATCTATGTTTCATGAGAAAAATCCGTATGAATCTTGAATAATCATCAATAAAAATGACAAAGTAAACACGTCCCGTAGTAGGATGTGGGGATGGACCCCGAACTGTCGAGAATGAATTAAATCGAAAGGAGATAGAAGTAGAATCACTTTTATTAAAACATAAAGCGAGGTTGTTTTCCCACGGTTGACAAGAGTAAACAATTTACATTATCGAGAAATAGAAAGCAGATCCTAATTTACCGAGGAAGATGCTAAGGGGCGAAGGCGTCTTATGGCGTATGGCAAACCGAGCATACTGCCGTAGGTTGATAGGAGTAGTAGGAAGCGACAGCGGAAGTATGAGGAGGTGGGTAGATGAAGGTCGATAAGTTGAATAATCGTCAACCTTACGGCACATCCCGAGGATGCGTACGTACTGTGGATCTGCCGCACGTGACAACCAGGAAGAGGAAAAAGTAATAGTAAGACGAGTTCACGTAATTGACCAACAGAGATAAGATTTAGAGTAAGGTTGGGAATATGAAAGGTGTCGAGAAAGTGATATAGAAGATGTGGAAACTTGTCTCTGACGTGCTGTCATATGTGAACCATTGGCGGTTTGAATTAAAGGTTTGGAGATGGAAGATTGTGTGGGAGAGAAGATGTGAGTGTCATGAGTCATATGGTTACAACAAGCAGAATCAAAATACCATAAAGATTTACGATGTGAGAGACAAAGCGGTAGAAGGAGGATTACTAGATTGTGAGAGAACATGTTTAAGAAGACCTTGAGTTGAAGCATGTTGAGAGGGATTCAGAGAGGGATTCGGTGAGTGTTGAGAGGGATTCGTGAGGAATGTGAGAGGATTAGAAAGCAATCTGCATTAAAGTGTCTGGACCACTTCTTGTGACAATATATACATACCGAATGGGACATGTAAGAAAGCTACGTGATTGGGGTTGTGTGACGGTAGGGTGCGGCCTTGATGTTTGAAGTCTCTTTTGAACCTCATTTAGGGCGATAAAAGGGGTGGCAGAACGAGAATACGTATGATGAACTTTGAAAACCCCACGTTCGAGTTTCTTGGGCTTGGCTTCGATTCTGACGATATCTAAGGATGGAAAAGGACTCAGATGGAGTAAGGAAGCCGAGCAGGTTCAAATCGATCATGGAGAGCCATGAGAAAAATAACAGGCAATTTGGTGATTACGGTAAGATTGCAAACATCTCGGCGTCGATCTTGTTCGTCACGAGTTGGTTCGAGAGAGAGCAAGTTGATCCCAGAATAGTATGCATTTCGAGAGAGAAATTGGTTAATGGTTTGATCGGCTTTGGCGTTTGGTATGAAGAGTTGTTAGAAGTTGATATTGGTTGGCCAAATGCATTGTAGTGAGCGAGCCTCGAGAAATTCCCAAACTTCTTTGGCGGTGTCAAAACGCCCCGAATTCACACGTGGATGGAGGGTAAGGTGGTGTTACGGAACCGGGTAATAATTTGATGGTGTTTACTCTCCGATCTTGAGGCGGTCGACAAATAAGGAGTTGTTTTCGGTAGTTTCTTGGATGGGTATAGAATATCGCGGTTATGAAGCCTTGTAGCTTAACGTCACTGAAAACTTTTCATTGCTTGTGCAGGAGCTAGGTAGTTAGTATCATGAGGTGGTAGAGATTGGTTTGGAGACGTCATTTCGGTCCATTTTAACGAAATAATGGAGAAATGTAAAGCAAATATATAGAAAGCATTATAAAGGAGATATCTTTAAAAATAAAAAGAGGAGTTGAAAACAAGCACAGGCTTAGGGTTGAGGTGGTAGGGTTGGAATGGCGAGTTGAGATAGTAGGGTTGGAATGGCCCAAGGTTGAGATAGTAGAGTTGGAATGGTAGAGGTTGAGTGTAATTTGGGTTGGAGTGTTAGGGATTAAGTGGCCGGGTTAATTTGAGGATGAAGAAGAGCGAAATTTTGATAGAAATTTTAGAGGTATATGAGAGGCTACGATCGTGTGAAGAGTATAGAGAGATAAGAAGAGAATGATTTAATGTTGTATTGGTGTCTCTTAGAATGTGCATGGAAACTACATTTATAGAGTTGTATGAGTGTAGTACAAATGTGGTCTGAGTGAAATAGTAAGTGTATGTGAAATTGAAAATGCAGTGTAGTCTGAGTGTGTCTGAGTGAAATAGTGGAAGTGTAGTACAAGTGAAATAGTAGAAGTGTAGTACAAGTGAAATAAATATAACTTAACACTTTTCAATCAAATTTTATTCTTTAATCCCTAACTGTTTTCAAACCCAAATTAGTAAACGAGACACATACTATAATAGTTAGTTACACGAATCTCTTATCTCCATCGACGTATGCGATTTGTTGCCGTATCTTCGTTGGGATTTCTCCATTGTGAAATAATTGCTTACACCCTAAATTTAATAGATCATTAAACCATAGAATTCAATGCAATGGTTATTTAATTATTAAAATAAATTTAATTAAAAATTTAACACTAAAAAAACCAAAACAAAAAAAGTACTTATGTAAACAAATTAATCTAACTTAATTTAAAAAATTTGAATTGTATTGATTTAATTTTATAATATATATATTAAATCCATGTATGTTATTCTTTTAAATTTAAATTTATTAATTTTATTATGATTTTAATTTAAATCTAAACAACTTCATGTTATCCATACCTCTAATAACTATACCAATTAGACGGATATGGTGTGATAATAATTTTTTTTTAAATATTAAATACACTTAAATTTATAAACATGTTTATAATCACTTTGTATTATTATGCATTATATGTGAAACAATTTTTAAAATAAATAAATTTTTAATTTTTAAAGTTATTTTTATATAAATTATACAATAAAAAATATGAGTATAGATACATATATATTTATATGTAGTTAAAATTTATATTATTTTTGTCTAAGGTGTGGTGTAAAACAATAATTTTCTTTAAAAAAAAAGTGAGGATAGAATTGAAAATTTTTGATACAACTTACAATACGAATCTAAGACTTTTAAATAAATTTAAATCGAGATTAATTTATTGAGTCATAAATACGTAGATTATATACAATCATTGAATTATACCCCACGAATTTCATAAACACAAAAATCATCTAAATAATAGTAATTAAAATAAATGAATTTGATTTTAATTAATTTATTAAATTAATTAATTAAAATTAAATGAGTAGAGACAAACTTAACCAACTCACTCTTTGAAACTTAGGTATCAAAAGAAAACAGAGCATCATAGTAGAGGAGACTTGAGGGAAAATTATTAGTTGGTATCGGTGGGTCACGTATTATAGTGATATTTAAGTCCACAATTGATATATATTTTTATTCATATTTAAAAAAAAAATTAATTCAATATTAATGTTATTTAAATAGTTTTAATGTTAAAAATCATGAATAAAAAAAAGGTATTAAAAATATAAACTACTTTAATAAATTAAAATTATTTTATAAATTAAGATATTAAATCTAATAATTTAACAAATATAAATATTAAATTAAAACTTTTTAAAACAATAAATGAAAATTGATACTAATCGTTAAATTTAAGCAGTTTTATATTACCAAACTCGGTATTGATAGGTACAAAAGAACAATAAAATGTATCAGCCAAAGAAAATGAGTGTTTTTTAAACTTACATGTTTTAGATGGCGTGAGCATGATCACGCCAAATTTGGTGCAAGACTGAGGTCGTTTATCACGTCATACGAGGGATTGACACGTGTCAAATAATTTCAGCCGACAAGGACAAGCTTGTAGATACAAGAGCATTTAAAGAAAAAGGAGAAAAAAAGCAGTTGCGGGGAGAATTAAAGGTCATTCTGATTGGTTACCTTCTTGACTTGTCAATACGTGGGACCCAATAATTTGTGGGATTACACGCCTTTTATGAAATTGAAAAGTAAAAAGGATCGAGGTGTGTGAGGTTTTGATTGGATTGATATTATCGAATCTTTCGAAACTAAAATAAAATTAGGATGAGGTTTTTAATACTTTTTACATTATTATTTTCATAAAATATTTATTATTAATTTTAAAAAATTAATAAAAATATGTTTAATAATTTTAATTGATATAAAATAAATATATTAAAAGATTTTAAAAATATTTTTAATAGTTTTTAAATTAAATAATAAAATAAAATTTGATTAGAACCCACCCTAAAACTATTGATTTAGGATTTTCATTTTCATTTCCTATTATATTAATTAAAGTATCATATTTATTAAGTAAATAAATTTTTATATCATTAAATTTTAAATATAATTATAAAATTATTATAAAAAAATCATCAAAATCTTTATTATTTTTATACTATTAAATTTCATAAATATTAAAAAATATAATAAAAATTAGTTAGTTAACATAATAAATAATAAGTTAAATATATTTAGATTTTATTTTTGTAATATTTTTTTAATTTAATAGTATAAAAATAATAAAATAAAATTTGGTAGTATTTTATAACAATTTGAAGATAAAAAATCTATTTACTTCATTTAGGGTAAATTAAAAAGTAAAAATTAAAAAATTAAAGTCATGTTAATTTAAAGTAAAAATTTATTATTTATTTTTTCTTATATTATAATATAATTAGCATCATGGAGAATAAAATAGAAAAATTTACGACTTGGTGAAGTATAAGATAATGTGATGGTATATTAATCGTTGTTTTAAAAAATAATGAGTAGATTATTGATTGGTCTTAGAACATTACTTATATGATACTAAATGTTAATTAAAACAAGATAATTATAATTTTTTTTAAATATAATTATTTATTATCTATTATAACATTTATTAATAAAATTAATAAACAATACTATCTCATTTATTTTTATATTAATAAATAATTTAATATATGCGGTTGTATTTTTTTTAAAGAATATTACACTTATTTTTCATATCTTCAACTTGAATCACGAACATTATTAAAATTTATGATCAATAAATAATTTCTCTTTCAAAATAAAATAACACACCATTGTATTCACATATTATATTATATATGCATAAATAATTTGTTAAAATCATGGCTTATAAGGTGAAAAAACTTTTAGAAGAAAGGTTAACAACAGATAATTAAAATTCAATTACTAATTAAAATCTATCAATTTTTTTTAAAATAAGAACAATCCATTAGATTAAAAATAATTATTATAATATTAATTTTTTTATTAATATTATTATTATATATATATAATACACTTTTAATATTAAACACATAACATTTTAAATAACGAGACTATATTTTATTTATTCTTATATCTATATTTTTTATTTTATTTTAAAATACTTGTTAAATAAGTAAAATAAATAAATATTAATATTTTAATTAATTTAAATTAAGTATTATATTAATATGTTAATTTTTTAAATTAAATATATTTTAAATAAATATTATAAATAAAAAACTTAGTTAAAATGTAGAAAAATATTACACACTAATAAACATAATTATATCTAAATTTATTCGATACATAATTGAATAAATTTATAATTGTTAGTATAATTATCCCCTCATACAGCACACATCCCCATTGGTGAGAGTTTATCAGAAATGAACGGTGAGATTTATGATCTGTGTAACATACTTAGTTTTCCTGACTCGGAATTTAGATCAATGGTAGGAAACAAAGAAGATGCATGCTATAGATATGTATTGGCGCTATGTGAATTTTTCCCAGAGACTGGTGGTGGTGGTAGTACTATTTCGTTGACCCGTGTACAGTACGTTGGGGGAAATATGAGGACTTTCTTTTCTTTGTTAAAAGTCTTGAGTACCCATAGCTGATTTATCTTTAATATGCTAAGATGAAAATCTGTTAAAAATATTATATATAATTTTTTTTAAGTTGAATAAAAAAATAAAAAAGAGTCTTGGGGTACCCCAGAGTGATCGGGTAATTGATATTAGAAAAAGTTGGTACAAAAAAGTAAAAACAATTGATATTGAAAAAAGAAAGTTAAAGAAAAATTTAGGAAATCTTTCGTTTATAATTAAAAAAATATTATGGATATGATTTAAAAATTATTTAAAATTTTGAATTATATTTTATATTTTTTAAATTCAAGTTTTCTTTTGTTATTAAATTTAAATATTACTTAATTAGTTTATATTTGAATAAAACTTTTGAAAAACAGGCAAAACAGCTTTAGTCATTTTTTAAAAGCATATATATTTTTAAAATAAAAACATTTGTAATTATATGATAATATATTAGTTTAATAATTTTTGAATCAGTTATTACACATCCTATAATTTAACGAATTTAGTTCAATTAGTCGAATTAAGTGCATAATTCAAATTTTCTTCAATTATATAATGTTTGAAAATGTGTTAAAAGTTGTTCCAGTTCAATAAAAAGGCTACGACAAAACAATTAAGAAAAAAATTGTCCCTAAAATCAAGTTTTGCTTTCATTATTATTTAACAAAGTAAATAAAATTTACACTAAATTGATTAAGTTTGAAAAATAATAGTACTTAATGTGTTTGATTAGAAAATTTTAAGAATAAACTATTAAATTTTAAAAATAATAATACTATTACTACCATAACCCTTTTAAAGATATTATTCAAAAATAATTTAACCTAAACATACAACCTTAAGTATTATATCCCTTTTCGTTTTTTAAAAAATAAAATATTCACTTAAAAATCTGTATCAAATAAAACCTTATTTTCTGTTACCTTTGCAATTTTTTTTATGTTTTAACTTTTAGAAGTATTTTCCTTGAATTTTTATTTTAATTTTTCATAAAATCTTTATGATTGCCTTACTTTACTATATTTTATTATTTTTTCATTTTATATATTTTTTCATTTTAATAACTATTGAATAAAAACAAATAATTTTGGATAGATGTTTATCAAAAGTTATCTTTAAGTGTTTGTAACTAATCAATATGTATTTATATGTTAAAAAGATATAAATACATAATTATATTTTTTTAATTAAATGTGTATATATATTACATATTAAATATAAATAAATGATGTTAAATATAAATCTAAACAAGTGTTAAAACTGTACATATGTTTATTTGTATAAATATTTTTAAACATATATTTATTTTATTATTTTTTGCTTGTAGTTTTTCGAGCATATATATGTAATTTACAATATGTTGGAGGTAGGGTACGGGGTGTGAGTTATTTTAATCAGTTGATTAAGTGGATAATTTAAAAAATTAAAGGAAAGAAATAATGTTAAGTATACATTATTGAGTGAGTTTTAATCATTATTATTATTTTGAACTACGTGTCTAAATATTATGATATTTTACGTTAATTCTAGTCTCTTTAACTTTTTCTTAACATTTTACCAATTTTTTTAATTTAATAATTTAAATTTAAATTTAATTATAATAAAATAAATATCTTAAACTTTAAGTATTAAAAGACTAAATAATACAAAAAAAATTTTAACACGTTGATTTTCAAAGTAACAGTGCAATAATTTATTACAAATTAAATGTGTTATAATTAAAAACATAATAAACATAATATTAAAAAAATTAGTGACTAAATTTTAAATTCTGCCAAAATTTAAATAGTAATAATATAATTTTGCCAATAATACAAATAAGTTAAATGAATTGATCTTAAAAATAAAAAAATATCCATTGATGATGATTAATTATTAGACAAAACTATATTCAGAGGTTATCAGGGCTGATTGTTATGTGACAGTCGGTATATTCATGAGCAGCGTATGAAAATGCTCTTGTGATATAGCTTCTATGACATCTAGCATGAATTAGATAATTGCTTAGATATTTTTTGAGGTTGTTAGTTAGTTAGACGTGCATTGTACTATATCAACATGTAAAGCCCTTCTTGCATTGTATCTTGAATAATAGAATTCATTTTCGTTCTTGATTTTTCTGTTGATTCAGCTATGTGTAAGTATAAATTAATCGAATTAAATATAAAATAAATTAATTAAAGACATTGAAAACAAGTAAAAATTTTAGTTTTAACCATTAAAGTTTTTGTTAAAACTTTAAACCGATTAAAATTGAATTGATTTTTTGTTGAAAATTTCTAAGCTCTTAACAACACTCAAATAGATGTTGCAGTGTTCTGAAATTGTGTGTTAAGCTTAGGAACCATAATATCTCATTTATAGTCGTGCTTTCCATCAAAATATTGACATTGTTACTAGCTCCAGCCATAACCAACAAGCTCTTCAATGGCAGAAACGTTTAGGTCATTAAATGACTCGTTAAAGAAAAACGAAAATAAAAATTGAAATTGGAGAGCAACAGATCTGTTACATTCTCACACTCGGTCCAAATGTTCAACTTAATCCCATCGATTATCTTTCTTAAAAAATAAAGACATGAATCATGGCGGTAAGTCCACAAAGAACGAGTATTATCTTCCATGTATTACAATGTATTTAGTTTCTCAAGTATTACATTTATGTGGTAACAAAACTTAATGAATAAATCCTATATTTATTCTTGGTCCTTTCAAAATGGAACCAATTTCCATTTTCTCTACATGATTCTTAAATTTCAGTGGTGGTATGTCTTTAGTCAAAGGATCAATAGTCATCAATTCAGTACTAACGTGTTTAATGACCACTTTCTTTTTTTTAACAAGTTCTCTTATGTCCAAGTATTTAATGTTGATATGCTTACTACGACTTCTACTCTTATTGTTCTTAGCCATAAACACAACAACTGAGTTATCACAGTACAAACTTAATAGCTTAGAGATAGAGTCAACTACGCTAAGCCCGAAAATGAAACTCTTCAACTATACACCATGTGATGTGGCCTCAAAACATGACACGAACTCGGCCTCCATAATGGAAGTAGCAGTAAAGGATTGCTTCGCACTTCTCCTAGACACGACTCTACCGGCAAGCATGAAAATGTAACCAGATGTTGATTTCCATGAATCAACACAACCAGCAAAGTCCAAATCAGAGTAGCCAATTACTTCAAAATCTTCAATTCATCTATACATGAACATATAGTCCTTGGTTCCTTGAAGGTACCTTATCACTTTTTTTGCAGCTCTTCAATGGTCTAAACTTGGATTACTCTAATATCGTCCCAATATTCCAACAACAAATGCAATGTCAGGCCTTGTGCAAACCTGAGCATACATCAGGCTTCCGACAGTAGAAGCATATGTAATGTTCTTCATTTGTTCTCTTTCCAAATCATTCTTTGGGCATTGGTCCAAATTGAACTTATCGCCTTTCACAATGGGAGCAACACTTGGTAAACAATCTTTCATCTAAAATCTCTCTAAAACTTTATTGATATAGATTTCTTGAGATAAACCTAAGATGCCTCGAAGTCTGTCTTTATGGATCTTAATGTCAATGACATAAGATGTCTCACCCATATCCTTCATATCAAAAATTTTAGAAAGGAATTGTTTTACCTCATGTAGCAAACCCTTATCATTGGCTCTGAGAAAAATATCATCCATATATAGCACCAAAAAACAAATCTTACTTCCACTAACCTTCTGGTATATATATTGATCCATGGCATTTTTTTCAAAATCAAATGAATTGATGATATTATGGAATTTCAAATACCATTGACGAGAAGCTTGTTTTAATCCATACATGGGTTCATTAAACTTACAAACCAAATGCTCACCATCACTAGAGAATAATACTTCAAGTTGTTTCATATAAACCTCTTCCTCTAGGTTACCATTAAGGAAATATGTTTTCACATCCATTTAATGCAAATCCAAATCAAAATGGGAAACCAATGCTATGATTACACAAAGTAAATTTTTCTTAGATACAGAAGAGAATATCTCTATATAGTCGATTCCTTCCCTTTGAGTGAATCCTTTGGCAACGAGTCTTGCCTTATGTCTCTTAATGTTTCTTTGTGAGTCTTTCTTTGTCTTGAAAACCAATTTACATCCAATGTCTTTTACACCATCAGGAAACTTGATGAGATCCCAGAATCAGTTAGAAATCATAGAATCCATCTCTTCTTTTATGGCATTGTACAATAAGTTCGAAATTTTAGAACTCATGGCTTGTGAAAACATCTCAGGATTTTGGCTCCAATATTATAGTCAAACTCTTGTAGATACACAACATAATCAATAGGAATCTCCAATTTCCTTACTCTAGTAGATCTTCTAAATGCTACTTCAAAATTCTCCTGAGGAGCACGATCATATTGTTCAACTAGTTCTTCAACATTCGTTTGTACTCGAGGCACGTTATTAACAACAACGACCAGTCTATTACTTGAAGTGGCATACTGAGCATCTGAATGATCTTTCTCAGGACCAATGCCCTGAGATCGATCACTCTAACTAATCAAATCATTCTTAAGAAATTTTATTTTTCTTGATTCCACAAATCTAGTGTTATGAGATGGACAATAAAATCTATATCCCTTAGATCTTTCGACATATCCAATGAAATACCTATTAATGGTCCTTGGGTCTAACTTATTCTCTTATGGATTATAAATCCTTACTTCAGATGAACATCCTCAAACGTGCATATGTCGCAAACTTGGTTTCCAACGTTTCCATAATTCAAATGGCGATTTTGAGACAACTTTAGTTAGAACTCGGTTTAATATATACATAGCATTCTTTAAAGCTTTAGTCCACAAGGATTTAGGAAGATTGGAATAGCTAAGTATACTCTGTACCATATCCAATAATGTTTGATTTTATCTTTCTACTACATTATTCTGGTCTGGTGAACTAGGCATAATGTATTGAGAAACTATCACGTGCTCTTGAAGAAACTTAACAAATAGACCTAACACTTCCTAAGCATTGAATTTATAGGAAAAATGTTAGACAAAACTGTATTTAGAAGTTATCATGCTTAAATGTTATGTAACAATTAGTATGTTCATGTGTAGCATAAAAATACAATTTTCTTGTGATATAACTTCTATGACAACTAGCATTAGTTAGATAATTCCTTAGATATTTTCTTGAACTTGTTATTTAGGTTGACTTGCATTGCAATATATAAACATGTGAAGTCCTTCTTAGATTGTATCTTGAATGGTAGAATTCATTCCCCCTATTTATTTTTGTGTTACTTTCATTATGCATTATTGATGTAGTAGTTATTTCATTAATCTAAACGGGTTCTTTTTGTTTTCATTTTTTTTTTATCATATTGATAATTTTTTTTAATTAATGTTCTAATAAATTTAAAATATTTATCAAAATTCAAAAGTTTTCACTTTTCATCAAAGTTTAACATATTTGATATTTGGATATTTGGATATTTATTTCTTAATTATTTTAAAATTGAAAGTAATAAAAATGAATTATTACATGATGATTTAAGTTATAACGTATATTAGATTTATTTTTTGTACTTAGTATGGAGTCTAGAAAAAAACATGAAGAGACGAGAGACAAACAAGTAATTAATCGTTATCATATAAAATTTTAGGAACAACAATATGAAAAGAGATGGATCACCACATACAATGCACGAACCCACTAGGGGATAAATAATGCCTCTAAATTTTTGAAAATAAAAAGAAACTCATCTTTTGAACTATACAAGGGTATAAGTTAGTGTCAGATATATTAAATTTTTAAATTTGTTTTTTTTGTATTTTGTTAGTTCTTAATCATTACCTCAAAATAACATTTGATTATTAACATTTTAAAATTTAACAATTTTCATGAATATATTAAGAATTAAATTACATTTTCGTGAAAATATTAAGATTCAAATTCAATTAAATTTGAGTAAAACTATTAAATTTTAGAAAAATATGTTTTGAAGTAAAGATCAGTGACCAATATATTAGAAAACATTTTTATAATAAATGTTTTTAAAATTTAATTTATTGTATGTAGATATTTTAATTATTAATATTATTTAATTATAAATATTTATTTTAATTAATATTTAATTTATTTTTTTATTATTTTTTTACATTTTAAAAATAAAAAATATTTATTTTAAATTTGAGATAAAAGAATAAGAAATAACACAGTTTTAAAATTGAAAGTTAAATTGACATAAAATGTTTAATACAATTTATATCCACACATTTTAATAGATTAGAATTTAAGACAAACACGTTGGGTATTCAAACTTGTGCCAATTCTACGTAAAAGAATTCAAACTATTTTATCTAAATAAAAATATTCATATTTTTATTTTGATTAAATATAACTATTTAATTGAGAACAAGGCTTTCCGTCTTAAGTGTATTATCACTAATAATTTGATGTTAACTGTGATTAAGCGCATTAATTAGTTGATAATACTTTTATGTAAGAAATCTTAATCTTAACCAGATACCTATATTTAATCAAAATAGAATTATGGATATTTTTTATAAAAAATAATTTGAATAATTTTATTTAAAATTAGTATAAATTTAAATGTTTTTGTAAATTTTTACCCTTAAATTTATATATAATTATATAATTTTTATTTGATACATATCGGTCAAACACACAACAGCAAAGAAATTATACCATCGATTCTGCTATTTTATACCAGGTAGCCAACATGCGTTTGGAGTCATATCTGTACGGACATGTAAAAATGGGCTGTTTAGCAAAATAAAATAATTAAATTTTAGAGCAATAAATATTATGAAAACTCATTTTTTTATTATTATTATAATAATAACTTCTCAATAATAATTTTCTTTTAATAGTGACACTTAAATATGATTAATTATAATAATTTTATCTTTTAATAGTGACACTTAAGTATAAATAATTATAAAAATAAAATAGATAATTGATAAATTTTTTTGTAATAATATAAAAAATAATTATGATAATATTACTACTAAAATATTATTGTTAGAGAAATTATAAAATTAACCTTACAAGATTTCACTCAAATAATTATAAAGATAAGCCATATGAAGGATTTTACTATTAACATTTTTCAATCTTTTTTTCGTAAAAATGGAGGATTGTACCAAAAAATCTATTTAGTCTCTAATGTCACTTTATAATATATATATATATATATATATATATATATATATATATATATATAATAAATTAAAATTGATTATATATTTATCCTAACTTTAAAATTTAATGGTATAAAACTCTATCTACTATATCTATAAAATAAAATATATATTTTTAAGAAAATATTAGCACTATAAATATCATTATCTTGTATACAATATCAGTAATATTTAAGTATGAATGAAGATCTTCTGCTGCTATGAATGAAGATCTTCTGCTATATGAATGAAGATCTTCTGCTGCTATCAAATACATTTAATCCATAAAATTACGAGTAAAAGCAATTAAAGTCGTGGGCCAGAAAGATTAATCGAACAATGCATATGGGAGCCCATATTGCTTAAATTAGTGCAACCAATTCAAAAGGTGAGGCCATCATAAGGGGCCCTCTTTTTCTTTTTCATTGACTCTCCCTTGAGGGTAATTGTTTGTTTTGTTTTTACTATGTTTAATAAAATCAACTATAACGTTTTTAATCTAAATTTTAGATTTAGAATGAAATATTTTTATGTATATAATTTAGACATATTTTTGTTTTTATTTTGATGCATTTTTCTTTATACATATAACTTATAAAATTTATTACTTTATATGTAGAAGATTATGGTAATATGGTTAAGATGCTTTTACTATAGTATGTTTATATGTTAAACTTGATTAGGTATTTGTGTTCTCCACTTAAAATTGATTACATAAGTTTAGAGAGAATTGCTAAATATATATAAATTTACACTTATTTTAATATATATATATATATATTATATTATATTATATTATATGATGAATTAAGTTCCTATATATTTATAAATTTATATTTATTTTAATATATATAATATGGTGAGTTAAGTAATCAAATTTTATTAAAAATAGATAAATCAATTATTTATAAATTTACTTTGACACATATCATAATTTATGTTTATTTAAAATGATTCAAATTTAATAAATTGGTGAAATAAAACTTATTTAAAGAGCAATTTTTTTTATAAATGCTCCCGTAAACAAATCATAACATTTTTCTTTATAAATGAAAAGTTGTATTTTATATGCGTCAGTAGATATATTGAGATATTTTAATTAAGTTATCACCTCATTAACCTTCATTTTATCTAATTTTTTAATTACAAGTATTATTAAATATGATATAATGTCATAAAAATATAATAAATTAGGTCATTTGATTATTTAATCATTTCGATTAGAAACAATGTTATTGAGTACTTTAGTTTTATAAAAATAATCAATTAAATAATAAATTATATTATTTTAATAAATTTTTTATTTAAAATATTATTACTTTATATCAAATAATTAAAACATGATTAAAATACGATTCGTTAATAAAAATAAAAATGAAATGTAATATGAAATTTTTTTAAAAAATAAATAATAATAAAATTCAAATAAAAAGTTATTTAAATATATATTTTAATTTTTTAAAAAAATTAAAAATTATTAAAATATCAAAAATTATTAAAATATTAAAATAAAATAATAAAAATTAACGCATATCAAAAAATAAATATTTTATAAATTTTATTTTATAATTATTAAGTATTTGTGTGTTTAATTGTATTTAATCACTTTATAAAAAAATATTTTAATGGAAAAATTATTAAAATAATATAATTTGTCTTTAATTGATTATTTTTACAAAGCTAAGAACTAAATGATAAAAATTTTAATCTAAGAGATTAAACGATACAAATGACTTAATGAACTAAATGATACTATTGTTAATCTAAGAGTCTAAATGACACAAATAACTTAATATAAAAAACTTTTATGACATTTTTCTCTATTAAATATATAGAAAATAAATATCAACAAAATATATAAAATATGTTTGTTGTTAGAATTTGAAAAAATAAAAGACCTGATGAAATACGTGACATCCATCTATTAAGTTGTTATACAAATATTAGGAGCTAAAAATACCATGTTATCACTTACAATATTACCCTATTAATATATATGAGAATAAACAGACTTTATATGAACAACTTTCATTAAATAGTCAACCCAAACTGAGTAACACATCCGTGATATTAAGAGTCAACTTTCATTAAATAGTCAACCCAAACTGAGTAACACATCCATGGTATCAAGAGTAACACAGTTTAAAAAAAAGAGTAACATAAATATAGTTTAACTCCATCCAAAATTGTTAGTATACATCATCGTGTGAATTTTCGTTGCATGTTTTGTCTCAAAAACATATGAGATCCTAAGCAAGATGCATAAATATTCCTTAATAAATGATATTCAAGTTCGAAAAACACTCCTACATCGTTTAGTGATCCAAAATCAACACCATTTATATTCGTCTTTATCCAATCTGAATGTGACGCTTTCTAAATAATTAATCTCTATAATTCGTAAAACCTAATGTGAAACACTATGTATCCACATATGTATGAACACTTAAAGTTCATGTGTTATATTTCACATAGATTAAATTGTCAAATTGTGATAAATGAAAAACTCAATATCATTTATCTATTCTCAAATTTATAATCATTTATAGTTATCTATAATACTTAAATAATAGAAATAATCATTATTTTTCATAAATTATCAAGTTAAAATCCAAAATCAATTGTGATTGTGATTATCAATACATTAATACATTAATGATATATGGAAGAGTTAGTTATCTATATATATCAAAGAAGGAGCATAAAAGATCCTAAATTAAAGATGCAAAATAAAAGGTAAAATAAAGATGAAAGATAAGTCACATAAGAAGTAGCTGAATAGTGCGATATGATAAAATAGATCAAAACGAGGATATGAAATGGATACAAATGATTTTGCTCAACTCTTTAGTTCCCCCATTCTTAGGATATGAATCATATCCAGGCGTGTTGAATCTTAAGTCTAGTTGATAATGAATAGTAACATTTTTCTTGAATGCAATACCATTGTAGAATCAAAAAAATTTCTAGATTGGTACCTGTATCAGGGTCTATAATCATTAATGAATTTTAGTATGCACAATTAATTAGTTGCAAGCACTTGTCACTGTGAACAATTAAATTAAAATATGAAATAAGTGATACTATCAACAACGTAACACATTTTATAGAAGATCATATATAACAAAATTGTAACTTTAATGATGCATGATAGTTTTAATCTGATTTAAATATTTTATTTCTATAATTTTTTAAGTAAGTTTTATTAATTTTATAATTTAAAAATATAATTAATTAAATTAAAAATTTTAAAATTTAAGATTTTTTTAGGATAAAATAAAAATTATATATTTTATTAATAAAAAAATAAAAAGAAAAAAACTCAACAGCACCCACCCCTCACTCCTTACTATTTCTTTCTCTCATTCCTTTTCTACTCTTTCTCTCTCTACCTTCCCTTATCATTTTTTATTAATAAAAAGTAAAAATAAAAATGAGAGAGTGAATAAAAAAGAGGGATATTTTTTTAATGTTTTTTATTAATAAAATATATAACTTATATTTTATCTTTAAAAAAATTTAAATTTTTATTTAATAATTTTAAATTACAAGATTAATTTTTGATAACTTGAATACAATTATAAATGAGATATATATACAATATCTTTATTTAATAAAAATAGGTAGTAACAAAAAAAAACTATAATTTAAAATATATTATTATGTTATTTAATTAATTTTTTTCCATAATTAAGATTTACTCTCTTCCTATTTCATCTGATTTGATTTTCATTAGTAAAATTTTAAGATTTTATAAATATTATAAAAATATCGTTAATGAATTAACTTTGATAATATTTTGATAATATTTATAAAATTTAATAAAAATTTAATAATATTTTTAGAAAAATATCACTTAATCACGTTGATTACATTTTATTAGGTTAAAAACAAAAAGAGTTCACAATTCACATTTTAAAATATAGTTCACCTGATTTTCAACATGAATGACTGATAAGTTTATAATCATATTAAGTCCCATTAACGTCAGAAACTTTTAAAATTATTTAACTGTTCATTTTCCATATATATATATATATATATATACCACCACCATCATCATCATCATCATTATTACTATTTTTTTTACAGATAGTGATAGAAAACATTAATGAATTAAAGTTTCTGAATTGGTAAAAAAATGTAAAATTAAAGGCTTTTGGGTACCTTTCAGGGTTGCTACATTGTAGCAAAGACTATATTTAAGTTAGTTTTACCTTTTTGTTGGAGTAAAAAGGTTTATTTATTATTTTTACATATATACTATTTTTAGTCTATTTACATGTACCTTGGTCAACTAATTTATTCACTTAATATATACCACATCATTTTCTCTCTATATATGAATTTTAGGGGTTAATTGATGAAATAATTTTAATAAATATATATTGTAGGGTATCTTTTGGAGGCTTCAAGAGACACTGGGGAAAAAGTAAAAAAATAAAATAAAGAGAGAATAAAATGATGAGGTCATTTTCAAGTATAGCACAAAAATATAGTAATTACTATTTTTTATTTTAGAACAAAACAATTTATTGTTACAATCTGCATAACTTTTGCAAAAATTACATAGTGTAATAGTTAAAATGAAAATCTAGATATATACAAGAAATATTGTTATCTCGTTAAACAATGACGTACACGGTTTGAATCTTAAGAATCACATATCTTTGTGTTGAACTTGTAGAAGCAATCTTTACTAACTCATGATTGGTAAAATTCTTATAATTTCTTATGATTCAAACATGAACTTGTTATCAGTGAATTTAGTTTTTTTAATACCATAAAAAGGAGTTGAATCATATTGTACTAGAAAAAAGAGTTGATTCATGAATATAAACATAATAGTTGTATTTTATGATGACACAATATTTTGACCAATTAAGTGTTGGAATTGAGGGTTAATTGATCCTGAAACTATATTAACATGATGTTAATTAACATGGACAGATCATTTATTAGTATTAATTAATAATTAGTGTTTATATTAACTATTTTTTTATACTTTTTCCAACAAAAAATATACTTAATTTGAAAGATGTAACTTTAAACTAAATGGGTAAATTTCATCATTAGGATTGTGTGTTATTTAAAAAATAGACTTTTTTTGGTTTTATTTTAATAAAAAGCTATAATAACATTCATGATCCAAACAAGTCTATATGCTTTTTATTGTTGTTAAATGTGGTACTAAATAATTTTTTATTGAATAATATGAAAGTACTAAATTTTAGTATATAAAGTTATTTCTTCTATGATCATAAACATCGTCCGTAAATCTCCAACATTTATGATATTTCATTTTATATACGACAAATAATTAGCAAATATATAAACAAAAAGATTTATTTTATATCTTTTCAGCTACATGTGTTTACATATATTTCATTATATATTGATTGCAAACTCAGTAATACAATAAAATGACATAGAATGAGGTTAATGCAATTATTATTTTTTAAAATATTAATACTTAATTAAAAAGTAAACAAGGTAATTAAGGAAGAATTCACATAATTTTTTATAATAATAATGAATGATTAAAAAATGAATAATTTCTTTTGAACTCATAGATTTCATAATTATCTAAAAATAAAGTAGGTCATTTTAAGTGGAGTCTATAATATACACATAGCACATTATTTAACTTGACATTCACTTTTCTCTCTTACCTTTTTTTTTTTGGAATGAAATACTACAAGATATCTCCCTCTCTTTAAAAAATTATTTGTTGCAACTAAACCAACTCAAATTGTTGATTTTTTTATTAGGTTGGATTGTTTTCACAAATTATAAAATTAATCTAAGATATGTTGGATTTACCTTTGATATTAAAACTTAATTTGATAAGATCTAACACATACAAATTTTATTTTATTTATTTGTAACTTTTATATGATAAATTCATTAAATTGACCTTATTATGTTTATATTATCCTATTAGATTTTTTTTTCAATTAAAACCATTCTTTAATTTTTAACTATTTACATTCTCAAAATGAATACACGAGACTCAATCTCATGTTGGGAGTGGTTTCTTCATCGAACTTTCTACATCGTAAAATATTTATCTTTTAATTTTTATATAATTTGGTTATTTTATATGATTTCATTTTTAATTACATAATAAAATATTTTTTACATTATATATATATATATATATACTCTAATTTTAAACCTGAATAACATATATATTTTTATTATATAAAAAAATTATATACCATGTAGAATGAGTATTGTAATTGTGAAGAGAGTTATATTGTATAAATAAATGAATAGTTATTTAGATATTAAATTTAATCAATTATTAAAATATAAATTTAATATAATACTTATTTAATCATTAAAAACTAATTTTTAAAAAAAGTAATAATTGATCAAAGAAACTTAAACACAAAAACATATATACAATACAATCTAACTCAATTTAAATTCGTTTTGTATTTGTTTTATAATATTTATTGGATGTTAATTAATTGTTTTTAAGAATAACGTATATTAGATGATATCGGTTTTTATTTTACACACGTCAACTTTATTAATTTAATTTATATTTTAGTTCAAATGCAAACCAGTGTATTGTATCCACACCATTATTTGTAAATATATATTTATATTTGAAAAAGAAATTGTAATGAAATTTCTATATATACCCAAACATAAATCAATTGAACATTAATTCGAAGGCATTAATTTAACATCTAAAACAATTATTTAATGTACGGTCTTTTCATTTTGTCGATAATACTCAACCTTTCACATTTTAAGAGAACTTCATGATCCAAGCTAAATACAATTTGATGTTAATTGTTTTTTTTAAATAACGATAATATTAGTTTGCGTATATAATGTTTTGGTGGGGCAATACAATAAAGACAAATATGTATCGCATTTTTCAGCAATAAAGTAGGTGTTATAGTGGTTGGTCATGCGTTGCTTAGCAATTTAATTGCTTTATCTTCAAACTCTACCATATAAGTACCACCACACAAAAACAATTTTATTTTATTTTTATTAAAAAAAAAAACATATTATCAAAAATATGAAAAGGACAAAGTAGATATTTTAATATAGAATTGAAAAATTGGACCCCTCATCATTCAACTCTCTTCATCTTCTTCTCCATCATCATCTTCCTTCAATTTCTTTATTCAGCTCTATACTCTAGTGGAAGTGGACGTTTCCTCGTTTTTCACTTGTTTGTATTTTCTGACACACTTTGATATCCAACAACGTTCATTATTTTTTTCTTCTATTATATTATATTATATAATTCTTCTAACACAAACCCATTTCTTTCTATCCCTTTCTATCTCAGAAAAATTAAAAGTTCTCTGTTTCTCTTCAGAATTTGTATGATTTGAAAAGATTAAAAAAAGGATGGGTACGTACGTCAAATCACAACTTCCATCTCCTGCTTTGATGTATATATTTGCAGGTACTACTTTACTCAATAAAGTCATGAATTAAATATAAATTTTTTCTCTGTTTTTTAATTTCTTTGAACCAAAAAATAAATAAAAATAAAAGTAAAACAAGTCATAATTGTGTGGATAATGAGGTGAATAATAATATGGGTATCTTTTGTTTCAGACTTTTTGAAAAACCCATCTCTCTCTTTGCTCCTACTTCCCCTTTTGGGTAGAAGATCAGTTGCAGAGATTTTAATCGTTTTAATATTCATATCGTACATATTAATTTGAATAATATATGATATATAATTTCTATTTTCTTCAATCTGCCTAATTCAAAACAATTAGGTACTCAATCAGACAAAAAAAAATTCATGTGATGAGGTTAAAATTCTTCTTTGCTTTTTTGCAGTATAGATGATCTTGAAGCACGTGTATAGTCAGATTTTCACCAAAGCAGGTACTAAATATTATTTAAATGATTTATTATAAAGCCAACAAGCCAACAAGCCAACAATACATATATTGATATATACCTCTCTTTCCTCTTTCTCTATATAAAGCCAACATAGCCTAACATTCTACCTCTTTGTTTCTACTTTTTCAAGCAAACAAATTAATATATCAAAATTAATGTGAATTTTGAGTAATTGGATTCTGGGTTTTTCCCATGATTTTTCTAAGAAGATTATAAGGCAGTTCTCGTTCTTCTTGTTTTGATTTGTTGTTTTAATGGGTTGACTCCGATTCAAAAAGGTAAAAAGAAAATTCAAAATCCCAAAATATTTCGTTGCAGTGAGTGAGGTCTGAAATGTTGACAGAAAGAGAGAGAAAAAATTGAAAAGGAGTAGTAGTGCTTTGATTTTTGTGTTTGTAGATTTTTGATGTGAAGTTTTGTATATATAACTAACGTAGTCTCTTTTCAGTGAAGTAAAACCTCAAAATTCAGAACAAGACGTATTCCGATGGCGACGTATTTTAATGGAAATTCTTCAGAAATCCAAACATCACCTGATGGTTTACAGACTCTGATTCTTATGAACCCATCTGGCTATGTTTCTTATTCTGACACTCATCCTCCACCTTCTCACTCTTCTCCAACTACCAATTCCCTTTTCTTTTATGACTCATCATCCAATTCTCTTTCTAACGCGCCACCTCCTCCCCCGTCACACTCTACCCAACACCTTGTCGGCATACCACTTTCTGCCACCAATGTTTTGTCAACACCCGACCCAAATTCACACTACATCCACCATCATAATGATCTATCCACTTTACATGGTTTTGCTCCACGGGTTCATTACAATCTTTGGAACCCAGTTGACATGGAAGCGCGTGAAACTCAACGCGCTCAGCAGGGTTTGTCTTTGAGCCTCTCGTCTCAGCAACCGGGATTTGGGTCTTTTCGGGGCGATCGTGAAGTTCTGCCTGCTCAGACACAAGCTATGGGGGTGGTGGTTTCCGGTGGGTCGCCGTCATCTATTTCCGGGATTTCGGGTGTTACTAATGGTGTGCCGGGTATTCAGGGCGTGCTGTTGAACTCTAAGTATTTGAAGGCAACTCAGGAGCTTCTTGAGGAGGTTGTAAGAGTTGGAAATGGAATTAGAAGTGAATTTTCTAAGAAGAGTGGTGGGAAGCAGAGTAAGACGGTAGGAGAGCTGTCACCAATGGTTGTTACCGGCGATGGGTCTGTAGCCGGTGATGAAGGGACTGAGAAGCGAGCGATTGAGCTCTCTAGTGCAGATAGGCAAGAAGTTCAACTTAAGAAATCAAAACTTATCAATATGATTGATGAGGTACATACAAATTTATTTTCAAGAGGTTCCTTAAATTTATTATGAAGCTTTTTTTTTTAAAGAAAAATATTAAATTTCTAAATTTTTCATAAATGTTTTTATTAGTGCTCGTGAAATAAATGCAATGGAAGTAATTTTTCCTTTTTTTTTAATATATACAATACTTAATTCGTAAAAATGGATTTATTTAAGAATTATAAATTTATCATCTTTTATATAGCCATCAAGAACATTAAGTACTTTTCTAAGAGTTTTTTGCCCACCCCCCCCCTAAGTTCGTAAAAAATTACCACCTAACCTTATGTATCACAGTTGGTTGATATTTTGATTAATTATCATCTCTAAATTTCTAGTACTGTGACTTTGAATATCATTTTTTAAAGTTGTTTATTAAAAAAAAAAAAAAAAACTTGTAAAAAGGTGAATTGACAATTCTTCTTTAAAAACTGCATTGATTATGAATCAAGAATTTGTTATTCCTTGTGATTAAAAAAATGTTAATCCTTGTTAATTGATTGATCAAGTGTTTATTTAATTTTGTGCTGATAATTTTTGAAACTGAAAGGTGGAACAAAGATACAGACAATACCACCACCAGATGCAGATAGTGATAACCACATTTGAGCAAGCTGCAGGATCAGGCTCAGCAAGAGCATACACTGCACTTGCACTTGAAACAATCTCGAAGCAATTTCGATGCTTAAAAGACGCGATAACCGGCCAAATTCGAGCTGCAAATAAGAGTTTAGGTGAAGAAGATTGCAATGGAGGTAAGATTGAAGGTTCAAGGCTCAAATATGTTGACCATCAACTTAGACAGCAAAGAGCTCTTCAACAATTGGGAATGATCCAGCAAAATGCTTGGAGACCCCAAAGAGGGTTACCCGAAAGATCTGTTTCGGTTCTTCGTGCTTGGCTTTTCGAACATTTCCTCCACCCGTAAGCATTTTCAATTCACATTAACAGTCAATGCTTTGAAGTTAAAAAGATTTAAAGAGTTATTTAAAGAGTTGTAAGGTAATTTATGTTTTATGTATCCAATCTGGTTGCAAATTTACTTATAATAAAAACTTGTCAAAAAAAGTTCCCAATTTAATAATTCATATTATATTTAAGGAATTTCGTCTAATTTTTTCATTTTGTTAACAAAAGATAACAGAAAATGACATGTTTTATGTGAAATTAAACGCCATGTACAATTTTTAATTAGGTTTGTTGACAAAATTGATGGAATATATATATATTTTACTACATCAAAGATTATGGACAAATTTGCAACGATTAAATAAGTTGGTGACAGAAAACATAGTTTTTCCCAGCTATAATTATAACGAACTTTGTACTAAATAATTTGTTAAACTCATGTTTGCAGGTATCCAAAAGACTCAGACAAGCACATGCTTGCTAAACAAACAGGGCTTACTAGAAGCCAGGTAACAACTTTGAGTATTTTTAGCATTATATCTTGATTTCTAGTTTTTAGGCCTAAGTCGACGAGTTTTGAGATTTTGTGACAAATGTAACCAAAAAGTACGATTTTAGGACATTTTTTTTTACTTAAAACTCACGATTTAAGGGTTTCAAAATCTTCTTAATCTTGCTGATTGAGATTTGTAATGCTGATTTAATCTTGTAGGTTTCAAATTGGTTTATAAATGCTCGAGTTCGGCTTTGGAAGCCAATGGTAGAAGAAATGTACATGGAGGAGATCAAAGAGCAAGAGCAGAGTGGAACAGGGCAAAAACTGAGCAAGAGTAGTGATGATAATACTGCTTCAAAATCCATAGGTAAAAGTCCTACAATTCATGAGAACCAAACAACTAGTTTCAATTCCGTACAAGAGAACTCCACAAATCAACATTTTCCTTCAAAAATTTCAATCTCTACTACACCAACTACATCTCCAACTCAAGAAAATACAAGAAACCAATCTGGATTATTTAATCTCATTGGATCATCAGAATTGTTAGAAGGTATCACACAAGGGAGTCCAAAAAAGCCAAGAAACTCTGAATTCATGCAGTCTCATAATAGTCTTATAAATATGGATGTCAAGCCTTCAAGTGAGGTAAACAATGACCAAATTACCCCTGTTAAGTTTGGCAATATTGAGAGGCAAGACAGAGATGAGTACTCTTTTATGGGAAGCCAAAATAACTTCATGGGAGGTTTTGGGCAATACCCAATTGGGGAAATTGGTAGGTTTGATACTGAGCAATTCACACAAAGGTTCTCAGGCAATAGTGTTTCTCTTACTCTTGGTCTTCCACATTGTGAAAACCTTTCTTTATCAGGTGCTCATCAAAATTTTCTCCCTAATCAAAATATTCATCTTGGGAGAAGAGTAGACATTGGTGATCCAAATCATCATGATTTTGGTGGTATGAGCAATTCTACTCCTCATTCTTCTGCTGGTTTTGAAAGCATCAATATTCAGAATCGAAAGGGTTTCGCAGCACAATTGTTGCAGGATTTTGTGACATAGAGAAATCATGAAGTTATTAGACCTTTGAAGAACATGTTGTGAGAGAGACATGCATGGATGGTATGTGACATAAAATTCTTATATATCACAATATTCCTTTTCTTTTCCTTCCCTCTTTAAAGATATGAAGGAATAGAAAAATGTAATATGGTAGTGTAAAGAAGAATTTTACTCATTATAGGTATATACTTTTCATAGATTTTATCATTACAGTCATTAGTAGTTAATTAGAGGATTTGAGAGCATATATATAGATATGCTTGAGGATTGTATATTATTTTTGTAAGCTTGCAATTGGATATATGGATTGGTATCATAAACATTGATGAATTGGGTATAATACCAATTAGATATAATGATTTAATAGTAATTGTATGATTGTGCATTTCACAGTAGTAATACTTGTTGTTTAAACTTGAAGTATTTTTAACAGTAGACTTCGAAAAATAAATGAGTGTTTTAGTATATATATAAATTTGAAACTTGAACCTATAACTATCCAATAGAAGAATATGTACTAATTAGGGTGCACATGTACGACTATTCTAATTTTCTTAACAAAAATATAAAAATTATATGATTAAAGTGTGGTAAAAATATAAAAGACATAAATGTAATGATCTTTCATAATTTAGGCTCTCTCAACTCTATTCTAGGCTATGTCTAATGCTTTCCTTGTCTTTTTAAAAAATAAAAAAATATTTTATAATTGTTAAAGAAAATAAAAAAAAGATCAAATAAAATCATTCTCAAATATATATTGTGGATCAATTATAATAAATATAGACTAATAGATAATATATATTTATTTTATGTTAGGATTTTAATACTTTATTTTTTTATTTGAAATATTAAAAAAATATAAAATATTAAACAAATTATTTATCAAATAAATATTGATTAGCTAGGGAGCAAATCTTCTTTATTATATAGAGTAATGGGTATTCTCTACCGAGGCATTTTCTTTTTTTCTTTCTTTATTATTATTATTATTGTTGTTGTTGTTGTTATTTTGTTTTTTATTTTTTGAAATAAAATTATACTATTATTCTTGTTACTTATGAATTCGGAGCACCTCCATCAAAACCTCCAAAAACTCCACGTACATACACTAATCAATTTAATTGCTCTAGAGTATGTACTTAGAAATGCATATTGCCATTTCTTCCCCTTCTCTTTTGGGATATGAAGCTCTACCATCCTTGGCAAAAACGAGATTGAAATATATGTATATTTGAAATTTTAAATACATGTGTTAGTTAATTTTAAATTTTATAATATATATATATATATATGAATATTTTTTCATTATTTTATAATTTATTACATCCAAAACTCACTTAAATTAATTCAATGTTTAAAAATTAAAAAGTTGAATCTACATTACTTGAATTTAATATAAAAAATTCAATTCAATTTAACCTAAAAAATTAATATAAAAAATTAAATTAAATTGAACCTAAAAATATGTATGACATGAAAATATTTAGCCCATGCACATTCCAAACCAAAAACTACAAACTTGAACAAGCCCTGTCAACCCAAATTTGTATCCCTAATGTTCTAACAAAAGCAACAATAAGAGGGTACTCAACTGTTTATATATTTTTAGTTTAAATGATAAGTATTTATTTTAAGGATTGGTGTGGGGAGATGAATTAAATCTTGAATTTTTAAGTAATTATATCACAAACTTAATGACTAAACCTTGTTCAATTATAATTAAAGTAATAAAGTATTAACAATACATAGGTGGGTGGCTTTCTCTCTCCAATTTTGAGATTTTGATACTTGGAAAGCCGGACTAGATCAATCCGAAAATTTTGTATTTGGATCAAGTATTATTAATTCATATATATTTTTGAGTCGGGTTCAATTGTGTTTTTCACATAAGATGGAAGTTCAAATCTTATTCTTAAGATTATTCAAGTACTTTTGGGTTTGGCTTTTCTTAAATTTTAATTTACATAAGTTATTTTATGACTTTAAGTTGTGCAAGAATTCATACAAACTTTTTTTTTAATACTTTAAGAAATTCTATCATAATCATTAATTTTTTCGATAATCTAAAATAGTTGGTCAGTCGGTGATGATGATATTTCACTTATATATTTTATATCCATAGAATTTTCAAAGTCTTTAATAATCTAGAATATTAATCCTCTTTTTGTTTAGAACAAAAATTATTCCAAAATTACGGTACACAACATTAATTTATACATATTGTATCAAAATTGTATAATGCATATCTAATAAACTTTGAAAACTCACAATTTCTAGACGTTTCTCTCTCAATTTATAAGCAGTTTTTAGCATATTGGAAATGCCAATATGATTTATTAATAAACCAGTTATTATAATTTGAAAAAAAAAATCAAAAAATTTGAAATTATACACTTGCCTTTGTATTTAGTCTATGATAAGAATAAGAGAAGAAAACAATAAAACTATTTAGAGAAAGATCAAAGAAAAAGATGATAAATAATACTTCTCATTGATAGTAAAAAATAACTTGATCATTATTACAATGATACACCTTATGTATTTATAGAAATAAAGATAATTAAAGTGGAATCATTTACATGTGATTATAACTATACATTATCACTCATTTCAATTTAACAAACTTTGTAACTATTTTTTGAAGAAATTTATTGCAGTATAATCTACTTTAACTATCTCGTATACATTGATATTTTAACAACATTAACGTAGGTACATGAGCTGTCATCACTACTTTCACTATCTCGTATACATTGATCTTTTAACAACATTAACGTAGGTACATGAGCTGTCATCACTTGATTGTACGTGCATACTTGTTGCATTTTCTGTGCTGGTATGCCTTTTGTTCTTTTGCATTTCAGGTACAATGTATGCATGTTGTGAGTTGCAACTGTTATTATTATAAGTGGTATTTCATGTGACACTTTTGCGCATACATTACTTTTGTTTCTTGCTTGAACATCATCGGCTTTGACACTTGCATTAGTCACTTGTACTACATTACTATCCACGCCACTGGTACTTAGTTGATCAGCCACACTACCTCTATCTCCTGAACCATTAACAAACATATAATCATTATTGTTTTGCACACAACTAGTTTGATCAACTTTATCAAGCTAATTATCATTGATTAACCTAACATTTCCTTTCAAATTAAGTGGCATTATCATGACACTTAATTTTCTTCGTAAATCCATAAATGATGTCACTAATAAGGCCTCGGTGAGCATATATGCAGGTCACTCAACAGAAGGGATATGTTGCACTACAAAACGTCTAGCTTCAACCTGTTCATGCATAAAATGAAAATCCAATCTGAGATACTTCATTCGAGAAAAAAGAATGGGATTGGCTACAAGTTGTATAATACTCAATTTATCACACCAAATAATTGGAATTGCTGCCAAAGGAATGCTTAATTCATGAAACAATACCTAAATCCACGTAATTTTAGATGTTGTGTTTACAAGAGAGTGATATTCAGCTTTAGTACTCATTTGAGACATATAAGCTTGTTTCTTGGAAGACCAAAGAATGAGATTAGCACCCCAAGTAAACCACAATACTAAAGACAGGTCGTCTATCATCAAGGTAAGAGTCCCAATTAACATCTACAAATATTTGGAAAATAAGGTGAGAGGAAGGTCAAAGAAGTAATTCAGGACAGATTGTACCTTGCAGTTATCTCAGGATTCATTTAATAGCTAACCAGTATGGCTCATAGGGAGTTGCCATAAATTGACAAACCTTGTTCACTACAAAAAAGAGATTTGACATAGAGATGGTGATACATTAAGGAGCCCTAACAATGCTACTGTATAACATGGGATTATGAAAAATCTCTCCTTTATTGGAACTATAGTTGGAAACCATAGGAGTTGAGATAGGTTTGCTATGCACTAATTTTTCCTTAACTAATAGTTCTCGAATGTACTTCTACTATGTAAGAAGAAGATCACCATTGGTAAGCCTATTGACCTCAATGATCAGAAAATAACTCAATAAACCCGTGTATTTCAAGGCAAATTTAGTATGTAAGATGGAAATGAGAGTTTAGATCATTTCTTGATTATTACCCAACATAAACTAAAAGATAGATGGTAGATGTTGAAGGCACTAGTAAAAACAAAGAAAAATTAGTCTTTGATCTGACAAATCCCATAGCACACTAGGCATCACTAAGGGCATCAAACCAAGCCTATGGAACATGTTTTAACCCATATATGGCCTTGTGTAATCTGCATACATAATTGGGATATTTTGGGTACTCAAACCCCTTAGGCTACTGCATATAAACCTCTTTATGTAGTATTTCATTCAAAAATACATTATTGATACCTAATTGATGCATTTTTTATCCATTAGATGAAGTAAGAGTAAGAATTATGCAAATAGTATCATGCTTAACCATAGGACAAAAATGTTTTTTAAAAAATCAAAACCATAGACTTACTTGTATGCTTGAACTAGTAGCCTAGATTTTCATTTATGCAATAAATCAAAAGCAAGTTTCTTAACGCGAAAGGTCCACTTACTACGAATGATGGTTATGTTACGAGGTGGATGAACTAATTCCCAAGTATTATTTTTGATTAAAACATTGAATTCAATTTTCATAGAATTAAATTATTTAACATTTGATTAAGCTTGCTTGACTCATGAAGGTTTTGTAAGACCTTTTTGTTTAAAATTACCTCTCTTAGACCATATTATCTTAGAATGAGCATTGATAATGGGTGATTAAATAGTGGGTTTAAGTTGGGAAAGAGAAAACCAACCACCTATGTATTGTTGTTACTTTTATTACTTATTCAATTATAAGTCATTATTTTTTAAATTTTGATAGTTTAGTTGGTAAGGTTGTGGTATCATTAGTTAAAAATTCAAAATTTAATTCAGACTCCATACCAACACTTAAAATAAATACTTACCATTTAAACTAAAAAAAATGTAATTATTTGAAAAGAAGAAGAAGATGTAGCTAGTTATTTATTGGTAACCTCTTTTTGTTGCTTTTGTTAAAGCTTTAGGGATGAAAATCTGGGTTGGTAAGACTTGTTCAAGTTTGAAATTTTTGGTTTGGATTGGGCTTGGGTTAAATATTGTCATATTATGTATATTGTTGGGTCAAATTGAATTGAATTTTGTAAATTAAATTCAAATCCAACGATCAATCATAAAATATTCACATAGGTTTAGCTTTTCACTTTTTGAACATTGAATTAACTTAAGTGTGTTTATAAGTTATAATGATGTAATAAATTATAAAATAATAACAAAATATTCAAATATACATATGTTTTATAAAATTTAGACTTAACTAATACTTTAGATCGAGTTCAGACTGAACTTGTAGCATAAATGTTTAGTCCTAAGCATGTCTCTAAATTTTTTATGGTATGTTGTGCTAGACTTTATTATTCAAGCCTAATCAAACTTCGAATAGGGTCGGATCATATATGGTCATTTGGTGTTTGATTTGACTGGGCTAAAATTTACATACCTAATATTTACCCAATTGTTAACAAAAATTAGGTTGTAAATTCAAGCGTGTCAAATTATCTCAATTTTTTTGAATTTGAATCAATTCTTGTAGGCTCATAGATGTTTTCAAGAAAGTTCGTGCCAACAATGGAAAGAGCTCTCTAGCCCAAAAAAGAGAGGGGAACAAATGAGCTATACATTTCAAAATCATATAAATAAATTAAGAAAAAATGGAATCCAAGTCGTATCACTTTAGCATAATCATTTGTCAGTTTTTTTGTTAAACAAATTTCAATCAGTGTGGAGAACACACTATCAAAAGTTTTATCAAGGCCTCCTAAAACATGCATGAGTTTTTTAGTTTACTTTTAGTTTCCTTTTCTTGAAATTTTTGAGTTCTTCTTTCAGTTGGATCATTCATGCTCACAATCTTGAGGCAAAATTCTTTTCTAACATACACCAACCTCTCTTGATGTTTCGAAGCCTCCTTCTTGTTTCATGAGTTCATCAATCGTGAAACTCATCAACCAATACGTGAGTATGTCATCTTGTCTTTTCTAGTTCTTGAACTCATCTTTAACAATTTCATCTCTATGAAATTTTTATGGTGAATTCTTGAGAATAAAATTATCTAATTTCAAACTTTTTAAAATATTTATGATTTGATGTCTCCATATAGTAAAATTGTTGTTATCAAGCTTGATTGTGAATAACATATAATAAAAAAGAACATACTTCAATTGTTGCTCTATGACAGGTGCAACATTAGGTTCACGTTGTCGAATTACTTTTATTAGTCTTGCCATTAAAATTGTTCTAAAAGCTAGCACAACTTCAAAGCTATGATACATGATAAGAATTGAAGAAGAAAAAAATAAAGATGTTTGTAGAAAGAACACAGAAGGAGATGATGAATAATACTTCTCAATGATTGTAAAAAGTGACTTGATAATTACATTGATATACTATATTTGTTTATAAAAACGAAGATATTTAAAATAAAATCATTTACATGTGATTACAACTCTTGATTAACATTCATTTCAATATAACAAACTTTGTAATTGTTTCTTGAAAGAATCTACTGCACTCTAGTCTATTTTAATTATCTTGTATACATTGATCTTTTATTAACATTAATATAAATACATGAGCTAGCACCACTTGATTGTATGTCCATACTTATTGCATTTGTTGTGCTAGGATGCCTTTCGTTATTGTGCAATTCAAGCACAATGCATGCATGTGTGAGCTCTAGTTATTGGTATTTTATGTGGATATTTTTGTGCATACATTACTCTTGTTATTTTCTAAAACACAATCAACTTCCACTCTTGCATTAGTCATCTATACTACATTACTACCCACACCATTGATGTTTACCTGATTAGCTACATTATCTCTTTGCACACAGCAAACTTGATCAACTTTATCAAACAGATTTTCATTAATCAATCCAACAATTTAGAATAGTTAGTTGATTAAGATTTATGTCCTATCTTCTGAAAAAGAACATGATAATGCAATAATATTAGTCATAATTTATCAATATTAATTATTTTATGTTTTTAAATTTTCGTACTTGATGTTATTTTTTAAATAGATTATAATACGATCAAATGTTATGGATATGATTTTTTTAAAAAACTACAAACATGACACAAATAATGTGATAATTACATACAAATGTATATAATAATCACATTATCATATATTCTAATAACAATGAATAATTTTTTTTAATACAATATGATTAATATATATTACATGTGGACTTATTCATTGATGAAAGAAATATTGTCATTTTACTAAAATGATAAAATTTTGCATTTTTTAAGAATATCATGGTTTCAACTCCCAAGTTCTGGATTAATTTGATAATTGATGAGATAAATTAGAAAAAAAGGGGAACAAAGATTTCCAAGTTCAAATAATTGTATAAAATTAAAAATATAGAAATAGTAAACAAATGCTAAATAATATTCAAATGTAGTATAATTTATAAAGTAAATGCCATAAGTTGACTGCTACTGATGGGCAAATGAATGGCAATGGATGTAGAAGGTTTGACTTCAACCCAAAACTCAAACACCGTATACCTTCGTAAAACTAATTTTAAAAAAATACTATTATAACAATAAAAAAATATAGTGAAAATTGTGGAATTTGTCACAATTGTAGTCGTAAAACTAATTATAATCTAAGCTGACCCATGATATGGAGACGTGAAATTGCATACAAATGCATGCATGCCATTCGTTCAACATACGGCTCGGCCAGCGAAAACTACTACAATATGGCCACGTGCCACACATTGCCGGCCAGCTAATTTTGTGGCCTGGTCAGCTAGCCATATACACAGTACCTATTTTTTATATAATACTGATTACTGATTTAAATTTAATAAATATAGTGTGATACTTATTAATCACTAATAATTATTATTATTTTAAAAATAAACAGAAAAATATTTAAATATAAATTTTCTTTTGATTGTTTTTATTATGACAACATAAAAAATTGATTTAATTTATTACTTTAATGAAGATTAAATATATAATAATAATTTTATTAATAAATATTAATTAATTTATTATTTTATTAAAAAATATAATTACAATAATAATTATTTTATGAACAATAAGTGTAATAGTACAATATAAACATGAGTGATAATTTATTTAACAAATGAATCAAACATAAAAAATTATGAACTTGACAAGGTACACAAAACAAATAAATCAAACATAACAAACTATGAACTTGACAAGGTACACAAAACTTGATAAAAATAAAAATTAATTAATACCTATGAACTTAACAAGGTACACAAAATTTGATAGAATTTAATTAATATTTTTACAAATAGTTTTCGCTTTTAAAAATAAGGTAAGTTAATTGATGATTCATAATTAATATTAGATATAATTTAATTTTGATATGAAAAAAAGTATTTGTTTAATAAAATTATGAGTCTAAAAATAATAACTCAAAATTTATAATGTAAAGTTAATACAAATAAAATTATAAATTTAAATAATATAATTATTATTTATGGTAAGTATATTTTGATATTTATTAATATACAAGAGAAAGAAAAAGTATACTTAAAGTTAAAAAAAAAACAAAAATGAAATATATATAAACGAATAATAACATGAAGAACACGAATAAGGAAAAAAAGAGATGTGGCATATAGGTAACAGATCAGTGAGAATGATGCTATTCGTTTAACACAGGGCTCGGCCAGCGAAGATACTACAATATGGCCACCCATTGGGCCAGCTAATTTTGTTGCCCGGTCATGCAGCTAACAATATACACAATACTTATAACAAAAATTTGACGCAACTGTCCTATTACCTTTGTAATTTGTAATATGTGAGGTTAAAGAGGTGGAGGATAATACAGTAAAAAAGCTTGACAAAGGTATAAGTAGGCGGCGCTTAATTTGACTGTTTGGGAAGAAGTGGACGCGGACGTGGTCACTGTATAATCTTTATATATAAAAAGCCTTCATGCTTTGGTGGTCGACGGACGCAGTTGGTTTTTTTTTTTTTTTTCATTCTTTCCTTTATCCCTTCCTTTCTTTTTAATTTTTTAACCAAAAATACAAAATATTTTTTATTAACAATTTTTTTTATAATAAAACCATTTTTATTAAATTAAATCGTTCAATCAATACATTTATAATATCTTTATATATAAAAAATCGTAATTTTTTTTAATTTTTATACTAATAAATATATATTTTATAATTTTTTTTATATTAATAAATATCAAAATATTCATATAATAAATATAATTTTTTATATTTTTATTAGATAATTTACAAAATTTCACAAGTATTATTCATTGAAAATTTATTATTATATATATTTTTTCATTAAAATAATAAATTAATATTAATTAATTTTTATTAATAAAATAAATATTATTTAAAAAATTAATTATTTATTTATTTAAAAAAAATTCATATCTTTATATAAAATTTTCATTTTTCATCTGTTATTATTAAAGATTTTTTCCTTTTATTATTAATATAATTTTTTTTAAATAATAATAATAATTATTATTAATAAATATATTTATTAAATTTAAATTGATCGTATATCTACAGGAGTTAAAAAGTAGTAGTAGTGTGTAAAAGTTGCTGTCCACGTGATGGCATTTTTAACGGCCGACATAGACTTGGTTTGCATTGAACTAGCCATCTACATCATCAGCAATTCAGTGTACGTTTTTTTTGTTTTTTTGTTTTTACCAATTCAGCGTCCACTCATTACACTTAAGTTTATGATTTTATCCTTATCTGCTAGTCCTCACCATTTCGCCCTTCTTCGTCTTCATTATCACCTTTCTTTCCCCCACGTGATTATAAATTGTAAAAAGAGTGATAATAGGTCATTTACGCATTTCATTCTTCCTGATTAAAAATTGTATTATTTTCTCATAATTTTTTTAAAAAATTAATTAAAAATAAATTATATTATTTTAATTATTTTTTATTAAAAATATTAATTTTTTATAAAATAATTAAAACTTGATTAAAATATAAGTGTTTAATAATAATAAAAATAAGATTTAATATAAAATATTTTTTAAAAATAAATAATAATAAAATTATTTATATATATATATATATTAATTTTTAATAAAAATTAAAAATTAATAAAATATTAAAATCAAATAGTTACAATGAATAAATATTAAAATAAAATATTTTAAGATTTTTTATATTAACTATGATTTTATCGTTGTTAAATATTCGTATTTTAATCACGTTTAATTACTTTATAAAAAATAGTAGTATTATAATAGAAAAATAATTATAATAATATTATTTATTGTTATTTTACTATTTTTACAAGAAAAATTTTTAAATTAAGAAACTAAATGACATAAATAATTTAATTTAAAGAATTTTTATAATATTATTTAAAGATAAAACTCTATTAAAAAAATTATGTTATAAAATACAATTAATTTTTTTTAAATTACTAGCTAATATACAGAAGTATCTAAAGAATTTCGTATACATAATTTTTTATTAATTTATTTTAAGCGCAATAACACGTTTTAAGCAGGAATTTAAAAACGTGAATTCGAGTTCTGTAACATGTAATTTTTGTTTTAAAAAGACAGACTTTTTAATTAGAATTTGGAGGAATTATTTTTGCTTAAAAGTTGAGAATAGTAAAAATAAAGAACAAATAACACAATTAGTTGGAAAATTGAAATAGCCTTATTTGAAAACATACAAAATTTCAGAAAAGTGGGGGGGCGCGGTAGGATAATTCGGTATTTATTTAAATACTTCTTGGGTTTGAAATGAGATGGAATTACACCATTTTTTTTTATTTATAATTATATGATATAATTTTTTTTCATTAATTAAGTTTTATTTTTAATTATTTTATAAAATATATATATTATTTCTTTTAAACGTAAATAAATACATATTTTTGACATATATTTTTCTTCTTCTTAATGTAAATTAGGACTGCGTAGCATATCAGAATTGATCAATCTGAATCAAATCATATATGAGTCAAATTTAAAGATTTTTATTCTAAATACATTTCAATGATATAATTAATTTAAATTCAAATAAATTGGATGATTGTAAATCATATTACGTCAGATTAATATTAAAATTTATTTATGAATTATTTATATATATAAAATACGATATATATAACATTTAAATTTTAAATGAGTATATTTATAGTAAAATTTTAATCTTAAGTAGATTTATCGAATTACTTATTCACCTCTAATATAAATAATATATATTTTGTTAAGGGATTAAAAATAAATCATATATTTTTATTTAGCAAACAATAATTAGTATGAAATGGGTAAAGCAGACTATTATTACTAATAAATTAGAGTATATAACAAGTCTCTATATTTCTACTTATTTTTATTTATATATATATATATAATGATGCATTAAAAATAACAAAAACGAATTTAACTCTTCTATTTCTAAGCGCTTACTGGAAATAGGGAATATATATATATATTTCTAAAGTCATAATTCAAACTATCTTATTCTTAAGAGAGTGGCAAATTTCAATTTTATTTTAAAAGATATATATATATATATATATGCCTCAAATTCATGAGCTATTTAAGTACGAGGCATTCTATTTATCAGTTTGACTGAGTGGTTGAAGGCAAATCATAACAACAAAAAGAAAAAAATTAAAAATTAAGAATTAAAACTGTGAAAATTGAAGGACAAATATAGGCCAAATATTTCTGGAAAAAAATAGAAAAAGAAACTGTGAAAATTGACTGAGTGGTTGAAGGCATTCTATATATGAATCACGTCAATAGTTTTATTTAATATAAAAATATATTCTGAACCTTATTTTGTACATACTATTACATATACATCCGCAACAAGCTATTCTAGAAGCATAAAATAATTTATTAGTCATTATTTCATTTTATGTATTATATAAGGAATATAACCCACTACTTGTATTTATTTTTATTAGTTAAATTTAAATAATATATTTTTAATTTAAAGGATAAAATATTATTTATAAAATCGACATTTAAGATTTAAAAAATAAGTAAAAAACAATGCTATATATTCCATTGTATAAATCGTTATCCCTAATAATTTCCATCAAACAATTATAAATATTAAATCAAACCTCTTAAACTTATTAGAAAGTTATGTTGTTTTTCCTAGGATAGAAAATTATAATTGTTTGATTCTAAAACATATTTACATGAGATGCTCGGCTAATCATCAATTAATGGCCTATAATTCAAATTTGACTTTGATGAAAGAAATTTGTTATTCGTATAAGGAAAAAAACATGTTAATAAATATATTTCATATCTTATATCTAGCAAAGAGTAAATTTTTAGATCGAGGGAAATAAATAATATATGTTGAAGAAACTATAAAGTTTTAGGTTTAAATTGAGAATAGCGTAACTATAATATATCCACACTCCCCCTTAATCACTCACTTTGGTTCACTCTCTTTATAACGATGCAGCGAGCACTTCCTAATTTTTGAAAAGTTGTAGAAAAGTTCGATGCAGATGATATCACCCCAAAATTTTGATCAATTATCGCATTTAATCAAATTGTAGGATGAACATAAGTGTAATGTATTGATAGAAAATAATAAAAAAAAGGATGAGATCGATGATATAGAAGTTATTTAAATTAATTTATTTATATCATTTAATCTTATAGATAAAAAAATAGTTTCTTAATTTTGAAAAAAATGAGAAATTAAGGATAAATTTTATTTAAAATATTATTATTTTCTATCAAGTAATTAAAACGTGATTAAAATATAAGTATTTAAAATGATAAAAATAAAAATTAATTAAATATATATTTTAAATTTTAATTAAAATTAAAAATTAATAAAAATAAATTAAAATAAAATAGTAGTAATTCAAATATTAAAAAATAAAAATTTTAAAAATTTTTTATATTAATTATGACTTTATCGTTATTAAAGAATAATGTGTTAATCAAATTTAATCATTTAAAAATTAAAGTAATATGATTTTTTTTATAAATACAATGGACTAAATAATACTATATCTAACTTAAGAAAGTAAATGACATAAATTAATTAATATAAATGACTTAAATACCATTTTTCTTTAGACTAATTTATTCTATTAGTTTTCAAACTTTGAACAAATTCTCATATATATTTTTAAAATTTTAAATTCTATAATTTAATATTTAAAATTTTAAAACTTCGTACAAACGTCCATAAAGTTTTACAAAATGAGCATTTTAATTATGTTATTTTCTGTTGAAACTCATTTGTTCTATAAATTTTAAAAATGTATACTTTATTGATGTTACATGTTTTTTTAATTATAAAATTAAATTGTTTTAATTTAAAGTTAAGGGAATAAAACGTTCATTGATTAAAGCTACGTGATCACTGTTACCCTTCTCTTAACTTTTAAATATTATAATTTAGTTTTAAATTTTTTAAATTATTAACATATAAGTCCTAACTTAACTAATCAAAATAATTATTTGTGAATTAAAATTTTAGAATATATACGTGAGTTTTAAAAATTTGAGTGTGAATTTATATGTTTTAAAAATATGAAAAGTTATACATAAATTTAATTAAAGTTTATAATTTAAATAAAAAATTAAAATGCCAATAAAAAAATGAAATTGCAGAAAAGTTTGGAGAGACGACTTGGAGAGGTAGATATATATGGCACAACAAAATTGATTGAAATATTGAATATTGGGTCTTAGCTTTCCCTATTGGCACATAATGGTCAAAACCGGTGTTGCGAATGACACAAATTAGGCCAAAACGAAGTAAACTCTTATGGAGTGAAGATAGCAATTAGGATCAAGCAGCCATGAATGTAAGTACCCCACCACCATTTGCTTTTGTCGTTAATCAGACAAAGCCCATGCAATTCACCTTTGCTCAATCTAGCACTTGTTTAAGAAAAAATCCAGAACCGACCGGTGATAATGTACAAGTGGTTGACCATGCATCATTTATGGAGTCATGTACATAATAAATATATACCAAAATAATAAAAAATTTAATGTTATTTTGTAAAGCCTTATAAAATGTAAATGTTAGCAGCTGTGGATAAATCAATTATAAATTTGTCGGATAGTTGGTATACTAATAACTTTTATCATTAAAATTTAATAATTTTAATTGTTAAATTATTAATGTTTAATATACATATTGTATAAAAATAATACTTCGAGGATAATAAATATATAAAAACAATATTGATTATTTTATTAATAGTTTAAATTTTTAAAAAAATCGGTTACTGTTAATAAGTATAAAAATTAATAAAAATAGTAATTTTTTATTTGTAAAAGTCACATTTTAATTGATATAAAAGGTTATTATTATTATTAGATCTATGTTTTTAATTTTTGTGTCAATTGCAAATATCTGATTTATTATATTCTATTTAATAATTTGATGGTAAAATTTATTTATTTTCATTTCAAATCACGGTTTAAACACATCAAATATTATTTAATTTTAAAAAAATAAAATTACTATCTAATAAATTTTTTTGAAATAACCAAAAAATTTAAGAAAGAGGAAATTCTATATAAAAAAAATATATTCTTAAGGAAATTTATATTGTCTGCTTTTTAAACATAGTGATGAGTATTTCTGTAGTTTTAAAAATCTGATTAAATAAATTTTTTGTTGTAGCTCGAATTATATTCTGGAGTACCTACTGTCTGAGAAGCAAAGAATATTCACATTTTCGAAAATTTGGAAAAAGCATTTGGTCAAATTACATCCTAATTTTTTTTCTTCTTATTTTATACTTTGAGATTTTTTTAAATGATTTGACTAATTTATTTTTTAATATTCATATATATAATTCAAAATTTAAGATCAACTTGAAGTTAAATTTAAAAAATCAATGATTTTTTAAAAAATAAGTTGACCAAAGTATGAAAATTAAAAACTAAATTTTTTACTAAACAAATGAAAAAGTCAATTACCAAAGAGTAACTTATGAAATAATTATCTTGAAGATTTTAATTAGGATAAATAAAAAATCTTAAGATAATAATTAAGGATTTAATATTATATATAGTATTTAAATTATATTTATCATTTATTTATTTATTTAAGTTATTTTTTTAGGATTTTCATAAATTGTTTACAATTATTTAGTTTCTATTTTTTATCTTATAAATATGACTAATATTATACTTTTATAATTAAAATATTATTATTAATTCAAATATAAACTTTTTTCCATTAAATTATTCTCCCTATTCTATTATATTTCTCAATCTACATCGTGTAACATGACTATAGATTCATCCGTTAGAGTCATGCTCGGGGTAATGAGTCTATTATATTCATTGATATTTAAAATAATAAATAAAGAATTATCTTGTACATATATGCTAAACGTTTGATGAATTAAAAAGAAGTGTATAAATTTAAAATAATAAAAATTTAATTACATGAAATAATCTCTTTATTAAATATAGTTTTATTTTTATTTTCATAAAAAATATTCATTTTTCTTATAACGTAAATAAATATATAATTTTTAATGTTATAAGAAAATAAATATATTTTTTTATTGAAAATTTTAAAAATTAAATCAATTAAACAACTTGATAATTTATGTACCGAAATAAAAAATATTATCTGAAATATCAATTAAATTAAAAAATGGTTCGAATAAAATTAGCCACAATTCCCCCTGCCATATAAATGTTAACGAGTCATTAATTTAGTCTCAAATTTGTACTCACCTCAATTGCTTTGTGTGTATAATAATTTTAAAAATAATAAAAATATTTATTATTTTAAAAAAATTCAACTACGTGTGATATTAGTGTGATTAAGATTTTTCGATGCCCATACATGAACATGATGATAATGAAAATATCCCACATGTGATATAAACATGTGATGACTTGGTATCCTATCATAAGAGAGTTGAGTTGAGTTCTTCAATTACTTAGAATCATAGAAAAGTCATCTCTCTCTCTCTCTCTCTCTTAACTTTTCCGTGTTTTGACTTTCTCATTTTGAAAAAATGGAAAATCTCTTTACCCCTCCTCCTCTAAATATATATATACACACAATAAAGTTCTTAACTTGATATTAAGTCTCAACTCATCCCTCATAACATCTTCAAACAAATTCTGACTTTCTCTTATTCCTAACAACCAAATTTAATCAAACACAACCCCATTTACGTATTTCATATCAAATTTAATTATTTTTCATCAAAAATGGAAGAAATTGATGTCCCTTGTTATTTTCTCTGCCCTATTTCTCTTCAAATAATGAAAGATCCTGTCACAGTTTCAACTGGTATATCATACGATCGTGAAAGCATTGAGAAATGGTTGTTTTCTGGAAAAAACAACACTTGTCCTGTTACCAAACAAGACCTCTCTTTAGATGCTGATTTAACTCCAAACCATACTCTTCGTCGATTGATTCAAGCTTGGTGTACAATCAATGCTTCTTTTGGTATTGAAAGAATTCCAACTCCTAAACCTCCTATTAACAAAACACAAATCTCTAAACTCCTCAAATCTTCTAAATCTCCTTTGTCTCAATTCAAATGCCTTGGTCGACTTAAGTCACTTTCTTCTGAAAATGAAAGCAACAAAAGATGTTTAATAGATTCTGGTGCTGTTGATTTCTTAGCTTCCATAATCGTCAACAACAACAATAACAACGATAATAACAATGATGTTGTTTCTGACAAAGAAACAACGTTTGACGTCCTTGACTTTACCAGAGCAAGTGAAGAGGCCTTGAGTGTTTTGTACAATCTTCATGTTACAGAATCAAGTACACTTCAAAATCTCATGTTGGGTGAAAATGGGAAAGAATTTTTAAATTCTTTAACGAAAATTATGCAAAGGGGAAGCTACGAGTCTCGAGCTTACGCTGTGATGTTATTGAAATCTATGTTTGAAGTTGCCGATTCTATTAGAGTAGTTACTATTGGAACTGAATTTTTCAAACAAGTAGTTCAAGTTCTTAAGGATCAGATTTCAAAAGAAGCTTCAAAAGCTACATTGCAATTACTAATACAGCTTTGTCGTTGGGGAAGAAATAGAGTCAAGGTAGTTGAAGCTGGTGGTGTTCCAGTTTGTGTTGAGCTTCTTTTGGAAACTTTTACGAAAAGATCTTGTGAAATGTTGCTTGTTTTACTTGAAATGCTTTGTGGGTGCGCCGAGGGGCGTGCTGAGTTTTTAAATCACGGCGCAGGAATCGCCGTGGTTTCTAAAAAGATATTGAGAGTATCTCAAGTGGGAAATGAGAAGGCTGTGAAAATTCTCTTTTCTATCTCTAAGTTTTCAGCTAGTTCTAGTGTTGTACAAGAAATGTTGCAATTGGGTGTTGTGACAAAGCTATGCTTCGTGCTTCATGTTGATAGTGGAAACAAGACCAAAGAGAAAGCTAGAGAGATACTGAAAATTCATGCAAGGACTTGGAAGAATTCTTCTTGTATTCCTTCTAATTTGCTTTCTTCGTATCCATCTTAGTTAATTGTTGAGAAATTATTAATTAATTTTGTTAATTAATTATACTAGTTTTTCTCAATAAACCATTTGATACTTGTGTTTGTGTACATAATTTTATTAGAATTGATTAATTGTTTTATACTGCAATGATATGGACTATTTATGAACATTGAAAGTGTGTGGGTTTGATCCTGTCATTAAATATACAGGTATCAGTGTGCCTTTTTTATTTAAAATATATTGGAATTAGATGATAATATATTATGTTAGAAAGGAAGCTATTTTGCCTTAATTTGTGTTTGAAATTTATAATTTCATTGTCTATATACCCATTGCTTAAAATTTTGGTTTTTTATTTTGGTAAACAAAAATTAAACACTGTTCCCGGTCAAATTCGACATTCATGAACTTAATTTATTTTGAAATACACTAATATTGATTGGATTAATTACTTAATTTTGATGCTTAGTTATAGATAATATTATCCTAAATAAATAATGAAACTTGATCGATCAATCCTCATGCTACTTTTCTTGAGTTTTGAGTTGAAATTATGATTTATTTAAGAATTTGATTAGTAAATATTAAGTCTTACATTGGTTAAGAGTAAGACAACAATACTGTTTATAAGTCTAGATAATCATCTAACTCACAAACTGGTTTTTGAGTTTAGAGTTAGGTCTGAGTTTCTAAGTTGGTATCAGAGCTGGGCTCTTGCCTTCTTCGTACTCTCATCGGTCCTTGTGTTGTAAATCCGGACCGTGCCGTAAATCCGGACTCTAGTCTATGTAGAGCCATGTTAAGTCCCACATTGACTAAGAGTAAGACAGTAGTGTTGCGCTTATAAGTCTGGGTAATCCTTTGACTCATAAGCTATCTTTTGAGTTCAGAGTTAAGGTTAGGTTTCTAAATTGATATCAAAGTTAGAATCTTAACTTCTTTGTACTCTCATCGATCTTCGTGTCATAAATTCAAACTCTAACTGATGTGGAGAGGAGATAATATGGGATATTACAGCCTTAACATTAAACATTTGTTTTAAATGCATAAAATTTAATAGTGGTCGGCCTGAGTATACGCTTTAGATCAACTTATTTTTTTTATATTTTTTTTTAAAAAAGATAATTAACCCATTTTTATTTTTTCAATTTTTTATAAAAAATAGATTATTAATTCAGTAAACCAAATGTATCTAAACTAAAAACTAAATAAATGAGAAAGTGCAATCTGCCATGTTTAGCTCAATTTTTCTAACGAAAAAGACTTTTCGCGAAAAAATAAATAACAGTTTTAAACACCTTTTTCTTTGAGAATAGTGACGTTAATCTTTCTAATTAATCAAAAAATATATTAAAGAATAAATATAGAATAAATTTAAATAATATATATTTAATTATTATGTAAAATTATTATTTATTTAAAAATGTTATGTATCATTAATAATTTCCCCTTTTATTTTGCTAGACTGCCGCATTTGAACTTCTCGAAAGCTTTGTAAGCTTTGCGGCCTTGCCTTTATCTAGAAATTAGTCATGTGTTCCTTAATGCAACTTAATTTATATATATTTCCACATAATAGGAAAATGAAGTGTCACATCGTCAAGTTGTTATTTTGCAAGAATGGTCAAAATATGGTTTAAATAAAAATAAATAAAAATACTAGATTGAATTCAAACTTCACCAAATATGTCAACAAAAAACATACGCTGTTATGTTATAATACAATTATTTTGAAAAAAAAAAGTGTTGTAGTGGTGGAGCAAAGTGGGTTTGGAAAATTAGGGTTGTAATTTATGACCCAATATAAATATGAGTTACTTTAACACATATAACTTGTTTTATAAACGTGTAAGATATAACATAACAATAAAAGTTAAGCTTTTTAATATATATTTTATTGTTATGTTGTCTCATAATTTTTATCCATATTAGACATTGGTTCGTAATTCTTTTAAAAGATTTTTTCACTATATTTTAATTTTATCAAATTTATTTCAAAATTAATTCAACGTATTAAAATATAATTTCAATGAACTAAATCAGAATAACTTAAAAAAAATCACTCCTAACATGTTATTTATAAATGCTACAATAAAATTTCAAACTAATTACTAAATTAATTTAGACTAAAATTTTAAATTTAAAAATATTACAAAAAAAATTAAGTAATTAAAATATACAATTAAAAGTTAGGAAATATTATGTATTGTTATTCTTTATTATTATTTAAGATAATAACGATACATGAATACCATATTATACTATATAGATGAATTTAATAAATATTTCTTCCTTAAAAATACATTTTATTTCATTTATTTTTGAGTTGACTAATAGTAAACATGAGAGTAATTAAATTGATCAAACATAAATATATAACGTTCATAAATGAATTGATATTACATAACATATTTGTTAAACGAAAAAAATGCAAAAAACACACTCCTTTTATACGAAAGAATCTTGCATTATAATGAAGATATATTGGATATTAGTACTTAATTCAAGGAATAAAACAAGGACCTTAATTCAAGGAATAAAACAAGGACCTTAATTCAAGGAATAAAACAAGGAATCCTTAATTCAAGGAGTAAAACAAGGAATCCTTAATTCAAGGAGTAAAACAAGGAATCCTTAATTCAAGGAGTAAATCAAGGAATGCTTAATTTAAAGAATAATTGAAGGAATAAAATTTCCTTATAAATAGCTATACAATTGTAATGAAAACATGAAGAAAATAATACAAACTAGAGAACTCTTTTGTGTAGAGTTATTTCTTGTTTTTTCATCATGGTATCAAAGCAGGAAAATTAACTTGCTTCTACTTTATTATTATCTTAGCATCTTCAATCTTTGAAATGGCTGAAGACAAGCAAATAGATCGGAAAATGAAAGTTCACATCGCTTTCCTTCATGAATATGCATGGGGCGGATGTCAACCCAAATCAAAGATTGCTCACTTTGTTGAATGAGTTTAATTACTTGCCTTGGTCGAAAGTGTGTCTCGCTCTAAAGGTGCCGCCCAAGTTGGGGTTCATAAATGGAAGCATCGAAGCACCGATGTTTCCTCACCAACCTATTAATCCCGGCTTAGTAAGGATCACCAAGTTATGCCATGGCTCCTAAATTCCATGGAACGTAAATTAGCCGAAATATTCAAGCTACTTCAATCTCGCATACCAATCCATGGGAGACGTTAAGTATGAAATGTACGGTACCAAAACAATGTCGCACGAGTTTTTTTCAATTAAAGAAAGGCATCTCGGACCGCAACAAGATGGCAAGCCTTTTGTACAACTCTTAGGAAGCATGAAAAGCATATGGAATGAGTTGGAAATATATCGTCCTCATACAACCGATGTAGCTCTACTACGAAAGAGAAATGGAAGAAGATAAGATATTTCAACTTTTGTCCGATCGGATTCAACATACGAAGATATACGATGTCATATACTCATGAATCGAACTTCCTTCCTTCACCAATGTATGTGCGACAATTCAACGTGAAGAAATAAGGAGGAAAGTCATGAACAAGTACAATGGCTAGTCTACCCGAGGCAAAGAGCCTATCTAACCAACGAGAGGAAGTACAAAGTGGAAGCATCCAAACTTGTTGTCAACATTGCAACCATACGGGCCATGTTAAGGACACATGTTGGATTCTACATCCAATTAAAACCCGATTTTATAAAGGATAAGTGGTTTACGTAAAGTGAATCAGATCGACACCGTGTGCAAATCATGCTTTTGCCTCTACCTCTAATGGGTCTCGATCCATTCAAGAACTTCACAATAATCCACCGAACTCATGAATGAGTTTATATCAGATCTTCAAAGCAAGACAAGGAGGAGCTGACTGATCAAGTGGATAACATAGAAGAAAGGAAACTCGACAAGATTGCTAGGCAAGTTTCATGGGCTCTTGGCGTATACAAAACTCATACCACAAGAGACATGCAAGGTATTATAAAAGCCTTTAAATCGCTCTTAAAATAAATATGTTGCATGATTTTTGGGTTGTAGATTCAAAGTGCACGATCATATGACAAAACTACGTGGTCAAACTCTCATAAGTTTGAAAAATTAGCAAATCCTTCTCAAGTTTCAATTGCAAATGGTGAGAATGTAAAGGTTTTAGGAAAGGAAAAAATAAAATTAATGTCGATGAAATCGAGCCTGCTAGCTTTATATGTACCTTCCTTTCCTTTCCAACTTCGCTTTGTAGGAAAAATCACAAATACCTTGAATTGCTTAGCCATTTTTTCTCCTCACAATGTCATTTTTCAGGATTGTGTCACCAAAAATACGATTGGTGAAGGGTTTTACTTAGATGGTCTCTATTACATATCCAAGAACAATCCTGTAGGTTTCAAGCCAAGTTTAATCCTATCCAAGATAATCAATTATGGCATCAACGTTTAGCTCACCCTTCTCCACCAATTTTGTCAACTTTATTTCCAAACTTAGGAAATGATACAATTGCATGTGAAACTTGCCACTTGTCTAAGGCGACTAGATTGCCTTTTAATTCTTCCTTGTCTAGGGCTAGTAAGTGTTTTGAACTAGTTCATTTAGATGTATGGGGACCAACTAATGAATATTTTGATGGCTATAAGTATTTTGTGATTTGTTTTGATGATTTCTCTCAAGTCACATGGTTATATCTTTTAAAGTTTAAGAATGAAGTTATGGAAGTATTTAAGGACTTTCATAACCTTGTTAAAAATCACTTCTCCTCTAAAATTCAAACCTTAAGGTCTCACAATGGCACCGAATACATGTCCTATATCATGAAACAATATTTGAGCATTCATGGCATTATGCATCAAACAAGTCAGGTTGGCACACCTCAACAAAATGGTGTAGCCGAACGCAAAACCGGACTTACTTGAAAAAACTAGAGCATTAATGCTACAAATGAATGTACCAAAGAGATTCGGTCCCAAGGGGTTATTGCCTACATCATCAATAGATTACCCACGAAGTCTTGGATTTCAAGTCTCCCCCAGAGGCCATGAAACGAAGGAAAATTAACCTTTCACACCTTAGAGCCTTTGCTGCATCTGCTTTTGTACATATTCAATCTCATCATCGAGATAAATTGGATCCTAGAGTCGTTAAATGTATTTTTCTTGGTTATTCATCTACACAAAAGGGATATAAGTGTTATGATCCCCAACTTAGAGAGATTAATTGTGTCTAAAGATGTTCGGTTTTATGAAACTAACCCTTTTTTCAAAGAAATCACATGAAATCACAAGTCAAGAGGAATGGCATCTTGGATGTGTTTCCATTACCAAGAATTGAACTCGAGGCTCCACAACAACAAGATCCCAGCCCATGTCAACATTGATGCATCTCTCACCGAAAGTAACAATGAAGCGGTCTCGTCTTAATGGTACACTGCATGAAGATGGTGATAATCAAGATGATCCTCACAATATGGTACAAGATGTGAACGAGTGTGAGATAACTCCTTCCTGCCCACGACGTAATCCAACGTGTTAGGCAACCTCCCACAAGACTTCAAGACTTTGTCACCTACAAACCCACACATCCCATCTCAAATTATGTGTCATATAAGAGAGCTGACACCAACCCATGCCGCATTCCTCAAGACTATATCGAGTTACAAAGGTGAGCCTCAAACTTTCATGGCGAGGCCAACAGCCCAAGAGGTGTGGAAGGAAGCCATGCAAGAAGTTAACTTAAAGCCCTAGATCAACACAACACATGGAAAGCATCACCAAACTTCCAAAAGGCAAGAAAGTTGTGGGTTGCAAATGGATCTATAAGCTGAAATTCAAGTCAGATGGATCAATTGAGAGGTATAAAGCAAGATTGGTGGCTCGGGGATTCACTTAAACATTCGAGGTGGATTACAAAAAAACATTTGCACCTGTTGCAAAAATGAACACAGTAAGAGAGCTACTGTCCGTGGGCAAACAAGGGGTGGTCCATGTACCAAATGGATGTGAAGAATGCATTCGTACGGTGATCTCAAAGAAGAAGTCTATATGAAATTACCACTGGGCATCCTCAAAGCAATGAATTGGATTTAGTGTGCAAATTGCACAAATCCATTTATGGTTTGAAACAGTCTCCCACGAGCTTGGTATGCGAGCTAAGCTCAGCTTCTCACTAGTGTTGGTTTCAAAAGCAAGAATCTTTGATTCCTCACTATTTGTTCGCACGCGAGCTAGCGGGCAAATTGGTCAGGCCGATTTATGTAGATGATCCGATAATTACAGTGATAATGCCGACGAGATTTTCAACCCGAAACAGCCCCTCGTACAAAGGTTTGCAATTAAAGACCTCGGGATATTGAAGTACTTTTCTTGGTATAGAAATGGCAACCTCGCACAAAGGACTCTTTCTTAACCAAAGGAAATATGTCCTAGATTTGCTTAAGGAAGGTTAACATGAGCGATGCTAAACCACCATTACCCTCTTGATAAGAAGCTCAAACCTAGCTTGAAGGGCACGCCACTCATGGATATGTTATTACACCGATTGGTTGGTAAGTTGATCTACCTAACAATCACCAGACTCCGACATCACATATTCGTAAGTCAGGAGTCCAATTCATGCACTCCCCAACACTTCGAGCATTTGACCCTTGTTAAAAGGATCTTACGTTACTTAAAAGGATCATGGGTCGTGGTATTATCATGAAGAAGAATGACAACACACAAATCATGGGGTACGTGACGCTGATCGGGCAGGAATGCAATTGATCGCAAGTCCACCACCGGCTACTCGTGACATTTGTCGGTGGAAACTTGGTCACATGGAAGAGTAAGAAGCAAACGTCGTCATGATCAAGTGCCGTCAAGCCGAGTATCGTGCAATGGCTTTAATCATGCGTGTGAGTTGATATGGCTTAAAGCGTCTTCGTGATTTATTAAGGTGTTCCTACAACTCTTCCTATGTCCTTGTTTTGTGACAATCGTGCGGTATGCATATAGCATCAAACTCCAAGAGCCACGAGAGATCTAAACACATTGAAGTTGATTGTCATTACGCTCGTGAACAAGTTCAATCACGTGTAATTCAGACACATTATATGCTGCTTCACCAATCGGGCCGACATCTTTACCAAGCCCTTGGCTTCTCATCGCTAACGATTTTTGTTCCAAGCTTGGATCCATAAACCTTCCGGATCCAAACGAGGGAGTATTGGATATTAGTCCTTAATTCAAGGAATAAAACAAGGACCTTAATTCAAGGAATAAAACAAGGACCTTAATTCAAGGAATAAAACAAGGAATCCTTAATTCAAGGAGTAAAACAAGGAATCCTTAATTCAAGGAGTAAAACAAGGAATCCTTAATTCAAGGAGTAAATCAAGGAATGCTTAATTTAAAGAATAATTGAAGGAGTAAAATTTTCTTATAAATAGCTATACAATTGTAATGAAAACATGAAGAAAATAATACAAACTAGAGAACTCTTTTGTGTAGAGTTATTTCTTGTTTTTTCATCAAGATACATACATGTAGTGAAACGAAGTGATCTTAACTCTTTCTTTTCGTAAAAAAGAAAAAATATGTTATAAGTGTGGATGAAATTAATGTCTAATATTGATAAGAGACATACAACATATTGTGTATAATATTTTCTTATTTTCATCTTTTACCACCCTTGTAGAAAATGTAACAAGCATGAGACCTTAAGGCCATGTTTGACATTCTATATAGATTAGTGGTACAAAATATAATAGACATAACTTGTAATCGGGATTACTATGAAATTTGTTTAAGTATTTTATTTGACATGCAAGACATTGATTAGCAACCAAAGACTTCATTTTTTCCACAATAACTTGTAATCTGGATTACTAGTACATCATTTAAGGTTTACTTGGTGAATCATACTATATATAACTATGGAGCTTTAGAATTTTCAATAATTTTAGGATATGATGCTTTCAAATTATGAAGTTATTTTGATTGAGATTAATCGATATTAAAGTATTATGATGAATTGTAAATATATCATGATTAACATAATTTTAAGGTTTCATGATGGAGCCTTATTGATCACACAAGTGGATCAACCATTGTTATAATAACTTAGTTTCAAGTTTAATGATTTTAACTTTGATAACATGAGGAAATTCAACAAGATAGCATGAAAGAAGATAGAGGAATAGAAAGAAGAACTTACAATTAACAAGAATTGACATTCTTCATGTTCAAATTCAATATGCAAAATCAATTACATAACTATTTATAAGTCTTGTACACCTAATTAATTATAAGAATTTTCTAGTACCTCTCGTTACAATTAGAATACTACCAAATGAAAATTGTATGTCATTGTTAATGATATTGTATTATATTTTAAAGATGTATATCGTTTAATTTGATTCAATTTTATTTTTAAATTATATAAATTAGATTTAACTATTTAAGATTATAAAAAGATTAGACTAAAAAAATCGAGTGTTATTAAAATGTTTATTATATAAATAAATTATAAATATATTAATTGTTCAAATATTACATTGTTTAAGTTTTAGTCCACTGTCTAATTTGATTACTTGTAACATTTATATATTGAGTTTGATTGAGTGTAGTTTTTCTTTTCATACAATAGGTTAACCATTATTCAAGAAAAAAAAACTATAGTTTCAAATATATAATTAATAAAACGGTACATTTGGACTCGAGTCGGTGGTAACTTCATTGTGAGTGTGAACTCCTACAAATATGACAAGTATATTCCCTAATTCGTTGACACTGACCAGTGGGGGCACGTGAGTCTTATCCTGATAGGACTCTTACTACTTTTAGTTTTATTTTTCTTTATTTGCATTAATTGTTTAGAGTTTTTATTTATTCGTTAACATGTTTTGTTAATTTAATTTTAGAAATTTTATTAAATTTTTTTCCTACATTGAATCTTCTACTCACTGATGGGTTAAAAAAATATGTACTGTTTTTTTTCTTTTTTTATATTAACTTGTTTGAATTTTTTATTTTAAAATTATTTTTTAACTTTTTATTTTATCTTAAATTAAAAATAATAAATTAAAAATAAAATTTATTTTAAATATGAAAATATAAAAAAAAATGAATTTCAATAAATTATATAATGAATTTTTTTTTGAATGTGTAAAGAAATTATATAAAATAGATAACATATTTTTTAAAAATTTTTTATTAAATTTTTTTTGATTTATTACATAACCATTTCATAAATGAAATTTAATTATTACCTATCTATAATGTCTACATATATTTTCATATAACATAAAAATATATGTTTTTTAAATAAGATTAAAAATGAAACGTTACATAAAAATTGAGAATGAATATTTATTTTCAATTGTATTAAATTATAATATATCAGTTGTTACATGTAAATTAATTATAATTGTATTTATTTTATCTAATATGTTATAACAAATATGTCCTGTTTTTAATGTTTAACCATTTTCTTTGATTAATTATAAACAATAGGATGTTTTTTTTTCATTGATTTTCTTTATAGGTTTGTAAATTTGATAGGTGGTCTTCACAAAGTGTGTACTTGTGTAGGAAGGTTTATCATGTGATCAAGTATGTCCCTTCTCCTTGATGCATGTTGTTTTTGGAACAATAATGTTTCATGCTTGATTCTTTGATGTATGTTAATTTTAGAAAGGTTACTAGGATAATTTATGTTATTTAATTAAAAATCTAATTTTATTTTATTTCAAATTAGGGCTATAGGCATAAGCACATAAGCATGTGTACGTATGTACCATAGGCATGGGTAGTTGTTTTGTAAATAAAAGATATAGTCGTTAATTCATTTTTCTTTAACTTTGCCACTAGCTTGCAATGGCAAGATGTTCAAATATCAACACTTAGAAAACTTGTTTTTGGATAATAAAGACGACTGAGAACGTCTTTATTATAAAAAAATAAAGACAATCAACTCACAAGTTCATATTGAGTCAAAAAGAAAACATATTATATCATGTGATGTGATAATAGAAACAATCATTTAATGAGTCTATTGCCTTAGAAATTTTAATGTGATAGATCTGTATTGAAGTGTCATAAATATATGATACACAATTGAAGATTTATAAATATGCATATCTAAAAGAATTTCAATGTATAATAGCTATGAAATGATACACTTAAAAATACAGGTCTAACTCTAAATCCAAAAGTCAACTTATGAGTTAGAGGACTATCGAGACTTATAAACAGTACTGTTGCCGCACTGTTGTCTTACTCTTAGCCAATGTGGGACTTAACATCCCCCTCCACATCAGTTAGATTACGGATTTATGGCACGCGAGTCGATGGGAATACAAAGAAGCCAAGAGCCTAGTTTTGATACCAACTTAAAAACTCAGGCCTAACTCTGAACCCAAAAGCCAACTTGTGAGTTAGAAGATTAACTAGACTTATAAGAAACATTGTTGACTTACTTTTAAACAATGTGAGACTTAACAGATACAAACCCTTTTTTTTTAAGTCTTTCCTGCAGAAAGAGCCTTCCTTGTGTTGGCCTTCTCCTATAACAACTAAAACTAAACCATGATATACAGTGGGTGTAGCAAGATTGTCTGCATTATTAGTAAGATTAGGAGTGGCCGGTCAATCTAATAACCAACTACTTATATAGTGAAATCTCTCTAGCATAACTCTTCCGAAGCAACCTTGCCCAATCTTCACTAACTAAACAACAAATAAAACCATCAACCAAACCACATAGAAAATAGAGTAAGCCAGTAAGATCTAAATCTATTAACTCTTCTAAATGTCCAAAACCCCAACGATTTCCACGCATAACTAGTGTAGAACCAAGTTCTAAATAGCAATTAGCACGTGGGGAAGAAAAAAAAAACTCATTTGTGTCTCCTGCAATCAATTTTAAGCATCTTGCTGAGCCTCAATTGTATCCATTTTAGCCCCATTAGAAAACTTCATAAACTTATCACAATCATAGTTCAAACCAGGCTTGCAAAGATCAGTAAAATGAACATATATAGGTCGTAAATTTATTCCGGCGACTTTGGTTCTTCCAATCCCGACCACCAAGAAACAAGAATACAGAACACTACAAATTAGAAAGAAAAAAAATTGTTTTGATGGCTTTAGAAGGGTTTAAACTAGTGGACCATTGGAGTAGAAAAGGGAAAATTGCAGTACCAACTATTGAAGTAATTAAGGATTGGAAGATACCATTTAAAGGCTTTAAAATGGTTATTGTGATTGGAAAAAAAATAAGACCATAGATTGTGATAAAGATTATCTGCAATAGGCTTCAACTGTAAAGTATAACTCTCAAGACTTGAATCATTCTTGCGCAATGTCTGCAATTCCAGACGTAAATCCATAATTTGCGCCTGAGAATTGGCTGATAAAACTACCTCCAAAGATTACCATTGCCTAGCAACAGTAGCACCACGAGGAAGATTAAGATACATGGACTAAGAAACAGATCCATAGAACCAACTTTTTACCAAGCTATTCACTCGATTCCACTTCAGAGTGACTGGATTCATAGTAGTTGTATTACCAAGAAATCGAGGAGGCTAAGTGATATAAATTGACAGAACGTAGAAGCGGGGGCTAGGAACTAATTTCTATTACAAAAATAAATAATAATAGATTAATACAAAATAATAAAACATAATAGATTTAAATATATTAACTTTTCAATGTCAAAAACTTATTTTATTAACATAACACACTAAATAAAATTCATTAATAATCAAATATAAAAAACAAACAACAATATAAAAAAAAAACCATTCGGAACCAAATTTTCAACTAAGCATTACATATTCTCACTAAATAATATTACTATCAAAATGATATAGGAAAAAAAGATAAAATAGTTTATTTTATTTAAAATTCTACTAGAGTAATATTTTATTTTATTTAGAATTTTATTTTTTATGTACTATAAGAGTCTTACATAGAAATTTTTATTTAATTTTTTTATGCATTATTAAAGACACACATAGAAATTTTATGAATTATTTTAAGAACTTTCCATCTATAAATAACTAGGTTCTATGTTTGTGTTTGTACAAGATATCCTAGAAAATAATTAAATTAACAATATCAAATAAATTCTCTCATTTTTTTCTTTTATTCCTAATATTTTAAGAATAATTATTCTTTCTATAGTTTGGAAGTTGAAGCCCTTTTTTCTTATTTGTAAGATAGAGTAATATCTTTAGTTTAGTCCTATTTTAGAGTTGTTAGAGTGTTCGTACAAAAACAGATAACATAAATAGGTTTTTCCTATTCTAGTTTTATTAGTGCTTGCTTAGGTAATAGTTTCTTCATGTTTGTTTTATAACACAAATACGGAGACCTCTTATGAGAGAGTGAATATGACTAGTATAAATTATACTTATTCATTTCTTATTTCTTAAATGCTTTCATATTATTGGTGCATTCGCACTTCCATTCAACGTCAAATATAGTAACCAAATGCAACAACCATTAACAAATCTTGCAAGGATCAAATGTTACTCTATTGTGAACAAAAGATTGAGAAACCAAGACTGAGAGAACTGTTGAAACAAGTTTGTTAAAACAGTGTTGGAACAATATTATCGATAACCTGAAATGAACTACTTGGGTTGAGTCGCGGACTAGGTCACTCTTTTTAAGACGTTTCGCGGCTTTGCCCAATTTTGTGCAAGAAACACAACCTCGTCGTCCCCAAGATAAAACAGGCCAAAATCTTTTTCTCTGTCTCAGAACTTCACTGTATTGATAAAGATCGGAATGCTACACCTAAAGCTTTTGTTGCTCGAAAAACTAAAAAATAACTTAGAATTGTAGAGAGAATTTTTTTGCTTAGTGAGATGAGTTTGTAGATTGTTGTGTCTAAACTGAGAGTTGAGGCCCTCTATTTATAGTTTTGAGAAACCGTGTGGCCATTATGATAATAACGGTAATGTCTGGGGATGGAGAGCGTAACAACCATTCTGAGTAATGAAGACTAACAACCATTTTCTGAGTAAAGACGAGTAACATACATTTTTGGGAGTAAAGATAAGTAACGACCATTTGTCTGAATAAAGAAGAATAACGGCCATTTAACGGTCATATTCTGATCAGTTGTTTTTCTAAGAAAATATATATATATATATATATATATATATATATAACAACCATTTTCTGAGTGGAAAAGTTTTTTGTAAAAAAATATTTTTCCAAAAAATAAAATGCCACCTCACACACACAGACTCGGTATAGCACGACCGGTCGGTCGATCGGACGGACTGCGGTGGTGACAACGCGCGCTTTTATGGTATCACATTTACCTAGATCCTCTCCCCTTTCACAAAAGTGAGTACCCCTTGTGGCCCAATCTCAATAGCCAACTATTCATTATTTATACATCTTTTAAATAATGTAAAAAAGCAATGTGGGACAAGACTTTACTAAATTGTTTTATAAACTTCATATTTTCCAACAAGAACTAATGGCCGAACGCATTTGCAGATGAAGTCAATTCGATCCATAGTGGCTTCAACGAATTTGATATTGGATATTGGCTTATACGACATGAAGTAAATAGATGTACTCATATAAGTAAATTATTCTAATCCAATTCGGATTATATATCGTTCAATGTATTAATCAAAGAAACACTTTCCTAAAAGTAGTCTAACTACACACCTAATTCATTTAAGAATAAATTACTAATATAAATAGGAGGTTCAGAGTCATTAAAAGTTCTCTAAATAGAAAATTCCTCCAAAATATCAAATTTCTATTGCCCCAAAGTCGCAAAGGGTAATTACCTACCGTAAATACCAACAAAATCTAAACAATACATGAAATTATCAACAAGAACATGCTTAGTCAATACAATTGTTAAAATCTCTCAAATGGGTATCTTTTAGACAACAATACCACTATAACATAATATCACCAACGAAGTAATATCTAACACCAAAGTGTGTGGTCTTCTTAAGATACATATTATAGGCCAAAAATATCAAACTCTGGCTATCATAAAATACATTAAAAATATTTTGCTGTAAACTTAGATTACAAACCAAACATTCAAATAAAACAACTTCATTCATTGCTTTTGCTATTTTCCTATACTTTGACTTTATAATGTAAACTATAAAGTCGTCTCACAACTAACATCACAATAAGAAGTGAAGACAAAATTTGTTAAAAACTTTCAATAAAATTACCAACACAAATGAAATCCATTAAACATTAACAATATAACTAGTGTTAGGACTCTTGCCAAAAACCAAGCCAAAATTCAAAGTGTTAATTAAATCCATTTCATAGCATCCAAAAAACCCTTGCAAAAGTAGCCCATGAAACAAATGGTAACACAAATAGCAAGTGAAATATCAGGATAAGTACAAACCATATCATACAACAAATTTCTTATGACACTAGCACATGGAATGACATAATTAAAGATCAACAAATATACAAATGAACCCATTGAAAACCAATAAGGGTCCAAAAATTTCCTTTTATCAAAGACAATACAATATGGTTACTCTAGTTGCTCCTCTGCTAAATAATTAGCATAATAACCTAACTTTTCCATAAAGGTTGAACAGAAGTGCCCACTTGTACTTTACTAGCAATTTCATTCTCAAACTCTACCTATTCACTGACACCGTTGTCTTTAACTGTCAAAACATAATTCTCTTTATAAAATAAAATATTCAACACAAATGTAATCAATGAAGACAAATTTAACAAATCACAAGCATTATAAGCTTTAATCCAAAATGATGTACCCAAAACAAACTGAAAGAGGATGCAACATGCTCTTTTCAAAAGATTCAAACTTAAACGTTCTGCAACTCCATGTTGACATGGTGTACTATATGTGATATCTTACTACATCACTTCTATGACATAACTAAACAAATTGACTCTTCTAAAATACAAAATCATTGTTGGTCCTAAAGTGCTTGAATTTCTTACCACCAAAAAATCCCTCATTTTTAAGGTAGCTATCCATGCCTCACTTATAAGATAAAAGTGAGCAATATTTAAGGCCTAATATAACGATGATGAAATTGAAGCCCAATTAACAAATGTACTACCACGAAGCTCATAATGACCGAAAACCAACTGCCATTTCATATCAAGAAAGCATCATTACAAACTCTTAATACTACATCTACAGTTAAATACCAATAGCTTTGTGAGTCAAGAACACTCAAGGATATTAAGTTCATTTTCAAATCTAGCACAAGACGAACATCTTTCAAAGTTTTAACAATATCATCATGCTTCTTAATTCGAATTGTACCTATTTGAATATTTGCTTGTGTGTTATTGATTCTAGTGAGATGTGAGAGATAATATAATATTTAGATCATTTATTCATCTCATCATAAGAGTTATATGTCAATGTTCATTGATAGAAATTTTATTTGAGATGTCAAAGTTTACCTAGACATAATAATTTTACAATAAACATTAGATCGATAAATGTAGGTTGTATGAAATATCCCTTTTATGGACTAACAGAGTAATCACTAGAACCATCACTAGGTTGCATGAAACTGATTTTAATATCTAATTGAGTCTTACTTATTAGGTAGTAAGGTCTTATTACCTAGGTCACTTGAAACCGATGTCATTTTTTCTCGTGTATATCTCCTCTTTCTTTGCTGCATTGGTTTTTTGGTATGGTTGATATACAATTCATAAGAAATGATAGAAGGATCAATGCTTGGCATGTATCTAGTTTTCAAGTAAAAAGATTTATATTACTTTTCAAGAATTCAATCAAAGAAGATATTATCTCAGTTGTAAGTTTAGAACTAATTTTTAAAGACTTGTCCTCTCCTAGACCTCTAACTAGTATTACTTCATAGTCTTTAAAGCTATTTTCATAAATTGACTTCTTATTAGGTCTATAGCCTCAAGGTTGGCACGTTTCCCACTCTTTGGCTTCTATTTGGATTTAAAAGCTAATGCACTTTTCACGATGAAATTATAACATCTCCTTGATTTTTTTTGTTCTTCCTTTATTTCTCTCATCATGTTTACTGTGGAGTATTTAATGAGCTGATGATAAGTGAAGGAAACAACTCTCATCTTATAGATCCAAGGTCTGCTTAATATCACATCGTAAGAGGTGGGGTGTTCAATACTACAAAATTGGTAAGTATGATGGCTTCTTCTATGGAAACTGAGAGATGTATAGTCCCTACAAACATGATCACGCTGCCATTAAAACCTACCAGGGGCTTTTGTTGTTCTGTAATTTCCTTGGGGTCTATTTCCATGTCTAATAATACGAACAAATATAGACAATCAGAAGAACTTCCATTGTTCACCAAAATTCTACGTAGTTCATAATGCATGATCTTGACTGTAATAGCAAAAGGATAATTATGAGGTGGTAGAACTTACCTTCCTTCAAAAATAATGGGGAAAATAGGTCTTTCACATTTCAAACTGTAAATGCGTTTATGTGAGTCTCTTGCTTTACATGCTTCCTTGAATTATTAGAGTGACTTGACATTGTTTGTCCATCATGAATGGTGTAAATTATCTACATATCTCCTTACAAGAGTTGGTTTTTATCATGGAAAACATGATTAGGAAGGACAAATTCTCTTCAATTAGATGGATTATTTAGCTCCATATTCCCTCTCTTTGGACCTCTATTCATATCAACCAAATCTCCCAAATTTCCTTCACGTAGAAGATGTTTGATTTCCCACCTAATATGTCAACAATCTTTAATCCAATGGCCTGTGTCTTTATAAAAAGTGTAATACTTGTTAGGGTCTTCAAATGGAGCTCTCATAGGTTATGGTGAGTTTACTTGATTGATACGTTTTGTCCATTGTACAACTTCAGTCAATGATACACTCAATGTTAGACCTCTGAAAAAAGACAACACTCTTTCCACGTTCCAGGTCTCTTTTTGGGTGTAAACACTGGTTAGAAACGGGGAGGTTTAGAGTGTCTATTCCTATAAGGTTTCCTCTCTTCTTTCTTTTTAATAGGAAGAGGTTTGTTTAAAGTCTTCTTTAATAAACTTTTTGTTAATTTCAATTCTATTTCCATATTTCAAAACTTATGGGCCTCTTCATAGACCATATCCTGGGATCATTAAGTGTTTTTGGTTAACTCAAATAGAATTGATTCTACATGTAACAATAATGCTCCTTCTTGAAGCACTATTACAGACTAAAAGTCATGTGGAGTCATACCCCAGACCTCGATGAGATGTGATGGTTGGTTAAATTAGACTATTTCTTTATTCGAGATGGAAACGAGGACTGTTCATAATAATAGGAGTGATTTTTTTATTACACATGTTGATTCTATTTGGATATAAAAATCAAGGTCTCAAATGTTAACTATGCACTAGAATTATTTAGGACCCTATAATGGGAGTCAATTGTTTAGAGAATTGCTTATGTGTTAGGGATTCTAGTGAGATGTTAAAAAGAAGATAATACTCAAATCCTTTATTTATCTCATCAATATGGTGTATATAGGTATATAAGACATAGATTTTAATGTTGAATTGATAGGCGCTTTATTTAAGATGTTAGAGTTGACCCAAATATAATAATTTTACAATAAATATCAAATCGCTAAACGTAAGTTGTATGGGATACCCCTTGTACAAACTAATAGAGTAATCACAAGGACCATTACTAGGTCTTACGAAATCGATGTTAATATCTGACTGGTCTTCCTTGTTAGGTCGCGAGGTCTTGTTGCTCAGGTCGCTTGAAATAGAATACATTCAAAGTGCTTTGACCAAGACTAGATCCATTGATTAATCATGTCAGGTCACCATATACAATTGTTAGAGAAATGACACGTCCTCTATATAAGTGATGCATATCATGTCGCTAGGGTCGCGTATTTTTTATCTATAGCATACCAAATAATACTAATACCAATAACCTTGTATAACACATTGTTTTCCCATCAAGAAAGCACTCATGCCAACAGATTTATAAGTAGAAAACCAATCGTTATTAAGGCACATATGGTAAATGCAACCCCAATCAAAAATCCAAACGTATCTCGAAGAATTAATAGATATTGATAGAACAATATCATCATTCTATCTACAACTTAGCTACTTCATTGAGAGTAGAAGATGTTGTGGCAAACTTATCTTGAAGTTTAGAAAATTTTGATTTTCAATGCCCTTTCGAACGAAAATAGTTATATTTATCTTCTTCTTTTTATCTAGATTTACCTCTATCATTACTTGAATCTTTTTCTAGAATTCTACCCATGACAAACAAACCACTACTACTATCATTATTACTTATAAACATATTCTTATTCAACTCTCTAGAATTCAAAGCTGCTCTAACGTCATAAAAAAATGTTTCGCCCATATAACATGGTATTAACAAATTTTTCAAAAGAGAGAGATAAAGAACATAAAAGATCCAACGTCTGATCCTCATCATCAATTTTAACACCAACATTTCTTATATCACAAATAAATTTAATAAATTTATCAAGGTAATCATTCAGAAAAATACCTTCTGACACTTTGAATGTATACAAGTGTTACTTTAAATATAACCAAATAGTCATAGACTTAATTATATACAAACTTTTCAATTAAATCCATAAATTAGTAGCGGACATTTTGAACATTTGGCTTATTAGTAGTAGTATAAATTACTTTTTTGCAACGTATTGTCGTTCAATAGAGATAGAGTTATTTCTTAGAGTAGCCATTGGAGAAGCTTGAAGAAATGATGTTCATAGGTAGTGAATCATCGGCTAAATATAACGGGAATGGAATGATACTTCACACTTTATTAATTGGTAGTACAAATGTATTTATGCAACAATAGTATTATTAACTACTTAAAGAGCTAATGAAAGAATGTAAAAGCTCTTTACTAATGATCAGTTAGCTACTATAAGTATCACTACAATATACACACCCACGTAGTGAACACATGAATCCAATAATATCAACAACCTCAACATCTCTTCTCCAAACTCCTCAAGAATATGTTCACTAGGTATAACCTATTTTAAATATTAGTTATAAACTTTTTCATTACATATTACTAATATATTTATAAATATAATGGTAAAGTATTTGAATATTGTAATAGATATATTGAAAATGATATATTATTTAAATTTTATTTGTATTAATAATAATACTAATTTATGAAATAATTATTTATCATTAAATATGTATCATAAAAGGAAAATATTTTTATATAATTCTATTTAATAAAATGCATCATTTTGATTCTCATAAGTCAAGAAAAGGTTGGGTTTACCACAGGAAAAGAGAAATCATATTATTAATTGGAAGGTGTGATAGTTTATTATAATAAAATAAGGTGATAAGATATAAATCTAATATAGTTGATCCAAACATATCATTTCAATCGACAAAGTCTCTCCCAAAAGTTTGATAATTTGTATTTTGAATAAAAAATGGTAAAAATGGATGTTGAAATTTACAATGTTTTTATGCAAGCTCGGAGGAAAATAATTTTAAATAATTTAAAGTTATCATTGTTTCATTTCGCTTTCAAGAAAAATTGTAACTAGTGGCTGTCCTGGAAAGTATAAATGATGAAATTATTGACTCGTTTGAAGAATTTTAAAGATCATTAGTTATTCTTACTTAGAATATGAGCATAAAGTTGAAGCTTTAAACTTGTAACATTATAATTAGGCCACCTTAAAATTTTCAAATTTTGCAGTAAATATTTAATATTTATTAAAAAAAATGTGCATATCATATTAATATTGTAATAAATATATTTTTAGTATACTAATAGTATTATTACTTTTGTAAGAAAAATATATTAGTAAATGAATAAAATTAAAAAAATAATTTATTTACAAATAATTATATAGAATTATAAAAAAATATTTTTTTATCACTAAATATGTGTCATAAAAATAAAATATTTTTGTATTATGAAAGAATAATGAAAAATATTAATTATTCGTATATTGTTTTATGATCCAAAAGCTCAATCCATCCATGATTAAAAGATTACTTATAGAATAGGATAAAATTTTGAAGACAATCATTTTTTATGTTTTCATGGTAAAATGAGATTTAAAATATCATTAGGAGGTTTATTTTTAATATTTTTAAGTTATTAATACGAGTTTATATTATTAAAATGATTTAATTATCCACTTTTTTTTGCATTTATATTATGATATAAAAATTCATATGATTAAACAATAAATAAAAGGATTATACCTCATTGAATTTACAGCACCTTTGGAGGGATATTGTAAAAATATATATTTTTTAGACTAAAACGATTATTATGCGTTTTAGGAAGTAAAAAAAAAGTGCTTTTAATTATTGTGCACCCATTATTTAAGCACCTTTAGTTAGTTTTTTTTTTTCACGTAAAATATGTGTACATACTATTACAATTAATTTTTTTTTTTGTCAAAGTTTAAATATTTACATTTAAATTTGTCTGAAAATATCCAAACTTATTAGTTGGACAAGGTTATTTTAATAGTTACAAGAATAAACACAATTTTAATAATTTGTTGTAAAATAAAAATAAAAATAATATTTTTAAAACTTATAATTATAAAAATAATATTTTTTATGTTTATCTAGTAACTTTTAACTATTAAAAAAATCTGTCAAATTATTTTATTTTAAACGTTATTTAATTGAATATTATTAAACGATTATTTAGATATATTTAATATTAAACAACTTCTAGTTAAGCTCTATTTAATATTATTAGTGTATTATATTTATTGTTATAAATTTTAATAGTATTATTTTTTATGATTTTTCCTTTTTTACATTTTTTTGTTAAATATTAAATTAATTTTTAATTAAAACTATTACTTATAAAAACACTTGTAATAATAGCTAAAGACACTCTTAAAATATAAGCATAGATATGAAGGGGGATAAATTAGAAATAAAACCTAACGTTTTTTCATTACACAGATGAAATTAATGGCTCTTAATCCTTAAAAATCTAATTGAATTTGTTCAAATCCAACTATATACATTGGAAAACTTTTGTTTCTAGCTAGTTTTTGCCTAGACAAAACCAACCCATTGTGACTTGGATCCTGGCGCTTTTGGGATCATGTGTTGCACTAACTTTCATGCTACTGAATAAACTAAAATGTATCTTAATTGATCCCAAATTTCTAGGCTAATTTAAGCTCAACGCAAGTAGATAGAGTACACACTGACTCACATAGACATAGAAGCATTCAAGAATTTGAAGAAAACTAGTTTTTTTTTCCTTCCATTAATTTCAGAGTAAATATGTTCTTCAATATAAGAAAGCCGATAATATCAATGAGTTATTTTTTTATATAAATGGAGAAGAAAAACCACTAATGTAAATAAAATCTGGAAGTTAATTATATTTTATTAAAATATACAAAAAATTTAGACGTGTAATATATAAATAATATTAAATAGTTTAATGGTGCCAGCAAATATATTTAGCCAAGTAAAAAAGAATTGTTATATATTGCTCTCATGGTTTTGAATAGAAAACGTCTTCTTTATCATGTAATTTAAATTTTCTTTTAATTTCAACGAGGAAAATAAAATTAAAAGAAATAAAAAGAGTTCTTACATTTATAAACGTGACCTTTTAATGCTTTTAATAAAAAGGTCATAAACTACTCCAATTCACATTTACATCTTAAATTGAGAATGACAATTGCAAAAAACTACTTTTTTAAACCGGGGTAAATATTATGTTATGTTACTTATTCTAAATATTTGTAATTCTTTTAATAAGAATTCTATTTATTATAAATACCACTAAATTGTGATTTTTGAGAAAATATCAAACTATGATTACATGTTATTAATTAATCTCTTTTATTAAAAAATATTTTAAATCTAAAAGATTAAAATCTATACAATTTAGAGTTTTATTTTAATTATAATGCGTATCTTGATCTATAACAATAAAATTATAAAATTATTTTAGAACTTTATCTTATCCTGAGGTGAATTTTTACGTGAATTGCACCCTCTTATTTATTGTATATAAAATTTTTGGTATAATATTTATAAAATTATTGATAAATTCATATATAAAATAAAACAATATCTTATTATATTTTAAAATTTTGATTTTTATCACTTAAAAACTCATTATAAATTCAATAATTTAAACATATTAAATTCAAATAAAATATATATAGTATTTTTATTCAATAAAAAATAAACAATAATTAAAAAATAAGTAGTCTAATTAGATTACGGTCATTTAAACTCGTTTAATATCGAACGAAATTCAATTATATCACATTCAATTTTATGTAATTTCTCAACATTTTTTAATTAATAATTAAAAGAACTTTTACTACAAAGAAAAATATTGGGCACGTTTAGAACCATTTATCCTTTTGGTTAAAAGTACTTTTAAACAAATCAAAGTATTTTCAAATATGTTTAACGATCTTTATTTGTGTTTTTAAAAAAAGTAAGGTTCGTTCGGATTTGTTTCTCCTTTTGGTTGAAATGATTTATAATTACCCTAAGTATTTCTTAAGGTGTTTGGGAATCTTCAAAAGAGGCACAAAAGAGGCACAAAAGAGGCACTTCCAAAATTTTGAAAAATATTATTAATATTTTTAATAAAATAAGTAATATTTATTTTTGAAATAAGTAGTTTTGAATCTATGTTTTCTTCCAAAAATAACTATTGAATTATCACTTAAAATCACTTCTAACATTTTCATTTCAAATATCTTAATGTTTATCTTAAAAATGTTTTTTATTAAACAACTTTATTTTAGAAAACTTATAAGATAAGCGTGAAAAATTACCCAAATCTCCTCAAAAGTAAGGTTTATCATAACATGAGAAGTCTTATCTTGGAGTGATTTTGTTAAAAAAAAATCGTAGTAAGATATGTGTTTGATTTGGGAAGGCATTTGTCAGTGTAAGAAAACTTATCACTGGCATCTAATGTCGTAGTAAAGCTTACCATAACAAGACAATGTATTATCACAATAGTGGTAAGTTTTACCTTATAGTGATTATGATAAAAAAAATTATGGTAAGACATTTATTTGATATAAGAATATATTAGTTCAATGTGAGAAGTCTTATCACTGGCATCTAATGTCATGGTAAAACTTACCAAGATAAGATAATGTCTTATTACAATATTGATAACCCTTACATTGAAAATAATTTTAATAAAAAATAAAATATAATCTAAATACCCTACTAATTTGATAAATCACTATGATAAACACATTTAAATGGATCTTAATTGATTATTACCTTTAAAATAACCAATATTAAATATTTGTATGCTCATATCCTTAAATAATTACTTAATTACAACTTAAAATTAATCATAATATTTTCATAACAAAACACCTGAAAACTTAATTATCTTAAAATCACTTTTTATCAAAAAATAATTATATTAATTACTTGTAATAAAAACATATCCAAGCCTATTGTTTACATCATATATATTTATAATTATTTATTGAATTCATCTAAAATAAATTAATAATATTTAATGTAATAATTAAATATTTAATATTATATTTAGTATTTAAAATCATAGAGATTAATTGAAAACCTTAGTCACTTTTATTCCTCTTCTTTTTTAAGAAGTCTTTAAGAAGTTGATTTTCTTTAATAAATTTTGTTTATATTTATCTCTTTCGTATTAGTTATTTTAAATAAAAATATATATTTATATTATTTCTTTACCTAAATCTAATTCTAGGTTATTTTTTCATATATGTATTTATCTGTGATAATCTATATCATGTTTATACATGTAAAGTTTGTGTTTTCTTGTCAATCTAAATCCTTATTTAGATTCTTATTATCGAAGATCATAAAGATTATAATATAGTATCAAGATTTTATTTTTTTTAAAGAATGACGAATATACCAGTTGGAGTAATCGTACAGTAAATTGAAGAACCTTACAATAGGGTTAAAAATAAAAGCTCAAGATTTTCTCTATGCGTTTAAAAAGATTTTTAGTTTTGATTTAACAATTTTAATTATTGATGTATTTAGATTAATTTTTAATGAAATTCTATTTTAAAAAAATATTTAAATTATGTTTATTATTTATTTATTTAGATTATTTTTTAAGATTTTCATAAATTGCTGATGGCGATAGTTTTTTTATTTTGGTTAGGAGAGTTCCTAATACGGACCGTCATTGTTCGATAAAATAAAAGCAAACCCTGGTGGTGTATCTATAGTCGGCTTTGCCGCTTCATAGCTTCACCATCGAGTAACGAAAAAGGATTTCATCTCCAAGTTTAATTCAAATGTAACTAGCTTCTTTTTGGGTGTGAAATAGTATCAAATCAAAATATCTTTTTTATTATCTCTCTATTTCACTCATCTGTTTTATTCTTCTAATCTCATTATTCATCAGGATATATATTAAATAAAATTTATCAACGGTGTTTCAACTATTTTGGACCCTCATTTATAGTACTGCATGTTTTATTTTTCCTTTTCTTTATTTACATTTTAATTGTATTATTATTAAAAGGTAAACACATAAGAATATATATTCATTTTCATATTCATTTTTATGTTGTGAAGATTCAGAGTCAATGTGTAAGAAGGTATACATAATTAAATTATTTGGATTCTATACCATTATAATGTGGATCTTTAAACCTTTTTCTGAGTCTTGAAGGAAACAAAAATTACATTCTTTTCCATATTATTAACTGGGAATAAGAAAATGAAGTGTATATGAATTACAACTATGTATATATATATATAGATAATTTCTTGGTAATATCTTTCCCATTCTAATATACTATACATAACTCTACAGTCGAACATCTTATATAGAAAATACAAGAAAAATGAAAAATAAGAATATAAATATATATGTCACAGGATCAGCGACTCTAAATATTTACACGATTTTTTATATCCTATTATCTCAAGGTACAGAAAAGAAAATTACTTATTTAAATATAAACCGTTGAGATAAATAAGTATAAAAATTGTATGTAATATTTTGTTGCCATCGATCCTAGTGTATATAATTAACTTTCTCGTGTTGATCTAGAGAAAGTATCATCATCATCACTAAGAAAATCAAATGGACTCCAATTACCTGTAGTTAACAAGTTTCGATCTTGATCATGAGCGTGATCTGAATTCAATCCAAGTAGAACTTGATCATGTGTTGTAATTTGCATAGAATTAGGATCAGGACTAACCATCAAGTTATTATGATTAGAATTATTAGACCACAAAACCTCTTTATCATAATTATGATTAGAATTAGCTATTTCATGACCTGGCAATGGTGGCAATCCAGCAAAATCATCAAGACCGTCAATTTGATTATGATCAACTACTCTGTTTTGATCATCATGATCATCTAATCCACAAAAGAACGTATTTTGTTGAAGATGATGATCAGAATTAAGACTAGTACTACTTTGGCATCCAAACAATACTCCAATATTTTCTTGAGGTAATTGATGAAGATTGTTCACATGACCCTTCAAGCTCAAAAGCTCTAAAGATGGATCATATTGAGATCCATTACCATTATTAATGTCATTTGAAGGCTTTTGATTCAAGAAATTTGCATAAACAAGAGCAAGATCAATATGTGAATTTTGTGACCCATTAGGCATTACAGTGGAATGATCAGCTAAGAAATTATTATTCCCAATTGGGTTAATAATATTATTGGTAGAAAATAACTCATAATTACCCAAATTAGTACCACTAGTACTGATCTTGGCTTGATGACCATTGTGAATTTGATCATGATGATTATAATGATGATCTAAATTTAATGTTGTTGTTGATGATGATGATAATAATCTCAATGACTTAGCTCTTCTGTTCTTTCTACATCCACCTCCAATAGGAACATTCCTCAATGAGCCTCCTTTAGTCCAATACCTTCTACAACCTTTGCAGAAATATCTTGGTTGTGATAAGCTATAGTTGTTGTAGTAACAAAACTTTGTATTTGAGCATCCACACCTTGGACAATTTGGTGATATTTCTACATTTGGTTTCCATATTCCTCTCTCATCCATCACCAATTGTGGTACATGCATAGACTACTACTACATCGAAAAATCCCTTTAGTTCTCTCTCTTACAGTTTCTATAGCACTTGGTTTGGAGAGAGAGAGAGAGAGATTGAGTTCAGTAGGGAGATAATGTAACAGTGACAAATGGGTTATATGGGGTTTTAAAAAAGAATCAAGTTCTCATGTTGCATTCTTCCACCAGTAATGAAAATTCATTTTTTTATATATACAATTCATTTTGATATCACGTAATACGCACTATTAATGTTCTAAATTATATAAAGTAATTCGAACTCACATCCAAGAAGGTATGAGACCCAACCTTTACTATAAAACTACTGGAGTGGAGTGATGTGCCTACAAAATTGACAATTTGTGTGATAATTTAATTGGTTATTCATGTTTGGTGATATACTAAAAAAATTAAATCTTTAAGTTGTTTTTATATGAACTAGTTATTTAAATAAATTTATTTTTAATCCTCTTTTAAAAATATATATTGTATTTTTTAATACGTGAAAAACGTATGTATTTACGTTATATATAAAAAAAATATGTGCAAGAATGAAATTAAAAATAAAACTTTTTGTAAATAGGTTATGATATGCAATTAAATTAATAAATTAAAAAGTTATAAAAAAAATTCATAATAATAGTGAAATATGTATGCACATGAAGTAGAAATTTTGTTCCGATGTGTATAAGTGGTATGCATTAACAATAGTGTATTAAGTTCTTGGAAATGGGTAATTTAGTAAACTCATGCGTGCACATGATCATGAGTGTAGATTGAGCAAATTGATGAGCGTGGGGGTTCCGGTACCATTAAGGACGACGGGAAGGTGGGTCACAGCACCCGGAGGCTAATAAAATGTGTCCGTGTTTCAGTACACGTGGCAAAATTTAATTGGTGAGGATGAGGGTTATCGAGGAAGCAAAAGCCTCGATATCTAAGTTGAAGTTTCTTTGAAAAGCAGACAACTTAGATTGAATTAAATTCTTAATAATATAATTTGACAAACCCAATTAGTTCTTGATAGCTTCTCATTTCTCAGTACTCCAAATCCCATAGATGTTATGTCCTCCTTGCAAGTTAATGGGTTTTTTTTTTCTGGTTCTTGATCAATTCAATGCTGTATATGACCTTTTATGATCTACACTTAAATGTTAAATTTTTATTGATTTATTAATTTGAATTTTGATATTAAATTATGTATTAATCAAAAATATTTATAAATTATGTGTGAATTAATAACAATCCATCCTAATAATTAAAAATTTATTAGAAAATTATTATTGATAAAAATAACATTTAATTATAATTATTTAGACAAAATTATTAATAGATTGATTTACTCTCATATACTAACAAAGAGATTTGTGTAATGGAATTCAGCTTTATAAATCAATAATTATTATTATATTCAAAGCCAAATGGATAATTATAAAGGAACACACTTATTTCCTCCTCTCAAGACCGACGCGACAATTTTAAAATTAAAACAATAATTTTTAAAAATAATACATTTATTAACTTTTATATATTTGAAGAAAAAAAAATCATATCATCATATATCTCACTCCCAGTTAACTTTTATTTATTTTATTAAAAAAATGAGACTTTAATATATTTTTAAAAAAATCTACAAAGCATTATCATTTAATTTAAGAATAATATAGCTAATACTTAGAAGCAAATGCGATTTTAAATGATGATGGATCAATTTTCACATATAATAGTCAAATATGAATATATTCAAATGAGTTCATTGGCGAATTCTCTGACTTGGGTGTAACAATTTGAAATTGAGCTATGAAAATCCAACACTTGGTCATACACTTACCTTTGAAAAAGTTGGGCCTCAAAAATATCTTGGCAAATGGTATATAAAGAATCAATGCATACTAAGAATATTGGTGGTTGAGGAAGTTGCATAAGTCATGAGAGGAAATGTAGAATTTTTTAAGGTAATATGTCAGAGAAATTTATGTTTATTCATAAAAAGAATGAGTAAACATTACAATTTATTTATTTTTCCTTCCTCTTTTGCTACTGGAGTAAACATTACCAAGGTTAGCCATGATGTTTGTTTTTTTTTTATCTCTCTCTAATAATTAATTTTTATATATTTATAAGTGTAATTCTTTTAAACAACTCCATCTTTAATTTCTTTATTTTATTTTAAAAACTTATAAAATTCAATAAATGTAATTTATTTTTAAAATATTATTTTATCTTAAAATTATTAATGGGTATATATGGATACGAGGGAAAATAAAGTCATAATTCTAAATTTAACGATGAGTATTGACGTGAAAAAGAGAGATACATCTCAACTTAGTTCAACTAAGGTTAATTCAATAAGTTGATGAGTTTAAAAAGTATAATGCCTTTAATTCATGAGCGAATTTGCGTCCTAAATAGCTTGTAAAATATGTGAATAATTAAAATTAGTTTCAAAACATTATGTTAGTTATAAATATTATGTATATATATAATATATGTATATGATTTATATAATTTAGAGAGTGTATATAAACTTACAGTGAACATTTTATACACATAAAACATATTAATTTGAGATCAATTCAATTATATATAAATTAACATATTATTATGAGATTTTAAATCCTCTTAAGTAGCTCATTGATTTCAAATGATAACATTTTTATAATATCATTATAAAAACATGTATTTAAATTATATCATTTTTATTTTTTGTTTATTTTATATAAATCCAATCAAAATATAATATTTATATTAATATTTTTGTTCTTAAATAAATTTATAAATATTTTTTTTTTTTAATTTTATTTTTCATAAATATAATGAGTGAGTTATTTTACCTAATTTATTTAAAAGTAATTTGAATCGAACTCAACTCACAAAATTTAAATGAGTTTAGCTACTAATTTGACAATTCTAGGTATTACTTTTTTCGTTAATATTTGATGATTAATCAAATAAATATTAATTTTGTAATATTAAGAGTGTTATTGACACTCTTTTTTCATTAATTGTTTCTATATCATATTTAATGTTAAAAAAATTATTCTTTTGTTAAAAGGAAAACCCATGAACAACGGATCCAATAAATCAGTTAAATTATAATCTACTTGCTGATTTAATTTTAACTTTAAAAATTAAAAAAAATACTTGTAATAATAAATTTAATTGATATAGAATAAATATTTTGAACACAAAAGGAGTATTTTATCAATTTGAAAAATTAGCTTTAATTATGATGTGAAAACAACGAAAAGGGTGTTGTAATAACCCCATTCCACACTTACTGTATTTTAATGTTATTTTTACCACCTTGTAAAATTAAATGATTAATTAATTTTAATTTCTCAATAATTTAAAGATAATTTTTTTAGTTTATTGGCATCTATTTCTCAAATTTATCATCTTCCAAAAATATTAAAGACATTAAAAGTTAGACTCAAGGAACAAATGTTATTACACTATATACAAAACATTAATTGAAAATAATGTAATTAATAGCTCTGTTAAATTGTGTGGCAATAAATATATAACACAAAAATAAAATACTTAATTACATAATTAGTTTTTAAACTTTATTTCAAAAAACAATTTATAATAGTACATCTTAATTTTCAAAATTTCAAAATAATGAAATATATTCGTTAAATTTTAAAGACAATTGACTAAATAATGTAAAAAGTGAAATTTTAAGACGATAATATGTACTGTGATAGTGCAATTTAAATATATTTTTTTAATTTTGACAAATTATATTAAATTTAACGAATGTAACATTAAAAAATTTAATTATTAATAGTTCATTAGACAATTGGAGCTCTATGTGACGTACAACTTTTTCAATACAAAATTACAAACTATAAGCATGGATCTCTTGTGATCGTGAAATTAGTATAAAATATAACATATAATAGGGTTGCATCAAGGATGTTTTTATTTGAAAAAAATAATAAATAATATTAATAGAAAAATGAAAAATATGAAAATATGAAAATACAACTAGCATGTTCACGGGTGAAAGTGAAATTTCTTAAAGAGGAATGTCTCTTAGGTAACTATGTTAATTAATATTTTAAATTAGAGTGTTATATACATTTATATTATTTATATTAATATTTAAAAAATAATTTTTTTATTTTTATAATTATTTAATCATTAATCATATTATAATTAATATAAATATAAATTAAATCATCCAACGTTATTATTTTAAATTATAATAGTTATAAACGCATATAAGTAACTTAGAAAAGGATCTCTTGGATCATGGGCTTCTCGGATCTGCAGCTTTGCGATCCATAAAAATTGAATAAATATAGTTGTTGCGGGAAGAAATTATTCGTTAGGGACATAGCAAGTATGATGCGGTACTCTATTAATTGTATATTTATTTGGTGTAATTTAAAAAAAAAAGTGTAATACTTTGGATAATTATCACAATTTTTATTTTATTTTTAGGTTTTATCATATACATATTTCGAACTTTTTAAAATGTTATAGATATTTTTAATTCAAAGATGTAAAGTTTTTTAATTAAGGACAATTCAAGTGGATCATTATCTTATAATTCGTTCAATATTATTACGTTATTTTATTATTATTATAAATTTTAAATATATTATTTTTTTATATTTTTAAATAATATTTATTATTCTTAATGTATATTAATTATTAATCATATTACTTAATTTCTTTATCAAATATTAAATATTTATATTTTTAAAATAATTATATTAATATTTATATTTTTAAAATAATTATATTAATATTATATTTTGTCAATTTAAACTGCCATATCATTGCTTATTTAAGCATTCAATAATTTCTCCTCAATCTAAATTATGATTATTCATATTTGGCAAGCTAGCTCCACAGGTTATCAATTGGACGCATGGAGCTATTTTAGTAGGCAAAATGAATAGACGTACGTAATTACTTAATATAACACTTTTTTTGTTTTTTTTAATGTAATACACATTTTTTTATTATTCAAATTAGACAAATAATTGTTTATTTTGGTAAGATTCGTTCCGACTGTTTTAATTCTCATAATCTCAGTTCTCTTGCTAAAATCTAACCCTTCAATAGAATAAAACAATAACGTCGAAAATTTTAAGTGATTCATCATTTAATTTCGATTAAGATCACAGAATAAATTTTAAAAAATATTTCTTTTATTAATAAAATTAATAGGTACAAAATAAGAGACAATACAAAAAATTAAAATAAATCTAAAATAATGTCACACAAATGTTTCGCAAACTCACTATTTTGTCACTCCCCTTTTAGAAAAATATTGAGATATTTTTTTATATTTTTCTAAGATATTCTCTCCCACTTTCTTACACACAACACTATTTTTCTTTGAAGGAAATTTGTATCTTTGGCGGAAATTTGTATCTTTGGCTTTGTTTTGTTTCTCTTCTTGTTTTGGTGTGTGGATGTATCTCTAAGGTAAAGACATTACCTATTTATAGGAAAAATTGTCTATCAATATTAGATGCATTTATCAAATGTACGTGTACTTAACATTTATGGTTGCACCTAACATTTGTGGTTACACCTAATATTTTTTATTTCTTTCTCTTTCATGTAAGAGGGACCTATAAATCTCCCCCTCACGACTACAAAGAGGGCTCCACCAATCCAACAGCTACACGACAGTATTCAAAATTCTGTCTTGGGAGAATTTTTGTCAACATGTATGATCCATTTTCTTCTGTATGGATTTTCTCAAGCTGTAATAGTTTCTTCTTCATTACATCACTAATGATATCTCACATCAATATGTTTTTATCTCGAATTAAAGGAAACATTCTTTCCAAGATGGATAGCACTCTGACTATCACAAGATAATTGATAACTGTCTTGTTGTAACCTAAGTTCTTTCAAAAACTTTTTCATCCATAACAACTCTTTACATGCTTCTGTTGCTGCTATAAACTCTACTTCTGTAGTGGATAATGCAACACATTTTTGTAACTTTGAATTCCACTACAAATGTAATCAGGTAACCTGAAGTGGATTTTCTGGAATCTACATCGCCAGCCATATCTGCATCTGTGTATCCAACTACCATAGGTTTATCATTTCTAAAACATAGGCATATTTTGGAAGAATCTCAAAGATACTCATTGGAGCCCAATGTTCCTTTCCAGGATTTAAAAAGAATCTACTCACAATTCCAACTACATAAGCGATATCTGGCCGTGTAAAAACCATGGCATATATCAAACTTTCAACTGCTGAAGTATATGAAAACATTTTCCATCTTTTCCTTCTCTTTGTCTGTAGAAGGGCTCTGCTTAGAACTTAGCTTAAAGTGATTAGCAAAATGACAACTAATCGTTTTAGCCTTGTCAATATGAAATCTCTCGCTTTAGCCTTGTCCATATGAAATCTCTGAAGTACTTTCTCAATTTACTTCTCCCGTGACAACCATAATTTCTTGGCACATCTGTCTCTTATAATACTCATGCCAAGAATCTACTTTGCTGGCCCTAAGTCTTTCATGGAAAAAGACTTACTCAATTATTTTTTCAAGTTGTTGATTCTGGAAATATTTCGGCCAACAATCAACATATCCACATAGAGCAAAAGAATAATGAAATCATCATTAGAGAATTTGTGCACAAAAATACAATGGTCTGAAGTAGTCTTTTTATAGCCTTGCTCCCCGTTAACATACTCAAACTTTTTGTACCATTATCTCGGTGCCTGTTTTAAACCGTAGAGGATTTTCTTTAATTTGCACACATGATCTTCTTTTTCCTTTTGCTTAAAACCCTCTCGTTACTCCATGTATATCTCTTCTTCCAAGTCACCATGTAGAAAGATAATTTTGACATCCATTTGCTCAACTTCCAAGTCTAAACTTGTTGCTAACCCCAGCACAGTACAAATGGATGCCATTTTCACAACTGGAGATAAAATCTTATCAAAGTCAACTTCTTTTCTTTGGCCAAATCCCTTGACAACTAGTCTGGCTTTATATCGTAGACTAGAACTATGTCCTTCATGATTCACCCTGAACACCCATTTATTTTTCAAAGCCTTTTTCCCTTTGGGCAGCTTCATCAGCTCAAAAGTTTTGTTCTCATGCAAGGACTTCATCTCATCTTGCATGGCTTCGATCCATTTTTGTTTGGATTCTTCATCTATGGCTTCTTCATAACTCTCAAGTTCTCTCCCATTAGTGAATGTTACATACTCATATAGAGGATATAAAGTAGAGGGTCATCTCACTCTATCACTTCTTCTCAGTGGAATAAGAGAAGTTGTAGGTGTTGGTACTAGATAATGAACATCATAATTTCCTTTATCTTCAGAACCAACTTCTATGGGAGCATCATCTTCATCATGTCGATAAACTTGGTCTTCATCTCCAACTTGTCTTAGCGCTGATATTGGAGGAATTAATTCCAAATTTGATAAGTCACCATTGGAATTAGGAACATCTTTCTTCATTTTGATAGTATCTTCAATGGTCTCATCTTCAACAAATACAACATCATTGCTCCTGACAAGTTTCTTTGCAACAAGATCGTAAAATCTATAGCCGAATTGATCTTGACTATAGCCAATAAAAATACATTGTCTTATTTTGGCATCAACTTTGGATCTCTCATCCTTCTGGATGTGAACAAATGCTTTGCAACCAAACACTCACAGATGATCATAGGAAACATCCTTTCCTGACCACATTTTATCTGGAACATCCATCTTAAGAGGAGTATAGGGTGAAAGATTCAACACATGTGCAACTTTGAGTATGGTTTCACCCCAGAAAATTTTAGGCAACTTTGCATATGAGATTAGACATCTAGCTCTCTCCATCAAAGTTATATTCGTCCTCTTAGCTAAGCCATTCAACTACGGTGTCTTAGGAGGTATCATCTGATGCCGAATACCATATTTTTTGCAATAAGCATGAAAAGGTCCTGTTTATTCTCCATCATTGTCTATTCGGATGCATTTCAGCTTCTTCCCAGTCTATCTATCAATTGAGGCATGAAATTCTTTGAAGACATCTAGCACCTGATCTTTTTTCTTCAGAAGATATACCCACGTCTTCCTTAAATGATCATCAATGAAGGTCCTAAAGTATTGACCACCACTAAGTGACTTTGGCATTGGTCCACATAAATTTGAATGAATCATATCTAAAGTATTATTCATTATGGAAGGAGGAGAACTCTTGAAAGCAACTCTGTTTTGCTTCCCTGCTAGACAATGAACACATTTCTCCAAATGTACTTCATTCATTCCAGGAAGTATCTTCTTTTTGGCTAGACTTGTCATACCTTTTTCACCTATGTGACTAAGTCTCTCATGCCATAACTCAACTGCACTTTCTTTCTCTATGTCATTTATTGTGTCGGTGGAGAGCTTCGCTTGCATTATATACAAAGTTTTATGCTTCTCACCTCTAGCCACTACTAAGGAGCCTTTTGTAAGTTTTCATTTGTCATAAATGAAGGAGCTACAATATCCTTCATTTGCAAGTTTGTGCACAGAGATCAAATTCAGGCACATATCTAGAATATGCCTAACATCCTTCAGAAATAGTCTGGTTTTGTTCTCTGTTTCTAAGCAAACATCTCATCTACCTATAACCTTTAATGGGCCTTCATTTCTCATTCTAACAACACCAAAACTTCTAGGTGTGTATGATGAGAAAAATTCTCTACGCGATATAGCGTGAACTGTAGCACCACTATCAATCACCCAGTTGGTCTTGTGTGATGCAAGATTAACAAAATCTTTATTATAAACGATATTGAACTCGTCTATGGTATTTGTTTGCTCATAATCACTATTGTCGCCTTTCTTCACTACTTTTCCTATGTTCGTTTCCTGTCCCTTCTTGAACATTCAACAAAATTTCTTGATGTGGCCCTTCCTCTTACAGTGATGGCATTCAACATTGACAAATTTGTTTGATTTTTCTTTGCTCTTGCTTCTGGGTTTTTGTTCTCTGTACTGTCTCCTTCCTTTGGACTCTGTGATAAGGGCTTGTGTTTATGAATCTCTCTCTCTGTTCTGTTTCTCATATAACAACATGACTTCTACAACAACTTCAAACTCCATCTTGTTTTTTGCATAAGTTAAAGTTGTTGTGATATGATTATATGATGAGAGTAGTGATGCCAACAACATCACAGCTTTCTCTTCATCGCCAAAACTCACATTAAATCTTGCTAAGTGAGAAAGCTTGTTGTTGAAATTGTTAACATATTGCATCATGCTGAAATTATTTTCCTTCCTCATTTGATATAGGTCCTTTCACAAATAAAATTTATTGGCAAGGTTCTTTGACGGATTGTACTAGCTACAATCTCATAAATTTTCTCCTTTTATTCCTCAGTGACGATTGTTTCCTTCTTTTCTTTCCCCAGCAACACCTTATGAACCTTCTATTGAATGAGAATATCCTTCATCATCCTTTATCACAGAGAAATTATTATTGTCATTAAATTTCTCAATATCTACCTTCTGGTTTGACATTTTTTTTCTCGTTATGTTTATTTTTCTACAAATAAATATGTCTTAGGCCTAATAATTTTTTTCCTAATATGACAGATCAGTCTATGCTGCAACCACAGAGCATATTAAGAATTTTACTAAATAAGCTCTGATAACAGTTGTTAGGCACAGTAAGTAAAAATAAAATAAATTTAACATAGTAAAATAATGACACCGACAATTTAAAGTGGTTTACCCTTTAATTTGGGTTAAATCTACGGGACAAACTCCGAAAAATATTTCTTTAATTAATAAAACTAATGGGTACAAAGTGATAGGTAATACAACAAATTGAGATAAACCCAAAATAGTGTCACACAAGTGTTTCCTAAACTCATTATTATGTCACTCTCCTTTTTGAAAAATATCTCAATATTTTTCTTCAAAGGAAATTGTTCCTTTGGTTTTGCTTTACTTTGCTTCTCTTCTTGTTTTGGTGTGTTGATGTATCTCTAAGGTAAAGACATTGCTTATTTATAAGCAAAATTGTCTATAAATATGATATACACTTGTCAAATATAATTACACCTAACATTTATGGTTGTACCTAATATTTTTTCTTTTCTTCTTTTTCCATGTAGGAAAGACCTACATAAATCACATTTAAAATGTTTCATTTCAATGATTTATTAAATTTTAACTTCATATATTAAGGGTTTGTATAGTTTTTAGATTAAAAATCATCCTCATATTAATTAAAGTTACTTGAAATTTGGTATGCATGTAACATTGTAATTCCGATGGGAGAAACATGCTCCTACAAAGGATAATCGAGTTATTATTAATTAAATTTGAAGTTATATAGATATTGTAATTTTAAAAAAATTTAGTTAAAGAAATACAAAACATCATATAATAAAATTATATTGAATACAAAATATACTAAAAATTATATTTTTTAATATACATAAGTGACATAACATGTTTTAATAAAATTATTTTCCAAATATAATATTTTTTGATTGACTTATTTTTAAAATATCATATGATAATTATTTCCCTCCAAAACATCCCCTCCTCGTATTCTACCAACCACTACTCTCTTCATTTCTTATCATCTCTACAATTTTTTCTCATTTTCAAAATTTTCTTTCATAAATTATTTTTCTCTCATATCCAATATCTCTTTTTTAATTTTTCTCTTTTATGTTGTATGTTTTTTTAACTTCAACTTCAAAATTTGAGTTTTTTTAAAAGATTTGGGTTTAATTATTTATTTTTTTAATAATTTTATTCAATCAAAAATAAAATTAACTAATTTTCCAATATTTCAAAAATATCCTTATACGTTTTAAGTATATAGATTTTATGATATTTTATATTTATATAAATCTATAATTAAATTAATATACTATATTCATTTAAGTAAATAATTTGAGTATTAAAGTATAATTTTTTAAATAAAAGATATTTAAAAAAAATCACATGAATTATTTATATTAAATAATGAAGGGTTTTTTATTATAATTAACGTGAAATAATTTAACTCCGTTCAATAAAAAAATCTATTACAATATATGAAATTTATGTAGATTTTTAACCTATACAAATGTCAATTTGGTGAGTTTTTAAAACATATACTAAATCTTATTTCTTCTTAAAAAAAAATTTGAGCTATAAATAAATAAACAACATGCTTAAAAATAATTTAAATGTGTTATAATATTAACACACAAACACACAAAATATGAACAAACCCATCACCCGCACGTACAACACACAACACCCTTATCCAGTCATTTCCCTCACTTTTTCTCCCTTTCTCCTTTCATCCTACGCAACCTTTATCAGATTAAGGCTCCAGCTGCATATGTTAGTTACATACAGCCAGAGACCTTACACCAACAATCTGGAACTATTACAGTGAAAATTAAAAAGAAAAGAAAAAAAGAAAAAATATACAAAACATAGGTCTTATAACAATGCTTTTATTCTTACAAAGTCAGAGACAGTGACACAGACAGTAAGTTCTACATTAGACCACTCCAGAGGCTATATTTCTAGATACCAAAGTCCAAACTACACGACAACATTCATAACATAACAAGTTCAAGTCACAAGCACACAGCAGAGTTTTCCCCCACTTATTTAACTTATGGGACACAGTGATCCACACAAGGTCTACATTTAATTTACAGTAAATGCATTTAAGGTAGCCATGAGACAACCTAAAAATGCAAATGAGCCAAGAATGAGTTGCCTTTAACCAAATGGGTGGTGGGACAATCCTCAATACCGAAACCCTATGCAATAACCATGGCTGGATATGGCAACAGAGCTTATCCCATTGGTATAAATCAAGGATAAGGTCAATGCGATCACACAACATTCACCCTATCCCTTTCTTTGCTATCAGACTTTGAGGTTGCAACAACTATCAGCTGCTGCAACCCATGTCGGCATAATCATGCCACGAGGACCGCCTATCATGTCTGATAGAGCATGAGCAGAAGGTCCAAGATTGATAGCAAAGTGATGATCAAGTTCTCCCCTCGAGAACATACTAGTCACCTCAGAACCTGAAATGATTGAACTGCTACAATTTGCTTCCTTTGATGAGTTTAAAATTCCACTTTCGGATTGCAACAGTTCAGAACTCAGAGAACCAGAATGCTGAAGCAGTTGTCTATCTCCAACTTTGTTTAATTCATTTCCACTTTTGCCAATGTCATTCATTTTCTTTGTATTCAGAAAACGACCTCCACATCCTCTTGGTCGACGCATTGCATGAAGGTGGCGCGACCGATGCATATATGGCTGCAAAACATAGAGCTTTGATCAGTTTATTGGAGGTTTAGACTAATATTGTTGAACTATTTTAGTGTATTAGCATTTGATATGTAAATCTAAAAATTTAAATTTACTTTTGAAAATTTATCAAGTACTTTTAGGTCACGTAGCTAAAAATTGTGGCATGAAACGGGAATGAGAGTGTCTTAAGATAATGAACACTTGAGCTACCAAATCAACATAGCATACCCTACGAGGTTTTGACATTCTATTTCCAAGAACTGCTGCCTTTGCACGGGACTGCCGGCGCCTGATGATTCCATGGTATTGCTTAGGGTTGACATATACCGGTCCATCATCTAGTGGTAGCATAATGCGTCCCTGATGCATTTCAAATAGTAAGGGTGTGAATAAACTCATCCCATCAGACAACAAATAATTGTAAACAGAAAATATAAAAAGCCAATTGCAACAAATTAAGTGCTTGAAGAGCAAATTGAAGAAAGAGATTGGAATAAAGATATGCTGCATAACCTTCATACACTACCGATATTTATTTGAAATATTACACAATCAACAAATGAATAAAATATAGCAGATTTGTGCAGCATTGTTCTCTAAAATATATTATAACAAAATTGCAAATTACTAGTTCTAAATTATCATTTCAAAATTTTTTCTTCCTTGTCAATTTGTTCAGAAGTATAAGCCTTTAAGATCGGTAATTCTTGGTACTAAACAAGCTAGTAGAGATGGAGAACAAACCGAAATGTGAGATCCATAAGATAGGACTCCATAGCATTGATCCACATGTGGATATTTTGCACAAATCTGCAAATTCAGTACATAAAACAATCAATGAAATTATGATGGAAAAAAGTTCACTTCGAGGAAGACGGAATTTTCACGTAATAAAATTCTGACCATAGGCTGACCAAAGCCAAGCTCAAATCGAGGACGACAATCTAGCATAGGTGTGGTTGTTTGATGCTTCTGTCCATCCCCTGAAAATTGGCATTCATGAGAATGAGAAAGAGATTGGCTAATTAACTATAGAAAAAATGAAAGAGAACATGTAGAAAAACATCCAATATAGACTAAATTCTCTGCAGAAGGATACCCAAATTTCCCCTCTAAGTTGCTATATTACCCTCTTTTAGGACATGGAGTGTCATAAATATTTGAAAATGATTTGGTGGTCGGACACGCCCATTTTTGTTAATTTTCTGTAAGTGTCGCTTGGACATGGTAGCCAAGTTGTAGACTGGTTTCAAGCTCAATACCAAGTCAAATTAAGCCTTTAAACCTTGTTATATGATAAACACTCTACCCCATATATGGAACTTAATCCAAAGTTGTTTGCCAAAATACACCCTAGTACTCAAAAATATTGAACTGTTCTGGTAACAATTCTACTCATTTTTTAAGGGTTTGTTTGGATGCAAAACACTTTTGATAAAAGTGGTTTAAGAGCTTTTATCAAAAGTAACGGAACTTACTTTTGGAAAAAGCACTTCTAGAGATTTAAATGTGGCCCCCACAGACATTAGAAACTCTTTTATTTCCCAACCAAAACAATAAAATAGTACTTTTCAAAGCACTATCCAATAATCCAAACTCATACTAATTCCCTGAAATAGACTCCCACGTATGCTTTAGCACTCCACATTATTTGATAAGTAAACAAAACTTCTGAAGAAAAACAGCATTATTGGACAAAAAATCTTAAAGTTCCCTTTTTTTCTTTTTAATGAAAATAAGTTTTTCACGTTCCATTACCTATTATTCTAAAGTGATTCTAACTCTATATGGCCTAACTCCATTTGTTTACATAACTTTACTAGCTCTCAAGAATAAAATTATAATATCAAGTATCAAATATATATTGGGATACAGTAGTTAAAAATAAAATAAATTCAACAGAATAAAATAATTATACTGATAATTTGACGTGATTTATGCTTTAATTTAGGCTACGTTTACGGGACAAACTTCGAAAAATATATTTTTTACTTATAAAATTAATAGGTACAAAGTGAGAGATAATACAACAAATTGAGATAAACCTAAAATAATATCATACAAATGTTTTTCAAACTCACTATTTTGTCACTCCTTTTTTAAAAAAAATATCTCAAATATTTTTCTAAAATATCTTCTATCACCTTCTCACACACAACACTATTTTTCACCAAAAAAATTGTTCTTTTGACTTTGTCTTGCTTCTCTTCTTTTTGGTGTGTCTTTCTAAGGTAAAAATATTACTTATTTATTGACAAAATTGTCTATCCTTTATGTAGCTAGAAATTGGCCACGTAGTTGGCCAAATTTTAGCTACAATATATATATATATAATTAATTTGTCAAATGTGATTGTACTTAAAAAATTTATTTTCTTCCTCTTTCATGTAGACAAGACCTACAAATCTCTCCCTCGATACTACATGGAGTACTCCACCAATCGAGCAGCTAAACGATAGTGTTCAAGATTCCATCTTAGAAGAATTATCGCTAACATGTTTGATCTATTTTCTTTTATATAGATCTTCTCAAGTTGTAACAGCTTCTTCTCTATTACATCCCTAATCTAGTGATATCTTGAATTAATATGTTTTGATCTCGAATGAAATAAGGCATTATTTTCAAGTTAGATAGCATTCTGACTATCAAAAAATAACTTATAACTGTCTTGCTGTTACCCAAGTTTTTTCAAGAACTTTTTCATCCATAGCAACTCTTTACATACTTCTGTTGATGCTATAAACTTTGCTTCTGTAGTGGATAGTGTAACACATTTTTGTAACTTTGACTTCCGTGACACAGCTTCCCCTACAAATATAATTAGGTAACCTAAAGTGGATTTTCTAGATTCCACATCGCCAGCCTATTTGCATCTATGTATCCAACTGACACAAGTTTGTCATTTCCAAAACATAGGTATATTTTGGAAGAACCTTGAAGATACCTGAAAATTCATTTTACTGCATCCTAATGTTCCTTTCCAAGATTTGAAAGGAATCTACTCACAACTCCAACTACATGAGCGATATTTGGCCATGTCTAAACCATGGCATATATCAGACTTACAACTGTTGAAGCATATGGAACCTTTTCCATCTCTTCCTTCTCTTTATCTATAGAAAGGTTCTACTTAGAACTTAGCTTAAAGTGATTAACAAGAGGACAACATTTAGCCTTGTCCATATGAATCTTTGAAGTACTTTCTTAATATACTTCTCTTGTGACAACCATAATGTCTTAGCGCCTATGTGTCTAATTATACTCATACCAAGAATCTGTTTTGATGGACCCAATTCTTTCATGGCTAAAGGCTTACTCAACTACTTTTTCAAGTTGTTGATTCTAGAAATATTCTAGTCAAAAATCAACATATCATTCACATAGAGCAAAAGAATAATGAAATCATCATTAGAGAATTTTTTGCACAAAAAACATAATGGTTTAAAGTAGTCTTTTTGTAGCCTTACTCCCCTATAATAGACTCAAAATTCTTATAGCATTGTCTTGGTGTCTATTTTAAGTAGTAGATGTTTTTTTTCAATTTGCAAACATAATCCTCTTTTCCCTTTTGCTTGAAACCCTCTAGCTATTTCATGTATATCTTTTCTTTCAAGTCACGGATGAATGTCATTTTCACAAATGGTGAGAAAATCTTGTCAAAATCAACTCTTTTTCTTTGGCTGAATCCCTTGACAACCAATCTGGCTTTGTATTGCAGACTGGAACTGTGTTCTTCATGCTTCACCTATTTATTTTTCAAAGCCCTTTTTCCCTTTAGGCAACTTCATCAGCTCAAAAGTTTTATTCTCATACAAGGACTTCATCTCATCTTGCATGGCTTCAATCCATTTTTTTTTATTCATCATCTATGGCTTCTTCATAACTCTCAAGTTTTCCCTCATCAGTGAAAGTTACATACTCATTTGTAGGATATGTGGTAGAAGGTTATCTTAGTCTATCACTTCTTCTTAGTGGAACAAGAAAAGACGCATGTGTTGGTGCTGGATAATAAACATCATCATCTCCCTCGTCTTTAGAACCAATTTCTATGGGAGCAACATCTTCATGAGATGGATAAACCTGGTCTTCATCTCCAACTTGTGTTGGCATTGATGTTGGAAGAATTAACTCTAAATTTGATGAGTCACCATTGGAATTAGGAACATTTTTCTTCATTTTGACAATATCTTCAATGGTCTCATCTTCAACAAATATAGCATCACGACTCTTGACTAGTCTCTTTGCAATCAAATCATAAAATCTATAGCCAAATTGATCTTAACCATAACTAATAAAAATACATTGTCTTGTCTTGGCATCAAGTTTAGATCTCTCATCCTTAGGGATATGAACAAATGCTTTGCAGCCAAACCCGCAGATAATCATAGGAAACATCTTTTCCTTACCACACTTTATTTAGAACATCCATCTTAATGGCTTTACCCTAGAAAGTTTTAGGCGACTTTGCATGTGATAGTAGACATCTAACTCTTTTCATCAAAGTTATGTTCATCCTCTTAGCTAAGCAATTCAATTGTGATGTCTTTATAGGTGTCATATGATGCCGAATACCATGCTTTTTGCAGTAAGCATGAAAAGTTCTTATGTTAGGACATAGTGGGTAAAAATAAAATAAATTTAACATAGCAAAATAATGATACCGACAATTTAACATGACTTATCCTTTAATTTGGACTATGTCCATGAGACAAACTCCGAAAAATATTTCTTCCACTAATAATATTAATAGGTATAAAGTGAGAGTCAATACAACAAATTAAGATAAACCAAAAATAATGACACACAAGTATTTTTCAAACTCATTATTTTGTCACTCTTCTTTTATAAAATTATCTCAAATATTTTTCTAAAATATTCTCTCATACCTTCTCACACACACAACACTATTTTTCATCAAAAGAAATAGTTCTTTTGATTTTGCTTTGCTTCTCTTCTCTTCTTTTTTGTGTGCCTATCTAAGGCAAAAATATTACCTATTTATAGACAAAATTACTTGACTAGAAATGACCACGTAATTGATCAAATTTTAGCCACGAAAACATATACATGGCCAAATTTTAACCAATATATATATATTATTTGATAAATTTATGAAGTATAATTGCACCTAAAATTTTTATTTTCTTTACCGCTTATATAAACATGACTTACAATATATACATAAATAATTGGAAGCAAGGTTATCAAAAAGCGAGTTTGACATGCTAATTCAAATGGTTCAAAAATTTCAAAAAGAAAAAAAAGCGAGAAAATTATTCTAGACATGCAAATTAGCCAATTTAGATGCAAAGACTTAAAATAGAAGTAAAAATAGTTTGTTTTTCAAAAGTAAGCCCCCTTCAATAAAGAAACTTCTATTATTTTAAAAGTGGTCCCAATACATTAAAAGCACTTTCTGTTTCTCTTAAATGCAGAAAAAATGCTTGTCCAGAAAAGAACTGTCTAATAGTGTATCCAAACCGATGACTCAACGGTATGAAACCCATTTAGGTAGGAAGTAGATTTGGGTTCGAGTCTTAATTACGGTTGTCTGATGAACGTAGATAATTAAAAAAAAAACAATCACATATTTTTTCTAATTAAATAGATCAAAGAGGATGATAAGAAAGACTGAATAAGTAATTGGCACGGAAAGGTGAAAACAAAGAGAAAAGACATAAATCAGTACATCACATGTATGCATATATATATAATTGAGCAGAAAACGAGAAGGGGTGATAAAAACAAAGAGAAGACATTCATCAGTATAGATAAGTTTATTATTATATCCGATGTCACCAAAGGATATAACATAACATTAATATACAATACTCTGTATTACCTTGACCCCCAAAAAAAAAAGCTCTGTATTACAATATTATATAATAGCAGCAACAAGAAAGTGAAGAAATTACCAGAAAATATAGAGAACTGAGTTGTATTCCCTTTGCCTGTATCTAGTAGTTGCTCGGTACAGCCTCTTCCAGATTGTTTCGAAGTGAATATGAGTTGGTCTCCAGTTCTGGGTATTCCAATTGGCAAAGGCTTATTGGATTGTCCATAAGATTCTCCATAAGTTGACTGAGATCCCAAAGCACTCCACCAAGGCCCAGATGGCACAATCCCATCTTGCTCTTTGAAAGATAAAGTTTGCATTGCCATATAATGCTTGTGTCCTTCAAAATTGATGATCAGCTTACAAAACTAACACTTCTATGATAACTTTATTTTCCAATTTCAATTGCTCAATCTATTGCCAGGAAAAGAGAAGATATAATAATTAATTACATAGTTCTTGACAAAATTAGAAAATGGTTTTTTTTTCTTTTTTCAATTTTAATTCATATAAAAGATAGTGAAATCTTCAACTTGGTATTACAGATTCACAGCTTGAGAGTCAGTGAACCCAAGAAATTCTTAGGGGAAAAAGAAAATTGATCCCAATAAGTCAAATAGCAAATTAGTGAAGCCTAATACAATACCATAAATTGTCAAGTGAGAAGTGACCTTTAAGTTTGACCAACAAAATAAGAGTGACCCATTTCAAAAGAGGGAAATCACTGTTAATATTTCCAAAGAACAAAGAAGAAGTGGGAGAAATAGAAACCCATTTGATCTTTGTCCATCATAAGCAAAAAAACAAATGTTAAAAACAGGGGAAATAATGTCACACACAAAACGCAAGGAGATGGAGAGAGGGAGAGATGATTATTATCCATCTAATTAAAGTTGAGATAAATAAAATATATATTTAAAGCTAAATATAAAAATAAAAGAAACCCAGAATATGAAAAGATCAGCAATTATGAACAGTTCAACCAAGAGAAGCAGAAATTATGTTAATCAAGGAGAGAACAGGAAAATAGTAAAGCTATAAGATTCTAATTAGAGACCTTCTAAAGAGTGTACGGAATATAAAAGGGGGAGAGAGAGAGAATATACTCACATAAGAAGAGTAGTTGAAGAAGAAGAAGCAGCAAAACAGAGAGAAGTTGGGAGTCCTATGAAAGCCCATTTGCTAGGAGCCATGTCGTTACAATATGAAGCAAAAACAATAAGCGAAGAACAGGACAAACCAAATTAGAGGAAGAGAGAGAGTGAATCGAGTCCATTTTTAAATACGGACAAACGTAATGATAGTACACGCCAGATACCAATTAGCGTTCCCTTTCATGCGACTCCATCTTGTATTTTGTGCCATTTTTATCTTATTATTTATTTATTTATTTATTCAAACATTAACTCATTCCCTTACTATTATTATTATTTTAAAACAATTATTCCCTTATTATCTTTTTATTCACTCTACTTTGTTTTTTGAGGTGGAATACTTCTCTTCTATTTTTACATGTGAGTAGCGATAAATTTTATATGTGAATAACGATAAATAGACTTAATTAAGGATGAAAATATGTTATATGTGATATTATTATAATAATATTGTTGAGTTTTCTTTTATTTGGAAGAATTTAGATAAAACTTATTTAATTTAAAAGGATAATTATGTCATTTTATTGCTTCCTTAATAAACTCATATAGGATTTATTGAGAAGGTATTCAGTAGAGAGAAAAACGAAAGCAGTAAAGACAGCAGTTATAGTAGAAAAATTGAGAGTAGTTTTTCAGTTTCTCTTTCTCTAGCAAGTCTTCATCAAGTGTTCTGATAGAAGGTTGTTTGTGGTTCGATTGAGTTAAAATTTTGCAGGAAGGTTCATGACTCAAGACTTTTCAAACTGTATGGTGGGATTTGCATTTAGCTCAATGGTTTGGGAAAATCTAGGCAATGAACAGTGACTACAAAATTGAGTTAGATTTCTCCATTTTTTTTGAAATAATTGTTAGTTTCTAAGAAGTTGTGTTCTTAATGATATTGTTGATTGTTTGCCTCTAGTTTTATCTAAAGAGAACTTTTGTACAATTGTTTCTTGATAGTGGAAGTTTTGGAGAGGAGTGTCGTGGTTATTCCTTTCCTACACCGAGAAAGTTTTTCTACTTAAATTGGTTGTGTTGATTTTGTGCATATTTCATTTTGAGCTCTATTTATTTGTTTCCTAAAAGATTCATACAAAGAAGAAGAATATGTTTTATTCCGCTGTTTAAAGCTTAATTAAGTTCGTATTGATATTGTGATTCTCCTAACAAAGTGGTATCAGAGCTGTGATTATTATTGTTGAATTTTTTGTGTTGAATAATGCAAGAAAATTTGAGTAGAATGATTACCATGAATGGTTCTAATTATCACACTTGAAAAAAAATGGAAGATCTTCTTTATGTCAAACAGTTTCATTTACCAGTATTTGCCTTTGAGAAGTCAAAAAAGTTGTCTGAAGAATAATGGACTTTGTATCATCGACAAGCCTGTGGGTATATAAGGCAATGGGTAGATGATAATGTTTTGAATCATATGAGTGAAGACATGCATACATGGTCGATCACTCTCGAATAAACTTGAGGAGTTGTATACTCGAAAAACAAGAAATAATAAAATGTTTCTAATAAAGTAATTGATGGCTTTAAGGTACCAAGATGGAACTCCGTTGACAGATCACTTGAATACGTTACAAGGAATAATCAATCAATTAGTTGGAATGAGTATCAAGTTTGATGATGAGATTTAAGGGTTATGTTTATTGGGTACATTGCCGAACTCTTGGGAAACATTTAGAATGTCATTAAGTAACTTTGCTCCAAATGGTGTAATCAACATAGATCTGGCTAAGAACATTGTTTTGAATGAAGAAATGAGAAGAAAATCACATGGGTCTCTTCAGTAGTCAGAGATTTTGGTTACAGAAAGAAGAGGGAGGAGTAAAAGTAAAGGTTTCAAGAGCAAAGAAAAAAGAATAAGCAAGTCCAAAAAGTTTGATAATGTTAAGTGTCATCATTATGGCATGAAAGGGCACATCAAGAAATATAGTAGATAGTTGAAGCGAGATAACAAGAAGAAAGACAAAGAACAAGAGGGTGATGTTGGCAAGGAAAATGATCGAGTTGCCACCGCTAGTTCAGAAGACTTTCTCATTGTTTATAATGAAGATGTTGTCAATGTTGCATGTCACGAGATTAGTTGGGTTATTGATAGTGGAGCCTCCATTCATGCTACGTCTCGAAAGGACTTCTTTACATCCTATACAACAAGTGACTTTAGGATAGTGAAGTTGGGTAATGGTAGCTTGGTTAAAGTCATTGGTATTGGAGATATGTGTTTAGAGATGAATAATGGCACGAGGCTACTTCTTATAGGGGTAAAGCATATTTCTGAAATTCAGTTGAACTTGATCTCTGCAGGTAAACTTGATGATGAAGGATATTGTAATACATTTAATAATGGTCAATGGAAACTTACTAAAGGTGTTATGGTTGTTGCTCGTAGGAAGAAGCATTCTAGTTTGTACATACTACAAGCAAGACTCTTCAAAGGCATTATTAATGTTGTGACAGATAAGCTCACAATAGAATTGTGGCATAAGAGACTTGCTCACATAAGTGAGAAAGGCTTGGTAGTATTGACTAAAAATAATCTTTTTTCTAGAATGAATGATGTTTGTTTAAGAAGATGTACTCATTGTTTGGCATGGAAGCAAAATAGAGTTTCTTTCAAGAGTTCCCCCCCTTTCAAGAAAACAATACATACTTAATTTGGTACATTCAGATGTATGTGATCCTATGAAGACAAGAACTTTTGGTGGAGCTAGTTATTTTGTGACCTTCGTAGAAAGATATGAGTGTACACTTTGAAGAGAAAAGATAAAGTATTAGATGTGTTTAAGCAGTTTCAAGCCTTAGTTGAGAGATAGATTGGGAAGAAATTATGGTGCATCAGAACAGATAATGGGAGAGAGTATTCAGGTCTTTTTGATGAGTATTGTAAGCATCAGGGCATTCGACATCAAAAGACACCTCCCAAGACTCCTTAGTTAAAAGGGTTGGCTGAGAGAATAAACAAGACATTGGTTGAAAGAGTAAGATGTCTTCTTTCGTAGGCTCAGTTGCCAAGATATTTTTGGGGTGAAGCTTTGAATACAAGTATACATGTTCTTAATCTCACACCATGTGTTCCTCTTCAGTTTGATGTACCAAATAGAGTTTGGACTAGCAAAGATGTTTCTTATGATCATCTCTGCGTTTTTGGTTGCAAGGCATTTGTGCATATGCCAAAAGATGAGATATCTAAGCTCGATGTGAAGACATAATAATGTATCTTTGTTGGTTATGGTCTGGATGAATTTGGCTACAGATTTTATGATCTAGTTGAGAAGAAACTGGTAAGGAGTCGTGATGTTGTGTTTATAGAAGATTAAACTATATAAGATGTTGAGAAGATAGAAAAAGGAGTCCATCAGTATAGCAATGATTTGATTAACCTAGATCTGATTCCTTTATCAATATAGACGGAACAAAATGTTCAAAATGACCAACAGGGTTCAGATGATATAGATATGAAAGCTGAAACAGATCACTAGATTACCAATCAGTTGCCATAACCAGAAATTTCACCTAGGAGGTCTACCAAAGACTGACGTCCTTCCACACAGTATGACACAGATGAGTATATGTTATTGAAAGATGAAGGAGAACCTCAATGTTATGCAGAAGCGATGGAAGATGGAAACAGAGTATATTGGGTTGGTGCTATGGAAGATGTGATGCAATCACTGTATGATAATCACACATTTGAGCTGGTAAATTTGCCTAAGGGTAAGAAAGCTTTGAAGAACAAGTAGGTCTATAGGGTGAAGCAGTAAGAAGAACATAATTCACAACCATGATACAAAGCTAGATTGGTCATCAAGGGATTCAGTCAGAGAAAAGGTATTGATTTTGATGATATTTTCTCTTTTGTTATAAAATGTCTTCCATACATGTTGTTCTAGGTCTAACAGTAAGCTTGGATTTAGAAATTGAGCAAATGGATGTGAAAACTATCTTTCTTTATGGTAAGTTGGAGGAAGAGATTTATATGGAGTAGCCAGAGGGTTTTAAGGTTAAAGGAAAAGAGGATTATGTATGCCAGTTAAAGAAAAGCCTCTACGAGTTGAAGCAAGCACCTAGACAATGGTATAAGAAGTTTGAGTTAATTATGGTACAAGAAGACTACTTCTGATCATTGTGTTTTTGTGCAAAAATTCTCTAACGATAACTTTATCATTTTATTGTTCTATGTTGATGACATGTTGATTATTGGTAGAAATTCTTCAAGGATTGGTAATTTGAAGAAGTAGTTGAGTAAGTCCTTTGCCATGAAGGACTTGGGGCCAGCAAAACAAATTCTTGGTATTCGAATTTTTCGAGACAAGAAAGGAAAGAAGTTGTACATGTCATAGAAACGGTACATCAATAAGATACTTGAAAGGTTTCATATGGATAAAGCTAAAGTGGTTTTTTCTCCTTTATCTAACCACTTTAAGTTAAGGTCGAGTCAAGGCCCTTCAACATATAAAGAGAAGGAAGATTTGGAAAAGGTTCCATATGCCTCAGTAGTAGGAAGTTTAATATATGCAATGGTATGTATGAGGCCAGACATAGCTCATGTAGTTAAAGTTATTAGTCGTTATTTTTCGAATTCAGGAAGAGAGCATTGAGATACAGTAAAGTAGATTATGAGATATTTTTCAACGTACTTTCAAGTTAACACTTAGCTTTGGAAGTGGAAAACCAGTGTTAGTTGGATACATTGATTCAGATTTGGCAAGATATGAAGATTCTCGTAAGTCTACTTCAGGTTATCTAATTACTTTATCTGGTGGAGTAGTTTCTTGGCAATCAAGATTGCAAAAATGTGTTAGCAGAGGTAGAGTTTATTGCAGCAACGGAAACTTGTAAGGAGTTGTTGTAGATGAAACAGTTCTTGAGAAAACTTGGTTTCAAGCAATAGAAATATGTTTTGTTCTACAATAATCAGAGTTCTATTCACCTAGCGAAAAACTTGACGTTTTACTCAAGATCAAAGCATATTGATGTAAGGTATCATTGGATAAGGGATACTCTTAACAATAAGTTGCGTGAACTTGAGAAAATCCATATTGATGATAATGAATCTGACATGCTAACAAAAGCAGTGTCAAGAGAAAAACTTGAAGTTTATTATTCAATTACCAGGTTGGTGGATCCTTCCATCTAATCGGGAAAGGGGGAGATATTGTTAGATTTCCCTCTTATTTGGAGGAGCCCAAGTAAAGCCCATGTGGCTTAAAAGCTCATAGAGTAAGAAGGAGCAATTGTGTCATTTCATTGCTTCATTAATCAACCCATTTAGGGTTTTTTGATAGGGTATTAAGCAGAGAGAAAAATGAGAATAACAAAGGCAGCAGTTGCAGCAGAAAAACTGAGAACAGTTTTTCAGTTTCTCATTTTCCAGCAAGTCTTCATCAAGTGCTCTGATGGAATATTTTGTATGGTCTGATTAAGCTAAAATTTAGCATGAAGGTTCACAACTTAAGACTCTTCAATCTATACGGTGGGATTCGGATTTAGCTCAACGGTTTGGGAAAATCTTGGCAGTGAAGAGTGACTATTAAATTGGGTTAGATTTCTCCATTTTTCTTGAAATAATTGTTAGTTTCCAAGAAGTTGTATTCTTGATGATGTTGTTGATTGTTTGCCTTTAGTTTTATCTAGAGAGAACTTTTGTACAATTGTTTTTTGATAGTGAAAGTTTTGGAGAGGAGTACTGTGGTTGTTTCCTTCGTACATCGAGAAGATTTTTTCACTTAAATTGATTGTGTTGATTTTGTGCATATTTCATTTTGAGTTCTATTGATTTGTTTCTTAAAAGATTTACACAAAGAAGAATAATATAGTTTATTATGTTGTTTAAAGCTTGATTAAGTTCGTATTGACATTGTCATTCTCCTAATAAATATCATTTTTATATATATCTTGACATTGAAATATGATGTTTTATATTTTTTAATTAAATTATCGCAAAAATATCAATAATGTTGCTAATGTGTCGATAAAATATCCTAGATATTATTAATATTTTTGTTAAAATATCATTAAAATTTCAACAAATATAATTAAAATATTAAATAAAATATAAAGAATATCAATTTTTGATTTTTTTTCTTTTTTTCTTTTTTAGGTAATTATTTCAATTCAATTTTTTTCTCACTTTTATAAAAAAAAAATTGATTTTTGATAGAGTTCTTATAGTTTCAATGATTTTTTTAAAATTTCGTTAACAACAATAATATATTTAATATTTTCGTAAAAATTATATCTCGACATCTTTTATTACCTTTTTTATAAGTAAAAAAAATAAAAATAACATATTTTATAATTAAAATATAATATTTTAAAATATATATATTAGAGAGATTAAAATAACACTAAATTTAATTGATTTAGAATTTAAATTTAGTAATTAAAATTTAAAATTTATGATTTAATAATTAATAGATAATATTTTTTTCTTTAATTAATATACTTTCTAATCATCCTTTTTTATTTTTTTTACTATAAATAACAATTATTTCGTCCTTTGAACTCCATTTTGACACTCCTTACTTACACTTAAGGGTGTCCATAAACCGGTTCGGATCAGACTGAATCGGATCGAACGGTTTTACAAATCAAACGATCTGGTCTGATCCGGTTTATATTAGTTAAAATAATTTTTCCAACGATTCAGTTTAATTTGTATTAATTTTTAAACCAGTCAAACCGGACCAGACTGGTTTAATAATATATTAAAATTTTCACATTATTTCTCATTAAAGGTGTCCAAAAAACCGAACTAAATCGGACTGAATCGAACAATTTTATAAATTAAAAGATTCAATCTAGTTTTTATTAATTAAAATTATTTCAAACGATCTAATCCGATCTAATCCAAGTAATATAAACAGTTTGATTCGATTAAATTTTTTTAAACAGTTTGATTCGATTAAATTTTTTTAATTAAAATCATATTAGATCAAAATCAAACCTGTGTACATCCTTACTTACACCAACCGTTAAGGAACAATTTTTAATGCAGTAATAAATAGGAGAGAGTATACTTAAACTATCACTAATATAAGGACACATAATGCCGATATATCATGGTCGGGACACATATAAATTTTTTTTTTATAGCTTTTACGACTAATTTGGCTTCATTTTATTTTTCAAATACTTTATTTTATTTAGTTTTTTACTATTAGACAAGTTGAAAAAATTTAAAATTTTCACTACTTTTCGGTCACATGCAGTTTTTAGGGATGTATATATGATAACTAGAACGGGAAAAATTTACATTATTATATAAAAAAATCAATTTTTAACTCATTTACACCGGTTCATTAAAATCCGTATCCAAAAAATATATCAAGATGATTATTTGTCCGGACATAAAAATCATAAATACATATTTAAAAATTTAAAAAGTTAAAAAACGCAAATTACACGTATAAAAAAATATAATTCTATTAATAATATCATTAAATCATCTTATATTCCTTTTACTCATTTTTAAGTATTAATTTCACAAATTACACGTATAAAAAAATATAATTCTATTAATAATATCATTAAATCATCTTATATTCCTTTTACTCATTTTTAAGTATTAATTTCACAAATCATTAATATTTTAATAGATATATCATAAAACTTTGCATTAAATAAAACATATATATCTTGATAAATTTTAACATATATTTTTTTCAATCTTAACATATCTATGAATTACAAAAATATATAAACAAATATCTATAGGAAGGTATCACGTCCAACAAAATAAGATCTATAAACATTAATACATCATTCCTTAGGTTAGAATTGATAAGGTAAATCCACTAGGATCAATGGTAACATTATTTAAAAATAAAGATTTTTTATATAATAAAAAAAACTTAAAAAAAAAGAGAAAAAAACAAAAAAAAAATACATAAAAAGGATTTTTTTAAACCTATCAAAGAGCTTTCCCAAAAGTGAGGTACCTCCACGATGTAAAACAAATGCGAAGCCACCAAACAAGATAGGTAGTATTTAGGTATTACAAATCGAAGTATCTCTTATCAACGAGATGCTTGCCAACGAGGTATCATTAACGAGGTAGTATCGATTTAGAGTGTCTATAATGATTTAAAATTATCTCACTAAAAGACATAATGATCTCATCATGGGACAAGATTCGATTTTTATATCAACTAAATTCAGATGTGATTATTCCATTGAGATACCAACACTTAAAAATTAAAGAGCTTATATATATGAACTTATGAACTTATGTAACTCATTTATGAAATCTGATTTAAATAGATAAAAAAATGTTATTTAAAACGAACTTAAATCTTTAAGTATTGATTCTTATTGGAATATTCTACCAATATTGTAATTTTAGGTTGTTTTAAAACACAATAGATAAGTTTAATATGTAAGTTAATTGAATGAATGTAAGCTAAGTATTCATACAACTTGTTTACAAGTTGAATGGATAGCAATTATGTGCTTCTTTTGTATTAAAAAGTACTTTATAACACCATATGTGTAATTGATCTTTCTTTCTTTATTTTTAAATTTTGTGTCCAAAAATGATACTACATTCAGATAAATTGACAAGGGCACCGCACATAACATGTTTTAACTAAAATTGTGAACTTGGTTATAAATAAAAATAGGTAGAGGACATTATTGTCCTAGTTGCAATAAGTAAGGGATGTCTGGGCATTTTCAAATTTATTTAAAATGTTAAAATTTGGGGCATGGACAAAAATAAACCTAAAATTACACAAAATTATATTTTAAAAATTGCAATCTTCATCTATAGTTTGTCAACATAAAGACATTTTATCTAGATTCAACTAGATGAAAATTACTTCATTTAAATTAACCCACTTCATGTGCAATCATCCGGATGAACACTACTACTTCTAGATTCATAAATAAACAATAAAGCTACTTCACACTAAATTCATTTGAATGTGTAAGGACTATGAGTGTTGACTATTTTCGTGGACAAAATATTTATCTGTAAATTTGTTTTTAGGCCTGCTATCAAGTCTATCAAGAAAAGCCAAACAAATGCTCAAGTTCCAGATAATTGTACTTCAGGTATATCTTTGATAACTTGACACATAGGATTATATTTATGCATTTAATAGCACATGTTTATAAATCTAAAATTATTTTTAATGCTAAAATATGGAATAAGATATGCTAAAAGATATTAAATAATATATACTCTAAAATAAGATATGTTAAAAGATATTAGATAAGATATATATACTCTAAAATAAGATATGCTAAAAGATATTAGATAAGATATATTTTAAATTATAATTGAAATCTTTATTATAAAAATAACATAAAATCTATTTTAAAAGAAATCTATTTTAAATAAGAGTTATCTTAATTAATGAGAATTACTAATCCTATTTGTAATAGAAAAGATATTTATCAATTACATAGGATTAAGGGTTTTAATTTTTCCTATAAATAAAACTCATTGCTCATTGTTTCAATCAACCATACAAGAGCATTCTTCTAATCTTTTTAATTTCTCTCTCTTGTTTTATAAATATAAGATCACAATTCTTTAGGCTTCTTTATTTAGTTAATCTATCAAATATTGGTGGTTATATTTGATTGATTAATAAGCCTAATTATTTTTATGATATTTTGATATTATATTCTTATGGCTTTTTCTTTATTTTTGTTCTTAAATTGTTAGATCAAATAATTGTTTTTGTCATATCATAATTATTTGATTTGATTATTAATCTTTAAAGAAGCTATTTTTATTTAACTTATATTTGATCTTTTTGGTCTAGGATTTGTTAGTTGATTTAATTTAAATGACATATGTTTTGAATCATCTAGTTAGGATTATTCATTATTAAATCCGTTCTAGAACACACACGGGTACTTGTATTTTTGTGCTAACTATTTTGCAGTTACTTCGGGAACGTATATGATTGGCGGGAAGCTTATTGGAACGTTGGTCTGGAAACCGCTCATGCTAATATTGGAAACTGTGAAAACAGAGCAGGGGCTCGTAAGTAAAGTACATTGGGGCAGTATCCTAGGGAGGGTAGCATAAGACCGAGTTTGTACTTGAACATTTGATTTTCATAGTGGAAAGTTAGGTTATCCGGTGGACCGGTGGTTTTCCTCTTAGGTCATGGTTGTGATCTAGGTTGTTTTCACCTAAAAATATCGTGTGTTATTATTTTATTTCTGCACTTATTTTTACACACGATTGCATGTCTGGCCGCTTTGTTTAGGTTATTATATTGTAAATTGATAAAAAAATTAAAAACAACCTATTCACCCCCCTCTAGGTTAATCAGGTCCATAATTTATAAACTTTCAGAATGAAATAATGTCAACTCATCTGGAAACAACCATATGAAGTCCACTTTAAATAGAGTTAATCTAGATGGAAATCACTTTAATAAAAATAAATCTTTTAAAATTTATAATCATAAAAATAAAAATCTCTTATATCTAACTCATAGATTTTTATTTTTAAAAAATTCAACGAATTATTTCACAAATAACTTCATCTAATTGGACACTGTTTAAGTTTAACTATTGATCATTTAAATTCATTTCATATTAAATATCGTTCAATGTTATTATTGTGTTATTTTTATTATTATAAATTACATAAGTATTAATTTATAAAATTTTCAAATTAAATTTGAACCTTTGAAAAAAAATTGATTAATACATTTAAATCATCTTAATATTCTTAAAATTTAATAAAAACATTAAAGGTATTTACGATAACAATACTATATATTACAAAATTATGATGATTATAAGGTTTAATTATTTTATTAGACTCAAATTTTGAGTAAATTCACACTTAAGTCTTTAAATTTTTAAATCATACAATTTAATCTTCAAATTTTTACAAGTTTATATATAGGTTCTTAAACTTATAAATCTTATAATTTATGGATATCATATAAAGTTTTAAAAATTTGATGATCAAATTTTACATTTTTAAAATTTATAAATTTATGTGTGAATTTAATTAAAATTTGACCAATAATATAATTTAATATATTTATAATTAATATAGTAACTTATTATCTATTAATTTTGTTTGAAAACTGAACTTATTAAATATATAATTTTATATTATTTTTAATTTATTATAAATTTACTATGAATAAAGACTTTTATTAAATAAAAGGGTACCATCTAGCAATTTAATAACCATGAGATTGCCCATCCCTTGCGTCAAATCTCCAATGAATTAACTTGCGTTGGTTCTTTAGAGAGGGACAATTTCTCATAAAAATATATATTTAAAAAACGTTATCACTAATTAATTATTGTATACATATAAATGTTTTATTAGTTTTGACGACAAATAATATGCTTTAAAAAAAGTGATTTTACTAGTAAATAACGATAAAACTTACCCATCGTCACTACACAATTTTCAATACTGGGCTCTTATGGGCATTACTTGTTAATATATATATATATATATATATATAAGCAAACAATACTTAGTTTTCCATTAAAAAATAAAATGAATTTTGTTGTTGTTGTTGTTGTTATTGTTTTGGCAATCGTTAAGCACTTTAGAATGTGAGATGAAGTGCTGATATTCTAATACTTAAGTACTCTATGAGTTTTAGAATCATTAGCATGCTAAAAAATCAAATAAATAATTGATTTATTCCTACAAACAACTTGAGAAAAAAGTGAAAACATTAGTGCTACCTTTATTAGGTATGCTTTATTTCTCCCAAATTTTGAATTATCCTTTATCTTTTTATGCTTTTATAAGAATAAATAAATAATATTATAGCAATTTTAAAATTAAAAATATTGCAAAATATGGCCTGAGTTTATTTTTTATATCTCATTAATTTTAAACAATATTCAAAAATATTTTAATTTTTTAAAGAATTAAAAAACACAAAATTAACCAAAATTCCATCAATTTTAGGCGACATTTGATTCGTAGAATGGAATCGGAATCGGAATGAGAATGGAGTGAAATGAGAATGGAGTGGAATGAAAATGAAACAATGTTGTTTGGTTTGACCACTGGAATTAAGTTCGGAATCAGGATTACAGTGTTTGGTTTGCCACTGAAATGGAATGAAAAAAATTGTAAATTACCCTAATACCCCTACATTCAGTAAAGTTCAAATAATATCATTTAATTACTATTTTTTCGTCAGACAAAATACATTATTAAAATCATTATTTTTCTAAATAATTATTACTTAATTAAAAAGAAATATATTATTAAAATTATTATTTTTTAAATAGAGTTTAGGGTTTTGAGGTTTGGGATTTGGGATTTAGGGTTTAGGGATTTAGGATTTAGAGTTTAGGGTTTAGGGTTAAAATTATTATTTTTCTAAAAAGGGTTTAGGGTTTTAGAATTTGAAATTTTGGATTTAGGGTTTAGGGTTTTAGGATTTGGAATTTGGGGTTTAGGGTTTAAGGTTTAGGGATTTGAGGTTTAGGGGTTTAGGGTTTTGGGATTTTGGGATTTTAGGTTTAGAGTTTTGGGTTTTGGGTTTAAGGATTTAGGTTTTAGGGTTTAGCGTTTAGGGATTTGGGTTTAAGGATTTTGGATTTTGGATTTGGGGTTTAAGGTTTTAAGGTTTAAGGTTTAAGGTTTAGGGTTTAGCGTTTAGGGATTTGGGTTTAAGAATTTGGGGTTTAGGGATTTAAGGTTTAGGGTTTAGGGTTTAGGGTTTAGGGTTTAGGGTTTTGGGATTTAGATTTTAGGGTTTAAGGTTTAGGGTTTAGGGATTTAGGGTTTAGGAATTTGAGGTTTAGGGTTTAAGGATTTAGGGTTTAGGGTTTTGGGATTTAGGGTTTTAGGATTTAAGATTTAAGTTTAAGGTTATATTTGGGGTGAAGGTAAAATTGAAAAAAAAAGTTTAAATAGGAATTCAATCATGATTCCTAAAGGTGGAGAAGGAATTGTGATTCCTTAATTTCTTCTCCTTTAATAATCGATTTTATTCCGTCCCTCCATTCCGTCCAACCAAACACACAAAATGAAATGAATCAATTTTGATTCATTTTCATTCCTTTCAATCAAACATTACCTTAGTGATTGACAATTCAATCATGTTATGTTTGCAATTAAAATTTTTGGATGATAGATACTATTCTTAAATATATATTTAAATAAGTTTTATTTTTAAATACATATTAAATTTTACATATAAATATAGTAAGGATTAAAAATAAAATGTAATTAACAATAAATATATATAATAATAATAAGTTTATCTTTATAATATAATATTATAACTTTGTAAAAATAAAAAAAAATTTAACGTCATTTTTGCTCCTATATATATAATAAGAATTGAAAAAGTTTCAATACATATTCTATTATTTATAAAATTTAGAAATTTTAATATAAAATTAATTTAAAAATATATTTTAAATAATTATATAATATGAATTATTTATTTTAATAATTATATAATTAGATGTATTTATTTTTCGTATTAATAATATTTAATTTAAAAATTATAAAATTAAAATATATTTTTATAAAATAAAGAAAAATAAAAGAACTTGTGCGGCGATTTTTTTATGGAATAACTTTTTGGAATTAAAAAATCGGAAAATATCGAGATGAGATCCGAGTTGAAGTTAATAAATATTTGGTCAAGCTATAACTTGGGGAGTTGCGATTTGTTAGTGGACAATAATTTAACATTTAACTACCTAGCATTCAATTCGATGAGTTTATAATTTTAAGATAGTGCTAATAAATTTGTAGTTTATTTATTCGTAATTCAATTATGTGTATAAAATATATGAAATTTGAATCTTTATTTACAAGTGAATGATTATTATAATTATTTAAAAAAATTATAAATTTAATAAACAATTAATGTTAATATCATGGAAATAAAGATATTGATTTTATGTATCTGTGAATAAATATATATATTAAGATGAAATCCTTTATTTCCATCATATTAAAAGTTAGAATCCATCCATATCAAACTATATTATTTCACCTTAACAATGCACGCTTAAATTGTTTTAATATTTAATATAACTGTTCACGTAACCATCTTCTTTCTATGATGCATTGAATAGGTAGATTTATGATTGTTATTTAGAAAATCTATATTGATATATAAAGTCAATTTCGAAATGTAATGTCAAATCGTCAATTAAACCACTTTTCAGATAAGGATTTTTTAATCTACTTTACTAATATAATGACAATTTGTATGTTTAATTTAGAAGTAACACGTATCAAAATATCACAAAAATGTTATCATTAAAGCATCTATTTTTTTAAAAAATAGAAAATAAAAAAAATGATAGTTTGAAAGTTTCATTTTCACAAAGCACCCCAAAATGATAGATACAGTTTATTTTTTTTATTAGAATCTTAACTTGTTGAGTTGTTATTATTAACTTTTAATTTTAACAAGTTGTGACCAGAGTTGAAAACTCATTGATCTGCGTTAGCTAATCATTACGCTGTGTTTAGTATATCAGCCATTGATTGTCCATTAATCACAATACCTTCGAAAATATTCTCAAATTTTAAGATATTTTTAAAAATATTTTCAAAATTTTAAAAAATTTAAAAATATTCCTTAAAAATAAAAAAAATTAAATCTAACAAAAATAAACAGTAATATATTATAAATAAAATAAAAAAATAATAATAAACAACTAAGAAATAATAAAAAACCAAAGAATACTATAATTATAAATAGAAAATATCTAATGTGTTTCACAAAAATTAATAATTAATAAAAAAATAAAATAAAATCTTAAATAAAGGGATGAATTTAAAGATCTATCATTTTCATCATTAAAAACATTATTTAAAAAATACATAATTTATTATGAAATAAGTAATAAAGATATGTGTATTAATATTACAAATATAAAAATTAAGGTATAATATATCATTAATTGATAAATAATTTAGAATAAATACATTATCAAAAATTCTCCAAAAAGATAAATAAAAAATTAGATACATTTATTTAAAAAGAATCCAAATATTAATACAAATTTATTCTAGAAATAAATGAATCTAAACAGGAAAGATATTTTATTATGAATAATTCATGATTATCATTAAATACTTAGAAATAAACGAATGTAAACAAGATTTTTAAAAATATAAAAGAAGATTTAATATAAAAACCTATAGAAAAACATATTTTAAAATAAAAATTAAGAAAAATCTAACGAAAAAGATATAATTTTAATTTAATAGAATATAGAAAAAGATTAGAATAATCATTCATGAATCTTGAAAATAGGGATATAAAAAAATAATTAGTTTTCCAACACTAACTAATGGAGAACTACATGAGAGAATATTTAGATATAATAATAAATGAAATATATAAGAAATTTATTGAAGAAGATAAAATAAACTATTATTGAATCAATTGAAAATGAAATCAAATGACATTTAACAAATATGAAAAATTGTAACATGTATTACATAGATTTTTTTATCTATTAATATAAAATGTATTACCATAAATTACCACTCTCTATGCAAACAACTTATAAGAAAATATTTTTCAAAAATTATGTGGAACGTTGTATAAGATCTTAATAGAAGGTTAGAATAAGAGAAATAGAAAAACCATATCAGATATCTTAGGAGGAAAAATAAGAAACATTAAAAGTTGGATAATCATTAAATACCAAGAAAAGAAAATAATATAAACAAATAAGATGAAATGATAAAATCTATTATGATACAAGAGATTATAAAATACTAGAAAAATATAAATGTATATAAAATCCTACAAATAAAAATATAAAAATATAAAAAATACAAGAAATTTAAAAGGTATAAATTCATAAAATAAGATTTTCAAAAAATATAAAAGAAAATTTAATATGAAAACCTATAGAAAAAGATATTTCAGAAGAAAAATGTATAAACCTCTTGAAAATAAAAATTATTACCCTTCAAGGAAAATGAAATATAGATGTTGGATCTATAATGAAGAAAGACAGCATAAGAAAGAATTTAAAAAGGAATTTTCACATAAATCAAAAATCATTGAATAAGCTTTTAAGATGAAATTTGAACTAATTGACAAATCAGCTATAGATGATACTTACAATATTTATCTATTAGAGAAAACCGAGAAAGAGATAATCGACTCATAATATGAACACTCAAAATATGGGTACTCTTCATTAGAAGATAAATGATTTGTATAGTATTACAAATCTGAATAGTACTTATATTAAGGTATGATAGAAATTTAAAGACTATGCCAGCTATCATTTACATTCATATATATATATACATTATCTAGTATGTGTGTAGCAAATAAATATGTATCTTTAAAAGAATACTAAAAAACAGATACCAAAAGATTTAATTATAAGAATTCCTAATAGTACTACAAAATTTTTTAATAAGGTTTTAAAAGATACAGATTTAATAATAGAAGGAGAAATTTTTTATATTCTTATCATATATCAACAAGAAACATAAGTTGATTTATTAATATGAAATAAATTTTCTAAACTTATATCAATATTTTACACAATATTTAGATAAAATAAGTCTAACAATAATAAATGGTGAAACCATTTATGTATCAAAAATAAGAAAACTTTGAATGTATCAAACTCAACTTTTTTACAAAAACATAAAATGAAAAAACATGATAAGATAGACACAAAACAATAAAAAACATTATTTATAAAATATTTCATTGGATATAAAAGAAAAAAACTCTTTTCTTAATGAAATATAGGAAAATAAAGCTCTAACAGGTATCAGAAAATGATTAAAAATAATAAGCTCAAAAAGTCATTTAGATTCAAAAATTAATAAATCTAAACGATTGTCAATATAAAATTAAAAGACTCTAACAAAGTTATTAGAGTAATATCATGGATTTATACTCCAAAAGATATGATTGAATTTGAAAAATAAATTCAAGAACTTTTAAAACTAAAAGTCATAATACCAAATAATTTACCTACTTTAGTTTAGCATTTTTAGTTGAAAAATAAACTAAAAAAAAAAAGAAAAAAGAGAATGTTGTGCTATTCAGAGAAATATTCTCCAGAAATTCAAAGAATATTTAGAGAGACATCGCTCTCATAAACATCAAACTACAGTAATTGAGTCTCTACAACTTAGTAATCACTCTCATAAACATCAAAGATAGTAAGACATCTTGTGCTATTCAGAAAAATATTCTCCAGAAATTCATTAGTTATTGAAGATGAAAAAAACCAATATATAAATCTCATCAAACTACAGTAGTTGAGTCTCTACAACTTAGTCAAAAAATCTACCCAGGAACACATAGAATATATGAAGTTCTATATTACATAAAAGGAATTCCTTACGATATGTAAATTCAACATTTTAGAATGAGTTGATTCAATATTTGTTTACATAGATTAAATTCAACATTTTAGAATGAGTTGATTCAATATTTGTTTACATAGATTTCCATGCAGGACTAATTAGAAAACATATATCTAGGAATTAATTTTAGTAAATTAAATTATTTCCCAAAAATTTCAGAAAAACAATCAAGAACTTTAGGAAGAAGATAAGAGCAGGTGACAATCTTGTTTATCTCATATTTTTCAATTCACTAATAGACTGAAATGAGAAATGATATATAAATCTCTACCACTTCATCAAGATAGAAATTTTCAACACAAATAAAAAAGTTTCCAAACCAAGAGTGCTTCCATAATAGAATTCAACATAGAAGAACTTTGTGTACTAAGAGGTCAAATGTTAAGCTAAATTTACTATGAACTCATAAAAATTGAAATTTCTACCGAGATCAAAGTAAATTACTCAACCAATAAAATCATTATCACTTCTTATAGTAGCATAACTCTCTGCAAAAAGGATGGTGAAAAAATTACCAAATATGAGAAAATTTTAACAACTTGAAAATTGGTCAAGAAATAAGAAATGTATTTTTCTTCTATGCCATAAAAGCCATTAGAGATCACAAATGCATTTATCGTATTAAAAATAGAGAAGATGAAGATGCGTCATCATCAACATCAACATCATCTAAAGAGATGTTGGCAAAAAATGACAAGGAAGAATAAAGAGGAGAAATTGTCGATAAAAGATGACAAAGAAAAATAAAGATATAGACCCATATCTTTAGTCGACAACATATGACAAGAAAAAGCAATGACTAAAATTGATAAGCCAAAAAGGAGTAAAGAAAATTAATCATTAAAAGAAGAATAAAATAATAATTTACATATTGTAAATAGGGATTCCGTGTACTAAAAAAGAAACACTTATTTCCATTTGAGAAGACATAGAAAAAAAGAGCACACAACTCAGAAAACACAATTTCTAGCATAAAAATCTCCTATATCCAGAAATACAAACAATAATTATGTATCTAGTAATTATAAGTGGTTAAAAATCTCTTCAATGTTTTTAATTGACCTTATAATTGTAATAATTATTAAATTATGTATAAAGTAGAATACAGTTACTCTTTTATAGTAAGTCTAAATTAGACACCCTTTATATACGGATGTTGAAAGCTCATAATTATCAAGAGAGTATTAAAGTTTGAGCAAAACTAAGATATAATCAATGTAACATGAATTAATAACTAGTGTTAAATAGTTAACCCTCCAATTTGATATTAGAGACATAGAAATATTAACATAATATGGATTGAAAAATTGACATAATTAAATTTAAGGACATCAATGATATTAACCATAAAATTTATGAATATTATATCATTTTTTACAAACCTTAAAAAAGTATAAGTAAAGATATATTAAACCTTAGGAGTAATTTAGATAAATATACTCCATTAACTACTATATAAAAATTACAATGAATTTTATTTAATTGAATATGGATAAAACAAACATCATTATAATTGAGTTTATAGACAAAATATGTTGAAGGTTCGAGAAAATTTCTTAACTTAAAATAATATCTTAGATATTTATAAGATTTTGATAGGTATGTAATAATACTTTGTAAATACTTGTATTTAGAAAAATTATACAAAAATTGTGAAGTTTTATTGGTAAAACAAAAAAAATTATGAAATCTATCCCTTAATAAAATGGCACCAAACTTTAATTAATAGATTGAGTGATCATAGAAGTTTAATATCTTTTTGAAATAAAATACTTAAATTTATTAATTTTTTATGATAATTTAATCTATTAATTTTGAAAAAACTACGACACAAGTTCAATAGCTTACATTACTATGAAACTGTTGTAAATTGTCGATTTTTAATTGACAAAGTTAAATTTATTAATTTTTTGTAACAATTTAATTTATTAATTTTGAAAAAGTGATAACACAAGTTAATAGCTTACACTATTATGAAACTGTTGTTAATCGTCGATTTTTAACCGTTAAATTTAAGTTTATTAGTTTTTTGTGATAATTTAGTCTATCAATTTTAAAAAAGTAACAACACAAGTCAATAGCTTACATTACTATAAAATTGTTGTAAATTTTCGATTTTAACCTTAAAAAATATATAACGGGTGTTAAAAAATTAAATACAATTGAAAAAATTAAATAAAAATTTTAAAATCATAAAATATTGAACTAGTAAATATATGATGTCATGTTTTTTAAATTAATGAATTAAATTGTTGAAAAAAATAAAAAATTAATAAAACTAAATGTTATAATTATAATAGTTAACTTACTAATGACTAATTTATCCGTAATTAATTAAGAGTGTTAGTATATACATTATCACAATATCACAGTTTGCAAACGTGAAGAACAATAACTACTCGTTAGCTAGCTTCCAATTAAAATGTTTAGCATTTATAGAATTTTATTGATATTTATTAATAATTTTGATGAAATTTATGAGTAATTTGAGTTTCTTTTTCTTTTTTTCAAAAACTTGAGATGGCCTTGGCTCCTATTAGTCTTCCAAGAGTTCCTTCACTATTTGAATTCAAATGAAGCCGACTTCGATTGTATTCATAAAATTGAGTCTAATTGACGTGACCTTCGTAAGATGAAATCATAAGTGTAGACAAAGACTATAATATTTATTAAAAAATAATAATTTTTTCAAATTTTATTATATTTTATAAAAAATATATTTTTAATTTACATGTACATATTAATTTAAAGATTTTCAATTAAATTCATCAAATATTAAGAGGCAATGCCAATCAAGACAAAAAAAAATATATTAACCCTAACAAAGCAAACAAAAAATTAATAATATGCATCATATATGACATGCTAAGTTTATGAATGCATGAAAGGTGCTTATCTAGTATATAAAGTATAACCTAATACCAACATGGAATAAATGTTGAAATTCATCAGTACTGTCGTTATCATTTCATAAATTAACTCAACTTATTTAAAATATTCTTTTTTTTAATATATCCACATCTACGTATATAACCTTATTTGAAGTCTAAAAGTTAATTATAAACTGAGTTTTTCTTAAAAATTTAAACACTATGACTAAAAGTCCATTCCAAACTGTGTTATACACTAATTATTCGCCCTTAACATGTTGGAGAAGGGCAAAGATTGGATTAGTCGTGATCTCCTTGAAGTCTACTATCTATTAATGTATAAATTAATTTTATAAGTAATAAATTCAAAAATAAAATGTAGATCCACCTTAGTCTTAAAAAATAAAAATCTTTTTAAACATAGGGAGGTTAGTTTATTGGGGTCGATTTGCTCCTACCTCAAAACTTCATATTTGGGTCAAAATTGAGTTGTGTATTGTCGGGTCATATAAATTTTTAGATCAAATTTTTTAAATTAAATGTAAGCTTAAAACCTAGCTCTAAAACATTCAAATAGGTTTATGGGCAAATATTTTTTCCTTTGAATTCGTTTAAGTTAATGTCTAAGTTTAAAGATGAAAGATTTCCTTTGAATTCGTTTAAGTTAATGTCTAAGTTTAAAGATGAAAGAAATTATAAAATAATTATGATTGATATATAATTTTTAATGTTATATATTTTTTATAAAATTTAAATTTAACTCACACTTTAAATATTATTCAACCCTACTCATAGTATAAATATTTCACCCTAACCTAGCTTTAAACTTATTCAAAGGGGACATGTTAGACATATTTAAGTCTAATTAAACTACAAAATTTACTTATAAAGACAGATCATTCAAACTTTATTCAGATATAAGTAAATTTACATTCCTTATTAAACCGTATGTTTATAATCAAAGATAACCTCACAAGTTATGTTTTAAAAAACTCCAAAGTTATGTTTTAAATAAATTTGTAATTTTGTACTTTTTTTCTAATAATTACCAATTTTGTTCTTAAATATGACATGAAAATATAAACATGTCTAAATCACTCCACTCTTTACAAGCCTCATTGTCGTAATATTAACGTGTGCACCGAAACGTAGTTAGGATTAATATTTAAAAGGGTATTGCGTGTTAATTCAACAATAAAATTAATAATTTTGATACTATTTGAATAAATATAATAAAATTTATGAATAATCGAGTTATTATAAAATAATATGAAAAATGTCATTAATATTTTAAAAATTTACAAATTTTAATATTTTTAAATATTACATAACAAATGTTATATGTTAAATATTTATTTTTATTTAATTAAAACAAAAAAATAAAAATTATGTAAATTAATTTGAAACAAGACTAAATATAATAGCTTATCTATGCAGTTAGACAAACAAATAAAAGAAATCAAACAACATAAGAAAAGAATATATGTGATTTTTAATTTATTATTCAAATTTTTAAAAATTAAATTAAATCATAAATATCATGTCACGATATTTTGATTTTTGTGTTTCTTATTCTAATAACATAAAAAAAACACAAGTATGATTCAATAAATAATTATGTAAATTTTTATCATTCATAATAGTTGAATATTTATGGATAAAATAATTAAGTTAATTATGTTTATTCATATTATTTAGGTTATTAAATATATAAATTGATATTTATTGATTCTCTTTTTTATATATAAATATCATTTTTAGTGGAGTTAGATATTGTTTGTTAATTAAACAAATCAATTAACATTTATGGTGTGATCGATAACTAATTTGGTTAATTAATTAATTTTTTTCTCTCAGAAATTAAAAATGAATCATTTAAATGTCTCATTTTGTGGGATTAAATATTTCAAACTTTATTCAATGTGTTTAAAATAAACCTAAAAATTTAATGGTAAATATTTGTATGAAAAACAAAAATAACATTCTTAATATCCATATTATTTATTTTAATTATTAAAAAAAATTGACACGTAATTTTACATTGAACGTTATTTAATTTAATATATTTAATATTTTTAAATATTATTTTTATTATTATAAATTTTAAGAATATTATTTTATATGTTTTTATTAACTTAATTTTCTCACTTAAGTTTCACTTTATTAATTTAAATTATCTAATTATTATAATTTATTATCTGATTATTATAATTTGTTAAATTAAATCTAGACCCGAAATACTTTTATCTGATAGAGTTTAGAGACATTTGTCTTTTAAAGAGCAAGTCATTTGTTTAAAAGTTTTAAAAAAACAAGCATGTGTTTAAAGGTTTTAAAAAACAAGCATGTGGGTCTTGGACCACAAAAAAAAAGTAATACATACAAATATTTTTGTATTAAAATAAAGGAAATGGTATGGGATCCATGTGTCAAGCTTATCACGTACTGATTGCCCAACTACCATAATTCTGTTCCGGGAGTCGTATTTGACACTTACATATTAAAAAATAAATTATATTATTTTTATATTTTTATAATAAAATATTATTTTTTAAAAATAATTAAAATAATATATTTTATTCATAATTAAATATTTTTTTTAAAATTAAAAAAATAAATAGTATTATTTATAATATAATGAACTAAAAAAATACAAATAAAAACTCCCAAAACTATAATGTTTATTTCTTCTCCAATTTTTGTTTCTCGCAATTTAATCGTCTAACAGTTGACTTTAGATTTTGAATCTCAACACCGAGTATTATTGATATGTGAGAGTTGAATCTTCTCCTTGGTAAGGATGTCATTTGTTTTTGAGTTTAAATTATTAGTGTATTTAAAACACAATCTAATAACTTACAATATTGTAATATATTTATAAAATTTAAATATATATATATATATGTTTATGTTTATGTATTTTTTATTGAGATTTAAAGGCATGTATAAGAAGAGAAAAAAAGCAATGAGGTAATCCAATTTGTGTTTGACTACCTAACAAATGATTTAGAAAATGTAATAAAATTGAGGTTTGCTATAATGGAAATTCAAAATCTTCCACTCTTAGTGCATTGCAACCATGTAAAAACTAAAAACTTAAAAGCGAGTCAGGAATTAAATAATTAATTTTAATTATAATAAGATATATTGTGGGTGGAAGTCCAACCAACAAAAAATCCTTTAAAAGATACGTAAATTATTTATCAATTTTATTATAAGAATACCATCTACCGTTTAAATATTTAATAAAAAAATAACATGTTTCATTTTTTTTAAATTACAGAAATTGATTTTTTTTAAATATATATTGAGGTGTGGATTTGAAAATTCTTGAAATAATACAATAAGTAGTTAGGTTGCACACAAATATTATAATTAAGTTCACTATTTTTAAGGAACTTAATTACCATAACTTAATTCCTAATGTTACAAAATTATCCGTAAGAGGATGTTTAAATAAAAGAAATTCCGCATACAACAAAGTGAAAGCAAATTAAATTTTAATATGATTAGAAAAAAAATCTTATTATAAAATTTATCTATCAATATCTATATATATTTACAAAAATCTAAATCATGTTTAAAATAATAAAAATATTATCTTTAAAATGTGTAAATTTATATAAATATTATCAAACTATTATATATTTTTTTCTAATACTAAATTATTTTTCTTAATTTATATACAAAATTGTTATATTTATTTCATTTATCTTATTATTTCAGAATTTTTTTAACAGCATCACACTTAAACAAACCAATGGAATGATTTCACGTCACATGTAAACTTATTTACTTTTTTTTCTTTCTAATTTTCAAAAATAAGTAAAGAAACCAATGGAAAAGACTTTTTTTCTTTTCCAAATCATGATTTTAGTTGTTTTCAATTTCTTTAAAGTTTCATTACTAATTAATAATGCTCTCGTAAATATTTTAAAAAATATTTTAGAATAATTCTTTTATTCCAACATTATAATATATATACAAGTAAAAATATTATAAAAGCTATTTCGTACTAAATATAATTAATTGAGTAAATCTCAAAATAACATGTTATTTTTTAGTTCAAGGTATCATGCATTAAGATAATTTAAAACATTTAGGCACATACAAATCAATTGTAATACGACTCCTGGTTATCTTTTTTTCTTTTTTTGTTCATGCACATGCATTGCAAGTGCTGTTAAATTAATATAAAAAAAGTTATTGTATCAAAAACCTCCAAATGACTGTGGTTTATAAGAAATTATTTTTATATTTGAGTTCATGAACATATTAAAAAAGAGAATCTTAAATTAAAATTATAAGATATACAAATAATATATATATTTGTATGTATGTGTCTGTATTAGGTGTAAAATAAATAGCTTTTATCTCATGTAACCCAGTCAACATAAATAATTCAGTCCAATGAGGATTAAGTCATTAAATAAATATTTTTTTAAAGATTTATTAAAGAGATAAAAAATTACAAGTAAAATAATCATTATTTTATCAAAACTCTATCTAAATATATAATGAATATGTATAAGTAATATCTAATCTGAACATTACAAACCCATTGAAAGTGACCATAAGTTTTTTTAGAAATATACCACATCGGAATCCTTGCTATATACATGTGTAAGATCCATATGATCACAACAAGTTTATGTTGAAAAAAAAGGGTGCAATTTTCATATGATCCTTTAACCTTATAATTAATTAAGATGTAGATGTGCATCTATGTAAAATCCGGATGTATTATAGGTGGGAAAAATGAATACCAGTTTGTAAGGATGGGATTTGTCTTATTTACTCAAAACATAAATAAACAATAAATGTTATTATTTTCAATATTTTTTTCTCAGAGATAGCATTTTATATTTGGTTTGATGTTTGATTGACTAATGTTGGAATGCTGAAAGAGATGGAAAACATTAGTATATTTTGCATTCTAATTTTTTTCAAAGTATATATGCATTGTTTGCAGTTAAGGCCCAATTAGTTGGCTTTACACATGAACTATCACTATTCTTCTTTTATCTTCGTAATAGTTAATATATTAATCACTATAATAACTAAGAGATGAATCTCTACAACAGTTAAAATATTAATGATATATAATTCAAAATTAATAACATACCTTCCTTTTGAACTATTATTAATTACAATGTTTCAAGCTGACTTGTTTGACTTATTCGATCTCTGGTGGCCGTACATGATCATTACTTTTACGTACTAATTTCGAACTCTCCTCCCTTGCCCACTTAGGGGTGACAAAGTTTGTTGGATCAGGCTCGATCCATTATGAAAAGGATCTGAATAGAGTAGTGGACAAGTCCACTATCAAATATGCAAAATTTGGGGGAAAAAAAAAAACTAATGGCAAGTTGCACTCTGGGACTGATATCAGAAAAGTATACTAGTAAATATACCAGTACTTTAGATGTTTTATATTGTTAAAAAAAAATTATTTTATTATTTTAATTTAAGTATCGATGTGCTTTCTATTTTTTTATATAATAACAAATTTTTTTTAGTAAAATACTCTTTTGATATTTTAACGTAGGATTATTAAGTATTAAAAAATCATAATATTTCAACAATTTTATTTTTACTTATTAATTTTTCTTTTTATGGATAAATTAAGAAGACATACAAATGTTGTAATATAAGATTCATTAATTTCTTATTAGAAGAAAGTTTCGAAACCTAGCTTTAAAAGGAAAAAAAATGTCAAAATTTAACTATGTATAAACAAATCATAAATAAATCATCTACAATATATATTATTAAATGTTAGAAAGATCAATTTGTATTAATAATGTTTTCAGAAAAAAAATAAAGAAAATAAATATTTTTTTGACTTTTTTTAGCTCTAATTAATTTTCAAAAAAAGAAAAAAAAAACATTCACTAAAAGACACAAAGGCTATTTCGGGAAAAAAATATTTACTAGTTAAAAAGGATATAAAGGATACTAATATTTGAATTGAAGTATTAAATTAAATTATTTTTTATTAATATAGTACACTTAGGATACTAATATATTAATTGAGATACTTCTTGGATACAAGATCCTAACATTTTGGTGTAAAGTTGATTAAATATATAAATGTATAAAAATATAATTAATATTTCCTCCAATAGTTTAAGCTTTTGAAAAAGTCAATGATAAACAATTTTTATCATAATATTAAGTTAAAAATCTTATATTTAAGGCATAATAACCCCAATAATTGTAAGTGTTTGATGATACATATAGACAATACTTATAAATGAGAAATAAATGTGTACATGTATTATTGATTTTTCTCTTATTAGGTTTAAGCTTTTAAAAGAATTGATTTTTTAACAATTTTTATCAAATTCATTACAGTTTTTATAAGACCTAATCACATGTTTTTATTTTTAATTTCTTCTAAAAAATCATATATATTTTTCTTTATAAAATAATAAATATGTGTATTGTATTTTTAGACATAGGTTTACTAAAAACAAATGCACCACGTGGAGAGAGTTAAAAATGAAACCCCCTTTCTACAGATTTTTGATCCCTGATAATCATGCTGGAAAGAGTTTGATTTGTGATTCACTTTGTTCCTTAAGAATCAAGTGACAAGTCATACATGAACATATGGATGACATTATTAAGTGGTTTTTCATGATAATGTACTTTGCTAATAACTCTTACTTTTATATCTAATGTAGGAGGTATCACCATTGGATGTTCTAGAACTTTTGGCCTGTTTGTTAGAAATTCTGTGCCCTTGCTAGATCAACTTGATATTAAAAGGGGTAAGATTTACAATTTTATTTGGGTTAGGATTTTCCACCCAAGAGTTAAAATCATTATTTACGGTTGAAGCTACGCCCGTCTTATTTGCCTGCAATTCGCTATATTATTCTATGTTTATGCTCATAGCAAACATTCAAAGTGATCTCAGTTCAGGAGAAAGAAAAAAGAGAAAAGGAATAAAAATGAATATAGTTAGTAGTGAGTAATTTGTTTAAACTAATAGATATTGTATGCATGCCTCTTCTATATGACTGCTGCTTCTTGAGAATTTGATTTTGTTCCTGTAATGATTGCAGATATGTGTGACAAGATAGTGGAAACCTTGTGTAGCGGATGGAACAGCCAACTTTTTGCACTCTTTCTCCAATGGAGAATCTTCTGTTTAAGAGAACGAAAATGTAACTGATGAACTGGATTTGCGGTTAGCTACTGTCTTCAAAAGTACGGGACACTGTTATGAGGGTGGGTTCTGGACTGACCATGCAAAGCATGATCCATCAGATGGGAAAAGACATGTTGCTATTATCACAACTGCTTGTCTTCCTTGGATGACTGGGACTGCTGTGAATTCTCTGTTCCATGCTGCATATCTTGCGCAATCTGCAAAACAAAATGTCACACTATGGTTCCGTGGCTTTGTAAATCAGATCAAGAACTAGTATATCCCAATAATGTTACTTTTGGTTCACCGGAGGAGCAAGAAATCTACATACGAACTTGGCTTGAGGAGAGGATTGGTTTTAAAGCAGATTTTCAGATTTCCTTTTACCCTGGAAGGGTACATCTCTGATAAAAAAATTTAAAAAAATAGTATTCTTTATAGTTACTCATATCATAATAAATTAAGTTAGATCTGATTTGGCTTTGTCTTTTCATAGTTTTCAAAAGAGAGGAGAAGCGTAATACCAGCTGGAGATACTTCTCAGTTTATTCCTTCCAAGGTTAGCATATGTTTTACTTGTAGGTACATGATAAAGTTTAAAGTTGTTTTCCTACTTGATACACTTTGTTTCCAATCTAACAGGGTGCTTCATCATTGTAATTACAAAATAATTTATGATTTATGTTTAGGTACTTCGTCTTTCAGCTGCCACACAGGATTTACCTAAGTCGAGAATTTGCAATGTTCAGGGGGTGAATCCAAAATTCCTGAAAATTGGAGAAAAGATTGCTGCAAAAAGGGAACTTGGACAACAGACATTCTCAAAAGGAGCATATTTCTTAAGCAAGATGGTATGGGGAAAGGGATATAAGTTGATTGAATCGCTGGCCAAGAACAAGAGTGATCTTGATGGTTTCTGTTTAAGGAACAGTAGACATCTCAGAAAATAAATGAGCTATTAAGGAGCAGTAGACAGCTCAGAACAATAAATGAGCTGTAAAGATCTGATGACAAGTGTAATCATCTTGCAGCTTAGGTTAGGTTTAGGGTTTCTTCTTATAATTTATATATTTGTATGTAAGTTGTTTTTATAATTGAGAAAAAAAATGACAAAACTAATTACAATATAGAGACCACCTTCTCATTAAGAATGACAAGTTGTTTGTTTTCAGTTGTTCTCAAATCTTATCAGTTTCAAGTTGGATGTGTTTGGAAATGGAGAAAATGCTCATGAAGTACAGAGCACAGCTAAAAGACAACTTTCTGAAAGGAAGAGGTCATACAGACGACTTACTTCATGGGTAAGAACTATAAGAAAACATTATGAAGGCATGATATTATTCTCTTGAAAATTTTAAGTGAAAATAATTCTCTGCCCCCTCCTCCCTGCTTTGTTAAGTTTTCGAGGCTTCAAGCATGTGCATGCATAAGGTATGTGCACTGCTGTGCCACCACATGTTGGCATAGCTCAGGCATGACTATGAAGCATGTCTGAACCATCTCTTACTCATGTGGCTGGTGGCAGAAATGACAATTTTTTCTCATCTTGTTGTGTATGAAGGTTTAATAGACATTCATGCACGCTAATTTCATTCTTAGAGTGAACATGTTGTTGGGAAATAACGCAAATTCCCGATAAGCCAAACTTATGAGAAAGCAAGAATAGAAAATAACATACAAATTTGATAACGGAGTTCGGCCAATCTTGCTTACGTCTCCGGACCTGCTGCAGATCTTTTTACTGAAAGAGGAGAAATTACACAAGGTGTTTACAACACTCACAACCCACAACACTCACAACCCACAACCCAATTACACTCAAGAAAATTACTCACAATTTTCTCTCACAAAAGCTTTGCTCTCTAAGCTTTTCTCTCAATTGGAATGAACACTTTGGATGGATAATTCATTACAATTACACATCTATTTATAGGAAAATTCACTCCTTGAATTACTCCTTAAATTAATGGTTCCTTGAATTGCTCCTTGAATTAAGCTCCATGTTTTACTCCTTGTTTTGCTCCATGTTTTACTCCATGTTTTGTTACATGTTTTACTCCATCTTTTGCTCCATGTTTTGCTCCTTAATTTGCTCCTTAAATTAAGGAGCTTTATAACAACAATCTCTAACATTCTCCCAATTGAAGACTGATTTCAATCTGTCTTCACACCTCGATCAATGCAGCAGCTTTTCTAGTCTTTGTTACTCTAGCAGACCAACTGAAGTTGAGCACAACTTCAGTTTGTCAATAGTCACCACCTTTGTTAACATATCTGCTGGATTTTTGCTTCCTTGAATCTTCTCCAAGATTAACACATCATCTTCCAATAGAGACTGATGAAGTGATAACGAAGTCCACATGCTTGGTTCTAGAATGAAATGCCGAATTCTTTGCCAAGTGTATTGCACTTCGCTATCACTACGCAGTAACATTCTTCTCCCGTTTGATTCCACCATTAACAAACCTTGAAGCCATATCATCTCTTTACTAGCTTCAAGCTATCGCTACATACCAAATTTCCAGAAGTGGATAAAGTGACAATTTTCTTCAGATTTGGTGACATCCAACTAACAAACACTGTGCCTAACAAGAATATATAACCTATGGTGCTTCTTTGGTGATCAACTTCACCTCCAAAGTCTCAAGGCTCACGTACCCTTGTACTTTTAATTCTCCTTTACTAAAGTACAAGCACTTTTCTCGTGGTCCTCGCATACCTCAAAATCCACTCGATCGCTTCCCAATGAGTTTTTCCCGGATTTGACATAACCGGCTAACAACTCCCACTCCGCATGGCCAATGTGTCCTGGGTCTCGCATGCACCATTGCGTACATCAAACTTCCAATGGCCGTAAGATAAGGTAACCTTAGCCACGAATTCTCTCTCTTCCTCTCGTCTAAGGCGACTGATCCTTGGATAGGCTTAAAATGACCGGCCAGGTGTGTTAACCTGCTTGGCATCGCCCATGTTGAATCTCTGCAAAACACGATTGATGTACTGCCCGAGATAACCGCAAGGATCTTTTCTTCTTATTTCTCGTGATTTGCATTCCAAGAATCTTCTTTGCCGGACTCCAAGTCTTTCATGTCAAACTCCTTTGACAATTGCCGCCTAACCTTTTAATATCATCCATATTCAACCTCATACTAACATATCATCAACATAAAGTAGTAAAATGATATAACTGGACCTATAGTTTCTTCAAGTAGCAACAATGGTCGCATTGCACTTCGGAAACCTTCCTCAGGCATAAAGCTATCAAACTTTCTCGTACCATTGTCTCGGAGTCATTTTAGGCCATAAGAAACTCTTCTTAAGTCCGCACACCATATTCTTCTTCCTCTTTCTCGAGAAACCTTTCCGTCCGGGTACATGTATATCTCTTCATCTAAATCTCCATGAAGAATGCGCCTCTTCACATCCAACTGCTCCTGATGAAGATCTTCAATGGCTACAATACTCAACACCGATCCGATAGTATTGAAGCTCACAACAGAGCGAAAAATGTCGGCAGTAGTCAACTCCTTCCTTCGTTGAAACCCTTTAACAACTAGGTGTGCTTTGTATCTCTTGGAACCATCATGCCTCTCTTCACCCGGTACACCCATTTGTCATGTAAGTGCTCTCTTTCCCATAGGTAACTCAAATAGTTCCCATGTATGGTTGGAGATGAGATTTCATTTCTTTCTTTTCATAGCAAGCTCCCACTTGCTAGAATCTCGAGTCTGACAAGCTTCATCATAGCATTCAGGCTCCCCTCCATCGGGCTCAACAACATATAGTTCCATGTATCTCCCGGTGCTATACGAGGTCGAGAAGACCTTCTCAATATAGTTCGGAGTAAGAGGTTGTCGTGTGTCCGGCACAGCTTCTTTCCATTCTGATCCCGTGCTCATAGCGTAAATTTTTGAATTTGGTGTCTTCATATTCACCACCATTATCGTATTCGAGCTTGATCTTCAAACCCGTCTCATTTTCCACCATAGCTTTCCATCTTCCTCGAAAGCCTCAAATACTTCGACTTACGCTTTATAAAGTAAACCCATACCTTCCGAGAGTGATCATCGATGAAAGTCACGGCGTATTGTTTCCCACCAATGGATGAGACTGCTTGTTGGCCCCAAACATCGTAGTGAATAAGCTCAGCCTTTCCTTCTTTCGTGGTCTCGCCACTTGTCCGAAAGCCGACTCTCTTTTTGCTTTCCTAGTATGCAATTCGCACATGTCCATCTCTACAGTAGACTGGAAGTTTTCCTTTTGAATGCATAATCTTCATTCCTTCTCACTCATGGGCCTAATCTCGGTGCCACATGTGTTTGGTGTTTCATTGCCCGCTACAATTGTGATTGAACAACGCGTCTTCGCTGTCATGTAAAAGAAGGCCACTTTTCTTGCCTCGAGCAACCGTCATCGCACCCTTTGAAATCTTCCAATCATCACCATGGAAGATCGTAGTGTAGCCTTCACTAGCCAATCGTCCCCACCGAGATTAAGTTCCTTCTCGAGGTCGGGAATACGCTCGACATCCTTCAGCCTCCCAAACAATCTATTTAACTTAATCTTCACTACACCTTGCCAATAATAAAGCACATGGTTGATCATCACCAAGATATACCTTTCCAAGATTTCCGGGACATATTTAAGAATTCTTTTGTGAAGTAGCATGGAACGATGCTCCGTAGTCTAACACCCAAGATTCTTCCTCGCTCTCCAAAGAGCATATCAATGCATCATCTCCTCCCGAGGTGGAAGTAACATTTGCCTCGCCTTCACTTCTGTTTTCTTCGCGCACTTCTGCACCGATTTTTGTAAAGGCTCCGGGTTCTTCCACAATTCCAACACTCGATAGTCTTCGAGCCATGGGAATTATTAGATTCCCGGATTTGGACCTCCGTCCTTGATCTACCTCTAACTGCTCTACCACGTCCATTTCCTTTGGTTGAATTTCTTCCTCGACTCGTATGCAAAACCGAAGAGGTCGACGATTCAATTGCCTTCTCTACGTCGGATCTCTTCACCGAGAACCAAATCACGAACATCACAAATTTCAACTTATTGCTTCCCGATGAGCTATTCACAAATTGCGGATGACAAGAGCATTCCAGCCTTTCTGCAGAAAGACAAAAGTATCAATGCTCATACTTCTTCGTCGAATTCAATTTCCACCGAACTCAACTGGCTGTGACCGTGCCGAGTCTATCGAGATGTTGAGCTACCGATGCGCCCTTCCGTCATCCGCAAATTGAACAAGCGCCTCATCAAGTGCACTTTGTTTGAGGCCGATGGCTTCTCATACATATTGGAGAGAGCTTCCATAAGACCCGCTACTGTGGTCTTCTCCCTTTGCTATGTTGAAAGCAACATTACGGATAACGTCAATCGAATAACTGCAGGTCATTGGCTCCGTATAAGATTCCAATCTTTTTCCTTCATAGCCTCCGGCTTCTTCCCGAGAGAGGTTGATATAGATTTCTTTGATACGTATAATCCTCTTATCCGCATTTTCCAAAACTCGAAATCAGTGTCATCGAATTTCTCGAGTTTCACCCTTCCTTCATCCGCGCCATTGCTCCCACTCAAATCCGACTTTCTTCTGATTGTTTCGACTATTTTCGCAAACCACCGTGTATTAGAACACCTCCGTCAACGAACAAATATCGTCAACAAAATTTCACTATTCACGTGAATAGTAACTCTGTAAGAAATTACGTAAATCACCACCAAAAGCTCGATACTACTTGTTGGAAAATAACGCAAATTCCCCGATAAGCCAAACTTATGCAGAAAGCAAGAATAGTAAAATAACACACAAATTTGATAACTAGGTTCGGCCAATCTTGCTTTACGTTCCTGACTCCGCAGATCTTTTTACTGAAAGAGGAGAAATTACACAAGGTGTTTACAACACTCACAACCCACAACCCAATTACACCCAAGAAAATTACTCTCAATTTTCTCTCACAAAAGCTTTGCTCTCTAAGCTTTTCTCTCAATTGGAATGAACACTTTGGATGGATAATTCATTACAATTACACATCTATTTATAGGAAAATTCACTCCTTGAATTACTCCTTAAATTAATGGTTCCTTGAATTGCTCCTTGAATTAAGCTTCATGTTTTACTCCTTGTTTTGCTCCATGTTTTACTCCATGTTTTGTTCTATGTTTTGCTCCATGTTTTACTCCATGTTTTGCTCCATGTTTTGCTCCTTAATTTGCTCCTTAAATTAAGGAGTTTTATAACAACAATCTCTAACACATGTATTACTTAAATCCTTAGCAAATTAAGGAGTTTTATAACAACAATCTCTAACACATGTATTACTTAAATCCTTCTAATATTCTTTTCACCCCATTTCTCCTAAATACTTTTTGTGTTTGCTGGAAGGTATAAGGTCTTCGTAAAACTGAGTGTGAGTGACGTGCTCTGTACTGCTACTGCTGAGGCTCTGGCCATGGGAAAATTTGTCGTATGTGCAGACCAACCATGTAATGAATTTTTCAGGTTCTTTCCAAACTGTTTGACATACAAGACGTCCGATGACTTTGTTGCCAAAGTGAAGGAAGCATTAGCGAATGAACCTCAGCTAACTCCTGAGCAAAGATATAACTTTCATGGGAGACAGCAACCCAAAGATTCATGGAATGTTCTGAGCTCAACAGAATTTTGAATGAGAGCAAAGATGGTCGAGATGTCATCAGACAAAATAGGAAATTAATGAAGAAATCATTATCAGTGCCAAATTTAACAGAGATGGTTGATGGAGGATTCGCATTTGCCCATTACTGTTTCACTGGCAACGAGTTCTTTAGACGATGTACTGGTGCGATACCAGGGACACGTGACTATGACAAACAGCATTGCAAGGACCTCCATCTTTTGCCTCCACAGGTAGAAAATCCCATCTATAACCGGTAATGAACTGATTATTCTACATCATTAATTGCCTGTATAAATATCTACCTGTGTAGGCTAGTATCCTACTATTTTAGTTAGAATGTTTTGCTTTTTTCATAGATGTAGCCATAATTCAACCACGTAAGTTTTGCTTTCTAATGTTAATATAGTACAGTAATTGTTGAAAGTGTATAATATAATAGTTTCTAATGACAAATCCTGCATTGTAGAAAGTAAAAAAGGATAGCTATGTTATATGTACTCTTAAAAAAAAATAGGCTCATCTGATACTCAAATATATATCTAAAAATTTAGTATATTTGGTGTCCTGAAAGAGTACATATGACATGGATGAAAGAGTTTATATAACAAGGATACAGCTAATCTAAGGCATGCTAGAAAACTTTGAGATGATACTTCCATTTGAGCATTTAAACCTGTTCTACATTCATTCAGGAAGGTACTCCTAATGGGTTGAAGATCATATCAACAGAGAAATGAAAAACGCTTATTTCTTCTTTAAAAAGGGTAACAATATCCATGAGTTTCATATAAGGTACTGGTTATATATGGAAATGGAAGATGATATTATTTGTTTTGCTTTGCATTAAAACAATTCATCAAACAACCAAAGTGAATATGAAAAATTCGTCCTTAGGGTAAATGAGTTATCCACCCTGAGCGAGTGATGAATCTAGATAAACGACAATAATAAAATTTGACACTTTGATCAATATTAATGTTCTAAGGATTTTGAATACTTAATACTGCTTAAAAACCATGTCCATAACTCTCATGCATAAGTATTGAATATTTATATAATTTAATTTTAAATTTTTTTTTTTTTTTTTGTAATAACATTACACAATTCAAATACATTTGGATCAAACTCTTAATATCTGGTTGCGCACTTCACAAGGAGATTTTGGTATCAGTATGCTACAACGACGCTCACAGTTATGCTTCTTGACGAATGAGATTCTTGGAAGAGCTAAAGAAGTACTTCGTACGCATTCAAATTCCAAACTAGTCAAAAAACCCATTGCGAATAGGTGCTCAAGTATCTAATCCCCCAATAGGTTGTTACAACTTACAACTTACAAGATCAGTACTGATGCCATTGGGATTAACAAAGGACTCGGTTTTTGTAATTGTGGTTCTTGAATCGTGACTGTTTTGATGCTGTGAAATGTGGTAAAGTTGTAAGTGTTTGTGTGGTTGCAGTTCCTAATACAACCTAGTTGCTATATATCTCTAAGAGAAGATGCAAGCCTTTGAAAAAAAACTTAGAATAAACCATTAGTTTTTATAATATCTCAAAAAATTTAAATGAACACATTAAAATTCTGAAAAAGAAAACTTGATGGAAAAACGAGAGATACATAGTTTCATGTAGAACAGCTTGTAGAAAAACGTGAAAGAGAGCTTAAAAGAATAAACAAAAATTATTTTAAAAAAATTAAATAATATCACTCTTTTAAAATGGATCAAATGCTATTAATTTTGCAAATAATAATAATAATAATAAAATACTATTCAATTTAACTCAAAACTTATCAAGAAATTATCAAAGATGCACATAAGATAGGTGCATAAGTGAGATAAATAGTCATTCTATTTAAAAAATTTACATATAAGGACCCAATTTATTTAAAACAAAAAATAATATTATCTAAAAACTATGAAAATACATTACTTACATGGCACAGGCCTCAGTTAATAATAATTTTACCCACCCAATTTTTTTTATTGGTTACATTTCTAAAAGCACCCATACACCCCAAACTTTGATGCATACAAACATAAGGAAGCCTCAACTCCCGTCCCCGTCTTATAGATAAATGAGAGAATTGAGTTGGCTAATAATTTAAAATTAACAAAAAAGTAGGGAGATAGGTTAAGTTTGTATCATAGTTTATTAGTTGAATTTTGTAATTCATAGTTACATAATTTAATAGGTTGATATCATCTTAGTTTATTAGTTGAGTTTTGTAATTCATCTGTATATAATTTAATACATATATATCTTTTATGTATAAAATTTATGGCATGTTAAATTAGACAAAGACGTAATAAATATTTAAGAAAAAAAAAGCCAATAACAAAAAATAATGACTTTTTTAAGAAACTAATATTTCATTCATTTAAATAAAAATTACAAAAACAATTAAATCAATAAAAAATATCAAATTATCATAAAAATTAATAAAAATCATAAAACATGGTACCTTAGATATACATAATTAATACATTAGTACCTCATATGTCTTATGTTACTAAATGTTTCCTTTTAGTACTTCAATTTATGTATTGGTATTCATTTATATCATTTTTTAATAAAAATAGATTTTTTTACCCAAAATATCCTTTTGGATTTTAAGTGAAAGATTTTTATTTTTTTCTTTATTGAAATTAACTAGAGCTTAAAAATAAAAAATTTTTTTAAAGGTTGGGTTCAACACTTTCTACTAAAAGTTACTCAGAAATAAAAATTATTAAATTTTTGTCTTAAAAAAACAAATAATATAAATAAGTACTAAAAACTATAACATTTTATTAATTTTATTGGGGCACAATAAAAATTATAACTAATTCACAAGGAAAATGATGAAAATATTTTTCACTAATGATTAATTGAAAATATTTGTATTACTAATGTTATCAGAAAAAAAAACTTCTAAAAATTAACAATTTTTTTCTCTTTTTTTAGCTCTAGTTAATTGTCAAAAAGAAAAAAAAAACTTCATAAAAATACCAAAGGGGTATTTTGGGTATAAAAATTGGTTACTATTTTAAAAAATAAAAATACTTGAATTGAGGTTATTAAAATGAAACATTTTAATACCATGGAACATTTGGGATACCAATATATTAAATGGGATATCAAACCCAAAATCATATGTAACATGGTTTAAGTTTTTTTATTTGACTCTTTCAATTCTCGAAACATGTACCAATAATTAAATTGAGATACTAGAATAAAACATTTTAATAATATAAGGCATGAAAAATATTAATACACCTCATATAACAATAACTAGAATAGTTTAAATCTATTTTTCATTTTTTTTTTGTCAATACATTGTTATTATCGTAAATAATCTGAGTTTAAAAAATTTATAAAATGACATAAAAATTTAAATTAAAAAATTCATATCATTAATTTTTTTTATTTTCAGGGAAATATCACAGTTTTTTTTCAATTATATAAAATTTGAAAAAAAATATAAAAATATAAAATAGTTATATTATACTAAAAAATAATAAGAAAATCAAATCAAAATTATCATATTTGAATTAAATTTTAAAAAAAGTTATAAAATTGACTAAAAATATATATGTAAAAATAAACTAAAAAATTGAATATATTAAAAAGTGTTGTTTCTACCCTCTCTTTTTTTTCAAGCTACAATTTGTAAAAATGATTCGAATTATGACATTTTTTGTAAAAAAAAAAAAACTAACATTTTTACACTTTACTAGATAGTGAGTATATTATTGTTTTAAATATTGAAAAATTTAAAATATACATTCAAAAATATAACTTTTCTTTACAATAATAAAAATGAAAAGAAAATGTAGAAATTTTATGAGTTATTACGTATGAAAGTATAAGACAAAATAATACTTTGATACAAAAGGTTCATAAACTTGTCAAAACTTAAAATATATTACATGTTTGAAAAACAATTGAAGGGAACATTAATCAAATTATACACTAGAAAAATACTTAAAACACAATATTACAAATAAAATACCCATTTCGAAAATTAGGAGGAAACACATGCTCCTACTAGAATACACGTGCCTCTGTCTTTGCGAACTCTAGCCAAAACTCGCCTCACGTGTTGTATTTTTTGCAACCAAAAAAATAAATCCTCCTGTGAGAGTGAGTTATAATTCCCAAGCATTACAACTAAACTAAATAGTACATGTTTACAAAGGGATACAGCAATTGGTGCTCAAAAGTCTCGGAAACTCATTTTCGGGTCAACCCTTTTCCCAGGACCTCGCCCCATACCTCTATGACCACGTGATCCTCTACCTCTTCCTCTTGAGCGTCTGAAAAAAGACTTACCATGTTTCATCTCCACAAGTGAGTGGAGGAACTCATCACAAATAATGCAACCAACATACAAGGTAGCCCCATCGGCCAAGGGGGTTGTCTTTTTATTGAAGTCTACCTCTATGGTTTTAGAGTTACATTCAGGACACTGCTCCTGAGTTGTCGATATCCGATGAGCACTTTGAGGAAGGAAGACCAGACAATTGCAAGTGTTGCAATAAAGTCGCCACTTAGGAGCACTTACCGGGTCAAGGATAAGAGTTCCACTACATTCCGGGCAAGCGCAGATGCCTTGGGTTATCATAGAATGTCGACATGTGGGATGTGGGCAGAGAGAACAAGGCATCCCAATTCCTTTCCCCAACTTGCTGGAACCACTGGTTTTTACTGCACTAAAGAGTGTGTCTATACCTTCAAAAGGAGGACTGTTGTAGCAATATGGGCATAAAGGGAATGACTTGCCTTCTGGACCAGGCATGGAAAAGATCAAGAGCTCGAAGTTGTCTAAAGGGCAAGTGAGTTCCTTGTATAGCTGCAAAATTTAGCAACATGTTCTTTTAGATATTGTGTTCAAACAGATATTACAAAAAACAGCATGCTTGAAAAGAAATTTTAACAACGTATATGAGTTTTAAAACTTGAGTAATGAATTCTAATCCAAGAGAGCCAACAAAACCCAACAGCAGGAAAACTGAAGGATCTTTGAGTAATCAAATGATAATGCAATTCAACATGAACAATCATGACTACAGCTGCTTTTGAAACTTCAATCAAAATCAGCCAAAAAATTACAATTCCCTTCCTTTCCAGACACCTCATGCAAGTCTATCTTATGAAACTTCAATTAAAATCTGTAACATTCATATGTAATCTAAATCCAAAAAACGTCCCTTGTTACCATATGATCAATTATGCATTTTTCGATTGAGATTCTATGGATGAAGTTAATAGTTTTATAATGCAGAATCTCATCAAATTTGGATATTAATAAAAATTGAATTTACCAACTTCTAGATTCAGCCACCTTTCGATCATACAAATTGTTCTTGCACATTAAATTCTGACATGTAACACTCAGATTAAATTTGACATAAGGGACTTTGCTACACAACCTTGGCAACACAAGCAACCAGCATGCAATGGGATGCATGATTTAAGTGATACTTATGGGGGGGTGGCTTAGCCATGTGATTGAAAAACATTTCAGTTCACATAAACAGAAGTACAAGGCGTGTCGCCAAGGTAGACCACAACAAACTACGTGTGGCATGACCTAACATGTATGAGTAGATGAGGAGACCATAACAGAAAACTATGTTTCCCTACCAAGAATTAAGCCAAAGAAAAAGTATAACTGATAACAACAGATGCTCTCTGCTTTGTTCTCTTCCAAATAAATCAAGGCAAAAAAAAATAGTACCTTGATTGTACCCTTTTGAGGAAGATGATAAACCTCCTCACACGTATTACAATATAAACGGGAAGGTTGTGTAGAAATGTATTTCATATAGCGAAGGCATTTTCCACATTTGCTGAGAGCTCGTCCCGAGTCAGCAAGTGGAGAAAATTGTGCTTCAAATAATGCATCCATATTCTCAATCTGCATCAAGTACAAGTCAAAAGATCAAAAAGTCTTTTAAGTCATCAAAAGTTTCATAATCGAACTGCAAGCCTCCTTTAGGGGTAGGTTAAAATGAATTAAGAACATGCTGAAGTTCTGCAAACTTAAAAATAAATGCATCATATGTAATGCAAATTATTATAACCAAATATAAAACTAGAGGAGTTATTTGACAAATGATTCTATACAATTCTGAACACAATGGAAGTGTGCTATCATGCCATGAGATGATATGTAAAAGCAACAATATTTTATCTACTGATAACCAAGAATACTCCCCGCTATCTGACTAAATGTTACTGTGGATAAAGTAAATAATTCTGTCATCCTGCGGCAAGTTTTGTGTAATTTCTTCTTTCCAAGCAATAAATGTTAACCATCTTGTGATGCACATGGAAACTGCAGTAGCTGTTTTTCAGTTCTTGTGGACGTGTAACATTAAAATGAAATAATAAATGCAAATGCAAATTTTAGTCAGTTATACAACTCATGTTCTAGTGATATTTATTATTCATTTATTTTTTTAGTGGGAAAGTTAATGAAGAAATTGTTGTAGATAACAGATTGTCTAGCAGTTTGTTCATGCCCAAGAAAGAGAACCCAATCCAAGTCCAAGGGCTGTAAAATAAAGTATGAGAACATAAAGACAAAATGGATGATGGCATCAAGATAGATCATGGAATTATAAACACCAAAAAAAAAGGAAAAAGAAGATTGTGCGAGCATAAAAGCTACTCCATCAGCAAGATAATCAGACGATGAAGAACTTATATAAGCTTAAAAGCTAGATGCAAATATGAAGCATGCCCCAAGTAGTCGGCCATTTAGGCTCTGATAAGCAAGATGGATGATGGCATCAAGATAGATCATGGAATTATGAACACCAAAAAAAAAAAAAGGAAGAAGAAGAAGATTGTGCAAGCATAAAAGCTACTTCATCAGCAAGATAATCACACGATGCAGAAATTATAAAAGCTTAAAAGCTAGATGCAAATATGAAGCATGTCCAAAATAGCCGGCCATTAAGGCTCTGATAAGCACGTTCAAGTTCGGCACAGACAATACAAACAAGAGCTCCATATGCCAGATCACAAGACTTTTACCTGTTTTACAAAATAATTGTACTTATTCATGAATTGTTGTAGTGCATGCTTCATGACTTGACTGTAATCTGATTGACCCTTAGCAATGAGAGTAATTTGCTGCTCAATAAAACCTCGGATATCAGGCAAACATAGATCTGGATCAATACATTGATAGCCTCTTATCAGGGTTACACCTAATGCAGTTGGAACCAGTTTCCTCCCAGCTTGTACCTGCAAATTGATTGCAATATAAATCCCAGTATAAATGGTTACAAATTGTTCAGTAAAACCAAAAGAACATGTGAATTTTACCTGTACATAATTTCGCTCACAAATGTTGTTAATATGAACAGGTATCGAAGCATCAGTGCCTATTGCATTTTTCTCCATAAGAGAAATCAGCTCACTCTCAGTCAGGTAGTCTGGGGGGCTGGTAGTCCCCTACATATTGTACATTATTTGAGATTTCTAAGTATACCAAATCATACCATTCTGCCTATAACTTAATTGTAAACTGTTTAATAATCTCTTAAATAATTCTAAACAATCAACATGATCAACCACTGTCTCCTCCGAAAAACCAAAAATATATGTTCAAAACAAAAGCAAAAAAATAACCAAAACATACAAGAAATTATACAATAGTAAAAAGGGAAACAGGACTGGGGAAGATACTGGACTGCTCATAAAGAACATGAAAATTATAAACTACAAATCTGTATTCAACCCAAAATGAAATTCAGAGATTCAAGATATTACCTCACAGAGATCCACTCTTAAAACTTCTACTTTTTCCCCTTTAGAAAACCGAGGAAGACTTTTTTCATTTACTGCCAACCAAGACATGATAGATGTATATCCTTTAACAAGAACATGCTGCCCTATACAATGGAAGGACTCGCCACCAATTGAAAATTCTACCTTTGTTCTGGAATTGACACAAGTGAGTCCATATTACAAATACAGAAGACATCTGGTGTAACAAAAGTTACTCTCACAAATACTTGATAGCAAGAAAGATTTTCCAAGAATGGTTTGTGCTCTTAGAAGTCATTAACCATAGCTTGTATATGTTTAACTCTACAAAAAATTGTGCTCATAACTGGGCAGTTGGGGTTGGTTTTAAGTAGTCCAAACTACTGAAGTTATGATTATAAAGTCCGATTCTATCATCAAACTCTGCCTCAACTTTTCCCTGAAAATCTCTCCCTCAATTCTTTGTTAATTTACCTAAAAGTTTAAGCCTGAAGGAATGTCACAACTAGATTACCTTCACTGAGAAACACAAAAATGAGATACCAAAGAAAAGTAAGAACCCCAGGAATTTCAATCATAATGATAAGAGTGTAGTGCAAATATATTGGATCAGACAGTCATCATTAACCACTTCTTCATAGCAATTTAAATGCCAATTTATTTTTCTTATCTTTTAATATAAGAAACAAAAATTCGTTAAAAAGAAAAGATTACAGCAGTTAAATTGGATCATAATCCAAAAAGTATACAGCTAAGTTTAAAACCACTGCAGTCACATAAATAATAAGGGCTCATTTAACCACATATCAACCACGTGCACATTCAAACACAAATGTTCAGCTATGTAGTACTGTTGATAAAGCTACATGGATTATTTAAAAAGTGCCCCATCTTTGGGAAACATGATTGAACAGCATTTGTATAAGAAAGGATTCTTCTACAACCATGGAATAGGTGATCTAAGAAAATGTTAATATGTCAGTTTTCCTAAATTCAAAAAGCTGCTGGAAGAAGGAAACATTAGAGTCAATTGGCAAACGATCGGTTTATACCTTGCATACTTGCAATCAGGAGACACAGTCCCTATAAAATGCTGACAGACATACTCATAAAGTCTCCAAGAATCTCTCTCTAGCATATCCTCAGTTGCCAACCTCATTGGTGTAATAGGAGGATGGTCACCAGCATCTGTTCCCAGCCGTGGTTTCTGGTAACCGTCAGTGAGCAGCTGCTGTATGTAAGAGCCCCATGTTGGAATGTTTGCAAGGACACCAATTGTTCCTTTGAAATCAAATGAGGATGGATAAGATGTGCTCTCTGTACGTGGATAGCTAGAGGCGCAGCACAAAGTAAACGTTAAAAACCTAATACATTTCTCAAAGACAATGGAAACATGAATTTAAAAAGATACTGAAAAATATGAAATTCAATTGAAAGAGCAAGCAGGCTGCCAGTTCATCAATTTTACCAGCCAGTGCATTTTGGTCCAATGTCGGACAAAATATTAACGTTGGACCAAAATATTACCAGCCAGTTCTGGAATTACAGATCCAACGTCGGACAAAATATTAATGTTTTCAGTACTCACTAATTGCCAACTTTAATGCTGAATAAAATAATCAAAAACAAATGTCTCAGCCAGATTGCCTAGAATCATGAAAATGTAACAGCTAAAGAAAAGGGAGAAAGAAAGGGGAGTAAAAAAAAACTGAGGGAGCAAAGAATTCGATGAACACCTGATAAAACCTTGAGTATACAAGCGTTCAGCTACTTGCATAGTAATCTGGGGTCCCAGGCCCATGGCACTAGAAGCCACCTAAATTAAAAATTTGCATATTAAAATTAAGAAAATAAGTACTTAATTCAAATCCAAGTTATACTATACTTAATTCACATCAATATATCAACACATTGGTACCCAAAATCACAAAATGAAAACAGTAACAGACCAAAGGAGAAAAAATCAATCTCAACCACAAACCAAAGATCTGTAGCTAAGTAACACAACCTCAAAGTTGTTCCAGATATGAAAATGTATCAAATTCTTCAATATCACAGCACACAGAAGCTAAAACAGCACTTCTTCCCAATAGCAGCTACAATCTTGTAAAAGTACACCATTAAAGTTGATCATATTATTATTCTTGTTAACTCAAAGAACTTCGATGCATAAATTTGATTAATTTACCCAAAAGGCTTGAAAAGCCATTGAAGATTGTAATTGATTCATTTTTCTTTATACATGAAAGAAAATATTAAAAGGAATATTACATGTTCATGCATAACCAGGGTTCTTCCCAAAACATTAAATGCTACAAAAAAAGTAAAAAGAAAAAATATACCGTTAATAGTCAGCCTTTTTTTCCCAAGAAAGAAAATAGATCTAAGGTCCCAGCACATTGAATCATTCAAAGAAGGACATGAACATGAAGACCCTATTCATTCATCAAAAACTAATGCTTAAAGGAATATCCAGGCATCCATTTGATAAATATGAATGAACCCCATTTTTCATACAAGTACATGACAACTGAGGTCAAGTTGGCAAAACATCAAGACATATCGAAAAAAGGTGGAGTATCCAAGTATTGCCTCACTTATCCATAAATTACTAAATGAATTAAAAAAAATTATAATAATCAAAATGTTCAATGTTGTGAGGTAGGACAAGAATGCCTCAATTTTCCTGCACATGACCAATATCAGACAATTTGATTTTCGCCTATCCTTTTTTTATCATTCATGTAGTGCTAAAATTAACTACAAGTGTAATAGACATATAGTTAGTCAGACCTTTAAAAGGTTTACTGTGTTTAGACCAGCGGGACGACTTTTGACTTCATGTTTTTCAGATATATCAGTCACCTCCACAAATCCATCTTCTATTACTAACTTTTGAAACATTGTAGCAACCTGACATATTACAAGCATAAATGGGTTCATATTTGGACAGGAAAGCGAAAATAGTAATAAGTCATAAAGATACAAAGCCTGACATCTAAGTCAAACAGCTTCTTACGCTCCCATTCTAGCTGGAGTTCGTAGCCACTTTTCATTATGCTAGGATGTAAAGCCCAGAACTTTTCAGGTTTAAAGGTATTTATCTGCAAATAACGCTGTACACAAAATCCAAGTGTTGGAGTTTGACATGGCCCATAACTGAAACAAACAATTGCACAAAGATTTAGATGATGCTTGACATTGAACATGGCATAAAAATAGCACCATTAAGGTCATGCTATTGTAGACTTTCCAATCATTTATAGCTCGTGCATTAGGCAAGTGCTAAACAAAACAGTATGGAAACTAAGGTTATCCAATAAATATGAACTTAGGCTATTAAACCAGGGGTTTTAACTACTACACATTCTGCTCTTTTGGCTTACAAGTTGATTTTTTTCTTTGTTTTGAGATATATAACAGAATGCTCTTTCACAATTTGAAGAGCTTAACACAAATAACATTGTTGTTTCTACATTTCTAGAGGATTGGGGTGTCATTTTTTTACTTGAAAATAGTTTTTATGTCTTTGCAAGATAGGGTGTAGTTCTCCAAGCAACTACTTCGTCTTTTTTATTAAAATTCCTACAGTGCTTATCCAAATTGATAATGAGGGGAAGAAAAGGTATGCAAAGAAAAACATAGCATGCTAGAAGAAGAAAGAAATGACAAACTAACGATATAACTCGGGCGTCAAGATTCCCATATTTGCCTTGGAAATAACTTGTTTGGAATCGTGTAAACGCGACTCCAACCTTCAAATCTATTTCTTGTCGCACATCTACAGCCAGTGCCTCATTTCTGTTCGGTTCAATGAGGTTATTCATGGCCTTCATAATATCTTTCTCAGTAACAGAGGAAAAACGGGCACGATAAACCTTTCCTCTTGCCTCACTTGTGTTAAATCCAGTACAGTCCATAACTGCAAAATTTAGATAAATATGTACATAGAATCCCACATAAAGCGCTTTCAGAATTTGGATCTAAACTACTGGTAACAAAGTAACACTAAGCACACTACAAACCTAATAAAAGTGTCAGAACTAGTAACTAAAATGAATTCTATACTAAAGCTTCTACTTTTTAGGTTAACGAACAAAATAATCCAAATTTTTATTGCTACATACTATCAGGAGTGAATGTTCACATGCATTAATTAAACAGTAGATAAATGATAGTATGTTTTTTTTCTCATTAAGAAACATATACTCTCATAAAACAGGTTTAAGTCATCTGGGCATCATTAACACTCAGAAACATTCAATACAAAGCTGTTCCCCTTCAATTACTAGTTGTTCTAGGCTACATGCACTATTCTGGGATTTTATTTTACAATACTGTGGTGTGTAAAGGCCATATTGCATTTCAGTGTGGGAGTTTAAATTTTATACTCTTATACATAAGATGAGTTGCTCTCCATTGGTAGCCACACCTTTATTTGATTTATTTGACTATTTTTATTTTCTTTGATGTTTTTATTTTTTCTTTCAAATAGAGATATAAAATAATTGAAGAGACAACTGCTTCGATTTGACAATTTTCATAAGAGTGAAAAATTGCAGAGTTGCCAATGATATTTTGTACCTTTATTTCCCGTCATGGGAACTCAAAGGCGGCTGATCTACAAAATGTTGATAGCACTTTGCCTGGCCACCATCTGAATCAGCCAGAAGTCTGCCATCTCTCTTACATTTTTTTGCAATTTTCCTCCAGTTTATGAGAAATAGAGGTCTTTTTGTCATTTCATACATTCTCTACGATTTATGTATCAAAGTATAAGATCCAATTATCTTCATTTTCCTTAAAGACAATTCTTTACTATAACTCATTTCACATAAACATCCAACGGAAGGGCATTGTTCGGTCATACATGAAAAGAAATAAAAGCATGCGCACACACATGAAGAGAAGCCAAAAGTTTTAATTAAAATTGTTTCAAAAGGAAAAACATGCATAGAAGAGAAAGCATATTGACAATATCAATTTATTCAAAAATAATATAATAATAGTCTACCTTCAAAGCATATGTTCTCCCCTTCACGATCACAATCCAACCATAGAACCAAATAATTACAACCACGAGCCTCCTGGCTTAGATGAGAAGGAATATGAGCCTGCATATCAAAATAGCAGCAGCCAAGATTTTCTAAAAAATATTTTAAAAGGCAAAAAAATAAAGGATAAACATGCTCATATATAATAAAGAATCAGCAGCAGATAATTCATATTATGAAAAACATTATCATGCACAAAGATTTATGATATGACAGTGACATGTTTTGTGTCCCATAGGCAAAAAGAAAGCAAATCCAATCATGAACTCAATGGGATCAGAGTACTGAAAGAGCATTACCTTTGGGTTGGTTTCTGTCTTGAGAATGGGTGCTTGAAAAAGATCTAGAGGATCAGTTGTCGTCCAGTCTTGATATTTTGCTGGAAAATCTACACTAGATTCACAAAGGAAAAAAGAAAACAATTACACAAGTGCGACATTGGCATCAATAATAAAAACAATATTATTTCAAATTTCCTAGAGAGCCTGAAGAATCATGGAGTTTTCAAAGAAACAATTTAGATATGTTGTATTGCTTTCACGTTGACATTAGCTTTATATACAAAAACTAATGATGAATTGTTATAAGGGTAAATGCCAACAGCCCAGAGCAGGTTCTGGAAATACATATCCAAATTATGAGATTGAAGACTATCAGTTAGCATCACTTCATAACAATCCCGAGGCTTGTGTAAGGCAAGTTAGACTTATGTTATAGCTCCCCTGTTCACCTCATCTTTCATAATATTTGACTCCATTTATAGAAACCAATTATTAATAATTTCATATAGGGAAACCAAAACTCAAAATCATTATCTATGATAAAAAGAATAATGAAAGCTTTCTGAATACATACCCAAACTGCCACAAATAAATTAAATTAAACATAATACCATGGGATAAAAGATAAAGACCTGAATACATGCCCAATAACTGAGGTAACTTTATAATATGCATGGTCTCCAAGAAAATTCCCATAAAGTTCGTGGACCTCTGTACTACCCCTTCTTGTAGACATCTGCAAATTGAAAATAGGCCTTAGATGTCAGTCAGTAATACCATCATATTCGTATTCATTTAGGTCATGTTTAGTTGGTTAATTAGTAATGAAATGGTAACAAAATGGAATTCTGAGTATTCCGTTTAGTTTTGACAGTCGACACGAAAAGAAAAGGATCAATTCCATTAACAGAAGAAAACTCCCCGGTGGAATTCCTGGAATGCATTGCTTATTCCTATTATTCTTTTTTCACTCACTCACTCACTCACTTTTCTTCATTGGATCACAATGATTTTTTTCCCCCAACTTTATCCATATTCTAAAAATGATTTTTTTATTTTATTTTAACATCATTTTGATTCCACCATCCAAACCAAATAACAGTAATAATCTTTCCATTCAATTAAATTCAATTGAAATTACCATTCGCATTAACTTTCCATTACAAAAACCAACCATGTATAAGAACCTAATAGTGTAACACTTGCAATTGTGAAACATGAAAATTCCAAGAAAAGGAAGAAAAACAGAACAAAATTTTAAATTATTTTTCTTTCTACGATACGTGTTCTTAACATCCAAACAGAGCCTCAACACAAAGTTAGGTTTTCGTTTGAAGAGAAATAAATAGAGTACCTGGCCACGAGAGAGTACGGAGGCGATAGAGAAAGCAATACTGGGCTTCTCTGCAACCTGCGTGAATAAAAATAACAAAACGGAGTGATAAATATTTAAATAAGATTATATTCTTCTTCTAAAACGTAAGAATAAAAATCCCACCATAAGAACTTTGGGTGGAGCCATCAACTCTCTGTGAGAGATCGAGTAGAATGCCTAGAAAATGGAATTTCTTCAATTTGATTGTTTCCTTTGACGGCGCTCTTTGGCTTTCAAACGGTTACTACTTCTATGCTTAGGTACTGAAAACTTCCAGTTTCCGGGAAAATAAAAACTAATAATAACATAAAAATAAAAATAACACATTCATATTTATATTTATATTATATATTTTTATTATTAATTACTAATTAAATTATATTTAATATTATTAAAATATTATTTTTATTATTATAAATTTTAAAAATATTAAACTTTTATAATTTCTCTTTTTTCTTTCAATAATATACTTAATTTTTTATTAATATCTAAATTTTAAATGATTTTATCCTTACTCCATAAATTTTAAAATCTATAATTTAATCTTTAAATTTTTATACTCCAAATATATATTTTTTATTTATTTTTAAATAATATGATTGATTATTTAAATTTTTAAAATTCAAGTATAGTTTTTAGCTTAACAATTTACATGTAGATTTATGGGAAGATAATTGCATAAATCTCTATTTATTTTAAAAATAACATTTAAATCATATATTATTTTTTATAATAATTTAATTATATTATTATTAAAAATGAGTATAAAAATAAATAATTATTTTTAATATTTAATTAATTTTTTTAATTCTTTCAATTTCAACTTATTTAGGTTACAAAGCTCCTAATTTATTTAATACAATTGAAAAAGTATAAAAAATTAACATTATTTAGTTACTTTTTAATAATAATATAACTTAATTGTAATAAAAATAAGTAAATAATTATGACAATATTTTTTCTATAAAATTATGATATATATTTATAATGTTTTAAAATTTTAACAATTAAATAATACGATATTAAAATTTATAATTTATATATATAAATTTAAATATTAAATAATATATTTTTAAGTTTAAAATTCTTTCTATAAGTTAAATCAAAACTTGAGTATCTAATCATACTACAACCTCTTCTATGTTAGTTATTAAAATAAAATAAAAAATTCAAATAATTTTAATGGATGAAGTCAGCTTTTAAGTATGAGCTGCACTTACTTAGTATTTAAGGTAAACCTTTTTTATATATAAATATATTTAAAGTAAACCTTTTAAGTCATAAGTTAACTCTATATTAATGATTTACAAATTTTAGATAAAATATGTTTTAAATCTAAATTGCAAGAGCATAGATGACTGTTGATAATTTCAAGTGCGACTGTGCTAGATTATAAGTAGTGTTAAAACATTATTTCACTTTGTAAGGATTTAAAGTTTTAAGTATTTTTAAAATGATGATTTATAATATCATTTGTTTAAGAACAACTTGATAAATATAAAAGTGATCTAAAATTTAAGGTTAAACTATGATTGTTTTTAAGATGTTTAAGTGTTGGCTTATAAAAAAAACATCTCACGTTAATTAAAAAATATTTTAATGTAATGTTTATAAATAATATAAAACTTCTATTTTTTAAAAGTTAAATTTTTAAGATTGAATTATTTATAACCCTTATGTATTATAAAAATGTTTTTGACACATTTAGAGTCCATAATTTGGAGATTAATTTGATTTTGGTGTGATTAAGATTTTTTTAATTTTCTACCTAAAACACATTGGGAGGATTTAAGAGGTAAAACGGCTTTGAATTCTTAAAAAATAGCGTGTGAGTGATATAAGATGGACTAAAGCTAACTTTATTAATAGATAGATTTTTTTTTCAAAAGGACATAAATGTAATATGTTTGCAAGTTGTCGGATGTCCCTAACTAAATTGATGACTTCTTTGGGAAACAAATAAGGTGACGTTTGGTTGGAGGGAATGGTAAATAATCAGAATTGATTTTTTTCATTTTGTGTGTTTGGTTGGACGGAATAGAATCGATTAATGAAGGAGAAGGAATCACAATTCCTTCTCCCCTCTTTAGAAATCATAATTTCATTCTCATCTAAACTTTTTTTCCAATTTTACCCTCACTCTAAATATAACCCTAAACTCAAATCCCAAATCCCTAAACCCAAAACCCTAAATCTAAATCCTAAAACCCTAAACCCTAAACCTTAAATCCCTAAATCCTAAATCCTAAACCTTAAATCCCTAAATCGTAAATCCTAAACCTTAAACCCTAAACCCTAAATCTTAAAACATAAATCCCAAAACCCTAAGCCCTAAATCCTAAATCCTAAACCCTAAACCCTAAACCCTAAAAACTAAATCTCAAAACCTTAAACCCTAAACCTTAAACCCTAAAACATAAATCCCAAAACCCTAAATCCTAAACCTCAAATCCCTAAACCCAAAATCCCTAAATCATAAACCCTAAAACCTAAATCCCTAAACCCTAAACCCTAAACCCTAAACCTCAAATCCCTAAACCTTAAACCCTAAACCCTAAATCCTAAATCCTAAATCCCAAATTCTAAAACCTAAACCTTTTTTAGAAAAATAATAATTTTAACCCTAAACCTTAACCTACAAATATAACCCCAAATCCTAAATCCCTAAATCTTAAATCCCTAAACCCTAAATCCCAAATCTCAAACCTCAAAACCCTAAACCCTATTTAGAAAAATAATAATTTTAATAATATATTTATTTTTAATTAAGTAATAATTATTTAGAAAAATAATGATTTCAATAATGTATTTTGTCTGATGAAAAAATAGTAATTAAATGACATTATTTGAATTTTACTGAATGTAGGAGTATTAAGGTAATTTATAGTTTTTTTCCATTCCATTCCAATGGCAAACAAAATACGGTAATCCTGATTTCGAGCTTGATTCCAGTGATCAAACCAACAACATTATTTCCTTTCCATTCCATTTCGATTTCGATTTCGATTTCATTCCACAAACAAAACGCCACTTAAATGGTGGATACTCGATCTCTTTTATTTGATAATTAAATAATGACTTAATTGCCCCAAGATGTATCAAGGTGGCTTAGTCTCGACTTCTCGATATCTTGAAACAAAAGTTTAGGATCTTGGGACTAATTAATGTACCAAAATACGAGCATTTTGATATAATGTTATAGTTTTTTTAGACGTCTAAATTTGTACAAAATATTAATAAGATATATGATATAATTTATTAATTTTTAAAATTTATCTAATATTATTTTATTTAATTTTTAATAAGATGAGATAGTGATAAGATAATATTAATTGAAATATATCAGTTTTTTTATATGTTTAAATAAGATAAATAATAATATAAAAGTAAGAAAAAATATGATATATGATTATTTATAATATAAATTTAATGAAAAACGATACAATATATGTTTAAAGTTAAATCCATTATAACTATAATTTAAATAAAATAAAATTATATGAGATGTTTATTTTTTGAATAAAATGATATAATATTATATCATTAACACTATAGAAAATAAATAAGACATGAGATAATAAATGATACATTATTCTTAGTATCTTTATTTATTTTTATTATTTTGGATCAATGGGACATGTGATACGCTAGGGCGCATGTAAAAATTTAAATGTTTTTTTTTTGTACAATGAAAAATGTTAAAATATACGGTGTTAAATTGAAATGTGATATGTGTAAATTAATACATGACTAGCATATAGGATAAGGACACTTCTTTATTCACTTTGTCAGGTTTGACTACTTTTCCAAAGGACAAAAGGAGGTATGTATGGTAACAGAGGAGGACTTAGCAACTGATCATTAAGATGCCATGTGATTCAGCTGATGGAATAGCCGTGTTTGAAGTAACAAATTTAAATTATAATGAGTAGTTTTTAAACTATACAATAATAATAATAATTAATAAGGCATGAGAACTTTTAGTTTCATCTTTAAAATATAAGATTGATTACAAGAAATCATTATTAGCATTTTGGCCCATAATGTTGCTAGATGGGCTTTAAAAGAACAACTGAAGGGTGTCAATCAGTGATTTTCTGATTTTTCTCCTTCCACGTAGGATCATATCACAAATCTGCTGTGTATTCTTTTTTTTTTTTTTTTTTGAGAAATAGGAATCGTATTAGAAGAAAAACAATAAAATATAATAATTTCAACTTTAGTCGTATATAACGCATATTCTAAAGAATAAAGTTAACCAAAATATTAACGATACAATTATATAATTATAAAAATAACAACCAAACTTAATCAATAGACACAAACAATAAATAAAAACAACTCATATTACACTCATCAAATCAATGTCTTCAAAACTAATTGGACAACTTTTAAGTTGTCCATCTAGAAAAAAAAAATATTAAACAAGTATAGATAACCGACAAATGAGATCAAATCATAACGAAAGAAAATAATTAACAAAGTATCAACACTTTAATAATTTTTAAAGCCACACACATTAAAACAATATAAAAAACACTAATATATAAGAAAATATTTCTTCTTTAAAATAAGGAAATTTTTTACCAAAATTCAAATCATTATTTATAATAACTTAATTTCCTAAGTCTTACATCTTTCTAATGATAAATAATTTTGGATTTAAAACACCCTAATCATCCTATTAAACCAAAAGAGAGTCATATTTATTCTAACTTCTCACACAAATAATAGAACATTAATACCATAAACAACAAATCCAACCATAAGGTTTAAGCTCCATACTTTACTAGAATTAAGTTACAGAGGATAAGTTACAAAGGACGAGGTGAAAAGGCAAGAGAACGATTCAAAGATAAGTTATTCCTCACTTAAATTCATTTGCTAGGGTGTCGAATCTTGTATTTTGAGTAAGAGTGTCAAATAAGGCATCTGATGCTTGAATTTCATAGTTTCAGTGTAATTAAAGCAAGATGTCTTTCTCTAAATCTCATACATGCAAAAATGATGAAAATTTGTAAATGATAATATGTCTTCCAATCTTGATGAATCATTGTTCTCTTGCACAATCTAACAAATAATGCTAAGAATTAGGAAATACAATTAACCACTAAGTTGGAAAATCATAGCTATATGGGTTTATTAGATGAGACTAACAATTAACAGCTTAACTAAGTCATCTATTAAGTCACTCATGTCTCTAAGCTATCTACTAAGTTACCCATGTCTCCACTCCCTTGCTAGTTCTGTGGATAGTTGCACATATCATTTCCCTCTCGCTTAAGGATCCTTGTCCATAAGGATAAAATCAGGATACAACTTGAAAAAGCGTTATTTGTTCTCCTAGGTCGTATCTTCTACTAATGCTCATTTCCACTTAACTAAGATATCAGACTTTAGAAGACATTTTTCCTTTATAAATGACTCGATGATCTACAGCTTCAGATTGAGGCAGAATGGTAGAATCTACAACTGGAGGAAGTTAAGTGAAGGTTGTAGTTAGTGGTTTCAAATGCTTCCATAACAGATCGACATGAAACACATCATGGATTTAAGAATTTGGAGAAAGAACCAATCTATATTTCATTATACCCACATTCTCAATTATTTGATATGGACCAAAAAAAGAGGAAAAATTTTATTGAACTTTGAAAAGCCACAGAATTGTGATGATACGGTTGAATTTTTAAATACACATAGTCGTCGATAATGAAAGAAACTCATGTCAATTTTGATCTATTTGTCATTTCATTCGATTGTGAGCCAATGAAAGGTTATGTTGTAACTCACACAAAATAGCATCACAATCACGAAAGTACTCATCAATAGCTTCGATGTGGGATATGCCTGAAACATAAGCCAGTGGGCCTAGGGATGAAATGCCATAAACAACCTTAAAAGGTGTTATTTTAGTGGAGGAATGAATTGATGAGTTATAGCTAAATTCAACCAAATGAATCCATTCTATCAGTTTTCAAGGTTGGTCACTCACCAAACATCGTAAATATTACTCCAGTGTACGATTTACCACCTCAGTATGTTTATCAAACTATGGGTGGTAACTTGAACTCATACAAAGCTTGGATCCCTATAGCTAAAATAATGCTCGCCAAAAAGAGTTGATAAAAACCTTATCCTAATCATTAACAATTGATGTTGGCATGCCATGGAAACGAACCACGTTGGTAACATATGCCTTGGCAATAATAAATGTAGTAAATGGGTGCTTCAAGGCTACAAAGTGGACATACTTTGTTAAATGATCAACTCTTACCATGATGACGGTATGTCCATTAAATGATAGTAATCCTTTGATAAAGCCCATCTATTCGAATAGGGATTGGCAATGGTTGTAGCAACCCAGCAGGCTTCATACAATCATTAGCAACCCAGCAAGCTTCATACAATCATTAGTAACCCAACAAGCTTCATACAATCATTAGCAACCCAGCAAGCTTCATACAATCATTAGCAACCCAACAAGCTTCATACATACATTCTTATATCATTGACAAACGTATTTAAGACTAGTAAAAAGTGCACTTAATGCAAGAAAGAGTTTTATGGAACCCAAAATGCCTACCAATAGGAGATGAGTGGCAATCTACAAGTAACTTTGGAATCAAGAATGAGAAAGGGCTTAAGTATATTTTTTTATTTCTGAACCATACTCTATCTCATTGAACAAGTCAGTGGTATAATTTTGCCTTAATTAATCCATCATAAAAGGGATCTTATTGGACTTCATTTTGTAGAATTAACCACCAATCTGCATGTGGCATGGAAATTGATAAGAATTGAAATTCAACTACGTGGGATATAAAATCTGCATCTTGATTTTTGATACTCCTTTTATACTCAATTTCATAATCGTAACCATGCAACTTTGGAAGCCATCGGGTTTGCACCGAAGTATTAATCTGTTGTTTAAGTATTTAAGGCTTTTATGGTCAGTATAGACTATAAATGGTTTCCCGAATAAATAAGGATGTCGCTTCTAAATTGATTTTACAATATCCAACATCTCTTTCTTAGAGGTGGACAATGTTAGTGTCGATCCTTTCAAAGCCTCACTATAATAAGCTATAGGCCGATTATGTTGGGAGAGAATTGCATTGTTCTTGATTCCATTAGCATCGCATTCAATCATAAATTATTGAGAAAAATCTGTAAGACACATGACTGATGGAGGCCTCATTCCATATAAATCCTTCATTGGATAAAATTTGATGTAGATGATCAGCCAGACATCCAAAATTACGGATGGACTTTTAATAGTAACTTGCTAAGTTGAGAAAGCCACGTACTTCCCTTCTTGTCTTTGGTATGGGCCATTCAAGGATTGCTTGTACTTTGGTTGGGTTTACGACCACTCTATGTTCTAAAATAGTGTTGTCTAAATAATCAACATGTGAAACTCCAAACCTACATTTTGATTTTTTTGCAAATAAACTATTAGTTGACAAATTTTGAATACCATCTGTAGATGTAAGAGTTGACACGTCCAAGATTAAGAATACACCAAAATATCATCAAAGAAGACCAAAATAAACTTTCAAAGATTTGGACAAAAAAGATAATTCATGATACTTTAGAAGGTTGCTAGTGAGTTGGTGAGGCCGAATAGCATCACAATGAACTCATAATGCCTTTCATGTATTCAAAAAACTTTTTTTGGGATGTCTTTTTCTTGTACTCAAATAAAATAATAACTAGCCTATAAATCCAATTTAAAGAAGAATTGGCTCCATATAGCTCATCTAAAATCTCATTGATCATATGGATTGGGTATTTATCTTTGACCATTATGTTTTTCAAGGCTTGATGCTCGATAATTTATGCAAAATTGTCATTCATCGTCTACCTTCCTTACTAATAGAACAATTGATAAAAATAAACTATTATTGGGCCTTATGATCTAGATTGTAAAAGCTCTTTCACCATTCTCTATTGTAGTTTTTTAGTGATAGGGGTATTGGTATGGGCGCATACTCACAGGTCGTGTGTTTGACTCTAAGGGTATTTGATGGTCATGTGATCGCTTTGGATGTAAGCTAGTAAGTGGTTCAAAACTTAGGAAAAGTAGGTTGTGAGACAAACCATGTCAAGTAGATGTGAGTGTGTAAGGGTGCTATTAACAAATGGAATGATTTGGAAGAAAAACCGAGTACCATGTAGGCTTTTGAGCTCGTTGTCCCTTAAGGCTTTAATATCAACACATTTTAGTCCCTAGAAAGTGTGGGAAATTCCTCCAACTTTGAAGTTCATGGTTAGCCACTTGTAATCGTTCTCTATATGTCCGAGATTTTTAAGCCATTGCACGCCCAAGATTAGTTAGCATGTAGCGACTGGAAGGAAATAGTAGTCTATTGTTATTGAATGGCCTTTTATGGTGTTATTAAGTGCCTAACATTGCCAACATATTCTATTTTCTCTCGATTGGCCACCATAACTTGAAACTATCTCGAATCACTAGTAACTAATACTCTATAGCTACAGCTTAATCTATGAAATTGTGAGTGCTGCCACTATCTATTAGAATTGTTATATCTTTTTTTTTCAATTTATGAAGACGGGTAATATTTGTAGATGATTGGTTCTTGTGATTGAATGAAAAGAAATTTCAAGTATTACTTCTTGACATTCTAGCTCTTGTTGAGCATCGTTATCATCATCGGAGTTTAGAAGTTGTGACTCTTCGATCATGAATAATTGTGTACGTTCATAATGATGATCCATAATGAATTTCTCATTGCAATAGTAATATAATCCCTTCTTTCGACGTTTATATGCCTCTTGGTTTGTGATTTGGAAAAATGTTGTAGTAGGAGAAGTGATACTTGGGTTCACACACTGGTTTTGTGGAAGGCCTAGTAAAACAACTACTAAATTGGAATTAATCATCGGCGTTAACGAAATTTATGAGGGACAAAATAATTGTCTAGGTCGTTTTTGTAATTGATTTCATTCCTCAATAGGTCGAGCCACTCCTATGGCATCTTCCAAGATGTTGGGTTGTTTGATTTTAATATCTATGTGAATTTCATCTCTAAGTCCAATAATAAAACAACCAAAGAAATTTTTTTCGGGTAGGCCATTATCTTGGTGAGAAAGCCTTTCAAAAGCTTCTTGGTAAGTTGTTATAGTTGAGGTTTATTTGAGTTGAGTTAGAGATTTTGATGGATCTTTATAGTCAATAGGGCAAAAACAAAAGACAACCTTAGTGAACTCATCCCATGTTAATAGTCTTTGAAATTTCATCAAATCATTAGTACATTGTAGGGCGATGCCTTCTAGATGGAATGATGCTAGGTGAACTTTGGGAAGGACAACTTGAGGTGTTGATGATTATGGTCATTATTGGTGGTAGTAGAAGTAGCATTTGGCAAATATGAGGATTTTTGTTGGAACAAATGGGTTGATTTTGTAGTCGTTAGTATGTGTGTTTCTTGCGATCCATATAGCTTGAAACTCATTTAATACTACTCTTAAGGTTACATTAACCTTATTGAAGTTTGACTTATGTCGACTTAAGGCTTCATTGACCTCATTGCAAAATTCGGCATTTGTTTTGCCACGAGTGTCCATCTTTAGGACTTGTGATATAGATCTATTAATTCGTCCCTTTATAACGGGACCGAATCCATTCTACGTGACATGAAATTGTCTGTTTTGATCTATAATTACAAATTCAACAAACCCATAACTATGACTTAATATTTCAACGAAAATTTATAGTTTTACTTATAAGAAAAAACCTCAAATTATATTTTAACATTTAAATAATACTCATATTTTATAAACATATCATCACTTAACTTCTTAAACAATGTGAAAGATATAAAGACACGATGCATCAACTTGGGAGCTCTAATACCACTAATATGTTTAGAAAAGAGGTAGAATATAAGAAGATTAGGCTTTGAAAAAAGGGCTTTATAATTATTGAAAATATGATATTTATAATAATCTTAAAAATAACAAATAATACTAAGAATTAAAAAATATAGCTATCTAATGAACCGGACTAAGTTACCCACCAAGTCACACATGTCTCTAAGTTATCGACTAAGTCGGTCACGTCTCCACTCAATTACGTGAATATTTGCATATATCATATTTAAGGTATTCTTTATGGTTCAATTATTAAGGTTTTAGTATCCTTATCAAAGTCTAAAGTTTTAATTTTAGCCCACATGTCACAAATGAGATAGTTGCATATAGTTTGAAAAAAAAAATCGACGCATTAAAATTTCTTAAAAACCAATCATTTTCAAACAGATTCAAAAATAAGTTAATATTCGATTAATCTCTTTAAGTACTAATGGTGAATGCTGGTTTACTCCAATTATTGCCCTTTGGTTTACAATTATTTACATAAGGTACTACGGTTCTAGGACACATTTGACACTTTAAGTGTCAGGAAAAGCAAAACAAGAAAAGAAAAGAAAAATAAATAATAGATGATAAAATTATTATTGACAACAAATAATAATTTATAAATAGTAATTTTATTAAGTTTTAATAGTAAAAGTAATATTTTATATATTTTTATATAACAACAACACCAATAATTATGATAAATTCATTAAAATTTTCAGTTTTCTTAACGTGGAAAACGGATCCAATTTTATAGATGCACCACATTCCATCATTAACTCGCTGATAAAAAAACAGAATTTTTCTTTCTTGAGATCCAACAATAGCAAACATCGACTTTAGTTGCCAAAAAAGAAAAGAAAAGGAAATTCTTATACATCCTACTTTACTTAAGAAGAACTTATGTTTAAAAAATCAATACACAGTTAACACCTTAATTAAGTTTGTCCCCCAAAAGTGTAAAAAATATAATTACAAAAATTATAAAAATAACAAATTATATAGTTTAATATTAAATATATTTAAATGATTATATTTTAATTTAAATATAGATCAATATAAAATGATAATATGATTCTTTTTAAATAGTAAAAATATATGAATTTAATATAAAATGTGTTATTTTTATGATTATAATTATAATTTTTTTTATTTTTTATTAATTCACATTGTTTTATTTTTAACCTCTAAAAAAATATATCATATGAAAAAATGTGCACTAATTTTTTAAAAAAAAAATACTAAAATATATTTTTTATTAAATAAATAGAATATTACATAGATAAAATTCAAACATTAGTTTTAAGGTAATGATGGGAGTCATACCATTTCAACTACAAGTCAATTCTAAAATAATTTTTTTTTAAATAACTGTATTATCACATAATTGAAGTGAGATTCGAACATTGATATGTCTATATATTCAAATAGACTACGAGTAGTTGAGTCATAAAATTATACATCGAATTTTTAAATATATAAAAAATATATTTTTTTATGTTATACCAAAAAAAAATCAACTCCTAAAATATCACATAAATAAATAAACATCCCTTATAATAAAATCTTATTTTAAGCATGTTTTTAAGACCCTTTTTAAGCATGTTATGTTCCCTGTGTTTTTGCCTCTTTTTTTGGAATTCCTCAATCCCCGCAAATTTTCTACCTATGATTGTCTTATTTGAGAAAAAAGTAATGTGTTCCAATTTCGCCATCAGTATTGAACATGGATGGCACTACAAGAAGATTGATTGATTGAGTAAGGGCATTCTTAACACCGACCCAATACTCATATCTTTTGAATAAGATACTTTTGAATATTGGAAACACGAAAGTTAATGGAACCCTCAAACTGTTTTGACTCTTTAGACAAATATTTCCTCCAATAACAACAACCTAAAAAGTAGTGCTTATAGAATATGTTCCCAGGCCCCAGCTTTGTATATGCTTTCTCGGACTTAAATCAAATTAGACATCACTTACTTAAAAAAAAAATTGTCTTAAAACATACGCCTAATTATATTTAATGGATTATCACCTTATTTTTTCTTGACTTTTTTTATCATAATATTTTATTTCACAGATTTATAATTATTATTATATTATTTTTTTAAAATGTTATTAAATTAAATATATGTTGTTAGAGTAAGTAAGAATAAATAAAGAAAGAAAAAAACAAAGAGAGAATACTAACTCTATATCTATACGTAAGATTGTACGAGTGTAACTATCATGTGTTATTTTGACAATGTATATTAATTTTTGTTGTTTATTTCCCAATATAAGTTTCTTTTTTGTTTACTTTAAGTTTAAAAAATTTAAACAATATATATCATTTATATATATAAAAAAATTAGAAAGAAAGAAAGAAAAAAAATTTCTAAAGTGAACCATATTAAATATAATATTTAATCAAAGTTTTATCTTATTAACAATCGGTCAACCTCGATATGTTAAGGTTAGAATGAGATAAAAAGATTGATTTTAACCACCATATAAAAAAAGTAATTAAAATATGTTATTTTCTAAAAAAAAAAGTTTAGGCAATTTTTATGTTCCATAAATATTTATTTAGTTATTAATGTTATATAAAAAAATTTAATTTATTATCATTAATATTTTTATTTTAATTGATTACTTATATTATTAAATATTTTTCAATCAATTATTTTAATAAAAAATATTATTTTAAATAACATATATAACATATAAAATTATAACTATATTATCTTAATTATAATAATTTTTAAAAAATTTAAACATAATTTAATTGATTTAAATATTTCTATTGAATCAATCAATTTTTGATCAACTTAAAGAAATTTTGAGATAAAAGATTGATTTTATCAATCATTTTGTGATTTTTTTTAGAATAAAATTTTTAACCATGAAATGAAAAAAATTATTTTCTTTAAAGAAAGTGTAGGTAATTTTTATATTTATTAATTCGACTACACAAATGCAGTGCCCTAACCCCAATTCTCAAATTATCCAATTACATACCGATACGTAAGTTGGGGGAAATTCAATTTAAAATGTTGATATACTCAGCTACATTGTATTTCTCTTGTAAAATAACCCACCTTTTAGGTTTAGTCGGCTAGAGTATTAAATGTCATTTATAACAAACTGTACTATTATTTTAACCAAATTATAATTAAAATATTTTATATAAATAAAAATAGGTGGATTTAATGATCATTGATGTGTCACATTTCTATTTGTTTGTTGATGGATTAGATGAAAAATACTGAGTAGCCAGGACGTATATTAACATTGATGTGTATGTTTTTAAATGGACATATTTTTCTTCCTCATTTCATTAAATGAGATTCTGGAAAATTTGTCTCACCGTCGTGTAACTCGTGTATACATTAATATTATATTAAAATAATATTTTTTTAATTTTTAAAATAATATAAGAGATTGTAAAATTATGTGATATTATCGTTTTATTATTATTATTATTAATAAGTATTAAATAAAAGCATTTGTATAATATATATCTAGTATAGGGTTGTTAAGAGGGGACGGGAACCCTTATTGTATTCTGTTCACGAATTTAAATTTGTGACTTTTAAATTGGAAACAGAAATTCAATAAATATTTTAAGTATTATTCTTTATTTTTATTTTTTAATTTATTTTTTATAACAAAGATTAAAGTAATATAAAACTAAATTAACGATAAAAAAATTATAATAAAAAATAAAATAAAATTTTGAATCAATAAAAGTAAAAGTAAATAATATTTATGTTAATAAAGAGAAAAATAATATATATTTAATAATAAATACATAATATTTTTATATTAAATAATTTTAATAAAATTTTATTACAAATTAGATCAAAATAATAGGAATAAATTGTAAAATAATTACATGATTTTCAAATTTTAAGTAAATAAATTAAATGATTTTTATAAAGGGAAATTTATAGTGGTTTAAAAAATAAAAATATAACTTATTTAAGAATAATTTAAGTTTTAATCTAATTAATTAAATACAAAATTTTTAAGGGTTTAATTTATTTTCTATCAAAGAATATATTTTTTATACGAGAGTTTTCTCCTGTAGATTTGTTTTGTTCATCTTCATTTTATTTCATTAATTATTTTAAATAAAAATATATATATATTTATATATTTTTTATATAAAATTATATTTAATTAAAATAACATAAGTAATATATTCTAATAAAATAAATTAATTATAAAATTTATATTTTATTATTGATTAATATTTTATTCTAAATTTATAATATAAAAAATCATGAAGATTATATTATGATATTAAATTTTTTTTAAATATTTAATATAAAGTTTTTAATTTAGTTTAATAATATTGGTTATTTTGTATTTTGATAGATAATTATGATTTAGATAATAATTTTTTAATTTTAGTTAATAAAATATATTTTTTTAAAAATATGCATGATGTTTTATTTATTTAATTTTTTATATGTATAAAATTTTTTATATACTATAAAAAAAAATATATATATATATATATTATATTGAAAATGAGGTGTTTTTATCGATGACTAAGTGTATAACCAGGCTCTGACCAAAAGAAAAGGAAAAGTGTATAACCAGACAAATAATAATTCGTGGGTAGCAATAAAAACCGAATAATTCGGAAGAAATAGGCATGATATTTGGCGTTGTTTGGTTGTTCGCTCAATAGAAAATAAAAGTGACACGTGAAGGGTGGTAACTTTTGCTTCTTGAATACATTTGTAGAAAAAAATCTATTTATTAGTACGATAATAACACAGTTAATTGTAGATAAAAATAAATTTTATTATTTTAATCAGTAAATATTCGTTGAATAGATTGTAATTATATTAAATTTATGTTTTTGTTATTTTAATAATATCATCATTTTATTTTTTGTATTATCTTTTATCAAGATTTTTGAGGTGATATCTTGTTGTCTCTTTTGGAGAACATAAAACGTGCAAGTATATACGGTCACAAGTAATAAGATTTGATAAGTAAAGTATCGTTCCCACGGAAATTTGTTACTAAAGTTTGTTGAATATTAAAATTATTTCTTTTTTATTTTATCCAAAACAATCGTCGATTTAAAAAAAAAGGTAATAAGAAAATAAAAGAAATCTAGGATTACAATTTTTCACCAAACTAATCCACTCAAATCATGTTATTTTCTTTTGATTTATATATTTTAGTATATTTAATTTGTCAACCGAAAACTTCTATTTTTATTCATACATCTCTTCCGAGTTTCGTATAAACACACCTCGTTAAATTAATTCACTATATCTCTATGAGAATTAAATTTAATAAGATTCATTAAGTTCTAAGTTTTCAAATAGTCACACATACAATTAGGGTATATTCATATCCTTCATCATACATGTCATTCTATTTACGAACAATATACACACAAATGTCTCTTCCAAGTTTATTTATGTGCCACGGATCGTTTTGATAAGATTCGTAAATAATCAAAAAACATTAAGCACAAAATAGAACGAACAAATCGAACGTCTTATAAATCTATCAAAAATAATTAAAATCAAAGCTTCATAAATTTAGATCAAATGCAACCCTAGAAAAATTAAATTACTTCATAAATTAAAAATAAAATTACAACAACTACAAAAAATTAGAAGAAGAAGAAAGGAAATTAAAACATTTTGTATCATTACTATTTGGCACACATAGAACACAACAGAAGCCAAAAATGGCTTCTGCGTGTTCTATTGTCCAGAATCGAACAACACAAAAATTATAACCTCTCTAAAACTTTCCAACACTCCAAAAAACTCTTTAACTCTATCATTTTATCTCCTATTTATAGCTAAAAAAATAAATCAAAAATAATACATTTCTTTTTTTTTTCTTTTCAGAAACGCATAAAAAAATATTCCCTCGAAAATAAAATCGACGCGTATCGAAATTTGATATCGAAAACGTTAATTAAAATCACGCGTAGATAGAGAGGCGTCGTTCTGATTTTTAAATTCAAAGTACATGCCACGTGTCAGTGTCTGATTCGCTGTAAGGATTTAATGTGAACACGTGGTAGCATTTCATTGGCTGCGGAAAATGGGCGCACGATGAATTGTCGCACGGGAGACAACGGCTGCAACGCGAGCGTGATCCTGCGCATTCGCGCTTATTGTAACATGCTACGTGTCAGAATATTATTGGCTTATAGATAGAGTGGACACGTTGCTTCTTCTTATTCAGTAAAACTCGAGGGTGCACGCCGCTTGAAAAAGATATTAATTTAATTTAATTTATCATTTTAAAATTATTAAAAATATTATTTGAATATTACATGTGTATTATTATATATATAATTTTAATTAAATAATAAATTGTATTAAATTAATATCTTTTTTCAAAAAAGCTGTTACTAAGATATTATCTTAAAAATTTAAATAAAAAAATACTAAAAATAAAATAACGGTATTATTAAAACATGAACTTATAACTTATAACATAAAAATTACTCATATATATATATATATATAGTGTTTATTTGTTTATACTGTAAAGTTTAAGTATTTTTTAATATTTAAAAGTTTCAATTATTAGTAGTCAATTTTTTTCTTTATAATATAAGAAAATTTACTATCAATTAATTGTTACTTATAATTAAAAATTATTTCAAAAGTTGAGTAGAATTCATATTTTAAATTGTTGCACAGATTACTGCTTGTAACAATTAAATTGTTATTTTTAAATTAATAAATGATCAATTTACTTAATACTAATCTATAAATAGAGAATATATAATGTATAATAATTATCTACAAATAAAAAATAAGTCTAGAAACACTTGCTCTGTTCTTCTTAATAGTAGAAAGTGAAATATGAAAATAGTTTTATCCAACTTGTGGTAATTTCATGCTATATAGTATAATATGATCAAGATCACGCACTTTTTAATACATGATTCTATGCCATAGAATATAATCTACTTATTATTCGAAAAGATGATACATAAGTTAAGCGCATCAATTCACTTGGGTTAAGTTTAATTTAAATTAATTGTAATTTAATTTTATTTATTTAAATTTCATGTAAATTTAATTTATCTCATAGAGCAACTCGACATGAACCGATTGATTTACACAAAAAAAAAAAGAGTGAGAGAATAGATTTTATAGCATTTAAGAGTAAAGTATTGATATAAATATTATATTTTTATAAAATAAAAAATACTAAATTTTAAAGGTATTTTATAGTAATTATTATTTTAACTAAAATATTATATTAAATAAACTCACAAACTATTCCTTTAAACTAATTTTATACACCCGTGGTTCCAATAATACCCATCAATACTTAAATTTTCTTATTGGTATAATAAAAATAACATGTTTATAAATTATTATCCTTTTAGTACGTTTATTTAAAAAATGATATATTTTTAATCTAATTTCATTAAAATAATAAAAAAATAAAAAATGTTTATAATCATTTTAAGTATATATTTATCATTTCTATCATGTTAGTTTTTTCTACGTATTTAACCTACTTGTTATATATAAAAAAATTCAACTATAAAAAATACAAGTCGAAATTATGGTTAGAAAAAAATTTATTAAATCATATTTTATAACTTTCAATCCATTAACTCTTATTCCTTCATGATTTATGTTTTTTTTTTATTTTTTATCATTTAATTAAAGATTAATTTATTTTAAAACTTATTTTTAAAAATACCATTTATTTAAACATCTGGATTACCATGATGCCTAATGCAAACTGTCCAAATCAAGTCACCAACTCAAGAAAGAAGGTGAAACACTTCAAATGTCCTACTTATGGGATAACTCGAGCTCAATGATAACCCAAGCTGAGATTTACCTATATCTTTGATGTGTTGTACTTTATGTCAATTTTACTCATTTGATATGTAAATATGTATACTTATTATATAATTAACATTTATATGGATAATGTTCTATAAATACATAGACATCTTATGAGATGCACATATTTTGTCAATCAACTTAACTTCTTTTTAAGTTTTTTTTCTATAAACGAGATTAATCTTAAACATTTTAACACTCAAAAGCACTTTTTTAAGAAATATTTATGTGGATCCTCATAGTAGATCTTGGGTTATGCATTCATTTCGTCTTCTTCGACCCTCGAATCAAAGACTTGATCCTTAACTAACTTCAGGGGAATAAGTTGGTATAAACCAGGCAAGTAACATAGTTTGTATTAACTTCTAAAAACTTAAGTTATTTAAGGATTAAGTTAAGTATGAAAAGAATTCATCCACTAATCAAGAGTTAAGATATGTGGAGATATTTCTTTCATATTGGATAAAACAATCTCAAATAACATTCATTGTACACGTAAGTCACATTATTTAAAATTTTAATTTAATTTAATAAAATTAGATTAAAAGAATACAATTTTTAAAAAAAGTTTTAGATGGTTATAATTCTTGAATGTAAGTATTTTTTGTAATACTAATAAGAAAATATAGGTATTAATAATTATCAGTATCCTTAATACATAAGCGTACCAAACCCTATTTAAACTCATAAACTAGACGAATTAATTTTTTCAATTTTTTCTTTTAAATGGTGAAGTATGAAAAGAATCCGTACCAAACCCTATTAACTCATAAACCAGAAATGGCTTTTTCACAAGTGGTCTTTTTTTTCATGACATTAGTGAGTGGGTTGGTCATCCCTTTGAACGATTTGTAATCCGTGATCTTCGCATAACATGTCCTGAAGACACCCAATGCCTCATTGACGGGCTTTTCTTTTCTTTTTAAATATAATTTATATACAATTTATATAGGTTATACATTATTTTATAATAAAAACTTAATAAATAATAGAAATTAAATTCAATAAAAATATTATTATCATTATTATATTTACTTAAAATTAAAATAATAATAAATATTAAAATAAATTTTATAATTTTTTAAATAAAATAAAAAAATAAAATATTGTAGGTTAAAGAATGTAGAAAGAATAAAATTTATTGTTATTATTAGAATATTTTATATCTTATTTTATATTAATAAATAAATAAATTAAATATAATAATATCTTAAATAACTTATATTATCCTCTGTATTATTATGTTTTATTGTAAATAAAAGAATAATTATTATAATATTATTAGTTTTAATTAACTTACGAGTATTATTTTAAAATATTTTTATTTGTAATAAATTATTATAAAATAATAATTAAAGTAATATTTATTTATAAATTAAAACAATTGAATTTATTTTTTATTAACGTGTTATCATGTAAAATAAATTTTTTATTATATATTTTATGGTTACAATTGTTGCTAGGTCATATATGGTTGCAATTATTGGTTAGCTTTTGTCAGACATAATTCGGATACAGTCATAGATCTATTCTGTGACTTGTCCACTCAAAAAGCTGAACCCACAAAATAAGTCGATAATAAAAATTTATTAATTTTTTTTGGGAAAATAAAAATAGATTAATTGATCATTAATTTTTAACAAACAATGATTCATCATTTAAATAATTATCGACACTATTTAGTATTTAATAGTATTTATTTTTGTAGTTTAAGATATCAATTACTTATCTTGAAGAGCATTTACATTTTCACCCACTAGTCCAGCAAGTTCATCTTTCATAAAAAGCATTTTTTTTCCACGTATTGATTTTATATTTAAAATTGATATAATATATATTTAGAAATAAAATTTATTTAAACACAGTTAAAAATAAAAGTTACTGTTATGGTTGGTTGGTACTCTATAACTGTTTATGATTATAATGTTGCTTGAATTTTGACAAAATTTATACTTTTAGGTAAATAAAAAATATTTCTCAACATTATTAGCCATCTAAATTATGGACTTTTTTTTTGCCAGCTAATCTAAATTATTCCCCTTGGAATACAATATTCCACCTCCATAAAGAATATTAAATAAATAAATTGTAAAAAAATAATTTATTATATAACACCATTTGGTGAAGATGACAATAAGGCCCTTTTGCGGTTAAAGGAAAGTGGCAAAAGAAAAGCAGAATATATTAGTGGCTCTGCTGGGGCCAAGAATATAGATAAGAGTTTCTCAAAAAAAAAAAAAAACCAAGATACAGATAAAAGAGCCTAAAGACACACAACGAAGGTAAATTCCCAAAAGGTACATGCCCCCACACACCGATTAGTTTAATTTTTTATTGAAAAACTTTTTTACAATACAAAATTAGTGTGAGTTACCATATTCTCATGTGGGTTTAGAAGATTTCTTATCAAAAGATCAGCCTTTGGTGATCTTAACTTGGTCTTCAAGAGTGGTTTTTTATTTTTCAGTGTCATTTCTTTGAGTGATATGTTTGAGAAAATAGTGTTTTTTTACTTCATTTACTTTCTGTTTGCTCTTATTAGTGATCAAGTAATCTGAATTCTTTGTTGCTCACTCTAGATAGCAAGATATGAAATGGATATATCCCTATGAACCACCATTGATGTCTCATGAAGCTTCTCTGCAAAGAGTCAACCCTTAACTTCTCTTTATGAAGAATGTTAGAGCATCGTAGATCTGTCATGGTGGACCATCGTGCTAGGCTTGTCCTTGCACTACTTCTTTCTCTGGTTTCATTGGTTTTCACTGCTACGGACCCAAATGATTTGGCAATTATCAATCAGTTTAGAAAAGGTTTAGAGAACCCTGAACTCTTGAAATGGCCAGAAAATGATGATGACCCGTGTGGAGAAAAATGGAAAGGTATATTCTGTAATGGAGACAGGGTTTCTCAGATCCAAGTTCAGAATATGGGTTTGATAGGTCGTCTTCCTCAGAACTTAAACCAGCTCTCTATGCTTTCAAACATTGGCCTTCAGAGGAACAATTTCGCTGGACCTTTGCCATCCTTAAGTGGGTTGTCAAATTTGCGGTATGCTTATTTGAATCACAACAATTTCTCTTCAATCCCTGGTGATTTTTTTGATGCTCTTAATGCTTTGGAAGTTTTAGCATTGGATTATAATAATTTAAACGCAAGTACTGGTTGGATGTTCCCTCCTTCATTAGTAAATTCTGCTCAGCTGCTCAATCTTACTTGTTTAAGTTGTGGTTTGGTTGGTCCTTTGCCTGATTTTCTGGGAAACTTGTCTTCTCTATCTGTTTTGTTATTGTCTGGAAATAGCTTGTCTGGAGTAATCCCTGTGAGTTTTAAAGAAATGAACTTGCAAATGTTTTGGTTGAACGATCAACGTGATGGTGGTGTGAGTGGTACAATAGATGTGATTACAACAATGACATCTCTTACTCAATTGTGGCTTCATGGCAATCAATTCACAGGGAGTATACCTGATAACATTGGTGATTTAACTTCACTGAAGGATCTCAATCTTAATAGTAATCAACTTGTTGGTCTAGTTCCTGATAGCTTGGCAAATATGAAATTGAATATTTTAGATTTGAACAATAACCTTTTAATGGGTCCAATCCCAGAATTTAAGGCTAAGAATTGGACATGTAATTCAAACGCATTTTGTCAATCTACTCCCGGGATTCCCTGTGACCCGCAAGTTATGGCACTTTTAGAGTTCCTTGATGGGTTGAATTACCCTGCAAGGTTTGATTCTCTGTGGTCTGGCAATGATCCATGTCAAGGACCATGGTTGGGATTGGTTTGTGATTCTGGTAAGGTCTCTGTCATAAATATGCCCAAGTTCAATCTGAATGGCACCTTGAGTCCTTCAATAGCAAAATTAGCTTCTCTTCGTCAAATCAGGCTTGCAGATAATCATTTGAGTGGTCAAGTTCCTGCAAACTTGACTAGCCTGAGTTCATTGACATTGTTGGATCTTAGTGGCAATAATATTTCCCCACCATTGCCACATTTTGGTAGCTCTGTGAAAATTGTTATTGATGGGAATTCTTTGTTAAATGGAAACAAATCTGACACAGGTCCCCCTCAAGAGAAGAGCCCCCCTTCAACTGGAGTATCAAATCCACCTTCTTCATCAACAGGTTCACATCCTTCTCCAAGTAATAATACTTCACCTGTCCAACCCAAAAGTTCCAAAAGGTCCAACTTAGTGCCAATTGTAGCGCCTATTGCAAGTGTTACTGTTGCTGCTGTTTTGCTTGTAATTCCTCTATCAATCTATTACTGTAAGAAGAGAAAAGATGTCCAACAGGCTCCAAATTCCCTTGTAGTTTACCCCAGAGATCCATCAGATTCAGATGATGTGGTTAAGATTGCTGTTGCGAGTAACACAAATGGAAGCACTTCTACGTTTACAGCCAGTTCTGGAAGCAGAAATAGCAGTGGAGTTGGTGACTCTCATGTCATAGAAGCTGGGAATCTGGTAATATCACTTCAAGTTCTTCGAAATGTGACAAAGAATTTTGCCTCAGAGAATGAACTTGGCCGTGGTGGCTTTGGGGTTGTTTATAAGGGAGAACTGGATGATGGAACAACAATAGCAGTTAAGCGAATGGAGGCTGGAGTTATTAGTTCGAAAGCCTTTGATGAATTTCGGGCAGAAATTGCAGTCCTCTCAAAGGTAAGGCATCGTCATTTGGTATCGCTTTTGGGGTATTCGATTGAAGGCAATGAGAGAATTCTTGTTTATGAATATATGCCCCAAGGAGCTCTCAGCAAACATCTTTTCCATTGGAAAAGCTCGAAACTAGAACCTCTTTCATGGAAGAGGCGGCTAAATATTGCCTTAGATGTAGCCAGGGGTATGGAGTATCTCCATAACTTGGCTCACCAAAGCTTCATACACAGAGATCTTAAGTCATCCAACATCTTACTCGGTGATGATTTTAGAGCAAAAGTATCAGATTTTGGATTGGTGAAACTGGCTCCCAATGGAGAAAAATCTGTAGTGACCAGGCTTGCTGGAACTTTTGGCTACTTGGCACCAGAATATGCTGGTAAGCATTCTGAGATCCTTCTAGTTTATCGCACATTATTTGACATTTTTTAGGAAAGGAAAATCTCTCTCCCCCCATCTTTTCTTCTTTGTTTGTTTGTTTGGGCAATGTGCAATGTCTTAGAGCATATATGAACCTTTTTTTTGCAGCTTTCAAATGATTTTTTCAGTTATAGATATATGTGTTGTTCTTTAGTCAGTTAAATGTATAAACTATAAAGGGAAATAATTAACGACTATCAATCATCTACTACCAAGAGGTAATATGGATTCTTACATATGCACAAATTGAAACATAAAATAAAATGAAAAATAAGCTTGTCCTCTAGCTAATGAAATTGTATTAAATGTTGTTTTCTTCAAACTATGCACTGCCTAATTCTTATTTTAATGGAGTACAAATGTCCACTGACTCTTACTTTCATATGCTCATTGATTTAGTGACGGGGAAGATCACAACCAAAGTAGATGTCTTTAGTTTTGGTGTGGTCTTGATGGAGCTATTGACTGGAATGATGGCACTTGATGAAGATAGACCGGAGGAAAAACAATACTTGGCTGCATGGTTTTGGCACATAAAATCAGATAAGGATAAATTCATGGCTGCAATTGACCCTGCCCTTGATGCAAAAGAAGATATCTTTGAGAGCATATCTACCATTGCTGATTTAGCCGGACATTGCACTGCTAGGGAGCCCAGCCAACGGCCCGATATGGGTCATGCAGTCAATGTATTGTCCCCGCTCGTTGAGAAATGGAAACCATTGGATGATAACACAGAGGAATATTCCGGGATTGATTACAGTCTTCCTCTTAACCAGATGGTTAAAGGCTGGCAGGAAGCAGAAGGAAAAGAATTCAGTTGTGTGAACCTTGAAGATAGCAAGGATAGCATACCAGCCAGACCAACTGGATTTGCAGATTCTTTCACTTCAGCTGATGGTCGGTAAAAGAGGTAGTATGTTGGTTGGATTCCCCCACCCCCCCTGTCCGGTGTAGATGGCCTATGATTTCATTGTGTTTGGATTTAAATGTCAATATGCTACGTGCTGTATTTGTGTTTTGCTTGAATTGGAGTTTTCAGTGTAATTGTTGAATTTTTAGATGTTCAGATTTTTACATGTTAATGGTGATGTAGATATTAATCAGCCTTGGACGAGAGTTGGTTGAGTTTTTGTTAATCTTTTATAGGAAGAATTGGTTATGAGTTATCTCTCCACTCTTACTAATAATTTCATATTTGATTTTCAAATAAAAATTTTCCGTGATAGAGGCTGTTAGTTCTACAGTTCTACTTTTGTTTGTGGTTGTTGATGGTTATGAGCTGTTATGTCATAAAACAGTATACATATCAAGTTTATATTGGTAATTATAGCTTTTAAGGATTTCCAGTAGAAGCTCTTACTAGATGCTTGCGAAGAACAAGTTTGTGGTTCTTTCCACTATTGTAAATTTTCAGCTATTCGTTGTCTGTGTTCGGAATTTATGTGCCCTTCCTTATAAACAATGTCAATTTGGTTGCTTGAAAGAAGAGGATAGATAGCTTTAGTTGATTCAGTGTATTACAAGTTAGGGTTATTTTTCATGGAAACAAATTTGCTACCTGGGGGTAAAGATGTAAAGTGGGGTGTTTATCTCATCTTATAGTCTTAAATGAGTTCATAGTTTAATATTAATATTGTTTTATTTTATTTAAATATATTTCATTTCATCTCATTTAGATTATAATCTTAATGGTTTTAATTTTAAATATATATTCTATTATTTTTTTATTATTAAACTTACATTATTAATTATTATTTATCATTTTTTATTCTTAATTGTCTCATATATTGAGTATATATATATATATATATATATAAAATGCATGGTGAGGTTATATATATATAAAATGCATGGTGAGGTTATTAACACATCCGTTGTATTATTTTTACAACATATTTATTATTAAATTTAAAATTTATTAAAAATATTCTTAATAATTATTAAAATTAATAATAAATATATTACCAAAATAATAATAGTAAATGTAACACCAATCACACTTTAAATATGAACTGTCGGGTACAAGTCTTGATCCATTCAATTTATTTGTTTTACCTGAAATTTTCTTTTATTTTTCCAAGACATGTTTAAAAGAGAAGAAAGAAACGTGATCTTTCTATACAAATATGAACCGGGATTGCTCCTAAAAAAACTTGCATACATTGGTGGCAGTATTTATATTCCTTCAAATAACTAAATTGATAATATAATGTAATGAAAATATATTAGTAAAAGATATAATAATATAATGTAATGTTATTATATTTGATAAAAAATATTTAATATAATTATAATGAATAAATTACTCGTGACTATGATCAAAACTTACGGTGACAACGAAATTTTCTCGACAAATATTAGGAGGATAGATAATGGAGTTTTACGTCCAAACATTCGAAAAGCAGAATACAAACAACTCACGTTCATATGTCACCTATCAAGCCGGCATGTCTGTCACGTCGGTGATGATAACTTTCACTCATCTTCCAATCCTATTTTGCCATCTCACTCATCAATGTTAATCTCACTTCCACGTGTATTTTCCTTTGGTACCTCCTCGACCGATGCCGTCAAACCCCCCACCCATCTTCTCTGTATTTCCTTCAATCGAGGAAATGAAATAAAAACTAAAAAAAAGGGGCCAAACGGATAATTGACTTTCCGTAGACGGGAAAAGTCGGACAACCATTTCCATTTTACATCCTCTTCCCTCTTTAAGTCGTTCTGAATCGACGTTACCCGGTTGACAGTTACTGCCATCTAACTCATAACCTCATCTATCGTACATAATTTTAGGATTTTCTAATCCTCTCTGGCGTCGGATCGAACGGTGAAAGAGAAAGCGATTGGTCAATGGAGGAAGACGATAAGATCCAATCACATCCTTCGCTGGAGAGTAGATCGTTGGAGTCATCTCCAAAGTTGAACGATCTGATAATGGTGACGGTGGTATTAGCGACACCTTTAAAATAACAAACGAGTCGGAACAAACTAGTCCTTCCGATCCCGCAGCAGCAACAGACGAGGAATGGAAACGGAGGATATGGAAGAGAGGATTGTTGGAGTAAAGGTGCTACCGCAGTGTTGATCAATGCTTAGGGTGAAAGGTATATTGAACTAAGTAGAGAAAATCTCAAGCAAAAACATTGGAAAGAGGTTGCTGATATTGTGAATAATAGAGAGGATTATTCAAAGAATCTTAAGACTGATATTCAATGTAAGAATCGAATTGATACTGTGAAGAAGAAATATAAGAGTGAAAATGCTAAAATTACTACAGGAGAAGGACCTAGCAATTGACATTTCTTTAAACTACTTGATGAGTTGATTGGTCCTGCTGCAAAGATAGCTGCGTTTGGTGGTGGACCTGTGAATTTGTATAACAATTTCTTGCATCAGAGTAAGACCCAGAAGGTTCCTGTGGGAATTCCGGTTGGAATTCATGGTGGGTCGAGTCAATTCCAGGGTGAAAGGGATCAGAAGCACCATATGAACCAGCAATTGCCGTTGAGAAGTCAGAAGTTGCAGCACAAAAGACGGGGTCCGGTGAATTCTGACTCGTCGAGTGAAAGTTCTCCGACATCCACGGACAGCTTTCCGCTGGATATTTATGATAGAAAGAGGCCAAGAACGGGGAGGGAGATGAATTTGAATGTGGGGAAGGTAGGGTGTGGGGGGACAACTATAGGAGGAAGAGATGTGGTGGACAAAGATAAGAAGGGCCGGGGGAGTGCTGTGAGGGAACTGACCCAAAGCTATATTGAGGTTTGGTGAAGCGTATGAACAAGCTGAGAGCATAAAGATGGAGCAGGTAGTGGAGATGGAGAAACAAAGGATGAAGTTTACTAAAGATATGGAATTGCAGAGGATGCAATTCTTTATGAAGACTCAGTTGGAGATTTCCCCGCTCAAGCATGGGAGGGGGGATGGGATTGGGAATGCTAGTAGTCCTCGCAACATAAACAACACCAATAACAGTGATATTAGCAGCTAGATGTTTAGTTGGGATGATCCGGTTTGTTTTCTAATTTTTTGAACTTTATTCTCAATTTAACTTTGTCAAATAGTAGAGAACAATGGGTTCGTGTTCGATTAGTTAGAGTTTTTATTGCCTTAATGTGTGATGGTGTAACCATGTTTAGCTCTTCAGTTGATGAAACCTATTCAAGGACTAATGTTCAAAATTCCAAGCAATCCTCTTTCTTTCTACTGTATGATTTATGATGTTAAAATTTTTGTCAAAAGTTTCCTTTTGGAATGTTTCAACATATCACAATTTTAAAGGGGAAAACAAAATTGCAGAATTGCTCAAAAAATTTGTAAATTCTTCTTTAAATATATATGCATTTGCAGTCATGACTTGCATGTATGACATGTATAAATATGTATGTGAGTGTGCATGTGGATATACATGACTTCCTACACACATACACAAACATTGCATATCCTAATCCGATACTAAGATATGAAAGGTTCCCTTCTAAATTTGACATTTTAATAAGGCTAGTGAATAATTTAAAATGGAATATTTTGAGACATTGAGTTTTCCAGAATAGATAGAATTACTTAATCTCCATGATAAAAGGATGTCAGACAAAGCCTGTTGCAAGCTCTTGAGCTTGCTCTGTGTAAAGAATTTTGCTTGTATATGAAAGCTGTTCCGCTTAGTCCATGTCTATTTTCAAAATAATATGCAGTTGGCTTGCGCCATGTTTTGGCCAAGTTTATGAGTTTCAAAGCTGAAGCGTCTGATTATTCACGAGGCAGTGTCTTCAAACCTGTATATAGAATTATATATTCTAACATGAATATTTACCGATAGCATATATTATCTCGTTAATTCATTATGTAATACAATGTTATTTAATAAGTATAATCAGAACGTAATTATATTCGATATAAATTTTTTATAAACAATTATAATTGTGATATATATTAGTTCTCTAAAAGTCAAAATCACATATCAATGTTTTTTGAATAGAATAATGAAATGCAATAGAGTAAGATTTTTCTGTCACAGTATTCGTTCTTTCTTTATCATCGCACTTGTCTTCTTTGTATGCCTTTTGTAGGGCGTTCTATTATCATTCTAAAACACATTGTTCAAGTTTCAATCAATCGTTTGGAAGAATTTCATCCTGCAATTGAGAATGTGTTTTTTTTTTTTTTGCAGAAGATTCTATTAAGAATGCATGTTTTGCTCTTTGTTATCATTTATTAAGAACGTAAATTCAGGACATACAATTGGTGTTATGAATAATGTGCTTTTTTATGTTCCTGTTGGATGAGGGATGATGACTTTATGGAAATGGTTAGCTAGCTTTGAATCCCTCAGAAAACTACGTAGGACATCTCATCTGACTATTTGTTTGTGTGTCTTCCATTGTTAATTTTTTTTTAAGTAGCTACCTCACTGCTTCAAATATTATATATTATTAAAAAAAATTGTTTTAATATCCCAATTTAAATATTTATAACTTTTTTTAATCATTTTTAAATAATAATTAATTTTTTTTTCTAATATACTCTTTGTTCTTTTAGTGAGTGTTTTTTTAAATATTAATTAGAGCTTAAAAAAAGTTTAAAAATTGTTAATTTTTAGATTTTTTTTATGGACAACATGATTAATATAAATTGAACTCGTTTACGATTTATTTATGCGTAAATGAATTTTGATATTTTTTCTCTAAAAATTAAATTTATATATTTCTTATTAAAAAATTAATGATTTTTATATGACAGATTTTTTGTAAAAAGAAAAAAACTAGTAAACAAAATTTATAACATTTGTGTACTTTTTAATTTATCCCTATAATTAGTTAATAAAAAAAATATCACGTTTCAATAAAATTATCATAATGTTATAATTTTTTAGTATTTATTTATATTATGTGAGAATTTTTTTTAGGAAGTGTTTTAACACAGCATCTAGTAAAAAAATATTATGTATTCAATTCTAATTAATTTCTAAAAAGAAAAACTTTTCAATAAAAGGTTAAAATGGTAATTTGAGAAAAGCATTGATTATTATTGGAAAAAATAGAAAAATAATAATGATATTAAAATAAAACCTTTTAATGACACCAAGATACCTTTAATTTGACAATCCACACTACCTTTTAATGTTTATGTTTTTTTCATATTGATAATATTATCGAAAGGTACACTCTTACCATGTTTTATGTTTTTTCATATATAATCACAAGCGCAGTATATAAAGATTAATTAATTTTTAAGTAAGGACATTATAAATATATTAATTATTTTAAAGTATATTAGGAATTTTAGATTTAAAAAATGTTAGAAATAGGATATGTGATATGTGTTTTTTTTTAAATTTCGTGTTTTAAAATTAATTATTATGTATTTTAACCCATTTAAATTTATATTTTTTAAGTTATTGATTTAAAAAATACGTAATAATAATAAAAAAAATACGCATGTGTGTTCATTTTTTTATGTGTTTTATTTCTAATATTTTTTTATGTTTCGTATTTTTTGATATACTTTATTTTTAAATAGTTAATAAAATTGTAAAACATTACTCAAAAATTAATAGATTTATTTTTTATTTTAATTATAATTATTGATCTATTGTTATCCTTTTTAACTTATGTATATAAATAAAATTATTTACATATTTTAAAATAATAATCATTATTATTTTTTATCATAATTTTTTATTATAATATAATTTAATTAATATTTTTATTTTTAATCATTATTATATAATTTTAAATGTATTCATAAATATGTCATGATAATAGTTATAAAAAATTGTAGTTTTGATTAGAATAAAATTTAGTAATAAGTTATTTTTAATATTTTAATAAATTATGTCTAAAATAAGGTACACTTTTTTAAGATAATAATAGTATTATAGTTTTAATTAAAAATAAATAAATTTAATATTTTAGTTGTGTTAATAACTAGAAGCAAGAATTTTTTTAATAAACACAGAGATGCTGCGGAGTAAAACCGGCTGCTATTAATTGACCACCTGTTATGCATGCTACGTTGAGTTTACGATTTTTAAATGCTTGTTTCCAATACGAGCCTTTTAGTTCCATTAAGACATGTCTCTTTAAGTAATATTAAATATTTTGATAGTATAATTTTATATAGTTATATATTTAATCATAAAATTAGATGGACGAATAAAATTTAATTCAATTTTTTAATTTTTTTTAAATCAAATTGTATTATTTATATTTACTAATTCAGATCGAATCGAATCGATAAAATTGAAACAATCTAATCCGATTATAATTAAATAATTATTTAATCAGTAAATATATTATCGATTTTGTAGTTTGATGATTGATTTTTTTTCTAACATCAATTTTTTTTTATGTTTTTTACTTCAATAGAATAATAAAAAAAAGTAAACACAATGCCTACAATTCAAACTAAAGATCAAGATGTGTATGCTTCTTTTTTTTCAAAGAATTATACTACATATTGTGTTAAATAATAACCATTTATGTATATATTTATTATAATTCATAAACTTTATAAATCGAATTAAATAGAAATTAATAAAAAATTAAGTCTAAAATGTATTGAATATTTAATTTATTTTATTTTAATTTTTAATTATAAAATTATGTATCTTTCATTTTTATTTTATATCAAATTATAAATAGTTTTTATTTTTAAAATATAATAAAAATAAACTAAATATTGATTTAAATAAATTTTAAAAAATTATTTTAAATATAAATTAATTTATTAAAATATTTAAGAAAAATTGCTAAAAAATCCCCTCAACTTTTTAAAAATAACAAACTATCCATCAATTTTAAAAATAGGTAATTATATCCTCTCAATTATTATTTTTACAAAATCTTCTCTCAAATTTCCTTGAAAATTTTGAAAAAATAATAAGGAAGAAAAATTTGAAATAGTGATAAGGAAAGATGTGATTGTTATTTTTCAAATATGTAGATTTTTTAGGTTGTTTCATGAAACTCATTGGGAAGTAATTGTAACTTATTCAATACATTGTCTTAAACATATAAATATACATGGTCAACGAAACAAAGAACAAATTATATAATTAAAAAATTTGTAAACTTTTGTAATAAAATAATTTAAAAAATTATAAAAATAACACAATAATATTTTTGAACGAGATATAATTGAACGGTGTTCAACGTTAAAGGAGTTTAAATTATTAGAGTTCAACTTGAATAACGTTTAATTGAATGATGTTTATAATAAAATTATATATTTGATTTTTTTTAATAGTAAAAATATATGGGTAGATATAAAAATTGTTATTTTTTTAAATAATTTTTATAATAAAATAATATATCTAACGTGTTTGTAGCTGAGGGACATTAGAATCTTTTTATAAGACTTGTAAATTTTAAACTTGAAACCCTGATTCTTATTAGTAAAGGCAAGCTCTAAAAACTATTTTCTTTATTATAATTATTCCTTAGTTTGGACCATTTTCTTGAATCTAACATTATTAAAAAAAAGTTCATTGTTAGAAAGCAACTGATTCCCAACAAATATTTCTCATGTTAGGAGACTAATTTGTTCTCATGAGACCAGGTGCTCTGTTTTCAAAATTAACATCAAATATAAAAATATTTCAAGCAACCTTATAATTAATAACAACAACTCATAAAGCTATAATGATCATTAGGATTAAATTTTATTATGCATTTAGCCTTATAAATTTAAAAATAAGTTTTCTAGTCCTAAACTTTCAAAAGGAGAACCAATTACAAACAATAATATTACTTTAATGATATTTTTATTAAAATTTTATTCTTCATTAAGTTATTAAAATTTGATTAAAATAATCTTTTAATTATAAAAACTCCTATTAATATCAAATAAATTATACAAAACATCTATTTTAATATTTAATTATTATCATTATTTTTATTTGAATATTTTTTGATTTTTTAATTTTAAAAAAATAAAAAAATGTATTTAAATAATTTTTTGTTATAATATTTTTATTAATAATTTCGTATAAAAATTTACTTTTATCTTTGTTAATAATTCGTATTTTATAATGTTTTAATAACTTGATAGTAAAAAAAAATATTTTAATAAAAAATTATTAAAATAATATTATTTTTTCTTAATTAATATATATTTTTAAAATTATAAAATTAAAAAATATATTTTAAGATTTGAGGTACTAGTAGATGGTAAGATTACTCTTAATTAAAAAGAGAAAGCAAAAACGAAATCTTTGAGCAGACAATCGAAGAAAAAAGAGATTTTTTAGATTTAAAATATTTTTCTAATGTAGCTTTTTTTAAATGATTTGTTATATAATTACGCTAATAAGATAAGTTTGTAAGAGAATAAATTTCAAACCTTCTAGAAAGAACTAAATCATGAGACCCTCCAAACTTTCAAAACGACTTATCATAAAATTCAAAACCAGTTGAAAACTTCACATTTGCAGAGAGTATGGACCATGTAAGATTCCAACGTGATGTGTAAGTGGAACAGCCCAAAACTTGTAGTCTAGCAGTTTCCCATCTTTTTTAAACGAATATTAAATTTTAATTCGGTAATTTACTTTTAAGTATTAATAATTTTATTATTATAAAAAATAAATATTTTTAATTCACCAAAAATATTAAAATTAAATATTTATAGTCTCATAAAATAACTAATTTTTACACCATAATATAAATTTTTTATAAATAGGATTACTAAAATATTCAATATAAAAATTATAAAATTAAAATATTTATTTAGGCAAAATAATAAAATTACTTTAATTTTTTCACACTATAATACAATTATAGAAGCACCAAACTTAGCCACATAAAGTTACAAGTGGACCAATGTGTTATCTCATTAATAAGAACTAACCTAAAATGACAGAAAATATTATATTATTATATTCACGTCTTATACTAATTTTAATTCAATATTAATTATTAGTTATTAATGAATGATAGTTTTTTTTTATAATTTAATTATATTTATTATTTTTTAATATTTATTTAAAATTATATTTAATTTAAAAAAATTAAATATTAGCATAATTTTTAATATAATAAAATATTTAAAATATTTATTTTTAACTATTTACATATATTTTAGGTTAAATAAAAAATAATATTTAATCTAATTATTCTAAATATTATAAAATTTATTATTAAAATTATATATTTTATATAATTACATGTATATAAAAAATAATATTAATATATATTTAATTTTAATTAATTATAATTTCAATATAATAATAACTATATTTATAACATATTTTATCAATTAGGATTATTTTCTAAAAAAATCTATCATTTATAAATAATTATAATTTACATAGTTACTTGCAAGAACTCATAGAATGTAAGGGTTGGAGTAATTTAGTGTGTTCCTTTCCGTTCATACTTTCTAATAATTTATTTATTGATAATAATAAAAATTTAATATTTCACAAAAAAAATTATAAATAAAAGTACTACATACGTACAGTATATATAATTAATCAAAAAAGCACAATTTATTTAATAAAAAATTTGAGCCAGCACGTGCTATCTATGAGTTTTACGATATCCAACCTATCTAAGTATTACATTCATTTAAATCAATATGATCGATTGTATATCTAAATTAATCCGAATTAATCTCCATGATATTTTCTACGGCAACAAAAAACATAACAAATTAAGTAAATTGCAAACTCACACAACTCAAATTTTTAACTATTATATGAAATCAATTTTCAATTGTCCAACCTTCACAATTTTAAAGAAGAACGAATAATTTAGCTAACAATCAATAAAAATTAAAAAGAAATAATTCAATTTTTATAAAATATAATTATATGAATCTCATTATTTTATAACAAATTTAAAATATATAAAATTTTTAAATAAAAAGGTAAAAATAATTTATTACATAATTAAAAAAATTGAATCATACAAATAGAGAAAGGGAGTGGGGTTAGGAGATGGGGATGTGGTTGCGGGAATAATTAGATGAGAAAGGCTTGTGAGTAAAGGAAAAGACACTACTGGGAGTGTTTGATAAGAGTGCAAATTTTGTATTGGATGTATTTAATTATTTTAAAATTAATAAAAAAACTCATTTTTTATTTTAGGATGTAAATTCCCTTTTATTATAAAATTTTAATAATTTTATAATAAATATAATAATTTTTTTTTTATGATCTACTTATTTATCAATAAAATAAAATATTAAAAAAATAATATTCTTCAACTAAATTAAATGACATTTACTGTATTAAGAATTGAAATGTTTGTATACTCATTTAAAAATCCTATTTCATGCTAGCTAATGAATTTTGAAATTTTCAATCTAATAAAAATCAAATGAACAGAGGTTTAATTTTTGTACACTCTTACTTCTCCTGGCTTGAAAAACAAAATGCTCAAATGTGTCATTAGGATTTCCTTGAAAACGTTCATAAGTATGAGATTCCTTCAAACTGTAGATTAATTGCTTCAACAAACATACAAAAACACACAAAAAAAACAGAGTACCCAGAAACGAAAAACTGAAAAAGGAAGCTCCATTCAATTATTATTAAAAAGTGACAATTCATTTTCTTCAAACAATCTCGGAGCCCATTCAATGGCCAACAATATTTATTTCCATTTATTTCACATTCTTTCTCATCTTCAATCAGAAAGCTCCATACCAATTACCAACCATGTCCAATGGGGAACAACCTAAACCCTTATCTAATTAACCCTTCTCCTCATCAAAAATCAGAAAACTAAAATCTGAATATCGAAAATCAATTCCAAAAATACTCCAGTTTTGTTTCTTTGTCATATTGTATACCTTATGGCTTTATACAAATTCTCATACTTAACACAGATTCTAAAAATTTCAACCGCTCTGTTTTTAGAATCTATGCACAACATTAGAAGATCAATAAAATCAATTTTCCCAATAATTATCATTAAAAAAATAAACCTCAAAGCTCCAAACTTTTAATCGGATTCGTAACGGGTCGGGCAATTGGACCGGCAGATGATCTGAACCCGAAAGTCACAGCATCGTAAACGCAACAATGGAACCCAAAATCCCTTCCCATTATCTCAGCTCTCAAGCACTCCTCACAAACTGCCATATTACCACTATCAACTCTGCTCTCTCTCTCACCATTGTTGCTCAGAACCAACCCTCTCAGACCCGAGTCGATACTCATCAAGTACCTTCCTTTCTCAATCTGTAATTTTCTGACCCGTTTCTCATACTCAACCCAATCCTCAAACGCCGAAGAAGAAGCTTGGTGGTTATGGTCGTCAAAACCCATACCACGTCTTAGAATCATCACGTTCTGTCCTGGGTTCTTATTTATTCCTTTATGGGCTTCCACTGTTGAATGGACTAACAAATCTTTCTCAGGGAAACCATGGTGATTTTTCTTCTTGTTGTTTCCGTCCTTTTGTCGCCTATCGCGTCTTGATCTTTTCAATACCACGAGAAAGAAACAACTCTTGTCGCGAGAAATTGCACCGAAATTGACTTTTCCCGTGACGGGTATTTTCCGTCGAGTATCGGGAGACGAAAGGTATACATAGAACTGGTGAGGCGGTATTCCTATCTTCTGGGATAGAATTGATTGGAATTGGTTTAAGTCTAAAGAAGGATAAACGACAACATCTCCTATGTTAGATTCGCAGACACCGTCTGAGAAAAACACCGGGAAGGAGACACCGGAGAAGTGAGTCTCCTTCATCTTCGGTAACAAATTGAATTGAAAAAGATGGAAGTCAAGAAACGAAGACGAGACCAAATTTGTGATCTGTGAAATACTAAATGCGTGGTATGAAAGTAACAGTAAATAGTCCCTTTATATATTAGAAGCTCTGAGGTTTAGTCGGTTTTGGTCTGGGGATACAGTAAATATTTTAAGGCGGTAAGGGTAATTTTGGAATTCAAAGAACTGAGCCCTGTGACAGTGAGCCTGAGACGGGAAAGCTTAGCTGTGTTTTGATATGACTTGGGGACCAAGAATGCAAAACGATGCGTATTAACTTTTTCTATAAATTATTGAGAGAGGAGGTCGTAGAAGTTTTAAAGTTGATGTAGTTTAATGTTTAAATTATAAAATATGTAATTTTCTTTTTGAGAGAATGGGTCATAAGTTTTAAATTATTTTTTATTTAAATATTTTTAATAAGTGATTAATATATAATAAAATAAAAATAATAAGGATAAAATAATATTTAATTTAAAATTAATTAAATAAAATATCAAAAATAATAATATTTTGATAAAAATTAGTTTAATATATAGTATTTATTTTTAAAAAATAAAAAATAATAAAATATTAAAATAAAATTACAATAAAAATATTAAATATTATTTTATTATGGTTGAAGACTTAAATTTTAATAAAAAATTATTAAAATAATATTATTTATTTTATTAATGTTAGTAAATTGGAAAATATATAATATTTATTATATTTTTAATATTAATTATTTATTATTATTATTATTTATAGAACAAATTAATATTATTATTATTTTAATTCTAAGAATTAAGTTTATACTGAAATAATATGAAGAGCGTGATCGATTATTTTCTTTGAACTATAATTAAGAGAAATATTGATAACATTTCCAATTATATTTTTACTCTTATTTGCCTATTTTTTAAATAATACTTATAAATTTTACTTAATTTTAAACTTATTTTATATATTTTTTAAAAAATAATTTTTTAACGTATCGTTTAAATATTTATACAAATAAAATTAAAAATATTATTAAACTCTTATAATTAGAGTTGTTCGTCATTAGTCAGTAGTCAACGTCATTTATTGTGAAATTTATTTGATGTGAACCTTTTCATTTGTGGCAAAGCATCAGTTCAATACTTGAAGTTGAAAACACGTGGAGCCACGGTGAAAGGAGCCTGCTAGGACGAAAATATCCTTGTGTTTCGAAGTTAAAAATGTATATTTATGATAATAATATTATTTTATTATTATAATAACTCAAATATATAAAATATTTATTTTATTTTAATTTCATTATTAATAAATAAAGTTATTTTTATAATAAATTCAAAATAATAATCTGACTAAGATAATACTTATAAATAATCACTAATCCGAGGCAGGTTAATGAATAGTATACTTGCACCCAAATTAAGGATTGATTTTTTTTTTTTGAAAAAACGTTAACGATTAATTTATTTTTGAAAAATAATATTTTTAAAATTTATAAAAATAATATATTTTAATTATTTAAAAAATATTTTTAAATTAATTATATCCAATTAAATCTATTTAATATTATTAAAATAATATTTTTATTACTATAAGTTTAAAAATTGTTATTTATGTATTCTCATTTTATTTTTTTAAATAATATTATACAACTCCCTTATTTGAAAACTTGAAACCCCAACCTTAATAGTATATGTTTCACAAAAACTTTATTGCTATCATCAAGCTACAACCGTCGCAATATATTTATTTCTTAGACACACAGATTTATAGGTAATAAATGATATTTATACTCTAAGTGCATATTTGTTTCGTATATTAATTATATAAATTTTATATAATTATACTATATTATATATATATATAATACAATTATATAAAAAATTAATATAATAAAAATATATAAATCTAAATTATACTAATTAATTAATTAAATTTATTTAAATTTTTAATTATAAAATTATGTGTAATTAATGTACAAATTAAGATTAACTTAAAAAAAAAAGTTTTTTTGTGTTGTTATTATGTCAAAAGAGACCATAAAATGATTAAAAATTAAATATTATTATTTAAATAAAGTTAAAATAGAGTTTAAAATTAAAAATGAATAATAAAATAAGAAAATAATATACTAAATTGTTGAATTGATTATTAAATGATAAAAATAATAATTAAAATGATAAATTTAATTCATGTTAATGAAATCAATACAAATCATATTATAAATTTAATTAAAAAATATTTAAAAATTGATTTTATCATTCTTCATTATTTTCTTAAAAATAATAAGATAAAAATAATATTCTTAGACTCAGTAAATAAAATAAACAAATTGAACAAACTTAATGTACTATATAAGCTTTAAATCACAAATTTGTTTACACCAATCAAATTTTTCTTTTTAAGGTGATGTAATTTTACTACTATAAAAAAAGGTATTAAAATCGGTCCAAAAATCAACTTTACATATCGATTTAAATACTCTTTTTGAAGTAATGTTTATAGATAAAGTCAAATAGTTCACTTTTAGAGCTATCATATTTGGGTTATAATATAATTGAATTCTTTATTTCTATAACAAGATTTTTTATTTTGAAAAAACAAAACTATATTGGTGTGTTTGGTCGGAGGGAATGAAAAAAATCAGAATTTATTTTTTTTATTTATGTGTTTAGTTGGGTTGAAAAATGAATAAAAAATAAAATCGATTCTTAAAAAAGAATGAAATCGATTCTTAAAAAAGAATGAAATCGATTCTTAAAAGAGAAGGAATCATAATTTCATTCCTTCTCCCTCTTTAAGAATCATGATTTCATTCACATATCAATTTTTTTTTTCAATTTTACCCTACTACAAATATAACCCTAAACCTAAAATCCTAAAATCCCAAAATCCTAAACCCCAAAACCATAAACCTTAAACCCCAAATTCCAAATCCCTAAATCCAAAATCTTAAATACTAAAACCCTAAACCCTAAATTTCAAATCTTAAAACCCTAAATTTTAAATCCCAATCCTTAAAACCTTAAACTCTATTTAGAAAAATAATAATTTTAACCCTAAACTTTAACCCATAAATATAACCTTAAACCCTAAACCCTAAACTCCAAATTTCAAATACTTAAACCCTAAATCCTAAACCTCAAAACCCTAAACCTTATTTAGAAAAAACAATGATTTCAATAATGTATTTTTTTTGACGAAAAAATAATAATTAAATGATATTATTTAAACTTTATTGAATATAAATATATTATGGTAATTTATAGTTTTTTTTCATTCTATTTCAATAACAAACAAAACACTATAATACTGATTCCTTTTTTTATTTCAACAATCAAATCAAACAATATTGTTTTCTTTTCATTCTCGTTTCAATTTCGATTCTCTAATTCTGATTCTGATATTGATTCTGATTTTTATTTTTATTTTATTATGTGAACCAAACACCACCTAATTTTTAATTAAATTTTATTTTTTATCCTTGTTTTTTGAAATATTACAGCTTTGTGATAAAGAATTACCTATTTTTATTATTTTTGTCACAAAACTTATATTTTTTAATTAAAAATAAGCACCAGGATAATTTAACAAATTTTATAAATAGAGACAGAGACTCTGAATCTGTATTTCGTGAGAAATAATTACTTTTGTCACTTATATTACAACTTTTTTTTTATTATTATCATTTGCTTTTCCCAATGAACTATTTTTATTACTTGAATAATGGAATATTATTTCCATTTGGCGAAAGAAAAATAATAATAATAATAATCAGGTGTCAAATGTAATTTGCGAGGCAGATATCAACTTTAAGTTTGAATTGACTCGTCATAATTTTGGTGAGATCCACAAGTATTTCAACAAATGAATTTTTATATAACTAATATAATACTAACACGTAACTTGACATACACATAATCAAAACAAATTATTTCTCTTTATAAAAATTTCACCCTAAATTTAGAAGCCACGGTTAACAAGGTGGCATATAATTTAGCCCAACCTTGAACAAAGTAAACAGATTGATGTCAAGTGCCTAAAAAGTTCAAAATAGGCTGTAAGTTTAGCGCTTCTGTTCACCCCAAGTTTTACTCTCAAAAAATTCACTCAACATGCGCTCAAGATCTTCTGGTCTATATCTGATGTACTTCTGAGGATTCTTGCCATTCTCAATCATAGGCCTATAACAAAAAAACAAAGCAAATCCATCTAAATTGTTAGTAAAAACAGAAATTATGCAGAGACTGTTCTTGAAAAGAAAGGTATCGCAAAACTAATAAAAACATGCCCGAAGCGTTTGATGAATGATCTATAAGCAGGCAAAAGTACTTCAGCAACAGCCAGCCTCAGCGATTCACGCAACTCGCTGTCAGGAACCGTCCATTGAGATTGCCTTTGATGAAGCTCCTCAAATTGGATGTTGAAAGTCTTGAATCGATCCTTAACCGTTGATCTTGAAAGTCCACTATTGCTAGCATCTCCACCCTGAACCGTTAGACATTGTAGAATCTGCCACCAATTGTTAGGAATCAATTTAGTATCGGCTATAACCAGCAAGAGATCTGGCGCATGGAAACAAAGAGCAGAAAAGGTCATTTATTGTTTTATCTTAGAATTGAATAGGCCTTGTGAGTTTGTAGTAAGAGAAACAAAACCTTTGCCCAAGAGATCCTCTTATACTGATTTGCATGCTGCTGAACAATCCTTCTGTGTATTTGTACCCAATCATCACCCAACAAATCCTTTGCTTCTGACCTGTGTACAATACACTTTCATGGTGCCATTTGGCACTTACGAAAAAGTATTATTACTTTCAAACAAAGCAAGCTATATTATATGACAAACCTCCTGACAGATCTCACAATGTAGTGAATGTTATTCATGAGAAATATATGGGTAAGTGCAGGGTCTTTATATTGCTTGGATTTCCCATCCAGATTATTCTGGAGAGCCTGCATGATCTTGGTAGTTACAGATGTTAGTTCAGCTTCTGGAGCACTATTGTCAAACTCATGAAATAGCAGTTTTAGTGTCGACTGGTAGCTGTCAAAATTGAATGTCCAAGAGTCAAATCCATAGTATAAGAACAACAACCATCACTACATGCCAAAATAAATTAATAAGATTTGATGAAAGGAAGAAAAGAAGAGTGTCATCATAAATCACTAGTAACCATCAAAATGGTGAAGATAATAATGCAATTAATGATCTTGTACACAATAAAATTTTGTAACCGTTGAGTATGTTAACTTTTAGCACCTCTATAAAGGAAGCCAAATAGAAAGTAGAAATACCAAGGAACACAACTTACTCAAAGAGAAATTTAACATAATTAATCACGTAGCTTGTCAAAGGATGAACAGTTCCATCAAGAACACCAGTTTTTGTGCAATCCTTTTCAACTGCTTCTTCAAAATCCCCAAAGGTTTCCTGGGCCGTCTGGGCAAGCCGTCTAGTTAAAACCAATGCAGATTCCCGCATTTCCAAGCAAGATTTGGCTCCAAAAAGCATATCAATCTGCTCCACATCCAGGACATGTAAACATGTGAAGGAAAATAGGAAAATTTAACGGATCTATATATTATAATTTTATTGTGATTATTACCATTAGAAATATGCCAAATTCTCATTAAGCCTATATGTGTAACCAAGTAATATTTTAAGCTTCTAAGCTGCATTTGTATTTTTTATTCCTCGACTGAAGCAGTGAAATTATGTAATGAAAGTATGAATTCATTATTTCATTTAAAATTGGGGCAGCATGCAGGAGGCTACATATGTATGTGCAGAATTACTATTTACCATTTTGTTTTATCTTCACTATCATAACACATCTAAAGGCTATCTAAACACATAAAAGATACATTAAATAACCATCATTGCATTCCTTTTATATTATCTTTTAGGATGTATGCCCAGATCTTATAAAAAAATATGTGAAATCCAATAAACAAATAGTGTTCCACAGGTTAAGATATACTGATTTGAAATGTAAAATAGAAGATTTTTTCATACCTCTGGTTGCAGTTCTCTCATTATCTCATACATGTCTAAAAGCACAAATAACTTTTCAGGAGATCTTTTACTTTTGGCAATAGCCTCTCCAAAACTTAGTAGCACAGCCACACTGTTTTCGGTAACTTCAGCAAAACATTGCTCCTTAAGAGAACCAACACCCTTAAAAATTTTATGGCAGAGTTCCTTCTCCCCTTTGAAAAGCAATTTTACCTGTATCATGTGATAAAAAATTATTTTTACAAATTAAAAAAAAAATCAGTTTGAACTGAACTAAAAGTACGAAAAACATACTTACAGCTATTCGCATATAATGTATCCAATTCCCAATTTTAGCCTCCAAAACCTCCCATTGCATTTTCTGGACATCATCCTTACTCAGTCTCTCAACCCCCAGTTTCCTAAGACTATTCTCCAAAACCGAAGCACGAGTTTCCCTAGTAATTGTAAAACTATTTGTTATAAACTGACCAATATGGCTAAAAAGACAATCCATTCATTAAAAATCAATCACCAGAAAATACGTAAAAGTTTACTTAGTAACTACAGCAATGCCGATGTACAAATCCTTTCTTTCTACCAACAATTATTATAAAACATGTAAGGTTTTTCAGGAAAAGATAATCTATTAACTGCCTGTTGACACCATATAGTCCTAAAAGGAATTAAAAGACATAAATTCATCATCAACTTTACATGAATAGGTAAGAGAAGAGGAAAAAAAATTAAAATTTAGAATACACAACTCTAAATTTTCTAATATTAGATCTAAATAAGTAAACAAACTACTTGTATTATACCCACTATGACACCTTTCAAAGGCAACTCACAAATTGAAGAGAAATATAAACACTCAAAGAAAAAGCTCTTAACTCACACTCAAACTAAGAATACAAAGATTTATTTGTTTTTGATGGAATGATTAAACCAAATACAAGGTAGGTTATTTATAGTCCTTACCATGCAATCTACACCACATAAATATAAAACTAATAAATAATCTTAGCCACACAAATATTATCTACACACTTCATTTATTTCTCTACTTTTTTCAACCACTTCATTTATTTCTCTACATCTTTAATTATTATGTTGGTGTTGATTTTCAACATTTTCTCTCAACACCAACTCTCACTATTTTTACTGTGTCAAGCTGACGGCGAAACATTTCGAACTTGCCAAAACTTAAGCTTTTTGTGAACAAGTCCACAACTTGATCATCTGTCTTGATTTGACTCATTCCAATTTCTTCTTGCAGAACCTTTTCTCTGATAAAGTGATAGTGTACTTCAACATGCTTAGTTCTTGCATGAAAGACTGGATTCTCTACCAAACGAATTGTCGATTGATTGTCACAGTACAATGGTACTGCATAATCTACTGGTTGATGTAGATTATTTATTAGCTGTATCAACCATGTACACTCTCGAGCTGCCATTATCGTGACTCGATACTCAGCTTCAGTAGTTGATAATGATATTGTCGACTATCTCTTGCTACACCAAGAAATTGTTCCAGAACCAAGCTTAAACACATACCTAGTTGTTGATCTCCTGGTGTCACGATCTCCTGTATAGTCAGCATCGTAGTAACCAACTAACTTGTTGTCGTCACCTTTCTTGTACAAAGGATCATAGTCAATTGTACTCTTCACATATCTCAATATTCGTCGAACTATTTCCAAATGTGGCTTCTTTGGATTTTGCATGTACCGACTCATTACACTAACTGCATAAGAAATGTCAGGCCGAGTTAAGGTTAAGTAGATCAGACTGCCTACCAATTTTCGATACATTGTCGCATCTTTCAAATCTTTTCCTTCATGTGCACACATGTTGGCATTTGGCTCCATCGGTGTCGAAATTGGTTTGCATTCAAGCATTCCGAACCACTTTATCAAATCTTTAGAACATTTTTGTTGACAAAGAAATATTCCTTGTTGTGTACGGTCAACCTTTAGACCAAGGAAGTGCTTCAGCTATCCAAGTTCCTTCTTCTGGAAATGGACTGATAAATTCTCCTTTGTTCGAAGAATTTCTACCTCATTATCACTAGTTATGATTAAATCATCTACGTACACTAGTACGATAGCTAGCTTTCCTTCATTGGCTTTGACAAACAAGCTGAAATCTGCAGGTGTTATTGAATAACCACTTTGTGTTAAAAATTCATCAATCTTACCATACCATGCCCTGGGCACCTGTTTCAATCCGTTAAGTGCTTTTTGCAACTTACATACATATTTAGGATAATCTTGGCTCTGAAAACCCATTGGTTGGATCATATAGATCTCCCGATCCAGCTCTCCATGAAGAAAAGCATTCTTCACATCCATCTGCCATAACTCCCAGTCTTTGTTAGCTGCAAGTGCAAGTAGGACTCGTACAGTTGTAAGTTTTGCCACCGGACTAAACGTTTCATCATAGTTTAGTCCATACTGTTGAGAGAAATCACGAGCTACCAATCGTGCCTTGTATCTCTCAATTGAACCATCTGGACGATGCTTTATCTTGTAAACCCACTTGTAGGATATGGGTTTCACATCTCTTGGCCTTGACACGAGATCCTAAGTCTGATTTTGTTGAAGTGCATCGATCTCTTCTTTCATAGCTATCATCTACTGAGAACTCTGTGATGCTTCTTTGAATGTCTCAGGCTCTGTTGCTTCTTCAATTATGGATGCATTGGTGTATTTAGGATTTGGCCTTCGTGTTCTTGTTAACCTTCGAAGTTGAGATTGTGGAGTTGATTCTTCTGTTTCACTAGGCCCACCTTCTTCGTTTGGTTATTGATACATACCAGTTTTCTAAGGATTCTGAGCCATTCTTTGTTCGACATAATCGCCATTTGGTTCTCCTGATTCATCTGACCTTGGTTAGAGTTGGATAGTATGTTCCCCCATCTTCTATTGCAGCTTTTCTCCAAATTCTTTGGAGTTTGGTAGCACCTCCTTCTCTAAGGACCACCAAGAAGATGCTTCATCAAACACCACATCTCGTGAAGTGTAGCATCTTCTACTCGTTGGATCAAAACATTTCCACCCTTTTCTCTGACTGTCGTATCCCACAAAGATACATCTAATAGCTTTCTTGTCAAATTTGCTCCGTAAATGATCAAGAACAAATACATAACATACACAACCAAATACTCAAAAGTAGCTAACTGTAGGTTTCATGTTCCACAGTTTCTCAAAGGGTGAAACAAATTCTAACCTTGGTTGAGGAAATCTGTTGATCAAAAAGGCTACAGTCCTCATCGATTCAACCCAAAACCTCCCAGGTACATTCTTTTCATGTAGTATATTTCGACAAATTTCTACAAGATGTCGGTTCTTTCTCTCTGCTACACCATTTTGTTGTGGCGTGTTGGCACAAGTGTACTGGTGATGTATTTGACATTCCCTAAGGTATTGAGAGAACTCGCTTGAGCTATATTCTCCGACGTTGTCTGTGCACAAGCAACGGATCTTCTTTCCAACTTCTCCTTCAGTTGATTCTCTAAACTCTTTAAACTTTGAGAATACGTCATATTTTTTTTTCATAAAGAAAACCCACACATACCTTGAGAAGTCGTCAATGAATGTCACCATGTATCGCATACTGCCAATTGATGGTTGCTTAATAGGACCAAATACATCAGAGTGAACTAACTGTAATGGTTATTTTGCTTTAAACTTCAATTCCTCATATGGCAATTGGTGAGCTTTACCATATTGGCATCCTGCACAGACTGTGTCTGTTCGCACATCTAGTTGAGGAAGCCCTTTAAGCATCGACTTCTTCACCATCACATTTAGCTTGGAATAACTAACATGACCTAACCGCAAATGCCATAGATCTACTATCTCGTTTCTTCTTGTCTTGTCTACATATGCAGATTATGCTGACATTACGTAAACTGATTCCAATTGTTGCCCTTCCATTGTCGGTGTTTCTGAGATTTTGAGATCACGATACACCTTCATGTCTCGGGGACCGAACAAGACATAGTGACCTGATAATGTTAACTGAGCCACATATAGCAAATTTTTCTTCATTCTTGAGACATGATAAACATCTTGAAGTGGTACTTGGTTAGTACTATATCGAGGCGTAACTATCGTGTTACCGATATGGGCTATCGATAACCTTGAGTTGTCAGCTGTCACCACTACACTACCTCCCTCGTACTCAGACATGCTATCCAACTTCTGTTTATCACCTGTCATATGATTTGAGCAGCCCGAATCTACGATCCAATCATTCTTCTAGTCAATTTGTTTTGATGTTGTCACCGTAAGAGCTAATTTTTCTTCCTCTGTAGCGAATAATGCTTCGGCATCCCAACCATCTTCGCTATGCTCCTTAGAATTGGAAGTAGCTGTATTTCTTTCAACAAGCTTTTTCTTACTCCAACAATCTTTTGCCATGTGACCCATCTTCCCACAGTTGTAACATTCACTATCAAATTTTCTATTGTTCTTGCGGTTCTTCCAAGCTCCTCTTGGACGAAAGCCTCCCTTTCCTTGAGGAATTTTTCCTTTGTCGCCATCATTTTTATATCCACTTTCATTGTACCGCTTGAAAGTGTCTTTACTTTTGCTAGTGTAGAGCGCTTCTTCTTCACCCTTTAGCGAGACTCCTCCCATTTGCTTAGCCATAATTTCTTGACCGGCCAACAAATTCTCAAACTCAACAAGAGATGGTTGTGTCGACCATCCTTGTATAACGGTAACAAACCCTCGATATTTGGGCCTCAAACCATGAATAATTATTCTCTTTATCCTCGTTTCCTTAATAGAAGCTTTTGGATCTAACTCTGAAATTTCGCGGCATAACGACTTTACCTTGTGAAAGTATTGGGAAATCATCATGTCATGTTGCGCCATTGATAGTAACTCGTTCTCCAGAAGTTGCAATCTTGTATCATTCTTCTTTGAAAAGAGTGTAACAAGAGTGTCACATGCTTCCTTTGGTATTTTTGCATCCCGAATGTGCTCTAACATTTCTTCTTCAACTGTGATCTTAAAAAAAACATCGCTTTGCCTGCTTTAATTTTCCACTTCTGTAAGATGCCGCTTGCATCTTCCACTGTTGGTTGTGTAACTTCATAGCCACCAATAACCTCCCATAAGTCTTGACCTTGTAGGTAAGACTCCATACATGTTGCCCATGTGTTATAGTTTTTGTTGTTGAGTTTCTTGATTCCTCCAACTACTTGAAGATCACCCATCATGTTTGCAAAACTTTGACAAGCTTAACTAATAAACTTTTAGAGTATCAAACTCCTCACGACTCAATATAGCTCCACTAAGAACGAACCCTGACCGTCCCGCTCTGATACCAATTGTTGAGTAAAATTTAGAATACACAACTCTAAATTTTCTAATATTAGATCCAAACAAGTAAACAAACTACTTGTATTATACTCACTATAACACCTTTCAAAGGCAACTCACAAATTGAAGAGAAATATAAACACTCAAAGTGAAAGCTCTCAACTCACACTCAAACTAAGAATACAAAGACTTATTTGTTTTTTATGGAATGATTAAACCAAATGCAAGGTAGGCTATTTATAGTCCTCACCATGCAATCTACACCACACAAATATAAAACTAATAAATAATCTTAGCCACACAAATATTATCTACACACTTAATTTATTTCTCTAATTTCTTCAACCACTTCATTTATTTCTCTACTTTCTTCAACCACTTCATTTATTTCTCTACTTTCTTCAACCATTTCATTTATTTCTCTACATCTTTAATTATTATGTTGGTGTTGATTTTCAACAAAGACTACCACAAAAATTACAAGAAATACAAAAAATGCTAGTATGGTTCTCTGAGCATGTAAACAAATTCCAGTCAAAATATACACTTTAAAGACGAGCAAGACTGCAACATCGAATCAACTCCTAAAAATAAAAGTAAAGTACCTGTAATTCTTGAGTATCTGTTGTTGATTGCCGGCTTGAACCATTTGTTTGGCTAAAGCATGCAACAATGGTAAAACCCTGGGAGGAATAAGAGTTAATGGTGTGTAAACACCAGTCTCCAACTTTTTGTTTTGGTTCTCAGACTGGCTCATATCATTAGCATCACTTGTTTGCTTAACTGATCCTGAGGATGGCCGTAGAGAGTTGGGAAGGGAATCAAATAAGCAATCGGGTTCCACAGGCTTGCTGAAAATGCAAAAGAATTGCAACTTTTAAAGGGATATTCCGAACCAAACATTACAAGTTAGTTTATTGTCTCTAGATCATTCACAAGGATAAGCATGTGCATAAAAATCATATCTCATTTAAAGGTAACAATCAATTCACGTTGTCTGTTAAGATACTTAAACAACTCGAGTTCCAGAGGTTCTTTCGCATTTATTCCCTTCGTCTTCTCTTTCGGATTATCATCTTTTGAAAATTACAGTTAAAATTGCATACTGTAGTCCATTTAGATAAAACTATACATGTGAGTGTTATGAGACTTTCTAGGTGACAAGAAAAAGGTAACAAATAATTTCTAGGGAAATAGCACCTGTGATTGGTCAAAAGCTGCCTGAACTCGTCTTCTAGCTTTGAAATAGCTTTTTGCAGCAAGTTATTGGCTTGTACAAGGATCCCATCACTACTCTTAAAGTTTTTGTTGCTGCTAAAGAAGTTAATAGTACTTCTCAATTGATCAATTGCTTCCAGGTAGCTTTCAAGGTCCTCATGTGGTCCTCTCAGTATTTTAGCCTCGGCCTACATATTTGGTTTGAAACAAGATGAGAAATGCAAAATAAAAATTTCACGTTACCAGTTGCTTGCAACGTGGTAAGAGAGTTAGCAGTTACAGGCTGCAAAGAAGATAAAAATCTGACAAATGTACAAATCATAGCAGTCATATTATCAAACAAACAACCATCACTTTGCAGCTAATGCAGTGGCAATTTTCTTCTTCAAATGAAAATGCGAATTCAGATACCTCGTTATGTTTATAGTAATTCAATCCAATTTCCATTTTAACCAATTTAAAAGGAAAAAGAGAGCATGGGGGCAAAAAAAAAAAAAAAACAGAGTCGCTTGAACCAATAAACTAGGAGACAAAGACTATTACTATTACAAACCTTGTTTACCAACACTCATGTTAAATCGGAAAATATCAAACACCTGTAATGAATTGAAAATGAAAATGTATAGTATAATACAATCACCTACTTTTATACTAAAATTTTCAAAGAATGCATGTTAAAAGATCAACAGACGGCCTCTTGATAAATGCCAGACAAAATTATGATCAAACCTTGCGTGTGAGGTCGAATTGCCCCAATATAACCTCTGCAGCCTTCAAGGACTTATCAATGTTATCATGCGCTTTCCGTATCGCATGTGTTTTAATCTGCAATAGCCAACGATACCAAATTATAAACCAGGGAATCAATATATATATATCAAGATCATCAATGATAAGTGAAATTCATTTTCCATTTTGATTCGTAAGAATACGACCTGAGTGGGACGCATTGCAGTTTCGAGCTTAGAAAGTCTATGATCGAAGGAACCGAGAATGGAAACCATGGTGTCAGTGATGGTCTGGCTCTTGTGCAGTGACTCTCTTGTGGACGCTGCTCTTTGCCTCAGGGTCTCCATTAATGGTGTAAGTGAAACCCCCATTTTTGCTGTTTATCTACCAAATTTTCTCTCCCTTTCTCTCTCGCTGTTTGGTAATAGAGAAAATGAAGAAAACAAACGAAACGAAATGTGTGTGACTCTTAAATGTTGCGTATTTTAGCTGAAATTTCGTTATAACTTGTTTGGTGCCTGGAATGAAAGTTGTTATAACAGAGGACATGGTGATCTTTCAGAAACATTTAGGACCCCAATTTGCGTTCTTATATACCTTTCTATAATTTCCTATCATTCACACCCTTTCGATTCAGAGTATTTATATATTATAAAATTAAACCAAACGCACATTTTTAGAGTTTTTATATATACAAAATTTATATTTTCTAGAACAATTGTACTATTTTTAGGTGCCCTGAATAGTATTTTTTGAAATTACTTTAGTTATAGGTTGGGTCAATAAACTTTTAAAATTTGAAGCATACCTTTTATGCAATTTAACGAAAGTGCACATGTTTATTTTTGATGAGATTAAAAAAACAAACATTTGAAACATGGTTACTTCCAAACAAATCATAAAAATAAACAATCAAATATTATTTGTATTAATTGAAAATATAACAAAATATATAAATAAATAAAAACTATTTGAACTCATGCGTTGACGAAGAAGAAATAATGCTCCTAGAAGCTCTGGAAAGAAAATTATATATTATTATTAGAATATAAGATAACCTGATATTTAGTTTTATAAAATTTGAGATTGTGATTTAAAAAAAAACTAATAAGAGATGTAGAAAGAAAATAATATGATTGATTGTTGTGATCAACAAATATATGAATGAGATTATAATACTCACGAGAAACTTGTTAAAGCGTATACAATGATTAAGTATCAAAATATATATTTTTTATTTGAATTAACAAAAATAATGGTAAATTAAAATTAAAAAAACTAAGCTAATTAAAGAAATAAAAATAGATTCATAATAAAAATTTAAAAAATAACTTAAAATATAAATTAAATAGGACTTACTACGATAATTAAGAATTAAAAATTAAAAATTTTAACTTATTTTTTATTTTTTATTGAACCTATCTATTAAGTTACGTAATTAATTTATATTTAAAAATATAAATAATTAAAAAAAACAACTTAATTGAGAAATTTTTTATGATAAAAATCTAATTTAATTATTAAAAAATTAATAATTATTATAATAAAATAAATTTATATTAAAAATCAAAAAATGTTAAATGATGATAAATATTAGTAAATTAATTACTTCAAACATTAAACATATATTAAAGTCTCAACAAATCAAACTAAAATTACAAAAATTGAATGGTTCTACTTTTGTTTCATAGCATGAGTGTCTAGAAGATTATATTAGTGAAAACAAAAAATTGTTTAACAGGAAAATAGTTGAATTATATTATTGTATGAAAAAAAAATATATAATTGATTGTAATTGAGCCTTGATCTAGACTTTATTGTTTTCTTGGTTATAGTAAAACTCGTAAAAGGTATTGGTATTATGATCCTGTCTTTCATCGTCTTCGTATTTTCCATAATATTGTCTTTTGGAAACACTGCTTATTTATTGAACTCTCTCACTTTTGTTCTTTCTTAACTAACTTTTCTGTTTTAGAAATCTTTCTAGATGAGTCTCACATTACTTCTATAGATACTCTTGATCCTTCTTTAGACTTCTCTATTCAATCTTAAGATATTTTTTATGATTCTCCTAGATAGGTTGTAGATGAACAAGTTGATAACAAGCTACCCCACCTTGAGCCTAGGTCCTCTGCTTCTACTTTGCCTGAAGGTCCTTCACAAGACATTCCACCTTGCAACTCAACTTGGGTAAGATCCATTCTTTCACATTTACTTGACTATCATTATTATACTACCCTTGTTACACTTCATAAACCTCACACCTATTGTAAGGCATCTATTGACCTTTTTATGGCAAATTGAAATGAAAGAGGAAATTGATGCATTAATCAAAAACCATACTTGGGATCTGGTTACTCTCCTTCTTAGTTAGTCTGTGGTTGGTTGTAAGTAGATCTATAAGATCAAGACTCGTTCTGATGGGTCCATCGAGCGCTACAAGGCTCGTTTTATTGCAAAAGGTTTTACACAAGAGTATGAGATTGATCATGAAGAGAATTTTACTCCAGTTGCTCGTATTTCCTTTATTCGTGTCCTCTTAGTTGTTGTTGCTGCTAGTAAATGTTACCTTTTTCAGATGGATGTTAAAAATGCCTTCCTTAATGGGGATCTACATGAAGAAATCTATATGCAACCTCCTTTTGGTCTTTTTGTTGAAACAAACAAGGTGTATCGTCTTCGACGTGCACTTTATGACCTTAAACAAGCTTTATAAGCATGGTTTTCCAAGTTCAGCTCTACCATCTTTCGCTTGGGTTACACTGCCAGTACTTATGATTCTACCTTATTTCTTCGTCGTAATGATAAAGTCATCATTTTGCTTCTCTTATATGTGGATGATATGATTATAACTAGTGATGACTTCAATAACATTCAAAAACTCAAGGATTTTCTTAGTCAGTAGTTTGAGATGAAGACCTTGGACATCTCAACTATTTCTTGGGTCTTGAGATCATTAAATCCATAGATGGTCTTTATATTACTCAAACCAAGTATACATCTGACCTTTTATCTCGACTTGAATTCACTGACAATAAGACTGTTGACACTTCAGTTGAACTTAATATGCATCTGACACTCTCGGGGGGAAAACCATTGTCTAATCCCACTCTTTACAGATGATTGATTTGTAGTATGGTTTATCTCACAGTTATTCGTCCATACATTTCTTATATTGTTCATCAGGTGAACCAGTATCTGTCTGATCCACGATCGATTCACTATGTTATTGTTTTATGCATTCTACGATACTTGAAGGACACTCTCTTCCATGGCCTTTTCTACTCAGTTCAGTCTCCTCTTATACTCCGTGCATTCTCTGATACTGATTGGGTAGGAGATTCGACTGATCGTAGGTCCACTACAGGTTATTGTTTTTTCCTTGGTTCTTCTTTGATTTCTTGGTGAAGTAAGAAACAAACTTTCGTGACTCACTCCAGTATTGAAGCAAAATATCATGCTCTTGCTAATATAACATCTGAGCTCATTTGGCTTCAATAACTTCTTAAGGATTTGGGTGTGTCCATATTCTCTATTATTCCCTTTTATTGTGATAATCAAAATGCTATTTATATTGCTCACAATTACATTCTGAGCATAAACTAATACAAAAAACATAAAGATTCATAAAAAATACGCAAACATGAAGCATATATACAAGTTAGATTTGAGCCATTTGATTTCCCACTTTATGTATCTATTAGAATCTTAAACCATTTAAGAGCACATATTGAATATACTTATGACACCTACAAGTGGCCAGATGAGATTTTCAGATCCTTAAGTACTACTGTTTTTTTTTTTTTGGAACGCTTGGCATAAACTTTATAGAAAAGACTTGAGAAGGAATAAAAGCTGATCAAATATATTAACTCTAAAGAGTTTCGCAAAAATATACTAACTTTAGTTATTCTTATTTCAAGTAACAAATTCAAATTATATAAATTTATATTAAAAATATAAAATATAATAATCAATATATCATAATTTATTGAAAATGATTAGGTAAGTTTTGAGTTACAATTCACCTTATGATATGGTTGCAATATTTATCTTCCAATATAAAAGTAAATATTCTAAGTATGACAATTACATTTTGATCGATAAAAAAGAGTGTTAAGTTGTATCGTTATATATTCAATTATTAATTTAATAATGCATCTAGGTGAAAAAAATATAGTAACATCAATTTGAGTAAAAGTCGGTTGTAAATTTTATTTTAACATGTACACTTTCTTTCCGGTCTACAAAACAACCTCCTTAAATATACTTCACTTTTTAGCCCCTTTTTGTTAAGCAAGTACTTAACCTCTAACTTAATGACTTATCATAGATATTTTTAGATAATTAAGTAGCTCATAAGATATATAAACACGTTTAATTTCATGTTAGAAACAAACTTAATAAATAAATGATAATATGTTCACCACGTTAAAAAAATATGCATTTATTTACAAGAGAGAGATTATCATATTTACATCTTTTTTTAAAATAAAATAATAATTTTTAAGATTTTAACTTATTATAATGTTACAATATCCAGAGTTATATTTATAATTATTGATTTAAATGGAAAATATTTTATGCAGCTATTATCTTTTATATGATTTAGTTTTGTTTTTGTTAGTAGTTTTTTTGGAAACATTTTAGGAATAAATATCTCTATTATTTATTGACTTCAATTGTATTTAAACACACAATGCAATATTTTTTTTATATTAAAAATAAAAACTTATGTTTTAAGTAAATATAAAAAATTTAATTAATAAAATAAGGATTATGACATAACATAACTCATAATCATTTCTCATCGATATATATACATTTTTTTCCATCTTATATATATGTCTCTCAATCTTTATCTTCTATTTCTTATTACTTTTTTAACCCTCTCAATATATATTTAATTGTTTTATTTCTCTCAATCTTGATCTCTCATAATCAGCATCACTCTTTCTCGACTAACGTGTTGTAATCTTAATTCTTTATTTATCGTTATTATCGCGATAAGCTAATGCCATTGTTGAAAATAATTGGTCTTTTCCTAAATGGAGTCCATATTTTTTTTATTTAGATGTATATTCAATTGTTTGTTATTATAATTTTTAATTAATATCAACTTTTTTAGTCTTATATATATTTTATTGTTTTATATTCTTTTAATTTTAAATTATATTATTTTTAAATTTAAGTTTTTACTCCTAAAGTCATGCTATTTTTTGTATTATTTTATTTTTTTAGGTAGGTAGAGATAGGAGTTTTTTTTTTTTTTTTTTGAAAGAAAGCCATATCTCAAGAGAGTTGATTGATACAAACCAAATTAATTTAGACCTTTTTGTTATTTGGGTAAACCTCGAATGCTTAATTGATAATTATCGTATTTTAAAAACTTGAATTTGAAGGCTATACACTGAGTCTCTTAATACTATAAAATCATGATTCTTTTTCTAGAATAATTATAATTTTTTTCATTTAATAAGATATGCAAAGTGAGTTTTTATCATATAACTAATTACATGGACTTTATCATATTTTTTGGTTGAGCAATTAAAATGGTTGCTAAATTTTTTTCACATTCTAAATTCGTTTGGTTATTTTTTTTTTAAATTTAGTCTCTAAATTTGCAAGAGGTTGTATCTGTGTACTTATCTACCATACAATGAATATTTTACAACCATAAATAGACAATAAGTATTGTAAGAAAAAGTTAAACAAATACGTTGTTTTCACTATTAGTTAGAATATACTTAAGAGGACGGAAAAAAAGAAGATTGAAGTCTTATATGCCCTTTTAGTTAACACGTCTATATCAATGATATATACATTGTGCATAGTCAATAAATATCATGCAACTTGATTCCATTTTTGATAAAATTATTAATTTTCCATCAACTTCTTTAGTTTTTTTTTTTAATTTTTACGTGTGATCCAAATGATTCTAAGCCTCATACACAAATGTTTCACTTTTTCATCTTCTAAACAGGGTCAATTAGTCCTTAATGATTTCAAGAAAGCTTAAAAGGTACTCAACAATTGTGAAAAAGCAGTACATCACGTTTTTGAAAGAATTGCCCCTTTCTTAAATTTCCAATATTTATCTTCATCATCTTTCTACATACTTTTTAAGCAGTCTGGAATTTTCTATCACGGAATCTTTAGGATCATAGCCCACCAATCAATCTTCTTGTCCTCTCTACCCACTTAAGCTATAATTTTTTTTTTAAATAACAATAAAATTTATAATTATAAAAATAAAAATTTTATATTTAATTTTAAATTAAATTATAATTACTAAATATTAAATATTATTTAATTAAATTTTGTATAATATTATTATTATTATTATTGTTATTATAAATTTTGTAGAGTTGGTTTTTTATTTATTTATATTTTTTTTTTGTTTTTGTCTCTTTTATTAATCCATAAGTCCTGCTGCCTTTAAAGTTAAAACAAAGGCACACACATACAAATAAAAGTTTTAACAACATAGCGGTTGAAATACACACTCAAAATCCATTGGATACAAGTTGCGAGCCTTATCTCTATTTATGATTGAAAGTGTATGCTACGCGCTTACATAATTTGATACAAGTGGGGGTGGGACAGATAGGTTCTCAATTCATATAAATTTTATTAAATATCAGAAAAGAGGTTATATATGATTTTATTATTGAATAATCAAATAAAAAATTGAGTGTGTATCTGGGAGGTTCAAAGAAGATCTGATAGAGACTTTTGTATGTGGAAAAATACATAGGAAAGTTCATTAATCAACATATGTGTCAGGGCTAGCGCAATGGAACAAGAATTTTGGGATTCAGAGCCTGCAACCACTGGCCAGTGTCACCTACAATAACTATTGTCAAAAAGTTTACTTTATAATTACGTGTTTGATGATGAAAACTTAAGAAAACACGAATTCAATTATTATTGATTATCTTAAATAATAAAAAGTTAAAAAACTTATTATGTAAACACTTTGATAACATTATATTTATAATTAATAGATAAATTTTTAAAATTACGATATGTGAATTAAAGTTACGTGCATCTAACTTTTGAGTAATTTATATGTTATTTTATAAAAATATATTGTAAATAAAAATATTCTATCATTATTTCAAACTAATACTAAATTTTTAAATTTAATTATGTATAAATTTTTTTGATTCTTAAGTTAAATGCAACGTGAATTATAAAATATCACGCATTTATTTTCAAAGTGATAATCTTTATTCAATATAATTTTATAATTTAGTTATTTTTATTAATAATATTATGCAATATTATTTACATATAATTTTTAATGTATTACAATACTAAATATATATATATATATATATATATATATATATATGTTTACATATAATTAAATATTTAATTAAAAAATTTAAGTTTTTCAAAAGGAAAAAAATCAAGGCAAAACAAAAATAATATATACAAATTAACATAATAAATTATATTTTTGTATATATTTTCGTTGTTGAGTTTGTGATTTCTTATTTTATTAAAAAAGACATGTTACTTTATAGCTTCTACTAAAATCATGTAAAAGGATGCAAAGTTCAATTATTCATGACTAATACGAAAAATAAAAAATTACATTGTAGATATGAGTTAATTAAAATTGTTACTTTAATTTTAGGTAAATAATAAATTAATCAAATATATTTTTAGAAAAAATATTATCTCATTTATTCAAATAAAAAATACAAAAATAATTAAATTAATAAAATAAAAATACATGGAATTATCATAAGAGTCAATAAAAATCATAGGTAGCACGATTCGAGTTTTTTTTCTTTGGTTCCTTTAATTCTTCAAACATATATGACTCTTCATGTTGATAAAATGATAAATCTTTAATCTAATTTGACTATTCATATTTTAAGATTTTTACGTTTTAAATTGTAAAAATATTTAAACAAATAGATATAGATTTAAATCTATAAACAAAACAAAACATAACTAACATCACTACTAGATCAGAGTCTAGGTGAAAAAACTCACACTAGATCGAAATCTAGGTGTAAACTCATGTAAGAAATAACTACATAAAATATTTCTTATATTTAAATATATTTAAATGTAAAGTTGTAAAAACAATAAAAAATCTTCGTATTTTAATTATATAATAAGTTTTATTGAGATAAAAATAAAATAATACTCATAAGGTTACAAACAAAGAGAATAATAAACAAACAATAGAATTAATTAAACTCATAATATTCTTTACTAAAAAGCAACATTTTATTGATTGAATTGTAAAAAGTAAATACATTTTTTACGGTAAAATTATCTTTTCTTATTTTTGTTTTCAAGTTTTAAGGAAAACAAATTAATACAACTTAATATATGTATTAATCTATATTTATAATATAATTAGCTTTTGTTGGTAAGTTATTTCATAATTACTTCAATATTTTATCTTTATAATTAACATCAAATCAAACATTTATAGGTTAATTGACACAATTTAAATTATTATTGTTATAATAAAATTGATTAATTTCTAACTTTATTTCACAATAATAATAATTAATAGAATTTTATTTTTTTAATTATTTTTTTATTTTAAATTGAATTTTCAAAATACAATTAGAAAAATATTACTATTTTTCAAAATTTTAAATTTTCTTTTAAAATTGAAATTGATTGAAACTTTTAAAGAATTAAATGATCTTAATTAAACTTATACCTTACAAAATAGAAGACTAAAATATATATGTTGATGAATGGTAGGATCATTAGTATATAAAATACATTATTAAAATATATATTTTAAATAATTACAAGACTTGTGTTTATTAAACCTTTAAATTAACTATGTTTTCTCTTTTATTGTTAAAAAAAATTATAAAATGGTATCATTATAAATTTTTGATAATTACAAATGAGGTGATATTCATTGATGGATCAAAACATAGTTTTATGTGGCATTCCATTATGTCGGTGGTCAATCTTTTCCCAATGTTTTAGTCGTTTTTATATCTTGTAATATCAAATTGTGGTAAACTATACACTTAATTCCTTACCATCAAAACAAATGGACAAATGGACAGGGACACCTAATTCCTTAAAGGTGGAAAGGCAAATGTCAGATGATAAATTAGGCATTCAATTTCTGTTATTAAGTAGTTCCTTTCGATTTATTTATTGTTGATGATAAATTAGACATTAAATTAGCTAGATCCTTTCAATTTATTTATTGTCGCGAACAATGTGCACATAACTTCTAAATTTGGTTTCTCTGTCCTTACCTTTGTAACTTGAATTACGTCCAAATCGGATTAATTTCAATCCATTTTAGTATGAGTTGGATTATATATGTAATTTGTATAATTTAGTAATTTAAATTATAAAGGGTGTTATTGAGTACTTTAATTTTATAAAATAAATAATTAAGTATAAATTTTATTATTTTAATGATTTTTTATTTAAAATATTATTATTTTTTATACAGTAATTAAAAAAATTAAAATAAGAGTCTTTAATAATGATAAAAATGAAATTTAATATTAAATATTTTAAGAAAAAATAAATAATAATATAATTTAAATAATATTTTAATTTTTAATAAAAGTTAATAATTAATAAAATATTAAAATAAAATAGTAAAAATTGAGAAATATTAAAAAATAAATATTTTGAAATTTTTTTTATATTGATTGTGATTTTAATATTGTTGGAGTTAAGAGATTAAATGTTGGAGTTAAGATATTAATTGGAATTAAAAATAATAATTTTTTAATAAAATAATTATTAAAATAATATAATTTATTTTTAATTTATCAAGATTAAATAATATTATTTTTAATTTAAGTAATTAAACTGTAAATAATATTATTTTAAATTATGTAACATTTTTTTTAATATTTAAATAAAATCTTTTCATCTTGAAAAAAAGGGAAGAAAAGGAAGAAAAAAAAACTGTGCTAAAAAATATCACATTTAACCAAATTAAGAGCCCAAAATTTGATTGGAATATCTACGTGACAATGCCGACAATTTCTAAATTTGTCTGCATTGTACACATTCAAAAATACTAAGGGCTCTTTGTCCATCTAAATTTTTTAAAATATTTGGATGGTTGTTCTTGAGGTGTTAATATTATTATTAGTCTTATATAAATTGTGATAAGATATTAATGAGATTTATAGTAAAATTTATTAATTTTTAAAACATATTACAACTTGTTTCACTTAATTTTTAATGTAATGAAATATTAATTAAATTTTCACTTATCACTAATGGATTTAAATGAGACAGATATTAATAAAAAAAATAAAAAAATGATACTTGATAATTTGTAATGTAAATTTAATAAAAAATATGATACAATATATACTTAAAATAATATGAGATGAGATGAGATAATACACTTTATATCTTCACGTATTATGTGTTGGTTTAAATTTAAGCTAAAATTACAACCAATTTAATAAAATTATTCTTAAAAAATAAGAATTTATTTAATATAATAAAATCTATAAAATTAATCCAAATCAAAACCTTTGAATTAAGTATATTAATTTTAGTGTTTAATTGTTATTTTCGGTTATATTCAATTTTTTATTTTAAATGTTTAATTTTAATAATTAAATAAATTATAGTGTTAAATTTTATGTTTTAATATTCGATTAAAATTTAAATATAAAGGAATTTTGATTTTTTTTTGAACGATAAATAAGTAAAAATCATGTGTTGTAGTTTTAAATTCCAAATAATAAAAATTTAAATAGAAAAATTTATTAATTAATTTCATATCAATTTAGTTATAAATTGCATGATAAGTGATTGGTTTAAATAAAAGATCTAGTTAAGGATTAACAGGAAAAGGAAGACTGACAAACAGAACCCATAAAATTTAGTTTTTATTTTTATTTTTATTTAATGAAATTGTTATATAATATATATATATAATATGTATGTAGTGAATCAATTCTTATTAAAATTTTAATATTAAAAATTAATCTAATCAATAGATTTTATAAATCCGAATCAATTAAATAACATTAAAAAAATCAAACAACTTGAATTTAATTTATCCGTACATTTTGAACACTCCAAGTATACATTGTATACCATCCTAAAGTAAATTGTTTCGGTTTCTTATATTTTTATCTAATGGGGTTTTCATAATTTTTGAAACATGTTTAGAATATTTACTTTTTTTATTTATTTATCATAACATAGTACTCTATATTTAGAGTAATATTGCTTATCATAATAACATATATAAATAAATACATGTAATTAGAAAAACAAATTCGAAGAATTAATTATGGATGATTTAAGGAATATGAACCAACCGCATAAGAGCAAGTCGATGAGTTGACACTGCATTCAAGTCATGTGTGCAGCGTGTTTTGCCGACCCAATGTAATGCCAAAAGGAGAAAACGATTGGTTATGGACTCTTTTTTCTACGTGTAAGGGATGGTCATTTTTACCCTTTTAATTTTTAATTATTTTTCAGTAATAACCACTAACTTTATATATATGCTACATAGCACCTTAATATTGCCTGATTGACTCCTTTAGCTTATAATAGCGATATATAGGTTTAACTTTATAAAAAAAAATGATATTATTTTTCTTAACTTAGATTTCTATTTTATAGAATTTTTTTAAATTTTAATATCATTTCAATTAGTGCAAAAATAAATAATAAATTAAATATGAGTATATGAAAATTTGTACTTGAAAATTGTGGGGATTTAACATATAAATGAATTTTTTTTTATAGTAGTGGTACCTACTACCGAAACCCAAATTACAATCCAGTAACAGATAAATTCTTAGCTCAATTACGAAGAAAAAAAGTCATCATATTATTTATTAATTTTTTCCTTGAATTCAGTGCTAATTAATTTTTATATATGTAAATTTAAAACTTTTTAAAACACATTCTTAATAAATTTAATTTGTGATTAATTTTATAATTATTTTAATATTTAATTTTAAATTTAGTATTAAAAGCAGTTCAATATGTTTCATTTCTCAACTATTCTAATCACATTTCAAATCACTGTGTAAATAAATTCAACACTAAAACAACTCAGACATAGCATTATTGAGTGAAATTTTACCCACTTTTATTCTTATATTTTACCAGAAATCTTTAAAGAATTAATTTACTTTTTATTAGAGAGAAATCGCCTTCTCCATGTACCCATCTTTGTTAATTTTTTTTACTTATTATTTTTATTTTTATTAATTATTTTGAATAAAAACTTATATTTATGTTGTTTCTTTATCGAGATTTAGAAGAACTTTTTCTCGTATAGGTATTTATTTAGAATCATCTATGTTATATTTATGTATATAAAATTTATATTTTAGTATCAAAACTAGATCTTTATTTTGATTTATAATATCAAAAATTATGAATATTATAATATAATATTAAGGTTTTATTTTTTTTGAATTATAATCCATATATTAGTTAAAATAACTAAACATCCGATTAAAAAAACCTTATAATAGAACAAAAGATAATAGTTAAAAAATTTCTCCGTATCCCTAAGAATATTTTTAGTTATGGTTTAATAATTTTGATTATTTATGTGGTTTGATTAATTATTTTTTATCTAGATTTTACTTTTTAATTTTTTTTCATAAGTTTTTCATAAACTGAATATACATTATATGATTAAATATTTTCATTCTATTTTCTTTCCTCCCTTGATACATAATCATGATCTCGTATTATCACTATTAAATACTCAATTTATGAGTTAAACTTAAACATTTAATAAAAAATACACATGTTGTCATTGCGTAGATATAAAACTAATCAATTTATTAAATACATGCATAATTACATATTGACACACACAGCACGTTCTTCGCACGTACGCGACGGACTTCTCACAAAAGCAGAGACCCAAACAGAAAATATAGAGAAATAGATAAACAGAGAGAAACAGAGAGAGCCTCTCATTCTAATCTCATTCATCATCTTCCCTCTCTTTATATACAATTCAACCTTACAAACACATACCAAATAATAACACTCTCTACAAAATCTCCCAAACAACCCCTAAGTCATTTCCACAACTACTACCAACATGTCGTCGAAAGACTGCGACCACCACGGCCAAAGACGGAGAAGAATAGCACGTCGATGCTGCGCCGGTCTATTAATCTTCAATTTCATACTCTTAATAACATTCCTAATCATATGGGCAATTTTACAACCTTCAAAACCACGCTTTATTCTCCAAGACGTCACTGTTTATGACTTCAATACATCAGTCCCAAATTTCCTCACCTCCAATTTCCAAGTCACCATCTCTTCTCGTAACCCAAATGATAAGATCGGTGTATATTATGATAGACTTGATGTCTATGCGAACTACCGTAACCAACAGATTACCTTCCGTACTGGAATACCACCCACTTATCAAGGTCACAAAGAAACTGAAGTTTGGTCACCGTTTGTGTACGGAACTTTAGTATCTGTTGCTCCTTATAATTCTCTTTCTCTTTCTCAAGATCAATCAACTGGCTCTGTTTTAGTTCTGTTTAAGATGGACGGACGTGTTCGTTGGAAAGTTGGGACGTTTATTTCTGGCCGTTATCATTTCTATGTTAGATGTCCGGCTTATATTAATCTCGGTGAAGGTCCCAAAACTAATGGGATTATTGTTGGTAATAACGCCGTTAAGTACCAGTTGACTCAGAAGTGCAGCGTTAGTGTCTGAGCTTGCGGTGATAAAAAGTCTTTTCAGTTTACTCTCAAGTCTCAACTCTCACATGTGAGTGAAGATCGACGCCGTTACCGTTACCGTTACCGTTTGGTTTATCGGTTTAACGCTGTTAGTTTGGTATTCCTTTCTCTTTATTTTTATGTTAATTTTTCTTTAATTAATACATATAATTATCGTATGTAATGTAAGGTATTTTAATTGTAAATTTTGCTATAGAATAAAATTGAGACAAGCAAGAATTAATAGCAAAATTACAATCGGTTCAATATTGAAGTTGTACAATAATAATTCATAAAATGTTGATAATTAATTATTGATTTTCGAAGGATATTAATATTGGTACAATTATTTTTGCTATTCGTATAACCAGAGGTAAAATTGTATAATTTTTTATTTTCCTCCACTATAATGATAATATTATTTAATAAATATTTCATTCATAAATAATTCTTATAATAATAACAATTCGAATTATGATAATATCATTATTTTTTAAAAAAATTATAAAAAAATATATTTTTAAAACTTATAATAAAAAACTATCACTACAATAATATTAAACATATCAAAATAATTACAATTTAATTTGAAAGAAATTAGATGATAATAATTAGTGTGTAAAATATTTTTTGATAATAAAAATATATAAATTAAATATAATAATATTATTTTTACGAGTGATCTACTATTTTTTAAACAATAATTGTAACGTGGTTTCTAGTAGAGGTTGTGGTGTCATTTTCTTTCGATTGCTGGTGACAAATTTTCTATAGCTATTTACTTCTTACTCATTTCTCTTTTTTTATTCTATTAAAAATTAAATATTATATAATAAAATAAGAATGAAAATTAAATATATAGTTGGAGCTAATAAATGGACCTTATTAGTGGGTTGGCCACTTTGTTCAAGGCCTTTGAAAATTTAGGAAATAACTATCGGTAAAGTAACACACAAACATAATATAATAGTAGCAGAACAGGTAAGTGTAGTGGAAGCTTTGGGAATTATTAGGAAATTTAATTTAGGTGGAGTTTGGTGCTATATTTATCTTGCACATGGTTTAGTGGGTGTCGTTTTCAACACCTCCCTTTCAATTTCTTATAAATTGCTCTACCAACTAATAATAGCGTTATATAAAATGACTTTCATTATGTTACGTAACTTACACTTAAGACTTTATGATCTTCCTTATCTTCCTTTTATTTTAATTAAATATTTCGGTAGTGTTCACATGTATAAGTGAATTAGGCTGGTAATTTGGTAATTTGGATCATGATTTATAACACGAATACGATGTGATATAAACGGATAAATTTTAGTTTAAACTTACTTTAAAACACATATAATATGAAAAAATTGGATATAAACATATAAAATACAGTACTAGATTAATACGAAGTGTTTGCAAGACTTAAAATAGAAGTGTTAAATTTTTTTATATAATAAATATATATTTTACAAGTTTAGCTAGTTTCAATCCGATATCATTGTGTCACCTAAATTGTATAAACTAAATTTGCGTTGAATGGAAGAATTATGTTTTTCTAGACTTAATATATATATATATATATATATATATATATATTTTAATTTTTTTATTGGTATTATAAAAAATAAAATTAGATATATGGGAATGGCGGTATGTGCCGATACAGCTAATTGTAGCTTGATATTAGGGTCCTCATTTCAAAATGTATACATTATGACAGTTGATAATTAGCAAGTATAAAAGTATAGAAGAAAAAAAACATTATATCATTTATTAGTTTGTCACTATCCCATTCACATTTGATAATAAATTAGTTAGTAGGCGGTTTTCCTGGATGGTGGCCCGGTTATAAAACTTAGAAACCTTTACTTCAAATCAAAATTTAGTATAACAATAAATATTAATTATTAAAAAAATAAATTAATTAATAGAATTGAATCAATTGTTACTAAAGTATTAGTATAACCGAAATAGCCTAATAACACAAACTCCAACTGTTCATCACCGATCCTAGACACAACCTATCACTAGTTCAAGACATGACCATCACTAGCTTAGGACACCACCCATCGCGAGCTCAAGACACCACCATCGCCAACCCAACAACCTATATGTAACTTGGGATATAACCTACATTGACCAACATGTTCCACACTTTAGCCTATAAAGAATGTGATATGTGCAACCACAAGAGTTGGGTGGAGTATGATGCATGGCGTTTATGTTGTGTAAAAGTGGTTAGAGTAGTAGAAAAATGCGTGCAGTGATGCGTTGCATAGTTAGGTTGGATAACGACGTATGTAGGGGGACCACCTAGGCCGAAGACCGCATAGGTCCTTAGATGTGCGCGCTCTAAGTTGTTAGCATTTTGTTACCCTAACATTAGTACCAAAAATTTCCTTCTATGTTATAACAGACACTACACACCCACAAACCATTAGGGTAATGAGTAAGCTGAAAAATAAAAAAAGTGCTAGTGTTGATATATGGAGGTAGTATCCATAGCTTCATTGACCAAGTCTTAGTTTATTAGTTTAGCCTAACTATAGTAAATAATAAGAGACTTGAAGTCATGGTGGCTAATCATGAGAAGATAGAATGTGTTGGACAGTGCAGTAGCCTTATCCTTTCCATTCAAGGGTATTCTGGCACTACAGATTACTATGTGCTTCCTGTTGCAACATTCCATGTGGTCCTAGAAGTCCAATGACTTGAAACACTTGACCCTATTGAGATGGATAATAAGAAGCTTACCCTAAGCTTTAAGGTAGAAGGAACCTGCCATACGTTTCAGGGACTAGAACAAACTAGCATTGTAGTTCTGACTAACAAGGAATGCAATAGGCTACAAAGCATCGGGCTTTTTTTTCAAATCATTCCCTCAAACAACCATGATAGCCTTGAAACCAATTCAAAAAGGAATCTACTCATAGAATACTCACATATATTTGAACCGTCTACCAATTTACCACCTAGGCGGTTATATGATCATCGCATCCCACTATAGCCTAATGTAGGGCCCGTTAATGTAAGGCCTTACCATTACCCATATTACCAAAAAACAAAAATAAAAAAGATGGTCAAGGAACTTTTGCAATCTAGTTTGGTAAGACCTAGCAATAACCCTTTTTCCCTGCCAGTTTACTTGTCAAGAAAGCTGATGGAACTTGAGGTTTTGTGTGGACTATAGGGCTCTGAATGACAACACAGTTAAAGATAAATATCCCATCCCTGTGATAGATGAACTCCATGGAGCTAGAGTCTTTTCCAAATTGGATTTATGTTCAGGGTATCATCAAATACGAGTCTATGAAGAGGACATTCCTAAGACAGTCTTTCGAACACATGAGGGCTATTATGAATTCCTAGTGATGTCATTTGGTCTCACCAACACTCCATCAATTTTCTAAAGCATCATGAATGACCTCTTTCGGCCTTTTCTTTGAAAATTTATTTTGGTTTTCTTTGATGACATTATGATATACTCACGATCATAGGAAGACCACCTAGTGCATATACGAGTTCTCAAAATCTTATCAACTAACAGCCTATACGTTAAGGAATCCAAATATAGGTTTGGAGTGCTACAGGTGCAGTACTTGAGATATATTGTTTCAGAGTAATGTGTCTCAATTGATCTTGCCAAAATATAGGTTGTCATTCATTGGCTAACCCTCACCACAGCAAAAAGATTTTGAGGGTTCCTCGAGTTAGCAGGCTATTACAGGAAATTCATACGCCAATTTGGTAGTATTGTAGCCCCCCTAACTTGATTTTTGAGCAAGGAAGGATTCTAATGGAATGAAACGATTGAGAGAGCCTTTAAACAACTTAAAGAAGCCTTGACATCCCTACCAATCTTGCACCTACCAGATTTTACTCAACGGTTTATGATTAAATGTGATGCTAGTGGAATTGGACTTGGGACTATCTTTATCCAAGAAAATAGACCAGTGACATACTTCAGTGAAGCCTTGAAAGGATCAACACTGGACTTATCTCCATATAAGAAGGAAATGTTGACCATTATCAAGGCCATCAAAGTATGGCTCCCATACTTGCTAGGAAAACCCTTTACAATCCGCATTGATCAAAAAAGCCTCAAGTACCTCTTAGAACAACGTATCACAACTCCAGCACAAACTCGATGGTTGCCAAAACTCCTTGGATATGATTATGAAATTAAATACAAATGTGGATAGGAAAACCAAGGTGTAAATTCCCTATCACGTGAAGTTAAATTTCAATTTTTATCCATTTCTCAACCACGTGCAGATTGGTGGCCCGTGCTTCAAAATGAAGTGTAATAAGACCTCTTCTATGAGGAACTATTAACCAAATATTCAACTTCAGCTGCCCAGAAATTTCTCCAATGAGATGGAGTGTGGTTCAAGGGTAACAAGGTATATTTGAGCCTCAACTCATTGTTGATCCCTAAGATAATGGTTGATTTTCATTCCACACCTATTGAGGGGCACTTTAGGTTTCATAAAACACTTTCTCGAATCAAACAAAGTTTCTACTGGTCAAAACTGTGCCAAATATTGAAAGAGTTCTTGCACAATATGATACCTGTCAACTGTTTGAGATTGATAGTATGAAACCTGTAGGTTTACTCCAACCACTTCCTATCCTTACCAAAATATGGATTGATATCTCAATGGATTTCATTGAAGGTTACCATCTTGCAATGGCTATACCGTGATCACGGTAATTGTGGATCGTTTGACAAAATATGCTTATATTGTTCCCTTGAAGTACCCATTCATTGTTATGACTGTTGCCAAGACCTTTGTGACCAATGTGGTACGTCTATATGGCATGCCAACATCCATAATCAATTATTGTGACCAAGTATTTATCAACTCTTTTTGGTAAGCTTTGTTCCAACTGTAGGGAACTCAATTATTATTGAGTTCCAGTTATCACCCCCAATCAGACGGTCAGACTGAGGTGGTCAACCGGACCTTGGAACAATATATTTGCTACTTTACTGGAATCAACCACGCAAATGGCTTGAATGGATTCTATGGGCTGAATATAGCTACAACACTTCAACTCACTCATCTACTAAGATGACACCTTTCAAAGCAGTCTATGGCCTCCCACCTCCACATTTATTGACCTATGTTCCAAGTACTGCCCATGTTCAAGAAATGGATGAACACCTACGTGACAGGGACACCATTCTACCTGAGTTGAGACATAACCTTCTATAGGCTCGAGATCATATGAAGTGTCAGGCCGACCATCACCAATGCGAGGTCTCTCTCCTTGAATAGGATTATGTGTACCTGAGACTCCAACTCTATACACAAACTTATGTGGCTTTTCGTTTGTTCATGAAGCTTACCCTATGTTTCTTTCGTCCTTATAGAATCATTGCCCGAGTTGGTCATGTGGATTATAGATTGGCTTTTCACTTGATTCTCACATATATGATGTATTTCGTATCAGCATGTTAAAGAAGCACATGTGACTAGTCACTCCAAGTTCCATTCAAATTTCCCTAGTCTCTGATCACGCCACTATCATCCCCCAACGTGAAGCCATCTTGGCTCGTCGTGTGATCCAAAAGAAAAAAATATCGACCCAAACCAAAATTTTTGGTTAAATGGACAGGAGCCCCAATAGAGAACATTTTACTAAATCCTACCCTGATTTCATCTTGAGGACAAGGATTATCAAGGGGGAGAAATGATATATGCAACCATAAGAACTGGGTGGTATGAGGCACATGACATCCACGTTGCGCAGAAGTGGTTAGAGTTGTAGGCAAATATGCCCAGTGATGCACAAAAGTGGTTAGATTTGTAGGCAAATACGTCCAATGATGCACAGAAGCTGGTTAGATTGGTTAGGCAAATGCGCGCAGTGATGCATTATGTAGCTAGGCTGGATATAGACACAAGTAGAAGGGACCACCTAGGTCGAAGACCACATAGGCTGTTAGACGTGCGCGCGTTGAGTCGTTAACATTCTGTTAGCCTTGCTGCACAAGATAGTTAGAATAATACCGTCTCCTTTTTTATCTTTCCGTGTAACTATTTTTTTTGTAAGGTTATATATAGCCATGTTTTGATGAATGAAGGCACGAGAATTTTCAACTCATTTCTCTTGTCTCCTGGAGCTTCTTTTCTTTTTTTCCTCATTGCCTAAATTTATCGTATCAAAATGGCTCGTGTTAACTCATTGTTTGTTTTTATGTACTATGTTAGCTTATATTCATAGAACAAAGAAAGTCAATTCAAGTATTGTACACTATTAACCATTGATATGTCAACCAACCAATTGTACTTTTAATCATAGGAAGAGTTATATATACACTATAACTTTATTACATCTTCTATTGGGTGTGTATAACCCTTTCCTGTATAAATAGATGAATAGTAAATTCAAGAAGGAAATTTGAAATCACACTAAGTTGTAACATTCTTATAGATATTTTTCTAAACAGTGGTCAATTTCCTGATGAGTCCTATCAATAAAATAAGAGATGGGTTCCGATAGTCATTTTGAGAGAATGAGACTTTTCTAAATTTAAAATACCAATAAATTAAGCAAAAATCAACGTTGAATATGTGACTAGGGCTTGGGCTCTAACTATACAGCGACTGAGCACACATTGGGCTTTGAAAATGTTACACACAATGAGATTTTCCACATTCCATCTTATAAATTATGTTTCCAAGTAAACAATTAAAATCAAAATCAAAATGTAATTTAAAAACAATAAATAATTGTTTTTTTGTCCCAACGTATTAAAGCTGGTTACAAATATGTCTCCAATCTTTTAATTTTCATATTCTCTCAATATTGTACCATTTCTCCATAGTCTTATACTTTTATACTTTCCCTCATCTTAAGTTTTTTTCCTGTGTTACAATTTATCTACACAGTTTTGCATATTACGTGCACCATTTTCTCTATAATTTTTGGATCAATAGTAACTTAATTTGTAATAATAGTGTGCCAAATAAAAATATTACTTAAACTAACGATTTTTTTTTTTTTTTGGTTTTAGCTAACGATGGGTTTGTTTGGATCCATTTCTATACTTCAAAAATCAATTAGAACCCATTAGTCCTATCCAATAATATTTTGTTTTATTTGTATTTTATTATATTAATAACAAATATTATTAACTAATAAATGAATTTAGAGATGTTAGTGTTTCTTTTTATTTTTCTCAAATCTCCATTTCAAATCCTGTGGATAATCCAATCCCTTATTTAAATCAGGCTCCCTTAAAACAAAGAAAGATCATTCAATAATCCAAATTTACATAATTTGGCATCTAGATTAGCACTATGAATTACGAAATTTAGATGGTGTAAAAAAGAGAAATTTTCCTATACAATCAAACTTAGCCTACTTGTACATAATGAATGAACCAAAACATTAGATTTCTGAGGGCAAAGAAGGACATCCCTCCTTCTGGTAAAGTTCAGAAAGTGTTAAATTATCAGAAGTCACGTAAAGAACTTTATTAGTGGCAACTAAAGAATAACTTAATTTCAATGCAAACATTAAAAGAAAAATTATTCTAAAAACCACTTTATTAATCTAATTAGAATATTTTTATCATATAATTTTTTTAAAAAATATATAAATTATTTAATTTTAAAATTTAGACAATTTAATCGCATATATAACTTAAAGTTAAGTGACGAAAATAATCATTTAAATTACATAATTAAAATGTTAATTTTTAATATTATATGACTAAAGCATTCAAATTTTAAAAATGAAATGACTTGTATATATCTTATAAAAATCACGTGATTAAAATATTTTAATTACATAAATAAATTAACTTAAAAAATTGGTCATCCAATATTAAAATTCACTTTCAAAAAATTAAGTATATAAAATTAATTATTAAAAGAAAAACTAAAATTTTTTTACAACTAACCAAGAAAAATATATAATATCAACTTAATCCAAATCAATCAAAATTATTAGGATTGAATTTGTTTATAGCGCTCAATTTTCATTTTCATTTAATAAACAATTTAATTGAAATTGTTTCAATTTTAGCTCAAACTCTATCCATTTATACAAATCTCCACAAATTACATCACATCAATAATAACAACAGAAAATAAATACAAACAAAGAAAACGATAATTGAATACATAAGATTTAATGTGATTATTCTCCAAATAATGAAGCTTAAATCTATAACTGAAACATCCAAGCAATATTTTACTATGAATTAAAAAAGTATTACAACCTATGTTACTCAATAACATTATAATCATTTACTATTATCATCGTATAAGCATCATCTAACCCATTTAAGTCCCAAGAACACCTCTAAGCTTCACACTCTTCCAATAGAGATATATTTATATTCTAATGTTTACAATGGATTGAATAAGAGAGAACAATACCTTAGAGAAACTTTAGATAAAATTTGCCCAAGAATTACTAAACATTTAAGTCCCAAGAACACCTCTAAGAAGAGCTATAATCCTCACTTGTCTTTCATTTTCTCAAGCTCTCCAAGCCTCCAAATGCTATTAAAATGAATTCTAGGGTACTAAGGGGAGCTTATACATACCCGTCGACCATTTACCAAAATGACCCTTACTTTCAAGCCCCCATATGCCCTTATTTGTCATTTTGCGTTAAAACTTACAAGCTCACTAGGAATCCAAAATCTGATTGATCAATCATGCTCAATCGATTAAGATACTCAAAATCCATTCCAAGCTTCATATGCAATGCTCTTAATCCAACCTTTGATGTTCAACAACTACATTGTATTTCAAGCATCTCTCATAGATTTACATTACATATTATAATTCTCCACCTTGATGTCAATCCTTGGAAATAACCATCGCTCGGGTTCTCTACCACCTTCAACTACCATGAATAGGTGGTCACCTCTACTAAGTAACACCACTCAACCAAAGTAACAAGTTCAATATCCGTTGACTCTTAAACCATGTGATTTATCACCAATTCCACCTCAAAGTATTTTTCAATAGCCACCAAAATCAACCACATAAAGCATGAAGCTTCATTCATATCTACCAACCCGATAATCCATCTTATCACGGAAAAATACCAAGTCTTGACCAGTCATACCATGATCTCATAACTCAGTGAACTAAATACACCCATAAAGTTAAAACCACACAACCCAACATATCAAACTTCAAACAAACAAGTTTACTACACACATGACCAACTCTATAAGTACCTCATAGCTATATCAACATTATACTCATTACATATCCTAAGTTTTTCACATCAAGTGAATCCAAAAACTTTACCATTTATGCATCCACGTCAACAATAATAAAAAATAATGCAATAAACAAATCAAAGTGTTGAATCATGGTACATTGTTTGTTATACAAAAGTTGTTGCACTAATAGTAACCTCATATACCGCCAAATGAAGCTTAGGTACAACATTCTCCAATGTGCTCTCCGAATAATCTTCATTTTTCCTTGCATGTCTAGGAATAAGTACTTATGCTTCATTATCATACAAAGAACTATTTTTATCATCTATGACTCATGTCATATGTGGGTATCCTTCCTACTTATAACATCTCTAGAAATCACCAACTTTATTCATAATACATAGGTGATGTTTAACATTTCAGGAGTCACTTTGTCCCAACGAACTTGATTTCTTGCTATGATATAATCACCAACTAGCCCATATGGCTTGACTGGCAAAGTGTTGATTACTATCTTTGTATTCTTTTGAAAATATTTTTTATCACCACTAAGTCTTATTCTGATTGCCTATACATCTATTTTTAAATTTCTTTGTGTATATTCCAACAGCTCAACCTCACTACAAACTCATCTGGCCTGACTTTGTACAATCATATCCTTTTTAAATGTTACATTCCTACTGATGATGCACTTTTTGCTAACATCACACCGAAGCCTGTGACTATCAACACCACTTGGATAACCTAGAACAAACATTTCAATACTTACTTCTCTAACTTTTCACACCCAACCCATGTATAAGAAACACAACTAAACACTCTTAGATAGTTATATTTCACTAACGGGCACCTATTAGTAAGATACCTCACCCTAAAATCTTACATTAAATTGACACCAAAAACATACACTAAGTTCTCTTCAGTAGAATCATCTTAACCTTTTTGTCAATCCAAACTACTGAGGAATTCTAGGAACAATCTTGTGCCTAATAATATCATTCTTTACCAGTAAAGGCTTCACCAAAAAACTTCAACCCATATTCTGTCATAAGGTTCTTCACCTTCATCTCGGTTTGGTTCTCAACAAGAAACCTCCACTATTTAAACTTCTCTAAAGCTTCATCTTTACTTTTTAATAAATATACCCAAAGCTTGCTAAAGTAGTCATCAATAATAGAAAGAATATACCTGGCATAACCAATTGATGGTATCTTCTTTTTCCATACAAATCTACATGCATATGCACCAATATGCTATCTCCTTTGTGCCTTGCCAAATAGAATGAAACTTTCTTGTCATTACTAGTTCTTTTAACCCTCGAGCACTAACATGGTCTTACCTCTTATGCCACTGGTTCACATCCACTTCTATGTTGGTACCTATAACATCTTCAGTCTTTACAACACCATTAAGAATATATAACTCATTTATCTATTTATCACAAAAAAGCACCAAGGAGCCCTTACACACCTTAATTTGATCGCGTTGGCTTTTGAAGCTAAAGCCCATGATATCCAACATACTTATGGAGATAATGTTATTCTTAAACTCTAGAACATGTAAGGGATTCCTAAGAATAAACATCGAACATCAATCAGTCAAAGATGTGTTATATCAATGCTTAAAGTTTCACATTGATGATTATCTAACAAATTCATAACACCATTCTTTAGTTATTTGTACTTAACAAATCAACTCTTATGAGGTGTAAAATGGTATGTGTACCTCGAATCCAAAACCCATGTGCCCAAATTTTCAATATTCATTGAAATTGCAAGTGCCTCAGTATATTCACAACTTGTCTTCTCATCCACTACTAAAGTTCTTTCGTTGCTTGACACTTCCATCTTATGTCCTACCCTTTCTGGACAATGATAGGAGTCAAATTATTGCATTTTTGTTATGATTTAAAGGTTGATATTTGTGTAAAAATTGCGTTTTATTTTATTATTTAATCCACAAATATCATTTCACGGGTATTTCGTGTTTAAAGTGCGGTGCGGTAAAATCATAATTATGGAGAAGTTTGGGACAAATTTCAATGACCAGGGATTAGTGCAAATAAAAAGAAAACAAAATTTCAAAATTTGGAAGTTAGCCGGAGAATATTCCGCCACATGGCGAAAAGCCTTCTTGAGAAAATGTTGAAAATCATACGTGGGGAGCACGGATTTTGGCAAAGCAATCTCGCCGGCCCAGGACAAGTACATCTCGCGCCGGCCAAGTGCATCTACCATGCGCCGGCCATGCAATAATCCCCCGCGTGAGATTTAGCGGGCAAGAAATCGTAAGTTTTCCGGGGAAATCTCGCCAAGGCGAAATAACCGCCGCGGCGAGTTTCGTTCGAAAACACATTTTTATCTTTGTTTGTTTCCAAAATTGCCCTCGAAACCCTAGATCTATATATACATTATGATGGAGAAGGAGGAGAGCGGAAAGTAGAGTTCAAAGGAATTTTTTGGAGAAGAGAAGGAAATTTTGGAGAAACTTGAAGGATCTTCGCCCATTGTTGCTACCAAACCTTCATCTTAGAGTTTTTTTTATCTCTTCTCCTTAGTTTTTTATTTTGTAGTTTATTCATATTTGTTATTCATGGATTCAATTGAAATAATGGTTGTTCTTATTTCCGTTATGAACTAATTCGTTTTGCTAAGGCTATGATGTAGTTAGATCAAGGAAATCTGATTTCTTTGTTATGGTTATATGAATTCATTGTTTTCAAGTCAGTATTTATTTCCATGCTTAATGCTTTTAAATTTCGATCAAGATTTAGATGATTTGTTGCATTATATTGAGATGAGAGAAGATGTGTAATGAATGCTTCTTGTGATAAATACTGGTATGTTGAATGCGAGTTTGACACTCAATGTGATGTATGTGGTTATTCCGGAAATTCCATAAATAAGTAATGTGCTTATTTGTGATTAAATCTTCATAGAAATATAGTCGGTTTTCATAGATAAGTAATTCTAATATAACTTGAAAAAAGTATTAGATAAGTTTGGGTTTTTCAACCATCACTTTTAGCTTTGATTCTCATATAACATGACTTGAAATCGGATTGAATTGATTTAGCGAAATCAAATGCCTTAGCGTTTTTAATCATTAGTGAACAACATTTAATTTTGCTATTTAGTTTAGTTTTATGTTAATTTTCTTTTTAAACAATTTCAACAATTCGGTTTTTCAAATAAAATTAGGGTTAGTCAATTTCGGTGCAATGCGCCATTCCTTGTGGGTTCGATATCCGTACTTTTGTACACTTTATTACTTGAGCGATTAACATACTGCGAAAATAAGCATCAAGTTTTGGCACGTTCTTGCAGGAGTGGTTTTGATTTTATTAATATCGATACTACCTAATCTTAGTTTTAATTTGAAGTTAATTTCCTTTATCTTTCTTTCATTTTTAATTTTGTTTATTTCTTTGTTTTATTTTATAAATAAAAAAAAGTAACTTTGTGTTGTTTTTTGTGTTAGTTGATTTTTACGGTTGTAGGATTTGTGTATGGGGCGGTACAAGAAGCCTTAACTTTCTTCCATTTGATCGAGAGATTGATAGAACATATAGGCGTCTAAGCGAGAGAGAAGGCGTTCAAGCTTCACTCCCAATAGAGAAATAGCCATGGATCCACCATTTGTTGAGGAGGTTGAAATCGTTAGAGCTTTGAGGGATTATGCTACGCCTAATGTTCTTTGGAACTATTTCGGGTATAAGGAGGCCAACTATTCAAGCCAATAACTTTGAGATAAAACCATCATTTATCCAAATGGTTCAATCAAATCGATTTAGGGGAATGTCAAAGATGATCCAAATGCACATATTTCTTACTTTCTGGAGGTGTGTGATCTTTACAAGATAAATGGTGTGTCCGAAGATGCTATAAGATTGAGGGTTTTTCCTTTTTCACTTCGGGATAAAGCCAAGGAGTGGCTAAACTCATTACCACCAGGATCAATTACAACATGGAATGAATTGGTTCAGAAATTCTTATCCAAGTTCTTTCCTCCTGCTAAGACGGAAAAATTGAGGAATGAAATCACATCTTTTACACAATATGACCAAGAATCATTGTATGAAGCTTGGGAAAGATTCAAAGAAATGTTGAGGAAATTCCCACATCATGGTATACCAATTTAGCTACAAGTCTCTACATTTTATAATGGGTTGGTTTCAAATTATCGGGCAATGATTGATGTTGCAGCTGGAGGGTCTTTAATGAGAAAAACACCGGAGGATGCTCATGAGTTGTTAGAGGTTATGGCAGAAAACAACAATCAGTGGCATTCAGAGCGGGTAATTGCAAAAAGACCAGCAATAGTGCATGAAATTGATTCAGTGAATGCTTTGTCGGCTCAAGTTGCTGTTCTTTCAAGAAAGATGGATTCTTTGTCATCCAAACTTGAATCCAGACCAGCTGCACAATGTGATTTATGTGGTGGAAATCATGCTAGCATCGAGTGCCAAGTTGGAAATCCATTTGCTTCACCAAATGCTGAGCAAGCAAATTATGTTTCAAATTTCCAAAAATCTCAACATAACCAATACTCGAACACCTACAATCCAGGTTGGAGAAATCATCCAAATTTGTCATGGGGAAATAACCAAGGGGGATTCAAACCGTCATCATCTTCCTACCAACCCCAGGAGAAAAAACAAACAAATTTGGAAGAAATTTTGGGAAAGTTCATTGAGGAGCAGAGCAAATTTCGAGAAATCAGAGGCAATCATGAGGGGACATACAAAACCAATCAGGCAGCTTTCAAAGAAGATTGCAGAAAGGTCTCAAGGATCGCTGCCTAGTGACACAATAAATCCCACAGAGCATGTAAAGGCTATCACATTGAGAAGTGGAAAAGAACTTGAGAATCAGAAGAAATCGGAGAAAAAGATCGAAGAATCTAAAGAAAATCCATCAAGATCCCAAGATATTCAACCTTCCCTATATGCAAAATATGAGCCTCCTATCCTATATCCTCAAAGATTGAATAAGAAAAAGCTTGATAATCAATTTGATAAATTTCTAGATATTTTTAAGAAATTGCATATTAACATTCCTTTTGTAGAGATGTTGGAACAAATGCCCAAATATGCAAAATTCATGAAGAAAATTCTATCAAAGAAGAGGAGGCTGGGAGATAATGAAACTGTCATGCTAAATGAGGAGTGCGGTGCGATTCTTCAAAGAAAGCGCCACGTAAATTGAAAGACCGGGGGAGTTTTACTATACCTTGTACTATAGGAAGTTGCAATTTTGATAAAGTCCTATGTGATTTAGGAGCAAGCATTAATTTGATGCCACTTTCTATTTTCGGGAAACTGGGCACAGGGAGAAGTGAAGCCCACTTCAATATCTTTACAATTAGCGGATCGATCGGTGGAAATATCCTCCAGGGGTAATTGAGGATGTTTTAATTAAAGTCGGCAAGTTTATTTTCCACGTAGATTTCGTGGTGCTTGACATGGAGGAAGATAGAGAATCTAGTTGATATTGGGGGAGACCGTTCCTTGCAACTAGAAGAACATTGATTGATGTTCAGGCAAGGAAAGCTCATTCTACGGGTGCAAGATGAACAAGTTAACTTTTGATGTTTTTGAAGAAATAAAATCTCCAAGTGATGTACATTCTTGTTTTCAAATTCACTCTTGACGGGTTAATCTCGGAAACTTTTGAGGAGATAACTCCATTGCTACCACTAGAAAGGCGGCCTTGTGAAATCTGCAACAATTGAGGAGGAAGATGAGGGGCGAGACAATGTATTCGGATTACTGGCAGCACCTAATGAATATTTATGCAGTGATGGAACATTTAAGGAGTTGGGAACAAATGAAACTCCAACCTCAGTGGTAAAGAATGGAGCCAACAAGATTGAGCTAAACCCAATGCCATCCCATTCAAAAAAAAAAAAAAAAATCTTACGTTCTACCGTGAGGCAGGTTTCACACGCCGACGGAAAGGAGATCTCTCTTCCCTTTCTTACATTGAGGACAATGTAAGGTTTTGGTTGGGGGTGCGGTAAACGGTAAATCTTTTCTCCCCTTCATTTTTAGTAGTTTTGTTTGTGTTTAGTTGTGTTTAATTTTGATTTTCCATTTTATTTTTCTGCATTTTGATTTATTTTTTTTATTTTTATTTTTATTTCTTTATTGTCTTATTTTATTATTATTATTGTTATTATTATTATTTTTATTTTATTTGCATTTTACTTGTTTTAATTTGCACGTTGATGATAATAATGTGATTGTGATAACAAGTAGCTGTTAGAAGACATTAAATTTTGCTATTTGCGTTTAAAGAGAATTTCAAATGTTGATTTTACCTAGTTGGCGACCCTTTTGGTATGTGGTATGATTTGGTTGATTAGTCTAAATGCTTAGAGAAGTCTTATGTGTGAATTTTGCATGGACATTTTTGTGATTTTAACAAACTCTAGAACTCATTTGAAAACCTCTTGAGGCGAAATAATTTGGAATTGCACTATGTAAGATATGATGTAGGCCATTTTTGGATCGATTGTGCCATTTTAAGCCTACCTTGTTATCTTTATATCACTAGTTACCTTTTTGAGCCTATTTAAATGTATTGTTAGCCTTACTTTTCTTTCTTTTTGCCTTCTATAACCTACCTTTTATTGAGCCAAATATATATATATATATATATATATATATAATTCCTACCTTATTTGTTAAGAGCACTTATTTTGAACACAACTTTGCAAAGACATTGGAGAAATCTTCCACATATATTGGAAGAAATTGGTTGAAGTTATGTCCTTTCAAGAACAATTAGAGTAAAGAGTGATGAAAAAAAGAAAGAAGAAAGAAGAAGAAGAAAGCCTTCACATTCTAGTAAATAAAAGAGTGTTAGTGATGGATGTACTAAGGTGAAAGATTGAGGAAGAACTTTTTTTATCTGTGGAAAAATGGGTTATGATCGGAAGAAACAATTTGGGTTAAATGGTGTTATTCTTTTACTTAATTGGTTGTGTTTAATCTAATAAGTGCCATTATTTGTATTTTGACACTTCCCGTTCTTTCTTAACCAAATACCTAAGCCTAACATTACAAGCCTCATAAAGTCCTATTGATCCAAAGTGGTGTCTTTTCCTTCATTAGTGGAGAGAGGTTTGAAAAGTGAGCCTATGGAGTTCGAGATTTCACCTTTTTGTTTGTGGATGTTATGCATAATATTATCCGGGCAGTATGGCTATTGGTTTGTGGTTTGATGGATGTTTAAGAGTCAATAATAAGTGAAATTGGCTTTTGAGATTTCTTAAAGTTTAGGTGACATTTAATTATTTTATATGTTGGGTGTTATTTACAATTTTTGAGACATTTGTGCAAATTTTTTTTTATGTGATTTTATTGTTTTAAGTTAGGATATTTATAGGTAAGATGTTTGTGGGTGTCATCACTTTGGAAGCCCTCACGAGACTACACCTCGTCCCTCTTAGGGCCAGGGGTTTAAAGGCTTATTACATACGCTTAATGTAATGTTGTAAATAGAATAAATTTCCTTTGAATTTTTTCTTTTAATGTCTCCTTTGAAATTATTCATAGATCGCTTTTCTTGCTAGAGACTAGCAAGAAAATGTTGAGGAGTTGTTGATAGGAGTCAAATTATTGCATTTTTGTTATGATTTAAAGGTTGATATTTGTGTGAAAGTGCGTTTTATTTTATTATTTAATCCACAAATGTCATTTCACGGTATATTCGTGTTTAAAGTGCAATTGCAGGTAAAATCATAATTATGGAGAAGTTTGGGACAAATTTCAATGACCGGGATTGAGTGCAAATAAAGAAAACAAAATTTCAAAATTTGGAAGTTCGCGCCCGTGAGAATATTCCGTGGGTGAAAACCTTATGAGAAAATGTTGAAAATCAAATGCGGGGAGCACGGATTTTGGCAAAGCAATCTCGCCGCCGAGATTTGGAACCGAAATCGTAAGTTTTTCAGAAATCTCGCCGCGGCCGAGAATAACTCGCCATGCGTAGTTTCGTTCGAAAACACATTTTTATCTGTTTTGTTCCAAAATTGCCCTCCAAACCCCTAGATCTATATATACATTATGATGGAGAATGAGGGGAGAGCTGAAAGCAAAGTTCAAAGGCATTTTTGGAGAAGAGAAGGAAATTTTGGAGAAACTTGAAGGATCTTCACCATTGTTGCTACCAAGCCTTCATCTTACTAGAGTTTTTTTATCTCTTCTCCTTAGTTTTTATTTTCTGCAGTTTATTCATATTTGTTATTCATGGATTCAATTGAAATAATGGTTGTTCTTATTTCCGTTATGAACTAATTCGTTTTTTGCTAAGGCTATGATGTAGTTAGATCAAGGAAATCTGATTTCTTTTGTTATGGTTATATGAATTCATTGTTTTCAAGTCGAGTATTTATTTCCATGCTTAATGCTTTTAAATTTCTGATCAAGATTTAGATGATTTGTTGCATTATATTGAGACCGAGAGAAGATGTGTAATGAATGCTTCTTGTGATAAATACCGTATGTTGAATGCGAGTTTGACACCTAATGCATAATGTATATGGTTATTCCAGAAATTCCATAAATCGTAATGTGCTTATTTGTGATTAAATCTTCATAGAAATATAGTCAGTTTTCATAGATAAGTAATTCTAATATAACTTGAGAAAGAGTATTAGATAAGTTTGGGTTTTTCAACCATCACTTTTAGCTTTGATTCTCATATGACATGACTTGAAATCGGATTGAATTGATTTAGCGAAATCAAATGCCTTAGCGTTTTTAATCATTAGTGAACAACATTTAATTTTGCTATTTGCGTTTAGTTTTATGTTAATTTTCTTTTTAAACAATTTCAACAATTCAGTTTTCAAATAAAATTAGGGTTAGTCAATTTCGATACTTAGTAACGCCATTCCTTGTGGGTTCGATATCCGTACTTTTGTACACTTTATTACTTGAACGATTCGTACACTTGCGAAAATAAGCATCAGACAATATCTTCTAAAGTGATCATGTTTTTGACAACGATAACACCTCACATTCCTCTTTGCTCCTTACAACTTAGACAGAGAATGAATCTTATCATTCAACTCTTCTCTTTTATCACCTTCCCAACCATAGGTAAACAATACATTACCTCTACATTGCCACCAAGATGTAGACCTTTCGTCTTTAACCCCAAGTCTCATGTTCTCAATGGGAGACCATTTGCTTTAAAGAGATTTTATCTCTTTTATACTTAGCCTTTATCTTCGCTTCATTATACGACGCTGATAGATTGTGTAACAAAAAAGGGTGAGATTCTCATCACTAAACCCTCTCTAATATTTGACATGTCATTGGAGATTCTTTGAAACTCTGCTAAGTTAGGCTCCAAAGCCTTTTGACATATCCATTTGAAGCTTGAACAACTATTTTTCAAATGGAACCTCCGAGATATCATCGTTTTCATGTATATCTTATCTAACTTCTTCCATATACCCTTTGTAATTACATTACTTTGCACCTCACAATTCACATCATTCACATCATCATGTAAGTGTAAATAAATTGAGACATAAGCGATCACGCTTTCAATTCCTTCTTTTAAAAATTGATGAACCCATCTAAAAACTTCGAATCACTTTCTAAGGCTTGTGCTACCTTTTATTAGACCAAAATGCTCTTCATCTTTGCCTTCCATATGTGTAGGTCACCAGAACTATCCCATTTCTCCATCTCAACTTTACTCATAATTTATTACCCTGAAAATGTCATGAAATAATTTTCTAACAACTTCACAAAACTCCTACCAAACACGACTCCACAACAAACAATAGAATTTAACAATACAAAATATAACCCAAAGCCAAAAAACCTTGAGCTCTGGCACTATTCTATTGTGGTTTTATCAGGTCTTGTTAAGACCTATTTATATAAACGAAGTTAAGACCTATAAGCCATTTGTTATCCAATCAAACAATGAGCATAAGGAGAACCAAATGGAAATAAACTGGTAAACAACAAATCTTCACAAACGTAGTCACACCAATGATAACAATAGGGAATGAATACAAGCAAAGAAAGCGATAAATTGACACATAAGATTTAACGTGATTTTCTCCAAATAATGGATCTTACATGTATAATCCAAGCACTCAAGTAATATTCTACTATGAATCATAGAGGATTACAACCTATGCTACTCAATAGCATTACAATCATCTACTTTCATCATCATACAAGCATCATCCTAACCCATTTAAACCTCAAGAATACCTCGAAGCTTTACACTCTTCCAATGAAGATATACTTAGATTATAATGCTTACAATAAATTGAATATGTGAGAACAATATCTTAGAAAAGTTTACACCTAAAGAGTTGTTCAAGAATCATCAAGCTTCCTTCCCTACCTTCAATGAAAAAAATCCCTAATCTTCATTTTTCAAGTTTTTCTAGCCTCCAAATTCTATCACAAATGAATTCTAGGACACCAATGGTGCATCTACACACCCTTAGGTCATTTACCAAAATACCCCTTTGTTTCAAACCCCTCATATGTAAATTCCTATGCTCATGTTCATCATTAGGTCGTCTCTGACATACCTTTCTTCTTTGCTCTATTAGGTTGTAGGGCATACTTGTCTCTCAATTTCACCCTTGAAAAAATAATACCCTTAATCGACCATTTATTATTGAGAATCTAAAATTTGACGTAAATTTTTTAATCGATACAAAATCAATCAACTTCTTACTCAATCAATCAAGATACTTTAAACTCATTCCAATCGTCACGTGTAATACTCGAAGTCCAATTTTAAAGCTTAATCACTCACATTTATTTTAAAACATTCCGTAAATTTACATAACACATATACATATAAATTATATTATATTAAAAAATAATATTTTATACATATAATACAATTGTACGGATAACTGCTAAGAGTATTAAAAAGTCTTTAGCAAATAAAAATAATCCTTTCTTTTTCTTTTTTTTAATATCTCTAATAACTATTTATCCTTTATTTTTATTTGCCTCGACTAATATATTATAATAGTTGAAGAGTATTCTTCTTGATTACAACGTACTCAAGACACATGTTTTACTTACCACTTTTAAATACAAAATTATTATTACATGAGACAATTATACCACTTCTAAGAGTATTTAAAAGAGTATTTAAAAGTATGAAAACAAAAAAGAAATAAAGAACAAACGGTGTTTTAAAAATGTAAAACTACTTGATCGCTTTCTCTTTTCTCAAATATTATTTTGTCTATATCCTTAAAAAGTCAAAGTCAATGCCAAATACAGACAAATCATCGGCAATTTGAAGCAACCAGGAACTCTCTCATACGCACACGTACCTAAACTTAACCAAAAACCCCTTTCTCTCTCTTTCTCACTGCCTTTTCTCTCTCTCCTCTTCTTCTTCGTTTTTTTCTTTTTGTCATCCTTCTTCACCGTTTCTTCCGTCAGGGAGGGAACTCTTTCTTTCCTATAGGTGGGGTGGTTTGTTTTTTTATTTTTCACTTTTTTTAATAGAGGTTTTTAGTCGATAAATAATCAACTACTATTTAATCTAATATTTTATTGATACAACTATTCAAATAATTATAATTAATGGTAGATATTTTTAAAGAAAAACAAGACTAAGCAACTCATAGTTTCATAATACTTCTAACAAAACATTGTTTTTTAATTTTAAATATGTATTAATAAACTTTATTCGTATAAATAATGCAATTGTTGTAATTTTATAATCACAATTTTAATATAATATCTTACTTTTTATAAAAAAAAAAAAAAACTTAACCAAAATCATTAATTAGAAAAAATTTAAATATTTTAAATTTGAGATAAATTTAAAATAATATAACAAAATATTATTAATAATTACAATTTGTAATAAAATTATTATAATAATTATGATATATAATATTATTCTATTAATTAAATAATTAAAGATAATAATATTTTATTAAGAAAAAGTAGTGTAATTAATTATTATTAAAAAAAATATAAATAATAAAATATTATAATAAGTACAATAACCTGAAAACTCTTAATTTAACCTTCCCCACAAAAATATCAAAGATTTCAGCACATACAAGAAGCAAACGCGTTGTTTTCTAAAAAGAAAAACATCACACGTTTTCAATAAGAAAAAAAGAAAAGAAAAATATTTACACGTACGCGGCACAGCCGTTTTCCGATCACAATTAATTAATTCACACTTTTCTATTGTATTTTTTATCTTATAAATATACACATCACTCAATAACCTTCCCCCACATTGTCACATTAATCCAAAAACTCTCCTATTACCAAAAGCCTTCTTCACACTTTTACTAGTACCTCTCTCTGTTTTCTTTTCTTTTTTTCTCAACATACCACATATATATATGGCAGAGAAACAGCCAGGTCATCTCAATGGAGCCTACTACGGCCCATCAGTCCCTCCCCCGAAACAGGGTTATCACCGCCCCAGTCGTAGCGGTGGTAGCCCCTGTGGTTGTTGTTGTTGGCTCTTCAGCTTTCTATTCAAACTCATATTCACAATAGCTTTATTAATTGGCTTAGCTGTGTTAATATTCTGGCTCATATTTCGTCCTCATAGAGTTAAATTCCATGCCACAGAGGCTTCACTCACACAATTCAACCTCACTAACAACAATACTCTTCATTACAATCTTGATGTCAGCATTTCTATTAGAAATCCCAATAAGAAAATTGGTATTTATTATGATCGTATTGAAGCCAGAGGTTATTATGAAGATGAGAGATTTGGGTCGGTGGATTTGAAGCCATTTTATCAAGGAAAAAAGAATACGAGTGTTGTTAATATTAAAATTTCTGGGCAACAATTGGTTATGCTTGATTCTAAGGAGATTTTGGAGTATAATTCACAAAAGGGTAGTGGAGTTTATGAAATTGATGTGAAGCTTTATTTGAGAATTAGATTCAAGATTGGTCGGTTTAAGACTTGGCGTATGAAGCCCAAGATTAAGTGTGGTTTAAATGTTCCAATTAATGGAAAATCTACTTCTTTGGCTTCTGGTTTTGAGACTACCAAGTGTGATATTGATTTCTAATCTTGATGGTTATTAGATTCATATCTAGCTACATCGGACTACAGCTGGTTCGATTTTAGTTTCATTGCTCTTATTATTATTTGTTTCATATATTATTATAATTCTTTTGTTTGTTTTATTATTATTACTTTGTTGCGTGTTAATTACGTTTATATACGATTTCTATATTCTATGTTGAGGATTCCCTTTCATGGGTTTCGACTTTTGAGAGAGAGTATTTTTACATTGATGTGAATAAATAAAAACGTATTTGTTTTTTGTTTAATATATATGTACGTCTTCTTTTAATATAATTTTAATTTTTCACATAGTATTAATAATTAGTTGGATTACGTTGCCAATCGCAACCGGTAAAGGTAGATATAGCAAACGAGGTGCGTTAATTAATATACTCCTTAAATGAATATTTGAATTCATACAAGTAGGAATGAAAATGGCTGAAACTATACGATAAGAATATAATATAAATAAAAAATTTAATAAAAATTTATCAATAGTTTTTTTATATTTTTAAAGATATTATTTCTCATTATTATAAATAAGCTATAAAATAAATTAAATAAATATTTTATGTATTAGTTAATATGATAACTAATATGATTAATATCAAAACATAATATGAATGATACTTAAGGAAACACAACACAAACACGATTAAACCAACCAACGCTATTTATGCCACACTCATAAATATGTCAAAGAGTTTACTCTTGCTATTGTGTTACGAAGAATTCGAAAATGAAAAGATTTTCAAGAATATTACCCTAACAAGTGTGCAAAATTATCACTAACAATTAGTTTTAACGAAATTCATAAAGAATATTCAATCTCAAATAACAAGCTTGATTAGGGGAGAGAGATTTTTAGAGGGCATGAAATTATTAAGCAACGGAGGAGAAGGTCACTTTTGGCACGTAAAATTCAATTTTGGTGCAATATCTAAAGAGAAGTGTTAAAGTCCCACATCGATTAGAGATCGCGCCCACGTTGCGCATATAAATAAGGGCAATCCTCCATCTCATAACCTGGGTTTTGAGATGGAGTTAGGCTCAAATTTAACATGGTATCAGAGCAAGGTTACCGGTCGGTGCAGTTGTTTCGCCACTGGTGAGTGATGCATTCCGCCACTTGGGTTCCATAAACTCAACATCCCCGTCGGTCTCAAGGGAGACGGCCGCTAGATGTGAGGGGAGTGTTAAAGTCCCACATCGACAGGATCGCGCCGCGTTCGCAAGATATAAACAGAGTAATCCTCCATCTCACAACCTGGGTTTTGAGATGGAGTTAGGCCCAAATTTAACAAGAAGCATGCAAAATGCAATTGCTTATTAGGCAGAGATAGATATCTTAATATTATTGGTATTTGTGCAAGTGTATTCAATCTGTAGTGCTGAAGAAGGAGAATCAATTAAATAACTCGTATTAACTATTGGCATTGCAAATTACTACAAAATTGACCATTATGTCCTTTTTTTATCTATTGTAATAACATATTACACGCATATAACTAAAACTAAATTGTACCAACAAAATTGGTACTATTTAGCAACTAAATCAACCAAATAGTTATCGTGGGTAATACGGGTTTTGTTACACACACATCGCACGTAACAATAAAAAAATGAGAAATCAAATAAGTAATTACGTACGATGTTTAATCGTATGGATCGACTTAAAATTTGATGTGAACTTAGAGTATTGATCGAATTTAGAAGACTACTCGAGCCATAATATGAGTCATTCTAAAGACCTGCATCTATCTACACTCACAAATACACTCGTAAGAGATACCTATTCTATGGAGTTTTGGCATATGAAAGATCGACCACCATTTCAAGTTATGGTGTGGTCGACCTCAGTCTATAAATATATTTGTTTTTATTCTTATGTTGTTCTTGATACACTTATATGTGTATATTTTATGTAAATGATACTTACACGTGTAAAATTCTATATATATATGAACTTTTTAAAAATTCTACACATTTCATTAATTATTTTAATTTCTTTCTAGTTTTTTTTCCTGTAAATCGAATCAAGTATTAGTTTTAATTAGTAATTTTATTAGCATCAATTTCAATGACAATATTATCCAACTCATCTTCTTCTAGTTAGGCAATTTCTTGATAAAGTGTTTTCATAGATAAAAAACATTTTCAAAATATTCAAATCTTTTGGATAGCTAAAGAATACGATCAAAAGTGAAATTTGTACTTGTAGATTTTTTTTATTCTTATTTTGATATTTTTTTATTTTTATTTTTAATTGGGACACATTAAATATTCTTATTTAGGTTATTAAAATATTTTTTGTTCAAATTTGATAATAATTTTAATGAATTAATATAACTCATGGGTACCTTAAAATTGATTAAAATATATACCATTAATTTAAATAAGATTATTTAATATGTATCAATGGGTAAAAAAAAAACAAAACAAGAATACAAAAAATACTCGACCCCACTCTAAAGCAAGGGAGTTCTGATAAATTAGATACTTCCTTGTTAATCTATAATATTGCGCATATAGAAACTTTATAATATTATTAATATTATGGTTTGAATATTATTAAAAATAAAGGAATAAAGGCTATAGTGAGCGTGTACGAATTGTATGGATTAATGAAAAAAAAACTAAAAAAAATTGTTATTTGATTTTAAAAAGTTGGAAAGAAATGAGTTTTTTTAAGAAATTGTTTTTAACTTATCTCACAATTGATCAAGTATCAATTAGATAATATTATAAGAATAAATTAATTAAAAAAATTTAATATTAAAATATTAATAATTTAATTTTACGTATATAATAAATATATTATCAATATCAATTGATGTTAAATAAAAATTATAAAAATGATTGAAATTAAAGTTATTGTTAAATTTTTATATAAACTTCTTAAAAATATTAAAACAAATAACAATAGGCTTATTGATTTTTTTTCACTTAATTATTATACTTATGACTCAATAGAACATACATTGTATATATAGTTTTATCCTATTATGCTTAAAATATTATTCATATATATATTTCATGACATCATTATCAATTTTATTGAGATGTAAAAAGGTGAAAAACAAGAATACAAAATCATTTTAAATTCAAACTTACGTTAACTAAAAATAAAAAATAGGATTAATTATGTTTTATGTCTATAATATATGAAGTAATTTATAAAATGTTCAAAATGTTTATTATATTATAATTATATCCAAAATATATGAATAATGATAAAAAATATACCTAATTAAATGTATTTTTAAAATTATAATTATGTACATAACGTTATGAATAATGAATAATTATATTTAAAATTAGACATATTTTTATCGTTATTTATATGTTATGGATATAATTATAATAAAATAAATATTTTGAATATTTTTATAAATTATTCATACGTTATTAACCTTAAATATAATTAACCCTAAAAAATAACAAGAGAGAAACGAAAATGAGATGATTGAAATAAATTCATATTACAAAATATTACAAATTTTGAAGCAAAATTAACTAACATGGGAAAAATAAAATTATATACATCATAAATTCTTTTTATTATGTTTACTAGAAAATTAAAAATTATGCAAGTTATTTCAAGGATTTTTATCAGAAATTTTTATAAATCGAAAGCATCAACATGAAAATAGAATTTTCAAAACATCTTCTCCATAATTGTTTTCCTTAAAAAAATAAAAATAACACCCTTTTTGTAATCATAAAAATATCACTCTTATGTTCGATTCGTATATTTTTATTAGTAAAAAAAATTCAATATTGATCGACACGAATTGTATACAATGGTTACGAAAGTATATAAATTGTAAATAAGAAATTAATGATAAGAAAAGATCGTTTTTATGGAGATTATGTTATTAAAAACTAATTTTTAAAAATAAAATGTAAAGATCAATTTTTTTTTCTTTTTTGGTTTTTTTAGAAAGCAAAATTAAAAATACTAAAAATAAATAGCAGTAATTAATTAACTCAAGATTAGTAACTAATAATGTATATGAGAAAATATATATGAATACTTAATCATTTAATTTTTTAAACATGTGAATCACTAAAATCCCCTCATATAATTAGTAATCAATTACATAATCAATTAAATCTAACTTAGTATTGATTATTTTCTCAAGTAAACTAGACATCATATAATAATTAACTTAATCGCACTTTTATGACAATTAAATTGCATATTATTCATTAAGTTTATCAATTATGGATTAAATACATAAGAATCGTACATCTCTGTCAAAAAACTATACATGTTATTTAATTAATACAAATAATTAAATAATTCTCTCAAAACTATTTAATTTCTTCTATAAATCAATTGTTGCCAAAATAATTAATAGCATAAAAATTAGATTAAATAATATAATTAAATTGAAATAATAATTGTAATAAAATATTAGATCATCACATATAAAAAATTGGGTTCATAAGATCCCTAGAATAATAAATTTACTAGACATGATTTTGTTCATAAATTTCATATTTTTCAATAAGAAAGATATAAAAATTGATAATAATAAAATAAAAAAAAAGAATAAATACAATCAATCTCTTAAATTGTAACACCAATCTCCTCTTAAATTTTAACTAAAATTGTATTTCTTTTTAAACTTTTTATGTATTTTTTCTCTTCTTAGCACAAAAAACTAACAAAAATAATTATAATCGAGTTGTTAAGATTTTTGGTGAGATTATGGGGTTAAATTAGGCTCAGATGAAACCTGAATCGTTAGATAAGCTTCAGATCAAGAGTTGAGATAAAAAAATAAAATTAAACTGCATTGACCAATGAGATTTTGACACCTAACAAGGGAGAAACACGGACCAATCAACACACTACACATGGCATGGTAGATTGGTTCTCATCGACATATTCAGAGTCAGTGACATATGGCATGCTGCAATTCATTGATCTGGATTGTGTAGCACCTTGGTAGAGCTAATGGAAAAATCCCCTAATGACACATGGCATGCTCCTTGACCGCTCAATAAAACTCAAAATGAACCCTATGTTGACGCAACACTTACATCCCCTAATGCACGTGATGCACTCTAATTGACTACATTTTGCTTGCGTGGAATCTATATGACAAAAACTAGTGAGGTGTACATACGACGTGCTTTGATTAGCTCCCATTTCTTATGGAATCCATGCATCTTTTTCTGATTGGTCTTACATTATAAAAGTCATAAAAATTTCAAAAATATCCTAAAAAATATATTTTAATCTCTTTCACTAGAAAATTTATATTTTAATATTTTTAACCCCAAAAATAATACTTATTGAATAAAACAAACAAATATTATTTAGAAAAGTGCACTGATTACTCTACTTTCATAGAGTTATCACACCCCTAAGCTTAACTCTTTACTTCTCCTTAAGTAAAGCCAAATCTAACTAGATAAAATGACACACACACACATACACACACACACACACACACACATATATATATATAATGCATATTTAGCGATAACTATCCTCCCTAATAGTCGTACAATGCTAATAAAATGAGGTTCATATATCTATCAATCAATGTTCTATAAATACAAGAATATGTATGGTTTTTGACAAATTAATTTGTGTATGTGTGTTGCATATGACTTCATTTAATGCATTCATGAAATCAACTTATAAGAGCATTCTAATCAATTAAATCTTAAAACAAATTTCATAAGTCTATTTTTCCTCTCTTCACTAATATAAATATGCACTTAGTTAAAGGTCAATAACGGTTCTACATGTTTATAATGTAAGGTTTTGGTAGAAGTCCATAAATGAAAAAAAGGCTTAGGTAGGAGTCAATAAATGAAAAAAATAGGCTATTTCCACACCTTGATTTTCTTTTTATTCAATATGTACTTTTTAATTATTATTGAGTCTTTACTTAATATTTTAGTGCACCCTATCTTTCCATTTTTTTCATATTATTTTATTCCACATCTTTTTGTGATTGTCAAACTTATTTTCTTTTTTTAGAGGGATAATTGTGTTATAATTTTTTTTTGTATTATATTTCATTTTGCTCTATAGCATAATACGTGATTATATATTTCTTTTCATATAAACTAAAAGTGTAAGGATAAAGGTACTATGTATTGCTTATGCACAAAACGTGGTTTAAAAACATGAAAGGTTCTTAATTAGGCTTAAATAGAGGACTAAAGATATTAACAATGGTTAGCTTGAAATACTCAATCACTCCAAATAAAGCTTAAATCATTTCTTATGCTAAAATACTATTTAGGATTATTTCACCTCAAAGGATGATAAAATAGATTCTAAAACATGGTAGATCTCATCACCTCATATAACTCATCGTAAATTTTCTCTCAATAAGAACACCAAAATCAAACATGAATATATGCATAAAAATTTGAATCAATCCAATCAAAACTAGCAAGTATATCACATGATTAATGTAAGTATCTTGACGAGCATGTTACATTTCTTATCCTAATCATGATAAAAAATATATCATTGGGTTAATATGTTTCATATCAAGTATCCATGCATTTAGTTTTCATATATTTATCAATTTCTACCCGAATCGTGATTAAAATCATCCTAAACTTTTTTTCCTAAAAATTTAAAATGCTTATTAAATACTAAAATAGAGAATGAGGTTACCTCTCTCAAACTTAAATTATACATTGTTCCCAATATGCACATATAAATATGAAAAAGTAAAAGGAAATAAAACTCTCTTAGTCTTGGCACACCACATCTGCCCTTGCTCAATCTTGTTGTGCCATTATTTTCTACATTTATTCACCTAAAAAAAACCATAAAAAATATAAGTAAAATAAGATTGGGTTGCCTCGCAACCAGTGTCACGTTTAACATCCTTGACTAGACGATTATATTAACTCTTAAAGCACACCCTATCTATCTATTTACTATTAAGTTTGCACAAAAATAGATTAAGTTTTAAACTTTTCAATAATACTTTATATCCTGGTTTAAAAACATGGTACTCAATTCTCTTATCATATCTATTTTTTTTTGTATTTTTTGGCATTTTTATAAGTACTATACTATAGCTCATCTAATTTATGTATTTGCAGCATCCTTTTCACCTATCTATTGGACTATTCCGCTTGCCCACTTGATTGGGGATGGTAAGATAAAAGTGTGAGGTCTAACCTTAGTGGATCTTTTATAGACGATTTGAGCTTAAATCATATCTTTAAACTCTCCACAACTATATTATGTATACACATGAAAGGTGCAATCTTCAAATAGTTCACACAATCAATAATTTAAATCATAGATTTCATACTTTCAAAATTAAAATAGATTGATTTGTTTCTTAGTAAGTTTCCTTCATTGTTCACAACATATTGTGTAATATTCTTAATTGTGGGCGAATCAACAGATTTTTTTAAGTTATCATAATTAATAACATCTATCCTAAAGCATTCATTAATATTATCAATATTAGAGGGTTCATATACTTTAAAAACTTTAAATGTTACTTGTTCATCTTACATTCTCATTGTAAGATCGCATTTTTGTACATAAATGAGTGCTCTTTTGATTGCTAAGAATGCACAACCAAGTATAATAAGAATGTTACAGTTTTCTTCCATATCTCGTATAACTAAATTTGTCAAATAGATGAACTTGTCTACTTTTCCTGGAACATCTTCTACCATACCTCGAGATCACTTAATTAATCTATTTTTTATTTATAATGTTATTGAAGTGGGTTTAGCTTTACCAGACCGATAATGACATAAGATTAATACTTGAACCTAAGTTACAAAGTGCTTTCTCAAAGTTTATGTTCCCAATTATGCAAGGAATGTCAAAGCTACACAAATCTTTTTAATTTTTGGGATAGTTTTCTAGTAAGGATGACACTATAACCATCTGCCAAGGTTATTGTTTCATTAGCTCAAAGCCTTCTTTTCTTAGGTCAGATGTCTCTTAGAAATTTAGCATAAAAAGACATTTGTTCAAGTGCATCTACAAATGATATATTTATGTGCACCTTCTTACATATATCCAGAATTTTTGAAAACTATGTATCTAAATTTTTCTTTTGTAGTCTTTAAGGTAAAGGAATAATAGGTTTATATAGGTTGCTCTTTTTTGGCCGAATTATTTCTTTTACATTGCTCTGTTTATCCACTTATTCATCTTCATCCTTTTTAGCTTCTTGTTCCTCTTCATCCTTGTGAGGCTCATGTTCATTCTTTGAAGTTTTACCATTCCTCAAGGCTATGACATTAAAATTCTCCAGACCTTATCTTCTTAGGTTTATAATTGTGTCAATTGGAAAGTTACCTTGAGGATTTTGACTTATAGCTCGGGCAAGTTGCCCCGTTTGGGTCTCTGAATTCTGAATTGAAAAATCCTAAGTGGACACTTTTGTATTTATTGATTGGATAAAATCTTTAATCATCCCCATTAAAGCATTTGTATTATCCTCAGTAGATGGCTTCTTCTCTTAAGCTTGTGATTGTTGAAAACTAGGCGATGAAAATGATTAACAGTTGAATTCATTATCACCCTAATTGTTGTTATTACTCCAAGAGACATTTGGATGTTGTCTCCATCCTAAGTTATATAGGTTCAAGTATGGATTATTATTTTGGTTTACGTTACCCACATAACATGTCGATTCAAGATTATTTAGACAATTATCAAATAAATGAGCTCTCCCATAAAAGACATATAATACTCCTGAATCTTGGACCTAGTTTATACTTACTGGTAAGTTTTGAGCCTTCAAAATATTCACAAAAAATTACACTTGAGTTTTAAGTATCATGATATCATTTGCCTCATACACTTTGGCTACTCTTCTTATGACTATCATTCTATCCATTGGCTATTGATAATTATTGCTAACCATATTTTCAAGTAAATCATAAGTTTGATTGTAAGATTTGGCTAATAAAGCTCTGTTAGCGAATGCATCAACAATGGTTATTGTTTGAGCATTGAGACCATTGTAGAAAGTCTTCATTTGGATCCAATGAAGGATACCATGGTAAAGACACTTTCTTAGTAATTCTTTGAATATTTTTTATGTATTATATAAAGATATCCCTTCAATTTGTCGATATAAGGTCATTCCTACGCTTGAAATTCTTTATTGGTGGGAAATATCTCATCAAGAATTTCTCTACTAAATCATTCCAAGTGGTAATATGGTGGAAAATAATTTAGCCAAGCTTGAATATGGTCACACAAAGAGTAAGAGAACAATCTGAGCCTAAATCTCCTTGACCACATCACTGAATTTGAATGAAACTCCATCTTCAATTAACAATCTGAGATGTAAATGAGGATCCTCTGTTGATAATCCGTTAAATTGTCTAACTCTTTGTAGCATTTGAAACATCAATAGCTTTAGTTTAAACTGATTAGCTTGAATGTTTTGGTCTTAAATACTTGGATTCAGTTCTTCCAACATTGGTAATGCATATTTATTCATAGCTCTGTCCCTACATCCATTAAAGGTATCTAATTGTTCAAATTTAGCTCATTATTATTTATTTATAATGAATTAGTTATTTCTTCTACTGGAGTGACAACTTATTATTTTTTTATTGATATCAAGGTATGTTCGATTTTGTGATCTACATGCAAAAAATTTCATTTATGAAATCTGCTCATGTAATAAAGCCAAATATATTTCTGATAGCATTAAAGGAGATGATAAAATTAAAAATAAATAACTAAATAAATTATGAAAAATTAAAATTATGAAAAATAAATAAAAAATAACTAAAATAAAATAAAATAAAACTTAGTTTCTAATGTTTATGTAATCCATGGTAACGGTGCTAAAAACTTGATCGACACAAATTATGTGCAATGGTTATACAAGTATATGTATCGTAAACAAGTAATATAATGATAAAAAAATATCATTTCTATAGAGATTATGTTATTAAAAACTAATTTTTAAAATTAAAAAGTAAATATCAATTTTTTTTAGTTTTGACAAAATAAAATTAAAAAACTAAAAATAAATAGCAATAATTAAAAATGTATGAGAAAATGTCTAAGAATACTTAATCCTTCTTATTTTTTTAACATGTGAATCAATAAAATCCTCCTAATATAATTACCAATCAATTACATGATCAAATTAAATTTAACCTAACATATATTCATCTCTCTAGTAAACTACACATCATATAATAATTAATCTAATATCACTCTTATGTCAACTAAATTATATACTATTCATTAAATTCATCAATTATGGATCATATATATAAGAATCATACATCTCTACTTAGAAACTATGTATGTTATTTAATAAAGACAAACAATTAAATAATTTTCTCAAAACTATTTAATTGTCTTTATAGATCAATTGTAAGCAAACAATTAATAACATAAAAAATTAGGTTAAATAATATAATTAAATTGAAATCATAATCATTACATGTAAAAAATTGGGTTCATAAGACTCATAGATTAGTAAATTAACTAGATATGATTTTGTTCATAAATCTCATATTTTTTAATAAGAAATAAATGAGAAGAAGAATATATACAATCAATCTCTTGAATTGTATCACTAATCTTCTTTAAAATCTCTGCCAAAATTGTATCTTTTTTTGAAAATTTTCTATATTTTCTCTTTTCTTGGCACCAAAAATTGACAAAAAAAATTATAAATTTGACTGTTAGGATTTTTAGTGCAATTAAGGGGTTAACTTAGGCTCAGATCAAATCTAGCTCATTAGATCAGCTATAGATAAAAGATTAATATGAAAAAGAAAAATTAAACACCATTGGTCAATGGGATTTTGACATGTGGCAAGGGAGAAGCACGAGACCAATTAGCACATGATGCATGACATGTCGGACTAGTTCTAGTCAATGCTTGTTGCGTTAGTGACATGTGACATGCTCTAATTTGCTAATCCAAATTGTGTGGCACCTTGGTGCAACGAACGAACGAATCCAATGATGACGTGTGACATGCTTGTTGACCCTTCAACAAAACTCAGAATGAACACTGTTTTGACAATTGGTAACACATGCATACCTTATTTCAAGAGGCGTGCTCCAAATGACTCCCTTTTGCTTGCATGGTGTCCATATGACGATGACTGGTCAATTGTACATGCGACATGCTTCGATTGGCTCTTCTTACTTACGTGGCATCCACGTGTTGTATTCTGATTAGTCATACATTAAAAAATTCATAAAAAATCTATGAAAATTTTTAAAATATATATTTTCATCTCTTTCACTATAAAATTCATATTTTAATATTTTTAATTCCAAAATTATTACTTATTGAATAAAATGAATAAATATTAAACAAAATATGTACTCATGATACTACTTTTATAGAGTTATCAAGTACATCATTTTAAATTAAATATTATCCAATTAGACATCGTTCAAGTTGAATTATAATAATTTAGATCTATTTAATATTAAAATCCATCAAATTTATTATTATAAATTTTAGAGATATTATTTTATATAATTTCTTTATTTTTATATTTTCACAAAAATATAAAAATGTTGAAATTTGCTATTAATTTTTTTGAAATATTATAGGAATATCGAGTGAAATATTAATTTATAAAAAATTTAATTTTATTAAATAAAAAGGAATGCTAGTCACGTCTAGAATGCTTATTGACAGGGAAGAAAAACTGAGATTATATTTCTTGATATGTATGCAACTGACAATTGTCTTTTATGGAAGTGCTAGGACACCCAATACAACTAGGCATACACTAACCAATACACCCTTTCAAACTCACGGTGAAGGCAAAACCATGAGCTTGATTTTTAAAGGCAAAAAAATATGGTTTCAACTAAAGGCTTAATGAGCACATTAATCACTTGTTTCTCTGTAGGTGTAAACTTTACATCCAATTTAACATTCACTCTTAAATCTCTAATAAAATAAAATTCAATATCTACATACTTTATTATAACATGCATTATATGTTTAGAAGCAATAAGTTTATCCAGAATGTGCATAGAAGAATGAGCTAAGCGCTTATGTTAATTAGAAGACTTGATAGCTACAAAAATGGTAGGATTACCACTTACAAAATTAGAAGTAAAGAAATGTTGAACATGACCCTAAAATACACACAACCCTCTTGCAACATTGCTTTGGGCATGAATTGTTTGAGATGTTGAATCCTTCTTAAAAAAATCACTAAGATGAAATTCAACATATGTATTTTTATCTTTGTATAGTTTACTTATAGAAGCTAGGTTACTAGATACACAAGGAGTATGTAGAATATCAGACAAATGCAAAACAGAAGAAATACCAAAGGTTTTGAGATAACTAGAGCGATGAATTTTTATGATTTGGGTGGAGCCATTACCTACACCAACTTTCTTAGTGCCATTATAAATTATGGAACGAGTCAAATTGTTATCATTATTTGGAAGGTGATAAGTTACACTAGAATCAAGTAACCATGTATTGTATCTTGTAGGGGAACTAGTAGGTAGCATGGCAAATGGTTCACAAAAACAAGATGTTTACCTCTTTGGAACAAGTTTATCCCAAAGTTGAAAACACTTATTTCTATGATGTCATAGTTTATCACAAATCTGACACTGAACTTTATTAGTAGAGAAACCCTTCTTTTCTTGTTCTTGAGCTTAGTACTATTGTCTTCTAGTTTAAAGGACTGTAATGAGATATTCTTCTTAAGAAAATCCTTCAAGTTCCATCTAGATGAATTTCTTGATTCTCCAATTCTACCACCAGAGATCTTTGATCCATGTGAAGCTTAAATTGAGCCATATTAGCTTGAAGATTATTATGTTGATCAATAACATGCTGATTATATTGTGATAACAACCTTATGTCATATGTCATTAAACGAATCTAAAATTTTAAATGTAACTCTATCTTTCTTAATTAACATTGTCATGGAACATGCAAAAGAATTGTGTGTTGAATAAAGAACACAAAGTACATAAAATAACAAATCTCTCTAATATATAGATTACCCAATGGTTGATAGATTATCATAAATACATTTAAGCTTCACAGTGTATTGTTTAATAGAGAGATCACTTTTAGCAACTATTTGCAACTTAAGGTGCAAATCCATGATTTTTGCTTGTGAGAAAGAAGATAAAACTTGATGAAGAAAACGTCATGTTTAGCAACTGAAGTTCCTTAAGGAAGATAAGCATGCATTAAAGACAAGACTGAGACATAAAACTAACTCTTAACCAAGTTGTTAAGATAATTCTAGTGTGTAAAGGCTAGATTGATTCTTGAAGATCCATCTAGAAATTACACACAAGGCAAAATTGTAGCATCAATTACATTATCTAGACCATATACAATGATATTTTAAAGTAGTTGCTTTCTTTGAACCAAATAGTTTGAATTATCCAATTTAATGGAAAAACCAAGATTTATTGGAGGAATGACAATATCAAATAAACTATCACTCACATTAGTCAATTAATGACTATCATCATTGTTTGAATGATGACCTTCATCAAGATTAGGTGCAAAGGTTCTATTATTAGGCATATACTTATTAACAAGAGTATAAGCCATATCAACACCTCGAAGATCTTCAAGAAATGTTAGAAATGTTATTTTTTGATAAATATACAATTATCAATTGTCTTTTATAGTAGTGTTAGGACACTTGATTATAAAAGCTTTGTTAATAGCTCATTGACTTAGTTATACAAAGCTATTATAAATAAACGTTAAGGCATATACTTAATTACAATTAGGTGTACACTAACCAATAATATCTACTCATGCATTCTTTTATACACACTCTATTTAACAAAACGACATATATCATAATAAAAATCATAAATAACATCAAATGGTATACTTGAGTTGAAATTAGCCTATTATTTTAAAAAATGTGGGGTTATTATTAGGATAAAGGGTATTAAAAGTTTGTTATTTTTGACAAAAATAAATTTTAGATAATTATTCCGTTTGTTAGTAGAAGTATGTTATCTCTTTTAAAATGATCATCGAAATTTATTTAAAAGATTTAGATTAAATTTCTAAGGATAAAATTAAATTTTGTAAATATTTTATTTCCTTTTAACAAAAATAATTAAAATAAATATTTGAATAATTATTTTTATTCTTAATAATATCATAGTATATTTTATTAGAACGAATAGTCTCAATTATATCTTTTTGTTATATAATTATTTATTTATTTATTATTTTAAAACATATTATTTATTTTCATTTTTTTAAATACATTTTTATCAAAATTAACTTACTATTACTACTTTTATCTCTTTCGTTAAACCCACTTTTTTTTTGTTGGTTCTACTGTATATTTAATATTACTTTTAAAAATTATCAAAAAAAAATTAAACTTATTAACATATACGAAATGTATTTAAAGATAAAATGAAAGGATATTTTATAAATAAAAAAAATTGTATTAAATATATTGCAAAAAAACAAAATATATCATAACAATAACCCACTCTTTAAAGTTATTATTATAACATGTGACGTATTAACAAATAAGATAATGCAGTGCATGGTGGATTGTGAGTAGCAATTTCTCTTAAATTAAAGATCCGCATAATTTCACGTTTTGTGTCAGAAAATAGGGGGAAGGAAAGACGAGCCATTTCTCTTGCCCTTGCACAGTGCACTCTTCCATCCCTCTCTCCCTCGTTTGCGTCAATTTTCAAAACGCGAACATGAAGGAGCAAAACGACACTCAGCCTAAGAAATCGATCCCATCATACATGAAAGCAGTGTCAGGTTCGCTCGGAGGGATCGTAGAGGCTTGTTGTTTGCAGCCAATTGATGTGATCAAAACGAGGTTACAGCTCGACCGGACTGGTAATTACAAGGGCATAATCCACTGCGGCACCACTATTGTTCGAACCGAAGGTGTTCGAGCTCTTTGGAAGGGCTTGACCCCTTTCGCTACTCACCTTACTTTGAAGTATACGCTTCGGATGGGCTCTAATGCTGTGTTTCAATCTGCGTTTAAGGACTCCCAATCTGGTAAGATCAGCAATCAGGGTAGGCTCCTTTCCGGTTTCGGAGCTGGGGTTCTCGAAGCTCTTGTCATTGTTACTCCATTTGAGGTTAGCCCACTGTTTTTTTCATTCTTAATCTTAATTTAGTATACTATATCGCCTATTTGGTTTTCCTCATTATGTTATTTTTTAAGCATTTCAAGACATTTGGTTTATTTTTCTGAGAGCCTTCGGAGTTCTCCACTTGATGTGTTAGAAGAAAGGAAGTATTGTGTTTGTATGCTCATTGGCTCAACTGTTTTTAGGTCAAAGAATGTTATTGGGTAAGTGTAGGGTATTGGTGGGCTTCGATCTCTATAAACTGAGATGATATACTTAACCAACTGAACTAGCTGGTGATTCTGCTAAAATTTCACTGTTGAAGGCTAAATTGTTTTCACTCTTGGCCACTAGAGCCAGGAAAAGCAATGAAAATGTAAACTATTTGTTTAATAACTGAATTGACCGTTTGTATAAAATATGATATGAGTGGATCCTTTTGTGAAGATAACAAGGTATTTCATACAAAGAGGCATAAAATAAATCAAGCTTCTACCTTCTACCTTCTACCTTCATTTCAAGTTTTCAACGTCATAAAGCAGCAAAGTAGGGAAGAATATAATAATAAAATGAGTAATCAGAATTTTTAAATAGTTGGTGATGTACTCGATCACTTTTTACATGTAGCAGGCTCAGCATCTTTCTGTAAGTAACAATATAAATTTAGTTCATGTTGACTCAGCAGTTGTTGACAGTAAAAAGAATTTTAATGGGAAAGGTTTTTGGATATTAATGTGTTTGGTTTTACTGTTAGCATGAAATGGAATAGAAACAATTCTCATTTATTTTAAATATTTTCCCATATGTGAGGATTATAAGCTGAACAAACTGCAGTTTTTGAAACGAATAGGTTGATCTCACACCAAAATAATTGATTAATTAATTAATTAAGAATTTGCTCTAGTTTGTGATTTTCCTGACCCTGGGATAATAGTTTCTATTCTCTGTGAGAACCAGGAAGTAAAATCATAATTTATTTTTTCCCACCCTTTGAAAATCTCTGTATTTGTTAATCTCGTGTTGCTAGTTGTAGATTTGCTATATTGGAAATATTGTAACCTTTATTTAGCTTGATTTCCTCTTCATTATGCACATCATGCATTAGGGGCTGAAATCAGAAAAAAAATAAGATGACATTTAATCAGAGATTATCATAGGTTGAACTCTCTCTCTCTCTTCCATTTTTTACTTGTGATTGTATGAATGGAATGGAGTATTATTGCTGTGCTACGTAATTTACACTCATTAATTTCTTTTCAATTTGTTTTGTTAAAAATAAAAAGAAAATGGAGGTTTAATGAAGAATGCTGTCCAATATTTGTGTAGGTTGTGAAAATTCGGCTGCAGCAACAGAGAGGTCTAAGCCATGAGCTTCTCAAGTACAAGGGTCCTATACACTGTGCTCGTATGATTGTCCGAGAAGAAGGTCTTTTCGGTCTCTGGGCAGGGGCAGCTCCGACTGTTATGCGCAACGGGACAAACCAGGCAGCAATGTTTACTGCTAAAAATGCATTTGATGTCCTCTTGTGGAAGAAAAATGAAGGCGATGGGAGCGTCCTCCAGCCATGGCAATCTATGATATCAGGATTCCTTGCAGGTACAGTAGGTCCTTTCTGCACTGGCCCCTTCGATGTAGTCAAAACAAGATTGATGGCTCAGAGTCGAGAAGGGGGGAATTTGAAGTACAAAGGTATGTTCCATGCTATCAGGACCATTTATACAGAGGAAGGGCTTCGTGCCTTGTGGAGAGGATTATTACCGCGGCTCATGAGGATTCCACCTGGTCAGGCTATTATGTGGGCCGTGGCTGATCAAGTGACAGGTTTTTATGAGAGAAGATATCTTCATAATGCACCCTTGTAGGTGCAATTGAAATTTTTTATTCTATTTTTGGTTCTCAATTTCGTCGCATGGACAATCATAATTCATAGTGGCATTTCTTCTTGAGTTTTGTTGGCTTCTTCTAGTATAGGAACATTATTAAACCCAAGGTAGTAGGATGACACCCTTGTGGTGTAAATAAGCACAAAAGTTAAGAATGAATTCGAAAACAGGATGTTGACATGATTAAAGAAATGTTGATGCTGGTGAGAGCAGGGCTTTTTAGGTGCTTTGTGATTGCTGGTTACATTACATCCTCGTAGATACCTGTTTACGAAAACCTGGACTACAGGTTCAAAAGTTCCGTAGCAGGAAGATTTTCTACGTGGATGGTTACTACAGAATGAAGAAACAGATTTCATTCAATGCCATGGTACGGTGAATGACTCCAACCCTTTGTTATCTGTAGAATTCTTACCGATATGCTTCGAGTTCAATGCAATTCGTAGGGACATATTTGAAGTTGTTTGAATTGTTCCAGATAGATTTTTTATGATTTTTGTCGACCAAAGGGAAGTGAATTATATTCTTACGATTGCATATGGTTTTATGACTTCTAAAATATCTGTCAAAACCAGTAGCAAAATGTGCACACGCTTCACTGCTTGGTCCTTTTGAGCACACTTGACCAAATTTCAGACGGTGTGTCGTTTACCCTTGCAACAAAACTGTTGAAGCACAATTACAAATATACACCATTTGAAGCTGTTTAAATTGTTCCAGATAGATTTTTTTTTCAGATTTTTGTCACCCAAAAGGAAGTGAACTCTATTCTTATGACTGCATGTGGTTTTATGACTTCTAAAATACCTGTCGAAACCAGTAGCAAAACGTGCTCACTTGCTTTAATGCTTGGTCCGTTTGAGCACACTTGTCTGAATTTCAGATGGTGTGTCATATACCCTTACAAGTACTATAGGAAATTTTATAGCATACATAGTGGTGTCAAATGAATGATTTGATAAATTAAAAAAACAAAAATCACTTAGCGTATGAGAGCTCAAATGAGCCAGATCACGTAGCTAATTTGAAAAATGTCTTTATCAAAAGATAATTATTATAATATTATTATGAAAAAATACATTTAGAAAATATTATTTAAAATTATATTTTTGTTTTACAAAAATTTATTCAAAGTATAATTTTATACTAAAATATTAACATTTTTTTGTTTTTAAATAAAATTATAAATATTTTTTTTATTTAAAAAAAATGTAAATGATTTGTTGTTTAATTCAATTCATTTAAAAGTATGTTGAGTTTAATTGAGTTCACATCAGATGTATACGAGTGAAGTTGAGTTATAACTTACTGACATCTAAGCTCACTAAGCTCACCTAACAAAACTACAGAAGAACTACAAATTCTCTCTCCACATTTCAAGAATACACTATTATGTGCATGCTCCTTTTTTTTTTTTTTTTGCTTAAAAGACTAAATTGCCTTTTTGAAATCATTTTAGACCTTTGTTTATTTGTTTTTCCTCGTAAAAATATTTTTAAAAAATATGAGCTTAGTTAGCATTCGACTATTCTACACTTATTATTATGGGCTAAACTAACATGTATTATACCCATATGATTTCAATTTGTTTTTTTTTCTTCATCTTTCTAATTTTATGTATGATTTCAACCTTGCATGTGTACAATTTCTGTACACAATGCTGTATTGAAACTTAAGGAACACGATAGACTAAAGAGAAGAATATATGTTCTAGACGCATTTCAGTTGCTATGTACAATACAAGTTTGTGATGCAGAGTACTCTGTTTTTGTTTAAAACTCTACTGGTATGCAAAATCACAAACTTCACCACATCTTGCAAAAATATTTTCCATTTGAACACATTTTAAACTCAGCATATTGAGTTGGTATTGATCTCCACTTCTTTTTAAAGTTAAGAAAAATGAGATTCTAGGTTTTTTTTTCCCTTAACATTGGGCCCTTTCATTAGCCCATTCTCATTTCAAAGGTCCAAGTAGTTAACTAGATTAATTCTCCTATCCCTTGAAATCTCAAAATACATACTCTCAATATCTAAAATCATAAAAGGTTTTGGAGCTTTTGATGGATGTATTTAGATTTACCCTTTAAAGTATTTGGCTCCTTTATAAGTTAATTATTGGTAAATACCATCTTCTTTTAACAAAGTTTCACTATATACTATATACCGACAAACTAGTTACTTGTAGTTGCTGAATTATTACTATTATTATTGTAAAATTCGAACAAAATTTTCTCAAAAATTGTGGCTATGCTGAATCAAAGCAAAAAAGAGAGAATTGTGAGTATTTTTTTTATGCTTTTATAACTCTTCCTCAAGTTTTTATTGACTTAAACATCACGTCAATGTGCTCCATGATCAGCAAATAATTCCACGAGAGCTAGATATGGTCTAGGAAAATGACCCAACGACCATCCACATACATACTCTCTAACCTTTTTAGCGTATGCATGGTTCATCTTTTTGACCAAGTCATCCCACAAAAAGACTTAAGTACCACACAAAAATATCAAATGCCAAAACCAAAGATACATGTATAGTGGTACCATCTCTCTCAGTTTATATAACTGAAAATACACAACTAGCTCATCAAAGTATCTCTTCTTTGGATTCCCCAATTCCATCACTTTCAAATGTTATAAATACATAAAAGCTTAAAGAAAATACATATAATGGGAAGAAATTATCCATTATTATTAGATTATATTATTATGCGTTATTTTAGTTTAATAAAATTTAAGATTATTATAATTTTTTAAAAATAATTAATAAAAATTAGAGAAAAAAAAACTAGTGATAAATATTTCAAGTTACAATGAACAGTACCTCTATTGAGAGGGTTTGAATTGTGTTAGATATTACATTTGGATGCGAGAGAAACTTTCCCTTACTTTCATGCAACAAAAATTAACTACTCATGAGAATAATAAGAGAACAAAAGAAAGATAAATAGATAAATGGGAATAGACAGTGACTTTATGTAAAAGAGCCATCTGTTAACTACACCCTCCGATGCCTTTTCTTAAAGTCTGCGAAATTCCTCAAGGGTTATGTGGAAACTTTGTTTCTATGCCTTAATGTTTGTCTTTTCTCTAGATTCCAAATATATATATATATATATATAGCAGTATTTAAATTATCTTTTTACTTTCTTTCTTTTTTATTTATTATTTTAACTAACTATTTTTATGAAATTTGATATATCTTCACAGTTACATTATATATTATTTATAATTTAATAGATTAATGTAAATTTAACTAAATTACCTAGTAAGATGATATGTACATAGATAAATTTCTTAGATTTTGAAAAATTAACGTGAATTTAACTAAATTGATTCATTTTTATAATGATTCAATAATATTATTGGCTTCAAAATTTTAAGATTAAATTATAAATTTTTAAAAATAATGAAACTATTGTTACCTTTTATCTATTTATTTCTTATAATAGAAAGATATAATCATATTAATGATAATCAAAATTCTAACTTATTAGAATTAAACCATGTTAATGATAATAGAAATTCTAACTTATTAAAATAAAACAGTAAAACTTAAAAATAAATCCTAAATTTTTAACTTACCGTAATCCTAAAATTTGATAGACATTTTTCCATAAGGTGCTCTCAATAAGATAAGCACCGGTGCTCATTATAACACTCACATATGAATATTTATAGGATAAAACTAGTAAAAGTTATATTATTTTTGAAAACTAATAATCTAGTTTGAAAATTTTTAAGTCATCCTTAATTTGCTCATTAAACATAATCCATGTCATGCATGCCTTGTCTAATTTTATTTTATTTTATAAAAATAAATATCAAGATTAATATGTTTAGTCACGTGTTAATACAATTATATGTAAAAATCTCTCCTATATATTATAGCTTCCCTCGGTGTAAAGAATAGCTTGAACTCATATGAAATAGGATATAGATTCTTATCTCTACTACCTGGTCCGAAGGGCTTAAGTAGTCATAATCCTATGCTGCATAAGAGCTGATTCTTAGTTTTCGCTTGCAATTAATTCTCTTAAAAACGATCTAAATAACAAACAATTTCAAGAACATACACATTATTTGTGCTTTTTTAAAAAGCATAAAATGCGTTTTATAAGATTTCAAAATACTTTTGATATAATTAAAAAAAATCATGTTTGGTCCAGAATTATTATTATTATTATTATTTTGCTAATAAAAACGCTTTTACAGAATCTGAGAAGTAGATCACTACTACAAAAAGGGGCATTAAAGTCGGTTAAAAACCGACTTTAAACTAATTTAAAGTCGGTTCGGTGAACCGACTTTAAAGTAAATGACTTAAAGTTTAAAGTCGGTTCAAGGTGTGAACCGACTTTACGTTTAAAGTCGGTTCACGGGATGAACCGACTTTACGTTTAAAGTCGGTTCACGTGGTGAACCGACTTTAATTTTTTTTTTTTTTTTAATTTATTCATTTTCAACCTGTATTCGAGTAGAAAAAAAATCAAAATCAGTTTAGCAAATAGTTCAAATAATACAAATATTTGAAAAATAAAATATTAATTAATAACAGAAAAATTACCATGGTTTTGTTCTATTTTATTCAAGATCGTCATATTCTTCTTCTTATGTTATAATACAAACCTACATATATAATACAAAAATCTATACACATAAATAATAACACATAATAACAGAAAAAATATGAATAATAGGGAATCTAAAAGATTAGTTAGAGAGGAAGAAAACTCACTAACCGATGTTGAAAATGGTAGTCGTAGGTGGCCGGAAAATGAGAAAGAGTGGAGGAGAAGTGGAGGAGGAGGTTTTCAGTTTTTTAGACTTCTACAACGCTGAAAATAGTTTCTGTCTGGAAAGAAAGAAGAGAAAAGATTTATCCACGTGTGTAGCGTCGGTTGACGTGTCGAACCGACGCTATGTTACGTGGATAGTGTCGGTTCTAGGTGTCAACCGACGCTACGTCCAGGTGTAGCGTCGGTTGACGTGGTGAACCGACGCTATCCACGTAGCATAGCGTCGATTGACACCTGGAACCGACGCTACGTCCAGGTGTAGCATCGGTTCGACACATCAACCGACGCTACGTCCTACGTGGATAGCGTCGGTTCGCCACCGAACCGACTTTAAACCAATTTAAAGTCGGTTTTTGGAAAAAATTAACTTTACGTATCGACTTAAATACCCATTTTTGTAGTAGTGAGATATAAACAAACCTTGTCAAGGCAACATATATAGACATATAAATTGTTTACTTTTGTTGGTGTAATTATCAATTTGCATTCACTCTTCTTTATTTCTTTTTTCCTTAATTCCTATCATTAAGAACCAAGTTGTCTTCTACTTTGGAAACCTTTTCTCCAACCTCAAGTATGTTTAATAAAAAAAATTAATAATTAAGGCATTCAGCGGGAAAAAATTAATAATTAACATTGTGAATTTGTGATTAGGTGAATCAGATCTCCTTTAATTTCAAGCACATGTTTGAACTACATTAGCCGACTAACGAAGGTTCTTCTTCATAACATTGTCAATTCATATCAATTGATTCTGTTTAAGAATTATTTAAATTTCTTTTTTACTATATTCAATGTTTTTCAATTATTTGAGAGAAGGCAAAGAAAACACAACTTACATCCCAAGGTTCAAACCACTGCTCTTGCATTACAAGCGAGACTACACAACGTTGAGATAGCTAGTACAATTCAATTTTAATTTGCTAATAATTATTTCAATGATCAATTTTGTCCAAGTAATTAAATAATAATACTATATACACTAATGTGTGTTATTAGGGCTAATCCTATATACTATGATGTTCGACTTGGTGACATGATATGACATGAATTAACAAGTTTTGTAACTAATAATTGTTTCCATTGAATATCATTAAATCAATTATAATTTTTATTATTTTTATATTAACATTTTTATGTACATAACACGGATTTTATATTATTATACTTATCATCGTTTATGTATAGTTAATTATTGATAGTTTCATTTTGTAAGATTTATATAATATTTATACTTTTATATATTTGTATGATTCATACTCCATCAAAAATGGGGAGCATGTAATTGACATATTTAAGTTACGTATATACATCATGTTCGTTTTTATACTTGTGGATATTGTAAAAAATTAGTTTGTAAAATTTCAAACAAAATGATTATTTTTTAGAGTTCACCAAGGGCTTACCAAATGGTCTATAAAATAGTTAACGAGGAGGTCGAAGAGAAATACAGCCATTATCCTTAGTATGATAACTATTATCTTTGTCATAATGGTTATTATTCTTCATGTGATAGTTGATAAGAGTTATGACATCTAAGGACTTTCTTTAAATAATCTTCCTATTTGTATTGTTTGAATTAATTAAAAAACATGTGTGAATTTTGATAGTTTATAAATTTAGGTTTTTAAATAAAAATTATTTTTTAACTTACGTATTAATAATAAATTGAGTGTGGTTTTCGTATTATTGATATATTAGTAAAACTTGTTTTTGATTAAGTTAATTAAAATTTAATTAATATCAAGATATATTTACATCTAGGTATATTAACGTGAGATTTTATTTATATTAAATTATTATCACATATTAAGTTATAATTGATTATAACACGTGATATGTTGATGAGGCTGGAAGAAGAACTAGATTCACATTTGGATAGTAATTGTTGGGGAGACATTAAAAGAGATAATATAGACATAATTATTGATTTTTTTTTAGTGAATTTGTTGTTTTTGAGTTGTTATCTTAACCAATTCATGAATGTTATTATGTTTTATATGAGTTTAACATCTTCTATTAATTTATTTATATGATTATATTTTGTGTTATTATAATTAAGATTAAATTTGATTATGTTAAAAAATTAATTGCGATTGAAATTTTTTTCGTCTTTATTACTTTTCTTTTTTATTACGTACTGTTTATGCTATGATATGTGTGCTGGTTGTTCATCCTGCACGTCTGTTTGTTTGTTTTGTTTTGTTTCTTGTTTTCTTGTTTGCCTATTTGTTCGCTTGCATTGTTTAATTTTACTGTGTATAAAAGTTGGGTTAATCTTAAAGTATATGTATCACCTTCACTTAATTGTGCATAAGTCCCGGACTCTTTCAACAACCATATAAGTCATATTACATAGTTTCAAAAACAGTGTCCAAAATGCGCTCCCATGTGTTTTTCAATGGCTGGGAAGGAAAAAGTCATAATCAAATAAATCCTTTTTCGATTAAATATTAGTTTTTCTGCAAATTTAGGTAAAAGTTAAATTGAGAAGCTTTATTCCATTAATTGATGGTAATAAATATTAAAATTTAGAACAGTAGAAAAAGTTGTGCCTTTAAGATACCGTACAAAAAGTTGTCTTAATTATAATTTGCCTAGTTAAAAGCGATGCCTATGTGGCTATATATGAGGGTAAAATGAGATGAAAGGAAGGTTTAAAAAGGGGCACCCACTTTCTACAAATAAAATAAGACTCTCAAATATTCTTTATGATCATTATAACACATTTTGCTTTATCTTCCTTCTTGCTTTTGAAATATGAAAATTAGATTCCACAAATGCTCTCAATTCTTTAATTATTAGAATCATCATTAAGTGTAATCTGACAGGGATATCATATGCACGTATTAATCATATATATTTAGAAAGAATTGCTTATTGATTAGTACAATAAATAAACATTCAGATCGTAGTCCGTGTTGAGATTATTTTAAAAAAATACTACATATATAAGTTTTTAATAAGATTTAATCCTACGATTTTAAAATTATATTAATAACAAATATTATTAAAATTATTAGTTCATAAACATTGAGATTTGATATTTACATTTTATTTTAATTACACTAAGTAACTTTCATTATAAATGAATTTTTGTTTTTAAATTTTTCTGTAAATAATATATGTTTTTTTATATTTATAAAAAGAAAAACAATATAAATAACTATAGATTTTAGTTAAAGGTATCAAAATCCATTATGAATAGGCAAATTTAAAGATAATTATCATTTATGAAACAATAACAAACTAATCTAACATTTTTTTTATTGAAAATAATCATGCTTAGGTGATTAGAACCCAAGGTCTTTAATACGATGGTATTAATATTGAGTTAGTTTTATAAACCTCTCAAACTATTAAAATTTTAGTAGTTTTATAGAATTTCAGGAGTGAAAAATATCACTCCTTAAAATTAGAAACTCGTGCTCACACCACTCATGAAAACATAGATTGTTGAAAACAATCATAAAATTAAGGTAGTAACAACAACTATTTTCAACATCCTCCCTTAAATTGATTTTTCTGCTGAAAAAAATAGTTTAGGGTTTTCTTGATTGGTCTTCAATTTTGAGCAATCCTCCCTTGTTCAAAACTGAGGATTGAGCACATTCGAAACAACTTCCTAAGTTTCTCAAAACTTGGTTGCTTGAGGGGTTTTGTTAGAATATCTACTACTTGTTTTGAAATTTTGCAATACTTCAACTCAATAACCCTATCTTGACATAAGTTACGAAGAAAATAAAATCTGACATCAATGTGTTTACTCCTTCTATATATTACTAGATTTTTAGACTGTTTGATAGTAGACATGTTATCACAATAGATTATCATAGGGTTATCTTGCTTCATTCCTAGGACTTCAAACATTTTCTTCATCCAGATCCTTTGGCAGGAGCTTGATGTTGCTGCCACATACTCAGCTTTAGTAGTTGATAGAGTAACTATAAGTTTCTTCTTTGAGGATCAAGAGATAACTCTTGAGCTTAACATATAAGCATGACCTGATGTGCTCTTTCTATCATTTAGATCCCCTGCATAATCATTGTCAGTGTAACCATAGAAATCTGAGTTATCACCTTTCTTATAGAACACTCCATAGTCTAGTGTCTCATTCACGTATCTTAGAATTCTTCTTGCTACATTCAGGTGCAACTCTATTGGATTTTTAATGTATCTACTTATCAGGCTCATACCATACATGATGTCTGGTCTAGTTGAAGTAAGATACATGAGACTTCCAACGATTTGTTTGAAGAAAGTGTTATCAACCTCTTTTCCTCCTTAATCCTTGCTGATTTTTAATCCAGGTTCAACTAGAGTCCCAATGGCTCGACAATCTTCCATCTGAAATTTTTCAAGCACCTCTTGGGCATATTTTTTTGGTAAATAAAGTTACCAAAAGAGTTTTGAATTACTTCTATCCCTAAGAAGTAGTGCAGTAGTCCTAGATCTGTCATCTCGGATTCTCTCATCATTGAGTTTTTGAACTCATTCAACATTTATTGATTGTTTCGTGTATAGATTAGGTCATCAACATAGAGTGACATGGTTAGAAGATTACCTCCAGTTCCAGCCTTAGTGTACAATGTATGTTTTGAGGGACATTTCCCAAAACCTAACTTGGCAAAATATGTGTCAATTCTGTTGTATCATGCTCATGGAGCCTACTTCAGGCCATAAAGTGCTTTCTTCAACTTTAGCAATTTTTCTTCTTTTCCCTTTTGAACAAAACCAGGAGATTGTTCAACATAAACCTCTTCCTGCAATTCTCCATGGAGAAAAGCAGACTTTACATCCATCTATAGAATTTTTTAGGATTTCTTTGTAGCCAAGGATATGAGCATTCTTATGGTTTCATGCCTTGCTACAGGTGCAAAGACTTCATTATAGTCTATGCCTTGCTTTTGTTTGTATATTTAGCCACCAAACGAGCTTTATATTTGTCAACCTCTCTCCTTTCATTCACTTTTGTTTTGAATACCCATTTTACCCCAATTTGCTTTTGTCCTTTAGGTAAATCAATGAGCTTTCAAGTGTTATTCTTCTTAATTGACAGTATCTCATTGTCCATTGCCTTCTTCCATTTATCTTCCTTCACAGCTTCATCAAAGGTGATGGGATCACTTCCAACAAACAAGGTAAAGTTAGCAGTGTCTTCATCTGAACCACTAAAAGTTGTCTCATAGTCCATCATCCAGGGAGGCCTTGTCGGTGTTTGAGGGTTTCTCAGATTATAAACCCTCCTTTCTTTAGATTCCTTGTCACTTTGAATTGATGTGTGATCTTAAGGCTCTTGTGGCAATGTTAGTGGTTGAGGGATTTGGGTCTCAATCACCTTAGTTGTCCTTTCATCATTTGCTTCACTTTCTACTGGTATATTCTTTTGTGTTTCTGGCTATTCTCCCAATTCCACCTTTTGTCCTCATCAAACACCACGTCACGACTTATCACTATCTTTCCTGAAACTGGGTTAAATAATTTTATAAGCTTTTGATAGTTCACTTACCCCTAGGAACACACATTTCTCAGTCTTGTCATCTAGCTTTTTCCTTCTCTAATCAAATATGTGTGCATATGCTATGCAACCAAATACCTTGAAATGATCTACATTTGGCTTCTTTCCATTCCATGCTTCTTGTGGAGTCATGTTCTTAACAGAAAATATTAGACTTCTATTAAGAATGTGAATTGTCCAACAAACAACTTCAGGCCAGAAAACTTTAGGAACCTGTCCTGTTGTGTACAAACTTCTTACCATATTAACTATGGTACGATTTTTTCTCTCACATACACCATTTTGTTGTGGTGTATAAGTTGTTGTCAACTATCTTCTAATTCCCTTTTCATTGCAGAACTCAAAAAACTCCTTAGAATAGAATTTTCCTCCTCGATCTATTCTTAGACATTTGATCCTTTTTTCTATCTATGTCTCCACTAGAGAATTTAAGTTTTTGAAAGCTTCAAAAGCTTCTGACTTTTCCTGCAAGAAATACACCCAAAATTTTCTACTATAGTCATCTATAAAGGTTATGAAGAATCTTTTACCTCCATTAGATGTAGGAGACACTGGACCACAAAGATATGAGTGAATCAGCTCAAGGATCTTACGAGCTCTTGTTGTTTTTCCTGTAGGAAACATATCACGATCATGTTTTCCTGTGATGTAGTTCTCACATGTTGTTGAGGAAGGCATTGTGATTTCAAGTAGTCCTTCCACCATATGCTTTTGTTTTAAAGTCTTGAGGTCGTTAAAATAAAGGTACCCATATCTCTCATGTCATCTCCATATTGAAACATTTCCTTTGGCCATCAAACATGTTTGCAATGATTTAATTTTGAGATAGAAGAGTCGATTTCTTGTCATCTACACCACTGTAATTGATCCACGTTTGGGATCATAAATCTCACACTCTCCTTTTTTAATTGTGATCGTGTAGCCTTTGTCTTGCAATTGGCCAGCACTTTGCAGATTTGTTTTTAAGTCAGGTATGTAAAATACATTAGATATTACCTCAATGAACTCATTTTTAGTTCTTATCTGAATATCACCCCTTTCTTCAACCTTCACAGCTGATCGATCAACAAAACTAACAAAAGTGATGAAACTCTGTTCTATATTAGAAAAGGATGACTTACAATCACTCATATGGTTACTACAACCTGTGTCCACGTACCAGGTGTCTTCATCTGTGTCTTCCATTGCATGGAAGGCCATCAACAAAGTCTCCTCTTTTTTCTCCTTTCCTTTTTCTACAAAGTTGGATATTTCACCATTCTCTTTGGTCATTTTTGTAATGACCTAAGTTCCCACATCTATAACATTCGACCTTTGATTTGTCGAAATGTCTCTTCTTGTTTTGATCATCGTCCCTTCGAGTTTGAGAAAATGATTTAGTTTCGTCTCTATTTCACTCCCTATCTTCATCTTTTCTATAGTTTTTTTTTTGTAAGAGTGTTTTCCTCGACCTCTTCCACGTCTACCACGGCTTCTACCTCTTCCTCTTATGTTTGAAGACTCATTAAAGGTGGAAACCTTCAGTGCTTGCATTTCTTCAATTTCACTTGTCCTGTTAATTCTTTGCTCATGCATAAACAAGGAACTTTGCAGTTCATCTGTGCACATATCTTCAACTATATTAGACTCTTCAATTGAGGAGAGAGGACCTTAGTATTTTCTCAACCATAATGTCATCTATGGTTTTCTCACCGTGAAAATGCATCTTGTTTGCCATTGTCATCACTTTTCCAAAGTAGTCATTTATTGTTTCTCCTTTCTTCATCTGAAGAGTTTCAAAATCTCTTCTGAGAGTTTGAATTTGTACCCGCTTCACTCTATTTGAGCCTTGGTACTTCTTTTTCATAGAGTCCCAGATGTCCTTAATCGTATCCTTGTTAAGGATTGTCTCTAATCCCAGTTTCTATGAGATCCAAAAATTCCTTAGATCTTAGGAAGTTTTCCATTAACATATTCCAGTTATCGTAATGACCATTAAATTTGGGAATAACTGGTTGGACAAAACTTCCATTTTATGTAGCCATTTTGCTATTGCAAAGTTTTGGTTGTTGTGATTTTGTTTTCAACTCCCTTCTTGGCTCTGATATCAGATGTTGGGTTAGTTTTCTAAACCCCTCTTAGATGTTGGGTTAGTTTTCTAAATCCCTCTTAGATGTTGGGTTAGTTTTCTAAACCCTTCTCTTGTTCATCTCAATTTTGAAGATTGAGTTCACACACATTTTAGAGATTAAGATCAATTTTTCTACTTATATTTTCAACTTCTTATTACATCAATTTATAGGAAACAAATTCCTAAAATTTCAACAATTTTACATAATTTCAAGAGTGAAAAATATCACTCCTTAAAAACTAAGAACTCATGCTCATCATTCATGAAACACATGGAATACTCCACTCATGAAAACATATATTGTTGAAAACAATCCTAAAATAAAGGTAGTAGCAACAACTACTTTCAACAATTAAGCATTCAAGAATTTGTAGCTTTTGATGCTATTGCATATGCTTTTTATTTTTGATGATATTGTTATATCAATTTTAAATTTAAATATACGTTGAAAAATAAAATTTATTTGAATACACGTTTATGAGTATTGTTTATAATCCAACATTTATTGTATTATCATTTTGAATTTTTTGATAACTATTTATAATTGAATTTATCAAAACAATCCTGGAATTTGTACTTTTGAATGCATATATAAAAGTATGAAGTTTTGAATTATACATTTAAAATAAAAAAAATAACATTTTAAATAATTATAATTTAATTTAAAAAATATTTAATTTAAAAAGATGTGTAAATTTTTTTAAATAGTAAAAATTTATAAATATGATATAAGATGTAGTTATTTTTATAATTATAAATTTTAATAATATTATTTAAAAAAACAAATATATATTGGGGTCTACCCTAACTTCGTCTTAAACAATATTCACTTAAATGTTTAATGTGCACGGCTGTCACAAACCAATCTTATTTTGTCCAATCCAACCCTTCTGTATATGCTGCCAAACCTAAATGTATATGAAAACACATAAGAGCTCGACTTATCACCAAAAATATAGCAATCAATTGGCCAATAAAAATTACACACATTCTGAGATGATAAATAATGTTAGATTATATGTTATCAATTTAAATTTTTAAGAAAATTTACAATAAACATAATCTAAAATGCATCATCGTTGGTGATTGCACTAACAAAATTATATATAGTTACTTACATCACATTTAGTTAAACAAGTAAGGGGAGAAACAAAAATATTAATCAAAATCTATAAAATCAAGTGGAATTATTTGTTTGTTAAACTTATATAAATCAAAAGATACAATAAATAACAATGAAATAAAATAGTAATTATCAAGTCAAAAATTCAAAAAAATTAAATATATGGTGCATCTTTTTGTTTAAAAAGAAAGAAAATTAATTAAGAATTAGTTGTCAAAAAATATAAAAATGATTGTTTTTATATCTATAAATAGATCAACTTAATAATTACTTTGTAATTAGATCGTAAACATTTCGTATAATTTTTTATTTTTAGTGAAAAAAATCTATAATAAATTTGTAAACGTAAAAAAAATTGATCAAATTTTATAAAATTTTATCAAATTTATGTATTATTATATATATATATATTTTATAAATATAACTTATGAGAATTTGTATAATTTTTAATATTTTTGAAATTTGTATATGACAACTTACTAAGCAAAGAAAGTAAAAGATATGTTGGGTGAAAGAGTCGCAGAAAGAATAATATTAAAAGAGAAAAAAAGGGACCAAAAGCCAAATTGAATAACATGGAAAAAAGGCAGTCTAATGTGGAGGCTTCTTCCCTTAAGAGATTAGCAAAAGGCGATAAAGGCAAAGTAAAAAAGTAAAGGAATAAGATAATATGACAGACATAGACACGTTGATAGCTAAAAATAAGAAGGTCATTTCGTGTTTTTATAAACGTCTAACATTTTTTGTGCTATTTTTTTTTTTTGTAGTTAAAGCTACAAAGAGATATTTTTATAGATAAAATAAAATTTGTTATGGGATAAATAAAATATGATATTTTTTGTGTTTTAAACATATGATTTAAAATGTATAAAATAAAGATTTTGATAAGCTATTAGATGAACCACAAACATTTTTTTCTTTTTAGTTTGAGAAATTTTTTTATCATTTCAAAATAAGAAACTTCACAACATAAAAATAATGCATGTTTTTGTAAACTACTCCTATTTTGAAGTTTTGTTCTCTAAAAAAAGAAAATAATATATTAAAAAATAGTTTGATGAAATTGTGTTTTGCGTTTTGTGATTTATTTATTTAAGAAAAAAAATCTAAATTAGTAAGTTAGCCTTTTGTATATAAATTAGAAGTTGGTTTGATAAAAATTGTATTTTGTGATGTATTTTTCTTTTCTTTTTCAATTTAATAATAATTCTTTGTTTTCTTTTTATATTCTTATTTTTAATTATGTTTTATGTAGTGTTAACGGAAGAAAAAAATTCCAAGTGGCAATCTTTTGTTAAATTATTTAGAGAAGTTGATATGATAATTTAAGATCAATCGATACATAAAAAAAACTTTTTATGAGTTATATTTATAAGTATTTGATTACGTGATATACATTAAGAGTTTAAAGAAATTATTAACATACACATTAAATGAATTTTTTATATATAAATAAATATATCTTTCTAAAATAATCTATCAACAATTTCTCTAAGTTATTAACTAATCTAATTTATGTAAAATTGTCTGATGATATCATAGTAAAACATATAAAATTGTATGTTTTCTAAACCATGTGTACTTCTCACTACTAAATATATCTCCTATATTAAGTGGGATCTATATTAACTTGGTTTAATCAAACTAATAATTTTTCTTTAGCTAATTAGTTTTGAAATTTTTATGTAATAAGAATTTTGAAAATTGAAATTCCAAATTTTTTTTTTCAAATTCCAAATTTAAACTAAATAAGTGAAACTCATTTATATTCTAATAAAAACTGAAAATTAAATTAAATTAAAAAATTTGATCAATTTCAATATATATTTTTTAATAAACTCAAATAAAAGAACTTATAAATCATAATTGGCAGCCTAACTAAGAAAAGGTATGGCAAAACAAGAGCCAATTAATTAATGTGTCCATCACAAAACGCATTAATTCCTGTAAAGTCATAGTCTTTTAAAAAGCAATAAGCGACAAATTCCATACTTATGCTAGAGTTTTAACTTAAAGCTATATAAGAAGTTAATGATCTTTTTGTGATTCTAAAGTAGGGACATCTTTAAACCTTAAAGACATATAGATGCTTATCTAAAGTTTTCTTAATTTCTTTATCTCTTAATTAATTAATTTTAATTATGCATTACCATAACTTTTCCACTGCTCTCTAAAGATAGGGAATGTTTGGGTTACGAAAATCAAGGGGAAAAAAGAAATTCTCTAAAAAAAAAAACATAATAAATAAACATAAAAAGTAGTGCTATTTTATTTATATTTCTTTGGGAAGAGATTTTGCTTTTCTCTTCTAAAGTAAAAAAAAAAGTTACTTCTCCTTTGCACTACCCTTACGTTTTGAATTATACCTTAAGCTTATAAGTTATTATTATTTAAAATTATATTGTTTATGTGATAGGAATGTAGCGAATATATATCATTAGATTTAGTATTATATTTATTATTTATTATTTTTTATTTTTTATGTTTTAATGAATCATAATTTTACATATAAATAATAATATATATCATTACTCATTTGTATAATATTACTAAATATTATTCCTTCATTATTCTTTGATTTATATATTTATTATTAATTATATTTTTTATTTTTTATGTTTTAATGAATCATAATTTTACATATAAATAATAATATATATCATTACTCATTACTCATTTGTATAGTATTACTAAATATTATTCCTTCATTATTCTTTGATTTATATATTTTTTATTAATTATATTTTTTATTCTATTTATCGTAACTTTGATACTTTTGCTTTTATTTTTAAAATTAATTATACTAACCTTATATTTATTAACTATCACGAAAGAATAAATATCTCAAAGCTTTATATTGTGCGGGCACATTTTTGCACTTCATTAATTATACAAATATATTTTTTTTCTTGTTTAAGTGACAACTGAAAATTTTACAAATTACTGATTACCATTTTTAATAGAATACTTTATATATATATATAAAGAACATTAATTAACCAAATAGCTACACTTAAACACTTAAGTGTAAAACATACTGAACAAACAACCTGCAAGAGCGATTCCAAAGTCAATATAGATCATATTAGTCATTTTAATTATATAAAATATATCATTTAATTTTTTAGTTTTAAGAATGTAAAATTTAATCTCTTTATAAAAATAATATTACAAAAAAATATTTATTAATTTTAAATTTATTTAAAAATAATATTAATAATATTTTAGTCATAGGAGAAGAGATAATTAAAAGAGAGCTATACTTCTTTCCTTTATGTTTGTAGTTTTTTTTGTTTGATAATGTTAACATAAATGATGAAAATATCTTCACTAATATATGTTTAAAAAATTATCAATATTTTTTGTGTGATTTTTAATATAAAAAAATACAAATGAACATATTTTTTATAAGTTATATGATTAAAGAATATTTTTTTTATAAGTAAAATGATCGATGAGTATTTTTTAAAAAATAAAAGACTTAAATATTACTTAAAAAGAAAAGAACCCGTAACATTTTTTCCTATAGCAAACATTATATAATAAAGCACAAGAATACAAGAAATGGAGAAATTTTATCAATGATCTCAAGCTAAATACTAAGTTTCAAGGGAAAAATCTTCATTTTCATATGCTAGAGCATTGTTGTAAGTTGTAACGCGTACTTGAATCAACATTGCTCTTGTATACATTGAAACCACCAAAGAAATTTTTCCTTTAATGCCTACTTATTTCACGAATTTTCATGATGCGCACAAAAATCTCCCACACACAAAGGCGCACAACCCTATTCATGCACATTGACACACAAATGTTTAATTGGATTTTTTCCCCTTAAAAAAGGGTTTGATTAGTGAACATTTAACCCTAACAATCTCATCTGATTTTTTTTATATTTATCAAAGATTTTTATATTTACGAATCAACATCGTTCTTTATTGTTTCCTCAAATACTTAGTTGCACATTTAATCAAAATTTTGAAATGCTACCATTATTAATAGAGATATTTTTACAAGCTTATCTTGCAAGAAATCTACCATGAACTAGAGAAAGCTAAAGAGCTACCATATAAGAGGAAAAAAATGTTTGATCTGTTTACATAATTATATTAAGTGATAAATATATCACAATCTAATTTAATATAGATAAAATTTATTTCTATCGTGTTTTATTTTAAAAAAATGATAAATATATTACAATCTAGTTAAATATAGATAAATTTTACTTCTATCTTGTTTCATTTTAAAAAAATGATTATATTTTAATTAAATAAAATTGAAGTCACCAATCGATATATTTTTAAAAAATTATAATCATCATCTTGTTAATTTTCATGATATATTCAAAAGAAATTGTTTTTTAAAAAATGCATTTCTTTTACTTAACAAGAGTATTTTATTGTTTAAAGCAAAAATAATTAAAATATCATAAAGTTAGAGATCTACCGTGCAAAAGTTGAAGAAGATTTAGAAGAAAAAAAATGGGATCTTTGATTACCTCTTAATCTATATATGTGGAAACAGCATGTCCAATGACGGGAATGCGCTGGAATGTTCGCCTTAAACTTTAAAACACAGGAGATGTGAAAGTATCCTTATTCTTAATTTACAGCAATCTATCATTAAAGTATAGATTTACTATCATATAATGTTTACTACGAAATAGTTTTGAGTTTTAACATAAGCTAATTATTTAATATATTTCTAACAATTCAATTATAACACGTAACAATTTATTTATACTTTATATTATTCTTATTCAAATATAAATTACTTTATCTTTTTTAAATCATTTTCACTTTCTTTAACGGTGGTATTCATTGTCTTATATAAAAAAAACATGGTCTTATTTTTGAAATTTTCCCAAAAAAATAAAGAACATATCTTATTGATAATTCTTAATTATTTTTAAGTTATATTAATTGATTTGTGTTTATTAGAATTCACCGACTGTAATATAAAACAATTACATGCATTTGCTTTTTGTGAGTAATTAAATGCCATTGACTCAAACCTTATATACCAAATCTGCAGATTGGAAACAAGTCAAAAATAGGTCATGATTTTGGTAATTAACATCGAATTGTCTTGAATTTTTATGCCAAATTGATTTGTATAGTTAATTATTGTGCTTAAATTTGGATAGTTGCACCAAATACGAACAATTATTTTATTTTAAAAAATATTAATGCATGCACAAATTTTACCTATTTAATTATATTCCATGGATAAATTAGGAAAATTCTCGAAAGAAAAAGAATTGAAAAAACAATCAAAAAATAAAACATTTAAACTTATAATTATAAATAATATTCATTTTGTTCACATTATTCATTTTCATTATTAAAAATAATATAATATGTTATTTTATTTTAAGTGTCGTTAATTGAATACCGTTTAAATTAAATTGTGATTATATTAATACATTTAATATTTAACGTTATTTAATTGGATCATGTTTAATATTATTATAATGTTATTTTTTTTGTTATAAATTTTAAAAGTTTATTTTTTTAATTTTCTAAAAAAAATTAGTGAGATTTACTATCCCTTTCAAATCATATCATCCGTATTATTTTTGGTATATTAGTAGATGTACTAGTAAATAAGTAGATAAAAACTCCACTTTTTATTGCTTCCCATTTCAAACAAGTCCTCGTCACGTGTATGCAACGTCTTGGTGCACCAAAAGTGGCAAAAGATTTGCACTCCTTTTTTACACTTATGGTCAAAAGTTTTTCTCTTTTCCTCCCTTTCAAGGCAATAATTCTAAAACAAGTCTCCAATTATCAATTTTTTATGCAAAGAACCACTACTTATCATTTTATCTATTAAAAAATAAATAAATAAATAAAAACTCCTGTTGATAATTAGAGGGCAAAACACTTGATTAAAAAAATTACCGAATTAGTGATCGAAAGGTAGTTGATGCAAATAATTGGTGCTTGGTAGCCACCAACTTGTCACAAAATGATCATACATATTATAATGTACAAGTAATTTTACAAGAATCAGTGTTTAAAAAAAATCTAATTAATTAAAGGCATGCTAAATAAATTTTAAAGGGATAATTAAAAAACTAACAACAAAACAGAAAAACAATTACAACTGAAATTAAACTAAGTTTTGTTTTCACAAATCTTAAATTTTGAAAATTACCATTCTATCCACAGACTGAATTAGCCCCACAATATCATCAATAGATTGACTCTGCTCATGATCTTCATTTTGATCATCCTCAAAAGAAATGTTCAAATCAAGTGTAATATTAATCTCTTCTTTAGGATCATCATCTTTTGCTAATTTTTGCTTTTCTGAAGGAGAAGTACAAGCTCTTGATCTTGAACTAAAACTTTCACAACTTAAAATCACAATTGCATCTCCAAGATCAGCTTCTTCGCCATTACAAGTTCTTATTTTGCCTCTTTCAATTGCTATCTTAAAACCCAATTGAGAACTATAATCAACTTGTTCAATATCTTCTAAAAAAAAAACTCTGTGTGGATTTTGAAACACTTGTTCAGTAAATCTTTCAAAGTAACTACAACTTTGTTCATCTCTAGACCTTTTGTTATTTCTAAAGTCCTCTGTAAAATCTGCTTTGCTACAAGAAGTTGAAAATCTGCTTAATGTTATTGAAATAAAGTTGTTTTCAGAATTACCAAAAACAAGTCTAGCCAATTCTCTAGCAATATTCTCTTTATCTTCAATACCAACACCTTGAAACAATAACCAAGTTTCTTCTTTCACTTGATTGTAACAATTATCCATTTTACCCTTCCTTTTCATATCACCTGCTCTGCATTTCAATATTGTGTTGACTATTTCTGGAATTATATCCTTTTGTCTTGGAACTTTTTTCTCAAGAGCTTCACATAGAGTTTTGAGATTCTCTGTATTCAACTGTTTAAACCTGTTTGAGTAGTACTGATCAGTAGTTTCCATTAAATCACTTGATGAAACTGAAGCTGGAACTGAATTGGGATTGGGATTGGAAGAAAAGGGTTGTTTGGGAATTTCATTATGTTCTGGAATGTACAGTCTTAAACTTGGTTCATTAATGGACTTGTTACCATGTGGAACTTCAGATGCCCAAAAATGTTGTTTTCTCCAAGACTGTGTTGGTTCTACAACAGGCAATATATGGTGGTTTTGGTGTTGATATGAAAAGGCAGAAGCAGTGGAAGAAGATATAGAAGTGATTAAAGTGAGGGTTTTCTCTTGATCAGTAGTACTTGAGTTACCAACTGAGTTCCACTTTTTGCAAAGGTCTGAAACTGGGACGAAGCTCTGGTACTAAAGATTAAAAAATAGATTAATACTTAATTAATTACAAAAGTTCATCAATGAAAATGATTAGGATCCGTTAGGAATTGTTTTTGTTTGGGTTTAAAGTGATTTTAAGAAAAATATTTAAGTATTTGACGTAAAAATTATTAAAAGTAGGGTGAATTATAAAAATAGTTTCTAAATTTTTATACACGTCCCCTTATTATTTATCTTATCATTAGATCTATTTATTGTTTAATTTTCAATATTTGGTTCCTTATTTTTTTTAAAAATTTTATACCTTAATCTTTTTACTTTTTTACTTTTTAAAGTTAATTTTAAATGTGTAAAAATTAAAAAAAAAGACCAAATTATAAAATTAAAAAATAAGAGATCAAAGTATAAAAATTAAAAAAATTAAGAAATCAAATCACAAGAAAAAATTAATAAGATGATCAAAGTGTAAAATGTGAAAAATATTTAGAGACTGTATAATTTATCCTCAAAAGTAATCGCTTCTCTCTTAAAATTAAATATTTCTCTTAAAATCAAGTGATTTTAAAATTTTCAAAAACACTCCTCTTGGGATTGCTAAACAACTTCAAAAGTGTTTTATTCCATTTAAAATTACTTTCAAGCCAAATGAGACCTTAAAGACTATTGTCTATTACCACAAGTAAAATTGAGATTAATTGTCAATCTATAACTAAAAATACCTGATGAATATTGTTAGCTTCTCGTATCCTGGGGTCATTTTTACACTGTTGAAGCCATGCGGGAAGCTGGTTTGTAGTGGAATCACTTTTAAAAGTAGTACTGCTGTGTAAGCTGCTTCTAGCTTCAAATTCCAACTTAGCTGAGCTCTGATCAACAAAAGAAGAACCAATGTGCTTATCTCCACTCTCAAAAATCATACATTCATTGTCATTCTTGTTGTTTGTCTTGCTGATAGACTCAGTGTTCAGTTCACTGAAAAACAAAAGTAATAAAGTTCAAAAACAAAAAATGAACACTTTATATTATTATTATTTTTACTACAAGAGAAAAAACACTCTTCTTGGTTTACTTCATTTTTAAGAAATCATACTATTTGATATATACTTGGTAGTATGAGAAACTAAAAGGTGCCGAACATCCTAATTATTTAATTTCAACAGTATAATTATTGGGTTAGTTATAATTTTTTAAAATGCGTAATTTAATTTTATAATTTTTAAATTAAATATACATATTCTTATTATTTATGACAAGAAGTAATTATGTTTTATATTTTGGATGCATTAAAAGTGGGTTAAAAAAATGATTTAAAATAAAATGATTTGAATAAATGTAATTTAAAAGAAACATTTAAATGTTGGAGATAAAAATATTAAAAATAATTTTGATGGACAATTTGATAATTATTTTAAAATGAATACCTGCATTCAAAATTACTTCTTTTAAATAGGAGTATTACTTCTATTAAAAGCATAAATAATATTTCTTAAACTTTTAAAAATACTAATCGTAGAGATCTTCAAACGCTTCTGAAAGTGTTTTGATCTATATGAAAGCACTTTCAACAAAAAGTAGAAGCGATTACAAGACAACACTTAATATATGTAAAAGTGCTTATTTACCTGTCAGCAGTGACTAGACTCAAACGCAAGGTTCTTGAAGGAATTGTAAGGGATTGAACATCCCAAATTGTTTCAAGTGATGGATAGCCAGATTTACAACTCATGTAAGTTTGAAAACTAGCAATACCAAGAAGCCAAAACCTTCCACTACTTTCTAATGATAATGATGATCCTCCATTAAGCTCAAATACCATTTTCCCAAGCTCCATAACCATGTGATCCACAGGAGAGTAATTATATTCTACTTCACTACTTGAATCTCTATAACGAGCTGCCCAATTGAGATCTCCCAAATACAAAACAACCCCTTTTCCCAAACAACTCCTAACAGCACTTTTAATCTCTCCAATTTCCTTATCAACCTCTGTTTTAGAAAATTGCCCAAAATTGCAAAGAGCAAGTGTTATAAACTTTACTTCTCTTAAAACCTCAGGAACATCTAATTCTTTGTGTTCAACTTTATTCATTAGTCCTCTAACCACATGTTCTTCAATACTTGAAATACACTCATCTCCAACTATTACAACACTTTTTTTCTTTCCATTCACTAAACTCTGTATCAAACTAGAAATATCTTCATCAATACCAATTGGATCTGATACAATCGGTTTGGTATTAATCACTTTTGACCCAATTACTTGTGTTGTAGTAGTAGTGACTTGAGAAGTAGATAACTCTAAAGAATTAACAGCTCGTTCAACATTACTTTTAACTTGGGTACTTGAAAAACCAGCTTCTCTCATAACTCTACTAACACTTGGGTCATCTAAAATAGAAATAATAAGTTGTTCTAACTCAATCTTAACGGCTAAAATGGCATGTTGTTGCTGTTGTTGATTATCAATAGAACCACGTCTTTGGTGAGCTTGGGCACGTTTAAAAGCAGCAATTAAAGCATTAGAGATTGATGGGCTATTTTGAAAATGAGGATTAGTACTACAAGAGTTTGGAGAAGTTGGAAGACGATTAAGAGCAACATTGAAACAGAGGTCAAGAGCTTTACATTGAAGAGGATGAGAATGGGATTGAAGACAAGCAGTTTTGAAAAGGCCAGTGGAAGAAGAGAGCAGAGTTTTGGCTACATGAAGTGGTGTGACTTGAGCATGTCCTCTACATCTGGCTAGTGTTAAGGCTTGTTTTACTACACTTGCTGCTTCTTGTGTTAGCCCTGCTTGTTGAAAACTACAACCTCCTGCTCTCATCTTTAATATCTTCTTCTTAATTGAATCATGGGTTGTTTTGGATTTGGAAGGTAGTTATTGAGGGGTGATCATTAGGGAGAAATTGTAAGGTAGTGATGTGCGTGTATATGGTCGGGGTGTGTTTTTGAGGTTTGAAATTGATCATCAATAAGTACTCATGAGGTTGTTTGATATATGTAGCAGACTTAAAGGCAATGATGATTTGCTGGTTTTTGGGGAGAGAGATTTACACAGAGAGAGAGAGAGAGAGAAGGGGGACTGAAATATATGGGTAAAGGTGAGAAGTGCTTTACTTGGAGATGAGGTTAAAATCCGTGAAAAATGGCATGTATAAAAATTATCATTTCTATTTATAAGATTTTATTATAATTTGGTAACTGATGTCATAAGTATTTATACTTTTAAGATAATTTATTATTTTTTCTTAACTATTAGATTAGTGATACATTAATAAAGTCATTATAATAAATTATTACAAACAAATTTTTTTATATAAAATTTGATTTGAAGCATCATAATAACGTTAGTAAATTTTAAAATATATTATTTTTAATATAACTTGTATATATATATATTATGCATGTATGTACGTTACGTATAGCATGCTCATATTATATATGAATAATTTATATAATTGATATGTTATTTTAAAAATAATTTGGTTATATATAACTTGTACATATTATTCAAGGTGGAAATTGTAAAAAAATTAAGATTTCAAAATCTGGTTAATTAAATTTGAAACATATATGAAATGATAAGTTAAAATATTATTTATAAATATGATAATCTAATAAAAATATAATCACTGAAATTGTGATACGTTTGAAATATATATTAGTGCTAAAGATTAGAGGATTTGTAGCAGAAAGTGGTGTGCATGTGGTGACAAGCGGGACTAATTCACCAGTACCAAAGGAAACTCAGCTTTTCTCTCTCTCTGATCTCATCAAAGTTCAAAACAGGTAGGGTTTTTGGAAGTGATCTCATTTTTTATGCAAAAATTCAAATGGAATTTGTACTTAAATATGCAACCTTGAAAAAAAAAATTCAATACTCTGGTGTAGGTGTGTATGCAGTATGCACACACAAGACGGTTTGTGAACTTTGTATATAAGAAAAATGTTTTACATGGAAAAATATATGTTATATACAACATGTTGGTATGTAGTTATGGTTTATTATGATGTTAAAGTTGGAGATACAAATATTCCTACAATCTAATTATTTTTTCCTCTTAAATAATTGTGTTATTTACGTATACAATTGAAACTCGAATATTAATCTTCTGTGTGCCCAGATGGATTTTATTTATTGAGATATAGTTCATTGTCCGTTGGCTACAATCTAGTAATGTTAAATTCTAAGTAATTTATGTATAATATGTGTGTATTAATCTGAGCACATCTGAAGGGTAGTGCTAAATATATGTAGGTATTTCCCTCGTTACATATTTTAAATTTTTAAGATAATTAATGATTCTGTCTAACCATATCCATCAGATTTTTTTTTATTATTATATTGTATTATTTTGCATGTAAGGGCTATCCATAAATCAAATCGAATAAAAAAATTAGACTTAATCGAACGGTTTTATAAATCCAACGATCTGATCCAATTTGTATCAATTAAAACTGTTTTTCAAATGATTCGATCTGATTATATTAATTTTTAAACTGATAAAACTGGACCGAATTGATTTAATAATATATCAAAATTTATATATTATTTTTTGTTAAAAATGTTCAAAAATTGTACTAAAACAAAAAATTGGTCTAATTAAATTAAATTTTTTCTTCTTTCAAAATCAGATCGAATCAGACCGATAAACACCACTAATTCACATATATATAAGTAAAAATTAAAAATAATATATTAAAATTTAAGTAAAGAATCTAATTAGATAAATATAGCATTATTCTCTGTATATTAACTATTTTTTTTTATAATTGTATAGGAAAAAGTACTATGCATTTCAAGTTGGAAAAATCTTGATTAAAACATATATATTGTTTTTTTAATGTGATGGTAAAAAAAATAGAAATTAACAGGTTAGTAGTTGTAGAAATTACACATGGCAATCTTTTGCCTAAGCTGGAGAAGGAAGTCCAATTTGATGAAAAGTATTATAACATTAGTCTTTATATAGTGGCTTTTCTTTTGTAATCTTAATTACTAAGATATATGTCAAGCCATTAATTATTTTTCCTTTTACACATCTTTTTATTTCTTTTTTCCTTTAGGAATAAAGAAAACAAAATTAACTCACAAATATGAAATGGAAGAAGCAAAGAAGATATAAAGCATTACTGATTACAACTATTTTAATACTGCTGTCGCAAAAAATATTGATAACTAATATCAATTAGCAAAGTACACAAAGCATTAAAATAACAAAATAAAAAACATCATAACATCAGATCATTAAGTTGCTTAATTATTAGGTAACTTAAATGTTTCTATATAAATTATTTATTTATATGTTTTTATTTTTAATTCTCTCTAAAAAATGTATTTTTTTATATCGTAAAAAAATATGAATATTTTAAAAAATATATGATTTTCACGTTAATTAAAAAACATGCATTTATTGATGGAGGAAAATTAGTAAAGATAGAAACATTATCTATTAATTGAATTATTTGATGAATTAGACATTATACCTTTCTAAACTAGATAATATAATATTTTATAACTCACTCATCTATTTTTATTTATTTTTGTAAATACCACTACACCAATTCAAAATTTTCCTTTCTGAGTTTGTTTTTTTTATTTACTCCAATAATATTTAATGATATTTAAATTTATAATTTAATTAAAATAAAAAAATTAATTAATTTTATTATCAGATAATCGAGTGAATCACTTTTATTTAATCTAAACTAGTTATATATATGTAACTTCTTTATATTAATACATAACTAAGTTAATATTTATATATTAGATAATAATCATAAATTATGTTATAGTAATTTTATTTTTTAACCCGCAGAAATTGAAGGTAAAAAAGTTATAAAGTTATTGTAATTATTATTAAAAAAATATATTAATTTTATAATTATTGAATTAGCTACTAAAATTCTCATGATTTTCTTAAAATAAATATTTTATTCTTATAATTTATGAGTTAAATACTACTGATATTATTATTATAAAAATAAATATTTTTAATCCTATAATTTATTAAAATAAATATTTTTAATTCATCAAAAATATAAAAAAATTGAGAATATATGTATTTAACTTAGAATAAAATATTTATTTTAAAATATTAAAGAATTTTTGATACCTAATTTAAAAATTAAAATATTTAAATATTTAAATTAAATAATTATAGAAATATTGATGTTTATCATCTAAAATCGATGACCGCAAAAGAGAAAAGAGAGAGTACTACGTGTTTGAAGGGAATTTGGGTACTCTCTACGATTTTATTCCTGGCTCAACGAAAGGAGGGATAAAATGGAATAAAGCGATTTTGGTGATGATGCAGAGCTTAATTGGTTTAAAAATGCATGTGGATTATGTAACAACCCACAAAACATTCCCTTTTGTTAATTAGTGGTAAAATATTATTAGCAAAAAAAAGTAAGTTTAAGATATGATTCATTTATTTAATTTTTTATTTTTAATTCTTATAAAGTGATTGATTCTTCCAGTTATAAAAAAATGTTTAATGTATTTATAAATATACATTAAATATATATATTTATCTCCTTATACAAAACATGTTTTTATCACTTTATATAAAATTAAAAATAAAATTTTATTTATAAAAAAATATTACATATATTTAAATTGATAAAACATTTGTTAATAACAATATATTATTTTTGTAATTTCCATCGCATATTGTTCGAACCTTTTATTTAAACTAAATTTATCATTAAACCATTAGGTGAAACAGAGGCGGGTATACTTAGGATTGAGGTGAGGCAAAATCTATGATAAATAAAATTTTAAAAATATATTATTTATAAATTATAGATAAATTATATATATAAAATAAAATTATATTCAAATTGAATTTTAAATTTTAAATTTTAATATTAAATATCTCACTATAAACTCAACGTGTGGATATATTTTCCTACAAAAATCGATATTAATAATACATATACCATGTTTTTTAATAACTAATGCTATATTCTATGGTACTCTACTATAATATAAATTATAAATCTGTGAAAGAGGTGATCCATAATTTATTATTAACACAAGCTGTTAAGAAATTTCTTATAACTTTCCCTTAGTGATATGTTTCATTTGTCATACAAGCAAATGATCTAAAAATTTAATCTAAATTTTCTGGGCGATCCATTATTTTTTCACAGTATTTCCCAGTCAAAAAGTTTCTTCAATCTTTTGTTGGCCTAAAAAGACATAACAAAGGCACCAAATAATTTGAATAGAAAGCAACCTGCATATATAAGGAGTGGGAACCCAAAAATAAAAATAAAAATAAAATATAAGAAAACAATTTTTCTTTTTGACTCACTTGTTAGGTGCCTTTTATTTTTTACCATCTTAAATTTATACTTAAAATTCAACCGTTTACAAAAATAAAACTTATTTTACTATCATAAAAATAAAAGATGTATTAAAAAATAATCTCTATTATTTAAAATTTTTCTTTGATAGATGACATGATTTATCGTTATTTTCGTGATTATCCATAGTTAAAATTGAGAAAAAAATTCTATATTTTTAAACATACATATAAAACAAAAATACTTTTAAATATGTGTATAAAAATGAATTATTCAACAAGAAAAGCAACTCTTAAGGAAGTAAAGAAGTCATATATAGTTGAGAGTAAGCATGTCTCCCTTCCATTTTTGTATAAAGATTTTTTTTTATTTATAAAAATATATGAGTGTCTCATCTCGAATATATTATTTAAATATTTTTTTTCTTTATTGTACTATGTATTCATTTATATTTCACGTATATTTTTCATCTTTACTCTATTATTATATAATTTTTACTAACTAGAATATAGTAGAATGATAAATATTAACATTTTTTCATAAATTTTAAAAAAATTACATCAAATAACACCTAAAACTTATATATAATAAAAAAATAATATCTAAATAATACTGAATTTTTTTTACCATTAAACGTGTTTAAATGATCGTAAACGTTGTTCAACGTAAAATAATGGATTAGACTTTTTAATAGTAAAAATATATGAAGTAGACATAAATAACATTATTTTTCTAATTACAAATTTTAAATGTGTATTTTTTTTATTTTTCTTAAAATTTACTAGTTTAATTTTCCTAATTTTTTCTTAAAAAACAATACATTTTTATCTTACATATAATTTAAACATTTCATATTATACAACATATAATTTTATAAATATTCATTGTTATGTATATTATATAATCTGGATATTATCTAATTTCTTTCATATATTTGAATTTTTTTTACATATTTATTGTAATTTATATGATTTAATTATGTTATTTAATCTTGTTATAACTTAATTTATTTAATTTTTATTTTAATTAAATAAAAATACATATATAACATATAACACTTGTCTAATATTTAAATATTTTGAAATTTATAATTTTTTAAAATATCAACTATAAAGCTACAAAAGGAGTTTTTGAATTAGAGGAATATGTACAATTACTTGAAATTCACCCTAGCTCTTACTGTCTGCCTCTCATCAATAGCTAAAGGCTCACTCACTTTGGTTAATTAATAAAAGTTAAGTTTAGTAAGTGTAACAAAAGCAAATTCATCTTAAACATAACTGTTACACTTCGTTAAATCAGTGTTTGGTCTTCATGAGATTTGTGTCAAAGTGAAAGTTGGGAAATTTTATTTCTACTCTCACTATCAATACTTTAATTTTTAATACCTTTCATGTAACACATTGTGATGAACATATCTAGTGTTAATTTGTTAAAATTAATTTATTTCCTCTATTGATTAAAGTAAAAAAGCACTCTCTCCTAAAGCAATATTAAAAGTAAAATATGGCATTATCTACTCAAATGACAGCCTTGTTTATATATAAAGATTAAAGGTAATGAGGAATTAATTACGTACTACACTCCTTTTCCCAAAAGTTCTCTTCTTTTTTCCTCTGCTTAGTGCTTACAACCTACTATACAATCTCTTTAATCAAAATTACATATCGTCTTAAGCTTGAAAAGATTTGAATCATGAGGAAAAAGAAACATTGTTAAGATTAACTAATCTCCGGACTAACAGCTAGAATTAACTTAGATATGAAAAATAAAAAAATAAAAAAATTTAATTGCATGACATATCCACCTCATAAATAAAATTTCATAATATAAAAAACATATATTTTTAGAATATTTAAAAATATAACATATATATATATATATTTCAGATAATTTAAAAATAAATTCATATAATTAACTAAGTCATATATGCCACGTTTGTCTTTAACAAACTTTTTCACTCTCATCTCACCATTGAATCAGAAGGTGATAAATAATTCCACACAAGCTCCCTGCCAGAATTTTACAAAATTAAATCAAAATTCTCTACCAAAAAATAAACATAAATTAAAAAGTATTATCAAATTATTTTTTTACCACTTTTTTCCTTAAAATCAATAAAAAAATTATTATTAAGATTTAAAGTTATTAGTTATTATTTTTACAAAAAGAATATACAAAACCAATTATTTAACAATAAATAAAAAATTATGAAATTATAGTTGTTAGCCAAAGCTATTTATTACAAACCCACGCATATATGCATTAATGCGTTTGAACCCACGTTACCCTATTATATGCCATTGCAGCAACATATATAGCCTAATCTATTTTGATTAGTAGTAGGCAGAAGCAAAGTTATACTGTAGTCTTGACTTATAACACTCCCCATCAGTTTTGCAATATTTTCTTCCTGCAGGGCTGTATTAGCCCACGCTCTACAAACCGCAACATAATATCATCTGCTTCCTTTAAATTTCCTTCTAAAATCAACTTTTTATTCACTTTCTCACATAATTTCAAATCGGGAATCAAATTTCGTTGGAACATTCTACGGACTACCCTATAAGCTGGGATTGGACACCCTTTGCTTAAATAACTATCCATCAGAATGTGGCATGTATTAGCATCAATTCTTGAGGCTGTTCTTAACACCAGGCTCAACAGTTCATCAGCCTTTTGAAGGTTTCCAAAACTACAGAGTTTCTCAATAATCTGATTATAAACAGTTCTGCACTTTTGCTTTGAAAGCATTTTTTCCAATAGTTTAAATAAATCTTCCACCCTATCCTTTTGACAATACCAATGGATGACTGCTCTGTATGTTATAGGAGTGGGATCCAAACCCTTCTGTAGCATCTGCATCGTAAGTTTTGTCGCCTCTTCTATTTTACCGTTCCTTGCTAAGGCATTGATGACTGTTGTGTACGTGAATACATCAGGACGTTTGTTGCTAAGGTACATGTCGTCGAGCAATGACAGAGCAGCTTCCATGTCATTCTTTTGACAGTAACCATGAATAACTGTAGTAAAGTGTACAACATTAACAGCACATCCTTTGTTTAGACACCACTCCATTAACTTTTTAGCCTCATCTGTTTTACCCTCTTGGCAAATAGATTGAATTAGTAAGTTTATTTCGACTGGGCCTGGAAAAAATCCCTTTTTAACCATCTCTTTAAGCATATCACATGCTTCCACAAATTTGCCTTCCCGGCGCAATCCATGCATCACAGAACTGTAAGTTATGGCATTTGGAGTCCACCACTCTTCCTCACTCTTATTCAACATCTCTTTTGCCTGCAATGAGTTTCCACTCTTACAAAGCCCAGTTAACAAAGCAGTATATGATACAGTATTTGGCTTACAGCCATGTTTGTACATATGTTGAAGCATGTTCTTGGCTTGATCCACTTGACCAATCCGACAAAGTCCATTAAGAACTGTTGTGTATGTCACAACATCTGGGGCACAATCCTTTGAAAACATCTCATTGACGATTTTCATTGCCATAACTATGTTACCCTCTTTGCAGAATGAATGAACTATTGCACTATACCCAACTTTATCAAATCGAAATCCCTTCTCTTCAGTTTCCCTCAAAGATGCAAGAGCATCATTTCCAAGTCCATTCTTGCAAAGCATATGAATAAGATTATTATATGTAACATGGTCGGGAAAAAGTCCATTATCCTTCATCTTCACCATTAACTCCATGATTTCTTTGGTCCGCTTATCCTTACAAAGAAAACCCATTACAGTATAGTAACTAATTTTATCTGGGGAGCAACCTTTATGTGGCATTTCAACAATGAGTTCCATGGCATCGTCAATGCGATGTACATCACAATACCCTTTTATGAGAATGTTATAAGTAACAACATTTGGTCTTATGCCAATAAGTTGCATCCGTGCTACATACCTTAATGCCTTTTCCAGTTTGTTCGCAGTCACTAAAACATGGACTGCAGTATTACATACAGATAGATTAGGTTGCACCCCTACTTTGTGCATCAAAGTCAAGACCTGCATTGCATTCCTTAACTTGCCCGCTCGACTGTATGACACCATCAGTTGACCAAAATTTTCAGGGTAAATTTCTATCCCTCTACGGGCCATAAGCCTGAGAACCCTTTTAGCACCCTTACACAATTTAGTCTTACTGAGGATCTCAACCATCACATGGTACACAATAGGTTCATGACAGTACCGCCACTGCCGATCAGCCCAGTAGAAGAACTTTAAAGCAACCCGTTCATCAGCTTGAGACCTCAAAACAGCACAAACTTGCTTAGGCTTGAGGCCCCTTAACAAGTGTCTAAGCTCCCCTTCAAGCTTTGAGTTCCAAGCAGATCTAAGTTCAAGCAACTTACAAGTCTCTCTCACCAAAGGGTGCCTATATTCCTCTTCAATCCCCTCAAATTGAAAAATATTATCCTTCTGTTCATCATTTTGACTATTCGAGTTCAACACCGGGAAGTCATCATCACCATTAATATCAACTTTTTGTTCATCACTGCTATTATCAGATACCTCAACCTCAAGTAAATTGGACCCATGAAAATCTTGAAAAACATCCTTACTACACCCAAACAAACTCGAATCCTCATAATTTTCAGGACCCATTTTCTTGGATTTACCATACTCATCATTTTCATTACCAAACTCACTACTTTGAACAGAATTATCTCTATTTTCAGAGCCAATGTAATAACTATTGCCATTCCTTGAACAAAATGATGAGAATGCGGCACTAAGTCTGATGGCTAATGGACACTCAATAACAGCGAAATGTGGTTTCAGATGCACAAATTTTCCTAAAAGACGCAATTTTGATGCCTCAAACGCGTGAAAAAAACTAAAATATATCATTCTCCTAATGGGGCTGTGTGATGTCCCTCCAATTCTAATATAAAGCAAAGAAACAGACATATAGAACCTTTCAGTTTCAGAGGGCAACAAACTTAAATGAAAGTTCGAAACTTCTCAGATTCTCAAACATAATAAATCAAGGTAGTCAGGGGGGGCTCAAGAATTTGTGAGGCCCTTGAAATGTATTGAAAAATTGAGAATAACACATTAGAATGATTGAAAAGGTCATAAATCATCATATCAAATCACTAAACTAGCTATATCACAGTACCATATATACAGGGTCAGTAATTCTAAGCATAAAGAATAAAACTGAAACCAATAGATCAAGATAAGGCAGAGAGATTACAAATAGAGGAAAACTGAAACCCAACCAAACAGAATACTTCACGGGAATGGCCGGCGGCAATAGAATTGGAGGATACTTAACGGCCAGCGTTGGTGTGGAAAAGGTAGAGATCGAAATTAGGGTAGGTGGAGGGAATCGAATACATACACTTGGCTTTTCCGGTTTTGTTTTTCATGTTTAACCACACACCTTTTATTTATTTTTATTTTTTTCAGTTTTCCCCAAAAAAAATCTCTTTTTTTCTACTTTTGCCCAAAAAAAAAATAGAATTTTATTACTTTTTTTTCCAAATTTTTATTTTACTAGATTATTATTTTATATTATGTTATTTTTCTATTTATTATAACTTTTATATATATATATATATATATATTAATATTTATTTATTTTTTTATTTTTATAAATCAATAATAATTTGTAAGGTTTTTCAATAAATATGAGTATATAATTATTCTTATCGATTATTTAAAAAAATTATTTTAATAATATTAAACGTGTATTTTTTTAAATCATATTATTTTAAATATATTGTTAGTTATCATATAAAAAAATAAAAAGTTAATGATTTTAGTTTTTTTTTTAACTAATTTAATCTTTTATGTATATTATATGTAAGCAATTTTTTTGAGAATATATATTTTTATAATTATAGACATCATGGTTATTGCAATTAAAAATTCCAGCATCATATAATACATTTTTCCATTAAATGTTACACATTTTGCTAGTGTTTATTATTGCAATCGGATGGCCCAATTATTTTTTTCAAAATTTGCATCATTAAATTATGATTATTTTACAATATCCAATCATGATTAAATAGTAATATTTCATTTTATAATCGATTTTAAATTTTCTTAAATTTTTATTATTTTTCTATTTTAGGTTCAAACCGAAGTGATTCCACATTATTCATTTTATAAGAGTTAGAGAACATTTACTCTTTATTTAGCAGCTTCTATTTCAATTCACAATGTGAATTTGGAAGAAAATATTTGATTCTTTAAATGGGGGAATTTTCAAAATATCTCTGTATATCGAATTAAGCATTAATTTGAAATTTTAATGATATTGAGATTATTTTTAATAATTACATTAATCCTATATTACTCATATATTAATTGAGGTTATAATCTCAAATTTTCTACCTACTAAATAGTCTTTATTCCTTGAGCTAGAGCTCATTGACATCACCTTAGAATTGAGGTCGTAAGTTCTAGTAAAGGGTACGTTATCCAATTTTAGAGAACAACTTAATTAAATTAGTACAGTTAGAAGATCATTTTTTTATTTGGAATAAGATATTTTGTTTGTTATTTTTTTATTCATTAAATCTAAGTAATATATTATTAATTTAATAATTAAATATTAAATTTTATTAATAGTTTTAAATTTACCAAATGTACGGGATACATAAATAAACATTAAATTTAAAAACAAGTATGAACAAACATTTATCTTTATCCTTTTGCTTTAATTTCTTCTCCTTATTGTTATTATTGTTGAGTTACAGTCAAGCCTCTAAGTAAAACCACATTTGCACATGACAACTATCTTGCAATTTTAACATCAACTAATGCTTTGTGATACAAATTTACTCGGTTATTTCGTTCCTATTAATGAATTGGAGAATTTTTATAAGGAGATTAGGTTATAAACTACCATGTGTTTGTATTTCGTTCCTATTAATGAATTGGAGAATTTTTATAAGGAGATTAGGTTATAAACTACATATATATCTTTGGTAATTCTCTTATTTATTTTTTTCTTTTTTTAAAAATAAATATATTTTTTATTTATACACAAATAAATATCAAAATATCTTTAAAATAAATACATTTTTTATTTATATACACAAATAAATATCAAATATCTTTAAAATAAATATATTTTTTATAATCATAAATAAAAAACGATAATAACTAATTAACAATACATTAGTTATTCTTTTGTTCCACAATTCCACTACATTTTCTAACAAACAAATAAATATCAAATATCTTTAAAATAAATACATTTTTTATTTATATATACAATTATATATCTAAATTTCCTTAAAATAAATACACTTTTATAAACAAATATTTTATTAGTTTTATTGTATATCATTTTGATTATTTTTTACTCTTTTAGTTTTTATCTTCTTTATCTTTATCTTTATATATAAAAAGTCTCTCAAGTTTAATTTGTTTTCCATGTTTTTTTTCTTCTCTTTTTTTATGCTTCTTTTTTTAAATAAATATATTTTTTATTTATACACATAAATAAATACAAAAATGTCCTTATAACAAAAATACATTTTATAAATATTAAAATGTCCTTATAACAAAAACAAATTTTATTTTTATTTGTATACACAAATGAATATAAAGATCTTAATAAACTTTTTATTTATATACACGAATAAATATTAAAATGTATTTATAATCAAAACATTTTTTTTATAATTATAAATAAAAGACAAAAATAATCAATTATCAATACATTTGTTATTTTTTCACTCCAATGTTTCACTATTTTTTTACACATAAATAATTACTAAAATATTTATAAAATAAATACATTATTTATTTATAACACAAGGAAGTACCAAAGTGTGCCATTTTGATTATTTTTTACTCTTTAAATTTTTATCTATTTTTCATACACAAATAAATATCAAAATACATTTATTGCTTAATATTTTTATTAAAAATGTATTTATATCTCATTCATTGTTTGTTTTTTTGTTAAAGTGATGTTTGGTTGATAGAAATGGAACGAAATTAAAACTAATTCCTTAAAAAATTATGTTTAGTTGTGTTATAAATTGAGAATGAAACAGAATCAATTCATAAAATAAAATGAATCATGATTCCATCTACCCTTTTAAATGATTTCATCTTCTCTATAGTAATCATGATTCTATTATAATATTAAATTTTAATTCTAATTTTACTCCAATCTGAAATATAACCCTAAAACTTATTTAGAAAAATAATAATCTTATCCCTAAACCCTATACTCTAAAATCCTAAACCTTAAAACCTATTTAAAAATAATAATTTTATCCCTATATCTTAATATTAAATCCTAATACCCAAACCTAAAACCTAAACCATTAACCTTATACCATATATCCTATACCCTATATCCTAAATTATAAACCTCAAAACCTTAAACCATATTTAGAAAAATAATAGTTTTAATAATATATTTTATTTTTAAGTAATAATTATTTAGAAAAATAATGATTTCAATAATGTATTTTATCTAACGAAAAAATAACAATTAAATTATATAATTTAAATTTTACTAAATATAGAGGCATTAAGGTAATATATAATTTTTTTCATTCTATTTAATCTGTAAACCAAAAAATGTAATACTGATTTCTTTTTTTATTCCAGTGATCAAATCAAAAAATATAATAATAATAATGTTTTCTTTCTATTCTATTCCATTACATTCACATTCTTATCCACATTCTAATGCAATTTTGTGAACCAAATATCACATTTTTTTTGTTCAAATGCCCCTATGTATTTATCAAATTTGAAAATTCGTGTTAAATATATTTTTCAAATAAAAAATTACACAACAATATCAATTATTTATTTTTTAATAATTAATACAGTTCAATTGTTATCAAATTTTAATTTTATGATTTTTTAAAAATAATATTAGTATTTTGAATCAAATATTAACACAAAATAAATTTATTAAAAATTTTAATAAATTATTTATAAATTATACTTTAATTTAAATAAGTTTTTTTATTAACGTAATTATATTTTATGTAATGATCTTTGCATAGCAGGAATTCAAAAGTAATATATATAAAAAAAAAAGGTTGTAACGAGTATGTCCTGTAATTGCTTGTGCCAGCCCTACATATAGACCGAAAATACCAACCCATAAATTATTACTAATAACCATTCAGCAAGCAAACCTTTAATCTTCCCCGTTTCTAGAGTGAGAGACTTCCCCCAACCTCTTACTCTTTCTGGTTCTAAACTTCAAATTGATCCTTATCTTCTAAAAATAAGACTCCAACCTATCATTTTCTCCTTCAGTGTGCGGCCATTATAATCATTTATATATGCATCTCACTATCCACTCAAGCGTGTAACCATTTATCTTCTATTAGCCGCCATTTCCTATAATCCAGAATTGGTTTTATAAGCTTTACACAACCCCAATCCTCTTTGGTTCCAGTTTTTATGATCAATCAATGGTAAGAAGCCCATTTATTGCATGCAAGCGTTGATAAGTAACGATGTTTTTGCATTTATGAAGACACTGGTATAGAGAAAAGCATTCCTTCATGTGTGACTGCATGACAAGGTATTGAGTATAATGTTCATTCTCTTATGTCGGAAAACCAAACGTTCAAATATTTCTTTTAGTCTGGTTTCTTCTTTATTTAAACCGAGCCTTTTTTTTTCCTTTTATATATTCTCGTTCTTTCTTCTTCATCTTCGTAGCTTCCTTATACTCAGTTTCTTCACTAGTTTTTGCCTTTACAGACAAGATCTAGTAACCTGAACTTTCTTCTTCTTTTACTCTCTGTTATCAAGTTTTATTTTCTTCCTTACTTTGGTTTTACTTCTTTTATTCTTCTCCGTCTTAAAATTTTTTATTACCCTATTTGCTTACTTCTTTCGTCCATCTTTCATTTCCTTTTTGGTGATATGGCTTGTTTTTCCTTTTCTCATTTTTCTTTTAATGTTTTCGCTACCTGCTGGGAACATTATACCCCTTGCATGCATTATTAAAACCCTAGAACTTTTTATGATGAGGGTCATGATGGAAAAACAATAAACCTTTGGTGCTAACAAGTTGCATGCAACATCTTCTCTGTCTATAATTTCAAGACAAGAATTTGAAGTTGAGCTATCAACCAACAAATCAATCCTTAATGCATGCGCTGAGAAATCATTGATTGGTAAAATTTGGAACTCCACTCCTATAAGCCATGCTCATGTGTATAACTCATATAAAACATCTTGGAGCCCTTTAGGAAAACTTGTTGTCTCTGAATATGAAAATGCTTTAAACATTTTCATGTTCTCTTTCCAAGTGGTAGAGGGTAAAAAAGTTTGAGAAAAAAGAATTTGGATTCCGGATGGCTCTTTAATGATACTCAATCACTACCATCCAGATTACAAAATCTTTGACTACTCATTTGATATTATTCTTTTATGGATTCCAATTCACGGCATCCCTAGGAACTTAATATTTGCCAATAATGTCATTAAAGTAGCCAACAGCATAGGGGAAAGTTTTGAAAATGGTTTGAATGCCTGAAAATGAACTCATAAATCGGAGGTTTGCTAGGATACGTGTTGAAATCGAGGTATTTAAACCCCTACCACCTGGAAAACTAATTAAGCAAAGCACACCTGACGACTTCCCTACATGGATCCAACTTGGGTACGAAAGAATTTCTGAATTCTTTCATATATGTGGACTAATCACTCATGTTACTGCACAATGCCTTTCGAGATGCAGCTTTTATAGAGTTTGATGATGGCAGTCATTTTCATCCGTATGAAAACTGGCTCAAGGCTAGTTTCAGGTTAGTAGCACCTGCGGCTAATTACCTAGCCAATCAGTATAGAAAAGAATCTAGAAGTTTCTTATTGACATTGCGTATTGAGGCTCATTCAGCAAATAACCAATGCTTGAATCAACTACATAAACTGTATTTAGACAGTGGTACTTCTGAGAGAGAATCAGACAATCAGATGAAGCCACCAACAACATCATTCAACCTGAAGCAAGGGGTAAAATTGACACTCAAATGCCTCTCATCACAACGAGTTCAAATGTGTCAAATCTGAATGACCCTGAAATACAGGCTATGGTTGATATTTGATAACTCTCAAATAAACAAAGGTAAAACTGTTATCCTAGATTTATCAAACACTTCTGCTTTACCAGTGTCTCAGATATCCCAGATTTCAAAAACTTTTGATGAAGATAATATGGCACTTATATCAAATCAACATTGATCATTTTTGGAGTTATTCAATTCCATGTAAGGAAATGTGCAAGATTTCAATTGGGAGTTGCTAAAGTTAAAATCTCCTAATCATAGCAGAATTTAGAGGAGATGGGGGAAGAGGAGAATAACAAAGGAAGAGAGGTAATTGTTATATATTTCTTGTTATCTCTTCTTCAAATACTATGGCTATATATAACCTTACATGTAACTAATTTCTCACATTTTTTAACAGAATTACCGTGCCTCTGCACGGCCTGATTGGTGGTCCCTCTTTTGGTGTCTCATGCCCATGTGATGCGCCAAGCAGCTCAAGCCAATTAGGCTCGTATCATTCCATCCCCTTTTTAGAGTCCTTATCCTCAAGAATGAAGATGGGACATGACAAAAAATAAGTACCCCTCTTATGAATGCCTCCCTTTTTGGTTGATCTAGTTGAGAGACAATTTGAATGAAGAATCTGCCTTTCGCACCAAAAACAGTGACAATACGTATTTTGTGATCGCCTCTGATGTCAAAGATTTTTCTTTTGAGTACGCATTGTGATAGTATTTTCCAATCCCTTTGAGTTCACTAACAGGGACAATTGCAACGACCCTATTAGCTGGTTGAGTTTTTCCACCGCTGATCTTCTTCAAATAGAATATATACTTTTGAAAATGGCTGGGAATATTTTCTTTGGTTAGTCTTTATATGTCCATCCGATCAAGAACCTTCATAAGAACAGCCCTCCCAAGGCCCAAATGACTTATAGCTGCAGCAAATCCCTCCAATTATTTCCAGCATTTTCTTGCCAAGTTGAATGGGATTATCAACAAGACATTCCTCTGTTGGGGCTTGGAAGCACATGAGTGGGGTTGAGGAAATAACCAATGTCATACTGTTGATAATTAGGCGTGCCTGTGTCATGGGATATTGTAAACTGGCCTCAGAATAATTGTCATAATCAAACTACTTTAGAATTTTCCCATTACATTGTTTCATTGTTTTAGCTTCTGCGTGAATCCCATAAGGTTTAACTGCAGCTTGGTTGACAATCTGTGTAGTCCATTTGTTTAGTTCTGATTTATGTTCTTGAATTCTCTCAACCTCTGATTTTGGAAATCTTACTAAGCTGAGGAGCTCTAGAGTGACTTTCTCAACTATATGTCTAGGCACCTCTTCAATTGAGGTAGAATGGCCTGTCAGGGCTGATACAACATCAATGGCAAAGCTGAAACAAGGTCGAAGGAGTTGAAACATTAGGTTGGAGTGTTCTTCTTCTAGAGAATCTTCAGTACTCATAAGAACCTCTTCCAGGTGCTTTTCACCCCATGAATTCGCCTTGGTACTCATAAAAAAGTAAGATTGTTTGATAGCAATATTAGGTTCTACCTTCTCAGACAACTTGGAAGGAAACCCTTGTAAGGTAGTTTTCTATTCCTTTAACCGACATAAAATTATCATCCATGGGTTACAAGAAACGTACTCATTCTCCACTATTTCTTCAAACACCTTGCGCAGGTAAGTTGTACCACCCTATTTCTTATACCATTTCTTCAAGTTACTGGTCTCAAGAACAAAATATGACTCATACTTAACTTTTATATTACTGGTATGAATTCGAATTTATAACCTCTCATTTTGAAGACCCATTGATGTTTTCTAAGTAGCTGGGAAAACCCATTTTTATGACTGAATAGATGACTGGTACATTAGGAACTAAGAAGGAGTTTTTGTTAAATGGTAGTCATCATGTTCCTCATTCTCTTGAAGCCCGACGTGGTCTCCATTTTCTTCTTCGTTTTCTTCAAGTTCAGATTGGGTTGGGTTGGGTAAACCCAATGCGTGGTTGTTGATTATAGGGATTACACGGCCAGAAAATGGCCCAATTTTGAGCCTAATTTCAAGCCCAAGCAAGGGAAGCTCGCGAGACTTCACTTTGGTGTCTGTATAAGCCGTCTTCTCATCCTTAGGTACCCCAGGGGATTGGTTCTTACATAATTGGGGATTTATTGAGTCTAACCTCACGTATCCCATTGTCGTCGAGTAAGTCTTTGAGGCAAAGGAACTAGTGGGTTGAGCTTCCCATTTCTCGACAATCTACTCCTCTGATTGCCAAGAGAGGTTGCCGGTGGTGAGCTGCGAGCGGTGCGCAGAGCTATCGCCTTAGCTTGCAATGCATGTAAGATGGCGTTGAATCTCTCTAAATCAAACCCAGATGGCACGAAGGAATCAAATTCCTCATCAAAGGTCTCTGTGCTGGATCGGTTATGGTCGTCCATTGCTGGAACTGGTTTTGATACCATTGATACGAGCAGAATTTAGAGGGGGTTGGGGAAGAGGAGAATAACAGAAAAAGAGAGGTAATTGTTATATATTTCTTGTTAACTCTTCTTCAAATACTATGGCTATATATAGCCTTATATGTAACTAATTTCTGACATTTCTTAACAGAATCACCGTGCCTCTGCACGGCCTAGTTAGTGGTCCCTCTTTTGGTGTTGTCTGCGCTTGTTGGCTGGCCACATGTGTCGTATGTGAATTGTGTCGTTTGTGGTCCCCTCTCTTGACGTCTCACGCCCATGTGCTGCGCCAAGCAACTCGAGCCAATTAGGCTCGTATCACATACCTCTCAAACATCTCAGCAGATTTCTACTGGTTTGAACTTACCTTGTTCCACTCTTCACGGTACTAATAATCTTTCTTCCCACACCTCCCAAACAATTGCAACCACCTCCACCAACCAAAACTTATTTCTCTTCCGAGTTGGACAATATAGTCTTCCAACCTGTACAAATAGATGTTTAGTTTAATATAATTGAAAAAAATCAAAATCTGTTAGCAGTGGAATTTTGTAACCTTCAAGGCAGCCTAACAGTTGGCTTTGTTATTTTGTGTATGCTCCACCATATTTTAATGAAAAGAACAACTTCTGGGCGTATTTTTCTGGACTGCTGGAACTGTATGATAGTGAATAGGTGGCTTTGGAGGACTTTAATGAAATCATATCTGTTGATGAAAAATAAGGGGTCATCCTTTTAATCCCCTAAAAAGCTTTTTGAAAGGCTTTTTGGACACTCATGGTGGGGTGGATTTGGGTGCATCTGGCCCTCGTTTCACTTGGAAAAACTGTCAAAAAATCTACCAGAATTCGTAAAAGACTTGATAGAGTGAATGCTAGTCCTGACTGGCTGATCCGTCAGCCAAATGCAAATGTTTTAAATAAGCCTTTTACAGTTTCGTATCATAGTGCTTTAGTGTTTGATTCCCTTATCACTAACAGCTTCCTTTCTAGACCCTTTCAGTTCTTGGAATCCTGGTGAAGAGACCCCATGAGCAAGATGACGACAGAACAAGCTTGGAGTACAATAGTTCAAGGTAACGCTGCCATTACTACTTGTAAGAAGCTGTCAACTACAGCAAGCAGGTTAAAAGTTTGGAATAGGAGCATTTTGGATTTAGTCATGAAAAAATAAAAACACTTGGATACCAGTTTGCTACATTGAAATCTGGACCTTTCTTTGAGTATATTGAGAATAAATCTAAACAAGTTCAAGCTCAATTGGATGAATAAATTGTGAGACACTGATTTGAAGGAAAAAGTCTAGACAAACTTGGATTAAACAAGGTAAAATACAAGGTATTTTCACTTGAGTACTCTGTTTCAAAGAAGGAAAAATATTATCACGTTATTGTTAAATGAAAATGGCGTTTGGTTACACGAAAGAAATGACATTGGAAAACATATTGTTCATTACTTTTCAAATATTTTTCTCCACATGATTTTCATGTTTTGGAGGACTTGTTTTCACAATTCATTACTAATCAAGAAAATTTTGTCACCTGTCTTTTACAAAAAGCATTGGGATATTATAAGTTCAGATATTATCCATTTTGTACAAGAATTTTTTAAAATAGGAGTAATGGATCTAGAAATAAATTCCACTTTGATTATCTTGTTACATAAAAAAATTTGCCTACTTTTATTAGACATTATAGACCTATAAACTTGTGTAATGTTTCTTACAAGATCATTATCAAGATTATGTGGATAGATTGTGACCTTTATTGGATAAATTTATCTCATCTTATCAGTCTATTTTTATTTTTAACAGATAAATGGCTAAAAACAATATTATTGTCTTAAAATTCCTACACACAATGAAAAGAAAAAAGGAGTAGATTACTTTATAGCTATTAAGATTGATATGAATAAAAGTAATGACAAAATAGAATGAGAATTGATTCTCCAAGTAATCGAAAGATTTAGTTTCTTTACTTAATTTTGTCTTTTAATTAATCAATGCTTATCAACAATGAACTACTCAATTTTGTTGAGTGGATTAAAATTTGGATGTATTCAACCTTTTATAAGCTTACATTAGGGAGATCCTATTTCACTATACTTGTTTATAATTAAAGCTAAATTGTTATCCTAGATGATTGCTAAGGCATAAACACAACAACTAATACATGACATTAAAATTTTAAGATATTTTTTAACAATTAGTTACTTTTTTATGGAGATGATTTTTATTTTTATGTCGTGCAAATCCACAAAAAACTAGTAAGTTAATGCAAATCATACAATATTATAGTGTTATGTCTAGACAAGACTCAAATTTCAACAAATTTAGACTATTATTCTAACATAAATACAACAACTAATACATGGTATTAAAATTTAGACTATTTTTTAACCATCAGTTATTTTTTATGGAGATGATTTTTATTTTTATGTCGTGCAAATCCATAAAAACTAGTAAGTTAATGCAAATCATACAATGTTATGGTGTCATATCTAGACAAGACTCAAATTTCAACAAATCTAGACTATTTTTCTCTAAAAATTTGTTGAGTTTTTTCTCTTATTTGAAAAAGTTCAAAAAGGCCCATGTGACTTAATAGTCCATGGAAAAATAAGAGACAAAATTATCATTTGATTGATTCATTAATAAACTCATTTAGGGTTTATTGAGAGTGAATTCAACAAGAGAAATCAGAGTTGTAGCAACAAAAATGAAAGCAGAAAAACAAGCAAAAATATTTTGGGTTAGATTGCTAAATAGAAAATCTTGCCATAAAAATATCATGGAGGAACTTACATTTGGAAAGGAATTTTTTCCACTATTCCACTTCTAACGAAAGGTTATTGCCATCAAATTGAGAATGGACAAACAATAAGGATATGAAAAGACCCTTAGATTCCTTGCTTAAGAAACTTTAGACTAATACGAAGGACAAATCATGATAACCAAGTTTCTCATTGTTGATTTACTTGATCCTTTGTTCGGTTGGAATTAAAATATTTTGAATGATTTATTTGATACTCATTCAAAAATAGTTATGAGTATACTTAGAAGTCTTAATTCATATTTGATTGACAAAATAATTTGGATCTTGATAAGTAGAGTAATTTTACAGTTAAGTCAACTTACCATTCTTTGGTAACTTAAAACTTTAATTTAGAAGAGGATTATATTTGAAAATTGTTATGAAAAGCTAAAATTTATAAATGGCATAAAATCTTTGTTTGGAAAGTTATTACGAATGCTTTTCCCATTAGAGTGAAACTTAAAAGAAAGATTTATGACTTTTTTGAATGATATGTGCCCTTTATGCAACTTAGATAAAGAAACAACGATTAAAATTTAGAAAACATAATTCTAAATTTACTAATATTATATCCAAATAAGTAAACAAACTACTTGTATTATACCCATTATAATACCTTTCAAAGATAACTCACAAATTGAAGAGAAATAGAAACACTCAAAGAAAAAGCTCTCAACTCACACTCAAACTAAGAATACAAAGACTTAGTTGTTTTTGATAGAATGATTAAACCAAATGCAAGATAGGCTATTTATAGTTCCCACCATGCAATCTACACCACACAAATATAAAACTAAGAAATAATTATAGTCACACAAATATTATCTACACACTTCTCTTTTTTACAATCTTCAACCACCCTATTTATTCATCATTCAACCACCTTATTTATTCATCCTTTAACCACCTTATTTATTCATCCTTCAACCACTCCATTTATTTCTCTACATCCTTCAACCACTCTATTTATTTTCCTACCACTTTATTATTATGTTGGTGTTGATTTTCAACACTCCCCCCTCAACAACAACTCTCACTATTTTTACTGTGTTAAGTTGACGGTGAAACATTTCAAACTTACCAATGCTTAAGCTTTTTGTGAACAAGTTCGCAACTTGATCATATGTCATGATTTTCCTCATCTCAATTTCTTCTTGCAGAACCTTTTCTCTGATAAAGTGATAGTGCACTTCAACATGCTTAGTTCTTGCATGAAAGATCAGATTCTTTGCCAAAAAAATTACTGATTAATTGTCACAGTACAACGGTACTGTATAATCTACTGGTTGATGTAGATTATTCATTAGTTGTATCAACCATGTACACTCTTAAGCTACCATTGTTGCTGCTCGATACTCGGCTTCAATGGTTAATAATGATATTGTTTATTGTCTCTTGCTACACCAAGAAATTGTTCCGAAACCCAACTTAAACACATACCTAGTTGTTGATCTCCTGGTGTCATGATCTCTTGCATAGTCCACATCGTAGTAACCAACTAACTTGCAGTCTCTACCTTTCTTGTACAAAAGACCATAGTCAATTATACTCTTCCCATATCTCAGTATTCGTCGAACTGCATCCAAATAAGGCTTCTTTGGATTTTACATGTACCGATTCATCACACTAACTGCATAAGAAATGTCAGGTCGAGTTAAGGTTAAGTAGATCAGACTTCTTATCAATTGTTGATACATCGTTGCATCTTCCAAATCTTTTCCTTCACATGTACACATTTTGGAATTTGGTTCCATCGGTGTCAAAATCAGCTTGCATTCGAGCATTTTGAACCTCTTCAACAAATCTTTGGAATATTTTTGTTGAAAAAGAAATATTCCTTCTTGTGTGTGATCAACCTCTAAACCAAGGAAGTGCTTGAGTTGGCCAAGTTCCTTCATCTAGAAACAGACTGACAAATTCTCCTTGGTCCAAAGAATTTCTACCTCATCATCACCGGTTATGATTAAGTCATCCACATACACTAGCACAATAGCTAGCTTCATTGGCTTTGACAAACAAGTTAGAATCTGTAAGTGTCACTAAATAATCACTTTGTGTTAGAAATTCAGCAATATTACTTTACCACGCCCTGGGTGCTTGTTTCAATCCGTAAAGTACTTTTCACAACTTACACACATATTCAGGATGATCTTGGCTCTGAAAACCCATTATTTGGATCATGTAGATCTCCCGATCCAACTCTCCATGAAGAAAAGCATTCTTCACATTCATCTGTCACAACTTCTAATCTTTGTTAGCTGTAAGTGCAAGTAGGACTCGAACAGTTGTAAGTTTTGCCACTGGACTAAACATTTCATCATAGTCTAGTCCATACTGTTGAGAGAAATCATGAGCTACCAATCATGCCTTATGCCTCTCGATTAATCCATTTGGATGGCATTTTATCTTGTAAACTCACTTACAAGATATGAGTTTCACATCTCTTGGCTTTGGCACGAGATCCCAAGTTTGATTTTGCTGAAGTGTATCAATCTCTTCTTTTATAGTTGTCATCCACTGAAAACTCTGTGATGCTTCTTCGAACGTCTCAAGCTCTATTACTTCTTCAATTATGGTTGCATTGGCGTATTTAGGATTTGTCTTTCGTTTTCTTGTTGACCTATGGATTTGAGATTATGGAGTTGATTCTTCCATTTTATTAGGCCTACCTTCTTCATTTAGTTGTTGATATATGCCAATTTGCCAAGGATTCTGAGTTACTCTTTGTTCGGCACCATCATCATCTAGATCTTTGGATTCACCTAAACTTGGTTGGAATTGAATAGTATACTCTCCCATCTTTTGTTGCAGCTTGTCACCAAATTCTCTTGAGTCTGGCAACACCTTCTTCTCTAAAAACCACCAAAAAGATGCTTCATCGAATACCACATCTCATGAAGTGTAGCATCTTCCACTCGTTAGATCACAATATTTCCACCCTTTTCTCTGGCTGTCATATCCCACAAAGATACATCTAACAACTTTCTTGTCAAATTTGCTCCATAAATGATCAAGAATAAATACATAACATACACAACTAAATACTTGAAAGTAGCTAACTGCAGGTTTCATATTCCATAGTTTCTCAAAAGGGTGAAACAAATTCTAACCTTGGTTGAGGAATTCTGTTGATTATAAAGGCTGTAATCCTCATTGCTTCAACCCAAAATTCTTTTCATGTAACATATTCCAACAAATTTCTGTAAGATGCCAGTTCTTTCTCTCTACTACACCATTTTGTTGTGGCATTTTATCATAAGTGTACTGATGACGTATTTGACATTCCCTTAGGTATTGATAAAACATGCTTGAGCTATATTCTATGTCGTTGTCTGTGCGCAAGCAACAAATCTTCTTTCCAACTTCTCCTTCAATTGACTCTCTAAACTCTTAAACTTTAAGAATACGTCAGATTTTTCTTTCATAAAGAAAACCCACATATACTTTGAGAAGTCATCAATGAATGTCACCATGTATCGCATACCGCCAATTGATGGTTTCTTAACAGGATCGAATACATCTGAGTGAACTAACTCCAATGGTTCTTTTGCTTTAAACTTTGATTCCTCATATGGAAATTGGTGAGCTTTACCATATTGGCATCCCACACAGACCGTGTTTGTTCTCACATCTAGTTGAGAAAGCCCTTTAAGCATCGACTTCTTCACCATCACACTTAGCTTGGAATAGCTAACGTGACCTAACCACATATGCCATAGATCTGCTATCTCATTTCTTCTTATCTTGTCTACATATGCAGATTTTGCTAGCATCACGTAGACTAATTCCAATCGTTGCCCCTCCATTGTCGATGTTTCTGAGATTTTGAGATCACGATACACCTTCACGTCTCGGGGATCGAACAAGACATAGTGGCATGATGATGTTAATTGAGCCATAAATAGCAATTTTTTCTTCATTCTTAGGACATGATAAACATCTTGAAGTGGTACTTGGTTAGTACTATATTGAGGCGTAACTATCATCTTATCGATGTGGGTCGGTAACCTTGAGTTGTCAACTATCACCACTACACGACCTCTCTTATACTTAGACATGTTTTCCAACTTTTGTTTATCACCTATCATATGATTTGAGCAGCCCGAATCTACGATCCAGTCATTCTTCTAGTCAATTTGTTTTGATGTTGTCACCGTAAGAGCTAATTCTTCTTCTTCTGTAACGAATAATGCTTCGGCATCTCAACCATCTTCGCTATGCTCCTTAGAACTGGAAGTAGTTGTATTTCTTTCAAAAAGCTTTTTCTTACTCCAACAATCTTTTACCATGTAACCTATCTTTCCGCAGTTGTAACATTCATTGTCAAATTTTATATTGTTATTGCAGTTCTTCCAAGCTCCCTCTGGACGAAAGCCTCCATTTCCTTGAGAAATTTTTCCTTTGTCTCCATCCTTGTTAGATCTACTACTATTGTACCACTTGAAAGTGCCTTTGATTTTATTGGTGTAGAGCGCTTCTTCTTCACCTTTCAGCGAGACTCCTCTCATTTTCTTAGCCATAGCTTCTTGATCGGCCAAAAAATTCTCAAACTTAACAAGAGATGGTTGTGTTGACCATCCTTGTATAGCGGTAACAAACCCTCGATATTTGGGTCTTAAACCATAGATAATTATTCTTTTTATCCTGGTTTTCCCAATAGGAGCTTTCAGATCTAACTCTGAAATTTCACGACATAACGACTTTATCTTGTGAAAGTATTGAAAAATCGTCATCTCACATTACGCCATCGATAGCAACTCGTTCTTCAAAAGTTGCAAGCTTGTATCATTCTTCTTTGAAAAGAGTGTAACAAGAGTGTCTCATGCTTCCTTTGGTGTTTTTGCATCCCAAATGTGCTCCAACATTTCTTCTTCAACTGTGGTCTTTAAAGCAGACATTGTTTTGCCTACTTTAACTTTCCACTTCCGCAAGATGTCGTTTGCATCTTCCACTGTTGGTTGTGTAACTTCATCACCACCAATAACCTCCCACAATTCTTGACCTTGTAAGTAAGACTACATACATGTTGCCCATGTGTTATAGTTTTTGTTGTTAAGCTTCTTGATTTCTCTAACTATTTGAAAATCACCCATCGTGTCGGCAAGACTTCGACTATACCAAACAAGCTTGACTAATAAACTTACAGAGTACCAAACTCCTCACGACTCAAGATAGCTTCACTAAGAATGATCCCTGATCGTTCGACTCTAATACCAATTGTTGAGTAAAATTTGGAATACCAAACAAGTAAACAAACTACTTATATTATACCCACTATAACATCTTTCAAAGGTAACTCACAAATTGAAGAGAAATAGAAACACTCAAAGAGAAAGCTCTCAACTCACACTCAAACTAAGAATACAAAGACTTAGTTGTTTTTGATGGAATGATTAAACCAAATGCAAGGTAGGCTATTTATAGTCCTTACTATGTAATCTATACCACACAAATATAAAACTAAGAAATAATTATAACTACACAAATATTATCTATACAATTCTCTTTTCTACAACCTTCAACTACCATATTTATTCATCATTCAATCACCTTTTTTATTCATCCTTCAATCACTTCATTTATTTCTTTACATCCTTCAATCACTTCATTTATTTCTTTACATCCTTCAACCACTTCATTTATTTTCCTACCATTTTATTTATTATATTGGTGTTAATTTTCAACAAAATTATCTTATGCTAAGATGTTCTCATTTTCATCACTTATGGTGAGCTGGAGAGGGGGTATCGATTGACTGACCTTTGTTTCGGATAATTTCTTACCTTTCATTCAATTCATGTTTTCTCTACCAAATCCTATGTTAACTGATAAAAAACAAAAATTAGAATTCACTTTAGCTATTATACTCACCATGGTAGCTATATGAAGAAAGAGGAATGAACTAATATTTCAACAAGTGGTTAAAAGGGTTCTTTAGAGACATCTGTTAATAAATCATTAATGGTATATTAGTTGTATGCAACTAATATACTTTATCAGCTGTATATTAGTTGTATGTAACTAATATACTTTTTTTAAAAGCACTTTTCCAAAAAGCAGATTCTTATTTTCTATATTTATACATGTATTAATCTTCATTGTAATCAAGAGTTTGTAAATACATTAAGCTTATTTAATTTGGTATCAGAGCAGGAAAGAAAAAAAAATTTATCGGTTTCTGAGTAGTAGCACCGCCGTCGATTTTTATGCAGTGCTGTTAATCTTCTCGCACTGTTTAGCTCGTGCCGTAGCTATAGATCTGTCCGTCCGTTGCAGATCCGTCATCCACCCGTGCTGTCCAATTATGGAGTGATATAAACTTACCCCTTTCCTAAGACAGGAAAGGCCTCACCATTAGCATTCGTAACATAAGACACTAGTGGGAGAAATAACTCATTAAAATAAGATTTATCATAAGTCATATGATCAGATGCACCGGAATCAATAATCTAAGTATTAGACACAATAGAGTGAGAAACATTTAAGGTCATACCAATCTTACCACGACCAGCTATTAAAGTTGTAGGGATACCTCCACATTCCATAGGATGATTCTGTCCATAGTAGTCTGGTTCTTGGACAATTTGCACGACAGCTGCTTTTGCACGACAGTAGCTTTGCACATTTTGCTACATGCCAGCAGATTTGCACATGAGTTCATGAACTTGAATAAAGTCAGACTCATTTGTATAAAGATCGCTTAAGGTATTCCATATGGCCTCAGCAGTTTCACATTCCTCCACCATTTGTAATATATCATCAGTGATGGCTATAAATAGAATTGACATGACAAAACCATCATCATATTCCTACCTAGTATAGGCATCTATATCATCTTGACTAGGAGCCCTAATTGATCCAGATACATGTCCCATCTTATGCATCCCACGAAGATAAACAGACATAATTTTTTTCCATGTTCGAAAATTTGTACCATTAAGTTTAGTACCCCCGAAAGAACCAATTTCTGAACTCTTAACAAAAACTTCAAAATTTGGAACTTCATGAATTCTGGAAACTTGATATTGTCTTGAATCTTCCATTGAAATAATAATAAAAAATACATCTTTACAGCTCCATAATGTTTTATATGTACCTGACTTATCTCATCACTTAATCTCTGTCCCACAGTTGAACCTTGAGTCTAAATGCTTTGTAACCTTTTATCCTATGTATGTGATTTTTCAGGATCTTCTTACCAGGGCAATAATTGGTTGAGGGTATCTGAGGGGCAGATTGTTCCGTTTGGATCAGAACTACGGAGGGGAGAAACTAGGAGCACGGGCAAGCACTGTATTGACTTCTAGTTCCGATAAGCTAAGTGAAATTTGGTTGTGGCATCACCGCTTAGGGCATCCGTCTTTTAGTCTTATGAAAAAAACCATGCCCACTTTATTTATTGGTGTTAGTGAGACTGTTTTACATTGTGAGACTTGTGTTTTGGCCAAGAGCCATCGTATTACTTATTCTCCTAGTATTTCTAATAAAAATACTATTCTTTTTGAATTAATTCATTCTCATGTTTGGGGACCATATAAAGAGATATATCAGGTATGAGATATTTTGTTTCGTTTATCGATGACTATACAAGGTTATTGTGGATTTCTCTTCTTAGAACAAAAGATGAAGTTTTTTTAGTTTTTCAAAATTTTCATACCTTCGTTCAAACACAATATAATGGCATCATTCGGATCTTCCGTTCTGACAATGGTGGGGAATATGTTAATCATGTCTTTCAAAAAAATTTCAAAACACATGGGATTATTCACCAAACTACTTGTCCGCAAACACCGGAACAAAATGTAGTGTCTGAAAGAAAAAAAAACGTCATTTATTTGATATGGCTCGTGCACTCTTATTTAGTGCTTATATGCCAAAATACCTTTGGGGTGATGATGTACAGGCTTCTACCCATCTCATCAATCGTCTCCCGTCTAGTGTCCTTAACGGAAACATCCCATTACAGATTCTCACATCTTACGTCTCCTTATCATCCTTTCATAATCTTCCTACCCGTGTATTTGGTTGTGTTGCTTTTATGCATGTTCCTAAAAATCAAAGGTCTAAATTAGATGCCCGGGCAATTAAATGTGTGTTTTTTGGTTATGAAAGTTATCAGAAAGGGTACAAGTGATTCCATCCACCAACCAGAAAGTATTATGTTACTATGGATGTCACCTTCTTTGAGGACATGAGTTATTTTTCCTCACCTGATACTGCTCGTTAGGGGGAGAATACATATTTCGAAGAACTGTATCATGGTGAGGGGGAGGCATTAGGTGAATCACCAACTGATGTTTCAAAGAGACCAGTCATTGCAGAAGCAGATGCTTCAAGTATTCAAACACCAAATTCACTTACAACAAATGACATTGAAGACACAACTGTACCCTCAGGCATTACTCCTATCCTTGATCAACAACTCCCTCGTATTGAAGGTCACTCACTTGAGGTATGTACACCTATTGATACTAATAGCATTGAGTCTAATGTTGGATAGTATGTGTTACCAAATAGGTCTGCTCGAGGTCAACCAGCCAAAAGGTATGAACCAAATATTCATGCAAAATCAAAATACCTAGTAGCCAATTACATGTCCACTAAAAGATTATCTAAGTCATATAAATCATTTGTGAATCAAATATCTGGTGTATCAGTACCTAACAAAGTGCAGGATGCGTTGGGAGATCCAATATGGAGGAAGGCAATGGCTGAAGAGATGGATGTGTTAAAGAAGAACGATACTTGGCAACTTGTGTCACCACCACAAGGAAAAAAGGCAGTTGGTTATCGATAGGTGTTTACTATAAAACATAATGGTGATGGATCCGTAAATCGGTATAAAGCTCGTCTTGTAGCAAAAGGGTTTACTCAAACGTATAGTGTAGACTATGATGAGACTTTTGATCATGTTGCCAAAATGAACACGATTCGGGTTCTGCTCTAACTTGCTGCTAACCTAAACTGGCCACTTCGGCAGTTTGATGTCAAGAATGTGTTTCTTCATGGAGAATTAGCCGAGGAGGTGTACATAAGTCTTCCACCTGGGTATGTAGTTGATTCTCCTGGTAATTTTGTATGCAAATTGAGGAAGTCTTTGTATGGCCTCAAGCAATCCCCTCGAGCATGGTTTGGAAGGTTTTCACAGTTCATGCAAAAGGTTGGTTATAGACAAAGTAATTCAGACCACACTCTATTTCTCAAACATCAACGAGGGAAGGTAACAGCCCTAATCATTTATGTTGATGATATGGTAATCATGGTGATGATACTATTGAGATGGATAAACTACAAAGATAACTAGCCTCTGAATTCGAAATGAAGGACTTAGGTGAACTAAAGTACTTCTTAGGAATTGAGGTAGCTAGGGGAAGAGAAGGAATATATCTGTGTCAGAAGAAGTACATTATTGATCTGCTAACAGAGACAGGTATATTGGATTGCAAACCTATTGACACTCCTATTGAGCAAAACCATTGTTTAGCAAAGTATCCAAATCAGATACCAACTGATCGAGCTCGCTATCAGAGATTGATTGGACGTTTGATTTACTTAGCTCATACTAGACCAGATGTTACATATGCAGTAAGTGTGGTGAGTCAGTTCATGCATAATCCAAGTGAGAACCATATGAATGCTATTTTGAGAATTTTAAAGTATTTGAAATCGGCTCCAGGAAGAGGAGTAATGTTCTCTAAACACAACAATCCTCTTGAAGTCTGTGGATTCACAGATGCAGATTGGGTAGGAAGTATTACAGATAGAAAGTCAACATCGGGTTATTTCACCTTTGTGGGAGGAAATTTGGTTACATGGAAAAATAAGAAGCAGAAAGTGGTGGCACGATCTAGTGCTGAGGCCGAGTATAGAGGTATGGCTCATGGGGTTTGTGAATTGCTGTGGATAAGAACTTTGTTATTGGATTTGGGTTTCGAACTCAAAAATACTATGCAAATGTATTGTGACAATCGGGCAGCCATTGATATATCATAAAATCCAGTACAACATGATCGCACTAAGCATGTAGAGGTTGATTGTCACTTTATAAAAGAGAAGTTAGATGCCAAACTTATTAGTTTTCATTTTGTTCCCATAGAAGAGCAACTTGCAGATATGCTTACCAAAGGAGTCTCCAAGAAGTCATTATATGGCTCACTAAGCAAGTTGGGCATGATTGATATCTACGCAACAACTTGAGGAGGAGTGTTAATAAATCATTAATAATATATTAATTGTATGCAACTAATATACTTTATCAGTTGTATATTAGTTGTATGCAAATAATATACTTTTCCTAAAAATACTTTTCTAAAAAATAGATTCTTATTTTTTATATTTATACATGTATTAATTTTTATTGTAATCAAGAGTTTGTAAATACATTAAGCTTATTTAATTACAACGTTAACTAATATTCAGTAAATCTAATTGAAGAGATTTATAATAGTTGCTCGTGTCCAGTTGAATACCGTCGGACCAAACCCTCCAATAATTTTATCAAATTTAATGGTGATGTCAATTATATAGATGGTCTTTTTGCTTTGGGTGTAATTGGTCACGATCAAAATTGTAATGTACTTGGTATATGGAGTAAAAGAATTAAAGTCCATTTTGCATAAGTAGGAGAGACCTTTGAATATAAATAATCTTGCTTAAGCAATGCAACACGAGAATGTAATAATTGAAACAGATTGTCAAAATATCATTTTGGGAAGGCCTAATTCATCTAATTTGGGAAGCTCGAGATGAAATTTTTTTATTGTCTTTTTTTAATTGTATTTCTTTTAGATGAATTCCAATAAAATATAATTAAATTGGAGAGATGTTTTAGATTTTGATCTCTTGAAATATTTACAATTTGATATCTAATTTTATTTGATATAATACTTCTTTTATTATATTATATAGACTAAAACCATACATCTTACATTAATAAATATTATAAAAAAAATTAAAAAGCCAAGCAATACATTTTTTCACAAGGAAACAGTAACTAAAGCGCACAAAATTAAATGAATTAATTCCTGTCAAATGTTACATAAAAAAGGAAAGCCACAATTGGACATGTAATTTTCTTTTCTTTTTTTTCCCCACTTTTTTGGCACATCAGAACGACCATTGGAATCAGTTACAAAAAGGAGTAGAAGGTTACTAGGTTGAAGAACTACAGTGTCGACGTATATATATACTATAAAACATTAACCAACAAAAACGACAGTATAGTTCACGCCGTATGCCTATGATGTGGCAAACCCTGATTCTGGAACATAATTATTTATTCTGTCCACCTCTTCCCACACCAACTTTGATGTAATTTCATCATACTCTGGTTCATAATCCTGCACCCAATAAAATCCTTTTTATTAATTTCATTATTATTTATTTTTAAATATAAAATATTCATGTATAAATCACCTTCATTACTGTTTAATCAAGAAACTAAAATAATAATATATTATCATCTTTATATAAATTAAACCATAGGAAAATAAAAGCAATTTTTTTTTATTGTTTTATGTTTTGAGATGGATTTAAGTATATAAGAAATTAACATAGAAAAAAGTTTATTAAATCATTAAATCATGTGTATCATTTAATTTTTTAGATTATAAATGATATCATTTACTTTTTTAATTTTAAAAAAATATTAATTAAAAACAAACTCCAATAATTTATATTAAAATATTACTTTAAAAAATAATATTTAATTAAAAAAATTAAAACAATATATTTTATCTTTAATTAATCCACATTTTCTAAAATTAAAATACTAAATGATATCAATTATAATTTAAAATATCAAATAACATAAATAACTTAATCTAAGTAACATTTACCGCAAACCCCCTTAAATACATATATTTTTTTTTGTTTATTGACAAAAGTTGCATTCAGTATCATATATTACAACATGCAAATTCCTTTTTAAGTCATAACCTCATTACTCAAAATATGTAACATGTCTGAATTCTATAATAAAATATACATTTGTTATAATTTGTTTAAGATGATAAACATTAATATATACAAAATGAATATATATATATATATATTACCAAATTATAATTAATTACCTCTAGTAGTCTGACTAATTGTTTGGCTGTGGGAGCGGACACGATAATAAGACGTGCAGTTGGGGAAACAAAGCCTTCATCGACTGCCTTGTCTATGAAGGACAACAAAGAATTGTAGTACCCATCCACATTCAATAGCCCCACCTATAGAGTATACCCAAAACAAATCATTTAAATAATAATAATAATAATAATAATAATAATAAATATATTAATACAAAAATTTATTATAAAATTATTTAAAACTTCTATAATTTTACACCTTGTGACCTGAAACAAAGACAAAATGCTACCTTTGACCTTAACAATAATATTTTTTATTATTATTTGTTGATTAATTAAGTGCTATAACAACATTTTCTCCAATTTAAACGGAGATCCTCTCGAACAGTGATTAATAGAATCCCACATCCCTTTATTATAAATAGAAGGAAAAAAAATCTTGTTCATTTATTTATAAAAAAAAACTGTGCTATCTTTCCATGTGAATAGGAATTGAAGTACCACATGCATTGATTCTTCAATTGCCATTCAATGTCATACATTCATACTTTATACGATATAATGATATAAATTATTAAATCCCCCATCAAAGTCATTAAGATTTCTTGCTTGATTCTCTACTAATTCAAACCTTGCTTTGAATTAAAAAGACGTGAATTCTAGTCCATAAGTAAGCGTATGTGTATGTAATCGTTTATTTTTTAAAATAAGTTAAGGTATGTATTATTTAAACATCACATTATAATAGTGAATTATGACCATATTCAACGAGATAAGTCATAGATCACACAATTAAAAAAATTGTAATGTAAGTTTCGTTAGTTATTAACTAATGATATATATGTCAGCTTTTAATGTGATAGTAACAGAACTAATTTTTATATTATAATATGCATATAATAAATTATTATTGTTATTATTATTTAATTTCAATCGATAAGCACACTTTGGTATTAGTAAAAAAAATAAGATGGGATTGATGAGATTCATATCCCTCTACTTTACTTAAAAGAGATGTAAAATCAAACAAATGAGCTACGTACCAAGAAATTCAAAAAGAATTTTATTAATTAATGCGATTAAGTATATAATAAATTAGTTCAACAGCATGAAACATGATCATGTGATAATTAACTTTAATGTTTAGGGTTCAATGATTTAGAGAATAATAAATGTATTTATTTATTTCTTAATGGATCAAGGCAGAATATAATTCACATATATGCTTTTTAATTAAATGGCTGGACGTTATTCCAAAATTTTAAGTTATATATATTCTCCATGAATCATATGTGACGGACTCATATTTGAAGCATCTACCATATTTGACCAAACTTGTGTCTTATCCTCTAGCCAATGACAAGAAAAATAAAGAACTCGCAATTAATGAATTATTTTATTATTGAATAAATTAACTAGGAAGAGGTATTTCTTACAGGTTTGCGATGAATCCCAAGCTGAGCCCAAGTAATAACTTCCAAAAGTTCCTCAAGTGTACCGTAACCACCTATATGCATGCATACACAGGAGACTTACATTAAACTTTCAAGGGAAAATGATTATTATGAATGCCCATAACTAATATACATGCAACTTTTGTTTTACATATAAGTATCTTGATATATTAAAGATGACAATTCGTATAATTTCGTGTTGGATTTATATTGTGTAATGTTCATGCTTACGTGTTGATTGACATGCCAAAAAAAATTTAAATTTTTTATGTCTAGTAAAATATAATATGAACTTTAAATTTAAAAAATAATTAGCTATAAAGATCGTGTTGTTGGACCATTATAAAGAGAAACTAAATGAAAATATGTGAAAAATATTGCATTTGTAATTAACTAACTTTAATCCATAGAAACATTATATCATTAATAAATAAAGTTGAAATGTAACTACTTATTAGAAACTCAAATCTAACTTAACCCAATAAGATCTCGTTAAGTTAAGAGTTGCCCAAGCTAAAGCTACTTTGTTCCTAATCAATGTGAAATAAAGATACTTAACAGTCTCCCTTCACACGGCAGACAAAAATAGACATTAACGTCACAGTAAGACTGTAGAGCCTAATTAAGTCCAAGCACATAAAGACTAGACCCAACTCTGATACCATTTTAGAAACTCATGTCTAACTCAATACAATAAGATCTTTTTAAGTTAAGGGTTGACCAAGCTTATAAACAGTTTTGCTTTGTTCCTAATCGATGTAAGATAAGGATACTTAACAGCCTCTTTCACACGGCGAACAAAGGTGGACATTAGCGTCACGATAAGACTGTGGTAGAGTCCAATTAGGTCCAAACACATAAAGACTAGGCCCTACTCTGATATCATATTAAAAAATCAAGATTAACTCAACCCAATAAGATCTTGTTAAGTTAAGGGTTGTCCAAATTTATAAGCAATTTTACTGTTTTGTTTCTAGTCGATGTGGCTTAACACTATTATAATAAAATGTTATATGTTTATTACTATTGTTATGAATTTATAATAAATAATAGCAATTAGTTAATTAACGTGACTTTCTAGAAATGAAACGAACATGTATATAACTTGTGTCTTGTTGGTTAAAAAAAAAACATGTATACCAGGGAGGGCAATAAAGGCATCGGCTTGACGGGCCATTTCAGCTTTCCTTTGGTGCATGTCTGACACAGTTTTCACTTCTCCAACAGTCTCTCCCGTAATCTGCATTCATTAATAGTAAAAATATTAAATTAAAAAAATATAATTATGATATATTAAAATATTTCGTATATATTTTTAATGTTAACTTTAAAGATATTAAATTCTTTTTAAACTCATAATATTTATTAGTTATTTGTGCGCTTTACATAATTAAATAATGCAATTAATTAAGGTCTGAACGTACCTCTCTAGGCATTAGAGTTTTGGGAATAACTCTGCAAAGAAAACACATGAACATTCTTTTAGCACAAAATTAACTCCAATTGATATAATACTAATATTATTGCATTGGAAAACAAAGCGAAAAGGGAGGCAAAATGTTTCAAGGGTACTTGAGACTTTTCTGTAAATTATCGAAAGGTGTTGTAGTTGCAGTCTAATCCAAAAAGTTCCCCAACTTTCTATTTATTCACTTTTTATTTCCTTTTTTTTTTGTCCCAAATCTTAGTAACAGGTGGTCTCAGTGTGCACTGACAATACATAGACAAAAAGTGACTTAACTTTATTTAACTTATAAATATTTCAAATGTAAAATTATTAAAACTATTTTTTTAGAAATATAAATATTTAATATTTGATAAAAAGTATAGTTTTTTCTAACTATACTATATTAAATAATATTTTATGCTTTATAAATATCATTTCTTATTTTTTATTATATATTAACAATTAATTATACTACAATGTTTGGTTAGAAAAGATATTGTGCTGAAAACAAAATTGTTACTTCAAACGAAACGTTTAGAAACTAAGTAAAAGCATATATGAGATAAATGCTAATTAGGAATATATTTTTGCATATTATAATACTCATAAGTTATTTACATACCTACATTTCACACACTTAAAATTAATTATTAAACTTTAAGATAGTGTCGTATATGGTGTGCATAATTTATACATATAATTTACACTAATTATTAGTGGGATAAGTTAACATAATTTTAATACATTTTTATGTCAGGTCGATCATTTGATATTATGATGTTTAAGTTTGAGCAGTAAAAACCCATTTTTCAAGATTGTAGAAAAGAATTATACTAAATGAAGTTCAAAGTTCAATACTCAAATAGAGAGATGAGAGAGGAACAAACCCTAGGACATGACGCCCACCATCATGAACTGCCTGAGAAACAAGACCCATCAATCCCACGCTTCCACCACCATACACCAAATCAATCCTTCTTTCCACCTTCAATATATACACATCGAAAATTGAAAAACACCATGTTAATTATTTTAAATGCAAAAATGAATTATTTTTTGACATGACATAAATATATTTGTAAATTTATATGTAAAAACTATCATTATTTTTAATTCATTTAAACTATTATATACATTAAAAAGACATATCAAACAATATTAAATTAATAATGTAAAATATCTTATTATAATAATAATTATTATTATTTTGATAATATTATTAATTCTATTTATATATAATAGTCTAAAATAATGAAGTGAAATCAAGAACATAAAATGTATGGAAACTTATATTAATAAATACCAATTATATTATATAAGGTATAACGTATAATGTAGATTAAATATGCCCACACAAATGGTAATAATAAAATCATTTTCCACAACCTATACCTAAAACCTATCCCATTTATTTTGATTAGATATGTACTCTAGTGTAATAATATGAGTCTATGGTAGCTTTAAGGAAATGATCAAAAAACCTATGAGGGGGTTATAGCTAAATAACTGAAATATTAATTAATATTATAATATAAATATTATGTTCTTCATTGAAATCAAAACCCAATAGATAAAAATTATGGTAGGTTGTGGAGGGAGCCAAAGGTTAATTAAAAACAATTACACATGCTCAAAAGAGTCATGATACCAACGAAGCACGTTTGGTTCCCTATGATAAATTGAGAATTTTATTATTATTAAAATAATTAAAATTAAAAAAAAATAAAAATGGAAAAGAGAGATCATGCAAGAACGCTGCTCAACTGACAGGCAGGTTACAGCTAGCATTAATTACTTCCATATCTCACCGATCATCTGCCTCTGTTATATTCATCATCATAACTACTACTTCTTAGTCTAACCCTAAAATTAACCAATCTCAATTCTGACCACTCACTATTAAAAAAAAAATCACGTTCCACATTCAAGGCCTTATTGTTCGGTTGCAAGTTTGCAACACATGAGAAGAAAGAGAATGAAAATAAAGTGAATTAATTACGTAACATCCTAGAAAATTCTTTAATTAATTTCATAAAAATATCTATTTTTAAGCAAATAAAATGTTTAAAATATTATTGTAAATGCAGAGGAATTTATAAGATTAATTGATAACAACAAAGTTTAGGAACAAATTTTATTCTAAAAAATGTAACATTTTTTTTATTCTAATTAATTTTCTGTTTGAAACAAACAATGTCGTATTGGAATAAAGAAGTAGTTGAATTAACCCAAAATACATAAGACACTAATGGGTTGTTTTTGAATAAAGAAAAAAAAAACAGAATTAAGAATATGAATCAGAGAAATTACTAAATGGGTTTTGATCAGATCATGAAGTTACATAAATGGGTTAATTTAGAAATCTTGTGATATAAAGATGAATAGAAGAGATGAAATTCAATGAAATATTGTATTTATACCAATTCTTTGCCAAGTTCAACAGCTGCTTCTTGATAAGTTGCTTTCTTTCCAGAACTGCTTCCACAGAAAACACAAATCCTTTGGAACTTAGATAGCTTTGTTGTCGTGTCTTCCATATCTATCTTTTACTTTTCTCTATTTGGTGAATATTAATAGTGGTGTTGTTGTGGAACAAAGGTAAGAGAGGAGGAGGGTTGAGAATGAGAACAAAGTGAGTATTTTGTTAATGAATTTATAATAATAGCTTAACCCAAGACTCACATCTCTACCCTAAGGCAATTATTTATAATACATAGGCTATGGCCTTTATTTTTATATTTCTATTTTTGGGTCCAACCGAATATGGTTTAAGTATTTATTTTATCATTTCTAAGGTTCAAAGATATGCTACCGTCTTTTAATTATTATAAAGGAATTTTATAGAAACTCAATATCATTTTTATAAATTAAGAATATCGATATTATCCTTATTAGATTTCTCAATTAAAGATAAATATATACAGGTCCATTATAGTTAAATTATTTAGATATGGTAGGTTTTTCTTTAACAATTTAATTTATTAGTTTAAAAAAAAGTAATAATTTAATGTTTAATTTTAAAAAGTAATAGATTAGTGAATATGTTTAAGTTTAAGTTTTTTTTTAATTTTTTTAAATAAAATTCTAATATAAATATTTATTTATGAAAATATATTTTTTAAATAAAAAAAACATAAAGTTATTTTAGATTTCTATTATCATTTTTTTTTAAATTTGTTAGACTAAATTATCATTACAAAAATTAGGGACTCTGATTGATTCATTCCAAAAAAACTAGTGTAATTTCCTAATTATGTATTTTTTATATTCAACCTATTTTTGTTCTAGAAAAAAAAAAGATTTGTGTTCACTTTCAAAAAAAAACTAATAAAATAGAATTACAATTTTAAACGTACATAAATTTTTATTCAAGTAACAAAACGATTATTATAATATATTAAATTGAAACTTGTTTTGATTCTTACTAGAAAAATTAAACTTCGACTCTATTCTTGCAATTTTTGAGTCCAAATTCCACCTTTTACACCACTAATCGAGGGGTTAGAGATTTGTCGCACATTTTTGCATTGTTTTCAGTTATTGTTCGTTAGGTTTGTTGATTTTTTTGGTGCATTTTCTATTCACAACACCACTAGCAACAGTAAAAAAAAAGGAAAAAAACATCAAATATTATATCCACTCTTATGTTTAAGTCAATTATTAAGGTGTCGTTTGGTTCACAAAATTGAATCAGAATAAGAATGAGAATGAGAATGGAATGAAATAAAAAGGAAACAATTTTATTTGGTTTGACCACTGAATCAATATTACATTATTTGATTTACAACTGAAATGGAATGAAAAACATTGTATATTACCGTAATATCTCTATATTAAAGTTTAAATAATATCATTTAATTATTAATTTTTATCAGACAAAATATATTATTGAAATCATTATTTTTCTAAATAATTTTTACTTAAAAAGAAAATATATTATTAAAATTATTTTTTTAAAATATGATTTAGAATTAAATTTGTGGGTTAAGGTTTAGGGTTAAAATTATTATTTTTGTAAATAGTATTTTAGGATTTAGGATTTGAATTTTGGGGTTTTGAGATTTAGGGTTTTGGGGTTTATGATTTGGAATTTGGAGTTTAAGGTTATATTTATGGGTTAAGGTTTATGATTAAAATTATTATTTTTCTAAATATAGTTTAGGGTTTTGAAATTTAAGGTTATATTTGTAGGTTAAAGTTTAAGGTTAAAATTATTATTTTTCTAAATAAGATTTTGGGGTTTAGGTTTTGGGATTTGGGATTTGGAATTTAGGGTTATGGTTTTGGGATTTAGAATTTAGAATTTAGGGTTTTGGGTTTACGGTTATATTTGGATTTACGGTTATATTTGAGATTGTGGTAAAATTGAAAAAAAAATTAAGATGAGAACGAAATCATGATTCCTTAAAGGGAAAAAAGAATTATAATTTCTTCTCCTTTAAAAATCGATTTCATTCTTTTCTCATTTCTCAGTCCAATCAAATACAAAAATATAAGGAATTAATTCTAATTCAAGTAGAGAATAATTTATAGTAGTTTTAAAAAATAATTTATTTAATGTTGACTCTAATTTATAGGCTTGATTAATGAAAATATCATAATATCATAATATCAAATTGAATCATCAATAAGATAATATCTTATATTATTTTATTTAATCAATAATTTTTATATTTATAATTATTTATGTTTTATATCAAATCATAAATATTTAATTCAAAATTAAATTAAGAAAAAATTACCATATATATTTTTTATTTGAAATTGAAATCTGGCATTGATGTGTAATGAATGTAATCATTTCATTATTTAAATATAATACATGGAATAATCAAATAATATCACTCGTATTTAATGAAATTCTCACATCTGTTTAATATAATAATAATAATAATAGTATTAAAATATAATAAATAATTTATATGTTTTTTATAACAATAATAAAAGTTATTGTTTGAATATGGTTAATTTAAATTAAATAGGAATGATTCACATTTTGTTGGAACTTAACCATATAAATTAATAATCAGAGTAGTTACGGGCTGCTTCTGATGTAGCCAAAACCCTTTTTTCTTTTTTGCGCAATCAACGCATGTCCTGTGATCATCAGTCAGTGATTTAGATCTAAGCTTTTCGTTTGTTAAAAGCCTTGTTTAAAAAATAAAAAATATAAATATATTGTTTTTTTATGAAAAAAAATAAAACTACTTGATCTATAAAAATTTCAGTCAAATGCAATGAGATATTGAACTCGTTTAGACTGAGATACCCTTATTTTTTTAATGTTAATATCTTATAGCTAGCTAGCTTCGTTTTTCTTCTTTTTGCGGTGCTAAGATTATTAGAAGATTTGTCTGTTAAACTTAAAAGGAATAAATTACATCATCCAAAATTCGAATGATTTTGGTCCCAAAAAAAAAAAAAAACCTTCACCACATATTGCTTCTATTAAAAAACACAAGGAATACTATACTTATTATTATCTTAAAGTCTCTTTACCTCCTTATGGAATATCAGATACGTAGGAAGAGAGAACAAGGTCTAACTCTTTTTTAATAATTGAAAAAAATACCATTATTTCTTTTATTTGTTATAAAAATGATATTTATTTATATATTTTATTTTATAATAATTTAATTCTATTATTTGAAAGATTATTAAAGTATAGTAAACAAGATGCAGTAAAGTTAAAGATCAAGTGATCTTGCAAAAATGAAGATGATATAAAGAAGAAGGAGAATTGATTAAGCATTTACTTTACATGTAAATTCAGAATATATAAAAGCTTAATGGTATACAATTTTGATGGAGATTTAAAATGAGATTAATGCTACAATTTAAGGGTGCTGAAAAAATTGGGTATATTTTTTCTATTATAAATAGTTACTATTCACTTATAATTTAAATTAATAAAATTCAAACTAGTCTGACAAAATATTATTATTAGAAATATAATGTTAAAAAAAAATAAAAACATATATTAAAACAAAATTATTGAAGCAAAAAAATAAAATTAATTTCTAATAACATAATCTCCGTATGAACAAGATTTTTAAATCATTATATTACTTGTTCTTATGTGTATTAATTGCACACAATTCATGTTAAATCAATAAAGACCTTGGTTGAAGTTTGTGTTCAATATATGGCCTTAACCAAGGGTAACAAATACAACCAAAGACTTTAAAAAGAGAATAATCTAGTGGATAGTGAAACAATATTTCAAAGAGTGACTTATCATAAAGAGTAGGCTAAGCAACCTATTAATAAGATAGGTGTTGAAAAAAAAGCTTTATCCTAAAAAATTTCAGGTAAAGATGTATGTAACAACATTGTCATTGTTAGTTCAACGAGATGTTTGTGTTTTCTCTCAGATAACTCATTCTACTCATGAGTAGGGACAAGATATATGGTGGGTAATACTTGCAGTTGTCAGGACAGATATAAGACCTTGAAACTCTACTCCCTAATCACTATGTAATGTTTTAATTTTGCATTCAAATTATAGTTTAACTTGGCCTTTTAAATATAGAAAGGCTTAGCCATCATCACTTTTTCTTTTAAGAAAAATAGATTCATGTGAAACATGAAAATTAATCAACAATATGAATATAATATTAATATCCATTTATTAACACAACTGATGCAATCTAGACATCAGAGTGAACAACATGGAGAGGTACTGTAATATATGAATTCTACGAGTGTAAAGCATTTTGTGACTTTTGCTAAGTTGACAAAATTTGCACAATTGAGAAAGGTCTTTATCATCTTGGTAAGTAATGTTATTATGAGCTAAAGTTTTTTTGATAATTGATATAGTGAGGCATAACCAAGTCTCTGATGCCAAAGGGATAAGGTGTGACTAGTACAAGAAAGAAAACTAGATGCAAGCAAATTAAGTGTGCTTGAATGTGATATAACAAATGAAGAAGAAGGGAAAGAGAATATACCATGCTTATATAGATCCAAGTCAAACACATAGAGAACATTATGTAAATGACCTTGAAGTAGCATTTTGTGATCCTACTTGTCCTTTACATAGTAAAAGGTAGATTGAAACACTTAATAAGTTCTTTGCAATTATTGGAACATATAAGATATTATTTATGTTTATTGTTCGACCAGTTGTTCTTGAAGAGAAAGCATTATTACCAATACAGTGAATGAAAAACCCTCTACCATTACCATTAACAAGTTAATCAGTTCCATTAAAGCCCTATAAAGTATCCAAATTGTTTGTATCCGATATTACATGATGATTGGCTCTTGAATTAGGAAACTAGTAATCATTTGCAGTTTGATAAGCACCAAAAGAATGTTACGATGGTTGGTGAAAAGTAGTAGGTAACTGTTATGGTTCAAAAGGATAACAAGTAGATATGTTTATTAGAAAGCTAGATGAAGATGGAAGAAAAGTTGAGGTAAAGGTATAAGGTAAGGATTGGTGTATCTAAAAAGAGGATGATGAATATGGATATGGTGATGGTTGTTGTTCATAAAGGGTAGTAAAATATATTGAGATGAGTGAAATCGTGGTGGATAAAATTGGGAAGGTGATTGGCCACGTTGAGATTGATATTGAAATGGTACTGGTAAAGGTCTCTGCCCATTTCGATTTGTTGTAGATGCAACAAATTTTTTATCAAATTTGTGCCAACGGTTGGCCACAAAATGCCTAAGTTTTCCACAAAGTTGGCATTGTGATCTACCATGATCTCTTTCATAGCTATTAAGTGCACGAGATTGATTTGAGTTCATATTACTAAATTCTTGAGTCATTTGAGTGTTGTTTTTAGAAGAAAAAGTTTGAAATGGGTTATTTTCAATAGAGGTAATATTTGTCATTTTATAAGTCACCTTTAGATTATGGTTACCAGTATTTTTGTTTGTAAAATTGATAGAGGGTAAGGGTGAGCCTAACATTATTTTTCTTATCTTAAGCCTACACTCATGACTCATCAAGAGTCTTTTAGCATCATCAACAATGATTGTTTCACTGAACATACACTCAGTAAGTGTTGAGAAAACATTGTCACAGGATTCATCAAGTCCTCCCAAAATGTTCATCAATTTTTCTCCTCTCATATTTCACAACCTACTTCTTCTAGTTCATCATATAATAACTTGATTTTAAGGAGATAATCAGAGATACTCAAATTACCTTTCTTGAAGTTTTGGAGTTCTTCCTTAACTTGTATCATACGATCTCTAGACCTTGATGCATATATATTTTCCAAACGTATCTACACATTTTTGGATTTATCAAAACTATAGATCTACTTGAGCATTTCATGACTCATACATGACATTAACCAACAACCTATTATTTGATCTTGTTTTTTTTTCATAATTTATAGGTTAAATTCTACTCTCCATTATTTAATATTTGCTCTGGTAGGTATTTGTGAACATAATCTTCTAAGTGTAGACTTCGTATGATTTTTAAAATTTGATGCTTCTATATGATATAGTTTGAGTGATTGAGTTATGAAAAGTGAAAATCTCACGAATGAGTTTGATTTTCTGTGTTTGCATTAGTATTAATGACTATTGGAGGATTTGTTATGGTTTTGTTTGATGAATCAAGCTCATTGAGCTTAAAGATTTAATATTATGAAGGATTATTAAAGTACAGTAAAATTGAAGATCAAGTGATGCAAAAAGTGCAGAAATTGAAGAAAATGATATAAAAAAGGAGAATTGATTACACATTTTTATATGTAAATTCATTATACAAAAGCTTAATTGTATACACCTATACTCATCTATATGTAGTAAAGTAGATGTTGTTGGTGTGTGTAATGGAAGCAGAGAAATAGAGGTAGTGGGGCAGGGAAGTATAGGTGTGCATCACACCCATGTGTGCAGCACTGTTAGGGCTAACGGCTACCAGTTTACCAACCGGTTCTTAGTATACAAATACAATAAGAATTGTATAGTAATTCGGACATACTAACTTACCGATGCTACGATCCGATTACTAAAAAAACCTACATTATCATGAATGTCACTTTCATAGAATCTGAATGTTTTTTCCCATCACCAGTATCTAATTACCCTCTTTAGGGGAAAAGTTATGGTGAAGAACGAAATTGGCTTAATGTTGAAGTGTTAGACATTAGTAACAATCCGGCATACTCGGATAATGCCAACAATATGGATGAGCCAGTACCTAGATCCAAACTTGAACTTCTAAGAACTAAATCTGAACTAGTGATTGAATCTCCATAAGAAGTAGTGGTTGATGCACCCTTCCACTCTCTAGTACCCAATGATCCTCCTACTAAAAATACTCCTGAGATAAGCTATCCTATCACACATTTACAACTAATACTATAGATATATCTGTTGGTTATGTTCCACCTTTCAGACACAATCGAGGAAAACCTATGAATCGATACTATCCAGACAAAGAAGAACAACAATCCAAGTATCCAATAGTCAATTATGTATCTACTCAAGGGTTATCAGAACCTATAAGGGCGTTTGCACAAATACTCTCCTCATTTCAAATTCCAAGTAGTGTTGAAGAAGCTCTATCTGATCCAAACTGGGCTCAAGCTATAAAAGAAGAATTTGAGGCATTACAGAAGAATAACACATGGGTGTTAAGCGAGTTGTCTCAAAAGAGGAAGATGATAAGATGCAAATAGATTTTCTCCATTAAGTATAAAGCATATGGGTCAGTTGATTGATATAAGGCGAGGCTAGTATCAAAAGGGTATACACAAAAACATGGTATAGATTATCAGGAAACCTTCTCACTTGTGGCTAAACTAAAAACTGTTAGAGTTTTGTTATCTTTTGCAACAAATTTAGATTAGTCATTGCACCAACTTGACATGAAAAATGTCTTCCTCCATGATGACCTTGAAGAAGAGATTTACATGGATATTCCACCAGGATATATTGTTACATCAGGAAAAGAAACTGCATGTAGATTACAACGAGCATTGTATAGACTAAAACAATCACCTCGAGCATGGTTTGGTAGGTTGAGTTCAGCTATGAGGAAATATGGGTTTCAACACAGCAACTTCGACCACACTATTTTCCTAAAACATCGATTAGGAAAAATAACAGTCCTTATTGTCTATGTAGATGACATGATCATTACAGGGGATGATAAAGAAGAAATCTCTAGGCTTCAAGAACAATTGTCAAATGAATTTGAAATGAAGAACTTGGGAGGGCTCAAATACTTCTTAGGCATTGAGGTAACAAGATCAAAACAAGGCATATGTATTTCTCAAAGGAAATATACTCTAGACCTACTAGCAGAGGTAGGATTACTAGATTGTAAACTCGTCGATATTCCAATGGTCTAAAATAATAAACTTGGAGAATATGTGGACCAAATACCAGCAGATAAATAGAGATATCAACGGTTAGTGGGTAAACTCATATATTTATCTCATACTCAACCTGATATTGTTTATATTGTGAGTATCGTGAGTTAGTTCATGCACTGCCCAAGTGAAAACCATATGGATGTCGTCATGTGAATACTTCGTTATTTAAAATCCTTCCCCGGGAAATGACTTATGTTTTCAAAGAATGGTCAATTGGAAGTCATTGGATATACAAATTCAAACTGGGTAGGGAATATCAAGGATAAGAAATCTACTGTTGGGTACTTTACTTTTGTAGGAGGCAATCTTGTTACATGGAGGAGAAAGAAATAAAAGGTAGTTGCCTTGTTTAGCACTGAAGTTGAATTTCAAGGAATAATTAAGCGAATATGTGAGTTCCTTTGGTTGAAAAAACTTCTAACTGAGATTGGTGTTACTCCTAACTCTGAAATGAACTTATTTTGTGATAACAAGACAGCTATTGCCATCTCCCACAATACAGTTCAACATAGTCGCATAAAGCACGTTGAAGTAGATCGGAACATCATCAAACAGAATCTTGAAGAGAAAATTATTAAGCTTTTCATTTGTTAAATCAGAAGATCAATTGACTGATATACTCACAAAAACTGTGTTTACAAAGAACTGGGCATAAGAGACATATATGCACCAACTTGAGGGGGAGTGTTGGCGTATGTAGTGAAAGCAGAGAAATAGAGGTAGTGAAAGCAGAGAAATAAAGGTAGTGGAGTAGGGAAGTATGGGTATGCAGTAACACTCATGTTGACACAGGAAAATATGGGTGTGTAATACTGTTAGGGCTAACGGCTACCAGTTTACTAACCGATTCTTAGTATAAAAATACAATAAGAATTGTATAGTAATTCAGAATAGAAAAATATGAAATATATTTGTCATAATTAACAAAGAAATACAATATTTGTACGATGTAAAGTATTGTTGGAGTTTATTACAACTAAAAAACACTTGTAATATTCTTATTTGATAATATTGTTACGCATCTTGTATATTTGATTCTTTTAGTTTGTTTATTATTATATTGCATGTACACACTGATTTGGTTTATCACAACGAGTGCTACTATCCTCTACAACTGCATTGCCACGTGACATTGTTACACCAATTCTGTTAGTTGCATTGCTACCACACACATATGTAATGCAACATTAGTTTTATTAACCGTTACATTATTATTAAAACTTGATTATAGAAAGACAATGATATTTATTTATTTGTGTTTTTAATAAAAAAAATGATTTCTGGTAGTTGCATTGCTACCACACACATATGTAATGCAACATTAGTTTTATTAACCGTTACATTATTATTAAAACTTGATTATAGAAAGACAATGATATTTATTTATTTGTGTTTTTGATAAAAAAAATGATTTCAAATATAAACAATTTTAAAATAAAATTTACCTAAAAGAAGTAAATATAATGTCTTTTTGTCGGGAACGGCAAAATATTTTTTTCTAATCCAATTTTTTTTTCTGTTAAAAATACTCTTAAAAGCATAAACATAAACATAAATAATAGTAATTTTTCATTGACTATATTGTGTATATTAAATTTGCAGCTTAAATGGAATTTTTAAGAGAATTAATATATACTAAATTTTAATCTTATATTCATCTGCAGCTTGTAGAATAAATGAATTGAATGACCTTCCATAACCATCACCCTCGTAAATAGGAAGGTTCGTTATCCTTGAAGCATATACATAGAAACAAAATTCATTATAACGACTAGAAGACCACATTCCTCGGCAAATTCGACCGGCCCCAATCAAAATTGCATACATTTCTAAATTATTCTAATTTCTAATGGACGATATAATATTCAGTATCATATATATTCTCATATTTGTAATAAATCTTAATTATATTTTTTTTATTTATTATTTCATTATAAGTATTATATCTATACATTATACATATTAAATTTATATTATTGGACATATTTTTATCCTATGTGTTTGTTGTAGACATAAAACATAATTAATATAAACTTAAAAGATGATTTCTAAACAAATTTTAAAAGTTTGCATACACACGACAATTTATATATGTATACATGTGTACATGATAATTCTACGTACAAATTATTTAGATAAATAATATATTAAATGATCTAAAGTTTTGAATAAATATAATTAAACGTTTACAAATAATTTAGACAAATAATATGAATAAATCATGATGACTTTTGGTTGAAATTATTTAAAGACATAAATACTAATAAATATATAAATTTAAATTAAGGTGTAATTCTTAAAATAAATGAAAAAAATTCAATTACAACTAGATATACATATATTATTCGATTGTGTTTATTTAAAAGTTAAGATCATTAGGTAAAATCATAAGGTGAAGGATACTAGGAGTTCTATAGGCTTCAATAAAAATGCACCAAAGTTTCATAGTTACCAAATAATCACAAAAATCATATAACTTTTAAAAAAGATTTGGTTCTAAATCCACTATTAACCTTTTAAATTTTATTGATATTAAAAATTAATTGATTTTTTATTAATTCATAATTTTAAAAATGTCTCCTAAAATGTGATCATGTGATTAACACATTATTATTTAAAAAAAGATAAATTGTTAATTTACGATCGATATATATAATTTTTAAAAGTTAAAAGATCTCTAAGGTTTTTTATCCAAAACTATTTGTTTAAAACATTTATAATCAAAAACAGGCCCATTCTGAAGACAAATAGATATGAAAAAATGACATTAATAAATTATTTTAATTATAAGATAATTAAATCAATTATGTAGGTATTATCATATTATAAATTATAAATTTAATGAATAATTATTAAATAAAAAATTAAATTAATCATAAATATAAATTTATTGTTAAATTAACTTAAATTAATATTAAAAATTATTTTTTAAAATTATTTGTTTAGAAAACAATCATATATAGAGAGAGAACATGAAGAAGCATTTTCTATTTTGCAATGTCGAATTTGATGTAATTTAGCTTATAGAATAACAAGACCCATGGAAAGGTGGAGGACCAAATTGGTCAATTAGTACATTGAAAAATAAATTGGTCATATCAAAAAATAGAGATAAATTAGTAATTTAGGTAATATACCAACAGGAATCGTGTATATAATTAATTACACTTTACAAAACATACGTGAATTGCCCCTTTTTCTTACCACACTATTATACACAGTGTATGTGATTTTTTTAATAATTATAACTAATACAAACAGTTTTATAATTTTGTTACCAAACTATTACAAGTGTTTTGAATTTTTTCCCCCCCGTCAAACACACTGCAACTTCTATACACCGGCGGAACTGGGATTTTGTGTGCTATCTCTCAATTTTTATACATATATTTTAAGTATAATATTTATAAAATTATAAATAAATTATATATATATAATAAGTCTGTATAAAAAATATATAACATTTTTCAATAAAAATAATAAACAAAAAATAAGTAATATTATTTTTTAGAATTAAACTCTTAGATCCACCTCTATTTCTATTTAAAATTATTTTCTTAAAAAATGCTTCTTAAAAAACCATTAGAGCCTTTTTTTATCACATCATGCAAAATATTTTTTTACTATTATTTTTGATTATATTTGATATTTTAAAATGACATAAATGTAACCTTAAAATGACATAAATGATATTTCCAAATAGATGTAACCAATTGTTGTTTTTGTTTACTCTATTCTACGTCCGACAACAAGCAACGATGTTGATGACGTCAGAGGAAGCCAAGGCCAAGATAATAGCATGCTGACCATGTTCGTTTAAAAAAGAAAAAGAAAAGAAGGGAGGAAGAAAAATAAAGAAATGAAAAAATTGACCCTTAATTATTTTTCATGTGCATTGCATATGTAAAAATTCCAAAATTAAATGGGGTTATTCTTTCAATTTTGTATTATCCAAACCATTTTATGGATTATGATACTAAATTGAAACTATTTAAGAATATATATATAAAAAAATATAAATTTAAAAAAATGAAGAGAATAATTAATAATGTGATGTATTTGATATTGGTTAAGTCAGTATTATATTACTTATATATATAAACAATCATAATAATAACTAATTAGTAGAGAAAAATATTTACGCTTTGATAAACTAACTTTTATAGTGCTATGATCACATACAAACCTACACACGAGGCATAGGTGCTCATCACTTAACCTATTAATCTCCCTTAAACTATGAATGTGGTAACACTAACTTAATTTTGAGTGAATGAAAACACATTTTAACTAGAGTTTTGTTAATATATTAGTAACTTGTTCTTCACTAGGTGAGAATTTTACATTAAATTTTTAATTAATAATCAAATCCCTTATAAAGTAAAAAATTGATCTCAACATGCTTCATTTTAGCATGCATAATTGGATTTGAAGCCAAATGTTTAATACTGATATTATCATAAAACAAAACTAGTGTGTGCTTCTTTAACCTCCGATTTTGTAAGAAATGATTTAAGTCATACCATTTTAGCTATTGCTAAAGCCAATGCTCTATATTCTACTTCCATTATAGACGTAGACACAACCTATTTGTTGGAAGGCTAGGAAGCCAGTAAGTCACTAAAGTAGATAACATAGCTGCCTATACTTCGTCTATCATCACTATAGTTATCCCAATTAGAGTTAATAAAACCAACTAATCTTAGTACATCAAACCTTTGGATAAATAAATCATGGTGTAGAGTTCCTTTGAGATAAAGCAAGACACATTCTACTACAATCTAGTGGATATCAATAGGATCTTGTAAAATTGGTAAAACTTATTCGCAAGATATTCAATCTTAGGTCTAGTTAGCACACAGTATTGTAGAGCACCTATAATGCTTCCACAAACAGTTGGATCAGATAAAGGTACACCATCATATATACTTTGACAAGTGAATGGTAGAATACATTGGTGTGTTGAGGTACTTGAAAGATTCAAGACTAACCTTAGAGATGAGCTGTTTAATGTCCTTGTGCTATGACAAATGCATTGACTCATCATAACTTAACACTTCAAGACTAAGAAAGAAACTCAAAGACCTTAAATCCTTAAGTGCAAACTTGTCATTAATTCACGTACTCATAACATCTACTAATTATATATAATGATATCATCAATATATATTAATATAATAATTTTATGCTAAGAGGTAAACCGAAAGAATATAGAAGTATCTACCTTAAAGTATTGAAACCTCGAATCACACAAGATGCTACTAAGTTTCTCAAACCAAGCTCTAGGAGTTTGTTTTAAAACATATAATGTCTTTTTAATTTATAGAGTAATCATTTCAATTTTTTTTTCATTTTTTCAAAAGAGAATATATTCTCTTTTTTCTTGTTTGTAGCTTATTTTCTATATATATAAAATAAATATGTAAAAATATATGTTATTATGATTTGTTGAAAGTTAGATTTGTGAGACCTATACGAACTAGTTGACATAGATGAAACTATATCACTAATCATGAAATGATATAGAATGTTCAATAACCACTCTAATATAGGTTAAGCAAATACTTATATATGAATAAATGAATGAAATTTATTTTCAAGATTTATATATTTATAATAATTAATACAATTAGATAATATATTTAATTATTTCAAATATTATAACTACTTATTGTACAATATTTAACAAAAAAAAATATTTTACTATATAATATTTTAATTAATTGATCAATTTATTAATTAATATAAATATTTTAAGTATAAAAATGCATGTATTAAATAAAAAAAATAGTTTAAAATATAAATAATTGATTATTTTGATGTTTTATAAAGTTTTATATTTTTTGTATTTTTGATAGAGTTTTAATAGTTTTCATAATTTTTTTCAAAATTTTCATTAACAAAGACAATATTTTCAACATTTTTATAAAATTATATCTCAACATCTTCACTGACATTAACATTTCAAACTTTGCTCTCAACATTCCCATTTTGTTGAAAAGTATGAGGATAGGTGAAACTATGAATGAGACCTTCACAAGTAAAAAGTTTTGTGAGAAAATGAAATCCCCACCCTTATCAAGTTGAACAGATTTAATAGTGTTATTAAAATTGCATTCAATCATCTTGAAAAAGAAGGTCACAACACCTTAAGCCTCATTTAAAAAAAAATCCACATAAAATGAGTGGAATCATCAACAATGAGCAAGTAGTACTTAGCACCAATGATTGCTAACATTGGTAAAGTCCATAAATCCATATATACTAATTGAAAAGTAAGTTCAGAAACAACATGTTTAGAATGAAAGGGCAACTTATCAGATTTAGTAAGAGGACATACAATACAAGCATGTTGACTAGAATTAAACAAATAGTATTTATCTAGTAAGGAACAATAAAAAAGAATACACAACACATTAGTGGTTATCTTCTTTATAGAGAATGAATTAGCCAAATTCAATAAAACAATCATAATGAGAACATAATTTATTTTCAAATAACAATTTATGTGAGACTTGAAGTGTGTGAAGAACATGACTATGAGAAAAAAGATTAACTCGAAGTTTTAGATAGTATACAAGAAGAAAGATGACTCAAAATAGCAAGAGATTGACCCATACCAACAACCACAAAAGAAATTCCTCGGTAAGGTGAAGGATTTTATACATTTTCACTCAAATTAGTTAAGTTATGAATAGTACCAAAATCAAGAAACCAATATGAGGAATTAGATGCTAAATTATTGGATGAAGTAAGCATAGTAAAAGAAGGATTTGATTACAATAGATCCATCAGTTTAAAGGATTGAGATACTATATGACTATTCTTTCCACTTCTTTCCATATATCTAGCATTAAAAATGAGATGGACCCGAAGAACCTTATAAATTACTATCATTATTAACATTGTTACTAGGAATTTTGCCTTTGTAGGCATAGGTCTCAAACATTAATTTTTCGTTATGACTGATTTAATTGCAAAAAATCATACACACTTCAAGGTTTAGATGAAAAGAATAGTGCTAACAAGAATTTTAAGAAGAAGAATCACTAGATTTAAATGAAAAGCCTTTACTTGTAATATATGAACATTATTAGGAAAATCTTGTGATTTTAGGCAACTTTCATAAGTAAGAAGAATGTTATAAACTTCACCAAAAAAAACATCACCAAAACACATTGTGATCGATGAGATAAACAAGTTGTAATTGGATTCAAGACCATAAAGGATATAAAAAATTTGATCAAGTTCGAAAATGACTCACTAACGGCAACTAAGTGATCAACTATGGACTTGATTCGTAGGATATAATCATCTATAGTCATTTTTCTTCACTGTTTGGAGTTGAAGATGAAGATCAATCACATGTGATTGTTAAGAAGAAGATAAAGCTTTCTCAAGAAAAATCCATATACTACAGTATTTCTTCTAACAAGATTAGATGAAACACTTGGACTTATAAAAGCAAAAATCTAGTTGTGAACTAAATTGTTAAGATGTTGTCATTGAGAAAATTTTGGATTAGTAGGTAATGGTGAAGTGATTGTGCGATCAAGAATATCATCAAGACTATAGGTATAGATCACAATAAGAATTTGATCACCCCGTAACAAAAGAGATCAAACTTGATACCAAAATTGAGATTAATAGATGGTGTAATAATGTGTGATAACCTCGACTCTTAAAATGAATCCACTACTTATTTATCATGATCAGAATACTTAGTAAAGTGTATAGGAGAATCAGATGTGACTGAAAAACAATCAAAGGAATTAAGAAAGAAGAAGAACAAGTGCAAAAGAAGAAAAAATCAACTAAATGATTACAATGACTTTGATACTATTCAAAGAAATGAAAAGAATAGTAAAAAATGTGATGTATTTGATATGATGAAGTTAATATTGTATTTATTATATAATCCATTGTAATAAGTTACAAGTTATGATTGGTATAGAATAAAGTATACACTTTAACAAACTAACTAACAAGGTTAGGATCACATACAAACCTATACTTGAGGTATAGGTGCTCATTTCTACTGTGGTACTTAACCCTTCATTATTACCTAAGTTCTCTAGTGGTACATTAAAATACCAATATTCTAAAAAAGATACTTATTTGATTAAAAGTGATTTTTATGCATAAAACAATAAAAGGTAATTTAGTCATTTAATTTATTATTATTTTTTTTAAATTTTTATCTTTTTATTTTTCATATCTCTATCTTTTGTATAAAATTATCACTCATTAATTTTTTTCACTAAATCCTATACCTTAAGGTGGCGTTTGGTTCGTAGAATGGAATCAGAATCGAAATTAGAATGAGAATGAAATGGAATGAAAAGGAAACAATGTTGTTTGGTTTGACCATTAGAATCAAGCTCAGAATTAGGATTACAATGTTTGGTTTGCCACTGGAATGAAATGAAAAAAAACTATAAATTATCTTAATACCCCTACATTCAGTAAAGTTCAAATAATGTCATTTAATTACTATTTTTTCATCACATAAAATACATTATTGAAATCATTATTTTTCTAAATAATTATTACTTAATTAAAAATAAAATATATCATTAAAATTATTATTTTTCTAAATAGGGTTTAGGGTTTAGGGTTATATTTGTGGGTTAAGGTTTAGGGTTAAAATTATTATTTTTCTAAAAAGGGTTTAGGGTTTTAGAATTTGAGATTTTGGATTTAGGGTTTAGGGTTTAGGGTTTGGGGATTTAGGTTTTAGGATTTTAAGGTTTAGGGTTTAAGATTTAGTGTTTTGGGATTTAGGGTTTAGGGATTAGGGTTTTAGGATTTAGGTTTTAGGGTTTAGGGTTTTGGTATTTGAGGTTTTGGGTTTTGGGTTTTAGGTTTGGGAATTTGGGATTTGAATTTAGGGTTATATTTGAGGTGAGGATAAAATTGAAAAAAAAAATTGAGATAAAAATGAAATCATAATTCCTAAAGGGGGAGAAAAAATTGTGATTCCTCCTCTTTTAGAAATCGATTCCATTACGTACCCTTCATTTAGCCCAATCAAACACACAAATGGAAGGAATCAATTCTGATTCCTTTTCATTACCTCCAACCAAACATCATAAACTCTAAATCTTAAACCTTAAAAATTATAAACTCTAACACTAAACCCTAAAAGCTAAATTTTAGACACTAAACTCTAAACATTAAATCATAAACCTTAAACCTATAAGAGAGAGAGAGACTTTGAAAGAACTAAAATACCTTTCAATTTTTTGTGCACATATTTATTTTTTAACCAAATAAGAATTTTTATATAATTTTAATACTTTTAAGGTATCACTCAAAAACTTGGACAACAATGGGTACTAAAAGATTAATATAAGTATTAATAATATAACATATTAAAAAAAATCAACATTTCAATTTGTTAAGCATGGTAAACAAGGGTTGATACTTTTTTGGTACTTATGTTATTGTTTTGGTATAGGTTATTGTTCAAGTTCTTTAGTGGTAATTTAAAAGTATCTATATTCTAAGAAATGCACCTATTTGTTCAATATTATTTTTATGCACAAAAAATGAAATATAATTTAATTATTTTAATTTTCTTTTTGTTTTCTCCTTTTTTCTTCTTTCTCGTCCATTTTCTCATAATTATATATAATTGCATAAAATTATTTTTAACTTCTTATTTTACTAAATCTTAAATCCTAAATTTCAAATACTAAACGCTAAACTTAAAATGCTAAAACCTAAACCCTAAATCCTAAATATAAATAGTAATCCCAATGAGAGATGACAAAAAAGAGAAAAAAAAGGAAGGAAAAAAGAAAAACAAATTAAATGATTAAAATACAGTTTAACATTTTGTGCACATATTTGTTTTTTAATCAAATGCGTATATTTTAGATAGTTTGGATATTTTAAAAATACTACTCAAAAAATTGAATAAAAAAATATAAATACTAATAAGATATCATTGTCAAAAGTGCCATAAGTACATGTTTCTTACAACACATTAGTAAGATTCTAATTTGAAGAGTGTTTGAATCTACGTTTACACATTTTAAGGATATTTGTATAGGCCACCCATTCAAGAGATTATGGTTCCACCTGGTTGATATACATAGGAGACCAACCTTAAGAAATGTAACACATTTATTTTGCTCTCAAAAGTTCTCGAACCCTGTCCTGACCACTTAAGTCCTTAATTGGAAGCGAGTTGGTACCATTTGGATTAATAGTCCAGATGGTACCAACTCACTTCTTATTAAGGTCTTAAGTGGTTGGGAAGAACGAAAAAAATGTGTTACTTTTTCCCTAGGTTAGTGTTTTGTATATATCAACAAGATGGAACTATAATACCTCGAACGGAGGACCTACACATATATCCTTAAAAATGTACGAACATAGGTTCAAACAAATAGTAATAGACATAAATGCTCTATAGTTAGTAAAAAGGAAGCTAATTATTAAATATCTCATAATTATTTAATTTAAGTTGTTTAGTCACGTAATTATTACATTGGATATTAGAGATCATATAAAATTTAAAAAACTCATAATAATATCATTATTATATGCAAATATGCACTTCAATCACTTAATTTTTGAGTTAAATATATAGTCTTGTTGTTTATGTAAATTAGACACTATAATAGTTTTGCTATTTATGAAAGTTAAGCATTACAATGATCATTTTAATAAATTATACTACTAAAAATACTTATTTTTTATAATAATTGAACTCATAATGCATAATATTTATTTTAAAAAATTACGTGACCTCCAATACTTAAATCAATAATTCTACAATTAATATGCTCATTTGGTAAAAATTATGAGACTTCAAATACTTTTTCTCATAGTAAAAATCACAGTTTATATACGCACCTTATTTTTGAGAAAATTTAACCAAAAATTATGAAATACAATAATTTACTTGTTATTATTTTATTTTATTTGTCCAATTTAAACTGTATTTTATTAATACAAAAGTTAAATGTTATTTTATATTAATAATTTTAAATTTATTAGGATATAAAAACAGATATTTAAAATTTAAAAAAGGAACAAACAAGCATAATATTATGATCCAAAAATATAACATGTTACTTTAGTCAAATTATTATCTTATAAGTAATTTCTATTTGAGTTAGGTAAAAAATTGTTACATCTTAATTTAGTTATAAATCATTTAATATTAAATAATTATAATTTCATAGCGATTATAATCGAACGGTTTGGTCCGATTTAGTTAACCGTTTTAAACAATTAATAATACATAAATATGATTCAGTTTAATATGATATAGTCTAATAGAATACAATCAAATATGATGCTCATTAATCATTATATATAGATAGATATTATTTTTAAATACATAAATAAATACATAAGAAGCACAAACTCCAACGTTTTACCTTTTAATGTTGCAAAGCACACTTGTAAAATCTCAAATCAATTGAATAGAGAATAAGCTGCTTCAAAAAATGAATAATTAATTTAATAAACCATCTTGCTAACATGGTGAAAGTTATCAAGAATTCAAGATCAACAAAACCTAGCCAAACCACAGATCCAATGAAGAATACCATCTGAATACTTTCCTTACAAGCATCACATTTCACTTAATTGCATTCAAAATGATCGGTAAGAAAGCATAACTCAAGTAAAATACTACGACTTATCCAAATATCAAACCAAATGACATTACTTGTTTCAGGAATAAGTAAAAGCCTTCAAATTTTAGTCATTGAAATAAACGCAAATAAAATAAATGATTTCCTAAAAGTTCGACAACACTTACATTAGAGCATAAAATAATAATAATAAATTACATTACCTATTCGGTACATGCCCTTCCAACCAAATTAGAGTCGTCCAAGATGGTATCAAATGCCATGGCCTGAATAGGAAACAAGAACTCAATTCCCTTCTCCTCCAGTTTGGCTTTGAGAGGTTTCGATAATCGATACTTCGATAGCGCATTAAGATGCTCTTCAGTCTCCCCATCCTCGTCCACCATGTTTCCCTTTTTGCTCTTTTTGTCCGACTTATTGACCTCAATGCCATTCACCACTGAATTGACAAGCTCGATTAGCTCCGTCCTAGTTTCACTCTGTTTCTCGTCAAAATCAACGTTAGAAACCTTTCACAGACGGCCAGAGCCTATACGGTAGATGTAGAGGAATAGGATGAATGGAAATGAAATAGGGTTAGGGTTAACACGAAAAGAAAATATTTATATATACGATATGTTGCTTAATTAAAAAAAATTAATTATTTATTAAATTCGGTCTAGTACGGTCCGGTCCGACCGATTTATAATTTTTATAATTGGATCAGATCGTTTGAAAATCGGTTTTACATTATACAAACTATATTAGGCTGTTTTATTTATGAAACTATTCAGTTCGGTCTGATCCGGACCGATTTTTCGGTTTATACTTGTTCGATCCGGTTTTTGGATACTTTTAGAACAAATTTGGTTTTTACTTTTTACATATCGATATTATACGATCCAATCCGTTGTATACTGTCGGATACCATGTACCAAACGTCCAAAGGTACAACAACCGGTCAAGACCTGTCTGATATATATTCTCAAAGTTGTCTGCTAATTTCGTTCTCTCTCCAAAATACGTCGCCGATCAAGAATCAATAATCTTCACGATTCACTCTCCCACTGTCTCACCGTTCTCCGTTCTCCGCTCTGCATCAGTCCATCTCCCTCTCCAGTAATTTGTAAGTTACCTCTCCCGGACTACGTTTGTCATTCTCTAATTTGGTTTATTAGCTGGCCGTTTCAAAGATTTATTCCTCGTTAGGTTTCATGATTCTGGTCATCGGCTTGTCGTTTTTGATGTTCTGCTTGGTTGGCTTTAATACGACACTTTCGTATCATGAAGGATTTTTGATTTAATGGTTTCAGTTTTATTTTTTAATTTATGTTTAGATTTGCTGACCTTGTATGCTAAGGTGATATTAACTAGTTTAGTGATATGATACCTTTGAATCATTCAAAAGTGTTATTGCCAATTTTTCAATGCTATCCTAGTTTTTTCCCCCTGGAATTTGTTGAATGCTTGAAACAATACTTAATGGATTTTTGCTTCATAGCAAAAATGGGATTTTAAGTTGAATTGAAATTCAGTTTTGATAATTTAGGTTAGCTTTACATAGGCATAGAATAGTGGTTTCATTTAAGAATGACACAGTTCAATTTGTTTGAAGCATGCTAATTCTTCCACTGAGTTCCCTCTGTGTTTATCTTCAAGTTAGAAATTGTTTTGACGGCTGTGTGATATCTGGTTGTACTTTTGCTTTTCATTATTTATTTTGTTCTTCTATCAGTTGCGGGCATATTTTTGATGATATAAAACATACAACTATTTGAAGAAAAAAAACATTAGAGATTCTTCATTCTTGTGTGAGAATTCTTAATCCTAATGTACCATTTCAGTGGTAGTTAGAAGTTATGCCTGTAAAATTCCTTTGGTGTAGGCCTGTAATTAAAAGGCTTCGTTGACTGTATGTGTTGCTGTTCAGCGGTCATGAAATGAAGGAGATGCAGTGGACATGAGAGAAAGGTGCAGTCCTTCCACTCTTAAGCGCATTTTGGCTACTTGTGCAGCCCAGGTTTGTAGAGCAGCTTCAATTCACAACTTAAGATAGTGCAGGTCATCAATGCTTCAAACTAATAAAACTTATTTGGTAAAAGCCTATAGCATGGTTCACAATTTGCTGCCCTATACTTGTTTCTGGGTATGACTAGTTTATTAGTGGGTGAAGCTGGGAAAAGGCATAAATCTGTCACAATTATTAAGACAGGTTCCGATGTAAAAAGTGAAGAACTTCATATGAGATATGGGAAATTGTATTACTTTGGCTGCAGATCTTACATTTTTCTGCTTTGAAGAATATTGTGTTGATAAAAATGTCTCTATAATGAACTTTTAGAAATTAGAATGACCACGCATCTCGTGGTGTGTGGTTTCTTTTGTTTTATCAATTTGATCTAATGAAAGATACAGTTATGGAAACATGCAACTAGAGCAAAATGGTTCTGTGTTGGAGAAAATCACCCTCCAACCGTGTACCATGAATTTGAAGGGGGAGAAAAAAAGAAATAAATAAAAAGAGAGATAAGGAACATTTTTTTTTTTAATGAAGTGTGTGGATGGCAGGAATCAAGGAACTAAAATGTTAAATGATGAATGAATGCGCAATTTCAATAATATTTTATTAGTATGAGGGTATATATTATTTGCTTTTTTCCTGTCACTGTTGCTGTTGTAAGACCCTGTGGTTTTTGTTATTTCATTTATTTGATAGCATTTTTATAACAGCTGCTGTTCTACCCAGTGTGTTTATTGCATTAGTTGATTATGTCTTACTTTTCTTTTTCTTATTTTCTTTCAGGCGAAAGAGTATGGGAGCTGTGTTGCTACAAAAGTTCCAGAAGTTGAACCAAACATGTGCTTGAAAGAATTTCTCGCACTCAAGAGTTGTATGCAGAATGTGGTAGTGTTTTCCCTCATTTGTTGACTAATATATTATGATATCTTGAACCTTGTTGTATTCCTTTCTCTAACAAAATGATATTTGAACTTTTCTTGCTTTCCAAAGCTGCAGCGGAAGATTTGAGCTTGATTTTTACACGATCGTCGTTGTAGTGCAGTTTTCATAGTGTGAGTTCCATTTACGGTAACCCGAGAGAAGGTAATTGGAAGGACAAAAAAAGATTTTTCAATCATGCATTTGAAATTGAGTGTATGTTTGTATTCCTTTTGTTTTCTATTGCTAATCTTCTTCAGTTTTCATTGATAAGCTGATTTGATCTTCTAAAATATTTTAGGGTCACATTAGTAGCAGCATTGCCAGAATCTTCTGTAATACCCAATATATAGGGGCAAATTAGGGAAATGTCTATGAAAGCATCAAGTTCACAGTCAAACATTGGCTTGAATGGATCTGGTGCTTTATCACATGTTTATATCCAGTATCCGCCTCTAAAATGTGGTATTCATGGATCAAGGGGTTTATTTTATGATGATGGAAACAAGATGCTAATATCCCCAACATCAGATCAGGTAAATTTAATAGTTATAATCAAGTAATACGATACTTGGATTTCATCTTGGTTGTATAATATAGCCCTTTTCTCATTAATAATATCCTTTCTTGTGGAAGATTCTGTTATCAAAATTATTTCTTAATCTTCCATTCTCTAAAATATACAACTTTAGGTCTTCTCGTGGAAAGCCGTTCCCTTTGCTCCTACTATTGCTCCTACATGTGATTCAATATGTGAAGGGCCCATTTTGTCTATTAGATATTCTTTGGATGGAAAGCTCATAGCTATTCAGCGATCTGCTCATGAGATACAGTTTTGGCATAGAGAAAGTGGGGAGACTTTTAGCCAGAGTTGCAAGTCAGAGTCTGAGAGTATTTTGGGATTCTTTTGGACAGATAATCCATTGTTTGATGTTGTATTTGTAAAAACCAGGTAAGTGACATTTCCCTCATGTTTATATCACTGTTGAAGGATAATTAATGGATTTACTAGTTTTGACTTATGTATAGTGTGTCAAATTGAGGAGTGATCTAATGGGGAAGAAAAGTCAAAAAGTGTCTTACATGCAAAAGTGCTTTTGCTGTATGTGGTTATCTAGGTAGATTTCTTGATGTATGGTGCACAATATGACCATTGTCATTTGTTATAAGTTGGAGGTGTGGTCTAATGGGGCAGAAAAAGTATCATGCATACGAAAGTGCATGCTGTTCGGCAGTTTGACTCTGGACTCTGGTTAACTTTGTGGAGTTCATATATCAAATTTCCATATTTTTTGTTTAAAAGAAAATTACGTTACCATGATTGCCAGATAGTCAATTAAAAATGTTTGTTCTGCCATTCTGACAAATTCTTTTTATGATTATAGTTGGTGCATGTTGTTTATACCATGGACTATATTCCAGTGTGCTTAGGTTTAGACTACTAAAAGGGGTGTTTTGTGGTTCTTAACATAAAATAAGAACAAAATGTTTTATGGTGAATTGGAATGTGATCCTTTTTTTGGAAGTTTCCATTTGAAGAGCAGAATATACTGATCTCATTAAATACAGAAACTTTCTTATAATATATTTTCTAATATCTAATAATCTCCCCTCGGGAGGAAGGGAGGAAAGTATGGTATTATTTGTTAAAGTTTTGTCCATGCCAAACCATGCTGCGAACTCTGTTTTTCCCAAACTGAACAAATTTCGATGTCAGTGGGCTGGACTTGCTTGCTTATAATTCTGAGTCAAAATCACTTCAGTTGGTGGAGACAAAGAAACTGAATGTGAGTTGGTATGTTTACACACATGAAAGTCGCTTGGTTCTTCTTGCTTCTGGGATGCAGTGCAAGACCTTCAATGGATTTCAGGTATTTTCTCTGCTATCATTAATTTAGTACTATCTCAATTATCTGCAGTTTTATATTTACACGGTTCCCCCCAGTTTATGTGAATTTATTGAAAACCATTAAGTCAGGAATAGCTTCCAGAACATTTATTTTGGCCAGATTATTTGTTTATTAAACTTAATTATTCATGTGGCATTCTTTTAAGTGGCTTCTTTGGTTTTGCTTGTCTTATTTATTTAGTTGACATGGTTATTTGTACTAACTTGCTTGAATGGAGAAAATTCAGTGGTTCTACTTTTTCCTTAGTTGTCTAACACAGCGCAACTTCTTTTGCTCAGCTTTCCTCCGCAGGTATTATTCGCTTGCCAAAGTTTGAGATGGCGATGGCTAAATCTGAGGCTAATCATAAGCCTGTCCTAGCTGCCGAAGATGTATTCATTGTTACTGTGTAAGTTCTTGGTCTTTGTAGTCTTTTTATCTTGCTTCAGGGTTTTAGTGGAGTGCTGATCCGCTCTTCCTTATTGGTCGAATTACTCTCCCCATCTTTTCCTGTAATGAACTTTTTCCCCCCTACATAAATTAGCTCCCCCAAATCATTACTTATATATGGTTTTGTACTGCATGCAGCTATGGCAGAATATACTGCCTTCTTGTTGACAAGGTCGCGATGCTCCTTCGCCTGTATAGATTTTATCGTGATGCTATCGTACAACAGGTCATTTATATATATACTTTTTTTTAACAAATGTTGTGAATCAAGTTTTGCCAGATTGAATTACTTCAAATATGAAATTTTCTTATGGATACCATCCTAGGGATATTCCTAATTATTTGTCATTCCATGCCAGGTCATATGTTTTTTTATGATTGATAGGTTTAAGAGATCAGAGTTGTTTCATATGTCATACCCTTAATTATCGAAATTCTATAAAAGTAGCATATTATGACGTGAGTAATTTGAGAGTTTAGTGCATAAAATCAGATGAGTTTGCATTTCGATATTTTAACAAGTATCTGGATTTTATTCATGTAGTAGAAAAAGAAACTTGAGTGCAACATGAAACTATGAAGGGAATATCTCCAACAACAAACAAGGGCCGTTAGTTAGTTAGATAAGGATTATGATTATTGATTTCTGATTCGTTTTTAGTGATTTTAAAATTAGGTGTCTTTGGTAATGATTTCTAATTTGGATATTAAGTTTAAAATTATAACAAAATTTACGGTGATTATGTAACCTAAAAAATGGCTTACCTTCATCCTTAGTCTCCAAACGCCAACCAATTTTATGCATAGTTTCCTAAACTTGTAGCTCACATAATTTACTGTCCAAACTTTTGAAGTTTCACTTAGAAATCCCAATATTATGGAAATATCTCTGATATTTGATCTCATCTTCTGCATCCCAAAAGTCTTCTGGACTGAAAAATAGGATTGGATGAATTCAGTGTTAGTCAGTTGCATATTTTAACTATTCCATTTTTTTCCTCGATAGGTGATTGGTTATTTCATCTTTAGCCAAAAATGTGAAGTTTGTTCTAGATAGTAATACTTTTTTATTCTTGGCAGGGCTCTTTGCCAATTTATTCAAGCAAGGTTGCTGTAAGTGTGGTTGATAACGTCCTGTTCGTTCATCAAGTTGAACCAAAGGTTGTTATACTTTATGATATATATGCAGATGTGCGAGCACCTATATCTGCCCCTCTCCCCCTGTTAATTAGGGGTTTTCCCAGATCCAATAGTTCTTCCATGTGGATACAAAAGATGGATAATGATAATCCAGATGTTGATATTTTAAGTGGTCATCAAGCTATCATTTATCAAGACGACTGGACTTTTCTTGTTCCAGACCTCATATGTGATGTTTCCAATCAGTTTCTTTGGAAAGTTCATCTAGACCTGGAGGTAAATATTCTCCCTTCTTCCCGTATAACTTCTTTGTATTCAAGGTTCTTAAAATTCTCGGGAAGCTAAACTAGTGTTAAGGTTAAATCTGGATACATGAGGATTCAGTTCACATGCTTTTTTCTTAAATATCTGAGTTTTGAGTTTGAGTCCTATTAGATTCATTACTCATATATGATGTGACATCTTAACTATGGTATAATGATGGAGATATTTTATTTTCTTACTCTTATAAATACGTTTTTTGATTCCCAACTCTGTTAATGAGAAATGATCTAAAATCCTAGTTTTTTTTTTAATGTTCACTTTCTGTTCAATCTCTTCTCAAGTGATTTCCTTTCCGATCTCTTTGGATTCTGAGATCCGTTTGGCTTGTCAGTTGGCACCTCTCCACTAGGCAAGACCCTTCATATTGATGTTGAATCAAAGAGAGCGGCAGGAAGGATATAGTACAGTGTAGAATTGAGGCTCTGGCTCCTATTTACATACTAAGCAACCGATCATTTCTTTTGCTTTGACAAAAGCCCTAATACTTTATGAGTATATTGTTAGTTTATGTATTCTACCCTCTTAGGTAGCTCTTATCGAGATTTCAGTTGGCTGTGTTACTTGATTACTATCTTATGACTGAACTTCAGTAAAGTATCATTATTGCTGTGCCTACAAGTTACAACCAATGTGTTTGGGGTTATTTGCTACTTTCACGTTGGATTCTAGTTTCTTTTTGCGGTACATTGTTGGTTTTCATCTTTTACTTTCTGGAATGGAGGCTGGACTATGAAGATTGACGTTACTTTTAGTTGTGATTGTGTCTGTCCAAACAGGCAGATATAATATGGGGAAAGACGTTTTCATTTTTGTGAGTGTTAGTTGTAATGGATTAATTTCCTAGAGCTATAAATATCTCATATGCGCTCTGTTTAGATTGTGGTAGAACATAGAGGTATGTATTTTCATGCTGTTTTCTGAATTCTTTGATTTTCTCAACTAATTGGCATCTCTTATCTTGCAGGCAATTGCTGCCAGTAGTTCAGATGTACCATCTGTACTAGAATTCTTGCAGAGGCGGAAATTGGATGCCAGTAAGGTACAGTTATATGTAATTTTGTAATGTCAGTTATGCACTTCATTGTTGCATTCACATTTCTTATGAAGTTAAATTATATCTTTGTAGTCTAGATTGTTCTCGCTGTTATTATTATGAAAACGTCAGCTGTGCTGTTGCAAAATAAAGCCGATATTATGATGTTCATTGATTTACTTTATAACGACTAATATGATTTGCAAATTTTAATGTATGAACTTGGTTCCTTAAAAGAAATGTGTGAAAATAAATATTAAAGATATTTAAAGATAAATAAACAATTAAAAACTGTCTGAAGCTAGCATCGAGGCCAGCTTCTTGGCTTTTTTCCCAGGTTGTTTGCTTTGAGGCTGGCCTTTTCTTCAGATTTTGAGGCTTAAGCAGCAGACCCTTCAAGTGTTATGCCTTTAGGCTTGGTACTTAGGCTATTGAGGTGTGCCTCATTTATTTGTTTGCTAGATTCAATTCATGTACTTAGCTCAGAAAATGTGGGTTTAATGTGATTTTAATTATTAGTCCATAGCATTTTCGGCCTATAAAATTTAAAGCAATAAAAAAAGACAATTCTATTTGATTCCTATGATTTTTTTGGGGGGTTTCTGTCTGTTAAATCTCTCCAGTCTTCATCTTTTTTTTTTCATCTCTGCTGGAATCAAGCATACACCACTACTATTAAGTCTTGACAATCCTTCCCTTTATCTTTAGCCCATGTCATTTTCAAGTTTGTTGTCTATATTTGTTTGTCTCCCTTGATTTTGCTGTTTCTTCCCCCACTTTTGTATTTTTCTTGAACTTTTTTTTGTCGTTACTATATACTTACAAGAGGAGACATCATAATTTTTTTATGAACTACCAAATTGGTGCCCTAATTTTTTTAACTTGACTGATTTGATCCCATCTTTTAATTTGACCAACTTTATACCTTATTTTTTTTATTCCGTTGAATAGTTCATTGTCTTTTAATTCGAACAATTTGATGATACCTTTAGAATTCAATATTTTATTCATTCTTGTTTTAGTTAAACATTAATGAAATATGTGTTGCATGTGGTCTTTTCCATTCATTTTCTCTAATGAAAATACACCAAAGTTGTTGGATTGATTAAATTAGAAAAAGGTAAAGTACTAAATTGATTAAATGAAAAGACAATGGACTAAAAATTGCTCAGATTATAAAATATAAGGTGCAAATGGTCAAATTAAAAGGTAGGGATTGAATCGGTCATCTTAGAAACGTTGTGTAGTACTTAAGTCTAATCTTTTATCACAAGTTTGTAGCTAATATGAGGGAATTGTATAATCTATATCATGTTATTATTTAGGGTGCAAAGCTGTGGGAGGTCCCTTAGAATGGACAAGTAGTATTATTTAGTTCATTTGCTTATAAGGGGTGCTTTTTAATCCTTTAGTTTTTTCAAAAAGTGTCCTGTAAGAACATACAGTAATATTGAGGTAATATTTGAAGTAAATATTTTAATAGGGTTATGTCATTTTTTTTCCTCCATAAAAAATAAAGAGCAACCCAAATGGTTCCATTTTTACTAAATATGTTCATTTCAAGTTTATCATCCACCAAATCACCTTATTCTAAAATAATAATATCTTTTGACTCAGTAGATTAAAATAATAATTTATGTCCTTAATTAGCATCTTTTATAAAATTAAGGGGTCTAAATGATACCAGTTAAATAAATGGATTGAATGACACTACTAGTCTATTTTTAGGGATCTCAATGACACTTATCTCTATCATTTATTTGTTTTTATATTTACTTTATATTTTAAGTTGAGGCTTACGTCTGGACCGTCTTGAGACTTACACTTTGTCTCGGTAGAAGGAAAATGCATCAACACTAGAACCCGCCTTTTGAAATGCTAATCCTCATGCTCCTCTGCTTTCTTTTGGTTAATAGCTAATATGGTAAAAAAATTGTCCTGTTTCTATGTATAGGCCAAACAATTGTCCTTGTCGATAATGCGCGCAGCCATCCTTGAACACAGACCTGTTTCTGTGATTTCCATGGCAATAGATGTTTTAATGACCTCCTACTCCCACTCAATCAAGAATGGGGTCTCTCATAAGGGAATAAAACCTGAGAAAACACTGCCTTCTGGCATGTCACATATTACAGACCATAGATCCAGTACTGATGCCACACCTAGTGGATTAACTGCGCATGGAAAATCCACCAAATATGAATCTACTGCTGGAGGGAATGGCGAATCACCTTGTAGATCTTCAATGCTTCCAACTTTGGACTCTGAGGAAGGCTCAAACTTTGAATCTATGATGAACAAATCAAATGGCCTAGATTGTGCTGATGGTAAAATGGATAGAAAGAAGTTAATAGGTACTGAAATTTCAAATGTTGGAACGGAGTCGTCATCACTGCAAATTCAGCATCTTGCTCCAAGTAGCAGCACGTGTGCAAATGCATCTGATCAGCAAGAATCTCAACTTACTTCCCCAGTAATTTCACCTGATGAGATGCACAGCTTTGTTTTTGCTCCTGTTGAGGAAGAGATGGTTGGAGATCCTTCTTATCTGGTTGCTATCATTATTGAGTTTCTTCGCAGGTATGTCATAAATTCTATACTTCAAATTACTAATTCGGGGCTTTGATTTTTTTAAAATGAGGAGCTCAAAGCAGGCTGTTTATGTCAAAGTATGCAATCTTTCTACATTGGTATGACCAGGGAAAAAAAATTCTATGTGGATGCAGGACAAAAATAGAAGATGAACAGAGGAGAGGAAAGGGAATTAGGGATATAAGATATAAATTAAGTTAGAAAAGAATAGATGGCTTGGGAGAAATCAATATTATATTCATAAGTCTAACAAAATACAAAAGCAGGATAATGCAAAACAGTAATTATTATTATTATTATTATTATTATTATTATTATTATTATTATATATTAGGGTTTAAATAGATGGGGATTTTATTTCTTAGGTTTAATACTATTTGGTTGAGATTTTTGACGTTTGTGTTAATTTAGGTAAGCTTTGGAAATAGGCTAGTCTTTGACTTTTGTTCAGAGTTGAGTGAATTGAATTTCAATATCATTATTCTCTAAATAAGTTTCTAATTCTCTTCTAAATTTTCCGCTCCATTTTACTTTTTGTTTTTACAACAGTTTAATGACAACGTAGGGATATTTTGTTTTCTTAAATGAAATTGAACTTGTAAAAAAAAAAAAACATAAATCAAAGCTTAGTTTATACCCACCAACTGAACATCATAGTTGTTGCCATCACCGTAAACCAAACCCATCATCAATCTTAGAGTCCATTGGCCATCACAATCACCCCATCCAAGGTGCAATGCCCTGTCATGCACCATAGAACTGAAATTTTCTGTCCTTTTTATGCCGCTGCACTCCAATGCAAATCTCCATTCACCATGAGTGCCTTCCACACTCAGAGACAGCTGGTCCTGGCTTCTGTCACCTCTGGAATTGGCTGCAACTACAGTCACAATTTTGTGTAATGCTGTTCTAAGACTCATTGGTTGCCACTATCATTGTATTTGTAAAAGTTGTTGATTGGGCTTTCATTTAACTCTGGAACAGTTGCCAGCAATTGCCTGATGTACTGAGAGAAGTGCTGATTAAATTTTGAAATTGCAGATCCAGTCCAGGAAGAATCTGGTTCACCATGTACCATGATAAGCCATGTAGAATTCTCATTGTCCAGTATGGTTATATAAACATTCTATCTGTTTTGTTGACAAAGTGCCATTTGCATTTGAACTTCACCAGTTTACCTACATCTCTTCAATATCTTTTCCCGAGTACAAACTAGTATCACCAATGACAAGTCATTACAATTTAGTGGAGCCCCTTTGTTGAATGAGTCTATTTCGATTTTATGCCCATAATTGGGTCAATCTTCTACTATATATGTTAAATACAAATTAGAGGACTAAACCTGCAAAGCTGAGTAAATCATGACTTTAATTTTGAAACTAAATTCTTAGCTAAATCTTGTGTTTTTCAGGACTTGAGTTTGGAGAAGATGATTGGCAATGCTGATTTTCATGTGGGCCTTTATGTTCTTAATGTCAACCCTTCTTCAATCCATTCTTTTAATCATCAGTGTCAATTGAGTCAGTCTTAAGTCTAAAAGTCATACTAATAAAGTGAAATCATGTAGTGACACTTTTACCTAGGTTATCTCAATTTTTTGTACTTGAAATGTTTGTTTCAATCCTTATTCATCAATAAAAATCCTAATTTATTTTGTTGTGAAGTTTGTCAGTTGGAAAAACATATTCGAAACACTTTTTCACCACGCACGCACGCATGTACAAACCAAATCATCCCTTTTCCCTCATTCATGGTGACATTTAGGGATCATGTCGCGTTCCTAGTATTATTGATGCTCGATGGTTCTTGTTGTTAGTTGATGATCATACTCGATTGTGTTGAACATTTCTTATAAAAGACAAATTTTTTTCCAAGCACATATTTCTACTTTTTCATGCCATTATCCAAACTCAGGTCAATGCTAATATTCAAATCCTAAAAACTATTAATGCGGGATTTCTTTAATTTCAATCTTAGTGGATATCTCAAATCACATGGTATTGTCCAATAAAGCTTCTGTGTTGACACACCATAACAAAACGGTATAATCGAACGTAAAAACCGTCATATACTTGAGGTTGCTCGAACTTTGCTTTTTCAAACCAATGTTCCTAAAAAAGTTTGGGATGAAGCCATTCTTACTGCAACATACTTGATCAATCGAATGCCTTCTTGAGTTCTCAAATTTCACTACCTTTACAAATGTTTCAAGGTCAATATTCTACCTTACAACTTGTGTCACCAATTCCTTTTAAGGTTTTTGGTTGCATTGTTTTTGTCCATATTCATTCACAATATCATGGTAAACTTGATACTCGTGTCATTAAATGCATTTTCCTTAACTATTCAACCAATCAAAAATGCTACAAATGTTTCTCTCCCATCGCTCATAAGTTTTACAATTCCATGGACGTTACTTTTTTTGAAAAAACTTCTTTCTATTCTAATTCTGTAATTCAAGGGGTGAATTGCAGAATCGAGATTGGTCATCACTCATTCAACCAAATTTATCATCTCATTTATCTTCCATGAACTTTTCCTCTTCCAACCTAGTTCCCATTCCAGATTCTTCTTTAAAAACCAAACTTATCAATCTCTCATTATCTATCCTAGACATCTTCTCCTTCTTAACGATACCATAAAAGTCTATGGAAGAAAGAGAAATCCTGACTTGTCCACCCGAAATCAACAAAGCCAAGAAACTTTCCTGAACCAAACTGAATTTGAAAGATTATAAGATGAAGCAGAATCTAGTCTAAAACTAGGTTCTGACCTTGAGTTATATTTTCCTATTGCGAAAAGGTGCTCGATCATGCACTCAACATCCTCTTCGAAGTTACTTTTCTTTTGCAAATTTGTCTCCAAAATTTCAGGCATTTGTGACATTCTTAGACAATATCAAGATTTCTAATTCTATCAACGAGGCTTTAAAGATTTCTGAATGGCACAAGGCAATCTTAGAAGAATACACTGCACTTGAAAAGAATGGTACATGGATGTTAACAGAGCTACCACCTAGAAAGAAGATAGTGGGCTGTAAATGGATATTTTTAGTTAAATAGAAGACAGATGGAAATATAGACAGATATAAAACTCGACTGGTGGCAAAAGGGTCCACCCAATCATATGGAATTGATTATCATGAGACTTTTGCTCTTGTAGTAAAACTTAACATAATTCGTGTCTTGTTGTCTATTACAATCAATAAGGATTAGCCCCTGCTTCAACTCGATGTCAAGAACGTATTCTTAAATGAAGATTTGGTCGAGGAAGTTTACATGGATGTACCTCCTGGCTTTGAGACTAAGGATACACAAGTGAAGGTATGCAAGTTGAGAAAGACACTATATGGACTTAAACAATCACTCAGAGCATGGTTTGACAGATTCATTAAGGTCTTCAAACAGGATGGATACTCTCAGACACATGGAGACCACACTTTGTTTGTCAAACACTTCACAGATGGAAGAATCACAACTTTGTTTGTATATGTTGATGATATAGTTCTTATAGGAAATCATGTGGGAGAGATGAAAAGGCTTAAGATGCTAATATCCAAGGAATTTGAGATTAAAGACTTGGGTTATTTGAAATATTTCTTAGGGATAGAAGTGGCACATACAACCAAAGGAATCTCAGTTTCTCAATGTAAATATGTTTTAGATCTCTTACGTGAGACTGACATGAGTGGGTGTAAGCCTGTTGAAACACCCATGGATCCTAACACCAAATTAATGCCTCGAATTGATGAATTGGCAACTAACAGGGGCAATATCAACGTTTGGTAGGTAAGTTAATATTTCTAACTCATATATGTCCATATATAAGTTTTGCAGTTAATGTTGTTAGCTAGTTTCTTGGCAACCCATCAGTAGATCACTTGGAGTCAGTAAACCGTATTCTAAGGTACTTGAAGAAGGATCTTGGAAATGGATTCATGTTCAGGAAAACAATTAGTAAGACATTAGAAATTTATACTGATACTGATTAGGCTGTATCTCCTAGTGATCAAAATCCACATCTGGATATTGCTCATTTATTTGGGAAAATTTGGTGACATTGCGTAGCAAAAAGCAGGTAGTGGTGACATGTAGCAGTGCTGAGGTTTAGTTTCGTGCATTGAATTAGGCATCTGAGAAGGAATTTGACTAAAACAACAGCTAAACAAACTCAAAGCTGAAAATTCAAAATCTATTAAAATCATGTGTGATAACGCTGATTGCCAAAAATATAGTCCACCATGATCGAGTTAAATATGTGGAAATTAATAGATACTTCATCAATGAAAAAATTGAAGGTAAGATGATCTCTCTCAATTATATTCCATTTAGACAACAAGTAGTAGATATCTTAACCAAAGTTTTTTTTCGACCTAATTTCACTGAGTTAAATGTAGCACTTGGTTTAGAAAACATATATCGCCTAGCTTTAGGGAGAGTTTAGGAAATCAATCTAGGCTTATGATTGATTCCTGATTTTCAGGAGGTCAGTTTCTTAAATTTATTTCTAATTTTCAGGGTGTAATTAACTCTTGATTTTCACGAGGTTAGTTTCCTAGAAATCTAATGTAGATCCTGATTTTCAGTTGTATATTAGTTAAGATTTAATCTTGATCCTGATTTCTAGGAAAAAGTTAAAGTCATAACAACTGTATATATATGTATCTGATATCAAGAAATAAATGAAGTAATTTTCTATAAAATTCATACAGCTTCGAGATGAATGTTTATTATTCAATTTTTGGTCCAATAATCTGTGTAAGTCATACTTATATTAATTTTTCTTTTGGTTTCTGATCTTTGCAGTGTCAATTTGGAAAAGATTAGGGTTCATCCTAATCTTTATGTTCAGACCATACAACTATTAGCACATAGTGACCGTTATACTGAACTTGGGTTGTTTGCCGTGAACAAGGTTTCCATTTTTATTTCCTTGCAACATTTTTTATGTTTGCAAGTTAATGAATGGATCTAAGCTGTTTTGCTCTTGAATTATATTTAACATGGACTTTTTTCACTACAGATTCTCGAGCCTTCTAAAGAAGTTGCATTACAACTTCTAGAATCTGGTCGTCAGAATTCCCAGACTAGGAAGTTGGGTCTTGACATGCTAAGGCAGCTGTCTTTACATCATGATTATATATCGTTTCTAGTCCAAGATGGATATTATCTTGAAGCTTTGCGATATGCTCGAAAACATGAGGTAAATTCCTTCACCAATTTTAGGAAAAGTAATGCTCATATTTCTACATAAAAAATAAAAGTGGAAGTGAGAGTTAATGTGTTATTATTTGCGATTGCCTGTTTATTTTTTTGTACTTATTAACTCTTTCCGTGAACTTGTCTAGTTTTTCTATTTAATTCTTTTTAATTCTCTCTTTCTAGTCAAACAAAATTGTAGATGCATGTCTGTCGTGTATTGTAAGAATACACAAATCACGGGAATTACATGCAGCAGTAATTAGGAATAAAATACTAAAGCACTTTTCGGGGGACAACTTGGAACAAAATGATGAAAGCGAACTCAATAAACCTTGAAGGACAGGTTTGGTGACGACATCACGTAGTTGATTTTTTGATTTTATAAATGATGTCATAACATCACCCTTCATGACTTAATTAAATTGTCATGTACCTAATGTGTTTAGTTCTATCACCGAAAATTATAGTAAGAGCCATTACATGTTATTTAGGCCTCGTACTAGACCAAGCTGCAACATTTTGCTTCTTGCTTTTATATATAACAAGATTTCCTTCCATCCACGTACAACAACCACCACTAATAGATGAGTAAAACTTTCGTTCCAATTAGAGATGAACGTCAATTAGGCAAAACGGTAAAGAACAAAAGCCTGGCCAACCTTACCTTGCTGGGTTGGAAAATACCAATCCCGAAACCAACTGCTTGAAGGAGAACCCTAGTCAAGCTTATCTATAGCAGTTGGACGGGTTGTGTCGGTTCAATCCATGCACTGATATTTTTTTTTGTCATCAAAACATGTGCATTTATTTTGGTCCAACATCACTATGCTTGCATTCCAATCATTTTTTGCATAATCCTCCTGTGCTGCTCCCTGAAATACTGGTGTGCGCTACATTTGAAGACAGCATCGCTTTTGTGGGAAAATAACAAAGTTATTAGACTTATATTTTGAGTAAATGATCCAGGTTGATACTGTAAGGCCTTCGGTGTTTCTTGAGGCAGCGTATTCATCTAATGATTCACAACATCTGGCTGCAGTTTTAAGGTTTTTCTCGGATTTTATTCCTGGCTTTCAGAATACAACAGAACATAATACATACTATAACATTCTCAATGAGATGAGCTCTTATGATGCTGTCTGAAGCTACTGAAGTTTTATATTTGAGGGTGCTTCTACACTGCGTCAGTTTCCAGGAACTTCACAGGCAAGAAGCACGTCACATATCTACCATTGCCAGTGTTTAAGGGGGTAGGGGGGAAACTTGCTTTAATGCACAATCATGTATGCTCCCAGTTCTTAGTTCTTTGAAGAAGTTGCACTGTCAATTCACTATCTTGTATCTGATCCAAAAAATGATTCACTACTTTGTCTTTAGACAAAAATGAAACACTTAGTATTTATTTGTATTTTTTATGCTCTAAATTTTACATGATTTAATTATTCACATTATTTTACTTCTAGCTTTCTCTGAAAAAAAATATTGTTTTTATGTTGTATAAAAATAAAAAAATATACACTTTTTAAACATGTGAAAATATGTTTTTTAAGTTATACGAAAATAATATGTACAAAGAGGATTATGTAATCCAATTAAAGCATTCTTTCATCGGATCATATTTGCCAGGGTGATAAACTTTTGATTTATTTCAAGTGAATTTTTATTAGATGTGTTTAATAATGGTTTACGATTTTGATTCACTTAATTAAAGGAATCACTTTCAAATTCACAATTTTAAAAGAATCGTTTTCAAATTCACATTTTAAATCACTGCTTTCAAAATATAAGTGATTCATTTTTGAAAATAATATGTACAAAGAGGATTATGTAATCCAATTAAAGCATTCTTTCATCGGATCATATTTGCCAGGGTGATAAACTTTTGATTTATTTCAAGTGAATTTTTATTAGATGTGTTTAATAATGGTTTACGATTTTGATTCACTTAATTAAAGGAATCACTTTCAAATTCACAATTTTAAAAGAATCGTTTTCAAATTCACATTTTAAATCACTGCTTTCAAAATATAAGTGATTCATTTTTGTAAAACCATTAGCAAAGAAAACAATGTCTGGACAATGTGTAACAGCTTGCCACCAATTCCATGAGTAAACAAGAATAGTATTAAGAAGGAATTTTACAGTCGTACATTGTTTCATAAAGAAAACTGGGCAACTTAATCCAATGAGTTTATTCTGCCAAACATCTCAAATTCATAAATTACACGGAAACAAAACTCCACCTCTCCCTATTTCATATTTATATTTAACAGAAATTACGAAACAAACCCCAATCTATATTGCTGAGAAGTACTCTTTGCTGAGCTTGGGGTCTGGCTTCATGGACTTATCCCCAGGCTTCCATCCAGCAGGGCATACTTCATCTGGGTTATCCTGCACATATTGCAAGGCCTGCACGACACAATTCAACCAAAAAATAAATAAATAAAAAAAGCAAACAAAACCACTTAAAAGGTCACCATAATAGAAACATGATACCACTAGTCTAAAGGTCCATTTGTTTTTGCTTTTCAGACCTGCAAGAGAGGTTTTGTAGAGAACATGGAAAATATCACGAGTGCTTTTAGGGGCCAGAAAGCATATTTTGTGCTTCCTAACGTAAGCATAAACTTTCTGCTTCTTCCTAAAAGCACTTTTTTTTACCTGTTTTTATTGTAACTACGTTTAACAAAAACAAAATGAAAATGACCTTAAAATTGAAACAAGAGGAAAATGCAAGTCAATGAAAATAAAGGGCAGAAAATTCTACACATTCTATCCTTGTTGTAAATATTAACCTGTAGAGTTCTCTTTGTTTCATCCACACTCCTTCCGATTGCAAGATTGTTAATGGTGGAGTGTTGAATGACACCTTCTTTGTCAATAATGAAAAGTCCTCTCAATGCAACTCCCTGTGACGATCAAATTAAACAAGTCATAGAGATTAAATTACAGAGGCACGTGGCCATGGACTAATGAGAAAATACTAGTTACAAACACAAATGATAATTTCAATATTAACTCAGAGAGTCGGAGTAATGAAGGAAACAAAACAAGGCAAACGAGACACTTTCTCATAACTATAGAGCATGGTGCAAAAATATCAGGCTGACAACAACAAGCAATGATGTACATGTAAAAAGAAAACAGAAAGAACACTCCTACCCAATAAATAATAGGGTGGGGATACATTTTAGTTCTTTATTTATCATTTGGGAAATTTTAGTCCACTCTCAAACTTTTGATGGTAAACTACCCTTCACTGAAAGTTGAGGTACTTTTCTCTATTGTTGTTTAAGCATATTTTTTACACAAGTTTATTAAGAAAATCTCTAAAGAGTAAAAGATAAAGACACATCAATAGCTAAGAAGTACAAGCAACCAAAGATTACTCTGGTGCTTGAAACAATCAAGCCATAGAAAATGAAATATGCAGTATACCCAATATTCACTGAGGTTTCCAAATTGTTCGTTAGTAGAACACAAATTAACCAAGGCCTAAAAATCATCAAAAATAAATTAGCTAAACTGCACCTGATCTGGGATGAGCACACCATAAGATTTTGAAATCGATTTGGTCACATCAGAAACTAGTGGATACTTCAAATCACCAAGGCCTCCAGACTTTCTATCTGTTTGGACCCATGTAAGGTGCGAAAACTACATAACATGGTTCAAGATCTATGTGAATATACACCAGTCTCAAACAAAGAGCAGCTTAAAGCTACTAAAAAAATAAAATAAGTTGATTAGTAATCCACAATGCAACTTTCAGTGTAGTCTTCAAGATAGTTGAATGGACATTAGCAAACAACTTACCACACTGTCAGTTGATACACCCAATACTTCAGTGTTCAGTGCTTCAAACTCTGCATGACGGTCACTAAAAGCAGTGATTTCTGCAATAAAGATTAAATAAATAGAATAAGAAAAATCCCAACACATCACATAATCTGAATATCAAGCTAAAGTGAGTCACTGTCTAAACAAACCTGTAGGACAAACAAATGTGAAGTCCAATGGGTAGAAAAATAGAATCACGTATTTTTTGCCAATATAGTCAGAGAGTCTGACCTGAAATGACAGAAGTTTGCTAAGAACAATACAGATATAGAGTACATGATGGCAACTCAAAATACAAATTCCAGTGAAAATAAAATCAGTCATCATAATATGAAACAGTAAGATGTATGTTCTTTGCTGAGCAAGTAACATCTACAGGGAGAAAATAACAAAGTTCGTTTAACATAAAGAATAGCACATTGATTGAAAAATATAATACCATGAAATTGAAAAGCTTTTAATGTAAGGCATAAAGGAGATTGGCATCTTAAACTAGCAAGGTAGCACTTGTAGAAAAGTGTTTCTTTGAAAAGTAATTATTTTAGGATTGTAATGCTAAAATCTTATTAGACAATTAGTACATCCATATACTTCACTTTTCATCCAATCGTAACAGCCGGAAGTTCCCATATTGTAAGGACATAAAATGTCCAGACATATAAAAGGATAGTAACAAAGTAATTGTCATACGCCCAGAGAATTAGTAATTGCAACATTATCTAATTCAAATTACATTGATGAATTCCTGATCGAAAACAGCCTCTGCCTTGAAATCGGGAGCCTGGTTTCCAACCAGTGGTAGCTCACTTTGTGTACACTGTACAGAAAAGTCAGAGGATAAAACTTCATTATACCTTATAAGCAAAAATAAACAATCAATCAAAAATTTAATCCCACACTTACTAATATGATTGATGAGGTAAGTCTAATGAATATATTACAATTGTTTAATTTATATGGATTTTCAAAAATACATTAAAGACTATAATGAAACAGACTGACAGCCCTCTCTATCACCATATCTCCATCAAGATAATATGAATTTTCAAAAAGGCTTTCAATGAATAGAGCAATTCCATTCCAAACCTTAATACGAAAACTAAGTAAACCATTTCCCTCAACAACACAAAAACACATATTTGCAGCTCAATGAAGGTTACATAATGTTCTGCACTACATTACCTCTCAAGTATCAACACAAAATATAATTCTGAAGTATGAATTCAAATAGATGCTAATGCAATGTGTATTACTAACATAACCAAGCATGCTTTAATTGAATTATGCAACAAAATTATTCAAATGTTGCATAAAATAGCAGAGGAATCCAAATTAAAAATATGACAGGTAGTGAATCTTATAACTAAGCCAAAACAAGTATACATATTCAGAAGCAGGAAAAAGAGAGAGTTACAGAAGCCCTGACGACGAAGCTGTTTCTGGAATGAGAAGCGCGAGAGAAAGAAACCGAACGATGGACGCGTGAAATGAAGGACTTACGGAGGCCTAATTTAGGGATGGTTAGGGTTTGAGGAGCGAGAGGCAAATTGGAAATAGAAGCCATAGGAACTGAGGATTTGGAAGAGAAGGTAGACCTAGGGTTTGAGGAGATGAGAGCAGTAGAGGCAGCAGAGGAAGCCATTGAGAAGATTGAGGAAGCTCTTTCACCAGTCGCCACTCAGTCTCGTTTGGACTCGGTGAGTAGATAAGTAGTAGTTCTACTCCTCCACTGATCAATAAGCACCAGGTAATTGTAACACCGCTTTTAAAAAAAAAACATTTATTAATAAATTTACAAATAGTTTAAAATGGGATGCGGTAATAATTATACCTTAAATAAATAATTTTATTTATTATATTTAGAGTATAAAAATAATAATATCACTTATACATATTTTTATACCTATATTTTTTATATTATTCCATATGTCATAATTATTTTAAAAATTAAAAAAAATAATTTATTTTTTAAATATTATTAACATGTGATAAAATTTAAATAACATATGTATAAAATTATATATAAATTTATGTGTTTTTAATATTTATCACTTAAAATTTTATATTATTGATGATTTTTTTAATAAAAATAATTCCATTAATTAATAATCAAAACTAAAGTTAGAGATAGCTAATTGGGAGCTTTCTCAAGCCATATTTCAAAATCATTACGTTATAAAGTATATTTAGCTAAATTATGAACAACACTATTTACTCTTCGAGGATATTAGACACACAAAAAAATCAAGTTCTAGTCTCCATTTTATGAATGCCTTCAACAATGTGACCCTCTACAGTTAAATTAAAACTTAGATTATTAAACCATTAAACAACTATAAGAGAATCAGATTCTAGTATTACCTCCTGCCAACCCACCTTTAATCCAAATTGTATGGAATTTAGTTGCTAATTGGATAAAAATAGCTGCCATATTATCAACCATATAACCAAATGCTTCTTTAGTTGCATCCCTTATATTACAATCAAACCCTAACTTATTGTCTATTATCGAGATCGTAGCATCCACATTATTGTTCAACTTGACTAATGACAATAAGTATCATTGTTTTGGTGGTGGACTAATAGTTTATTTTTCTTTGGTATTTAGCTTATGAAATTCTTTTAACATTAAAATAAGTCAAAAATAATTTAATTTTATTATTACGAAAAATGATCATATAAGATCAAATATAATTTTTTAATTATATTATATAAAGATTGTTATAATTTAAATAAATTATTATAGAAATAATTTAAGAAAAAATAAAATAATAAAAACATTAAAAGTAATTATTTGTCTTTACATTCATTTTTTTATAACAATAATATTAAATTATTACAAAATATAAGTATATATTCTAAATATTTTTCTACAATAAATAAAAGTAATTGAAGATATTTTTTTCTTTAAAATAAGTATAAGACTTCTACCATAATATTTCTTTTATTTAAATATATCACATTCTCTTTTTTTAAGAAAAAACTTGAGTAGATTCAATTTTAAACTAAATTTTGAGCTTCCTATTCTAATTGATTATTGAAAAATGAAAATCCAAAAATATTGTGAGTGGTTTGGGTTGGATAGATCAATTTTTAAACTTTTTATTTTTCTTTAGATTGTGACATATAAATGTGTTGATTTAAAATAAATTTTATTCTATAAACTTTAAGTGTTATAATTTATAATACGTATATGAAATTACAATTGGTATTTTTTTTAAGAAAAAATGTCACGAGAGTCATTTTTTTAAATAAAAATATTGTTTAGTTTTCTAATTTTTAAAAGGTGTTTATTAGTCTTTTTATTTATAAAAAAAATATAATCATTAGTCTTTTACTTATAAAAAAAGAGTCATAAAAAGATTTTGTTGATAATTTTTTTAAAAAAAATTAATGAATGTATTTTTATCATTTATTTTCACCTTATTAAACCAAAAATATTTTAAATATAAATGGTAAGAATATTATCGTTTTTACTCCTATTTTATGATTAAAATAATTTTGATAATTTTTATTTATTTTTAAATAATAATACATACAATTATAAGAATAGATTATTAAGATAATATGTTAAAATATTAAAAAATTTAACGAAAAATAATTAATATAATATACATATAAATTAGTTCAATTTTGATTGATATGTGATATTTAAAAACTAAATCGGTATGTACGTGATTGGTCCCTAAAAAGTTAAAATCAAACTAAATAAATAATCTTTATAAACTTATAAAATTAAATTAGATTAGTTCGATTTTTGCATATCTATGATATTTCTCAATCATATAAGCAAAAAAAAGACTATTTTATTTAGAAAGTGAAAAAAAAGGAGACGGTAAAATTTTGTTAGGAGGTGCAGTGGGGTATGGGATTAATATATTGTGTATTTACGTGTGTTATAAAAATAATAATTAAAAGGTATAGTTTTAAAAAATAAAAACATATATATTTAAAAAATTAAAATAATTTTATATTTAATGTTTACTTATATCACTATAAAATCTCCAACAATAACCACCGATGTTCTTGTAGTAGGTACGACCTCACCATCTATGACCTTGCAAGATCGTCAATAAATATGTAAGGTTTATAAAATAACTGCACATTTTTAAAATATTTTTATAATATGTACAAAAATTTATATATTTATGTAACATTCCTCTAATGCATACATTTACATTTAATTAACATTTTAATATTAGATTTCTCAATATATATTTTCACATTATATAAATATTGTTAGAATTTTGTATGTACAAATTATTTACAAAATTTAATATATTTTTAATTTTTATAAATTGTATATAATTTTGTACTATTTATATTAGATAAATATGTATGAATTTTTTGTATAATTTATAAATTATTCGAATTTAATATGGGATTCTTAACTTAAAAATATTTATTATTATCAACATTTTAATGTTTTAAATTATTTTGTAAGATATATATATGTGTGAGTTTTAGCTAAATGTTACTTTGTAAGATATATATAAATTTAAAATAATTTTATAAGATATATATTTAATTTATATAAAAAATATTTAAATTATCACATTAAATAAGAAATAAATTTTAAAATTATTTATATTATTCGAAAAAAATAATTTTATGTTATAGGATTATTCTGTAAAATTTACATAAAATGTATATAATTATATAATCTTTACAAAACTAACTTTTGAGATAAATGAATTTTGAATTAAAAATATCACAACTGTAACTTTTTATGTTATAAGATTATTTCATAAATTGTATACAAGTAATACATAATTTTGTATAATTTTGTATGCATTATAGAAATATTATAAAAATGTATAATTATTTTGTAAGTTGTATAAAATTTGAAGAAAAAATTATAAATCTTAAAAATTCATCTATAATAGTCTATATGGATGCAATTAAATTAGAAGTATGATTGTTTTATTTTTTTAATATATATTTTTATTTTTATAAAAATTATACTTTTTAATTATAAAACTTGATATATATTTTTTATTAAATATAAATACCCGTTATAAGAAACTTTTATTCCGGTGCAGATGCAGGATGATGAAAAACTCTATGTAAATATATTTTATGCTACAGCCACACCAATCATCTTAAAAAGTCTTTAGTAATAAATAGAGTCAAATTAAACCAGTCACCTATTGTATCAAGTTTTGTATTTTAGCCATAGCGAAATACTAATATCCTTTTGCAATATGTTTGGTACCATATCGAATAAATTTTGTAATTGTATTAAATTATATTATAATTAATTTATATAATATTTAATTATTTTTATTTATACATCTCATTTCACTTATATAATATAATAAGATAAAAATGATAATAAATATTTAATATAATACTTTAGATTTAAAAAGGTATGTAATTTATTTTAAGTAGTTTTTTTATATATTAAATAAATTTTATGATAAAAATTTATTTAAATTAATATTTATCTTATTTTTATATATTTTTTACATTTAAAAAAGATTTTTAATTTATGATTAAAAAAATCATAATACAAATTATTTTTAAATTAAAAATTTAGATATTTAATATGATTTATACTCATATATTTAATACGATAATTTTTTAGATAATTATATAATTTTTATTATTTATAATACAATTTAAGTTTAAAGTTAAAGCTAAACACATGTGTACAAAAAATTATAATATTTATTACATTTAAGAAACGTGCTATTAGTTTATCAAATTATATATAAGCTAAGTTTTATTTAAAAAATTAGAGATATAAAATATGTTATTTTATTTTATTTTATATTTCATTTGGTGTTTCTAATATATTTATCATATAATATTATTTTATTATATTTAAATATCATTTCATATAATTTTATTTCATTTATATTATATTCTTAATCGGTTTAACTTTAAATATATATTGTATTATTTTTTTATTAAACTTATATGATAAATAATTAGGTATCATATTTTATATTATTTTAATATTTTTACTTATCTTATTTAAATTCATTAAAGACAAATAATATATTTTAATTAGTATCATCTTATTAACATATAATCTTATTAAATATAAAATAAGATAAATTTTAAAAATTAATAAACTATATCATTATTTTTATTAATATTTCACCTTAATTCATACCAATATTAAAACTTACTCATTTAGTTGACCCTGATGTTAAGTCAATATGACCTTTGGCACTGAGAATTAGCTTATCTGAAATTTAGATTTTACCTTCAAAAAACAGAGTCAAAATTTTAAAGTCAAAAGAAAACGAAACTAATATTTAACCTTCTTAGCTTGGTTTAGTTGTTCGAGAAAGTCAAATTTGATGTTTTTTTTTTTTTGAAAATATATAATATTTCAAATCGAAATTGGTTTGCTCCAAATTTACAAAAGCAAGATTTTCTATGAAATGAAACATAGTAATTATAATATTTAATTAAATTCATTAATCCATGATGAAATTTGAAGCTTTCAAAATTAAAGCTGCTGTTAGTCATGCATATATATCTTTAATTAATATTCATTAATCGCCTTTGACTTTTTCTGCAATACAAGAAATCTCTCAAGTACTTGTGAAATTTATATGGTCATGAGTCGTAGACTCTAAGAATTAGTAATAACTAATTTATTTTATTTTATCGAACATACTTGAGAGTGATGGATTCACCGTTCTAGCTTTTATGATTCTATGAGAAGGCAGCTTTTTGGAAGTAATATCTAATAAGTTAAAAAAAATGTCTATGATATTTAAACGAGAAAATCAAAAGTATAATATATAAAATTAAGAATAAATATTTTATATATATAATAAATTGATAAATATATAAAAATATATTATAATTCATAATATTATACATTATTTCATAAGAGAGTTATTTTTCATACAATTTCTAATATGTTATAAAAACTAGAGTTATTATGTTCAATGTAATCAATACTTATAGAAAGAATAAAAATATAAAAATATAATTCATGCATCACGGATAAATAATGTTTAAAAATATAATTAAATATTTTTTTAATTGTTTAAAATTTTGTACGAGTTGATTTTTTAAAAACATCTAACATAAATAATATAAAAGAAAACTAGAAATAATCTTTACAATATTAAACCTTCTTTAAAAAGTACAATTTTTATTATTTATTTTTTTCTAAGGTAGAGTAAGAAATGTTAATTTTGAGCAATAATTTTAATTTTCTCCAACTAGAAAATGGTATATATGAATAAGTACGAAGTAGTAGTGTATACTCTTATGTTTGGCAAGGTATTTGTAAATCTATAAAGCTTTTATAAGAATCAGCCTGTAAAATCATTGGAAATGCATGGTCTTCGTACAAAAGTTTGAACAGATACGTGATTACCTAGTTTAGATAGTTTCATTCTAAAATTAAATTTAAGAAGACATCAAGATTTTTCTATATGTGTAGTTGATTTGAAGAATGTGATAGAATTTGAGAATAAATAAAAACTTAACATTGTTTTATTTTTGCTTCTATGTTTTCTATTGTTGTGTTCATAAATGAACTTATAAACAAATATATAAAGTAATCAAAAAGGTTAAAAGAGAATGATAATTCATTTATAACAAAACCTGCATTGACACATGCATGGTATTATGATTAAAGAGAATGACAATAAGTCTGCACATTGGTACATGTAAGATATCATTACAACTAGTCCATGGAAACATTGGCATAGTACCATTACAACTAATCCATAGAGGTGCTGACAGTGCTGGCATAGTCTTTAACATTCCCCCTCAAGTCGAGCGAGGTGAGTGGCCAGATAGTCAATTTTAGTGTCAATCGAGAGAAGAATTGAACACTCAAAGGTTTTGTAAAGATATCTGCAGTTTGATCACAGGATGATACAAACTTAATTTGAATTAGGTTTTTTTGAATTAGGTCACAAATGAAGTGTATGTCCAATTCTACATATTTAGTTCTAGCATGAAGCACAGGGTTTGAAGCAAGGGAGACGGTACTCTGATTGTCCACCCAAATTGTAGGAGTATGAGGAATGTGATATGTAACTCCCTAAGCAAAGCATGAAGCCATATTACCTTTGAAGTAGCATTAGCCAAGTTGTGGTATTCAGCTTCAATACTTGATCAAGATACTGAGGATTGTTTCTTTAAAGACCATAAGACAAGATTTTTACCAAGAAAGATACATATACTAGTGATGGGTTTTTTATCATCAATATCAGCTCCCCAATCGGCATCTGAGAATCCTACCAGATCAAGACTGTGTCCTTTAGTAAAATGAATCCCATGATTGATTTTGCCAGCCAAAAACCTGAGAATCCTACCAGATCAAGACTGTGTCCCTTAGTAAAATGAATCCCATGATTGATTTTGCCAGCCAAAAACCTGAGAATCCTTTTCATTGCCTTTCAGTGTTCATCTAAAGGACAATGCATGAATTGGCATACTTTATTAACACTATAGGTAATTTTTGGTCTAGTGAGAGTAACATATTGGAGAGCACCAACTATACTCCTATAGAAGGTAGGATTAACTATAGGAATACCTTGAAACTTAGATAATTTTAGTGAGGAAACCATTGGTGTGGGCAGACCCTTAGCTTGAGACATTGTAGCTCGAGTGATAAGATCTTTAATATATGTCCCTTGATTGAGATAAAGACCAAAGTTGGTATAAGTAACATCTAATATAAGAAACTGATGGATTTCACCTAAATCTTTCAAAGAAAATGGCTTATCAAGATGAGTTATGATAGAATGAATGCCTTTGATGTTGCTTCCTGTGACCAATATATCATCAACATAAATAAGAAGCCAGATGCAACCAAAAGAGGTATTTTTGAAAAAAAAAGTGAGTTATCTACTCTTGAGCAAGAAAAACCATGACTCGGGAGAGTATGTTTGAGTTTATCTAACCAAGCTCTAGGGGCTTACCTAAGCCCATATAATGCTTTGGCCAATCTGCATACTTTTAAGGAATTTTCATTATCACCATCATTCTTGTATTCAAATCCTGGTGGTTGACTCATAAACACTTCCTTGTCCAAATCTCCATTAAGAAATGCATTGTTAACATCGAATTGTCTTACTGTCCATCCTTGATTTACAGAGATAGAAAACACTATTTTTATGGTAGTTGGCTTCACAACAGGGCTAAAAGTCTCTGAAAAATCAAAGTCAGGTACTTGATCATAGCCGTTAGCTACCAATCTAGCTTTATACCTAGCTATACTCCCATCTGAGTGTCTCTTAATCTTGAATACCCACTTACAACCAATAACCTTCTTACTAACAGGTAGGTCACACAAGGTCCATGTATGATTCTTCATGAGAGCTCTATACTCCTCTTCCATGGCCTTTTTCCAGTGTGGATTAAGAAGAGCCTCCTTGTAGGAAAATGGTTCTTGTGTGTCAGTCACTGTTGTATTGAGGACTCTTGGCTTTAAGTTCCCAGTTCTTAACCTTGTGACCATATGATGCTTGTTAAGAGTACCTGGAGCTAGATCATTCACATTAGTATTACTAATAGACTGAGGAGATGCATTAGACTCAGTTGGTAGCTCATCAATAAGAGGAGTAGAAGTATGACTTAAAGTTGAAGAAGGAATAGAAATAAGCGAGTGATGAGATGAAGGAGACATTTGGTAAGAGTGAGTAGAATGAGAAGGGAAAGTTTTCACATGTGAGGTATGTTGGGATGAAACAGAGTTGGAGTGTAATTGAGAAGGTAAAGGGAAAGTAGTGACTGGTAGAGGTGCCAAAATGGATGATTGAGAGTGAGGATTATGATATTTAGGAGCTTGAGCAGAAAGGGATCTGCTTTCATCAAAGACCACACTTCTAGATATTATGACTACCATTTGGCAATAGTGTTTTATAGCCTTTGTATTTGCTATTGTACCCAAGAAAGGTGCTTGGCTGTGATCTGTATTCTAACTTGTGCTTATTGAAAGGTATAAGATAAGGATAGCAGAGACAACCAAAGGTTCCTAGATGAAGATAGGTAGGCTTAGATTTGAAAAGCATCTCATAGGGACTTTTATGATTTAGGATCTTTGTTAGAAGCCTATTAGTGATATAGACTGAGGTAGTGAAGACATCATCCTATAACCGAGTGGGCATGTTTGAGTGAGCTAACAAGAACAATCCCATCTCTACAACATGTCTATGCTTTCTTTCAACAATACCATTTTGTTGAGGTGTATAGAGACAAGAGATTCTATGTAAAATGCCATGGTCATTAAAATTTTTTGTAAGGCCTATGAACTCACCTCCTCCATCACTTTGAACCATTTTAATTTTGGTTTGAAATTGAGTGGAAATAATGTTTTGTAAACGAATAAAAGCATTTTGAACTTCAGATTTTTGTTTAAGAAGATACAACCATGTATATCTGCTATAATGGTCAACAAAAGTAACATAGTACTGAAAGCCATTAGTGGATTTTTATGGGGACCCTAAACATCAGTGTGAATAAGTTCAAAGGGATGATGATACTCAATTTCAAACATAGGAAAATGAAATTGATGACTCTTAGACTTCATACAAGAATCACATAAAATATTTTTATTTAAAACATTAGAGAAATTACAATTCTTTAGAATTGTGCCAAGAACAGTTCTTATTGCATTATTTGAAGCATGGCCTAATCTATTGTGCCAAAGCTGAATATCTTGATTATTTATCTTGACAAGAAGAGTTGAAACATGGGAAGGTAATTGAGTGGTGGCTGAGTGAACAATTTAAGACTTTAGTGGTTGAATATCAAACTTGTAGAGTCCATCCTTAAGAGTGCCTTTGAGGAGTGTTTGATGTGTGACTTGATCCTTAACACAACAAAAAGTGGGATGAAATTCAAAATACAAAGAATTATCTTTTGAGAATTGTGAGACACTAATCAAATTCTTAGTTATCTCAGGAACATGAAGAAGATTAGTTAAGAGAAATGTTTTATGAAAATTATGAGACTTAATTTGTGAGCTACCAATATGAGTAATGCACAAACCTGATCCATTCCCTACTTAAACCTTGTTGGTGCCTTGAAAGTATGAGGCAATATTGAGATTGCCAAGCTCATTTGTCACATGGTTGGATGCTCTAGAATCTGCATACCAAGACATGTCTATCTCTGATTCAAAAGAGCTTGTTTTAGTGACTGGATATGTTGTGAAGTTTTGAGAGTTATAAGCCATAGTCTCAGTATTTGAAGGTGAGCCATAGTTGGCATCAAATCTGTAATAACACTTATTAGTAGTGTGATTTGTGTAGTTACAAATCTGACATCTATTCATGTTTGAGCTTTTGAAACTCCTTCCTTCTCTTCCTCTATAAGAAGACATGCCTCTTCCTCTTAAATCCTGAAAGTTGCTTCTCCATCTACCTCATTGATAGTCATTTCCACTATTATTGAATGTTCTGTGAAAGTTGGATTGAGTGACAGCATTCACAAAGGGATTTGAGCCTTTAGTGTTGACAAAATGATGTCCAGTATTTTCAAGCCTGGCTTCATAGCATAAACTTCTCTGAGTTTACATGGTTCTATCCTTGAGGTGGCTGCAACAACAATAGGATCAAATTCACTTCCTGGTCCAGTAAGAACTTGCATTACTTGATCATCATCTGAGATTGGTTGACCAACTGATGCTAGTAAATCATAGCAAGACTTTACCTTGTTTAAATAGTCTCTCATAGGTAAAGGGCCTTTTTTGATATATGAGAGTTAAAGTTTGTACTACATCTTCCTTGCTGCAGACTGAGATGAGAAATTTATCTCTAGGGCTTCCCATATTTGGAAAGATGATTCTAGACCAACCATCATTATTAAAATATTCTGAGATAGAGAGGATAGAGGCCATGAGCCAAGGAGCTGATATTGCCTTGTCCAGCTTAAAAAATGTGGATTAATATATTTTTCTCCTATTTTTGTATTCTCTTTGAACTTTGCTAGAGCTTTGTTAGTATAAGAAAGAAAATGCTCGAGTCTATACCCTTTAACAGTAGTGAGCACTTGGTGTTTCCAAAGAAGGTAGTTTGAATCATTTAATTTAAGAGAAATGAGTTGATATTGTGGTTGAACCACAACTCTGCTATTTAAGGATGTTAAAGGAATCCCGGAGGTGGTAGACTCACTAGTACTCATTGTATGTTTTTTTTGTTTGTTTTTTAAAAACCTAACAGCCAAATATATATTAAGTATTACGTCAAGGCAAAATCATGTTGCTTATTTGTGCGATTCAGTCCTCTCTGAGACGAGAGAGGAAGAAGAACTGTGTCAAGGAGGATCAAGAACTGGAATGGGCGTAGAGGAAGATCTGGCGCTGGAACAGATAGAACTGGAACGAGCGTCATTCATCTCTACGATTCAACCTTCTCCGGGAGGCTCTGTTTCTGGTGTTATTCATCCATGGTTTCCACTTCGCAGCACCGCTTAAAGCTTTTCCTACGCAGCATTGGAACGGAACTGGTGGTGTAGAGCATTGGTTTGATGAGCCGAAGATCGTGGGTTTGGGTATGGAAACTGATGTGACTGGTAGCAACTTTGGGTGGCGATTTTGGGTGGTAGCTTTGGGTATGGAAACTGACGAAACTCGTAATGGCTTTGGGTGATAGTTTTGGGTGATGACTTTGGGTATGGAAACTGAAAAACTGGTAGCGATTTTGAGTGGCGACTTTGGATATGAAAACTGACAGATTGGTGACGGTTTTGGGTGGCGGCTATGGATATGGAAACTGACAGAACTGGTAGCGTAACTGGTGACGGAAAATTGACAGACTGGTGGCTATTTTAATTCTCGACAGGTATGCTCTGATATCATGATAGAATTTGAGAACAAATGAAAACTAAACATTGTTTTATTTTTGCTTCTGTATTTTCTATTATTATATTCATAAATGAACTTACAAACAGATATATAAAGTAATCAAAAAGATTAAAAGAGAATGACAATTCATTTACAGCAAAGCCTACATTGACACATAAAAGGTATCATGATTAAAGAGAATGACAGCAAGCCTGTACATTGATACATGCAAGATATCATTACAATTGGTTCATGAAGGTGTTGACATAGTATTATTACAGCTTATCTATGAAGGTACTGGCAGTGTTGACATAGTCCTTAACAGAATGATTTTGAAAATTAAAATTAAAATTAAAACTAGAAAACAAAGTTATTAACCAAATCATACTAGTTTAAAAATGAGTCACATTATTGATGAGATTTTAAACATGAATACAAGGAATTCAGATGAGGCTTAATGGTGCTAGATGTGTCAAAGTCAATTTAATCAATTTATGAGGCTTATTATGAATCCATGCACCTTTGAACCTCATTCAAAATAAATTTTCAAAATGTGGATTTACTTTAGCTGTTGTACTCAATTGGTATTGGATGTGATGTGCTCGAAATAAGTGCTTTTTTTAAGGAAAATCTTTGTCTCTTGATCATCTATCTGTAACTCTTCGTCAACAATTTATTAATCATACAGAGAATTTATTTACAACTGATGAATTGTTTTAAATTTTGCTAAAGAACAGTTTTAGATTTTACAATTACATTCAAGTAAAGCTCAAGTCTGGTCAAGTCCAACAATATGCATTACATTAAGTTTAACATTGATGCTACTTGGAGTAATAGTCAAATTGTTATAGCAAGTATTGGCAGAGATACTTTCTGCAATGTGGTAGGCATTTGGTGCAGTAAATGTAAATCTAATTCTGTGGAAGAAGTTGAATTGATTTCAATTTTAATGACTTTTTAGATTATATCATCTGTTGGATTCAATCATATAATCATTGGAAATGTTAATTGCAATATCATATCAATTCTTTAAGGATTCGATTAAAATTTATCAATCGAATGTCTTTCAATTATACAAGAGACCTTTTTTAGAAAAAAAAATTCTCTCTAAGTGAGGTGCATTAGATTCCTAAGAAGATTAATGTTGTTGCTTATAACATTACAATTAAGTTAAGCTAAAAGAAAAAATAACTTAGAAAGCTTTTTGAAATCTTATCTTTCTTCTTTGGTTTGTAAACCATTACTTAAAGACAAGGAAGATAGTAGTTCTTAATTGTTGTATTCTTCTTCTTCTTCTTTTATTGCACTCAAGATTAGCAAAAAAAAAAAATGATAGTAATAACAATGTTAAGTTCAAACTCAAGAGTTAGAAAAAGAAATATACTTTTTTTAATTAAAATAGCTTCAAAATATATGTTTTGTTATAGCTTTAATTTATGAGAAATTATAAAAAAAATTATGAAATAAATTAAAATACATTATTTTGATGATTATAAATTTTAAAAAAATTGATAGTTTAGTGATTTATTTTTTACATACCTATATTCTTAAAGTAGTGTAATAGTAATCTCTCTATTTATTTTAAGGTATATGATTGATTTAATTTAATGTTTTAAATTGAGAATTTCATCACATATTTTATACATATGATATATGTTATGAGTATTGTCAATCATTTTATGTATAATCTTGAAAAATAATATATAAATGCAATTATACATATTTTAAGATATTTGAAGTCTATTCCAAGAAAAAGAGTATTATTCACTAAAAATATAAAATTATATACTAATGTCGATTAGACTGGTAATAACGGTGATATACGATCTACTTCCTGATACTTCACTTTTGTAAAAGATAATGCCATAATATGAAAAAGCAAGAAAAAAAACATTGTAACTCATTTAAGTACAAAAATTAAATTCAAGGATTTAACAAACGTATTTTAAGAGACATTATGGCTAAGATTTGAGTTTTTTTCCCTAACAATATGTTCAAATATTTTATAATAATAAAATAATATATAATATCACACATAATCCAGTTCAGAAGATCAGTTGGTTGACATCTTCACCGATACAACTATTTCAAATTAAGTGTTCTTAAAATTTTTAGATAAATTGAACATGTTGACCATTTATATACACTAATTTAAGTGAAATTATTGAATTAATTAAATTATTGCCATTAAGTACCATTAAATATCATTATAATTATCATTAATGTCAAATAGATATTAAGTTTAAAAGATTTGATTACCCTCTACGTATTAAACACAATCATATTCAAAAATCTTTAGTAATAAATCAAGGCATATGAGACCATTCACATCTTTGAACTAGTTTTGTATTTTAGCCAAATACTAGATATATTGTTACACATGTTTAATGTAACGTATCGAATAAGTTAAACTATAAGTTAAATTATAATTATATTTAAATAAATTATATTGAATTATATTATAATATTTTACTTGTATAATGTAGTATAATAAAATTGATGATAAATATTTTAATATAATGTAACTTGTATATAATTTTCTTATCAATAAAAATAATTTAATTATAAAAATTTATTTAAATCAATATTTAACTTAATTTTATACTTTTAAATTTTAAAAATAAAATAATATTATTTTTAATTTAAGATAAAATAAAATAAAAATTAGAATTAAAAATTTAAATATATTAATTTAAGTATTTAATACAATTTAGACTCATATTTTTTATGCTATAAAATATCTACATAATTATATATAATTTTTATTATGTATAATAAAATCTAATTTACATGATTGTTAATAAATTATATATTTTTAATATGTTGTACTGTTAATTTCTAAAATCACACATATAAGCTTCATCTTAAAAACAACGTAATAATTTAGTTGACCATGATTTTAAGTCAGTATGACCTTTTGTAGTAAGAATTGGCTTCCCTGAAATTTATATTTTCCATTCAAGAAATGAGTCAAAGACTTAAAAGTCAACAGAAAACGAAAGTTATGAAACGAATGTTGAATTTTCTTAGCTAGGTATAAGTGTTTCAGAAAGTCAAAGTCGATTTTTTTTTCCAAATATATAATAGCTTAAATCAAAATTATAAATTATAAGTTTGTTTCCGATTTCTATAGGCATATACACAAAAGCATGGTTTTCTATGAAATAAAACATGGTAATTAATATTTAATTAAGTTCATTAGTCCACGATGAAATTTGAAGCATTCAAAATTAAAGCTAAAGCCATGCATATAGCTTTAATTAATATTTCTTTAATTTTTGGCTTTATATGCATAACAAGAATTATCTCCGAGTACTCATAAAATTTATATGGTCATTACTCATTGGGTCATTCATTGACACTAGGAATTAGTAATAACTAATTTATTTCATTTTATCAAACATAATTGAGAGTCATGGATTCACCAATCTGGCTTTTATGACTTTATTAGAAGTAGTGTTGTAAATACCACTGGGGGGGTCATAGATATAAATTTTGTGTTCCAAATTAACAAAGGTTAAAAAATAAAGTAAAATATAAATTATGTTTAATAAATATAAAATGTAGTATATAAATTATATATATAATTAATTTTTTTTGTTTTGATGATTGTTAAATAATTAAAATATAATTTATTTTTATAAAAAAATATATAAGAAATTTATGTAAAATTGGAAGTGATAGATAATAAGTTAAAAAAGATGTCTATAATATTTAAATGAGAAAATCAAACATATAATATATAAAATAAGAAGTCAATTTTGCATAACAAAGATAATTAATTATAAAATCTCTACAATATTATACCTTTTCTAAGGAGTGCAAATTTTATTTTTTTATTTTTTTATTGAAGTTATTTATTTTTTTCTTGGTAGAGTAAGGAATATTACTTTCATGCAATAATTTTCCCTAATTAAGCTAGAAACTAGTACTAGTATTAATTTTCTCCAACTAGAAAATGGTATGAATAAGTAGGAAGCAGTGGTGGAGACAATAGTATAGTCAGAGGTTACTGTCACACTAGCTAAAAATCAATAACGTTAAGTTCGAACTCAGGAGTTAGAAACAAAATATAAAATTTTTTAAATTAAAATAGCTTCAAAATTTATGTTTTGTTATGACTTTATTGAAAATTTATTTAAAACAATACAATTTATGTATAGAATTTGAGTTTAAATTAAAAATACACAAGACTCAAATCAAAAGTTGAGGAACCCAAAATACATCACATGTTAAATATAATTTAAATTTTATACAAATTAAAAATATTATATGTAAAATTACATTTTCAACCATATAAAAAAATACTTGTCTACCCCTTCTCATCGTAAAGCGACTTCATCACCAATAAAAGCTTAATTTTCTCCCAATTTAATCAACAAAAATTACCTTACTGTCTCCAAAAACTAACAAGAACTGAAGCAATTCTTTAAAAATAAATAAACTCAATTATAACAAAACTTTTTTCATTTAAATTTAAATCTCACCTATATAATATTTTATTTATTTAATAAAAAATAAATACAATTAGCCTCAGAGGATTTGACTCATTGAGGGGTTGGGATTTTACACTGAGAATAAGCTCTTTTCCACTTTGAGTGGACACAAATTAGTATTTTCCAATGGAGAAATCTACACGACCAAGTGTATTGCAAACATTAATTTATGAACCAATAATAGATGATGGTCCACTTTAGACTGACTACTACCACAAATTGTGATAGGTCACCATTGTACAATAAGATACCTATTTTAATTAATTAACAATTATTTCTTTTAACACTAATGCAAAATATTCTTTTTAATTTATTTTGTAATTTGATGGTAAAAAAAGTATCTCTTATATTTTAAATCCATAAATTCAAACACACCAAATGGGCAAATATGTGTGACATTTTAAAAAAATTGTAACATCAATTTTTTTTTCAAAACTTTCATTATGTCATGTGATCACATGGATTAGAGCCTTCATTAATTCTATACCAATCAAACACCAAACAAATTATTTTTACACGTAAAATATTACAATAAATAAATTAATAAAAATAAATCAGCAGAAAGTCAAATCTATTTGATCTCATCCGTCCAAATTAAGAGACCAAAAATATAACATGTATAAAAAAAATAAAATTATCAAGACTATTGAACTAACAAAAGTTAGTTGATAGTTATTAATAAAAGTATAATTGATAATTCTATATTTTATTAGACAAGTCCTAAGCAAATACTACATTTTGGAACTTTCAGTTTCTATATATATCCAATTCTCAACAACCACCCCTCTATGTAAAATCACAGTACATGTATATAACATAACTATATGCTATAGCATCTACCATCATAACTCACACCTCCTTACTTCACAACCTCTAAATTAACTTCTTCTTCTTTTATTTATATCATAACTTTTCCAAAAAAGTACTCTTTGAGCATATATATATCTTAAATAAAATATGTTTTTACATTTCTCTTAAAAATAATAGATTTAGTTGCACGGTATAATTTATCTTAATACATGTAGTTTCATTTTGAACCATTCTTAAGAGAAAAAAAATATATGTTTATTTTTTTATAACACAAATAAACATATATTTTTTAATGTTGTAAGAAAATAAATATATAATTTTTTTGACAAAAAAAATTAAAAGTAAAACTAGTTGCATAACTTGATCATTTATTCACCATATGGAAAATTATATTCAAGAACACGAAAAGCTAGCACTTAATCTTAGAAGAGTTATGTTAGAAATAAAATAATAAACAAGTCCCACAATAAAAAAATGTTAATAATAACATGAATTTATAAATATATGAATTAACAATTCTAAATAAATTAATCTTTTTTTAGATGTGAACTCATTTTCTTGTAGAAATCTAAAGAAACTAGTAAGCCTAACAATATAACTCAATGTATTTTTAGAACTTAGAATTGTATTTGAAATATCGTCAAACACAAAATATGTACGATTATGAGTAATACTAATTAATTGAACGTTAACATTAATATTTGCATGTAACATTATATTTATAGTATAAAAATCAAAAATTTAAAATATATACTATTATACTTTATGGTCTCCTTATTTTTTTTATTTGATTCCTTAAATTTTTAATTTTCTCACTTTGACCTCCTTTAACTTTTTCATATGATTTGGCCAATTACTTTAACACATTTAATCCAAATTTTTGGACTATAGTTTAACAATTATATTTTAGAAAATAAGATATCAAAGTATAAAAATCAAAAATAAAAAAATTAAATTAAAAAATAAGATCAAAATTTAAAACATAAAAAGGTTAACTGATTAAAGTATAAAATGCAAAATAATTCAATGAATACTTGTGCAGTTGGTCTAATGTTTATTTTTATGAACATGCGTAGATATATTTGAATAATTGCATAATCATGTACAATTAAATACGTTTTTAATTAGCATATTATTAGGTTGCGAAAATTACTTTTTTTTTTTGTATTACATAATAAAAAAGAAAAAGAAAGAGAGACTGATAAACAGATAAAGTCACCAGCGGGTGACGGTAGTAATTTGATTTCACATAGCTCTCTCGAGATAACCAGGCAAAGGACTAGCACGAGGAGATCTGAGAGGGAGTTGGTTGAGACGTTTACCGTTATTATCATAATAAATAACACCGGAGAAATCCAACGGCTGACATTTATCACCCATCAAGATCGAACGCTGCCAAACCCCACCATCACCCCAAGCCTCTTCGCAATTGTTAGTCTTTTTCTTGTGATATTGAACCAAATTCATGGCCTTATTGCTTATACTATTCAAAAACTGTTTCGGCTTGGCTCTTAGTTTTCTGGTCGGCTTGGACATCTTATTAAGCTTCTTTGAGACTCGAGTGGCTTGTTTGGCGCAAACGTCCAGTAGTGTAACCATAGTAGTCAAGAACGAAGCCGCAATTATGCGTTTTTGATCAGAGCTGCGACTGTGTTCTGAGTTTGTGGGAACAAAGGCCATGTTGACTTGTTCTGTATGTGCAGACAAGTTTTTAGAAATAGCCTTTTTATTAATTTGGCGGAGTGAAATGGGAGGTCATTTATATGAGTAGTTGAATGGCTCTAGGTGAGTGACCGGTTATAACCGGTAAGTAATTAATTTTGGGTGGACTTCTGTAAGCAGGTAAATTTAGTCCGGTTCAGTCAAAGTTTCAAAGTTTGAATGATTTGGTATTATAAACCCGGCTCAAATTATAATTAGATTAGAGAAATTTTGGTACGATGATAATAGAATAATTTTACACTACGACGTAGAGTTAGTGTTGTTAACGGCACTAGACGGGCTTGAATTTCACATTCTCATCCTATCACTGATTATTTAGGAGAACAAGATGGATATTTTTCATCAAAGTTAATGAGAATTTTTAAGGATATAATATTTCCCAAGAATAATATATATTTAATGTTATAAATTAATAAAATTTATGCTTAAAAATAAAATAAAATTAAACTTAATAGATATTAATAGATATAATAGATATTCGAATATGTTGTTTGAAATAGAAAAAACTGACGTTTACTAGTAAAGCCTGTGTTTGTGAGTGTAATATTAGTTGAATAAAATTCTCCAATCCAAGTCGAATATATTATTTGTCTCACATATACTTATATATTTTTTGTAAATATTTATATGACAAGATAAATATGATTATATACCATACTGAACCAGACTGCTCAGATTCTCTACTCACAATAATAATAAAATATTTTACTATTTTTAAACTTGTGGACCAGGTTTGCTGTTGAAGAAAATGTTAGGTATTTGTATTTAATAAAAGAAAAAATACTAAATTTTTTTCCTAAAATGTTTTAATTAAGATATCAAATTTTTATTAATCTTCTATTAAAGTGGTTCTACATGTATAGAAATTAGTTGGTGAACGTGTAAGCTCCTAAATAATTTATGTATAATATAGTACGTATTATATTTTAGAAAGAGAATTTACGTAAGAGCAAGAAAAATGATAAAATTTAATAACGTAAGTAATCAAAAATATTTGAATATAACTATTATATGATGTAATATTAAGTTTGTATTTGATTTGTAGAATAAAAATGTAAGTAAAATAAGAATGATAATATAAATTCAATTTAATAAAAAAATTTGAATAATAAATATTACTCTTAAAGATATATTTAAATGAGTTTTATTTTTAAATATATATTTAATTTTAAGTATGTATTAACTATGAATGAAAATGGAAAGAAGTATACTAAGACTTCAAAAAGAAAACTCCTCTAAGAAAAATGATAGGGTGCTTTCACGCCTTCATAAGCAGCATGCTGTATTTGATTAAGCATGAAGTATAATGAAGTAATTATGAAATAGTTTTTTTTTTCCTTTGGGTTTAGATTCCCTAATAATTGTTTTGTGGTAGGTTATATATTTATGACGGATTTAATATTGCCTTTCTCGTCTTATAGAATTTATAATTTTCATTCCTATTATTTTTCTAATTTTTGGTATCATAATCGGAAAACTTGAATTAATTTAATGGTATGTTAAATACTTTGATCATAAATTCCGTTAAATTTTTATTTCAATTCATATTAATTATCTAAGCAATGGACAAATACTTGTACTATTTCTAATTTCGAAATTCGTGAAATTACAGAAGAAGACAAAATTCAAAAATAGGTTACTAAATTTTTTATTAAATAAAAAAAAAACTAAATATGGATGAGACTTTAATTTATGTTAAAGGTAGTAAGAAAGAAGACTTATTTCATCTTAACCACGAATTAACCCTTACAGTACAATTATTTTTAACTTTAACTTTAACTTTAACTTGTTTGGAAGATTTAACTGTTTAAGGCTTTAAGTATTGGTACTAATGATTTGAAGATAAAATCAGTTCCTCTTTTATTTCAAGTTTTAAATTTTAATTACAATAAATATTATTGGATAAAAAGGATTTAAAGAAAAAAATAACTAATTTAAATTAATTGCGCATCAACTTAAAAAAATGCTTCAAAATAAAAAAAAAGGAAATTTTTATCCTAATTGTATTCAACTAATTTTATTTTCAAATTTATAAAAAAATACATACATTTTACGTTATAAATATACTTAAAACATATGTTTTTATATTATAATAAAAAATATATATGTGAACTTGTATTAAATAAATTAAATTTTTTAATGAAATTATTGAGTTAAAAACCACAATTAAAAATTAAATATTTTAATAGATTAATATTAAATAATATCTTAATAGATCACCTCATATACTATCTTATTTATTCTCTTCACTCACGCATTTTATATATATATATATATATATATAATTTTAAAACTTTATACTGAGATGACATTGTAATAATGATAAATTTTGTAAATTTATTTATGACTCGAGCATATAAATGTAAGTGATATATTTAAAAAAAACAAAAATATTTTACAATAATATATAAAAAAATGTGTTGATATTTAACATAAACTTCATTCATTAAAAATTAATACTATAAAATTAAATCATTTTTTTTATGAAATTCAAAATAATATTTACAAATATATAGTGTTTTTCATGTTACAATTAACTTTAAATTAATACACATTAGACACCACATTTTACTACTAGTTACTAGGATAGATGATTTACAAAGACTATTAACTCAGGCCTATGACTTTAGTCTTCTATTTATACAATAAGAGTTTTTTTTTCTTCGTTCCAAAATAGTTTTTTTTTTGATAATTTAATCAATCATAACGTTAATAAAAATGATATTAAGTTCACATCCATCACATTTTTAACAGCTAATGATCCTATCAAAATTTCAATAAATATATCATGTTACATACAAATATACATATAGAATTGAGGTAACATGTTACATATTATAAGTCATCAGAATTATGATTAACGTAATAGATTATATACAAAAATATATGAAACATAATATGTTACATCCATTATTTTGCTAGAATTATAGTGAATGTATCAATATATTATTGACAATGGTCAACATTAAGCAATGATCAGTATTAATTGCTGGAATTTTATCGATATAAATATAAAAGATTTAATCTAATCTTATTTTTTATTTTATTAAATTATGTTATAAAGATATTTTCTTACTTATAATAAGTATAAAATTATAAGTTTGTGAATAATTTTTTACTAGATTTAAAAAATTGATAAAAAAAAAAGCAAACTAAACTTTGTATTATGTAAATATTTATACAGTATTGATAAATATACTTAAACTATTAATTAATGAAATATTTGTATTTAAAAAATTCAAATGTTCATAACAAAAAAAAATCTTCACCCTCCTTAGAATAGTTTTATACTTATTATAAGAAAATATCTTATAATATATAGCTGCCCATTAATGTTAATATAATTCGTATAAAAATTAAAAATAAAAGAAAATTTGAAATAAAGTTATGACTCATCAAGAAAAGTGAGAGTTAATACACCAATATCCTCAATGTTATCAACATCTACCTTTCTTATGTTTTTGACATCAAGAAGGTCAGAAGCTTAGTTCGAAGGAGTTAAAAAACTCCCAACCGGAATCAGTCAGCCTATTTATAGATCTGAAAGGATTGAAAAACAATTAGAGAGGCCAAACAGCCCATTTCTCTCTAAAATGGGGTATGATAGTTCAAACCCAAGATTTTCCAATGTCATAATGATGAAAATTCAAAAGATCTCCACAAATAAACTTCTAAAAAGAATGCTCGAAGATTTAGCTAATACGCAGAAAAAACAAATTTTTCACTCTCTTAAAAGTGATCAACAAAAAATGTTTTATGGAAAATATAAAGCATTTTTAGAATATGTTGAAAAGAAAAATAGAACCACCAATCTAGATTTCTTTGAATTTATACAGAGATATGCTTTAAAAAAGCAAATATATCTCCCAGAAATTCAAAATCTTGAAAAAGCTTATCTTACTCCTTACCAGCAGGAGACAAGGTAACAACCATCCACCCTCTAGAGATGACAGTATGTCTTACAGATAAAACAATGGTAGTTCCTTATAAACAAGGATCTTCTAAACCAGAAGCCATAGCTACTGATGAATTAGTAAACCAAGTTTTAGAACAAGGAAATTACACTAACTTATTTTTACAAACAGTTGGTAGCCAAAATATCTCGTATAGAAATTTATATGCAAGACCCAATGACAACATCTTCAGCCTCTACATCAAAAGAAGCCCCTAAAAGGTCAAGCATACAAACCGTATTTCTCAAACCCATACCAAATTTGTCTACTTTTAAAGTAAAAAAGGAGGATGAAAACCCAAAATTCATAGAAGAACTTTTGTCAAGATTGTTTAAGTTAGAAACCTCTACCAAAGATAAATCCATTAAAATGATGGAAGAACAAAATATAGATCAACTCTCTGAAAGATAAATTGATGACGTACTAAAAGTATTCAAGGAATCTGAAGCAACAGATCATCCTCAAATCAATAAACTGGTCAAATCAGTTCTGACTTATCAGTAAAAAGCTTACTATCCCAGACAATTTCCAATAGATTTACAATTTGAGGAGACAATCCCAATGAGCACCCATTATACTGGAAACGCTATCCATGAATAGAATATTGATAGTTTATCTGTATACCAGGTTATTCGAATCATCAAGAATATAATGCCTTCATCTCTGCAACAAAATCTATCATACTTCGAATATAACTGCAACAATCGCCATTATAGCAGGGTTTGTTGGCCAACCGTAAAGATGGTGGGATAATTATTTAAATTATACTGAAAGAATGGCATTCTTAATGCGAGGAAATAAATGACAATGATGATATTCTTCAAATCGAAGATGCAATTAACACACTGATATACACCATTTTATTACATTTTGTTAGAAATACAAGGCTCCAATTAAGTCGAATTTTCTATCTAAATTTTAGGAGTGTTTTAAGTTTCTTTGTAATATAAGTTGAGTATTTCACCTTGTAAAATTTTCTCCTATATTTATATAATTTTCCTTCAATATTCAATCATCTCTTCTCTTACTTCACAATTCCTTTATAGCATATCCTAGGTCCATTTGGTGTCCTAGCCATCTAGGAACAGTAGTTGATTAAAAAAATCTATTTTATATCTTATACTTGATTTAACAATATTTGCAACAATGAACAATGTTTGGTGCGATAAAGATAATCGGACCAAATTTAATACAATAATGTTCATCGTATCAAATTTGATGTCAGATTTGATATAAAATTAAAACTAACTCTATATTAAATTTGAAGTTATAGAATTAAAACGGAGATGGCATGAAAGGAGCTTTATTTTCTCAAATTAAAATTTAGCATGAAATGACTAGCTCCAATCATGAACCTCTTAATCGGTTAATTACCAATTAGTTTCAGTATATTTAGGCATTGTTGGATTAACAATTACAATTTCTGATTTTTATAAATAATTAATTTTATAAATTTTGATCTTTTTTGTTAAAATAATCGCCCATTCATTTCATAACAATTCACATTTAGTAATTTAAAAAAGTAATCAAAAATCAAAGTTTATTAGAAACACTTTCTAATTTCTTTTTTCGTTTGTTCTTTTTTTTTTACAAAAGCCTAAAACATTAAAAAAATCATTTATAAATTATATTTTTCATTAAGTATAAAAGTCAAAAATATTAAATATTAAATCTGATTAAAAACATTATTTTCAAAAACGTATGAATCATCTCATATTTTTCAAGTAATTTCTTAAAGAAGTGAAACTCAATAAAAAAATCCTAATCAAAAATCAAAATTGTTACCAACACTGAAAGCTTAGGATCAAATTTGCTCACAAGAGTAAAAGTTCAAGCTCCACATATCAAAATGAAAACAAAACAAGTTCCTTAAGTAGTACTCAACCTTGTGAATGAGAAGCATCTAACCAAAAGCAAGTCCTGGTCTAGTAATCAAACCAAGTTCTAATAAAAGTAGTGATGCATTTCATACAGGTCAGCTATTGAAAATCAGAGCTATATGTAACATATTAATGTTTCCTATATATATATATATATAGATAGATTTTTTTTTTCTTTCAGCACAAATTAGAAACTATTGCTAATAAAACAGATAAGATTTAGCATTTTAGAAAATGATGAAGAACAACAAAATGACCTACTTCAGTGTTGTCCTCATCAAAAATTTCTTGGATAAAAAGTTTCCCCGTGAAAGCCAAGTTGTAGATCAACCTTCCTCCCAGTCTACATCATCATCGTCCTCAGCAGTAGCATCCGCTTCAACATTCAAGTCTACCCCGACATTCAAGTCCACCGTGTAATTTCCAGTTGTATTATTACCTATAACAGAGTGAAAAAAATTGCAAATTGTAATATTAAGCTCACCAAGTGAGAATATAGCACAATAGCTAAAAAAAGTAGTTTAAAATAGTCTAGGACAATTATTGAATAAGAAACAGAAAAGGAACCCTGTTAAGAGTACAGTAAACGCTTCATTCAACCAACAAATAATGAACATCTGGGTTTTCTCTTCTAAATAATTGGATAACAATCACTTCTGGCAAAATCTCCATTTGAAGTACAGTCCTAAATGAACCGCATACCAGTTCAGAGTTCTTTCAAACAGTAAAGAATCGTTCTTCTCTTATAGTAACAAGAACACTTAAAGAGTGCATTTAATAACATTGTTTTCTGTTTTTACTTTCATGTTACTCGACTTTTTTTGGTCGTTCTTGGAATTGGTTTCCTGATTTCTAATTTGTGGTAAAGAAAAGAGAAACTCATTTATTAAGGGCTCGTAGCTATAAAAAAAGGGCCCGTTCTGTAGTTTGTTTTCTGTTTTTTTTTTCTAATTATAGAAATTAGTTTATTATTTTCTTCAAGTTAAAAAACAAGAACTCTAGGTAACCCTTCTCTAAAGAGAGGGCAAAGAAGTTCCTTGATAGGGGGGAAAAGTTTACATGACGTGCTGTTGTGGAGCCCACGACATGCTACCATGAAAATCAAATAAGAATAACCTCAGAAGTGTCTACGTGAGAAGCACATCCATTGACCTGGCTAGTAACTATCCACTGATTTACCATAAATATTAAATCAAGGGACCAAATTGACTAAACTAACTATAATTTTATGAACTAAATTCACAGGGCACTTCAATGGACCAAGAGTACATTCTTCTGATGGTAACAGTAAAAGGCAACATTGATAGTGAAAGTAAAAAAGTTAATAAACGATTCACCTGCAATTGGAGCATCTTCCCACTCAATATCATAATCTCCCTCATCATTGTCGTGTTTTGACTTCATGCCAACCTGACGACTAAAAGATGCGCCAGGAAGACCATCTGATTGTTTCTTGGCAGCTTCATCTAGCTCTTGTTGTTTCTTCAACAGAGCAGCATAGTAAGCTTTAACATATTCATCCTACCAAAAATATAAAAGTGAATTTATAGTCTCTTTTTTCCAGCCAAATGGAAGGGGGAATAGAAGTCTATTGGCAAATCCAAAGAAAGAAAAGAGAGAGACGATCTCACTGTATAAACCTGTAAATTTTTCTTTTCATCATTTTCATTAGTGCCCTTTTTGTCATCTAAAAACCCAATGGTTGCTGGGTTTCCATCCATCTTTGACTCCTCCTTCACCTCTCCACGCTGTTCATTTGTAAGGTTCATCCCTTGCTTGATCATCCAAGGAGGCAGAACTTTAAGACTTGTAGTTTCAGCTTCAGATTTTATATTATCACCCTTCCCTTGGGGCCCAGAAAAGGCAACTTCAACCTGCCAAAGTGCATATGCATCCATAAATAAATCACCCTAACTCCACAGTATAATAAAATGTAAGTTCTTCACAACAAACAGTATCCACATATACCTCTAAACATACAAGTAGTTTGGGGGGACTTAGTTATCTACTATACAACTAATATTTCCTTAATTATGAACATTTTGCCCAAAGAAGTTTGACATGGAATCCAAGGACAAATCCTCAATTCATCCAATTTTGTTTCCTCCCATTATGGGACAGCTTTTATGCATAGGACCTTTCTATTCAAATCCAGGTCACAAGCAACGGACATTGTTGGTTTAAAAACTCAATATAAAACTACTGCTTACCTTCCTCCCGAGCTTAAGCTTTGGCATGAATTGGTAAATTGCAATTTTAAATTTCAGAATGCTATGAGAGAAAGAGAACAAGTAGAATGCAGGTGCATTTATGAAACTTACATGCACAGAAACCAAGGATAGCATAAATACAATTAAATAAGAACATATTACAAAGAGATGGAAAAATAATAATGAAATAAAGGAAAAAGCTGAGATTTACTTTGGTATCTCCAACAAAAGGCATTGGTGTTCCACCATAACCTAGTCCCTGAGAAGATTTGGAGGGATCATTGCCAGTGGAATCACTATTTGCAGCACGAGCAGCAGCACTTGCCCGTGCTTCCCATGCTTGGAGACTACCAAATTCAGGAGCAGGAAGGTCTTTTACTCTCATAATTTGTTCCATTAAAGGCTTAAGTTGGTCCTGTATCAAATTCATTTTATCAACTCATGAGAGTGGAAGAACAACCATCTTAACCCTAATAATAAAAAAACTATTAACATGATAAAAAAACACCATGGTAGGTCAAAACAACCAGCAAAATCTAGTGCTCATTATCCGAGAGAGAGAGGAGAAAAAAGGGAAGATCGAGATAATGCAAAAGGAAAAAAAATTCTTAGAAGAAGAATTAGTATAAACGCTCAAATTGGAACTGGATAGAAGGCAGAGAGAGAGAGAGACAGGATCAAGATAATGCAAAAGGAAAAAAAATTCTTAGAAGAAGAATTAGTATAAACGTTCAAATTGGAACTGGATAGAATGCAGAATACTAAACCTAACAGATGTGTTCACCCAGAGTAATATAGGAACATCACAATAGTACTTTATAATTGTAAGTAATCTGTACTCATACATGCATGATCCACAAGCAAGATCTAAGCATCCTGAAAGATATTCTAAGATAACATCTAATAACAGGAATAAAAATTCGGTTAAAGGATATGAAACCTTTTATAAAATATTTTGCTAGAAGGCATCAAAAAGAAGAGAAAAAAAATCAGAAATAGCTTCAGATGACTATTCATTCTTCAAAAACCCAAAAAATTCTGATCGAGAAAAAGACAGATACTCACAGATGGCTCCTATTCATTCTTCAGAAATTGATGTACGTATAAATAGTTAAGATAACAAAATAACTACGATCAAAAATTGCATTGCCCAAGCTACAGTTATTTTGCATATAGTAAGTATCATAGGTACTAGTCCTACAAAATTACGGTATCATCATGACAACCATTAGTAACACTCTGCCTTCCTGGTACTAGCAGATATAGTGTCTCATCTGCTGTGGAAAAAAGATAGTAAAGAGAGCCCATAGCTCCAATCCATGCCACCCCCAATGTTTGATAGCAAAAAAATGAAAAATATTATTCCTGAATAACCAAGTTAATATTAATCTAGTGATAAACATTTTAATCAGAACTCAATGATGTGACAACAATTAAAATTGTCAATTTTCACAAATGCTGGAAAATTTGAATCCAAAATAGAAGTTAGTCTCAGAGTGACTGAGTAGAATTGATGAAACCCTAGTAAAACAGAATTAGATTTTCTTAGAGCTCGTTTTGTAAAGAGTTTTGTTTCATGTTGATATTTAGAAGAAAGAAAGGAAAAAAAACAACCAAAGCACAAACATTTGTTTGGTAAAAAATTTGTTTACTTGTTTCATTTACCCTTAAGTCACAATAATGAAATGTAAAGGTAACTAATGAAAGGAAAAGTGAACTTGACACATGGTTGTCAAAAACATTTTTTTAGTTTAAAAAAAATAAAAAATGTTTCAAAATGAAACTGAGTTCTATCATGATTTTAAACTTGAAAATGGAATTAATTACCAAATAATACTCATTTTAAAAACTTGAATTCAAAAAATGGAACTTGAAAACATAATTGATCACAAAACAAGGCCTTTGTGGCACCACAAATGTTTTCTGCCCTGTATATTGTTATGCTGTTATTTTAGCTAACAAGGTGAACCAAAAAGGTTAAAATGAAAAGAACCCTTCACACAACTACCCAAAAATCAACATGAATCTTTCCGCTTTTTTCTTGGACAGGTTCAAAACACAACTCCAACAATGTGTTTGTAGTACATAAAAGAAAGTTCTTATTAAAAAATGTAAAGAAAATAAACCTCCATCTTTTGAAGCATGTCCTTTAGTTTTTCACGCCGTCGCCTTCTTGCATTATCATCTCCATCTCCTCCTTCTTGAGCAGCTAGTTTGTCACTCTCAGCCACAAGTTCCGCATCACAATTTTCACAGTGAAAATATTCGTCCTCTGGAGAAATTAGCCGCAGTGCATCCAAAGCAGTGTACCTAAAAATTTGACACCGTACTCCATAACACCCTTCAAGAATAAGAACTAGATATTTCACACTTTTAAATTTTTTGAAAACATTCCCTTATTTTTTTAAAATAATGACAATCCATTGCACTTTTTATTTATTTAATTGTTTAGAAAAAAATTATGCACATTAAATTATCCATTGTTCAAGGTATTTTAAAACAATGGATAACTTAATGATTACTTTTTGTCCTTCACAGGTTGACGAGAGTTTTAAAGTTTTTAAGAAAATTTCCTCATTACATATCATATATTATTATATTAATTAAATTTTTCAAAGATTATATATTCCTACCAACATCAATAAAATTGTTTAATTTCATCTCATAATGATGTTTTATATGGTTACATGTTTCTAAGCAGTAACGCATACCAAATACCTTTTATAGTAGAAAAGTCCAATTAACTGAGTTTTAATATAACTCATATAATAATGTGCATGGTTTCTTCTTTCCTAGCTATTAAAAATCTTTAGTAGATTATAAATTCTAATAGGCTGTATGTATCATGTGCATAATCATAACTATAATAAATACGGTGAAGTACCCAGATGGTCTGTTTAGGCCAAAAGTATTATATAGTACCCCAGCTTAAAAAATGTGCTTTTGAGTTCTTTGTTTGTGAAAAAAGTGTTATTTAAGTTCCTTTGTTTGTGAAAAAAGTCAAACAATGCCAAACTTAACTTTCCATCCAATTTTCCGTTAAATATAAAGGAATAACACATGTATCATATGCATGTTTATATTTTTTTGATAGGTACATATGTAAAAAAAATTAACAATTAATTAAAAATATTACTTAAAACTTAAACAAAATATTTATTATCTAACACATAAAGTAACACATTGGATGATGAAAATTTCATTAGATATATGTCTATCGAAAAATTCAAACATGCATTTGTCACATATACTATTCCGTTATATTTAGCAGGAAATTGGATGAAAGGTTAATTTTGACCTGTCTTAACACCTTTTTCACAAATAAAGGGACTTAAAAACAATTCTTCTAACCAAAAAGACTAAACAGCCCCTGAGGCCTAACAAAGGGGCTTACACGACATTTTTCCCTAATATATGTGTGTACATATTCTAAAACTCAACTGTTGGGTCGTTATAGAACCCCTATTCTCAATTACATAGCCATGTAGATGGGTTACATGGGTATATAACTCAAAAATCAAGCTCCATAGACGACCCAATGCTGGGATCTAGGTTAATTCTCTCTCTATATACGATTACCATTAAGCCCCGTGAGGTTTTCCAAAACAGAACAAGACCTCCATCAACTTCAAAATCACATCCCCAAGTTACTCTTCTGTTACAATATCCTATCCTGATTTCCTTTATTTTTCCTATCTTTTACCAAATCCCTCCCCTGAAAAGTATGAAAATGTCACTTAAAAAAGGATATGGTTTTTATATTATCAAACCTAGTAGGGTACTCTTCTATTTTGGAAACCCAGATAAAGGTATTTGTAATTGACACTACGAACAATTTCAATCATATACATAATTCTTAATTTTTTATTTTATTTTTTTATTTTTTTGGTCAACAATCATATATGCAATTCCCTATCCCAAAATAGATTAATAGAATAAAAGGAGGAGGCAATAGTTCAAACCTTCTTCCACAATTAGGACATATATACTCCTGAACTGTATTCTTGTCCTCCAACTCATCTTTCAATTTTTTCTTCATACGGTGCAGTCTGTACCTAACCACATCGTATATCTGAAAAACATTGTTGCTTTAGGTCTTTTCTAAAATATAGAAGGTAATATTTAATCGTCATCCAGTAAACTGGATAGTCAAGTTAAATGAAATCAAAGAGTAAATAAGGTCTTATTTTCCTATGCTGTCACATAAAAAGTCTTAACATCTTCCCATTCATTTTTAAATAAATACAGCAGGCTATTATGTTTACACATATTAGTATTCTCTTTGACGCTTGATAATGCATACACATGATAAATACCTGTGCATAATCCAGACAACAGTAAGAGTGAGTGTGCAGCTTAACTTTCTCTTCTCCCTCCTTATTTTGTTGGCCATCAGCAGTGGCAGCAACTGCAGCACTGTATATTTTTGCACCCTTAGCTGTCTGCAGTAACAGGTTTTTGTATGCTTAAGGTTAGGGGACTAATCAAAAGGCCCGACACTAAAAGGATCAAAGACCAATTTCAGCACACAAATTTACAAGATGTCAAAGAAGCTTAAAATTCTGGGTCATTTTTATAAGAATTGAATGAATAATTAAGAAAATGGAAAACTAGGTAAGGGAAATTTGCTACATAAGCCATTTAAACTTCTGCATTCTATTCTTGTATAATTCAAAATAATTACTTCATTTCCCAAACCAGACACTAGCCTGCCCCGGTAAATAGATTTGCAACTAAAATAGCATAAACCAAAAGTTTACAATGACAATAAAAGCAAGAGTTTAAATAAGAACAATTTTCATTTATACAACTAGCTGTTGACATTTCTTTAACATTCAGGCCTTTATGCTAATTTGAGAAATCAAACCTCTAACTCCACTTCAGAGTTTAGACAAAGTAGGTCAACCAAATTCCCATGACATATGTACACCTAAAACCAAGTACAGATATACAGATGACTAAAAGATACCAAAGCACAAAATCTTCCCGGTCACTAAAGCATGTGAATTTCCATTGACTAAGTGATAAGCCAAGAAAAAAACTGTGGGGTTCCAAAAAGGTTAAAAGGAATGTAGCTGACAGATTGACATAAGTGACTAAAGAAACTTGAATAGAGCAGTAAAACTACACCCACGACTGACCTCTTTCCTATGTTCTCGGGAGACCAGTTTTTCTTCTTCAAAAAACCGTAAAATTCTTCGAAGTTGCTTTGAGTGCAGCTTCAAGTCCTTAGCTAAATCTTCTTCTCTTACCCATTGCCGTCTAAAATTAATCATGCAAAATTACAAAATATAATAAGAAATGTCAATATATTGAAAGGAATACCCAAAAAAATAAGGACAGCCATGAAAACGAAACCAAAAATAAACATAAACATGTAGAATTTCCAATGTACACAATAAAGACATGTTCAGCAGAACATATTAAGTTCCATAAGGTCATATTCTTATTATGATCAACCTCATCCCCTAACTAAACACAATGTACAGAAATAATGCACTATATCATATTGCTTTATAAATAAAATAAACCCAAATTAAATCGCAATAATTCAGTGCCCAAGTATCATAAATTCCATTGATCTTTTTTTGTTCATACTGGTTCAAATAAACATAAAAATAAATGTCCATTATGAAGCATTTTGCTTCCTTTTAACTTTCCTTGTTTCTTCCACGGACATGCTACAATCATGGATTTCTTTTCAGTTTCAGTTCATTTTCCACAACAACAAACACTTAAGGTCATTTTCAGTATATAGAATGCATGCCTCTCAACAATTCCAAAAACAACCAAAGAGGATTTCAGAGCCAAAACCTCGTGAGCGCATCAAGGACTACCACAGCAATTCCCCTGTTGTCACTCCGACCCGTCTTGGGTTGGTTATCACCTTTGGTCATGTCATCGTAGAATGCTCTGGCAGCTAACTTCACCAACCTGCTCCCGATTCCAGGAAACCCAGTAATACAGCAAAAGAAAGACAAAAGGAAAAACACAAATAAAAACTTGAACACTTCAAGGTTTCCATATCTTAAGCACAAAAGGTAAAAATAATGATGGAAAAAGTACCTGACAAAGGGTTCAATGCTCATGGTCTAGAAATCAGTCTGTGGAAAAGACTTTCGGATCACAAGATTAAATTGGAAAATATCTTAGATCTCCCCTGAGGTTTGTAGAGACAACAAAATCCCCTTTGAGGTATGAGAAATGCTGTCCAGAACCTAACAGACTTCTACCATCTATCAAAATAACATTGTCAGTGCCCATACATGTAAAAAATATAGTGTGGACCGGCAATCCACTCAAAAGATCAATAATTTATCAATAACCTAAGTTCGACGAGGGACTAGAAAAACTTGAGTATTGTACATTATTATTAATAGGGGTGTGAAAGGGTTGCGTTGGTTCTGGTTCTGTTTTGAGCCAAACCAATCTGGCCCATAATTGAAAATGAGAACTGAAAAAGATCCCAACCAAACCTCTAAGACGTGTAAAAAAAATCCAAGTTCGGTAAGGTTTTGGTAGATTGATTCTTTTCACGGTTCTTAGTTTTTACGTTTTCAATATTGACGTGGTTCTACAACATAATCGAAGAATATGTATCACTACGTAATGAATTCATGTCTACTTGAATACTAGAATTGTGAATTGTGAATAGCGTAGAGTATAAAAAAAGGATTAATATCTGCATAACCACAAGTTGGAAGTCTAATTATGCAAATTAACGTAATTATAGTTTATAAATCAAAATTATCTTTGCTTAACTATCCCAGTAGCAACTTTGTTAATTTCCTTTACAGTCCAAACTTTGTTCTTTCAATTCCAGCGCAAACAAATACATAATCACGACTAAAAACAAATCAACTATTTAATATGTAAAATCAAGAACCCAAAAAAAAATTCTTCGAATCAAATTACATTCAAATAAGAGAAAGAACATGAATCGATAAAACCTAAAACAAACAAGAAGGAATTATACCCAAGAGACAAAATCGAGCTTTGAGATTTGAAGAAGATAGTAGCGTTGTAGCGTGATGAGAGTTGCCAGCGAATTCGAGATGGGACAGTAAAAACGGATGCCGAGTGCCGAAAAGGGAGATGGATTAAAAATAGAGATGCAGCCTGGGATAGATGGAGGGGTGATTCCTGTTAATGGCGCGGCTTAATTCGATGGATTGGCTGTCTCCGTTTAACTGGTCAGGGGGCAGTGGAGTGTGTCGACGGCGAGGATGTGAGAAGTAGACGCCGGACTGTGGGCATGAACATTGAGGGACAGAGAAACCGGGGGTTTCTTCGGAAGAAAGGGACTGAATGGAAATTTGGGAACTTTATTGGAAAATTAAAAACAATACATTAAAGTTTATTATAATAAAAATAATTTAAATAATATATTAAATTTTTTTAATAATAAAAATACATAAATCATTTATAAAAAAATTATTTTATATTTATGAATTTTAAAATTATTTTTTTTATTTTTTTTTCAAATTTATTTGATATCAATATACATAATTGTGTAAATATTATTTTTTTAAGAAAAACCACTCTACCAAGTTTTGTTTTTCAAAGAGAGTTTAAATTTAAAAAATTTATGATCTGGGAAATTTTAATTAATAATATAGTTGAATCTATAAAATTATATAAAATATAATTATGTTTAATTAATTTTATTTATATATAACTATAAAAAATAAAATTTTGTTATTTATATATATTAGTACTTTTTTGTTTTATAAACATAAATAAATTTGTATTTAATATGCAAAAATGAATTTATATTGAGTAAGTGTTAGCGGTAAATCTTCCAATTTATATTATGTATATCATCTAATTATAGGTCTATATTTTAGTGTATAACTAAGTCTCATTTTGTAAATATCTCTTATAAATATAAATATAAATCAATTAAAATAATTTAAATTTAAGTTAAAAAATAATATATCTAACTATAAATCTAATAATAATTAAAATTTAAATCATTTAATAATGATAAAATATAGATAATATGAAAAATATTTCAAAGATATTTTTTTAATATATGATTATTATCAATATTTTATTTATTTTTATTTAAAAATAAAAATATGTTTAAATAATTTTATGTTATAATATTTATTATTGTTACTTTTTTGTTAAATAATTTTGTATTAAATTTATTTTTTTAATTAAAGACTCGTATTTTATTGGATTTTAATCACTTGAAAATAAAAAAATAATATTTTAATATTAAAATAATATTATTTATAAATTATTTTATCATAACTTAAAGTTTATTAAACAATATTATCGTCATGGGAGTTATATTACCTTATTTTTTAAAATGTTAAAAATATATGAATTTAATACAATAAATATTATTTTTATATTTATTAACGTTATTTTCATCATTTTTTTTTTACAAAAGATACCATACTCTAACAAATTATAGACAATGTCATTATTTATTATCAAATATGTATTATTATTTTTATTAACAAACAATCAAAATACGACTATTGCAATATATATTTTGTAAAATTGTTAAAAACAAAGTGTCTGAGGTTGGGAAAGAAAAAATATATATATTTACACATTTTTGTAAAAAAAATTACATTATTATGTTACAAAAATTATCATTATATATGTATATAAAGAATTAATAGAAATGTGTAACTATAAAAATTTGAAATTAAAAAAAAATATAAATAATATATTAAAATATATTATGAAATATGAATAATTTTAAATATTGATATAATTATAGCATATTTTATAAATTTACCAATTTTTTATTTGCTATAAGCCGCACAACCCGTGCGGGTTTAAAAGTTTTTTTTCTTTATTTACTTTTTAGCAAAATTATTATAATATTTGAGTAAAATTTATTTATTGAATTTTTTTATGTATTTTTTATACGTTACTCCATCACAATGATTTATAAAATTTGTCCAATGTCTCAACATTTACACTATTTTTTTAATATAGTTTAACCCCAAGGTGTGAGAATTTTAGAATAAAAATTAGGTAAAATTATTAGAAGCAAGTGTGTTGCATAAATAAAAAATTATGAATTTATATAGTTACTTAGAAAATTTAAATTGACCTATCATCAAATTTTTATCATTATATGCAAGTAGAAAATCCATCATAGGTAAATTAAAAAAAAACAAACATGAAATGAGCATCAAAATTTACTATAAAATATGAATTACTTTAATTAAATTATATTGTAAATATTTATCAAACCCGAATTGCATATTTGTTGGTAACTACTAACTAGTGGCACTTTTAAAAAACTTTTTAGAGTATGATGTCTCTTCTTTTAAAAGGTTTTATAAGTTACCAAAACAAAATAAAAAAACTACCTTCTGTTACTTGTTTAAGATAGCGAGTATAAAATGGAATTAGCTTAGCGAGTTCCACTGGTATCTCTCTTCAGACTCCTGCGGCATGAAAGTCAGAAACCTTCAAGCAACTTGAGTACTTTGGGTGAGAACTTTCCGAAGCATTTCATTCATTGGACACTATAACATATTAAAAGCTTCGACCTAAGCCCGTAGAGAGATATTCAATTTACACGCATTTAGCAATAAAATTATTAATGGCATATTTGTTATATATATTAAAATAATTTTTACTTTTAAAATCAAATTTATTAGACAATAAAATAGTACCATAAAATTTTTATATTATCAAATGATTTGAGTCTTAATCACAATAAATATTTAATTTAATATGTTTAAATTTTTAATTATAAATTTTTATTTCACATCAAAATAAAAATAATTTTTTATTTTTAAAATATAATAAAAATATAAAATTAAATTAAATAAATTTATAATAAAAAATTATTTTAAATATAAATTATTTTATTAAAATATTATAATAATTTTATCCGATAATATTATACAACTTGTTACAAAAATATTATATAGATTAATTATATTTTGATACATTTGAATCTAATATAATTATATTTAATCTATTTGATATAATACATCTAAGTAAAAAAAACTAAAATAATACAATAATTAAAAAAATCTTAAATGGATGGAGCTAAGAGATTGGGTGGTGCTATTTCCCCTGATTTAATAATTTTTTTTATTAATATATAATTTATAATATTTTTTCTCTTATATTGTAATAATTTTATTATTATTATATATAAATAAATAAAAATAAAACTAATACAATATTTTACATTTTAACAAATATTTGACATTTATTTAGTATATAAAATATAATTTTTTTTAAGAACATATAGTTTATAACATAAAATTTGATTGGCTACAATCTCATATGAAATAAATTTCAATCCTATACCAACTTCAACCCTAAAAAAATTTATTCCGACTCCAAACTTAAATAAAACTAAAAAAAATAAATTTTAAGTAATTAAAATATATGTATATAATAATTTGAGTATTATTTTTCATAAATAATAAAAATATTAAATATATGTGTTAATGTCGATATTTGTAACATATTGTAAAATTATCTTTCATGAATCTGCGATATAAACAATCCATTAATACCTTCGGATCAAAGTGTGGGGTCGTTTTTGATACTATAGTACTCAAATTAATAATAAGATTAAAAGATCTACTATCTTGCTTTGTAATTGAGAGAAAAATAATATTTAATTATAATTTTTTATTATAATATTCAACTTATGTATGATTTTGTATAAATGTGAGTATATATAAGAAATATACTTGATAGTTATTTTTTATTGAAATATGATTAAATTATTATAAACATATATCTATAATTATCTCTTTAAGATAATTAATGGATAATTATTAAGTATTATTTTTTTATTGAAATTATCTTCTAATATTATATATAATGATTTAATGATTATTAGGTTTGGTACATGAAATTTTTATTAACTATAATCATTTTGTATTTATCGTATTTATCACTTAAGATATATTAAATTACACTCAATAGTATGTAAACACATTATGTTTAATTTATATAATAATTAAATAAATATTACGAAGAAATAAGATTGGATATTATATTTTATTACACAATTATATTTTAACTATTGAGATTAAAAAGAGTTAGTTTTTTCCTGATATTTTTTATAATCTAACAATTAAGATATAATTATGTAATAAATTATAATTTTTGATAGTATCTTTATTATTAATTTATTTTTTATATATATATTTGGAAATATTGTTGTAGGAGAAATTTTATGCGATGCGCTCTCCATCATTATTTAAAAATAAAAAATAAATAAACAAAAGCAAAAATAATGTGTATGTTTTGTAAATTTATTTGTTCAAATAATTTACATAGAAGTATTCATAACAAAATAAAAAAAATGATTGAATTTTACGTGCAAACACGTGTGGTTAATTAGTTTTAACCGAAAATAAGATATTCGAAGTTAGTCGATATATTCCAAATTTTATCTAAAATAATATTTACTTTGAGATTAAATTACGTGAAATAAAAACTTTGAAAACCTACGGTTAAAGTAAATCAAATTTTTGAACCAATAATTAGACCAAAACTAGAGAAAAAGAATATGAAAATTTTGGATCAAAGAGTAATAAAATAAAATAAAAGGACAGAAATAGAAAATCTGGTAATTATTTAAATGCAAATTAATTAAATTTTCTCTGAAAAAAACTATTATTTTTTGCTGTGCTGTGCTTCCCTCCACATCTAATCCGAACTAAAATTCCCTCCTTCCCTCGTTTTCTGCTAGCCTCCATTTCTCTCTCAAACCCATAGATCTCTTCCCACCGTAACCTCTAAACCCTAAACCCCTCCTCTTCTGTCCTCAAATACTCTTAATCGCCGATCATCTCTTGGCTATCGGAAATCGTCAATTTCCTAGGCTGAGTTGACAATTCCTCAATGTCTGACAATTCCAATCGACAAGCTCCGCCGCCGACGTCGGCGTCTGGAGGCGGAGGAAGTCAGATCCTTCCGCCATTGAGGAGGCACCTTGCGTTTGCTTCGATGAAGCCGTCGTTTGTCTCTCCCGATGATTATCACAGATTCTCAGACGATGCTCAACAAGCTAACGAGCTGAAACCTGAAGCCATTGTTGTCCGATCTTCAGTGAGTCCTTTTGTTTGTCTTATCTTCTTTTCTTTTAAATCTTGTAATGCATGATAATTTTGGTGCGAATAATGATGTTCTGATTGTAATTATGGTTAGTTTTGATAATCGTGATGCTTTTGAAATGTGTTTAGGGGTTTTGTGAGTAGTAAGTTTGTTTGCTATTATCGTGCTGAAACCGATATGGTGTTGCAGTACACTTGTATGCTGATAATAAAATACTACTCATTTTTTTGGTTGAAAGTTGCTAGTTAATTAATTTGGATGGTTGAAGGTGTTAAAAGTCCCCGAAACTTAAGCAGTTGTGGAAGAGACAACAATAATTTTATACATCTATCTATCACTTAGTGATTTGGCGGTAAGACTCATCTCTCCCTGTTTCAAATCACAGGTTCAAACACACTGATTGCCGTTGATTAGAAAAAGTGGAGGATTTTTTTTTAAAAAAAAGTTTACTTTTCGTGTCTTGTTTATGAGCTGGGTTTATTTTTTTCGACAAGTTGGAATTGTAGAAGGTTTATCTTACCTGGACATTTACTTTTTTTCCTGGGAATTGGATAATTCTTTGTACTCGTCATTTGCTAATGTTATTTGATGAGTTTTCTTCATCTTCACTCTGAGAGAGCACTAAGTTCTCATAACCATCCGAATAGAAAGAAGGGAATTGGTAACGTAAGTCTTGTTTGTCAGAATTAAGTAAAAAATTATGTATGTAAATGATTGAATAATTGGCCTTGTGATTTCTCTCTATTATATAGACTTTACAAAAGAATTCTATACATGGAAATAAATCCCAAAATAAATGAAATAAATATGGACAGTTAAATGAATATGGACAGCCAAACAAAGCTATTTATGGACAACTATAGACAACTAAATGAATATAGACAGTAAAATTGTCTGTTGATAGTCCTCCTTAAATTGATGCCGGTTGATGAACAAGTATCAATTTATCACTTAGGAAGCAATGTCAATGACGAGTGAGAGCTTTGATGAAGATATTAATAATTTATAGTTCAGTAGAAATGTGTGAAAGAGTGAAAGCACAAGCTTCAAAAACTTCACGGATAGAGTGACAGTTGACTTCAATATGATTTGTGCACTCATGATAGACAGGATTGACTATGATCTGAATAGCACTTGTATTATCGGCGTGTAAAGTTGTAGGATTGGTTTTAGAAAAATCTAACTTAACAAGCAAACCTCAAAGCAAAATAATATTTTCGGAACAAGCAAGAGACATTGTTTGGTACTCAAATTCTATAGATGACTTAAAAACTCTGTCTTGCTTCTTATTCTTTCAGGAGATCAATCATCACCTAAGAACATGCATCACCCAATGATGGAGCGACGTGTATCAACACAACCAATATCGTTATAAGCAACAAGACGAAGAGAATTGCCAGAAGGAAAGAATAAGCCACGGGCATAAGTGTCCTGAACATAGTGTATGATCCTACGGACAACAGTCAAATGAAGATGACGAAGAGTCTGAAGCAATTGGTTGGCTTGCTGTACAACAAAAGAAATATCTAGTCTAGTGACGGTGAGATAGACAAGGCTACTCACCAATTTTTGATATAAATTAGGATCAATAAATAAGTCACCCTCTTCTTTGCAAAGCTTGACATTTAATTCCATAGGAGTATCGACAGAGGTAGCTTCATGTAGTCCAGCTATAGCCACAAAATCAGTAGAATACTTATGTTGATTTAGTGAAATACCAGAAGGACTATGATGCACTTCAAGACCAAGATAATACGTAAGAGATCCAAGATCTTTCATATGAAAGGATTTTAAGAGATGGATCTTGAGTTGAACAAGTAAAGTAGAATAAGAATCAGTGATAATAATATCATCAACATAAACCAAAAGGACAACAATACTCATGTCTGATTTTCGAAGAAACAATGAAGTGTCATACTCGTTCTGCTTGAAGGAAAATTGTAATAAAGTGGTTCGAAATTTATCAAACAGGGCCTGTGGAGCTTGTTTGAGACTATAAAGAGAGTGACGAGGTTTACACACATTGGAGGTTGGAGAGGAAAACAATCTCGGGGTTGGCTTCATATAAATGCACTCTTTAAAATCTCTGTGAAGGAAAACATTCTTAACATTCATCTGATGTAGTGGCCAATCATTGAAAGCAGTAAGAGCTAGGATTGTTAGAACAGTAGCCATCTTAACCACATGAGCAAAGGTCTCCTCATAATTAACACCATATTTTTTATTGTTCCCAAGGATAACCAACCAAGCTTTATAACGATCCAAACTTTCATTAGAGCGAACCTTGATTGAGTAAACCCATTTGCAACCCAAAAGAGCTATAGTAGAAGGACAAGACTTAATATCCCAGATGTGATTGGTCTCTAGAGTAACAATTTCATCCTACATAGCTTGTCACCAATAGTCATGCTTGACAACGTGTGGGAATATCAAAATTAGACAATGCAATAGCAAGAGTAGAAATAAAATTACCAGAAGAAAAACCATAGCTATCTAGGGGTATAGATACTCGAGAAGAGTGACGTACCAAAGGCTCTAGAGGTGCTGTAACTGACTAATCCGATGCATGATAGGATCAGATATAGGGTGAGCCAACGGAAAAGATCGTGAGTGGGATTGTCTCGTATACACCATACCTAGTTTAAAGCGAGAACTGACTTGAGGAAGATCTGAGATCAGATCTCAGATCTTCCTTAAGTCAGTTCTCGCTTTAAACTAGGTATGGTGTATACGAGACAATCTTGTCCACATTCTCTTCCAATGGCTTATCCAATATTTGATCCTAACATGCACTAGAATTAGTCATTTGCAGCACCTCTAGCGCCTTTGGTATGTTGCTTTTCTTGAGTGTCTGTACCCCCGGATAGGTATAGTTTTTATTCTGGCAATTCTATTTTAGCTTTTAATACTGCATTGTTCAATTTTAATATTCCCACATGTTGTCAAGCATGACTGTTGGCGACAAGCTATGCAGGAAGAATTTGCTGCTCTATAGCCAATCACACGTGTGACATTGAGTCTTTTCCTTCAACTATAGTTTCTCTGGGTTTCAAATGGGTTTACTCAGTCAAGGTTCACTCTAATAGAAGTTTGGATTGTTATAAAGCTCGGTTTGTTGTCCTTGGGAGCAATCAGGAATATAGTGTTAATTATGAGGGGATCTTTGCTTCTGTGGTTAAGATGACTATTGTTCGAACGATCCTAGCTCTTGCTGCTTCCAATGATTGGTCACTACATTAGATGAATGTTAAAAATGTTTTTCTTTCACAGAGATCTTAAGTAGTGTGTTTATATGAAACCATCCCCAGGATTGTTTTCCTTTCCGACTTTCAATGTGTGTAAACTTCGTCGCTCTCCTTATGGTTTCAAACAAACTCCATAGGCCTGATTTGATAAATTTTCTTGCAAGTATGACACTTCATTGTTTCTTTGAAAATCAGACATGAGTATCGTTGTCCTTTTGGTTTATGTTGATAATATTGTGATCACTGGTTTTGATTTTTGCTTTACTTGTTCAGCTCAAGACTTATCTCTCAAAATCCTTTCATATGAAAGATCTCGGGTCTCTTATGTTTTATCTTAGTCTTAAGGTGCATCGTAGTCCATCTGGTATTTTACTAAATCAACATAAGTATGCTAGTGATTTGGTGGCTAGATTGCAGGAAGCTACCTCTGTCAATACTTTCATAGAATTAAATGTCAAGTTTCGCAAAGAGGAGGGTGATTTACTTGTTAATCCCAATTTATATCGGAAATTGGTGGATAGTCTTGTCTATCTCACTATCACTAGACCAGATATTTCTTTTGCTATACGTCAATTTCTTCAGACTCTTCGTCATCTTCATTTGGTTGTTGTCCGTAGGATCATACGCTATTTTCAAGGCACTTCTGTCCGTAGGATCTAACAATTCTCTTCGTCTTGTTACTTATAACGATGCTGGTTGTATTGATACACGTCGTTCTATCACTGGTTGGTGCGTGTTCTTAGGCGATGGTTGATCTCCTGGAAGAGTAAGAAGCAAGATAGAGTTTCTAAGTCATTTACAAAATTTGAGTACCAAACAATGTCTCTTGCTTGTTCTGAAAATATTATTTTGCTGAGTTAGACTTTTCCGAAATTGATCCTATAACTTTACACGTCAATAATACAAGTGTTATTCCGATGACGGCCAATCCTATCTATCATGAGTGCACAAAACATATTGAAGTTGACTGTCATTTTATTCGTGAAGTTTTTAAAGCTCGTGTTATCACTCTTCCACACATTTCCATTAAATTATAAATTGTTGATATTTTCACCAAGGCTCTTACTCGTCATTGACATTACTTCTTAAGTACAAAATTGATGTTTGTTAATCAATACGCATCAATTTTCAACGGACAGTTTTGCTGTCCATTGACATTGTTAGTGGCCCATTACTGCCACCGCTTACCTGTTAACTTTTGCAGTTGGAAAAAAAACACTATAGCCTATGAACGGTTCTTTTTTTCACGGAGCCAATTCTAGTTTACTTGGTGTATTAACCATCCCTGTACAAAGAGACGCTTATATTTCTGTATCTTATACCTTATGGAATAGAAAGTTGTATTCTACCATCGCATTAAACCAATCCATTGTAAGACTCACTGGACTAGTATTTGGTAGTTGGCTTGTTAATGGTGCCTACTGCTGAATGGAAGTTTTGTGAGTTTCCAGGTGTTCTCTCAACAACTAAAGCGGAAGAGTGCGGTTGAAAACAAAGAAATTGATCATGACAATTGTATTAACAGTATGGGATATAGTAACATAGTTAACGGCCCCTTGCATACCCCTAAAGGAGCGAGAACATACAATCGGTCAAAAGGTCCAAAGAGTAACCGATCTACATCCCAAACACCTGTGTCAAATGCTGGTGAGGAGTCATATAACTTTTTGAGGTTTATTATGTTGACTTCTTTCATACACGGCTTAAATTCTTCAATGAAAGCTTAGTTGCTTCAAATCAAAAGAAAGTCAAAAGCCCAGTCATTAAAAATTTAAAATAAATTGATGTTTTTGTTTCTTACTGGTAGGTTCACCTTCTCCTCTAACTCCAGCTGGAAGCTGTCGATACGACAGTTCTCTAGGTAATTCTGGACTTAAGTTCTTTCCTTGACAGCTGCTGTTTGAAAATTTTCTAAATTATTTTGAACTAAGGCACTATATTTACTGGAATTTTTAGGTATTTTGACGAAAAAGTTCATCAATTTGATTAAGCAAGCAGAAGACGGTATTCTTGATCTAAATAAAGCAGCAGAAACTCTGGAGGTAGTTATTTAACTTATTTTGTATGAATTTATAGAAATACAGCATCTACTAATTAGAAACCTATAAATGATGCAGGTGCAGAAGAGGCGGATATATGATATAACCAATGTCTTAGAAGGAATAGGTCTGATTGAGAAGAAGCTGAAGAACAGAATACGTTGGAAGTAATTTTAATTGATCCTCTCTTTTTTACCTTGATTTGTATTAAATTTATTTTTACAAGCACATAGGAATTTTTTAAAGTAGTTGTTTATGTAATTGAGCAGGGGACTTGATGCTTCAACACCCGGAGAATTACATGGTGATGTCTCTATATTACAGGCATGTGAGTCTAAATTGGTGTGTTTTTATTTAATCTGACATGGGATGTTTTAATGTTAATATTATTTGGCATTGTCATTGATGTGGATCAAGAAGGGAAGTAGCAGAGATAAGTAGAACTGTAGAAGAATATATCAGAATTGGGAAGAAGAACAAGAAGTTAGGTTTAGGGGCTTAGATAAATAGAACTGTGAGGTGTCATATATGTTCCTTACATTAGGTAATTTATGTCGTTTAGTCCCGTGTCATTTAATCCCTTAATTATGGAAAAAAAAGAGCCAAATCTAGAACAAATATTATTATTTTAATGATTTTTTTATTAAATTTTATAATTTTTCTGTAAAGTGATTAAACACGATTAAAATAAGAGTCTTTAACAAGAATAAAAGTGAAATTTAATATGAAATTGTTTAAGAAAAAATTAACAATAATAATGTTTAAATAGAAAGTTATATATATATATATATATTAAATAAATAAATAAAATATTAAAATAAAATAGTAATAATTAATAAATATTAAAACGAATATTTTGTGAATTTTTTAAATTAATTGTCACTTTATTATTGTTAGATATTCTAGTGTTTTAATCGAGTTTAATCACGTGATAGAAAAATTATTAAAATAATATTATTTGTTCTTAATTATCTCTTTTTTGATAATTAAATGACACAATTTCTAATCTAAAGGACTAAACGATATAAATAACCTAACCTAAGAGACTTCGATGACACTTTTCTCTAAATAAAAATTAGGAGAGAAATATTAGATGAAGGGGAATAATCCTATTTATAGAACCTTTCTATCTGAACGAGAGAATTCATATTAAAAGATAAAAACATTTAAATTCAAAATATAATAAAATAAGACCTAAAAAAAGATATTAAATTTTAATCCTAAATAATATATGATTACATTCTTATCTATATCTTATTTTCCATCCCTCATGTTCCTGTATTCTCCAAAATGTATAAATGCCTACTAAGCATTGAATAATAAAGGGTTCAGAGTTTTGTTGGCCATATTTTTTAACAATATAATTGCCTGAAACAAACAGAAAGGAGGGGGAGGGGTGAGGCACAGAAAACAAATTAGTAATTCTTCATTACAGATTACATGGCATGGTTTATATGCAGGCTGAGACTGAAGGTCTTTCCATGGAAGAGCACAGATTGGATGACCAAATACGGTCTGTTTTGTGTGGTTGAATTACTCATTAAGTAGTCCATGTTACTGTCTGCAATCGTCATATACTTATGCTGTTCCAAAATCCCAATGCAGAGAGATGCAGGAAAGGTTAAGGGACTTCAGCGAAAATGAAAACAACCAAAAGTAATCCTCTCGAGGCCTTTTTTCTTCAAAAACAATTCATATAAACTGTTAATGTTGTCTATTACATAACTGTTTTGACGATATGTTTTTCATTGACCTTCCTACTGCAGGTGGCTTTTTGTGACTGAGCAAGATATCAAGGGGCTACCCTGTTTTCAGGTAACCAGACTATACTGCTTCCTTAGCTACCTTAGATATTATTCATTACTTTTGCAGTAGATTTGGTGGTAATCCACACCAATGACATTGCTTGCTTTTTGAATCAAACATTATTTATTTGTGTTTTTCAAGAAAGTAAATGCATTAATCTTGTATTTTATCGACAAAAAGTATCACATCATCATATATTCTAGAAATAATTTCTCTAATTACTTTCGTATTTTTAAAATCCTAGTTCTCATATAACCGACATTTTATTTGCTGTCTTAAGCTCCTGTCTTTCTTTTTGCAGAATCAAACTCTTATAGCAATAAAAGCTCCACATGGTACCACCCTTGAAGTTCCAGATCCTGATGAAGTAAGTCAAAACTAAAATGTGAAGTCAATGTTCTATAATGTGAAATTAGAAAGTACAATCTTATGGTCATATTGCATAATGAGAAATAGGAACTACTTTTTGAATACATCAGGCTGCCGACTATCCACAGATGAGATACAGGGTAATTCTTAGAAGCACAATGGGTCCAATTGATGTCTATCTTGTAAGGTATTGTTGCCTTCTTCCAATACTCGAATTTCACGTCTTCACAACTATAAGTTATCTTTGTTTGTATGAGAAGGCCTCGTTATTCACTATGGCTATATTTTTTATTTTTTATAAATCCATTTGGATTTTAATGATGCTAATCTTATTTTCATTTCTTTACTCTTATTTTTATTTTCTCCTTTGAAACCAACTCTTGGATTATAGTCAATTTGAGGAGAAGTTTGAGGAGATGAATGATGTTGAGCCACCTGCAAGCTTTCCACTAGCTTCTAGTTCAGGATCTAATGAACATCCGGTGACAGAAGTGATCCCTATGGAAAGCACTGGAAAGGAACTTGAACCTCAGGCACATAACACTCATCAAATGTGCTCAGATGTTAATTCTTCACAGGATTTTGCTGGTGGAATGATGAAAATTGTTCCGTCTGATGTTGATGTAAGTATAACCATCGTTCCAAATTTGTTCCTAAAGTAATTCAACAGGTAAATATAAAGAATATTAATAGAATGACTTCAAGTCAAGACATCATGTAAAATATTCAGGACTTCTGACTTTTACGCTTACCTTTGCATCCTTACCGGTTGTTGTACTTGGCATGTGTTAAGCGTTAACACGAGTAAAATTTTGGGCCATATAAATCTATGCTTTTCTTTGCAGTAATATTTGTTGCAGAGAGAGAGGGGCAGTAGGAATATTAAACTGTTCAGTATTATAATAACCTATAAATTCTCACATTTTTAGTAGTAGAGAAACCTGTATAAAGTACTTTAAACTCAGCATCCAAGCAATAGGACCATTACCTAAATAAATAAAAATCATTATGGAGGGAAAAAGCAAGCTGAATGCAAAATACAAGAGATATTTTAAAGTTCCATTAATATCCTATTCTCCATCAACATTTCAAAAATTAGCTTGTGTATTTTAGAACTGGACAACATTTCATATAGCATGTGGATTGCAAATTTTTTATTCATTTTAGAGTGGTTATGATATGATTTTATAATCCATAATATGATGATCGAGTCGATTCTATGATTATAAGTTCATTCTACCGAATTAGATTGGAACAAGGTTATAGTGTATGTAATAGATAAGATGTTTACATATATAGATCCTTGCACCGTTACATTCTATTTAGGATTTGAATACCAATTGGAGATGTTTTTTACACATCTATGATTATTTGGGGCCGTATTCACTTCTTTGGTCTTCTATTGCATTTGGGGCCAATCAGTGTTGAGAAAATTTGGAAGCTCAATATTAATGGAATTTATAGATTCTAGCTAAGTTGTAACTTTCTCATTTTAATTTTATGGTTGCAGAATGATGCAGACTATTGGCTTCTTTCAGATGCTGATGTTAGTATTACAGATATGTGGAGAGCAGATTGTATCCGATTTGCTGAGCCTTTTTCCTTTTGATTTCAATATATTCTCTCCTTCCCCTCTTGGTCTCTTTTTTCTTTTACTCTTAGTGCATAATTCCTTCACTACAAATACAGCTGGTGTTGACTGGAGTGAAACAGATACACTTAATGCAGAATTTGGAATGACTGATATCAGTACTCCAAGGCCACAAACACCACCATCTGGAGTGGCTGAAGTGCCAAGTACTACTACTCCTGGTTTCTCCCAACGATGAGCACTTTGGTAACTTCCGGAAGAAGTTGATGAATGGTAACTCGGAATTATTAAACTACCAAACAGTTCACATTATGCTTTGTCATTTGATCCCCATGGCATCAATAAAAGAGTTAAATTTGGTAACTTAATGGTGATTGTTTAGCAGAGGTGAGCAGGGCTGCTAGACATAATATTGAAGCATATTAACCTAAACAAGGCTGATCTGGATGCATTACTTGACATGCATTTCCGTTATTTTATGCGCTCAAAGTGAGAAATGAGTTCTGTTAGGATAATGGAGGCAATCATGTTTGTAAATGCCGGTGATATAGTTGTACCGGATATTGGGGAAGTAATGGTGCCGAAGGCTGAAACTTGATTGGAATGTAGGTTGTTGAGCATTGGCATACATTAAGTGTAACCGTACGAGATTATAGTGTTGACATTTCCCCCCGAAACTAGCATGCTTGTCTATTTAATTTTAGCCCAAATATTTCTGGACTTGTTCACAAAAATGTTTGTTTTCTTGATAGTGTCCTTTTAGATAAGACTTTTGGAATTTGTTTCTTGTTTATGTGTTTCTCTTCATCTCTAGCTCTGTTTTTTTGCAACGATGGGTACTAATTCTTCCGTTAATGACTCAGTGTTTTAATAATAATAAATAGGAATACTTATTTAACCAAACTAATTAATTAAATAATTATTTATTTATAGAGATAAATATTGTGTGTTTTATATTTATTAGAAAAGGTACTATTTTATACTTATTTTTTTAACATTTTAGTCTTATTATTATTAAAAAGTGATTGTTTAAGGATAAAATATTTTTTTCATGTTATTTTTTGATTTTTTGATTGTATTAAATAGAGATTGTTTTAATTTGAATAAATTAAAATTTAAAAAATAAAATAAAAAATGATCATTTGTTCTTATATAATTATTTTTTTATAATAATATAATTAAATTATTACCAAAATTGACTAAAAGGATTGTTTTTATTAGAAATCAAATATTTTTGAGAAAAAAATATTTTTATAATTTGAAATCATATAAATAACACTATTTATATTTACGTTATATATTTTTATTAATAAATTTTTTTAATAAATTATTTTATTTTAAATTAAATTATAATAATTTAAATTTTATTAATATTGAATGAATGTTCAATTTGAAATTATTTGATATTAACAAGTGTTATTTTATCCCATATTTGATTGATTGAAATAGAATAAAATCATAATTGATTTTTTTTCAATTTTATGTTTGATTGGGTTGAAAAGTGAAAATGAAATGAAATGGTATCGATTTCTAAAAGAAAAGAAATTATAATTTCTTTTCCCGCCAATTCATTCATTAAAGAAAGATTAGCGCTTTGGCTGAGATGTCTGAGAGGTGCTAGGGGGCTTTGCATGAGTTGGCTTTCAGTAAGTTCTTGCAACTCTTGTTGTTGATACGATCATCTGGAAGTCGTCCATTGGAATGGCCCGTCAGCTTCGAGGGTGCCTTTTCCTTAAGCCCATCTACGACTACCGAAAAGCAAAAAAGACTTTCTACAATGAGACCTTTCCCATTCCGTATATCAACTAATGGGAACACCGGGAGATCAATCCGCTCTTCAATCTTTCTATAAAAGAATCATGATTATATTCTCATCTCAATTTTTTTTTTCAATTTTATCAAAACCTCAAATATAACACTAAATTTCAAATCTATAAATCTTACATCCCAAATCTCAAAACCTTAAATTTTATTTAGAAAAATAATAATTTTAATAATATATTTTATTTTTAAGTAATAATTATTTTAAAAAATAATAATTTTAATAATGTATTTTATCTGACGAAAAAATAATAATTAAATAATATTATTTAAATTTTACCAAATATAAGTGATTATAATAATAATATATAGTATTTGTTATTTCATTTTAATTGTAAAATAAATATAATATTGATTCTTTCTTTAATTCTTCTTGTCAAACTAAATAAAATTGTTTTATTTTTATTTCATTCTACGAAACAAACTTCTGTTATAAATTTATGTATTATTTTTTAAAATTTCAAGTATTGTTTTTCTATATAAACATTTCACACTTACAAGGACAACTAATTACAGACGAATGCGAACTCAACCAATTAAAGTCTTCATCACAAGCATTTGTCACTGTCTTGAAAGACGATTAGCGAATATGGTAGATTTTACGGACATAATATTGGTTTAGACAAAATGGATGGTGAGCACATGATATGCTCATCGGGGGATATAATAATGATAAATTAACTCATTTAACTGAAGTTAAGTAAGATAGAATTGAATTGTTTTTTTTATAATTTCAAGTAGTTTGAATTTGGTCTTAGAAATGCAAAAGTTAATTTGTGTTTGTGAGATTAAAGTTATAAAATTTATAAATTCATACGAATACATTTATTTATTTTTAATTTTATATATTTATAGCAAATATATTTTCATCCAATTTTAGTTAAATTTGTACGTGAATTAAGAAATCGATACAATTTAATTTTTTTTCTTTAACATTTATTTTTATAAATATATACTGTAAATAATAAAAAATATAAATTATTTTTTGTTTTTAAATTTACAATAATTTATTTATTTTTAAGAGTTATTCTTGCTTAAAAATTGATATATAATTTTAATTTAGGTTTTAATATACTATAATTTTAAATTAAATTGTTGATTAAATATTAAATATTATTTATTAATTTATTAACATAAAATTAAAAATTATTTAAAGATATTTTAAAAATAAATAGATATAAATTATAAATCGAATATATCAACTTACGTGAATAAATTAGACTTATGTTTTCTAACTAATATCTTATAGTTAGATTTTTTTATTAATTTAATAACTTAATTTATATTAATTTAATTAATATTTTAAATAAAAATGACAAAAATTTAACCATTCCCACCTCTTACGCTCATTAACAATTTCAATTCCCAAGTGTGCTGTGAGAAAAAAAATCATTAACCATTAACCATTATTAGTTCCTTAAAAAAAAAAAGAGAAAAATAAATGTGACCTGGTCTTATGCTTGATTTCACTTGAGGTTCTTTTGATAAATTAATAAAAAAATAAAAATTAAACTATCAAACAATACTAACTAAAGTATATTACTTTAAATTAAGACCATTAATAAGGCTAACTGATTTTGAGTTATTAGGTGAAATATGAACTATTTTCCTTTTTCTTCTTTAAATTTATCCACCTGCAAGTCCATTTGGTTTCATATTCTTGTTTACTTAATGCAAAATGGTATTTATTATAAGTCGTTGGATTATTATAATTAATTATAGATTAAAAATAATTTTTATTATTTTAATTAAAAATTATTTACTATATTAATTATAATTAATCAAAATTATAATATAAAAAATGATATTACTTAATAATCTTACTATAACTAAAAAAATTAAAAATTAAAATATTTTAAATAATCGAATTTAATTTGATATCTATTTAGGTTTAATCTTATTTGTAAAAATTTAAACTGTTTAAGTTACACCAAATTATTTATACTATTATATTTATAATTTAAATATAAAAAATGTAATAATATATATAATTTAATAACTAAATATATTATTCCCAAATTTAATGCTTAATAATAATATTTTTTAAATTTTTTAACTTAAAAATATCAAAAATATTATTTTTATTGAATTGTTCTTGTTTTAAATTAATGTAAAATAGAATAATAATATATTAAATATAAATAAGATAATCTTTGAGTTATAATAATATAAAATAATATTAATTTATATTTTAAACTTTTATACTAGACTAAATGTAGCCAAATAAATTTTAAATATCTGACATATTCTAATTTAATCGAATATATTTAAATTTTATAAATTTACATACAGACTTATAAATCTTCCACCGATTATAATTTTTTGATAAAATTGTCAAACTTTGTTGACTCCTGACTAAAGAACGAAAGCAACACAACACAACACAAGCAACCACAGAAACTAGTCAAACGACAATAAAGACTACTTCACGTTGAGGGACAGATAATTCTGAACCAAAATGTTTCTTTGGTAATTAAAAAATAAAATATCTCTTTAAATTTTATATCTATTTTTTTTTTACATTTTAACTTTAATATTATTAATAATTACATTAATTTTATATTCATTTTAAAAATAATATTCATTTTTTAATATTTAAATTTTAATATTATTATGATTGCATCAATTTTATACTTTTTTAGGATGATCTTTATATTTTTTTTATTTTTTTACATTTTAATTTTAATACAATTAAAAATTAATTATATAAAAATAAATTCTTTCAGTTATTTAAATTAAAATAATATTTATCTAAAATTGTTAAAAATAATGAAATAAAGAATAATTTAATTTTTATATGATATTTTTTAATAATAATATTATTAAATTAATACAAAAATAATTACGTAATACTATGTCACATATTTTTCTCGATAAATGGCTTTCTCCGAAGCCATAAACAAAGTGCTTGTATTTTCTCAGATAATAGATTAAAACTCTGATCTTCCAAAAGCCGAAACCAAAATGGGAAGCAAAACCCAAAACCAGCTTCGCATCTTCTTCTTCCCCCTAATGGCTCAAGGCCACTTGATACCAATCATAGATATGGCCAAACTCTTTGCTTCTAGAGGTGTTAGAGCAACCATTATCACAACTACTTTTTACTTACCTTTAATCTCTGAAACAATTGAGAAGAGCAAAGAATTGGGTACAGAAATTGACCACCTTATCATCAAACTTCCAATTGAAGAAGTGGGTTTGCCTAAAGGTTGTGAAAGTCTCGGTTTAGCTACAACCCCAGAAATGCTTCTGAAATTCTTGGAAGCAATTTCAAAACTTGGGCCTCAACTTGCTCAACTTTTGGAGAAACATAAACCCAATTGTCTTGTGGCTGATATGTTCTTTCCTTGGGCTACAGATGTTGCAGCTCAATTTGGAATTCCCAGGTTGATTTTTCATGGAACTAGTCATTTCTCTTTATGTGCTGCGTTAAATATGTATTTGTATGAACCATATAAGAAGATAAGTTCTTCAGATACAAACCCTTTTGTTATTCCAAATTTACCTGGGGAGATTACAATCACCAGAGATAAGTTACCTGAATTTATGAATAAGCAAAATATTGATAATGAGTTTTCAAGAATGTTCAAAGCATCTAAAGAAGTAGAGTTAAGGAGTTATGGTGTTCTTGTTAATAGCTTTTATGAGCTAGAACAAGATTATGCTAATCATTACACTAAGTTTTTGGGGGTCAGATCTTGGCATATAGGACCTCTTTTCCTTTGGGATAAGTCTGTTGATATTGAAAATAAAGCAAAAAGAGGAATGAAAACTTCAATTGATGAAAATTATTGTTTGAAATGGCTTGATTCTAAGAAACCCAATTCAGTAATTTATGTTTGTTTTGGAAGTATGCCAAATTTCACTGATGATCAGTTAAAGGAGATAGCTTTAGCTCTTGAGTCTTATGGGCAGCAATTTATTTGGGTTGTGAGGAAAAAAACAAAAAATGAAGGAGATTTAGAAGATAAATGGTTGCCTCAAGGTTTTGAGAATAGAACAGAAGGTAAAGGACTAATTATAAGAGAATGGGCACCTCAAGTTTTGATTCTTGAACATGAAGCAATTGGAGGATTTGTGACACATTGTGGTTGGAATTCAACACTTGAAGCAATTTGTGCTGGTGTACCTCTTGTGACTTGGCCTTTAGGAGCTGAGCAATTTTATAATGAGAAATTGATAACTCAAATACTTAGAATTGGGGTTTGTGTTGGTGCTCAAAAGTGGAATAGAAATACCGGGGATTTTGTGAAAAGCCAAGCTATTGAAAAGGCTGTGATTCAGATTATGAAAGGAGTTAAAGCAGAGGAAATGAGAAACAGAGTTGGAGAACTAAAGGAAATGGCTAGAAGGGCTGTTAAGGAAGGTGGCTCTTCTTACTCTGATTTAAGTGCTTTGATTGAAGAGTTGAAAGTGAAATGCTTTGGATGTGGTTCAAGTGAAAAGCTTTGAAGATTTTGATGCTTTTGGTAATTGAAATCACTGGTTGCTTATTAAATAGGCTTTAACTTGTAATAGAATTTGTATGAATGCTATTATAACAATTCGGTCAAGTTATTTCTCAATCTTTAAGGAATATCTTAGAGCATAGATATTGTACTTGTTTTGTATACCAAGATAGAAAAAGGTAAAAAGTGGAATATGGAAATATGAAATATTCCATGTTTCTACATCATTTAAATATTTTTTCTTTAAATTAACCTGTTTGATCGTGTAATTCAAAAATTGTTTTTAAAATATATTTTTAGATTAGAATTAAAAAATTGTTTTTGATAATTTTTAAAAACAACTGTGATAGATATAATAGGCGAAAAATAATGATTTGATTATATAACATAACTACTTTTAATATTGTAATTTCATTTTTATTATTTTTTTTGTAAAAAAATATATGTTTATTTTTCTTATAACGGAAATGAAAATATGTTGGTGTGAGTTAGAAATGGACATCAGAGCATGGTCTGAAGAAATATGACAGACAACATGTTTTAGTAGAGCAGTAATAGTAGCATGCTTGGAGCAGAATATGGGTGTATTAATGGAGTAGCATGCTTGGAGCAGAATATGAGTGCATTAATGGAATAGCAGATGCACCAGAGAGAAGGGCAACAATGTAGTGCTACATCGGTGTATAAGAGAGCATTTACTTTCTTGTTTTAAAGAGCGAAAATAATCAATAAATAAGGAAAATATGAAATACAAATTCAAAAGGAAGTTGTTTATCTTTTGAGATTGTTCACTTGTTTCGTTATTCATATTAAAACTTTTTATATTCTATTTTTTGTCAAAATATGTTTTTTAACATCGTAAAAAAATTAATATATATTTAATTTTTTACTAAAGATTTAATAGTAAAATTAGCTAAATAGTTGTATTATTTATGCATTTTAGAGAAATATAATTGAAAAATAATAATAATAGTATAATTGATATCATATATATATATATATATATATATATATATATATATATAATTTTAATAAAGAGTTTATAATATCTAAAGATTCTAAGTTTTTTTTCAATATAAAGATTTTAACCATAAAAAAAACAAGACAAGTTTGTTATTTGTCGAATTTTTCTTTATATAAGATAGCATAGGCACATTATTTAAAAATCCTCATACATTGTATTAAACTTGACTTCGATGTAAATGAAAAATATATATTTTATTCTCCTTAAAAAAACTAAAAACAAAAAAAAAATTAAAAGATATTGTCTTAATTAAGATTTTTCTTAAGATGGGATCCCAGACTGCCTAAATAACCTATACTTTGAGACGAACTTGAATTAATGCAAAATATTTTTAAAAAATTAACAATATTTCCGTAAGAAAATTCAAATTATTTAATGTTTCTTTGAAATTTTATTATTTATTATTTTATTTTTTCATTTTAGAATTGAATGTAAAATAAAAACAATAAAAAATATTTAATACATCACATAGGTGAAAAACTAATAAGAATTATACATAAATATGTAAAATTTTAACCGTATAAAAATAATAATGATATTGTTAAAATAATTTTTTTAATGCTAAGAAAATTGTATGAAATGAATTTTTAATCTAAAAAATGTCTTTCTTTCATATTTTATTTTTCTTCAAAATGTACTAACAATAAAAAAAATACTATTAGATGTAAATTAAACATGTGGAATAATAAAATAATAATGGATGCATTTATTAATATAGTTCAATTAAATTATACCATATAAATTTATGTATGCATAAAATTAGGATAAAAAAAATATTTTTATAATAAAACTTCATTCACATCTCTTACTAATATGACATAGTGGCCTCATATCACAATTTTTACCACCAATGGAAAGTTAATAATTATTTATTTATTTATTTACAATATGATCCCCGTATGGTTCACTTATTTAGTTCTTTTTTGCAATATAACCCTTAGGTATCGTAATTCATCTTTCTCCGTGTTTTCACTAATTCTCAAAACCAATGAAAATAACTTGCATGTGTTATCTGTATTTACTATTTTCTAATCACTCAATTCTTAAAAACAATTACTCTAAAAGAATTGCCAAACAAGTATAATGTTTTCAAAAATCATTTTTTATTCTTAAAAATAGAAAATTGTTTTTTAAGTATCATTACTATAACAGGCCCTTGCATTCTAGTCATTGCCAATGTGTGTTTATAGAAAATAATTCTAACTAGAAGATCACAGATTTAAGATAACAAAAAGCCAAAGAAAAATGCTAGAGATAACAAATTAGAAGATCCCAATTCGAATGTATAAGGATGAAGGGTTAAAGCGGTCTTTTTTATTTATGAAAATCGTTAGTAACACTACCAGATCCCAATTAGGTGCAATTTGGTGTTCTTTTGGCCTCCAATGTTCCATAGATGAGACTTTCTTCCATTACCTAAAAAGTTGACAAATGCATTCTATAAGGCTCAACTATATATTATTATTTTTTTCAATTTGTTTGTATTATATATATATATATATATATATATATGCCATGTATTGTTATATAGACATTAAACGTGATGTGTTTTATAGTATTAAGTTTTATTTATTTTTACTTTACTAAGTTGTAACCTCTTTTTAATTTAATGAAATACTTCGGCTAAAAACATGGATAAACTGATAGTGGGGCTACCAAAAATCCAAAATTATGGGTCATGTACTCGAACTGGATTTTATAGGTTCACAAATATTTTTGAAGACCATGTTGCATATTTCAAGTTAAATAGGAAACTCAATATCTGACCCTATAAATACTTAATTTATCATTGAAATTAATCGCTTTAGATTTAATCAAGCTAGAGATAGACGAAAAACAATACAATAAACAATAAACTAAATGTCTAGAGTCTAGATCGTATTGGTAAACGACAATAAAGTAAATAATTATAGATAATTATAATCAAAATCACAACTATATTCAATAAAAAAAAAACCATTACTGATTTCAATTTCAAATAAACAATAGCTGTAACTTGTACGCATCGACTCTAGCAAATAATATCAATGCATGAATCGATGTGTCTTAAAATTTTATTCAAACCTGATTAACAAACACCACAATCAGCTTCTATAAAATTCCGATGATCATTCAACTCAATAACAACATTGCATAGCCCCTGAAGCTGCATTTCACAATTAACCCCAACCAAAAATAACTATTAAAACTAAAAACCAAAACATCGTATGGCTCTTATCATTCCAAAGCTACCAAACATGCGTATCATTAATCATTAAAGGAAACATAAGTCAACAATTTGGCAAAAGTTGGACAAGAATTCTCAGGTAGGGGTTGTCAGACCAAGCCCTGATTAATCAGCCACCATAAATGGATCTACTTCCCCGAGATCTGCAACCAAAGGTTCCAATGCAGTTACGTCCTCATCTTCAGGAGCAAAGTAAGTTGGAAACGGTAGCAGTGAAATGTCCGGTTTTCTATACACAGCATCTTTTATGAACACAAAATTTCCTTCAGCACCCGGGACCTGTACAAAGTAGCATTAATAGCATGCTTCATATAGGAATTTAGATCCTAGAGAAGAACTAAGCCCCCAAGAATGAAATTTCATTATCGGATTGAAATGTGGTATGAATATATTTGTTGATCCATTAAAACAATGTTTAATAAAGGATATTTAATTAATATAAACAATTTTTTCATCTTCATGCCTGTTTAGCACGGGAGATTCACAATTCATGAAATGTAATGATCCCTACAAGAGAGCATTTACTTAGGCAAGGGGCAAAGTCTTCTTTGTCCATTCAGATTCAAAACACATATAAGAGCTAAAAATCATACTTGGCCTTTCACCCACATCAAATTCCTTGCAGGATCAATTTTGTAAACCCACACATTTTTAACTGTTCTTTGCTTTCCACCCATGCGCCCAGGCATCTTTTTGCCTTTAAATACCTGATCAGGAAACAAAAGATTGTCAAGGTTATCAAATGAAAATAAAAAGGAAAAATAATGGATATGAATCACAACAATCAGATTGTTTTTGGGCAGTTATGTAATTGAATAACATTGTATCTGTAAGCACAACAAAGATCTCTGTCCCTCCCTCCTTCTCATCTTGCTAAATCATGTATGCAACCTAAATAAGGACATCAGCATTTAAAAGCACAAAAGGACAAACGTAGTCCAGAAAGTTTAAGATCAAGGATTCAATTTAAGCTCATAATCCACAATGAAGAGGTTTCAGAATTTAAGATAATTGACTGATTAAAAAAACAGCAGCAGTTAAGTCAAATCTTGAAAGACTCTGCTTGGTGCATAATCCAACCAACTTACAAGCTAGATGCCCAAACAATTTCAAAAGAAAAAGTGATGGAACATTTTTAGACTAACAAGTCACAACAAATTTCCAAAATTGAATTACATAGTCGCTGCATCTCATTCAACAAGAACTCAAGAAGCAAGATCAATGATAAGTTTATCTATATTTTCAAGCATGGCAAGGGTGAGCCACAGACCTTTCCAGGAGCATCCCTCTGACCAGTAGAACCAGGGCTTCGATGTGACAAAGATGCACCATGAGAAGCTGGTCCTCCTTTAAATCCATATTTTTTCATCACCCCCTGAAGGAAAATAAAACAAGAGTAAGTGATGACATGAACTTATACTATCAACAATAAAATAAAAGACAAATCTAAATTAAACGGACCCTAAACCTTGGAACTCACAGAGACATAATTCACATAACATTAAAGAAAGGCATGCTTAAGCTCAAGCATCTAAGAATGGTATACTGTCTAATTCCCATGTTATCTAGGGTATTCAATGGGAGAAAAAAAATACTGGGCCTTTTGTACTCGTAAAAAAAATACTGAATCTTATGTACTCATACTCATTCTAATGCACTAGAATGGATCAAAGATTCCTACAGTAATTCTCTCCTCCAACATTATGAGCAGGTTGTTATTTTCCAGCCTCTTTACATAGAGGTGTAAAATGGGCCAGGTGGCCCAAGCCCAGCACATCCCACCCTACCTGATGCCAGGCCCAACCCAGCCAGTTTAATCATGTGCCATATTATTTTAAGCCCATTAGTTACTGTGCCAATAATGGGCCAGCACATTTGCTTTTGTTAGATCATAATAACAATTTCCTAACCCTAGTATTCTTGTCTCTACCCATAACCCATCCACATTCATTTCAACCGACTAGCCAAGCACTTGAGTTTCTCTTCTTCTCAAGCAAGGTTTGATCAAACTCAGTCTACTGTGTATCATATATTCCTATTACGAGTGATCTTCATAGCTATCATATAGTCATCTTTTCGTTTTCACGATCTTTGTTTTGTTAGGAGGATTGAAATTCTGATATGGGTTTGTTTATTTTGAATGTTTAAATATTATTTTTTATCTTCAATGTGTTGGTTTCCGATAAACGTCAAACAAACAAATGATATAGAACATAACCAATATTTGCTCCGATAATCTTCTTATATGGGTACTATTGAATTCCCATTATCCAATATTCTTTTTAGTTATACTTGTTCGAGTCTCTGTTGGATTTCTATGTCTAAGTTAGATTCCATTGTTTATTGTTCAAAATGATCCAAAAAACTAATGCACCTACACACAAAGTAAACAAGCCGGATTGATCAAGCTCATATCTTAAACAAGCAGGGATGGGTTGGGCCACTAACACAATAAGCCCTTGTTATTGTGCTGGGCCGGCCCATTTTACACCAATATCTTTATATGGTATTTCCGATTTGCAGTCTCTGAATGTACCTTCTTTTCCTTATAGACCAGATTATTTATGAAAGTTAAATGATCAAATAATGCAGGAAAAACAAGAACACAAAAACATCCAGTGAAGAAGCTGTTTGATACATTGGTTCGCCAACACTTTACAAGCATGAACTAACACAAAAGCTTTTGCCATCATTAACCGAAGGTGGTTTTAAGCCTAAATTATTTAAAGATTATAGCAAGGACCTATCTTCTTGGAGGAAACTATCAGACTTGGAAAGTTATTGTATCTATTACTAAATAGTACTTTAAAAAAGAAACATAAAGAGATGCATGATCAAATTGGATGCTAAAATAACTCACCTGAAAACCTTTTCCCCTTGTGATCCCTATTATATCAACATATTGACCTGGCACAAAATGGCGTACACCGAGTGATGTACCAACGGGGAGAAGAGCATCTTCTGTGACAGGGAATTCCCTTAATTTTCTTTTCAATGGAACACCCTGAGCCCTGAAATGACCCACTTCAGGTTTTCTCAAATGCTTTTCCTTCTTCTGTCCACAACCAATCTAGCTAGCAGTGCAACAGGACACCACAACGCTTAAATACATGCCCATTAAAATTTCCGAGGAAATATGAGACAAACAGTAGTTGGGATGCTAAGAAAATTTATCAGCTTCAAAGAATATAGATAAAATTTTATGATTCAGTGAAAGGTAAGCACCCTCATTTCGAGTTTATAGACAGCTCACTGAATACTAAATTTTTTTCTCATAATAAAATTTATGCATATCTCTTCAATTTATTTCAATTAGGTATTTGACTTTATTACATGATATAATATAATGGAGAAATTGGAAAAACATATTTGAGCGCATATTAGCAATTTTAGAGACTAGCTAACACCATTTTAGAACAAACTAACCATGTGAGACCCACATGCACGCTTTCTGTTATAGGAGAATTAGAAAAAAGAGGTTTTCACACCTAAACCCCCTTTCTTCGAGTTTCACAGTGGAGAACCTTATGTTACTTTCCAGTTTTATGGAATTAACAGATACTAGTGTTTTGACTTTTGCTCACATGCACCATGCATTTGTGTTTTCTCCATTTCTCTTTTAATCTGGAATTTTGTTAAAATAGCTAACTGAAATCAATTGGAACAAAAATGTAGTAAGTTGCTACAAAAAAAGGTAGAAAATTACAATCTGAATGAAAATTTTAGTGGTCAATGAGTGTTGACAAAAATAGAAGCAGGCAGAGTGGCATTAATTTCATTCCACAACAATGAAAATTTTAAGCTTAAACAGTGAGCTAGAATATGACTATTGAGTATGGACTAAGACAAACATACATTGGCAAACACAAAATTATTTATAATTTTAAACTAAGAATTAAAACTTTTACCTGTAGAGCAGTGGTGCAATCCTTTGCGGGGGTCTTAACCATAGAAACAATGTTGTCATCAACCCAAAGCACTGTGGCAGGAACCCTTTCTCCCCACTTGTCCCAAAGTGCCGACATCCCACACTTCACTGCAATGAGGCCTGTACGCTTAGAATTTAGTGTCATTACCCCAGGCTTTGCTTCAATATTCCGTGATATGCATTCTTCATGATGGCTAATTTGGCTAGCATTAATCAATGCCTCTGAACTGAACAATCTATTCAAGAAATGGTATGGCATTGATGCACTACTAGTGGTTGTGGCAGCGACAGTGTTGAATGAAAGATGCCGGAGACCAGAAATTAGGCCTCTTGATAAGGCTGACATGGTGATTATGAGTATCTATAATCGAACAAAAATGAAAAGTAATTTAGAGCCTCACAGTAATACTCTTGATGTAAGAATGTAATGCAGCAGTCAGGGGTGGAGAACCTATTTCAGTCCTCCAAACCAATCCTCCACCCTGTCCTGTTTTAGATTCCCACGATAGGAACAATCACACATTTTTAACCTTTTCTTGACTTTGAATAAATATAGTAAAGTACAGCCAGCAAGCTGTTTATTTATTTTCCAAATCATCAAAATACCTATATTAATAGAAAGAATCAAAGTTCATTACGTACAGAAACCATTAAATCAATTTTGTTTCCACAAACCATTGAATCAATTAAGAGGAAAAATTAAGAATCTATATCATGTATATTGATCAGAAATAACTACAAAAAATGTAAAAATAAGTGATAAAATATTACAGCTTATGTATCATAATGCTTACGTATATTTAAAAACAACCATGGATTATATACACCAGCAATGAAAAAGGTACCCACAATTACTTTTGATATGTACATTACAAGCAAATAAACCTGTGAAAATAAAATATAGGAGTGAAGTCTAAATATCTGAACGTTTAGAATACTGTCATCACAGAACAGTAACAAAGGAAGGGGGAACATAACATGAACGAGGAAACAGAAACAAAGAATGCGCTTTGCATTTCAGAAACAAATATATTGAAATTCTAAAAGAAACTTTAAGAAACGTGGAATTCAATTCATTAGTTCGGAGATTCAAAAACAAAAATATATAAGAAGAGAACCACCTCAAACACCTTTTCAGGCAAGCATCTCCACAAACACCCTGTATAATTATAAAGAATAAAACTGAAACCATTAAATCAAAACATCCATGAAACTACAGAGCGCAGATTACCTATTACTAAAATCCAACCAAACAGAATATCGAAAACTAAAAGCCAATGAACTGAAGATATGTGTGTTTCAGAGCACCTAAATCATTTCGAAGCTAGCGGCTAATAACCCAAATTTGAGAATCGCGAAATGAGTTTCTTACATGGAACAGAAGATGGAGGACTAAGAACAGCAAGATAGTGAACTGTGGAGACTATTGGCTTAGTGAATGCTAATGGAGCTCACTGAGCTGCGTTGGTGTGGAATAGGGAGAGAGGAAAATTAGGGTAAGTGCATCGAATGGATTAGGGCTTTGGCGGTTTTTTATTTTGTTTTATATTTTTTACGATTTTAGTCTCGCATGAGAAAAATTATAGGGTTGTAGAGCTGAAATACTACAATAGGTTTTATTTAGTAATCAAGTTTATAAAAAATGATTTTAAATCTCTTCATCTGTAAAAAGAAAAAATGTTATGTTATGTCTTCGCAATTATTTTACAAAATAAAATAACTTAAAAATATATTTTCATAAATAAAATAAAATAACTTTAAAATATGTTTATTAAGTTAAATAGCTAAACATCACCTTTTACGCAAAAACACTCACATCACATCTTTACCAAAATTATATATTGATCCTAAACTCCGTTCATCAATAATACTTTACAAATATAAATTTAAATTATATATATTATTTTTGAATTAAATACTTTAAAAATCACTTTATTTATATCTGATTAAAATTTAAATTACTTTAATTTTATAATAAATACTTAAAGTTATTCAAACAATATAATTAAAAAATTTCTTTTATAATAAAATAAAAAAAATTTAAAAATAAAAACAATATTTAAAATATTACATAAATTCTCTTTTTTTCGTTTAGATATTCATTTGGGGCTACATTCTTTATTAATAACCTTGATATATTCATGTATAAATTTTAATTAGATATAAAGAATAAATTATAAATCATAAACTATGAATAAAAATGAATCCTTAATCCCACCCTACCCATTGCAATCCTAAAAAATTCTTTTAAAAGATGTTATAATTTTCTACTTTTGAATCTAATTTTATAACTTATTTATTGTTATTTTTGAAAGGATAATAAATAACAAACCATATAACAGAAATTCAATTTATCAAGAATAAAATACAATGAAAACCCAATTGATTTAGTTATGTTACATATTTTATCAAAATATATATTTCAATATTTTAATGGTGTAAATCATCTTTTTTTATCAAATAATATATTTGATGTGATTTAAACATATTATTTAAATGAATCATTTTAGTCTTCTATAAAAAAAAATGAAATATAAATAGTTAGATAGTAGAATTCAACAAAAGTGTAACAAATTTTTGTATCTATTAAAATGATATATATTTATTTATTTTGTTCTTTAGTCTTTTGTTATGGTTTGGAGTGTTACTCTTTTTTATTAAGAAAATGATAATATTATTCTTTTTATACATATATTTTTTATATTATGTTATGTATTATAATTTTTTGTCTACGTATTTAAATTATTTTAAAAATTAAAAAATAATTTGTTTTATGAACAATATTAATACATGGTGAGTATAAATTTATTTATCTATAATATTCCTCCTCTCGTAACTGTGTGGCTCTTAATGTAGGTGGCGACCCTAGCCTCTTGACCATAAGGATAAGGTATACTAAAACTTTATAAGGTTGGTTGACCAGTATTAAAAATCTTAATAGTATAATTTTTATGTAATTATATTCTTTTTGTTAAAAAATCATATTATGTTATATAAAATAAAACTAGAAGATTATATAATAAATTTGTGTTATTAGAAGTAGGGATCTACAATTAATTTGAACTATCTTAATTTTTAATTTTAAAATTATGTTTCATAAATTTTTTTATTTAAAATTAAAAAAAATTATTTTAAAATATAAAAATATCTAAAGATAAATTAAATATTGATTTAAATAAATTTTATAATAAAATTATTTTAATATGTAAAAAAATTATATAAAATAAATTAACATTAATTTAAATATAAATTATTAAATTAAACTATTTATCATTAATTTCATCGATTACATCATGCAAGTTATTTTAAATATTATATAAATTAATTATAATGTATTTTAATATAATTTTATATAATTGTAGATATAGTGTCGTGTTTGACTAATATGAAAATGCTTTGGAAAATCAATCTCAAAACAAAAACTGATATGTGTCAGTATCAAGTGTTTATAGAAGATGAACGTGTATTGTTTGACCGTCGTTTTTTGCACTATTTTGGTGTGGGAGTGAACACTTCTAATTTTTTTCTCAATTGTTGTTTATCAATCAATGATTTTATTTATTTTTAATAATAAGTTTTACTTAATAATAAAAATTAACGAAGATTATTATATGTATTTTAAAACATAAGATGTTAAAGTCCACATTGATTGAAAATCGCGTCCACGTTGTGCATATAAATAATGACAATCATTCGTTTCATAACCTAAGTTTTGAGATTAAATTAGACCCAAATTTAACATGGTATCAGAGCAAGGTTACTCGGTCAGTGCAGTTGTTTCGCCACTAGTGAGTGATGCATTCCGCTACTTGGATTCCATAAGCTCAACATTCATGTCGATCTCAAGGAAACAGACCCTTGTCGATGTGAGAAGGAGTGTTAAAGTTCCACATTAACTGGGGATCGCGCCCACGCTGTGTATATAAACAAGAACAATTCTTCATCTCATAACCTGGGTTTTGAGATGGAGTTAGGCCTAAATTTAACATGGTATCGGTCTTAAGGGGACAGACTCTTACCGATGTGAGAGGGAGTGTTAAAGTCTCACATCGATTGAAGATCACGTCTACGTTGCACATGTAAATAAAGACAATCCTTCATTTCACAACCTAAGGTGGCGTTTGGTTCGTGGAATGGATTCAGAATCGGAATCGGAATGGAAAGGAAACAATTTGTTTAGTTTGACCACTGGAATCAAGCTCAGAATCAGGATTATAGTGTTTGGTTTGCCACTAGAATGGAATGAAAAAAGCTATAAATGACCTTAATACCCCTACATGCTGTAAAATTCAAATAATGTCATTTAATTACTATTTTTTCGTCAGACAAAATACATTATTGAAATCATTATTTTTCTAAATAAGTATTACTTAATTAAAAAGAAATATATTATTAAAATTATTATTTTTCTAAATAGGCTTTAGGGTTTTGAGGTTTGGGATGTGTGATTTAGGGTTTAGGGATTTAGGATTTGGGGTTATATTTGTAGGTTAAGGTTTAGGATTAAAATTATTATTTTTCTAAAAATAGTTTAAGGTTTTAGAATTTTGGATTTAGGGTTTAGGGTTTTAAGGTTTAAGGTTTAGGGTTTATGATTTTAGGATTTGGAATTTGGGGTTTAGGGTTTTGGGATTTATGTTTTAGGGTTTTGGGATTTATGTTTTAGGGTTTTGGGTTTTGGGATTTATGTTTTAAGGTTTAGGGTTTAAGGTTTAGAGATTTGGGGATTTGGGGTTTAGGGTTTAGGGGTTTAGGGTTTAGGGATTTGGAATTTAGGGTTTAGGGTTTTAGGATTTGGGGTTTAGGGTTTAGGGATTTGGGATTTATGTTTTAAGGTTTAGGGATTTGAGGTTTATGGTTTAGGGATTTGAGGTTTAGGGTTTTAGGATTTTAGGATTTAGATTTAGGGTTTAGGGTTTTGAAATTTTGGGTTTAGGGTTTAGGGTTTTGGAATTTTGGGTTTGAGAATTTAGGATTTGAATTTAAGGTTATATTTTAGGTGAGGGTAAAATTAGAAAAAAAAAGTTTAGATAAGAATGAAATAATGATTACCAAAGGTGAGAGAAGGAATTGTGATTCATTCTCTTTTAGTAATCAGATTCCATTCCGTCTCCATTCCGTCCAACCAAACACACAAAATAGAAGGAATCAATTCTGATTCCATTCCATTCCCTCCAACCAAACGTGGGATAAGTTTTGATATGAAGTTATGTCCAAATTTAACATAAGATTTAAAATTAAGTAAAGAATAATAAAGAAAATGAATAAAATATCACCACCCATTATCATTGAATAAAAGTTTTACAACAAATAAAATAAAATAAAAAACAAAAACAAAAAAATAATTATTGCTTGATAAAGATCAATAATAAACAAAATTTATTAAATGATTCACTCCCTTAATTGCAACATTTAATGTAACTTTTGTAATTTTTGATTAAAAAAAATAAAAAATAAACTTTATTTTGGCTAAAAATTTATGAGCAACTTCATTTCTCAAACATCTCATTTTTATAGATCTTTTTTTAAATAATTTTCAAAAATTGACTAGTATTATTATCATAAATATATTTTTAAAATTAAGTTAATTATTAAAAAATATAAATAAATTTTTAGTTTATTTTTTATAAATTTAATTTTTTGTAAAAAATATGGTATATATGAATTATGCAACAATATCATAAAATTATATATCTTATAAATTTAAAACTAATTTAAATTTTTAAGTGATGCGTTTTATAAAAATAATAAAAGAAGAAAACTTTATCCACGATCATATAAATTAAGAATTTTTATAAAATTGATAAAGAAAATATTTAAAAATATAAATAAATTATTACCCACGAACTAAAACATTTTTGTAAAAATTAGTGATAAAAGCTATTGCTTTACCTGAATTGTTTTCCTTCAAAATAACAAAATATAATCATCATCCTTCTTTTGATACAGTATCCATCATCTTTCTTTTGATACAGTCTCCATCATCTTTCTTTTGATACAGTCTCCATTTCCGCGTAATATATACATATATATTCAAATAAATTAGCAATTTTATTTGTCTTTATGTAATTAGAAATAGAGATCGTAAAGATAATTTTTGATATAATTATTTTTAAAATTAAATTAAAGTGATAAATATATATTCAAAATAATTACAGTTTGATTTTTAAAATTAAATTAAAGTGATAAATATATATTCAAAATAATTACAGTTTGAGAATGTTTTTTATCCATGTGTAATGGGATAGGATGAGTTATAAATAATATTTAAAATTAATTTTTTTTATTTATTTATTAAAAAAAATTAATATAAAATTAATAAGGAGGTAAATTAGTGGCATTGGATATTAATACATAAGTAAATTTGAATTTTTTAAAATTAATTTTTTTATTATTTTAATAAATTATATAAATTAATTAATTAAATATAATATATAATTATTGTAGTAAAAGGATTGATATTAATATAATTATATCCGTTATATTTTATGATTAAATAATATTTTAAACTAACATAAAAATTAATGGGATAAAAATTAATCCAAATAAACGAGGATGCTTGAATTCGTAATTAAATGCCCATTCTTACATGTAATGGTAAATTATTAACCATTTAAATAAATATCAATTAACGCAAGTCAATTATTTGTTAGTTAGACATTAATTAATAACCATTCAATATATGTTAAGATTGAAATAGGAAAAAAATGTTTTGTCTCATTTTATGATATTTTTGAAAAAAAAATTATAAATTATTAAATATGTTACTTTAAAAAATACATTTTATATTATATTTCTAATATTTTGGTATATTAATTATTATTTTATTTATTTATTTGCTTATTATTTTACCCCTCTTTCTTGTCCAAATCCAAAGTTTCTGATTTAGTCTACCTCGGTCCGAACATAGATCTCTAATTATACGTAGTATTGCTAAAAATTTATTAATATTTTTTATTTATTTTAAATAATAAAGTATAATTTTACTAGTAAATATATTTGTTCTATATAAATTAATGCAACGAAAAATTTAATTTAAATTGGTTTGTGATAGAATATTTTTATATATCATAGATCTATTATAATTATATATATAATTATATAAAAATTATTATATTTATTAATAATATCACGTGGTAATAATACAACTTACGTTAAATAAAATTTAATTTTGCTTCGTGATATATACTAATTCTATTTGATTTTTCGACTTTAAATCTTTCACCTAACCAATGCACATTTTTAAGCAGTACTATAAAAAGAAGCTAAACACGTCAGTGTAACGAACATGTATGAAAAACCAATAATTGCGCAGAATGCAGGCGGCGTTGTGAAACGCGTTTTCTTTTCCTCTGAAGTTGAACTTTACCCCCTCCTCTCTCTCTCTCTCTCTCTTCCCTTTCAACTGAATCCCATGGATTCCTCAGACATTCCAATACCAGCATCACAACTATCATCCAATCTCCACCGTCGAAACTCCATCTCCACTACCATCTCAACCTCCGCCCAAAACGGCATCGTCCCACCACCTCTTGACTTTGAGCTAGTCTCCCTTAAACCCACCAGCTCTTCTCTAGCATACACATCTCTCAAAGACCTCATTCCAGGAGGTGCTATGAACTCGCCCACTAGCGCGTCCTCCTCTTCCTCCGCCTACGAAATCTCCATCCGCAATCGTCTCGTTAAACAGGCCGCTTGGGCTTATCTCCAGCCCATAGGCTCCTCCTCCCCCAACTCAGGCCCAAACATCTTCCGCCGTCTATATCTGCGCTTCTCGGTCCAAAGCGCACGCTTCTCTTGCTTTTGCTTCGTCAACCATCACCTTGTTCCCTTATTGACCCGACTCATCGATCGGATTATCCATCTCTTTCGGGTCGGGGTCGACAGATAACGCTTACCCAGTTAGTCATTTGTTGCCGTTATTTGAATTTCTGTTAAGTAGTTTTGTTTTCTTGCTTGTGTGTGAGTATTTGTATTTATCAAAATCACTGTAAATATTTGCACAATTATAAGAGAAATATTATATTTGTATTACGAGACAAAAAAGGAATGAGATGAATTTGGAATTTATTTATTTTTTAACAATACAAGAACAATTATAGTCTCTTTTTTAGTTAGTTCAAAATTTCAAATCAATGGATTGGCTTCTTTGGTTGTGCAGATAAGGCTGACCCAAATAAAGATTACTACTTTATTTTGTCTTTTCTGTACATTTTCATTGTTTCTTAATTTTGTGTATGATTAATTATGTTTTTGGTCAAAATCATAGTAGATATTTGTACAATTACGATAAAGAAATAAAGTTATATCACAAGAAATTAAAAAAGGAAAAAGAAATGAATTTGGACCCCTTTTTTAGGGCCAAGAGAAGGTCTCATTTTATGGTTATATTTTATTTTTAATTTTTTTCGTAAATTTTGTACAATGGCTTTGTTTGTCTTGGTTTGGGATTGTCAATTGATTGGCTTCAAGCGTCTGAGCCTTAAGCGAGCTTGATTGAGGTTTTGGCTGGCATCTCCTTCAGTATCAGCCTCACCATGTTTAATTACAGATTCTTCAATATTCTCTTCTTCTTCAACTTGTTCAAGCCCTTTTTGGTTGAAGGAATGGAATTGTCCGAGCTTTGATCTGGGTGTTAAAGAAATTGGCCTGTTGATTGTGGGAGATGGTGGTGCTGGTGGTGGTGATGACACTGCGCCTTTCTTCAACTTGCTACTCGTTTGCTTGCTTAGTGATTGTGGGAATGCTGACACTCCTCCATTCTGAGTTTGCTGATCATCTTCTGTCTATTGTCAACACAGTTTCAGGTCAGTCAATAACTTCAAAAACAATAAAAAGTGTGTAAAAATGGAATTGAATTTCTAACATTATTTTGAACTTAAAAATAGAATTAATTATCAAACAACACTCATTTTGAAAACTTGATTCAAAAATTGTAACTTGAAAACAAAATTAGTTACAAAACAGCCCCAAGTTATCTACATTGATTATAGATAGTTCAGTGACTAAGGATTCAAATGAAGAATCAGATAAATATTGAACATTTTCATATCAGGGTATGATGCATATTGGTAATTGTTTAGAGAGGTTGGGGATAATTACTTGGTTTAAGCCACATGAAAATTTAGCAACTAGTTCTTTCATAAGATCATGTTACATTGATTTAAACTGAATATTGAAATGCTGGTTCTATACGACAGAAAGTTCATATGTTTTACACCATTATAGAAGAGGTACTTTTTTTTTTTTTTTAAAGGTCGTGTATACGGATGGTGTAGCTTGAACCAATGACTTGAAATGGAATGAAGAAAGGGTAAAACGTAGTCTTAACGAACCAGTAGGATCATGAACACTTATAAAGAGGCATTCAAAATATGATTTCCTGCCTAATTGACAATATACTATACTATTATTAGCTACTTGAATTAGGAAACATCTAAGCTTGGTTTGTTTGTTTATTTTTTATTTATTTTTTATTGGTAAATGAAAAGGACTATGAAACTAGAAGAAAATATACCTCAGCTTCACTTCTAGCATTCTTAATCTTTGCAGATTGATAGGCCATGTACTGAAGGATGTCGAAGAAAGCTGACCTTCCCATGTCAGTACAGTTTTGCCAGTAGAGAATGATCAAGTCCCAGCATCTTGCTCTCCATTCGACTAATTTTCGATCGATGTTTGTTTCATGCTTTGCAATATATGGCCTGAAGAAGGTGTCATAAACAAATCTGGTTCCCTGCACAATTTTAAACAAACTTAAACAATCTGCCTATTGGTTTGATAATACTATCTATGCTTATGAATTCATGTCTTTTTATGTCTCTTTTACCTTTGTCTTTGGATACCAAAGGTAGATGAAAATGCCCAGCTTTAACTCCCCGTACATAGGCAACCTTAGCAAGAGTTGTAACAAAAAGTCATTTAATATGTTGAGATTCAAACGCTAATGTCTTAATACGAGCAATAGAAAATGATTTTTATGTTTACCCAAGTGTTAAGTTTTTAAAATATGATGAATGATTGCTAAAATCAATTATCTTTAAAAAATGTGCATTTCATATCTGTACTTATTAGATAGGGTAGTAGGAGAATATTAAGTTTATAAAATATAGTAGAAGTTTATTTTGTAAAGGTAATATTTTTTTGAAAGAAGTGGGTATTAAAAGTCTATTATATTTATAAAATAAATTATTGTAATTATTTTTATAAAAGTATTAAATTTGTATTGTCTTTTTCAATAAGTTGGTGGATAAAAATATATTTTCGGTAACTCACGTATACAATTTTTTCATTAAAATGTATAACATTACTTGGAAAAAAAAAATGTACCATGAAATGAATATATCCCCAACCCTCTCCAGAATTGTAATCATGGCTACCAGAATCCTGCAAAATTCAAGCCATTTTGAACTAAAATTCTTGCCCATAATAAAATGTCATAGTACAAACCTTTTCAGCTCCAATTATTCCTGCAAGTTCAAATATTGTATGATCGCTTGACTATAAAGTTATACACTTTTACTACTTCAATAGAGCACATTAAAAATCACTAGTAAAGATCTTAGATAGTGTAATTTTTAGATAATCATGCGTTTAACTTAATTGTCATACCATATTGTACAGAATTATGTGTTTTTGTTTTTTATTTAATCACATATTAAAAATATTTTTTTATTTTAAAAAAGTAAGAAAAATATAAAGAATAAATTAAATATTGATTTAATTTTTTTTTATAATGAAATTATTTTGATAGATAAAGAACAACGTAAAAAATTACATATTATTTTATTAAAATATATATTATCAAATTTTATTTTATCTAATTATATTAAAAATTGTTATCAAACACTCTACGTATTAATTATAATAAAATTTAATACAATTAAATCAAATAATATTATACTTAATATATCTAATATAATATACCAAATATGTATTAACTTGTGATTTGACTCATTGTAAGAATATTTTTATTTTATTTATATCAAACGGAATATGTAGTTTGTTTCAAACCTAGGACTTAAAATATATAAAAAAAAATCTTACTTTCATCCCACTAGTATAACCTACCATCCTCTAAGATTCAGTTTGATCGTTTCACACTTTCTTATACTCACAAGTCACGAATAAGAAGTGAACGTGTTTCATTAGTATTGACATAAGAATTGGACTCGTTTCAAGGTTTCTTGAAGGAAAATTCAATGTATCTTTAGTATAATTGCATTCACATTACATATCCATTCAAAATAAGCATTACAACTTATAAATATTAGTGCATCATATATAATTTAATATTAAAATACATGTCTATAAATCATTAAAAATTTAACACGTAAGTTAGATTTATACTTCATGGAAAATTAATAGAATTACTCAAGTAGTGTTATATAGCACTACGGGATGCTTTCACCGTAAATACAGATTTAGGATATAAAATGATATTAATATAATAATGAGATAAAATTTATAAGATTTTAACATTTAAATGATATTGAGTAGTTTAGTTAAGACATAATCAATTTTACTTTCTTAAATGATAAAGATGATCATATATTTAAGGGGAGGGATAATTAAGTAATGTATTTAAGAAATAACTCATTTTGCTTTCTTAAATGATGAATATGACCATATATTTAGAGCGAGAGGCATATTGGTAATTTAACCCATCTGAACATTTTTAAAAACAAAAGGACAAGAATGTCCAAGGGTAGATTGACAGCTAATATCTCCTATTATTTTATTATTTTGATAATAGAATGTGAAAGAGACAGTTGAGTTTGGAATGAGCCATACCAATATTGACACCAAAATCGGAGATCTTCTATTTCAACTCTGTTCTTCTCCACGATTTTATAGCACTCAAATGCAGGGTATGCATATCCAAAAAGCAATCTGAAATTAAAAAAAAAAAACAAAAATACACGTCCTCAAATCAAATCAAAAAACAATATTGTTTTTAATTTTTAATTTCATAACAGAGACAAAAATGGATTGGTAGAACAAATACATGAGCAATCTGGTAAGAAAATCTCCCAACATTCTTCAATGTCCTGTGATAACCTCTCAACTCCCGCCAAATTTCCTGCATGATTCACATTCATACATATTTTCGTAAAAGAATCAACAATAGTTTTAAAAAAATTATTTTTTTTAGAATAATAATAATAATAATAATAATAATTAAAAGAAAACTATAAAAAAAACAGAGAGTCAATCAGAGAGAGACGATTTAGAAGAAATGAGGTTCGTACCGTTTTGGAAGAAGGGTTCTTGGGAAGACCAAGTATAAGACAAATTCGGAGAAACTTGAGATCGGAGGCTAAACCAAAAAAGTTGGATAATTATTATTATATAAAAATATGTGTAGATTGATACAGTTATGAATAAAAAGCAGAGTTTGTAAAAAAGATAACTTTTATACAGAAAAGAAGAAGAAAAAGAAATAACGGAAATGAAAACCAGAGAGAGTGAATAGGATTTCTTGTAATGGACGCTTCTCTATACAAACATTCCGAGAGAGAAGGGGGAAGGGAGGGCCGGATTTCTTGGGATTCTTCGATGGACGCATTTACCGTTTGGCGGTTAATTTATGATATACCGTTTGGCGGTTAATTTCTCCAATGCAATCCAAACAAGCCCTCACAGATTGGCTTTGACTGCTCTTTCAGTGAGCCTAGAAAAAGCTAAATTTGCAAAAACATTCGTGTCAAAATTAGTCAATTTTAAGGGACTCAAATCTAGAGAATATGCAGCTATTAAGGATTGTATTGAAGAAATTAATGATAGTGTGAATAGGCTTAGCAAATCAGTCAAAGAGCTCAAGAATATTGGGAAATACAAAGGTCGGGAGTTTAGGTTTCATATGAGTAATGCCCAAACCTGGATTAGTGCAGCAATTACTGATCAGAATACTTGTCTTGATGGTTTTGATGGCAAAGCTTTGAATGGTAAAATTAAAACTTCTTTGAGATCAAGAGTTGTTGATCTTACTCAAGTTACTGGTAATGCTTTAGGTTTGTGTAATAGATTTGCTGGAAAGTATTGATTTCAAAATTAAGGTTGATTTTAATGGGGGATTTTTGAAAAGTTTTTGAGGTACAAATTTGTTATCGTGGGTGTGTTTTATATGTTTAATTTATGATTTGGACGATAGAGTTGTGAGTTTCTTTGGGTTTTTTTTATATGCAGTATTTGCTATTTTTTAAATCAAATGTTATAAAGTATTTTTTTCTTAATTTTACCAAAAATATTTACTTGAAATTGTTGCTCTCTATTTTACATATCTTAATATTAAAATATAATGTTCAGGTTAAATTGTTATCAAATTATCAAAAAACTTTTTTTTTGTTTTAAAAATAATATAGTACGTGACAAACGAAATTTGTTTTAATTTACACAAAAATAAAATTAATTACTAAACAAACTTATTTTGAAAATTTGAATTCAAAAACTAAAACTTACAAAACATTATTATAAAACAGATCCTCAGTGAAAATAAGATTTCTGTATCGGATGGAAATATATTTTACACTAAAAATGAACATAAGCTATTATATTCATCGAGAAAGTTGAAATTAAAAATAAACATAATGTTGTTTGTCCTCGTATACAAATATAATTGATGTATTGATTTATTATTAATTAGACCATGGGAGTTGCTTTAATTTTCAACCAATATGATAGACATTCATGTTTTTCCAATCAAATCATGAGCAAGTGGTACTACATCCTCGGAGGAAACCAAAAGCTGAAATGAAAAATGTAAAAAGAAACATCAAATCCAGAAACACTAGAGAATAAAATCTAAATTTCAAATAAAATTATCAATCTCATCATTTTTTGAAGTGATTATTATCCTAATTATTTGTCATTAGTAAAAATTTTAATGTAAATAATGACATTAAATTAAAATTAATTATAAAAATATAATAAACATAATTTTATTATAATAATAACAAAAATTGTTATAAAATATTATTATAAATTTTACAATATAGCACTAACTAGGAACTTCAAAATGATCTAAGGTGGCGTTTGGTTCGTAGAATGGAATCGAAATTAAAATCGGAATGGAATGGATGGAAAGGAACAATGTTGTTTGGTTTGATAATTAGAATTAAGCTCGAAATCAAGATAATAGTGTTTAATTTGCCACTAGAATGAAATGAAAAAAAAACTATAAATTACCTTAATATCTCTACATTCAGTAAAGTTCAAATAATGTCATTTAATTACTATTTTTTTGTCAGCCAAAATACATTATTGAAATCATTATTTTTCTAAATAATTATTACTTAATTAAAAAGAAAATATATTATTAAAATTATTATTTTTCTAAATAAGTTTTAGGGTTTTGAGGTTTGAGATTTGAGATTTAAGATTTAAGGTTTAGGGATTTAGCATTTTAGGTTTAGGGATTTAGCATTTTAGGTTTAGGGTTTAGGGTTTTAGGATTTAGGGATTTGAGATTTAGGTTTTAGGGTTTAGGATTTTAGGGTTTGGGGTTTGGAGTTTAGGGTTTAACGTTTAAGGTTTTGGGATTTAGGTTTTAGGCTTTAGCGCTTTAGGATTTAGGATTTGGGGTTTAGGATTTGGATTTGGGGTTTAGGATTTGGATTTAAGGTTTTAGGGTTTTGGGTTTTGGGTTTGAGAATTTGGGATTTGAGTTTAGGGTTATATTTGGAGTGAGGGTAAAATTGGAAAAAAATTGAGATGAGAATAAAATCATGATTCCTAAAGGGGGAGAAGGAATTGTGATTCCTTTTTCGTTAGTAATCGATTTCATTCTATATCCTCCATTTAGCTCAACCAAACACACAAATAGAAGGGATCAATTCTAATTCCTTTTTATTTCCTCCAACCAAACATCACCTAAGATTCAATGGATATTTCACTAGTTGCTTGGAAAAATATAAAACATGTGTGATTGCTATATAGGATAATATTAATAATACCTCTAAATTTTTTATGTAATATCATAAATATTTTTATGATTTTAAAAAAATATCACAACTATTCTAAATTTAATGGAAGTTAAAGTCAATAAAAGTAAATAATAATTTTTCATACATTAAACATGTCATAAATAATAAAAAAATCAAGAAATAATAGAAATATAAATATAATACAACTCATTATGTTTCTTATAAGAAATGATAATTAATAAAAAAAATTGAAAAAATATAACTATTATCACAATTACTTTTTTTATTTAACAGTTTGATTATTATCGCGATTATTTTTAGATATAAAGTAGCAAAATATAAAAAGTTTATAAAAACTATTTTCAATTATTTTTTAACTATTTTTATCCAAAAATATCAAATAATTTTTCATAAATATTATCACGTAAAACGAAACAACAACACAAGTGACAATATCGAAGAATGAGCATGGTACACTACAAAAAATAATTTTTATGGTGTGTGTAAATATGTTCAGATATAAAATATATCAAATTATATTTATATGTGTATTATTGATCCATAATAACCAACTTTACATAAAAGATATACATAATATTGAATAAAATAAAATAAATATTATATTTTATATACAAAAAATCAATCTATAAACATAGGGTACAAACAAACTTATAAATTTTATCATATAATATATTTTTTAAGTGAAAATAAATAGATCTAATTATATAATAACTCATTTTATAAATAAGTTTTCATTCTAATGTTTATCGGTATATATATATATTTATATATATAATATAGTTTTTATATTAAAAAATATAGCGAACATTTATTTGCTTATTTGTTTTTCTAATATATATATATATATAATGTAAAAATATATAATTTTTAATTACGTACCAAAAGTGAAATTTGTTTTTCTAATATATATATATATAATGTAAAAATATATAATTTTTAATTACGTACCAAAAGTGAAAGCCTGTACAATCAAAATATATAAAAACACGGACATGCATTATGAGTATTTTTATAAATATGATTATATATAACTCACACAAATAAATTCCTAACCTTCAGCTTGAATATCTCATGATAAGACTTTGATATTATTATGATATAACAATAATAACAATATTAGGAGTCATTATACACGTACATTTACATTCTATGTAACTTACATATTAGTTTTGTGTTAATTAAATTTAATTATATAGAATTATCTTAATCATTAAATATTAATTAAAAAAACAACACTTCAAAACTTATAAAACAAAAATAATAATTAATAATATTAAACATGATTTAATTAAATGTGTTCAACATTAAATGAATTAAAATAAACATATTTCAATTTAAACGTTATTGAAAAAATATATTAATTAAACATAAATAATAATATTTTTAAATTTTTTGTATGAATATTATTCTTTTTTTTCATATTAATTTTGCATTACATATTGGATGATATATGTTTTACCAGGATAAAATGCTATATGTAGAACCTAAGCTAGACTTTCCAAGGGCTATATAGACATTTGACACATATTAGTTGACTCATCTTTTAATTTGATAGGTTGTACATAATACTAAATAAATTCTAAGGGAGATAATGTATGGTGGGTTGCAACTAAGTGCAAGATACCACCTTTAATGTACAAGTATAGCTATATGTAATTTTTTTTTTCGGTTTCCCACATACCTTAAGGTTATGAAAATATTAGTTGACTATCTTTTATTAAATTAATTTCATTTGTAATTTTCTAAAAAATATATATATATCTATATCACAAGAATGTATTAAAAATAAAAAATTATCTATAAATAAATTATACTATGAAATAAAACCAATTTTTTTGTCAACTTCAAATTCAGAGACAATGTTAATTTTTTTAATATATTTTTGTTCCTTTCCTTTTGTTTTTTGGGCTTCATTTGGTTATTTACATTGCATATGACATGCCTCCATGAGTTATTTATTCGAAAGAGAAAACTGACCTTATAATAAGAAAAACTCAGACTATGACTCAAGATCTAAACGAAGAAGGTGTCTCAACTCATAAAAGTCATCCACGAGAAACAATCAAACCAATTAATATAAAACTTTGAAAAAGACATACATTTTTATAAATATATTTTTTAATTAATTTAATTTAATTTATATTTTTTAAATTTGGCCAATATATTCTCTAAATTTTTTAGATAGGATCAACTAGTATTTTCTATAGAGTTAAAGTTAAAAAATGAAACATTTTAAGATAAAAATATTAATTTTACATAACTTGACTGAAATTAAGAAAAAATGAGGGAGGTTTTGTGAGAAAATGCGGAAGTATTAGGAAACATTGTATAAAACAAAATCATCATCATTATAGACGGACTCATGTATGGGGTTAGGAGCGGGTGTAACCCGTCAAATTTTTTGACGAAAAATTGAATAGATTACACGGATTCATGCGTGGATTTAAGGGTATTTTTGATAATTTTAAAAGTTAATAATAAATATATTTTGAAAATAACAAAATTGGTGTAATAACATCTACAATCTTAATTAATAATGATGATGTTATTATAAATTAAATAATCATAATAATAATAATTGACTAATGGTTAGTTTATTTAATAATAATAATATTAAAATACAATTAATAATAGATAAAAATCAATATTTTATATAATAATTATAAAAGTAATTGTAATACTTAGAAAAAAATTGTATGCGTAAATTTATATTCGAACATAAAAGCTGTGAATTTAATGATCCCAAAGCAATTCAGTAGTTGTGAAATTATAATATAATATAAATTGAGATCAATATTTACATTTATATTTTTGTATCGTGTTACTTTTTAAAATTATTTTTAAAATTAAAAAATAATAATTTATTTTTAAATATAATATATCATAATATAAAGAATATGTATATATGAGTGTATAAATTTTTGTTTCCTTCACATTTCTCTTATTACATAACTAGTTTCTAGATTTGTGTGTAGTGATTTAAATTTAAAAAATATATAATAATATTAATTATTGAATAATAATAATTATTAAATATAATTTTTTTTATTAAAACTGAAAAATAATATTAATTTTTTTATAAAATAATTTGTAAAAATATTCTTAAAATAAATATTTAATTAATTTATTATTTAACGGTGAATAAATATACAATATCAATTATTTTATGAATAATAGAATCCAAATGTGATATAAATATAAATAATTTATTGACAAGAATTAATAAATAAATCGAATATAACATAATAATATATGAACTTATTTAATTAATATATATATTGTTTAAGAAGTTAATAACATAATAGATATGACTTAATTGAATTTAATACTTATTTTTTATTAAAAATAATTTATAATAATAAATTATTTTTTTAATTGATATGAGATATGATATGATCTCGACATAAAAATTATTAATTCAATAAAAATATAATATAATTATAAATAAATTAATTGAACTGATATATCCATCAAATGTGTAAGAATATAATTTATTTTGAATTAAAAAATAGTTAATTACATGAGTAAAATATATAAACTAAAACCGTAAAAATTTCAATTTATGGGATGGGAGTGTAATTCTCTAACACTAATCCTACGAAGATATTTTCTCTATAAAATTATAAGTCGATAAAAAATCCTAAATTTTTAGGCGTTACCCACCAAATGAGAAAATTTGACAATATTAAATTAAAGTGACTTTTTTAGTGAAAGTACTTGCAAAATCTGTCAAAAATTAAAAGTTCATACGAAAATATTGTAATAGAATAAAATTATTTATTTATTCATTTTGATACTAAATAGAATAATAACTTAGAAAATATTATTACTTATATATATATATATTGGAGCTTAGAAAAAAATTCTAGTGTTTATTTTAAAGTAATTTTAGAGGTAAGTTAAATCTTCAAGCTCATCATCATTGTTTTAGTTTTATAATATTATTTTATTCTATATATTGTTGGTATTTTTTTAGGTGGTATAGAAATATAGATTTTCTTATATATATATATAGATAGATAGATTTAAAAAAGAAAATTTAAAATATAAAAAAAATCATACATGAATTTGGGCCGAGACATTTTCATAAGTACTCTAATTGGGCCTTTAACTAATAGGTCCAAAATTGGGTCGTTGACCAAACGGGATGCATACAGTAAACAACTGAAGCGAGAAGGTAGTTGCCTAATGCTTGATGCAGCACACTAGAACAGTGAATCTGAACTTGGAAGCAGAACCCAATTCTGATTTGTGGGTGCGATTTGAAACGCGTCTTACTTCTACCTCGTTCATGTCGAAAAGTTCAATAGCACCGAAACAACTATAAAATCAAAGTTGACGAGTATTAGAATTTAGATGTTGCAACGCTTTCTTTCTTCGGTTGATCGACCAGCTTCGTTCTGCTTCCGTTCCAGGTACTGACACATCAATATCTTATTCATATTGCTTGTAGAGAGTTATAATAATGTGTATGTAAACTTTTTTCCCATTGTTCTTACAAGTTTGAATTTTGTTTTTAGTCGTTTCTCACTAGTTTGCAATGTTGCTTGCTGTTGATACCTATATGATATGTAAGAGTGAGACCCAGTTCTTGAAATTTTCAATTAAGGGCGTTGCACAGATCAAATTGGGCCAGTACTGAAATGGATCGAGAAGCTTTACTGCCTAAAACTAGAGGACACGCTAATTTTCGGGTTTGTAGTGTGTCAAGGTACATTTCTCCTCATTATTTTTTATGGTGCTATGCCAATTGATGTGTTGATTCATTAATGGTTTCATTTCATTTTTATTTAGTTTTCCAAATTTTGTTTGTTTAGTCACACAACTGAGTTATTGGAGATTCATGCTGATGATCCAAGATTTCATGTTCTGCTGATTCCTGGAAATCCAGGTTGGTACCTTTTGGACTGAGAAATTTGATGGTCTTTTTATTTATTTATTTATTTAATGTTGGAGTGTGAACTTTGGCGTCTTGGTAATTGCAGGTGTTATTACATTTTATACGGACTTTGTTGAATCATTATATGAGTTACTAGGAGGAAGTGCTTCTGTTACAGGAAAGACATGGAAGCCCCTATATTTTTAGATTAATTTTCATTTTTGTTTCGTTTTTTGGTCTTTTGTTTTTGTTTTCCTTAGGTGACATGCTTTTGTAATCAATGCATTGATCTTTGCAAATTTTGTTCATTATCAGCTGTTGGACATATATCTCACACAAATAAGGTACAATGGTTCAAGACCAAGCTTTTTTGCTTTTTGCATGAATTTTGCATCTTTACTTTAACTGGTCATGTATACCATTGTTACTTATATTTTGTGGTCGCATAGTGATATGACATATAAGAATTCCTTTCAACTAGTGTTTTCTTTGTCATTGCTTTTTGACTAAGGTGAAATCAATCATTGTAGGGTTCATTAATGAAACTTGAATGATGTAGACCAGTGGCTTAAAACTATTATAGGTTTATACTCCTGTCAATGTTTTGAAATCGATTCAAGAGTCTACTTTCGTATACCCATGCATTAAATATTTAGTTTTCATCATATAACGTATATTTATGAATTTTGGGCATGGCTAAATTTAATATCTAAATTAATTATGTTGATTTGTGCATCTCCTGGGTCCATGTATTAAATATCTTTAACAACTTGAAAATGAATAAAATGAATATATGAAATCAATCAAGGGTTTATTCTTCTTCAGATCTTACATGATGCAAAACTAGTCTAGCAGCAGTGATGCCTTGAGTTCCTTGAAGTGATTCCTAGAGTTCTATTTGTGTAGTAATTTCTCTTTGGTTCCTATTGTTTTTATTTTTCCTATAATATTCAATATGTTCCAGCACCTTTATTCTCTTCTTCATCATTGAATTTGAGCTACATCATTTCATTTCAGTTATATTTGTAAAGTTGCTTATTGTAATTGTATCTACGTTTATTTTTGCTTCCTTTCTGTACTCTTTATTTCTTTGTACTTATGGCCAATTCATCAAATAAATGGTGTCTTGACAAGTTAAATAGCTTCTTTCTTGGAGAAATATTCTTTGCAGCATTACTTGTTTCATCCATATATTCTTATATGAGTCTCTCTTATTCTTAGAATTGGGAGCATGGAAGGTTGTTTACATTGCAAGAACAAATTAATCATAAGGTGTGGTCCTGGTTGCTTACCTGCTATGAAAAAAGGGTTTGATCTGGTGAGAGTGAATAGTTATCTCATCTTGAAGTTGAAAGCTTTGTTTCCTGATTGATGAAGAGTCGAACAATTTCATTCAGTTTCTTTGAAGTTCCCTGGCGTGTTATAAATTAAAGGAAATCATTTTGCAAACCAAGATATTTTTTTAATGAAAGAAACTAAGATATTTGAACAGGGTTTTCAACAAACTATTTCAATTGTTGGATTGTTTGAAAGATGCATGCTTGTTATCACTTAATTTGCGGCTTCGTACTTTGCAGAGATGGTTGCCTACTACTGGGCTACCTCTCAGGTTCCATGCTGCCTGATCTTAGGGATAGAGATCTTTAGTGCAAAGATGTGGAGGCTTGTAAACTGTTGTAAATCAGTGTTGAAAATGCCAAGGCCTAAAGGCCTTCCCAAAGAAAACAAACTCTCTTAAAGTTGTATTATTCTTATTCCTTTCTTCTCTATAATTCTCTGATACAGAACATATATATATACTAATGTTATAACTAAAAATATACAACTGTAATACACTAAAATATAGCTGGGATACACTAATACAAAGTGGAAAATAAAGCTGGAAACTGAGCTAAAAATAAAGCTGAAAATAGAGCTGGAAGTCACCTTGAAAATCAGGAAACTTCCTCCTGAAAATCAGGGGTTTCTTAGGAATCAATCATATGACTAGGTTGATGTCCTACACTCCCCCTCAAGCTAGGCGATATATGTTTTCTAAACCAAGTGCTACACTTAACTCTCAGAAACAAAGCTTTGGTTAAGATATCTGCTACTTGTTGTCTAGATGGAACATAGTTGAGGAAGATCATCTTGCCTTCAATTTCCACATGTTTAGTTTGATCATAGTGAACTAGAACCCTTTACTCATTGAATCAAGGGTTGATATTTAACACTCCCCTGCAAGCTGGATTCAGAAGGTTTATGGATCTAAGCTTGGTATGTGATGACATCCCAAAAAGGATTACTAATCCTGTTGCTAAGTAGCTTGAAGATTGGGATGATGAGAAAGTATATGATGACATCCCAAAAAAGATTATTGATCTTGTTGATAAGTAGCCTGAAGATTGGGATGATGAAATATATTTAACCACCAAATATGAGTGGAGCAATGCAGTTGGATGTCCTGCAACTCGGAGAATGGCTATATCCTTTTGAATCTGATATAGACCAAACAAGTAACATTGAAACAAATGAATGTCATAAAGGCCAATTAGATTCAGGGACGTTTTCTAGTCTCTTCAGACGAAATCATTCTCATGGATTATTTTCTTGAAATAGAAAAGCTTGTTGCTTTACCAAATACAGAAAACGGAAGTTACTGCATTGATGTTTGATCTTTCTATGGCCAATTTGATAGCGAAGAAAGTTTTTTGAAAGCTGAACTTGATGCTTGATTCAAAATACAGCAGAATTGGAATTGAAACTGTGAAGTATTTTTCAGTACCTATAGATTAAACTGACTGGAACAGTTGTTGTCCACTTGCTATAATGCATGCCCATTTATTGTGGAGCGGAACTGCTGATGGTGGCATTAAAGCATGGAACGTTGATGCAAAGAGAGTTGTAAGACTGGTGCTGTCCAAATACAAGAATTGTGTGTATTGATGTCTGAACAGCATCCCTAGTCATGCTATTTTCCATATTAATTTATCATTATTATCTACAGAAGCAGAACCAAAATTGAATGCAGGACTGGACAAGACTGCTTGATTGGTTACTGGGCCTATTGGGATGAACTGGGCTATTGGTGGCCTATTGGGCTGAAACTTCTTGAATAACTGCGACGATCAGATGGAGGTGATATCATCCTACGAACTGGACATAAACGTTTCTTCACCGTTTTCTATCTTTCTTGTTTGAGTTTGAATCTGATGTGCCGATTGGAGAGCAACACCGATTGGAGGACAACGACTAAGCGGCGAAGTGGAAGATGCCGGCGACTGGGTGCTTGGGTTTCGCGAGAATGATGACTGAAGTCGCGTGAGACTGAGGCTGACAATTGTTCGAGTCTGGTGGCTGGTCTGAGCAGAGACGAATGTAGATGCTCGATAGTCGGTCGCTTCTTAGATGAACGACGACTTCGGCTACAAACAGAAAGAGCAACTGGAGATGTAGAATTAAACGTTGAACCAAATTCAGAGGAAGAGTAAAGGTCAACAAAGCCATTTTTAGATGGTGATTCCTTCTTAAAAGGGAGAAGAGCACTCTTCTTGGCAGCAATGTCATTATGGTGTGGAAGCTGATTTACTGCTCTTCTGAGATAATGTCTGATGATGACTGTTTGAAGATGATTCCTTATGTGGTCCAAAGGCAAAGACAAAACCCTCCAAACATGGGATTCATCTCATATAAAGGAAATTGTGATGGTCGACCACTAGGGAAGTGTGAATGCATTTGACTTGAAGAATTTTGTGAATTTGGCAAAGGTAGCCATAAGGAAATTGCTGGTGTTGAAACCCATTTGAGGGTTTTTGGTTGGTTCACCACACAAATTACGATTCCCAGAAAAATACTTGGTTTCTTGAGTTAGGAAAATCTGGAATTGGTCCTGATAGATTGTTGAGCGAAAGGTCCATTTTGACATTACTTGGAATTTTGTCGGTAAATTTTTTTTTTTAAGATATACCCAGAAAGTATCCAGACCCTACTGTTGGTGTAGATAAGAGCAATGAGAATTTTTCCCAGAATTTTGGACCGATGATGAAGCTGTAATCTGTTGTGGATGAGGTTAATAGAATATTGAAGATAAACTTGCAGAATCTGAACAGAATCTACTGCAATTTGCTGTGGATGAGGTTAACATTTGAGATCTGTTATTAACATCTGTGAAAATCAACTTGCAGAATCTGAACAGAAGTTGAAAGTCTTGTTTTTGAGAAATTGTCTGACAGAAACAGAACACCGTTTACAGGATAAGTCTGAACACCAAGTTTGTAGATAAGTCTGAAACTATTACAGAAGTTTGTGTAGGAAGCAATGGAGGTTGCAAGTTCAAGATGCCCGCATTCAGGGTTGATTGGGCAGGAAGAATTGAAGATTGGAAACTTGGACTGCTTGTTGAACAGAGGACTGCCAACTCGGAGTGCTACTTGGAAGCACAGAAGATTTCAGATTGCTGCTGGGATTGAAACCTATTTGAGGACCCATAGAATCCTTGCCAATACATTTATGGGAAAGAAGCAAGGTTTGGCATCTGTGAGGTTGTTTGAGGATGAGTGAATGCAACAGCATGCTGGGAAGAATCAGCTTCTGGTTCAGATGGTTTTGGTGGAATCCAGAAAACTGTTGACCTTCTGTACAAGGTTGTAGATGTTTCATTCTTGAAGCCGCTTCATGGGCACCCACAACAGCAGTGAAATCTAACTTTAATACTGCAGCAATGGGCTCAGAATTCTCAATATTTTTTTTTGTCTGCTGTCATTGTCAGTTCTCAGATATCAATCAACCTCAAATAATGAGAATTAAAGCAGCATAAACTGATCTGAGAATTAAAACAGCAGAAACTGATATGAGAAAAACAGAAAACCACTTTTTGATTAAAAAAATGGTTTCCTGCAAAGAGATACAGTGAGAGAGAGGCCAATAGTAGAGGTTTCTGAACCTAAAGCTTTGATACCATGTTGTAAATCAGTGTTGAAAATGTCAAGGCTTAAAGGCCTTCCCAAAGAAAACAAGCTCTCTTAAAGTTGTATTATTCTTATTCCTTTCTTCTCTATAATTCTCTGATACAGAACATATATATATACTAATGTTATAACTAAAAATACACAGTTGTAATACACTAAAATACAACTGAGATACACTAATATAAAGTGGCAAATAAAGCTGGAAATAAAGCTGAAAATAGAGCTAGAAGTCACCTTGAAAATCAGGAAACTTCCTCTTAAAAATCAGGGTTTGTTTAGGAATCAATCATATGCCTAGGTTGATTTCCTACATAAACCATTGGGCTTGGTTATGCAATGGTTTGAGACAGTGTTATAATATATTGGTCAAATTTGTTGGTTTCTAGAACAGGCTAATAACTTAATATGCACCTCTTTCACCAGACTACTCCATTATTGAATTTATTAACACTTCAAGTATTATTATTTATATGATCAGTGTATTATTTAGATTATTTTCTCTAACAAGGAGGACATCTTGACTTTTTGCATGTCAGTTTGAGAACTGTTTTCCATTTCCCAATCTCCAATACTTTTGTTAATGAAACTTCATTATTTTATTTCCTAACTCCTAGATTAGTTCATTAGTGTCATCCATATAATTATGTTCCTCATCCGATTTATGCTTTTTGCAACTGCAGGTTGACGTCATCAAACAGGAATTTCAACAAAGTGAAGTTCCAATACTATTGGTGGGACTCTACAGTACCATTATTTGTTGGTTTTGTTTACACTTAATATTAGTTTTTTCTGCTATATTTCATATTATTTTATGTCTATTTTTTTTATTCAGGCTGTATGTACTGATCACAGTTCAAATAATAGCCATAGCCTTGATTTTGAAACTATGATATGTCTCTTTAGGAAAGTGCAAAACAAGGCATCTCTTGGTGCCTCTAATAGTCTAATGGAATGTGTTTTGTGAGAGAAAAAAGAGAGAGAAGGAAACAAAAAAAGAAGTAAACTTTAGTGCTTCCAAAATTTTGTTGCAGTTATTCCTTTTGGGCATTTGTTTATATGGATGTGGCAACTAAGTTGTGGGAAATGATGTCTAATTAACTTCAAAGACAGGAATAGAAAAAGTGTGTGATGAATGCAACTAGTAATGGATTTATGTAAATCTTGAAGGTAATCTTATCCTTGAGGAGTTCTTCGTTTCTAAGACATGAGTAGTGATTTAGTGCAAATATGTTCATTATTTTCATTGCTAATCATTTTGCATAGTATGATGGGCGTCCTTTCTTCCTAAGTTTTTTCCCCCCACATTATGTTGTTATGCATAATTTATTTCTCCTAAAAATTAAGAATACACTATCACACAGTTAGGTTTCAACCTTAGTAGGCATTCTACATCTTTGACATAATGATCGAAATCGGGTCAAGTTCAGTTGTACGTTCTAACATGGACATTAATTTTGCTATGGTGACTTGTATTCAAATAGTGACCTTAATTTTACTTGGATCACTGACCACCAACTGTGTTAAAAGGAAAGTTATCATGTTCATTTCTTAGAATTTCCAAGTGCACTTTAGAAATCTGCAAACATTATTCTTGGTTTATTACGGATTCTCTAAGAAGCTGACATTCAGTTACTTGCTGAAGGTTGGGCATTCAATTGGTTCATATATATCTATTGAAACGTTTAGAAGAATTCCAGATAAGGTGATAACACTTGATAAAATTTGCTTTTGTTAATTAGTTGTGTGCTACCTGTCACATGCATCTATATGTAAGCAACTTGCTCCCTTTTTGTGTTCTGGGTATTGCAGATATTATTTTTTATTGGGCTATATCCTTTCCTGACATTAAACACAGAATCCTCGAAGCAGACTATTATTGGGAAAATTGCAGGGTGAGATTGTTTTCCTTTTTGGTCAATCATATTTTCAAGTGTTCCTCATAGGATAACCTAATAGCATTACTCAGCTAAAGATGAAACTTTCGTGTTTGAAGCTATCTCATAGCTGTCTCTCTACTTCTTAAAAAGTGTAAAAATATGCTTTTCAAATTCAGGTTTGAAGTATTGACTTATCATAATAAATTTTATCATTGTAAGATATTTCTTCATGTACCTTAATAATTTCACTTTTGGGACAATAAGTTTATACATACAAAAAGAGTGAATAATTTTAAATGTCCAACTTTAGATCTAAAATATGCTCTATGTTGACTTATATTAAAATTTTAACATAGAATCCTGTATTTCTAATATTAAAGAAGATAGACATTAATAGTACACAAGTGTTTCAGGTCCTCAGTTCTATCTACGGCCCTTAGTTCCATTGTAGCGTTGTTGGGATTGTTACCAGTGTCGGCTTTGAGGGTAATTGTTAAACAATCACTTGGGAAGACATGGTCAGCTAATGCTGTTGAGGCTGCTTGCTCTCACTTGGTAAAGGTAAGGTTTGCCTTTTTAGCTTCGGTATTTTCTGTGCACATAAGTCCACAAAATATGCAAGTTTTTAGCATTTTATATTTTCTTGTTCTATGTAAGGTTAACCTACTTTCTTATTTGGCTCTGTACGTTTAACCAACATTTCTGTCAGAAGTTTCTCATGCTTGAGTCAATCTTACTTGTTAACACTTGTATTGGGAACTTGCAGTACCACACAATCCGAAATGTTCTATTTATGGCAATGTCAGAATTTAAAAAGGTAATATCTTCCTTTTCATAATAATTATAATTTATTATAAAAAATGATAATATATATATAGCAAATTTATTATTTATGATATTGATGGATGTTGCATTACATTTTAAATAATAATGGCATGCTTTATATTTAGATATCCAAATTTCCACCCTTGTGCTATTGTTTAGGGATGGCAATTTGACCCAATGGGTCATTGCACCGCGGGTAACCATCCTATTTGGACCGGATCGGTGCAAACCAATTTAGGTTCCAAATAGTTTAGTGCATGCCTTGTTATTTATAATATCAGTTTGGATCGAGTCGGGCTACAGATCGTGTTGAATTTTATCCATTCCCCCCACCCTTTGTAGTATTCTTATATTTTTAAAAACTAAAATAGTATCCAAAACGGCTCAACAATTCAAGTCACTGGCCCGGGGGTAATATTCAAACCGAACTTGAAATCACTTAGAACGATTCTGTTCAATTTGCCTCATGAGTTGGATCGGTTTGGATCTGAACCGAATTGACCCATTGCCATTGTTATATTGGAACTGAGTAATTATAAACTGATTGTGTATTTTTTATGTTACAAAGATTTTTGTCAATTACCTTCTTGTACATCTTTCTGTAGCTGCATCTTCTATCAAGAGCAGTCTTTTTGGTGCATGACAAATAAGTTACTGAAGTCATTTTCTAAAACATCATTGGTCAACCATTTGGCATCACACAGATCATTGTTGTTATTCAGATGAAATGTCCTTCACACATCTCCATTGTGCATTGTCAGAAGATTTGACCCTTTTTATGTGTTTTGAAGTATTCTGTTAAATTTGCCAAGCCTCAAAGTAAAAGAAAAAAAAGATTGTTCTCGTCCTTAAATGTAATAGTTCCATGACTAACATTTCCTTTTTCCCAATTCTACTTCTAAATTGATCATGTTTTAGATTTTTTGTGTAGTTATGCATTATATTGCCTTCCTAAGAGCAACGCGTAGTAAGTTGTGGCATGGTTCATAGAGTGATAAGGCTATTTTATTGATCATTATCTGCTACTGACTATTTGTCTCCTTTGCCAGCTTTCAGAAAAACTCGATTGGGAATTTATGAGAGGAAAGTGTGATAAAATTGCATTTTTGTTTGGGGTAGATGACCACTGGGGTCCACTGCAAATGTTTGAAGAGGTAAATCTTGAATTTGTCACTTAAATTTTTTGATGCAATATTATAAATCTTGCAGATATGTTTTATGTCTTGAAGCGTATTTAACAAAATGTATTTTGGATGTGTGAATAATGTTAAGAAAACTAGGATTCACTTACCCAGCCACAAGTTCCTTGCTTTCCTTCAGCTCTTATCGTCACTCTTTGGTGTTTTTTGGCATTTAGACAAGAATTCTACTGTTTGAAACATATATTTGGAATAATCACAATGTTCAAACATGTTTTATGACATGGAATTGATAGATACGAACCCTTCATAATTTTCATCATCAGGCAGCTTCCGTTTCAATAATATTTAGCCCATCTACTACTATGTTGAAAGAGGAGGGTAGAGAAGGGTATGGAATTTCTATTAAATAAGATTTAAGTGCATATGATAACCTATTTCATCGATTGAGTTTGCAAATATGTTTAATTTTTTATAATGTGATTAATATATGTTGAATGTATCTTCATAAATACGTTTACTGCAGATTTTGAATGTTTATTTTATAATATGAAGTATTTTTTAATCTTTATATTAATGAAAATTGTTTAAATGATAAAAATAACATTTCTAAAACTTGTAACCACAAGATAGCACCTTTTTATGTTCATCTCATATATTTTCACCGTTAAAAAAAATCTGGCACATTATTTCATATTAAACGCGATCTAATTGGACGCCATTCAAATTAAACTATTGTCATATAGACCCATTTAATGTCATTGGGGTGCTATTTTTATTGTTATAAGTTTTAGGGGTGTTATATTTTGTAATTACCCAAACATATTTATATATAAAAAAATGAAATTGAAAATGTGTTGAATATATGTTTATATTTTAGGGGTTTGAAAATGAAACCATTTAAATAAGTTTAAGATATATGAAATTAAATAGGTGTGATAATTATTGGGGTGTTATTTTTTTTGTTATAAGTTTTAGGGATATTATATATAAAAAAATTAAATTGAAAATGTGTTAAATATATATGTTTATATTTTAGGGGTTTAAAAATAAAACCATTTAAATAAGTATGTGATATATGAAATGAAATGATTAAATAATAGGATGAGAGTTCTCTTGAGAACTATAAGTTTGCTGGTATGCCTATTAAATATAGTTTCTTTTCAAGCTGTACTGAATGCTAAGATTGTGACTAGGCCAAGCAGGACTCCATGGTCTTTGTATAAAATGTTCACAATGAAATATGATGGATGCTATCAAGTGGTTTTTGGCTATAAAACTTATAAGCAGTCATGACGGCAGTTTCATAAAAAATAATGTAAGATCCTTTTAGATGTGCTTTTCGTAGAAATGGTTTCACGAGAAGTGATTTTAAAGGAAATGGTTTAGTTAAAATGGTTGCAAGATAAGCATTTAAATGTTTGATATAAGACTGTTAAAAGTTATCTTGAGTGACATTTTAGTAATTATTTTAAGAAGAGAGGATGAATCCTAAACCACTTCTCCCAAAAGTATTACTGTTTTACTCTTGAAAGCATTGATAATGTTTCTTAAATTTATGAAAGCACTTCACTTTAAAATTTCCAAACACCATTAGAAGCGCTTTGGATGATATGAAACCACTTTCACCCCAAATAGGAAACAATTACAAACAGACCCATAGTTGTGAGCTTATGGATGCCAAAGAATAACATGCAATGCCTGGCTCTATAATAGAGTGACCAGAAATCATGGTTTGCTTCTTAAACGCGTATGAAATTAGAGAGAATGGTGCTTAAATGCCAGAATATTATATATCTGTCAGCAGTAGGTACATGGAAAAGCGAAGAAGATTTTGATGGAACACTTTATGGCAAATACTTGTAGAATGATCATTTTGTTTTTTTGCTTTGTGCCAAAAGTATGTCTAAACTCAAGACCTTTAATCTAGGCAATTTTATATTTGATTGTTTTTGTCCTTTGCTTTGTGATTGCAGATAGCCAAACAGGCCCCAGACATTGCGCTATCGATCGAAAAGGAAGGTCATACTCACGCGTTTTGTTGCACGGAGGCAGGTTCATTATGGGTTGCTGAGCATGTAGCAAGCTTGATAAGAATGAAAAATCAAGACTTGAAGTAGTAAGAATCATATATCTCATAATCTTACCGATACCACTCGTGTAAGATAGATTACTTTGGAGACAAAAATAAAATGTTAGGTAAGGTGAATGTTGTTATTATTGTTGTCTTTGCTCTAAAAGAGTTATGTGAATAAGATAAAATGAGAGTATTACTTGCCTAGAATGTTTATTATTCCAACGACTATACAGAAGCTATAAAAGACGGGTTTGAATTGGCTTCTAATCTTCTCGTGACTTTACTTGTCCCATATGTGAAAAAGTCCATTTTATTGACACATTTAGTTTTCAATGACAAAATGACAATGCACATTAATAATCTTTTGTTTAGATGTTCTCGTAGGTATAGAGTTTAAACATTACATTGGCTTTTGCTTGCAACTTGCATTATTCACCACCAATCCAATCCTAGCATAATTGGTTGCAGTTGGTTGGATAGTATATGGGTTAACTCTCTCAAGTCTAGAGTGAGAGTTTTGCCCCATATATTGTTACGGCATTTAATCCTCACCCCCTTCCTATTTTCTCTTAGTTGTAAGCTAGTCATTTCAGATTTTAAAAAGAGAGGTAATTTCTCATTTAAAGAAATTAAAGGCTTAGGATATGTTTGATTGGTAGAATAAAAACATAATTACAATGATGATAATAATATGAATGAAATTTAGAAAAAAAATTATTATTATTATATTTATTTAAACAGTAGAATAGAAATGATTATAACGTTGAAATAAAATTTATAAAATTATAAATGAATTAAAATTATAATTTTTTTTTTAGATTTTTAAATGAGATCCGATGAGAGAAATTAATAAATAATTATACAAATATATAAAGAAAATAGAACATTTAGATACACGGAAAAGAAGGAACATTCTTATTATTAAAGGAATATTTTATATTTCATTACAAAGAATATTCAAAATAATTTTCATACTATTCTTGTTATCGTAAATTAACAGTATCCCATGTGAGTAGTCTAGTACGGTTTCTCTCCCCTTTCTTTGTTTGTTTTAAAAAAAAAAATACTAAAAGTCATTTTGGTCACTTACTTAGGTATGGTAGTTTTGAATTTTTATTTGGGGGATCAAAAGTAGAAGTATTTGTTAAGCAGAAATGAAGCAAAAACAATATACACTCACCAAAACCAAGCTAAACTAGACTCTTAACATACCATATTACTAAGTTTCCAACTACCAAACTAAATTAGACTCTTAGCATTCCATCTTGCTAAGTCACATCACGCATAACCATAAGGAAATAACTTGACACTTAACTAGCACCAATATCAGCAAAAAACAAGGTATTTAATAACGTAGTTAGCCACCTTCTTAATATATCCAGCTAGGAAATGAGGAGAGCCAACAAAAGGATGCTACAGGAACCAGACCACTCAACAATCAAATCAAACAAACAAAACTGAGTACTGCCAGAGTTCATACACTCAAAACAGTTGTCAAAACCAGACTCAAACTAAGACGTAGTTTTTAATCTTTTGATACATATATTTTAATTTACTAATTTGGCTAAGAATTTCAAAATTGATAGCCATGTTTACGAAAGTTGATCAAATTGCTAAACGCAAGTCTACAAAGCTTTGTAAAATTACGAATTTACGATCATGAAGGGAAAAGTTTGTTTGTTAAATATAGTAAATTAACATTATTAATTTAATAGCACTATTACTTTCACACGATCGCGTTTGATAAAATTTTAAAAGTTTAATTATACTATTTACTATGTTATTTGAGATTTATATTTAAACTTATTATTAATTTAGGGATTTTTTAATTTATTAAATTATAACATAATCCTCTAAAATAATTTACTCAAAAATAAATATCCAATTTTACCTTTTACAGTTTCATCCTAAATATATTTTAGGGTGATGTGATGTAAATATCTCTTATATATATTGAAAAATTTATGTTAATTGGTCTCTTATATTATAAATGTTCCATTTAGTCATTAACATTTTGTAAAAGGTAAGAAATTTTTTTACTATTCATTCAATATTTTAATAGTTTTATAATAAAATATTATAATAAAAATTTATTTTTAATTTTTTCTTATTTATCAATAAAATAAAATACTGAGAAAATAATATTATTTTATTCAAAATGTTAATAAAAAATAAATTTTATCATTTTTTTAACCTTTTTTGTAAAAGCAAAAGACAAAATAACATATTTTTTTTATTTTAAGAGATTAAAAGACTCATTTAACTTAATATAAGTAACTTGTATGTCCTTTGTCTGTATATTTTAATATATTATTAAGGGTTAAAATAAAAAAAAAATTGGATAAAAAATATTAAACATATATAAATTTGAACATTTTTTGTATGTACACTTTTTATATTATATCGTACCTTAGTATTTTTATTAAAATTAATTATTTTTTAAATTAATTATAATATATAGGAGGTTATAAAAATAATTTTAAATTTATATGATAGTAGTTTTTTTTAAAATGAATCCCAAAACTTACCATTTGTTGATCCCCGTAGATCATTATTGACTTTCCTTCCCTATTAATATCTTCATTAATTGCTCTCTCTATTTTCTTCTCAAACATTATTTAATCATATATTGAAAATAAATAATATTACCCTTTCATGTCTTCATAAAAGCACCACATACTACATTGACTCACTTATCACTCTAAATCTTATTAACATGACTTTAATTCATTAACTCCTCTTTACCCATTAAATTCAACGGTTAGGAGATCGCTCACATTCTTTTATAAAAATGACAGACAAGTCACTCTAACATTTACTAACTCTCATGAACTTACCATGCACTTTATAGAGAGAGAAATAGAAACAGAAACTCCAAAAACTCCTCAGTCAAATCCTCATTTCTTCTCCAAATCCCCTCTCTCTTTCTGATCTCTCTCTGTTGAATACAATGTCCACAACAACCAGAAAGAAACTCAGAGTAAACAGAGTTTCAGTAGACTTGGGTTGTAATTGTAGAAGACCCAAACTCTCTTTTCTCTTCAATTCAAAACCCAAAGCCTCCTCTGATTCCCAAAACAACAAAAACAAACTCAATCAAAATCACCACTCATCAACTAACTCGATTTGGGAAAAAGACGATTGTACCCCAACAACAACCACAACCACAACGTTGTCTTCAAACAATATGTACTATTATTCATCACCATTTTCAGATGAGACCACAAGGAGCAGTAATGGGTCTTCGTATTCAAAAACTTTCGGTGGATTTGGAAGAACTGGTCGCGAAGGAGTGGCTATTGAGAAAGATTCAGAAGACCCATATTTGGATTTTAGACATTCAATGCTTCAAATGATATTAGAGAATGAGATTTACTCAAAAGATGATCTTAAACAACTTCTCAACTGTTTTTTGTCCATTAATTCTCCTTCTAATCATGGGATTATTATTAGAGCTTTCACTGAGATCTGGAATGGTGTTTTTTCATTCTCTGCTTCTTCGGCTTCTGGCTCTTCAAAGCTATTGCAGCATTTTGCTTACAAGTCACGAGAGTTGTAGCTAAAATTAGATGCACGTGCTTTTCTTTTTTAGCACGTGAGTTCAAATCGTCTTAATTTACTCATGTTTTGTTTGGCTAATAAGGTGTTATTAATTATTATTTAGTTAATGTTGAATGCTAGTGGTGAAATTATGTAAGATGTCAATGATGATTAGAGTAAAAATAGAACTTAGCTAGTTAGAGGCTTAGAGCTTGGATGGAGTTTGGTTTTTCTTCTTTATTTCAAGCAAATGTCATATATTATATATTTTATTTTATTTCCGTTTTTATTAAATATTTTGTATTCTCTTTTGAAATGAATCACACACCTCAAATCGTTGTTGATGGGTTTTTAACATCCAATTTAATGTTAAAGGCTCCCGAAATTTATTTATGTATATAAAAAGTTAAAGTTTAAATATTAAAAAAATTAAATCCAATTAGACGGAACACTCTTTTTATTAATTCCATAGTATATGCTACAACTAACTATCGTGATGTTCTCACTTCTTTAATTAATATATGCCATTTTAAAAAATAAAATAAAACTTTAAATAAAAAATGCATTTTTTTTTGTAAAATTCTTTGATACATTTCATATAAATAATGGAAAACGTGTACACATGAAGTAAATGAATGGTTAACATGAATCCCTTTTTTCTTATATAAAATATTCAATGTTTGTTCCCTCTAATTTGAGATTGATAGACTTGATCATAATAAGCATTTTTATTAATGAGTGAAAAAATGTTATGATATATTAAATTGTTGTAAATTTTTAAGAGTAAATTAATAAATGTATCATTGAATTTAAAGTGTTAATTTAAATATATCATTAAATTTTTATAAATATTTCAAATCTATCATCAAATTTATATAAATATATTATTTTTGTGACAAATTTATTATTAAATTTTTTATTAGTGATACAAATCTAACAACAAAATATATAATATTTGTAACTATATTAGTATATTTGTAATACATATAAGAAATTTGATGATATATTTATAAAAAAATAATAAAATGACTGTTAATTTACTCTTTTTAATTTATTATAGTGAAAATGATTTTAAAATTGTATTATCTAAAATGATAAGTACTTTTATAGTTAGGGTTGTCAATTTTTTTAATGAGACAAATCTCTTGGCATTATTTGATGATTGGAGTAATGAAAGGTGTCATAAAATAGAAAATGAAGATCAGATAAAGAAAATCTATATTTTACAATATGAGATATGATAAGGACACATTGATATATTATGTATTTTTTTATAAACTTAAATTTTAAATTTTATACATTAAAATTTAAACTTTAAATCTTAATATCTAAACTCTAAATTATAAATCTTAATATTTAAGTCTTAAATTAGAATAATAAGAAGTTGTCACCTAACATATCATTTCTAATATATATATATATAATTATATATATATATATATATATATAATTCATCTTTAAATTATGTTTTTATAAAAATTATTTATTTAAATTCTAAAATGTTAGTTTGTATGTACCAATGTTAGTATTGGTAGATACATTTTATTTTTTTACATTTCACATAAAAAATGTTTTTTATTATTTATTGGTACAAAGTTTTCTATTTTTTTAATATAAAATATTTAACATTGTTTTAATTCTTTTAATAATTTTTTCTTTATAATAAAAATACAAATAATATTTAAAATATTAATTAAATTTTCTTTTTCTTTTTATTTAAAGATATTAATATATTATTATTATTTTATGTGATACTTGTTATTTTAATATAATAAAATTTAAAGGTAATATAAATTTTTTTTGAAAAATAAATATCTCATAAGAAATGTAGAGAAAAAATAACATAATTAATTATGAATATATTTAAAAAATAATGAATCGCAATTACTCGTGTTATATTTATAAAAATACTTTGTGAGTACTTGTTATGAGCTACGTAATCCCAATATTGTATTATTCGTTTAATATCCAAGTAACAACTTTATAATTACTATTTGTTAATATGATAATTGATTTGATATCCTATTCAAATTTTAAAATATAAAAACTTCTCCTTTATTTCAGCAACATATGTTTTTGAAGGTTTGAACTCAAAATTTGAAAAAGATTTACCGACATAAACGAATTAACTAGGCACAAAAATACAGAATCAATCTAAAATCAACAAATATTTTATAAATTAAATAGATTAATAAGTTTGTCAATTCGTCATTACTTTAACAAGTCCAAAAGGCTTACACGGCTCGTCCTCTATTAGTCTTTTGAAAAAAATAAAATTAAAAATAAAAATCTTAATAAATTATAAATATTAAATAATATAGCGTCACTCACTTATGTATAATGTTAAATTTTAAATATTATAAATTTACAATAGATATTAAATAATATAATTAATTTCATAAAATTATATTAAATGAGATTTTGTTAAATTAATTATATTTACAATATTTATGAATAGTATATTGTCAAAGTAGACTTCAATAAAATTCTATTTTCTTAATAAAATTATTATTAAAATAGATTTTGTTAATAATAAAATAAAATTTTTATTTTTAAAAATCTTAATACATAAAATATAAAATATTTAATTATTTTAATATTTTTTTGAAAGTATCAATTCTTTATTTTTATAAAATATATTAATGTAAGTGGATAACATCTGGTAATCAAAATAGAAGGAGCAGATTTCAAGAAGTAAAAGCAAGTGTTTGTGGGGAAAGAGAGGCCTGGGGATTTCATTTTTAATACTTAGAATGCTGATAAAAATTGTATTATAAGTTGAGCAAATAAATAAATAAATAAATAAAACGAAACAAAAATTTGATACAAATTTCAACGAGAGAATAGAACAGTCTATTGCTGACAATATACTACATTTTCCAATACTGTTTAATAATTGTTTTAATATTTCCCATGGTAGCGATAAATTAATTTTTTTTTAACAAAATTTAAAATTAATATAATTTTATGTTCTAAAAAAATATACTCAAAATTTTATAGAAAAAAATAATATAATTGGTTAAAATTAAATTAAATATTTTTAATAAAATTTAAAACTAATAAAATTTTATATTTTTAAAAAATATACTCGATATTTTATAGAAATTATAATATAATTAGTTAAAAATATAATATAAAAATAATTAATAACATCTGATTGACAACTCAGTTTTTTTTTCATTTTGATATTCTAATTATTATTATATTTGCTGCTTGGTCCTTCAACTCGTATCTTTTTCTATTGCTAACAAGTTATCTGTGTGACTCATGACTATGTCATTATCATCCATTATTGTTTATAGAGATCTTACACACAAGTTTTCAGTAGCGTGCACTGATCTAAGTTCATAAATTGCAGACTCAGACTTCCAAGAACAATTTTTTTTAATAAATTAAAAAATATAAGTAAATTTATTTTGGACTCCAAAAAGTGGATATAAGATTTTTAATTCAAACATATATATATATATGATGCACGTAAAATTTCCAAATTATTAGGTAGGCATTTCTTAAAATTTCTTATTTCCAATCAGATAAAGTGGATGAACCTAAAGATAGTAAAATTTAAGGATTGTAAAAAAATTATCGATTTTAAATTGATAATTTATTTTTTTATTTTTAAAATAATTATATACCAAACATATATCATATTTTAAGAGATATTTTTGAAATTATAATTTAATAAAAAATTAATTAATTTTTAATTTTAAAAAAATTATTTATTAAAAGTTAAGAAGAATATGGTTAACTTAGGACTAATATATAATTTTTTTGACTTATATGATATTTACGTACCATTTGATAACTATAAGATTATTGTGTATATTTATTGAACTTTATAAGACTCTTAATATCTTTTACCTTCAAATAAAAACATTATATAAATATGTTTAAATTATTAATTTTATAATAAGACTTAAAAATTAAAAATCTATCCTACACAATTCTATAAATACATAATTTTTTTAATAATATTATAAACAAAATTTTATTTGTTATGGCAGCTAATCCAAGTAAATTTGGTTAGATAACTATTTTTACATTTACTTTGACTTCAAGAAAGTCATCCAATAAATAATAAAGCAATATAATATATTTTAAATAACACTAAAAATAACCTAATATTATAAAATAAATTTTTTTTTAACTAAAATATTCAATCATATTGTGATATTTAGAATTTTCAAAATATCTAACTGTTTTGATTCTTTGACGGATAAACATACAATGCATTTCTTCCCCATTTTTCACTGAAACAGTGAAACAAACTTATGGAACATAAAGAATCGTAAGGCAATATTTCTATTGAATATAAATTGAAAGAGAAATTTATTTTTATTTTTATTATTATCATTATAAAAATGGAACTAAAATTAAACAGAATTTTAATATAATTTTTTAAAATAAACTATAACACACCTCTCTTTAATTACATTTGACAGAGAACTTAAACACCTACTACATTATCTCAGTTAATTTCCATTCACAAAAGTTTATAAAACTGAAACATAACATAATAAAATGGGAGGAGGAATAAAAAATGAAATAAAACATATCATTCCTATATATTTTTATTAGAGCTTGGAAGGAAGTAGTATTTAGGTTGATACCTAGTATATGAGAATTTTTGAACCAAATCATAATTGAGATATAGGAATCGAAAATCAATTAATTAAACTAGGAATTTTCTGGAGGAGTTTCAAACATTTATCACTTTAATAAAAAAAACTATTGTTCTAATATTATAATTGATTTCATTAATTTTTATATACAAAATCAAACCAAACTTTTGAACTATAACAAGAAAAGATCAAACCAAACGAAGTAACTGTCCATACTTTCGTTAACCATTGCATAAAATTAAAAATAACATAAAAGCAATATATGAGCATTTTAAAAAAATAGTATATATATTTCTAGGAAAGAAATATAAACCAACAAATTTTTTATATGTTTCGGTTAGGAAAGTTAGGAATTAGTACGTTATTTAAATCTTATTTAAATCTTATCTAATACAGATTTGATTTAAAGATTTTCAATTCGAATACAATTCGATAATATAATCGATTCAAATCCAAACATATCGAATATTTTTACTAGATTATATTAATATTAAAATTTATTTACAATATAAAACACTACATGCACATTATTTAAATTTTAAATTTGTGTATATATAACAAAATTTATTATTAGTAGTCACAAATAAGAAAGTAAAAAGAATAATAAGTATATTTCTACGATTATTAAATTAATATAAATATTTATATTTATTTTTAAGTTAAAATAATAATCTAATGTAAATATAATATATATAATATTTAAATATAATACGATATAAACTAAAATATGTATGTATTTATTTATAATATAATAGTAATTTAATTTGAATAAGATACAACGAATTATAAAATTTATTAATTCAAATTTAATTCGAATTCGAATGAATTATATACTTTTTAATCCAAATCTTAGAAAAAGTATATATAGCAATTCTCTTGCTTGTTAACCGACGTATATGGAGAGATACTTACAATTTCCAAAACTTATAAAATATATCTTTTAAACCATGATTTGGCTTACTCTTTCTTACAATTTAACAAATGATTATTTGAGTGCAATCGTCCAAAAAAAAAAAAACAGAGAGACGAAGGTAGAAGTAAATTTTATCATGCTAATGAATGAATTGTCACCTATACTTTCATGATTTTCAAATTTAGAATGAAAACTATGGGTATCATGGAAACCATTTACTTCGGTTGGAGGTTATCTATATATGGACCATTATGGTGAAAAAACTCATAAATGTGAAAGATGATTCTATTATCAATTTAAGGCTAATTTGGTCTATGTTGAGGCCATGATATGGTCTATATTGAGGTTTTAATGTGACCTATAATGTAAAAGTCATAATAAAGTAGTGGTGCATTAACTCCTTGATATCTAGGATTACGTAGGATTTTTGGCTACTTTTGGTTATATGGTGGAACATTTTGTCGTCCTTTTGCACTTGTTAGTATGAGCTCATTACTATTCAAATTTAATTGGATTAAATATTTATTTTTTAAGGGTTTTCAGGCAGGATAGTATCGGTACGATGGAAGATAAGTAATCTAATAGAATTCCTTCAAAGGTCACTAACAACTTCAAGGGAGCACATTGCACACGAGGCAACATGTCGAATTGTAAAGAAATTACTAAAAATATTGTACAAATTAAACTTTAAATTAGTTATTAATCGATTTTAAATCAATTTAAAGTTGATTTATTTAACTATTTTAAAACAAAAATAGAGTATTTTTATTTTGCAAAATATACCGACGAAAGTGCTTTAAAAAGTAAACAAGAAGCTCGCTTCTATGTAACCCCGTCATCAAAGTCTCCATGTGACCTAATAACTTAATAGTTCAGATCATATTTGCTTAATAATGTGTAGTTTTAAATCTGTTAGATTGAGTTTTATAAAAAAAAAAACGTGTGTGCTTAAAAAATATAAAGCGTGTTCGATGACAAAGTATGTGAGTTATGAGACAAAATGTATAAAAAATACTATTAAATCGGTATTTCTTATAACCCTATATCATTTTTAATTGTTAGTAAATATTTATGTGATTTGTTTAACTATTAATTTTAATATAATAAAAAATATTTCATCAATAATAAAAAAATTTATTCTTTTTATATCTCTCAAGAATACATCAAAAGAATTTATTTTCTTCGTATATTTATGTAATAGTATATTTTTCCCCTCATTTTACTATAATACAAAACTCAAGAAGTTTTTATAAATTTATTTTCATTTATAATTTTATAAATTTTATTTTAATTATAATTTAAAAAAAATTAATGATATTAACGCTTAATATAATTGAATTCATATTATTAATTATTACCATTTTTAGGACGTTTTTACTTTACAAATCAAACATGCCTTGAACCATCTTGTGATTTTTTTTTTGGTTGGTTCGTTCGTTCCATCTCAACTCCTTTACCCCTCTACAGAGCGTACCAGAGTAAAAATCTAAGGGGCCACTGAAAATAGGACCGTAGATAGTGATAAACATTTGATCGTAGATAACTGTAATCATAGTCATTTGTTGAAAAATAATAATAAATATGTATTTATAATTATTAAACTATTATAAATATTTATTTTTATTTTTAAATTAAAATAATAATTTAATCTAATTATAATATATTATAAAATAAAATATATATTTATTTATAATTTAATAATAATTTGATTTGTATTAATAGATTATAAAATATATGAATTTAACTATAAATTTTATTTAAAGATAAAATTAAATTTCTTTAACTTAAATAAATTTATCAAATTATTTAGTAATACTTAATCAACTTAACAACTCTTTACCTTCCACGCCATTCGTAGATGTGACCAGACCCAATGTACAACACAATAGAGAAGTGGGTAAAGTACAAATTATAAAAAACTAAAATAAAAAAATAATACTTTGTAATTACCAAAGTCTGGGTCATAAATTTTAGTGTTATACACAAAATAACACATATGTGATTTAGAATCGGAGATCTTTGATTATTGAATAATATATAACAACTTAAATGGAAAAGTTATTTGTTATTTCATTAAAGTACAAAGAATGGTTAAATTTATCATATTTAAGAGATATTAGGTAGTGTGGCTGTAACAAATAATATGAAAGAAAAATATATTTTTTTCAAACCGTAATTATTTAATATAATCACGAGATATATACGAAGAAGTGGACAACCAATGGTTTTCGAAAACCTTACAAGTTACGTCACAACATTTACAAATTCACTACACATATCCAACCCATCTCTCATTTCTCCTCATTTTAATTTACAGTCCCATCCACCAATTCTTTTTTTTTAATTAATTAGTTTTTTCAATTTTTTATTTTTGGTTTTTAGCTTATCGTTTTACTTCTTTTTTTTTTTCCCTATAGTATCGTTTGTTGAATGTCTTCATATAACATGATATATTATTACAAACATTTGAACATATAAATACATATTTATTTTACATGAAAATATAATTAGTGTTAAAATTATCAAAGAAATTATATTAAAAATAAAATAAAATTCGAAGAAGTGCACAATTTGAATATAAGTCTGACTAAACTTAAGTTGTTTTTAACATATATTCCATTGGGCATATAAGTTTTTATTGTTATTTGATAAATAGTAATAATAATGCCACAATAATTTTTATTAGTATTATAATAAAAATTTGTTAAAATATATTTTATTCTTAGTATTAATTATACTTAAATATCACTGTTATTAAATAAAATTATTATAAATAAATTATTTTTATGATATTAATAATTTTTATCGTGATAATATCGTTTGTTTACTGTTTTGTTGTATAGTCATAGTTTGATTATAATATCAATCTATCTTTATTATTTATTATTTTTTTTTGGAATATAAAGCAATTGTGTTTTGATTAAATAATATGTTGTATCATATTATAATGTTTACAGTGTTGTAAGCTTAATAAGGTAATTTTTTTTATTAAAATGTAATATTTAATTATCTAATTTAAAAAATATATTTTTAAATTTTTTTATTTATAAAAATATATTTTTAAGCTTATTTATTTGTGAAAATTGTGGCAAACAATGAAAAATGAAATTTTTTATTTATCCTTACTTAATACATTTTTCACAAATAAATAAATTTTAAAATATATTTTTTAAAACAAAAAGATTAAATAATACCTATTGTCCAAATAAATGGACTAATTTGGCTCTCCATCAGTTTAAAAAATGTGCAAAAATGTTAACTTTTTAAAATTTAACCCAAAACTCAACAAATTTTTTATTTTAGATTTGGTTGAATTATAAGAATGATTCATAATTTTTGTTTTATTTTAAACTTAAATATTTTTAATTTTAAATTTTTCACATTTTAATTTTTTTTTTCGTTACCTCTTTTTCCCCTTGTAATTTGGTCATGCTTCTAATGATATGGCAAATAGTTTTTTCTTAATTATTTATTTGTTTGTCAATATTAGCTAATAGAGTGCACATTGAAGCACCTGAAAGAAAGAAGGGAAGGAAGGTGCACTAGTTGCTTGTTTTATCTCATGATATTATTGTAAATACTTATGTGATAAGTTATCATTGAATTAGATCGAGCACAATTACAAGTTAAAAAAAAAATTGTATAATAAGAACATAGATTTACAACTATCTCAAAAATGAGTTACTTTCACATTTTAATACTCCTTTAAGTGTGAGATACAGGCCAAAACGAGTTTAAGTTCATGATTTTTTTTCTCTTCTCATATCGTATTAATTAGGAGTTTATTATTAACAAACTAAAAATTCTAAAAAAAAAAAAAGTTAAATTATGTTCAGTTTACCTCTATATAATGTTCATTACATATGTTTTCTTTCAAATATAAAACGAGTGTAGTTTTACAAGGACATGCACGTTATCAATCTCATTGATGATCGGCATTAAAGTTTATTACAGCTGGAAGAGATAAAGAACCATTAAGGCTTCTTCAGGCACTTAATAGTTAGTAATTGAGTAGTTCAATACAGAGACCTACTTCAAGTTTATTATTTTTACTTGATGAATTTCTAAACAAAAATATTATTTTGCTTACTTTTTTTTCTCCTGAAAGAGCAAATTAATGATAATAAATGTCAGATATGTGTTTATGATAGAAATTAAATTACAAAGCTGAAGGTTTGACAAGGACAAAGCTCAATTCATTTTGATAATGACAGTCCAGCCCAAGCTTATTGATTGCAGATACACTTGGCCCTTTTTCCCATACCAAAGACTAGGTCCTTTTTCCCATGACGAATGCTAGGCCCTAATCAGTAATTCTGAAAATATTTGCTCAACAACTGGTTCCCAGATTTGGACGCAAAAATGTATATCTAATTGTAGCTCACAGTTCAGAAAAAAAATCTTATATAGATTAGGCTGAAATATTCGTTGAAATGAAGTTATTTTTACTTTTTATTTTTGTAAAAAAATGTATTAAAAGTAAAAGATAAGATTAATAATTTACATTAAATAAAATATATTATACTTAAGATTAGGATGTCAAAATTACCCACACTTTGAATAGCCGTGTGTAATAATCCAATATGTTCAATTTTAGATGATAAATTTTATATTAATTTTTGAATTTAGTTATTATTTTGTTTAAAATTTTGAGTTCGTGTTTGGTTTTGAGGTAGGGAATTTGATTATGATACTTGAAATTATAAATTTATATTTTTTAAGGATATAATATATATAAAGATAAAAATACTTATGATTTAATATTTATATAAAAAATTAAATATATTAAGTAACATACACATTATCATTTTTAATTTATCATATATTTTTTGTTAAATTTAATATTTTTAAACTATTTTAAAATAAAAAAATATTAAAATTTGATTTTTGAAGTTTCGAGCATACAATCGTAACCTGATGGTAATTCTTTAAATTTATACCTTTCGATTTTGGTTTCAAATAAAATATAATTTGATATCGTTTTATTTATTGATATTCATGATCATCGTCATTAAAATTTTACCCTATCATTTATTTATTTATATAAAAAATATATGTTTATTATATAAAATAATATTATAATAAATAACAAGTATTTTTTAAACAAATATATGTTTTTTTACGTATGTCTTAAAAATAAAACTTTATTTATAAAAAAATTCTATCATATAATTAAAGTTTAAGGTTTTTTTATGAACATTTAAACGTAAAATCTCTATTTCCATCATAAATTATATAAATTGTGTAATATTATTTGAAAAAAGAAAAATATTTGGATGCAAATGGTTGCATTAGAAACCCACGACCAATTTGGTTTATACTACAGAGCAATTTTAATTTGAGAACACAAATTTTTTTTACTTATTTTGCATTTATAATTTTTTCCCTTTAATTGTTAAGTATTATATAAGAAATGAATTATTTTTTTAATTTTTAAAATAATTATAATATATGATACAATATAAAAGTGTGAATACAAAATTAGATACAATTTTGTATATTATTAGCATTTCTCTCGTGTTATATTAATATTATATGTGTTAATTGAGATTACAAGTCATACCTCAAAGTATAACACACTAATTTTGTAAGTCTATTTTGTTCTACTTATTTTTATTTTTTGTGTGTGGTGAGAAGACAATGAGATAAGATATCTTATTTTTTTTAATGAATTTAAATAATAAATAAAATTATAAAAATAATTTAAAAACAAAATATATTAATTTATAATAATTATGATTATTAATTATAACATATAATTTTAAATTTTAAGATAATTTTAACCCATTAATATATTAAAGATATTAAATATTACATAAAATAGGATAATGCATTTTACATATGTAATTAAGACAAGGATCCCTGTCAAAATTCGAAGATACGTGGAGATTCTCAAAAATGAAAAATATTTGGGAAAACAACCAACCTCATGTTACTCTCAATACAACTTAGTATATTATTTTGGTTTTCATAAGTTTATTATTTTAGGTTATTTTTCAAAAATATTACTTTAATTATACTTGTAAATTAGTAATATAAAAACAAAACAGTACAATAAAAGAATTACCAATAAATATGATATTTATATTGGAATAATATATAGAATTATATTATTTGTTTGCTACTGTTAAGTTATGTATTTTCATAATATTATAATTAATTTTTTGAAATAAATTATTATTGTTAATGAAAATATTTTTTTTTTCAGAAAAAGAAAAGAAAAATAATTGAATTTTTATATAAAACTGTAAGAAAGCGGTTTTTGAGATGATAAGGTGTCTGAACCTCAAGCCAGTTTTTAAGACATTTACCCCATCTGTGAAAAATTAGTGTATTTATCATGATTATCATAATGGCGTGAGAAATGAGTAACTTTCACTAAACTCTTCGTGTATCCAGAAATTGGATAATACAACATTAATACAAGGATAAAAAAATTAAATTAAAATAATTTAATTTTTTTTCACATCTTTAAAGATTTTATTATTTTTTACTATTATAAATAAATAATATAAAAACAATTAAGTAATTTATCTCTTTATGAGTATTTTTTTAAAGAAATAATTGCAGTCCAAGTATTATAATTAACCAATTATATTTATATTATAATTTATAGTATAGAAATAGCTCTATTTAAATGGAGTAAATGTCTTTAACCCACAGCTATAGGTATCGTTGATTCGCGGTCAATATTTTGTTATATATACCTAAAATATTGTGATGATTAGTTACAACTATCGGTGAATAGTTGATTGAAATCATTTAATTTTTATGATATAAATCGGGATTTTTAATTTAAATCTAATTTAATTAACAATGTTAACCTGTTTTAATCTATATATAAAGTATATAAATTTTAAATTTATAATAAAATTAAGAAATAAAAAATATACTTTAACAATTATTTAAATATTATATTTATTTTTAAATTAAAAATAATAATTTAATATAATTATATGATATATAATATTTAAATATAATATATTATAAAATAAATTATATATTTATTTATAATTTTAATAATAATTTATTTTGGATCGTATTACACAATATTATAAAAATTATCAATACGAATCCAATTCAAATTAAAACAAATTATATATTTTTTAAATTTGAATTTTATCTATTTATAAAATTTATTATTTCAATTTAATTTAAATATTACATATTCAATTAATTTTTTTAATTTAAATAAATGAATAGAATTATTTACCATAGGAATATGTTTCAACACAGTTACGTGTAGAGTATACACCTAATATATTGTTTTTAAGAGAAACTAATAAATATGGGTTGAGAGATCGTCACACTTAAATTTATTGATTCTACATTAATTTAATGCTAATATTTTAAATAGATAATAGTATCCTCGTGCTATGATGTAAAATGCATTTAATGTGCATTAATATAAATGGATAATATTGTCACTTTGTAAAGTTTATGGTTAACGCACAGACCAAGAAAAAAATGAGAGAAATATTCATACCTTAAAATGATAAATATGATAATGATAAATATTTTTGTTAAAATAAACAAAATACATTATGAATAAATTATTATATTTAAAAGAAGAAAAACCTATTTGATAAAAGTTATGGTATTATCAAACGATAAGTCAATTAATTATAAAATAAAAAATAAATATTATTATTGTTGAATATCATCAACGTGATAAGTATGCGACCTTCACTATTTGAATTATTCCATTGGTAAAGTTAACGAGACCTACACATCCAACAATGCATATATAAGAGATCTATTCTAGGAAAATCAATCAATCTAGCTCTTTGTTTCTCTAGTAGTTTAAATAACCCACAACTTGATAAATAAGGTCTAATTTATTGTTATTGAGCTCGTTATTATGTGACTTAATAAGTGCAATCAAATGAATGTGATATGCTATTGTCTAATGTTCACTTTGTATGGCCTAAAAGTAATAACCTATTCATTCTTTGTAATTTTATTATATAAAAGTTAACTATGATACTTTGAACAGAACGTTTAGAACGTTTAACATTGTAACGACGATACTTGTTCATTATATATATATATATAATATATATACTTTATTAATAAGATGAATAAAAGAGTTAAATTTATCTTTTTTTTAACATCTTTCTAAATCCCTAATATCTTAACAATTCCCTAAATAATTCGCATCCATATTAAGGTCCAAAAACCCATGACCAGAGCCTTGTGCTCTATCATAACTCTTTCTGATCTCTAAGCATGAGAAAATGAGTTTGTTATAGCCTTGACCTCTTTAGCCTCTTCCTCACAACGACCTGCCTTCTTGCCATACTTTTAGCCATAATTGTTCGCTTTATTCAATTTTTTTGGACTTATTAAAGATATCGTCCTCAAGACTCAAAATCTTGGCCTTGTTCTCAATCAGTTTAGCATATTTTTCCTCTATGGCTTTTTTGGCAATTTGTTATTTATAAGTGGACCTCTTGCACTTAGCATTTGTATACTCTGAGAGAGAACTCAACTTCTCATACTAGTACGAAAACCTAATAAAATACAAGTGTTTGAAATAAGTGAGGCAAAGTACAGTATAAAAGCTAGGTATAATAACAAAGTAAAGAAAGAACTCAAGGATATTTACATCCAATAAACGATCAACTATCATCTTCTCTTTAAAGGCTTTTCCTCCTTATAAGTTTCCTTAACCTTAGCCCATTCGACATTACTGTGAAAGTGACTGTATAGGTCATGCATCAGCTCGGGTCACCTGAAGACACCTTTATCAAAATATGTTATTGGGGTGTCTAACACCACGACATCTTTTGAAATGACTTCGTCAAATTTAAAATCATCCAAGCCTATGGTTTGGATTTGAGGAGTTGTAGTTTCACCTATTTTTCTCTTTTTAGAGGTCATAGCAAGAGGTTGCAAATCAGACGAGTTGAGAATGCCTGACAATTTAGTTGAAGGTGGAAAGGGAACTTCAATATGCTCATCGTCTAGGCAAACTGAATCTTCAATCTATGAAGACGAGGTGTGGATAACCTTGGGATAAGTGGGCTCTAGGTTGTAAACACCTGATTTGTCAATCAAGTTTTCCAAGTCCACGTTTGTACAAAAAACGACATGTGTATTCGTCGTTGTAGTCCTTCTATACATCAGAGTCCTTAAAACTATATGGAGTCAAAATATGTTTATAAATCTCATCATTAATGTTTTGGAGCTCGATCTTTCTAATCTTCTCTTTACCATTGGGACCCAATTTATTGATTAGTTTGCTGGCACAAGGTTGAATAGTACTGAAGTTGTGCTTCCACAAGCTGCTAGTTAGAAACTCTACCCAATCACCCAAAGTATCTCCTGTTATGTAAAAATATTTGTCTTTCCAACTTGAGGTACTGTTAAGAAGTTTCAAGTATATGTTATGTCCAACGAGAATTGAAATATATGCCCTACCTTTGTTAATGTTGTTTTTCTTAAGGCAATATCTGCATCTTATTTCTTTGCCAGTCAAATCCACCTCGTGATCCCCAATGACAATAGAGAGACATAGTAGAATTTGCCATCCTTTCAAATTGACTTAAACGAGGTTGATTTCAAAAGTATTTAGAGCATGAGCTATTGTTCTGAAAAAAGAACACTTGAGTCCTAGTTTGAAAACCATGGATTGGATTACCTACCATCCAGTAAGGGGATCATTTGAGTTACAAAGGTGGCATAGGACGAGCATCATCCCAACCTAGGATGGAATGTTGTATTCTCTCTGTATTTGAGCTAGGTTTTCAGCATCAAGCTCGTTATCCATCTTATCGATTTGATGTTTATTTTTAGTTCTATTAGTGGGCTCACCTTTAGAGTCATGTTTTTTCCTTAGGACGTTATACCTTCATTGTAGTCACTCGAATCCTAATTATAGGTACAAAACCTTATGAAGGAGAAGTGAAGGCTGGATGCGAGCTGAACGAAATGGAGAGAGCTAGAATGTTTTCTCTCCTTAAAATGTTACATGTTTCCTTACCATGATCTGTTGTGGTTTCTTAAGATCGTTTAATTTGAGTATGATCTGATTGTGGACGGGCAGAATCCCTAAAAGACTCTCAAGATGTCCCAATCCTTAGAGGAACACTTTTGGTATAACTTGATGATGGATCTTTTGAGGTCGTTTGATGATCTATGTTTTACCCCTTTATCCGTGGATGGCACTCTAAAAGATGAGTAAGGTAGAGATGCATTATCTAAAAAAATTCTTGAAGAATGTTGAAGAGTGGCTTGAAGTGTTGCACACGTTAGTATGATAATTAAGTCCAATGAAATTTAGACTAAATTTCAAACAAAATCGTGATAAAACTAGTTGAAGTTATAGAAGAATAACTTGAATTTTTAAGTAATAAATTTGAATTTTTTAATAAAAAATTAAATTAAGTTAAGAGAACGTGGTAAATGGTAAAAAGTGAACTATTTATAAGGGTTAATAGAAGTTGAAAGGTCAATAGAGTTATTTTGATAGGTAAAATTGGAGGATTTAATCAATAAATAAATATTCTCTTAAATTTTTAAAATTAAAAGAATATAGGAATTACTTTTTGATATCATCCACGTGACAAGTATACGAACTTTACAACCAAGTTACCCCATTCGTAAAATTAATGTGACTTGTACATCTAACAGCCCATATATAAGCTATCTTGTTTAGGAAAAGCAATCAATCCAATTGTTTAGGAAAAGCAATCAATCCAACAAGTAGGTCAAATAACCCATGACTTGATATCTCTGACCTAGTAATTAAGGTATGATCTATTGATATTGAGCCCAGTATTATGTAAGGTGTGATCTTATGAATACGGTATGGTTTTATCTAGTATCCACCTTGTACAGCCTAAAAGTAGTGACCTGTCCTTTGTAATTTTATTATATAAAGATTGGCTCCAACGCTTCATCTCTAATATCTCTTTAGAGTCCCTAATGTAATAATGATTCTTGAAATAACTTTTTTACTAATAATTATGTATTGTATTTATTATAATTATATTATAACTTTAACATAAATAAATATCATTTAAAAACCATTCACTGTTGAATTAATTTTTAAAATAACAATTCCTAAATTAAATTAAAAGTTGCACAAAACGGAAAGGTGTAAAAACAAAACAAGCATGCCCATAGATCGAATAAAAGAGAGTGAAATGCGGGATTGGATTGGCGTAAAAACTTTCGAAAGTTCATTTAATGCAAAACAATACGAAACCCAAGTTGAAGTAGTTGGGTAATGGACTGACACCAACTTCTATACTATTTTGTGATAATTTTTCATTTAAAATATTTTCTTGGAGATCGAGGATTTGGTCGTTGGGTACTTATCTCACTAATTACAAAATTAAACATTAAAAGCCTGCAGTGTGTTTGTTTCTTTGTCTGCAACCCAAACCATTATTTCATACTTAAATATTCAATATAAATATTAAAAAAATATTAAAAAACAAATATATTTATATCACATTTTCACTAAACAAATTATAATATATATATATATATATATGATCAAATAATTTTCAAAATAAAAAAATTTAAATATATATTATACTATAATTAATGTGAGTGTAAATACAAATACAAATTTATACAAACTTACTATTTAGTTTAAAAATTTTAAAAATTAAAAATGATAAAATTTCTTTAAGATTGTGTATATATATATAATATTAAGCACTATAATTTAAACTATATTCACATTAATTATGGTGTAATACGTGATTAAATAATTTTAAAAATTAAAAAATATTCAATTTTTATAAAACTTTGATCACTTATCGTACTATAATTTATATGAGTATAAATATAAGTACAAATTTATATTGACGTCAATTTTTACCATTATCAAGTAGGATTATTTTTCATAGATCTATGAGATATAACAACTCGTTAAGATATCAAACCACCATGGAGCAACGATCATGTAGAATTTTTGATCTGTAAGGAGATAATCTAAACTAGAAGACATTAACGTGAAAAATGCGACTTCTTAAGCAATAGTCTAGACTATACAACCTACGAGGTAGCCTGTTTAGTTACAAGTATGCACTATGGTGCTTTGAGCATTGGAAGATATCGTAAGGAGTCCTTGTTACAGAAAATGGTTCCAAATCTTATAGCACAAAAGACGCTCCATACTGGTAAAGACATTATGTTAAGATGGACATATGGTTCCATTCCTTGAAGTTTTTCATATACTCCAAAGGGTTGTTAATATCATCATAGATACCTGTATTGGGCATCTTAACCTTATAAGAGAGTGGAGTACCCACGAATTTTGGTACCAATATGGACTAGAATGAAATAGTTGAGTTTGGGGTTTACCTCGATTCAACCTTTATTGCACTTCTTGTAGTTGCACAATAATTCGATCAATAATTGGATGAAAAACCATCAATACATTCTCTTAAGGATTATCTTTTGGATGGATATAGTTTGTTGAGGCTACATGGTCAATATAATTTGTTTGGATCGAGCGATCTTGTTTACAGGCCTCAAAATGATGGCATAGGTCATTATAGACATAAGTTATTCGAGCTAGTCGTAACTACTCCATGATGGATGGTCAAAGTGACAGTGTCTGAATGTCCATGATTGGAAGACTTTGGATAATCTGAGCAAACTTTGTTTAGTTGGCCTTAGGACTTAAGTCTTGTTGTAGTCAATCACCTTAATGATCGGACCCTACATGTTGTGGGTCTTATCCTAATCATTATAGGAAATAGAGGATGCCACATGAATATTTTCTAAGAGGATGATTGTTTTAGAAGCTGGTGGCCCTCGTAACGCTCCAAATGACCTCGAGCACTTTTTTATCATGTTCAGGTGTGCCTTGTCCCAATGTCTCTTTCTCTGGTCCAATTGATCCCGTTGTGAGCGAGCAAGAACATGGTAAAGGTGGAAAGGGATGTTAGATGAATGACTAAACTTTATGATTGTTAGTTAAGGCGTAAATAGAGGAATTAGTTAACTGGTCCATGGTTCATCTTGGAAGCACAGACAACTGAGTAGATCAAATGGATGTAATGATTTTTCTTGGAAAACCTTGTAGCTCACCAATCTCTATCCAAAGACCTATGTATGTTTTTTTGTAGAAGAAGAACTTGAGAACGTTTAGAAAGTCTTAATGTTTTGGTTTTTTCTTTTCAATAGAACATACTCAATTCTTACACATGGCATCAGATGTTAATGTTGATTTTTCTCAACACTAAATATGACTGTTCTATGTTGATTTGTAAGATATAATAACTTGTTAGGACTTTGGATTATCATGAAAGGTGGTGATTTTTGGTTTTCTAATGCTTAAATATATAATGAAATTTGATGAATATAGAGGAGATATAGGTCCTGTTTTGTGATGAAGAGAAAATAGAGTGTTAATAATGTAGAGAATATAGTTAACTTAATAAATATTTTTTATCCATATATATAGATTTAATGTAGTATTGTGATTATATCTCTGTAAATATTTCTTTCAAATAATTAGAAGAAAATTGTTAATTATTTGTATCTTTATTGATATTATCTCATAGATATATTTATTTGATAATTTAGTATTTATCAAGTTAGTCCATAAAATCTTTTGTTTGTTAAGATCACTATTTATTTATTACGTTAAATTTATTAATTATATCTAATAATATATATGAAAATATTGTTTATGTTTCTCGGATAATTGAAAATTTCAAAAGAATTGTTTTATGAAACAATATCCACAAAATAATGTTACTAATCTTCACTCAACTTCAAACGTACGCTGACAACTAGGAGTGTGCAAACAATCCGATTAATCCGATCCGATCCGTTAATTTTTTTAAGGTTTCGATCCGACCATCGGATCGGATCGGATGGAAAAAAAATTCATCCGTTAAGTTCGGATCGGATGGTGGATTTCACTACAGTTCATCCGATCTGATCCCATCCCATCCCATCCGACCGAAATTAAATATATTTATTAAATTAAATATATAAATATAAATAATATATATATATTAAATTATATATATATATATATATATATATATATATATATATTTAGGTTTTCATTCTCGTATGTTTTCTTTCGCGCAGCTTCATTAGGTTTTTCACTTTCTCTTTCTATTTTTGTTGCGTAGCTAAACATTTTGAAGACTCCTTGCTTGTTGGCTTGTTGCTCATCATTTGGCGATAACAGAAGTCTTTCCATCTAAGGATTTGATTTTAGTGAAATTAAATATTATGGATAGAAGTTTTTTTCAGTAAGTTTATTTATTTAAGACTAAAACTAAGTAGATTTGGTTTGTGGTTCTGTATTATTTTAGAAGAGGATATATAAACTAGAAGAAAGACTTGGCTGGTGCCTGGTAGTATGGTGTGTGTTCCATTTGCTATTTGCCTATTGTTTTTTTAATAACTTAATATGCGTCATTTTTTTAGTTCTTTCTTTATGTTTTAGAGTTACAGAGATATATTAATTAGATTTTATGGTAACTTTTAAAACTGAGTAACATGAAATTTCTGAGTTCCTCAACTATTGATACTGTTATTCAAAAAGGTAAAAAAAATTCAACAAAATAATTAGCAACTTTTTGCTTCTTTCATTTGTTACTGTTATTTACTTATTTATTTATGATATTAGTGGTTGGCCTAATGTAATGGATTTATTACGCCTAATCAGAACTAGATCTAATGAAGAAGAAATTAAGACTCTGTAGAGAGAACGTTTTAGAGTTTAGAGCCTTTAACTCATAATCTTATTTATTAATTAACTCTCGTATCATCATTATTAAAGAACTTTAACATTTAATTATCTTAATAATTAAAACTCTTACAAGTTAGACTTTTCTTTAATCACTTGTTCAGTGAACTAATATATATCCATCCTCCAGGTCAGTAGATACATTGAAAGAGGTTAGAACACTTCCCTTATTACCCGTATTAATTGATTAATATACCAGAGCCAAGGGGTTATATTAAACTGAAAACGCATTATGTTTTATCATTGGCTCTAACAAGGGGTTAGAACACTTCTCTTATTACCTATTTATTAAACTGAAAACACATTGATTAATATACTAGAGCCAATGGGTTAGAACACTTCCCTTATTACCCGTATATTAAAGTGGCTCTAATACATGCAGTAGATACAGAGAACGCATTATGTTTTATCATTGGCTCTGACATCATGAAACAATTATATATATATATATATATATATTATGCATCGCACTCCCAAATAGTACTCAAAATATTATTATTTAATTATTTATTTTATAATAATGCGTCGCTCGTAATCTTTTATTTGAAATTTGTCCAAACATTTAATCATCAGTAGATCAGTAATGATAATAACATTTATTTATTTTTATTTTTAATTATAAATTTAAATTAGATTAGAATAGATTATATGTTTTCTATTCTTATTGACATCGCTTTCAATATTGACTCTATTCTTATTGACATCACTTTCAATTTGATGTCTTGTTCCTTGTGTAATATCTGTTGTTTTTGTTATTTCATTTATCTGATAGCATTTTTATAACAATTGTTTTTCTACACAGTGTGTTTATTGCATTAAGTTGATTATGTTTCATTTTATCTTAGATGGAAAAAAACACATTTACTACGGATAGTCCACTTGCAACCATCGGAATTGCAAGCGCTACCCATGATGTTGAAAATCAATATAAGAATCCACAAAATGCTCCACCAGAAACTAAAGATCTACCATTGAATGACAAACTTGAAACTTCTATAGATAGCTATGATGGAAAAGGTAAGCGAAAGTTTTCTAAACCTCCTTCTTCTGCCTAGAAACATTTTGATATAGTGGGTGAAGGCTTAGATCGCAAGGCAAGATGTAAATATTGTTCAAGGGAGTATGTGTATGCATCCAGCAAGTCTGGTACATCAAACTTAAATGCTCATATTACTATGCAATGTAAATTATTTCCTGGTAGATATGAGAAGAAGCAAAAGACTTTAGCTTTTGAAAATGTCACAAACAATAAAGAAGGTGTACTTGTTGGACACACATTTAGTATTGAGGCTTGTAGGTTTGCACTTACAGAAATGATTATAGTTGATGAATTGTCATTTAGTCATGTTGAGAATGAAAGATTTAAGAAGTATAGTAGAGTTTTGGAACCAAGGTTCCAAGTTCCTTTTCGTACCACTGTTGCACGAGATTGCTTAAGTCTTTTCTTAAAGGAAAAAGGATAAATTGAAAGAATTTTTCTCTAAATCATTTCAAAGAGTTTGTTTAACCACTGACACATGGACTTCTGCTCAAAATTTGAATTATATGTGTCTCACTGCTCACTTCATCGATGATAATTGGAAACTCCAAAAAAGAATCTTAAATTTTTGTGTAATTCCTAGTCATAAAGGTGATATCCTAGGGAAAGCAATTGAGCAATACTTGTTAGATTGGAGAATCGATAAGATATTTACTATTACTGTGGATAATGTTAGCTCCAATAATACATTAGTTTCTTATTTACGTAAAAAAATGAACAATTAGGGTGGTGCAATACTAGATGGTCAACATATGCATATGAGGTGTGCAGCTCATATTCTAAATTTGGTTGTGATAGAAGGCTTGAAAGAACACGATTCAAGCATAAGTAAGATAAGAGAAGTTGTCAAATATGTCAAAGGATCACCTTAAAGGTTGTTAAAATTTAAGGATTGTACGGAGCAAGAGAAAATTGATACTAATAAACTTTTATGTTTAGATGTAGTAACAAGGTGGAATTCCACCTATTTAATGTTAGAAGCTGCAAATAAGATTTCAGAACGCTTTTGAGTGTTTAGAAGAAGATGATGTGATATTTAAACAAGAGTTCAACATTGGAAATGATAGTTGCAAAACTCCTGATATGTTTGATTGGTCTAATGCTAACATATTTGTGAGGTTTTTGAAAATATTTTATGATGCAACATTGAGGTTTTATGGTTCTGTATATGTTACTTCAAATTTATTTTTGGATCAAATTTACTTCATAATTACAATATCGCCATATGCAGCTAAACAAGTTGTTACAAAAATTTGTTTGTCTAGTTTTTTTTATTATATAATTTTAAAAGGAAGAATTATGATATCGGTCATACTATAAGTTAAAACACAAACATACAAAATTCAAGTTTCATTGAACTCAAATATTACATTTTGTTCACAATAAAATTATAAAAACTAATGATTTACGAAACTAATTGAAAAACATTCTTTTATTTTTTTAAAAAAATATTGATTTTTTATTATATTTTTTAAATTATAGTTCCTTTTTTAGATGAAACTACATATATTTCATGAAAGTTGATACTAGAAGATGCTCTAAATCTTCTAAATTTTACCAGCATAATGTCCAATTTTATCGTATATTTAATTAATAGTAATAAAAATAATGATTTAAATGATTAAGGATAAATTTTATATTTAATTTGGTTGTTAATCTGAAATAAAATATAAAGCATTTCAATAATATCAAAAATAGTCATTTCTCTCACACCCTTCCAGAATATGTTGAAATTATATGTTTTTCTCACATATTTATATAATTATTTATAATTATTTTATATTATTTAACAAAATAAAAAAAAATATTTTTTAATTTTACCTTATTTATAATTTTATAAATTTTATTTTAATATTTATAATTATTTTAATTTTATTGCTTAAACTTACATAATAATAATAATAATAATAATAATTTTATTGAATTCTATCGATATTATCATTATTGTTCCTATTAAACAAAACATATTATAATATTACACTGAATTCTATTAATATTATCGTTCAAACATATTAGAATATTACATTAATATAACATTCTAAAATATCATCCTAAATAAAAATGGTATGGAACAAAAATTTCAGCCACTTAAATAGTCGTATTCATTTATACTACCCTATGCACAGTGGGTTTAAACTATAACAAGTGTCATTGTAATAATAAGGGAAAAATGTTAGATGAAATGTAGTTGCTAGACTACAGAGTGTGTTATTTATATATTTTTTCGTAAAAAAGTATCATTTAATTTTTTTATATAAAAAAGGTTTATTAAGAACTTTTGACAATAAAATATATTAATAAAATAATATTCAAAAAATATCAAATGTTATTCTTCAGTATATTTTTCAAAAATAAAAATAATAAAAATCATATTTCATTATTTACATAAATAAAATAATCAATTTTAGTCTTTACCCTAATATTAAAGCATAAATAAATGTGGTTCAGTGGCTTCGAAAATTTCCAAATTTTTGAGAGAAAATAATGCTTAAGAGGACAGACCACAGCACACAGCCAAAGTCTTAAATCGATTTCCAATGTTTAGCACACAGCCAAAGTCTTAAATCGATTTCCAATGTTTTGGGCTTTATATATATATATTCTCGTGAAGCATTCGAAATTTCCAAATATTTTTGTTGATGAGATTTTGCCCTTTTTTCTCTCTCTTGAAATTATATAAAAGAATTATCTTAAAAATCATGGTATTAAATTAAACCATATTCCATACTGAACATTTTAACTTGCAATTTGAATGTCATTACTATTGACCCGAATTTAATTTAAGATATTAAGGTGAGATTTTTTTTTTAAATTAAACATAAATATATTATTTTTATAATTATAAATAGATATTATAAGATATTCGAGACTTATAAAGAAAGGATATACTAACTTATGAAATTTTTTTAATAGTTTTATTCCAACTCAAAAAACAGATCTCATAATCTGAACTAAATAGATACCATAATTAGAATATAATAACAACAATATATTTAATTTAATACATTATATAAAAATTCTTCAATAATAAAGTTTCCAACAAAACAACACAACGAACACTGAATAATACAAATTATTTACGATCTAAGAGAATAAATACATCTAACAAATAAATATAAAATCATGTTCTAAATGAAATTGAACTATCAATAATTAACCTTATAAAATGATAGACAAAAATATCAAATAAAATATAAACATCGTATTTTACAAATAGAATTATAACACCAAAATGATATCACTTATACAATTGTTGTTTTCTCTTTTTTTTTTTTAAATTTTAAATTTTTTGCTTTCTTTTTTCTCGATCAGTCCATTTTTTTTACTAAAAAATGTTAAAGCTTATTCCTCTCCTCCTTTATTTTTATTTTGTTGTTTATAACACATTTAATATTAATATTTAGTCAAAAATTGGAAATCAAAATAGTTTTTAGAGATGTTTCTCATTTCTTTTCCCGATTAAAAAATTGGAGTAAGCATATCAAATCGGAAATATTTCCTATTCTTATTTGTAAATAATTAGTAAAAATTCACTTGAGTTCCAAACTAATCAACTATCATTTTTTTTATAAAAATAAAACAATTTTATAAATTGTTAATTATATTAGAGCACATATAATTAATTTTAAAGCAATTTATAAATTCTACCGTTGGGGATAATAACGAATAATAGTCTAATATAACACAAAATTGCATATATCTTCTTTTCCGAAACTACAAATTAACATATCCATTCATATTTTATTTAAAAATTTGAGTCTTCTCTCTTGTCATTTTTTTTTTTTGGCATATCTGAATGGTTAATTTACCAAATTAATAATAAAAACTTTTCCTGTCAGACAAATTCAGAGGGTGTAAAAATATTTTAGATATATAAAACTGCAAAAAATAGATATATACAGACAGTACCAACTAGTGAATAAAGAACAATATATTAATGTAATAAATTAAGCACTTTCATGCATGCACTGATTTTTGAGATTTGATAATACTAATAAAATAATAGAGGGCCCAAGGTTTAGAAGGTTCGCCGCTCAAACAAGAATCTGGGCTCAGAGATTGAAGAGGCATCTCTACCCATAAATTAACCCAATCTCGAAAATGGTTTGTTGACAAATAATTAGTTTGGTGTTATATGGCTTTAGGGTGTGCGTGTATTCCTGTCATATTTATTTATATTATATATGTTTGTGTACTATTTTTTGTTCTTATTTCTATTATATTGTATTAATATTTTTCAAATAATCAATTACACAGCAACATACTTTCCTGAAATTAGACAGAATTTAAGTTAACATATTGTTGGTATCCATAATCATATGTTAGGAAGCAATTTGAAGATGATATTGTGTTTGTATTGAATCATTACTTTGCTGGATCCTGAGGGTAAATATAGCTAGACTCCAACATTGATTTAATTTTATTGATTTAACAAATTATTTTAACGTTGTGGCATGTGTTTTAGTGTATTTTCTTGGATGCCTAGTCATATTATGAACTCAATATATGGTTCATTAAATTTAACATTTGTTAGCCATTATTCAGACGATTTAGTTAACCAAGTGACAAATATTGTTTTTATTGTATCTTTTTTTACCTTTAACTCAACAAACACAACAAGAATAAAAGTTTTTTGAGATAAATTTTTTTTTATCACTAAATACATGAATTTCATAGTAAATATGTTACTCGTGATGAAAATACTTGTCGTAAGGTGGTCTCATTATTTACTTCGTGGATGATTTATAAACAATGAAATTTAAGTTTTATGTTACTATTAAATATTTACAATAAAATATTTATTATAAAAAAATCCACATGTTAGTTCTTGATTGAAGATACAAAATCTTTACATATTAAATCTTTTGTTGCCAATTTTTCATTTACGATATACACTTTTGTAATAAATTTAATTTATAACGAATAATATTGTAAAAATATTTAATTTATAATGAATATTTTTGTAATAAATATTTTATTTGCGACAAATATTTCATAGTATATTTGTATGGTTTAAATCTAAATTGTTATATATAGTACTAAATTACTTTCGGTAAATTACAACCATTATATATAGTTGATAAAAATAAAACTTTTTCTTCTTTTAAAAATCTAAATCACATTACACTAAAAATATATTATATATTATGATATACTTAATTAAATCTAAATTACTAATTGATACTGCATGTCTAAGAGGGAACATGTACACCACAAATTTTTTTAAAAGTTATTAATTTTTTTATATAAATTGTCACTGTACAATCTCTTAAAAATAATTCTATTTTATTTAATTATTAAAATTATCTTTTAATTTAATTTTTAGTTATTAGCTAATACATCCTATAAATAAAATAATAATCAAATTTAATTTGGAAACAAAAAAAGAGAAAATGTAAATTAAAAAAATGATCTTCAAAATACATATAAAAAAGTATTTTATATAAACATTTGATTCTAAGATGATTTTTAACTAATAAAATTAAAATTGTATTGCAAGATTAAAGTTTAGATTATTAAAATCATAAAATTTATTTTTAAAAATATTATAAATAATTAATATAATTCAACTATAATTTTTTATTTAAGTAATTGCCACTCCTAAAATTTTGTTTCGTTCCCGGCCGTATCAAGTGATTGCAAATATGCTCTAAAATCTCGATTGTTAAAAATCTATAATTAAGATATATATTGTTCTATGTTGTAATTTTTTTCAATTGCGTAAACCAATTTTAATTAAATCTCATATATGTCATCAATTTCGTTAACTGTGTTTGATTAAATCACACTTTTACCATTAATTATGTTAACAAATTGACGTAAAGGGCACACAACATTAACGTTGAGATTACGTACATTTTTAACAATTGGGATGAAAAAAAAAACATGGTTTACTCTTAATTATTAATTACGTATTGAATTATATATGCTCACTAGCTTAATTAAGTCATAAAAAGATTCATAAGCTCACAAAAGAACTCAAAATAAACCCCAAGTTACAATATGATAAATGAAACTCTACTTGTCTTTTCCAAATACAGAAGCTTAATTGTAACAAAGACAATTGAAGCATGCATGCATATTATAAGAAGTGATAACTATAGGGTATTTGTTACTTAATCTTATAGGATTTTTAGTGAGAATGTTCATATCTTTTGTTAAGGAGAAGGGTATTTGGATATATATAAATTTGTAATTTTACAAGTGTCATGATTATATTGATACACTTACTGTTTGAAGTATAAAAAACAGGACAAAACAGATTAAATAGATACATGAATCATAATTAATAAACAAACTACAATTACAATCGTTTGGATAGGTAGTTTCCTTGGGATTAAGGACTACTAATTGGATAACTTCATTTAACTCTATCTAATAATCAGGCTACTAACCACAGGTCGTGTATACTTAGTCCATATAATGTAGTTAGTTCCTCTAATTGAGTCTAAGTATCCGAAGTAAACAACACACATGTAAATCGTTAATAACCAAACTGTGGGTTAAGGTTGTCTAGATCGTTTACCATACCATACCATGTAGATAAATCTCATGTTATTTTGTATACTGCAATCCGTTTATTCGAGCCAACATGTGAAAATTAGACTATATCGTTAGCTTGTCATATTGTAAAAAATGTAGGCTTATTCAACTGCATGGAAAAAGCTGAGTGCTACATGTAATTGGTCTTTTTTTGTTCTTTCTTTCTAAAACTTGCAGCTAATTTTACACTCAAAATCATAGATTTTATAATCCATGCATATTTGTGTTCAACTTGATCAGAAAATGCCAATATTTCCCAAATTAATTAAACAAAACATATTCTTATTATTATTCTTGCATGTATAATATAAATAACACATTATATATGTTCTCAATTTTTGCAGTTAATTTGGAAGGACCACATCAGAGCTGTTATTGAATGGTACCTATCATTACGAAAATGACCATCCCTATTTCAATTTTCAAAATCAAATTCAATGGCCAATATGTTATCTATAGTTTCCATCACATCAAAATTGTTATCTGCATCTGAAGTTATATTAACTCCTTCCCATTTGGAACTTATCCACTGGTGGAATATTATTAATTTATTAAACATTATTTCATTTTTATATAACATTGTGTGTACCTAGATCTGCATATACATATATTGAATTAATAAAAAAAAATCAAATTTTGAAGAAGCTTTTTAAAATATCAACATGGAGCTAGCTTAGCTTAGCTCAGCTTAGCTCAGCAGCAATAATCGCATATATGTGTTATAATAACATAATGCCGTTGAAGTTGAAGCAAGCTAATTAGGTAGCTCTACTTAAATTCAAAAGCTTAATATTAATTAATCGACAAAAATATTTAATAATTATTATCATTATTATCTTCACATCTACCCGTATAGATCTACATTTTTATATTTATCTCGTGTAATAAAAAGATTAAACTTTTACTTGTTTTTTAAGAAAATGTTCTTCAAAAAATAACAAAAACAATGCTTTGTTATCCTCATTTCACGCCCCAATATCAGCAATTTTGCTTCATATTTTTTAATTCACAATATCTTTAACACCAAATTTATTTTTGAAATTTTCAAAATGAAACTTTTTTTTAAGTTACATGGTATGGTTCGAGATTGTGACTTAAAACAAAAAAAAAAAAAAATTTACTTTACTAATAAAACACCTATAAATTCAAGTTTAGATAAATTTTGGACTCCGTTAATCTAAAACTCTCAAATGAATTTGAAATGAGATAAAGATATTTTTTAAGTTCTAATATTTCATATTAAACGTGAGTTTATCTATAAAATTCTTCTCAATAATTTGAATATCAAAAAACAATTAAACATATAACCTACCATTCTAATAGTTTTTTTTATCACTAATTAGAGAGTTTGTCACATATAAACCTAAAAAATAAACGAGGAGAAGTTTAAACCTAAAACTTTTAAAACATACTAAAATTAATATTTTCTCACCAATAACCTTAAAAACGTAAATGGATGGTAAATGTGCAACCTATCTTATATTTTTGAAAAAAAGTTAAAATATATAATTTATTGAAAATTACAACTGCACTTATATAATTATATTTAATAAAAAACTGTAAATTATACATAATAGTGTTCTAAATGTAACAAGAGCTAGTATACATCATAATGTATTTCAATTAAATATCAAAAAATTAATCAAAATTAAATTAAGAAGAAGCATCATCTTCTTCTATAATCTCATCATCATCTTCTTCTTCTTCTTCTAACAATGAAGATAAGCAAGGAGAAGTTTCATTCTCATCCTCAGCTTCTATAGAAGAAACACAATTAGGAGTTGAAGGGAAAGAAGAAGAATTACAACTACTATTACAACAAAAAGATAAAGGAGAAGAAGGAGAGTTACAACAAGTACACAAATGATCATTATAAGATTTAAAAGCAACCCCTACCAACAAATCAACAAAAGCACCAATAATAAACCCATGATTGTTTTTTTCATTAGCCTTCAAATACCAAGAAAAAAGCTCTTCAAGTTCTTCCCAATCTTTCAATCCATTAGCTTCAACCATTTCTTCCATAGATTTCTTAAAATCCAAATAAGGGTCTTTTGATTCCATTGATAATACTAAACTACCCTCTTTGAATAACCTACTCTCATATTCAACTAAAGTGGTCTTACTCTTATTAGACTCCTTTGCTAATATAGAACTTGTTACCCCTGGCTCAAAAAACAATCTCTCTGATTTTATTCCTTGTAGAGCTGCTTCTATTGGATCACAACCTCCAGGGGCAATACAGTATTCAGAAGTTGAAGAGAAACTAGCTGATTCAGAAGAGTTTGTGAAAAATGAATCAGGTGGTTCATAACCTTCAAGGGTAGTTTTGTCTAAATAGGTAGAGTTTATGGTTTTGAACATTTCATGGCTGTTAGTTCTAAAAGAGAGAGTTTTGGTTTGAGTACAAGATGGCCAAGACCATGAAGAAGAAGAAGAAGAAGAAGAAGAAGGAGAAGAAGAGTTTGATGGGTTCTTTGAGAGAAATCGGAGCTTCATTTTTTTCCCCATGAATCTCTCTGTTTTTTGATTTTCTCAGGGGAGATTGGAATTGAACTGAAGGTTTTTCAAATGGGTTTGATTTTTTGCAGTGTGTATGTAAAATATAAAGTTGAGATCTTTATGTGGCATTAATGGTCTTAGTCAGAGAGGGGTTGTGGGTAAATATTTCAAGTGGTGAGACCAATGACCAATGTGAGAGTTTGTCTTAACTCTTATCCAGGGGATGAAATTGAGAAATAGATTAAAATAAACGAAGTAAAATCTAAGATTACTTAGTGCATTTTAATTTTAAATTTGTAACTTAGTGGTGAGAGTTAAGGATAAATTATTTATTGATACTGTAATAGGTAATGACATGATAATTTAAGATAATGAAATTTAAAGTTTACTGATAAAATAATTTAATGAATGATAAATATGAGATTATTAAGTAAATCACGAAACTAAATCTAATTGGAAATAGTTTAGTGATGAAAGAGAAATATCGTAACTCTTTTGAAGTAAATTTAAGTGGCCATCTTCATAATTTTGAGAGAGAGAAAAGAAAATAGCTATGTGGTGGTCTCTTTGAATTATTATATATGTATTAGAATAATGCTTAATAGATTTAGATTTGAATGTTATTCAGTTGAGCACATTCAATATAATAGTACAGAAACTTAATTACAGTCCTCTCGTTTGGGTGTAGATAATGACCATAATAAACGCACAACATATTTAAACGTTGTAAGAATATTAAATATATAAATTAAATTATCAACTATTATACCATAATTAATATATATATATATATATTTATATTAATTAAACATAGTTTTTTTATACGTTTAATTCCCCACTTCTTGTGCTAGGAATTTTTTGTACTACCATATTTTAAAATTAGATTTCAATTTTTTTTACTTCAACATCCCAAGCAACAATACTTCATCTAATACAATATTAAATTCTCGATATGTTATGCCTAGTATGTTATTATTAAAAAAATTAATATCTTTAGATAATTATTCAATTCAAAATTAGATGAATTTTCGAACAATAAAAAGAAAAAAAGTAAAATGGATGAGAAAAATCAATGACGTAAACTTACGGAGGAATTAGAAAGCTAGGAATGAAAAAATCTTTCAAAGTATTTTTAACCCCTTGGAGAAATCTTATCAAATATTAATTATTCAACTTTTATCATATTTTGTTGGAAAAAGATGAAATTTATTTAAAAAAAATTTGTTGGAAAATGTGCCTTTGTCCCACATTGTTTTTTTACATTATTTTAAAGAAGTATAAATAGTGAAGAGTTGGTTATTGGGATTGGCACGCTTTATTTGTGGAAGGGGAAGGGCGCAAGCGAAATGTGAATCTAGCGCCGCAACGCGCGTTTCACCGTCATGCGTCAAGCCAAGCCGGCCGGCCGTCTGCGGCTTAGAAGTCGATGTCGCGTGTGTGTGTGGTGGTATTTTCCTTTTTGGTAAAATATTCTTTTAAGGAACATTTTTTCTAAGAATATGGTAGTTGTCTTAACATTGAGAAAAAGAGCATTGCTTCGTATTTACTCATAAAAAATATATCCGTTATTAGATTACTTCGTCTTTAATGTTGAAAATGGCCGTTACTTCTTCATTACTTTCGGAATGGCGTAGTTATCTCTTAATTCCTCAGACATTACCGTTTATTCATAATTGCCACCACGGTTTCTAAAATCTATAAAAGGAGGCTTTTAGCTCTGCATTTGAAACAACAATCTACAATCTCATCTCCCTACGAAAAGAAACAATTCTCTTACAATTTCTAAGTTTTCTTTTAGTTTTTAGCAACTAATTTTCGGGTGTAGCATTCGGTCTTCATCGATGCGGTGAAGTTACAAGAGGCAATTAAAGATTAAAATTTGTTTATCCTGAGGCAGCAATTTGTATTTGCTTGCCAAATTGGCGAGCCGCGAAGCGTCTTAAAGAAAGCGACCTAGTTCGCGACTCAACCCAACTTGATTACTTTCAAGTTATCGGTAATATTGTTCCTACACTATTTTTGTAAACTTGCTTCAACAATTTTAAGGCATTACTCAATCTGCCGTATCTCGAAATGCTAGCTGGCGATCTAAACAAACCATTAGTTTTGAAGGATTACACTTTTAAAGATGGAGACAAAAAATGTTGTTTTCTTAACCATGAAAAAATCGACACGCTCTTACTCTAGAAAAACCAATGGAGTCCAATACTCATACACAGAATTTGAAACTAAAGATTTAGGCGCTTTGGATTGAAAATGATTTTCTATGCAAAAACTATATTCTTAACGGTTTAGTGATGACTTGTATGATTATTATAAGCGTGATAAGTCTACTAAGGAAATTTGACACTTCAAAAGAAATACGACAGCGAGGAAGTTGGTACTAAGAAGTATGTTGTCGGCCCAGATACATGAAGTTTCAAATGATTGATGGAAAAATCAATGGAAGCTTCGATCACGTGAGCTGAGAAGATAGCACTGCGAAATAACTTAGAAGGTATGACTTTAGATGAACAATTTCAAGTATTTGTTATAATAGATAAATTACCCCGCCTTGCTTGGAAAGATTTTAAGAATACACTTAGGCATAAAACTAAGGAATTTTCTTTAGAAAGTCTTATAACCCGTTTAAGAATAGAAGAAGAAGCTAGAAAACAGACCAAGAGAGATGAAGTACTTTCGTAGTCTCGAATAATAGTACCATAAGAAACCCTCATCTACAATTAAACCTAAAGGTAGAAATATGAAAACTCATAATCGTAGTAATAATCAAACCGTAACCACCAAAATAGAAATAGAAACTATCACTCCCACGAATGGACCTCGGCCAGCAGGAATAACACATTCATGTGTTATAGTTGTAATAGACACGGCCAACGGCTGGGAAGCGCGAGCAGTCGTCGCGCCCCAGGTAGAACCCTAGAAGATCAACTTATTGCTATGATATCTGAAGTCAATTTTGTTGGTGGATCAGGGGTGGTGGGTAGACAACGGTGCTTCTCGCCGTATTTGCTATGATCGAGACATGTTCAAATCATATTACGGTTCTAAGGATAAGAAAGTCTTTATTTGGGTGACTCCCAGCTCCACTAAAGTTCTTTGATGTTGGTGAGGTGGTTTTGAAGTTTACCCCTCTGGAAAGGCTAAATCTTGAAGGATGTCTGCATACTCAGGAGATGAGAAGAATTTAGTTTCGGGCTATCTTCTTAACAAAGTTGGGTTTACTCGAACTATAGGTGATTTATATACTATAACTAAAAATAATATATTTGTTGGGAAAAGATACGATGGCATGTTCAAATTAAATGTTGAAATTAATAAAACCTCTCTTCTTACCTTATGTTGACTTAACTTTTAATATTTGGCATGCTAGACTTTGTCATGTTAATAAACGCATAATCAAGAACATGAGTGAATAGAACTAATTCCTAAACTATCTTTAAATGATTTTGAAAAATGTGATTTTTGTAGTCAAGCTAAAATAACGAAAACTTCACATAAATCGATTAGTTAGAGAATACGAACCTTTAGAATTAATTCATTCGATATATGTGAACTTGATGAAAATTTAACAAGAAATGGAAAAGCAGCTATTTTATAACTTTTATAGATGGTATTCCGAGATTACACCTATGTATATCTAATGAAAAATAAAAGTGAAGCGTTTGATATGTTTAAAATATTTATGATTGAGATTGAAAATCAACTTAACGAGAAAAATAAAAAGGTTTGAAGTGATAGAGCCATAGAATATGATTCCAATATCTTGATGATTTTTATAAAACTCATGGAATCATTCATGAAAAAACTACACCTTATTCTCCTGAAATGAATGGCAAAATTTGAAAGAAAAAAATAGAACTTTTCTTGAATCATGTTGTTGTAATTTTATTAAACTCAGTCTTTGCCTATTTATTGGTGGGGAGAAATTTTATTAGCTGTCTGTATGTGCTAAATAGAGTGCCTAAATCTACAAATAAAATTTCACTTTATGAAATTTTGAAAAATAAGAAACCTAATTTAACTTATTTTAAAACTTGGGGTTGTTTAGCCTTTATGTTAGAATCCACTGATCCTAAAGAAATAAACTTGCTAGTAGAAGCGTATGAATGTATTCATAGGATCTATTTGTGAATAGTAAAGCTTATAAATTCTATGACTTAAAAGATCGGGTAGTTATAGAATCAAATGAATCTTGACTTTTATGAACATAGATTTCCTTTAAATTTAAGAATAGTGGGGGCTCGTCTTACAGTAGTTTACCTATAACTAGAACTAGTGAACATACTAAAGAATTAAACAAGAGAAATTAGAAGAAGTAAGCGAGCGAACCCTTAAGGATTTTGGAGTCGATTTTTATGCTTATACCTTAGAGGAAGATCAGAAACTATTAAAGAAGCATTATCTTAGATGCCAACTTATGGGAAGAAGCCATAAATGATGAAATGGACTCACTTGAGTATAATAAGACTTGGCATTTAGTTGACTTACCTCACAGTTGCAAAACCATTGGATGTAAATGGATACTAAAAAGAAATTAAACCGATGGTACTATTGAAAAATATAAAGCTCGTCTTGTAGTTAAAGGATATGGCAAAGGGAAAATGTTGATTTCTTTGATACCTTTTCACCGATTACACGAATAACTTCCATCGTGTACTTTTCTCTCTTCTTTGCTATCCATGATTTAGTAGTACATCAAATGGATGTTAAAGCGCTTTCTTAAATGGTGATTTAGAAGAAGAAATTTATATGGATCAACTTTGAAGGTTTTGTTATCCCAGTTCAAGAAAATAAAGTTTGTAAATTAGATAAATCTCTTTATGGTCTAAAACAAGCACCTAAGCAATGGCATGAAAAATTTGATAATCTAGTTATCTCACGTGGATTCAAAATAAATGAAAGTGACAAATGCATTTATTATAAATTAGAAGATAATATTTGCACTATTATATGTTTATATGTGGATGACATGCTTATTTTTGGATCAAATATTTATGTTGTGAATAATGTCAAAATGTTGTTAATAGCTAATTTTGATATGAAAGATCTTGGAGAAGCGAGTGTAATCCTTGGTATAAAAATAACTAGGTCACGAAAGGAATTTCTCTAGATCAATCTCACTACATTGAGAAGATCTTAAAGAAATATAATTACTTTAGCGTAAACTGCATGTACTCCTTTATGATCCTAGTGTAAAGTTGTTCAAGAATACTGGGAGATGGTGTTAGACAAACTGAGTATACGAGCATCATTGGTAGCTACGTTTACTCTTGATTACACTTTAGACCAGGGCAATAGCTTATGTTGTGGGACTACTATGTAGGTTTACCGATGAGACCTAGGTATAGAGCATTGGAATGCTATTGAAAGGGTTATGAGATACCTTAAGAGAACTATGAACCTTGGATTACATTATAAAAGTTTCCATTTGTTTTTAGAAGGATACAGCGATGCAGTTGGAACACTTTATCGAGAAGACTCCCAAAGCGACTAGTGGCTATATTTTTAACATAGTGGTGGAGTGTTTCTGGTGTTAGAAACGAACAATATTGGCTCAATCTACAGATGGGTCGAAATGATAGCAGCCAGCTTTGCTAGTGAAGAAGCAGCTGGCTAAGAAGTTTGTTAGTGAGATCCTTTATGGGAAAGACCCGATACCGTTGTCTGTGATCCTGACGGCGATAATGATGGCTATCGCAAGATTGAGCCGTTACCTGACGGCGTGACAGGGCGATCGTGTAAGCATAGTCTTGTTAGAGAATTTCTCTCGACGGGAGGCGATAGGAAGTGGATCATGTACGTTGATGAAAATTTGGCGAGATCCTTTGGCTTGAAAGGATTACCCGAGAGATAAGGTTTCAAAACCTGAAAAGGAATGGGATTAATGCTGCCCAGAATGAAGAGTCAACATGATGGTAACCCAAACTTATAGGTGGAGATCCCAGAAATAACTTCAAAGAGGTAATAACAAGTCATGAAGTGATATGAGATGTATCATGCTATTAATCAAATCCCATTCTATATTGTTAGAAGCATGAAGTCTGAAGCGATAGAAAAGGATGAGTTATTTGTTAAACTCTTAATGAGTTCTATACTCATGTGGAGTGAAATACGTAGCTCTGAGTACTTTTGATAGACTACCTATGTGAATGTGGAAGTGTGGCAGCTTCCTATGAAGAAAATTTTTGGGCAAAATTTACTTAGAGCGTTCAGCTATCTTTGGGATACGTGCGTGGCACTTAAAGCACGGGCTTTTAACTACACCTTGGAAAGGTTGTGTGTGTGATGATTGTTAGAGATAGAGTTCAAAACTACGAGTTACTCTAGTATATTCTAAAGCATCAACACTATGCAAAGTTAAATCGATAGACACCTTTTTAAACATACAATCTTATAATTTTAATTGATCGGTTGCTCGATGAAAATTATTTTTATATAAAATTCAAGTGGGGATTGTTGGAAAAAGATGAAATTTATTTAAAAAAATTTGTTGGGAAATGTGCCTTTGTCCCACGTTGCTTTTTACATTATTTTAAAGAGGTATAAATAGTGAAGATTTGGCTATTAGGATTAGGCTGGTATGCTTTTGTGGAAGGGGAGAGGACTAGGCAAATGTGATTCTACCACGCAGCGCCTAAGCTCGCTGCCGTAATCCCGTCGCCAAGCCGAGGCCGTGCCGTCTGCGTCCGAAGCCAGTCGAGTCCGAGTGCGTGTGCGTGTGCGTGTGTGTGAGGTGGTATTTTCCTTTTTGGTAAAATATTCTTTTAAGGAAAATTTTTTTCACTTACAAAATGGTTGTTATATATATATATATATTCAGAAAAAAATGACCGTTATTTTCTTTTATTAAGAATATGGTTGTTTGTCTTCTTTATTCAGAAAAAAGAGCCGTTGCTCGTATTTACTCATAAAAAATATATCCGTTATCCGTTACTCGTCTTTAATCTGAAAATGGCCGTTACTCTTCATTACTCAGAATGGCCGTTATGCTCTTAATTCCCAGACATTACCGTTTTATTCATAATTGCCACACGGTTTCTAAAATCTATAAAAGGAGGGCTTTAGCTCTCATTTGAAACACAATGGCAATCTACAATCTCATCTCCTACGAAAAGAAACAATTCTCTACGCAATTTCTAAGTTTTCTTTTTAGTTTTCCGAGCAACTAATTTTCAGTGTAGCATTCGGTCTTCATCAGGTGCAGGTGAAGTTGAGGCAATTAAAAAGATTTGTTTTATCACAGGAATAGCGAAATTTGTATTCTTTACCTGGAAATTAAAGGCGAAAGCCATGGAAACTTGTCTTAAAGAAGCGACCTAGTCGCGACTCAATTGCATTCAAGTTATCGGTAATATTGTTCCTACACTATTTTTGTAAACTTGCTTCAACATATTTTTATATAATTTTTTGTGTTTTTATAATTTAATTATTGTATTGGTTGAATAAATTTTTACTCTTTTAAGTCTTCGTTTTATCTTAAAATTTAATAACTCCTATTTTAATGAAATAATATTCAATTAAAAATAAAAAAATTACTAATCAAAATATCAAATTGTGTAATATGAGTTATTATGTAATAATGCTAGCTATTATATATAATTGTAACCATTTCTACACAATAGCATTGGCTGAGGTTTTTTTTTTCAAAAAAAAAAAAAGCTAGGCCGAGTTTCGTTTTCCTAAGTTTGGTAATGTTTCTATAACAATCTTTTGCTTCATAAAAATTTGTTTGGGTCTTTTGGTCATTAATGTTGTAGTTGATGCATGTGGATTAGTATAGTTGTGGAGGCTCTTTCTTAATGATCAAGCACGAAAAAAAATAAGATTGGTACAACCTTAATTGCCTCGATCGGATGGGAGTTTAATATTAATTCATTTTAATTGACACTAATTAGAATTTTATAAATGCATCTCCAAGTTTCCAACAGCTAAAGTACTAAACTGATCATTCTTGTGCCTTTAAGCTTCATTTTTCAGATTTTGTTATGAGATCGAAAACAGCTGATTAATATCCAGTAAAAACAAATCCAAATTCTTATGATTTGATTAGGCTAGTCTTTCAAATGCAATAATAATATTTATAAAAGTAAACTCAAATTAACCAGTAAGAAAACAACAATGTTGTTTATAAATTTGAATAACCCTTTACTTAATGAGATCTTATTGGGTTAAGTTAGACTTGAGTTTCTAACATGTGTTTATAAGTCTGAATAGTACTCTAATTCACAAACTAATTTTTGAGTTCAGAATTAAACTTGAGTTTTTAAGTTGATATTTGAGTTAGATCTGATCTCTATGTACTTAAATTTTGGGTTCTAACACAATGGTACTAATATTCATCTTTAATAAACTTTTTTCACATAGTGGTGTTAATATTGTGTGGAAGAAGATTATTAAATATTTTTGTTCCACGTCGATTAAGAACAAAACAACAATGATGTTTATAAATTTGAATAATCATTAACTTAATAAAATCTTATTGAATTAAATTAGACCTAAATTTTTAACAATTTTAAAAATATCAATTAATTTTTTTTAAATAATATTACACGTATAGATAGTATCCTTAATTAACCTTTACTTTGTGTGTTTTATAAAGAGATTTCGATGCAACTGTGCTACTACGACTGTATTTCAATTCTTAAAAAATAAAATCATTATCCATCAGTGACTGCGACACATACAATTATCATTTTTTTTAAGAAGTATTTTTCTTTGGCCTTAGTATAAGATCTCATCTTTACCTTCATGTATTCAAATTATATTAAATATTTTTTTCCTTTTTTACTAAAATTAATAAATAATACTTTATGTTTTAATAGTGCATATTTTATAAGCAATTGAAATTCATTAACATAAAAAATAATTATTTTTCACTCATATATACGAATAATTAGTTAAATTAGTAAAAAATTTACAATTAAATTTATTTTTAATTAAAATTATATTCTTTATGTTTTACACATATAGATAATATTAATACTAAAATACCTTAAGTTAGAATCATGACTAAAACTTAGACGATTATTATCTACCTTCAACGAATTGACGATTATTATCTACCTTCAACGAATTTTTCAATAAATATGAAAAAACATTAACTTAATATATAGTCATTAATCTATGTGAGATGAAATTGTGAAAATATATAATATTACGATATAACTTACAACGAAAAGACAACATTTTACCATGAATATATTTAGTGTAATGATAAGGCCTAATATAATAAGATAATGTCTTATAACAAATACATATAAACCTTGTCATTATAAGATAATACATTATTACAATAATATTAATATTATTTTTAAATAATTTTGATAAAAAATAAAATTTAACCTCAAATCAAATTATTTTTAAGTAATTTAAATTATATACTCAAGTTAATAAGGAAAAGGAAGAAAGGGGAACAGAAACAAGATAGATGTTCTTACTTCATAGTCATATTTTATTTTATCTAATTTTATTGACCTAATTAACCATGATTTAATGAACTAAATGACCATTTTATGCATATGTGTTGTGGGGATCCATATGATAGTGATACTATTAACAAATTACTTTATGTCACATGCTTCCTCATGTTTTCTCCAAGAGTTCCAGTGTATAGATTGAGACGCCTCAGAGTCCATTATGGCTCAACTATTTTCATGGATTGGTTGAATTTTAGGTAATTACAAAAAATTATACTTGGCACGACTGTATATTTAATATATATTCATTATTTAACGTATGTTTTAATGTAAAATTTTAATACCAATATATTTTCATAAATATAAAGATTAAAAATTATTCATATTAAAAAATAAATATTGATAATATACAAAAAAATATTAAAAATATTACAAAAAAATGAACATATGATTAACACTTTATGAAGATGCATTGAACATATGTTTATTAGGTTATAAAAAAAATATTTAATAACTACGAAGAATGTTAAAAATAAAATTTTATGTATAAAAGAAAGTAATATTTGTACTTAAATCCATTAAAAATATATAGGTCGTAATAAAAGTGTCAAGTAGGATATAATGTTTCATTAACGTATCGTAGAACCTATTAATTTAAGAAATTTATCATTTTTTGTCCATTTATTTATTTTTGTTGGATTGTAATGGTAATGAGATGATGCAAATTAAAATATCTCATTTATCTAAATAATTCTAAATGAGATAAGTAAAAGTATAAAAATGAAACTTATATGATTATTTATAATATGAAAATTTAATAAAAAAAATGATAGAGATATTATGTTTAAAGTGAGACATAATAAAATTACAATATGAATGAGATTTGAGATGAAAATAAAATATGATCATTTTAAATATTAATTCATTAAAAATATTAAATGAGATATAAGATGTTATTGAATAACTTTAAAAATCTCTAAATCTTAAATTTATTTTATGTATAAAATGTATAAATTAAACATTAATTTATGTACATCATATCAATTTATATATATAATTTGAATTTTATTCTCGTCAAATGTACTTATTATTTAGAATATTTTTATTTGATATAAATTATTATAAAATAATAATTTATTATAACATATATTTATTAATTAAAATAATTAAATTGGCTTTTTCTTTACCTATCATTATATATCATGTATTTTGTTGTATAATGTTGTGGTTAGAGTGTCTGCAGTTTAATCCGATTCGATTTTGAGTAAAAAAATTTAATGAAATTAGATCGTTTGATTATTAAAAATATTATAACCAAACGATTTAGTCTGATTTAATCTTATTTGATTAACGATTTTCAACAATCTAATTAATAATACATAAATATAATACAGTTTAATTCGATAAATGATAGTTGATTTTTATTTTCGTAAATAAATGAAATTCATTACCATACACATTTCATTTAGGACATTAGGTTACAAAAATGCTAAAGCATTAGGATAGTAAAGTTTTGCATGTGGAAGTTCTATTTCATGATTCTCAATTAATTTCAATATTTACTTATATATATTCTTTTAGGAAAAAGGGAAGATTATGACTTATTCAATATAGAAGAGATAAGAGTATGCATAGAAAACTTTTTGAAAGAAAGCAAAAAACTTATTAAATGATATATTTTGAACATTGAAGATATTGTGATGTAGACAAAATCCAGAAAGTTGGAGCGATGGTTCATCCGTATAGCCAATGGAAGTACCATAAACAAAATATTTATATGAAAAAAAATCATAAAGAAATTTACGAAGAAATCAAAAACTTACAAAGAAATACCTTTACCAAAATGATGATGAATATATCAATTTTACACCTCAAAGGTAGAATATTTTGTACCAACAATGATAATATAGTACTTACAATAATACAGCTATATTTGGAGATAAATCTTGTACACTGAAGATGAATCCATATGTTTTGTAAAACAAACAAAATAGGAAAACTGTTGAAGATAACTTAATGAACAAATCATTAAGGCTTTCTAATGATAAATATCAATCAGAAGTGTTAAAATAATTTTTTGATATATTATTAAATTGATTCAATTCAGTCTAATTAATTTAAAAATTAATATAATCAAATTATTTAAAAAATTATTTCAATTAATATAAATCTGACTGAATTATGTGATTTATAAAACATTTTAATCTTATATAATTTTTTGGATTTAAAATAATTTAATCAAATTTTATGACAACCCTAATTACGATAGTAATATTTTTTTCAATTATTTATTCTTTCAACCCTAAGCGCTTTTTCTTTTCAACGAGCCATGACCACCTTTGGCACATATATCGGTAGACGTATAAATCACGATATGAGAAAATTATCCTACATATATACTACTTTTAGCAAATTAATACTCAAAAAATTTCTTAAATGTCAACTATTTATCAATCATGTAACTAGTTGTACATTTCAACAAATATTATAATTAAGTTGAAAAAAAGTGGGTATATAAGTTTATTCAAATCATTGTTTCGTATCGCACAAACATCCTTTAGTTATAAAATTAATAAATATTATGATATACGCTGTTAATTTTCCCCCCACTTTCTAAAGATAGGATGTTTTCGAAATTAAGTATCTTTATCATTATTTATGTAAAAATGTGTTAATATTATGTTTCAACTTGTAGATCAATTATATATAACTTACTTATACATATAAATTAGATATATAAAAGATTTAGATTCTAATTACAGTTAAAATATGTAAGTAGTTTAATCATTTTAAAATTATTGTACTTATAATCATTGATATTAACATGAGATATGTAACTTTTAATAAATGAATATACTTCAATCAACTCATTTATTATTGGCAATCATTTGTTGTACATATTTTTTCTTTTATCATACTTCTTGTGAATATATAGTTATGTATTTGATTTTTTTTGTTTTATTTTTATATTATTATTTTTAGATAATTATTTTAAATACATAAAAGCTATTATAATTGTAATTTTTGACATTTAAGGGTGAAATGTTTATAAATTTAATAAATATGTCAAGTTGATCAATTTATTTATGAATAGATCATATGTGTTTAACTCTTTATTTTTGGGTCGTAATCATGTTATAATAATTAAAAAATTATTAACTAACATACATTATTTTTAAGTTTGATCAAGTTGTGTTTTTCATGTTCATATCAGATTACTTCCTAAATAATAATTATGTTTGAAGATTTTTTATTTTATTTTATTTTCTAAAATAAATAATTTAAAGAAATAAATTATTGTTGAACAATAAACATTCTAAATTTGATCAAGTTTATTGTAAAATAACTAATAAAATATCATGATGTAATTAATTACAACATTTTCTCTAATGTTATGTTTTAGAGACTAATATCCAACATGTTCACTAGTTATTACATTTAAAAAACTTAAGTCAAATAGTTTTTTATAATAGTTTAATTTAAATGATCAAATTTTAATTTTTTTAAAAAATATTATTATTATATTAGTTTTAATTATATTTGAAAAATAAAATTTTAACATGAATTTAAAAAAAAAATTGATTATTTAAATCTATATTATTACTTTTTCAAACATGATGGACTAAAATCTCATAAAAAATATTAAACCTAATTGATTCATTCCAAAAAATTGGTAAACTTACCCGATCACCCACTTTTTTTTTTACTTATATGAAAAAAGTATAGCTTCTAGAAATATAATTATAAAGAAAAAAATTCGTACATTGTTATTGTTTTTATCTATTATGCTAGATATTTTTTTTTTGGGTAATAAATATGTATACTATATATTATTTACTTTATTTTTAAAAGTAACAAAATATTTTAAATCAAGTAAGAAAATCAAAAAATTAGAAAAAAAATTATGATTAAAAAATCTAAATGAATAACTTAATAAAATAAATAATTTTAATAATATAATTACTTATGGTAGACTAGTGCATACCAAAGGTCTTCAAAACTAATATAATACCTTAATCTAGCTAAAATCAAACGTAGTACTAGTATCTGACTATTTCAATATAAAAAATTTATAGTTTTTGCCTATTTTGGCTGTACTATGATTATGACCCAGTGTAATTTAGCTGGTACTTATTGCCCATCCCCACGGTCCAATACTGGATGACATATGATGAGACTAGGGTAGAGCATTGGCATTAATATTCTAAATTATTTTATTTCCGATCAAAATTCCCAAAAAGAAAATCCAAAATTTAGAGGTGGGCATAAAAACTAAAGCACTTTTTTTTCTTTTTGTAGTTTTCATATCGTGCTATTAATGAGGGTAGGGTAGGGTAGGGTCCTGGAAAAAGGACCACCTCATCCTTTGACAACATATTTATTCTGGGACCAAATTTTAAAATGTAACGTTCTCTGAAGGTAAGATTTGCACAAGTCCTCATCTAAATGACGCCTTACCATCATACACTGCTTAGCAGAAGCAACATGCAAATTGCACAAGATAGCCAATACAAAGTTAATTTTGAGTGAGCTATGATTGTTAGGATTTTCTCTTGTTTCATTTCAAGTCACAGAATCGCATAACTGAACCACAACCCAGCACCGATTGCCCTATAAAATAGACTCGGAGAAAAAGCATTCTGTGCTGTGGTGTAATGATAAGACATATAAGTTCAAGAGGGACTTCAGAACAATTTAACACAGAAAATCCCATCAATCAAACAGCATTCATTCAACATAATTAGACAAAAAACAACAACGAAACACCAATGAAAGCCAGAGAAAGGTAATAGGAGAACCCTTTCGGGTCAATCCCCAGAGTGTTCTTGAATTCAACAGGGCTTAACACAGCATTACAAACTATATATTGCATATGATATGCACCATGGTCCATGATATCTATACGGTCTTGAATTCTAGAAGTAAGTGCCCTCCGGAGGTTGAACCAACTTTCGGTTATGTGGAGTGGCCATTTCTTTCTTCAGCTGGGTCAATATATCTTCCATGGTGTATTCACGCTGCCAATTTGCAAGAAGCCCAAACTTCTTTGGCTCCACCTAATGCAATTTCACGAAACCTCAATTTTGTCACCCGTCTCAATCAATTTTCATCGTAAACGGCGTTATGTCATTTATCTTCCATTCAAAAGAAAATCTCAAAACAGTAACTTGGTGGTTATTTCAAGATAGTTTGCAAAGTTTTAACATTAAAAAAAAAGAACTGCAGCATCTCCTAAACTGAAAATTTTAATTCAAAAGCGTTATGGAAATAGAAACATACCACTCCAGTTTCATGATTAACACAAATCATATTGATCCGTGAATGGAAACGAACACTTGGTGGCTTTTCTGGATAATCTTTATCACAAAACAACTTCAACTGATAAATTCGGCCTTCATGTACAGTCTGGAAAAGAAGCAAATGGAGACGAGGTCACAGCTGAAACTTCACAATTAGTTAAAACACCATTTCAATCATTTGCTTCCATTCTACTTAACAGGTCCAAAATATTACTTAAAAAGTTGAGAACTAATGCTTCCATTGAGCAGTTCAACCCAGGCTCAAGCTTGTAAAATATGAAAACTGTACAGCCTTGAATAATAGGCCAATCAAGTCCAAGTAAAACTTTTTCAGATGTATCTTTATCAACAATCAGAGAAAGGAAAACATAATGAATTGTCAAGATAGCAACATCACTAAACATATAATGCAAATTAGCAATAATTCACAAAGTTCTTGGAGCCTTGTGCAGAAGGGAGATAAACATGACTACACTGCAGCATATACAAGAACGAATAAATTATATGTGAATCTGCGGATGACCCCATATGTTATTCTGTCTATCCAACTTACTAATCACACCAACTTCAGCACTGAGTAAACTCTTCCTATAGACTTGCAAAGTTTAAATTCAGACCCCACAGGTCAAAAGCTATGTTTCATGGACTCTTCATTTTTCATTAAGTATCCGTGTCTGACGGACATGACATGGATACGGTTGTGGGGGCCCGACACTCCAAATTGATGAAAATTTAAAAGAAATTGAAAAAAATAAGCATTATACACGTATCAAAAAATTTAAGATACTTGGTGTCCTAATAGAGTCTATGTAGCATAGGGCACAACATATGCAACATGATAGTTTTTGCTCCGAAGAGCATTTATTTGAAGTTACCAAGTTACAGTAACAGTGGGATGAAACACTCAGCCATCAAGAATCACAGAGCTAACCACAGTTTAAGCCTCCATTGATTGAGAACCTAACCAACCATGATTAGAGTTGTTCCCTTTTGGTAAAAAGCAGAGAAAAAAATATGACATCAACACCTTACCAATCATGATTTTTTTTGGGTAAAGAGTAGACAAATTGATAAATTGAATCATTCATGTTAAAATATCGAATAGAATATGAATCCATGCATTCTCATGCATATGTGAGAGGGAGGGGGGGAAATATCATAAATGCTCCTGAGGTTTGCATTTTCTTCACGAATATCCCCAACTTTTGAAAAAAAATGTCTCTAATAACATTGATCTTCGACGTATTATGAAATATAACCTAGTTAATAATAACATGAACTTTTCCATTTGCATACTTTTTTTAATTTTTTGCTAAATTACTGAATAACCTTTTACAAAATTATAAAGTAAAAAAATATTTATTTATTGTGTTTACTATGGTTAAAAATAAAAATCAATAATAAATAAAGAAATACACAGAAATACATAGAAATTAAAAGTTTATTTTAATTAAAAATAGCTATAATCTTATATTATTGTTTCTTTCATAAATATTCAATCACATCATTTACTTTCTCAGTTAATTTCTTGAAAATATATTTACTATTTTGACATATTATCTTAACTTTTATGTCTTATTGCTTACATTTATTGATTAAAAAATTAATTAATCAATTAACCAGATTGAAAAGAAATTTTTAAAATTTTTTGAAAATTACTATGAAAAATTGAAAATCTACTTTTTTGTTTACTTGATATAATTAAAAATGTTACTTACCATTCATATAAATAAATATAAAAATTACTTCTCATTCAACAAATAAACTATTTGTTTATAATAATGAAATAATCTATTATAAATGAGATAATTATAATTTATCTAAGTTAATTAATCCATAAACATTAATTTCTTATAATTTATTTTCAATGCTTTTAAATTTTTTAAAAAAATTATTTTATTATTAATTTGATTTTAATGTTATATTTTTTTATCATTATATCTAGAACCATATGTGATTAAATTTAATTAAAATTTGATATTTAACCTTTTTAAAAATAAAAATTAAGAACTTTACTACATGTGATTATTTAGAATAAGTAATAAAAAAATGCATTTATTGTATGTATTTCATTTTGTCTTCCCTATATTATATTTTAAACTTATGTGCATATATTTATTTATTTATTTTAATTTTATATCTTCATTTTATTAGAAAAATAAAAACGATGATTTTCATTTTATTAGTTTAGTATAATTAATGTTAAAAATAAGAGAAATGAAAAATTTATCTTTGATACCCTTCAACTTTAAAGATATTACAAAATTGCTATTAATAACCATTATATCTAATATCTGTTAAAGTTGAAGGGCATTTTTAATATTTTTGAAAACTCAGAGTACTTGTAAAGAAAATACAAACCTTGAGAGTACTACTAATATATTCCAAAGAGTGTATGTGCATGTGTGTTGTGATGCTGGCTTTATTAGAAACAATTTTAAACCATGAATTAAAAATAAAAAGCCAAACAATGAAATAAATAGGTAAATAAAAATTAGAAAAATTTACATTGTGAGGACCAATTATGGTTCCAGTCCAGGAGCGCATATAAATGTCATCTCCATCATCCATTCCATAGCTGACAGTTCCATCTCCAATGCCTTTTTCTCCGCGTTCAAGTTCTTCAAGCAATCTGAAGTTGCGTGGTACTGCATGATTTGTATTATTCTACTTAAGTTTCACCAGTTAAGATACAAGAGTCAAAAAAATAACCAGAAATCAAGATCGGACACAGTAACCAGTTGAGTTAAGTTGAACGGAAAAGTATAAATTGCCAAATAGTCTTTCAAACAATTGCATACATGGAAAAAAATTCTGTGGAAAGAATAGTTGGCTCTCTTAAATAGTTGAAAGGAAAAGTATAAGTTCTCAAATAGTTTTCCATTTTTGCTAAAAACATGGAAAATTTCATCCGCAAATCATTCAGCATCTTACCAACGTAAGTGCATAATATTGTCTATGGTGGAGAGAATAGTCGACTACTCCAGGTGTCTAGAAGAATGAGTTCTACGGTGAAAATCAAGTATATAGAGATGAGGAGAGAGCCATGTCTCACCTCAACTCTTGACAAATAAAATTTTAAGCATAATATTTATGAAATTATAGACAAATACCATGCATTAAATAAAAACTATGATCCATTTGAATTTTAAATTTTAAACTTTTAACACTCAACATAAAAAAAATCAATAATTTAAATATATTTTTACTAAAATGAGATACATATAACATCTTTTTCTATTAGAAGCATGTAACAACTGAAAAGTAATTAACACTTTTTTTCTGTATATATGGTACCCTTCCTGGATGTAAATCCTAAATCTGCCACTAGTAAAAATGGATTTTCCAGAGACAAGAGACTCCAACTGATTCTGAGGATTCTAACAGCTTGAGACCAGTACACCATTATATTATTTGTCCCATTCCTCTATTGCATCAAACAATCTTCAACTCAAACCTAAAGTTGTAATTTACTAAGATTGGAGAGAAAATGGCCTTTTCCCCCTAAAATGTTTTAGTAAAGTTCAGCCAAGGGCAAAGGTTGTGTTTGTATAGAAAGTGGCGAAGAAATGGGGAGTGGAATTTGGGAAAAGGTTTAAAATTCAATCGCAACCGAGAAGGTATCAGATATTAGAAAATTTCAATTATCTCAATCATGGATTTGCTCCCTAAAAATAATAGCTCTTTCTCTCTCTTCTAAATTGCATCAAATATAATTTCAGCCCCCAAGGCAGTAATTTACAAAGAGTCTCCAGCTTTACCTCTTCCCCTATGTTTCCCAAGCCAACAAGCATAAATTACTTTTTCGCAAAAACCACCCAAGGGCAAATGATTTTTATTCAATTATCAATAGCCTTTGCATGATCCAAACATGTGGTTCAGAAACCAAATAATTCAATAACTTAATCCCATCATCAGGGAATTAGTTATCTTCAATAACATAAAGAGAGATCAAATATGATGCAATAAATGGAAAATTTCTGGAAATCATGAAAAGCACATGTATACAAGCAAAAGAGCAAGGAGAAAAGATGGAAAAAAGATTTGAACATAGTTTTCAAATGAATCAATCATATTATGACTACAACTAGAATAAACTTTTATTTTTACATAGTTGCAATTTTTATTTTAGTTAATTGTGAGTCTTTTATGTTTTATTTATCATAAGTTTTTTTTAATATTTTATTTTTTAAGGATGAATTAGATCCAATTCACAACTAAATAGTACCATTAGGTCTATTTCGTCTAGGGTTTTTTTCTTTTAGGGTTTCCTACTTATAAAAAAAGAACAGTCATGTAATTTAGAGGCAGACCATATATCATTAATAAAAAGTTTACTTCATAAAGCTTTTTGTTTTGCCTTCTTGTGTTCTTAATTGAATGATTGAATTCGACTTATCAGAGGGAGTGATCATCCTTTGTGGCGTCTCAAGGTTAAGGTTTTAAGAACTTTGTTCCTTAGGGTTTTAATCTGATCATACCAAAGGTTAGGGTTTTAAGGACTTTGTTTCCAAAGAGTTCTAATCCGATCATACCAAATTAGTCTTTTAAAGGCTTTGTTTACTTAGGATTCTAATCCGATCATATTCAATACGTTTCTAGCAAATCGATTGTTCTTATTCCTTTGAGTTCATGGGTTCTTAGAATTGTTCTCCTAGAGGGTCCGCATCAAGCACAAGCAAACATAACGTGAACAAGATGACATTGATCTTTTCTTTACAAGTAGGAAGAATAATAAGAATAATGGAAAGCAGCAGTGAATTATTCAAAAACAATATTCCAAAAACTCTGTCCAGCTTTCAATTTGTAGGCTGTCAAGTAGCCTAGTACTAAGAAGCATATATTTTTTTCTTTCTTTTTTTTTAATATCAAAACACACTTATTTGAATCCATGAATACAATTTTCATTTTAGTGTTGCACCTTCAAGCATAAAAGAATAGATAATACCAAGACATTAGCCAACTGTAAAAGGAAAAGAAAAATACAAACATTCCCAGGAAATGTATTTAAGTATGGTTGTCACGACCTTCAAAGCATACCCTCCTTATCTAATAGCCAAACTTATCATCTCTTGATTAAATATAAACAGGATGCTCTAGAATCCAGATACTTTCATGTAACTGAATCAGCATTAGTTCACAGTAAGTACTCAAGAAAGACATAGATGTTGCAGAGTTGCTAGAAGATTTAACATCTAGCAACTCCAGATCAATGTAAAGAACATCAATATCATACCTATAGAGGATAGTGAAACAGATAAATTTAGCACAAACCATTCAACATTAACTATGTGAGGGACATTTATAACAGGCCAAAAACAAACAATTGACAAAAAAAAAAAAAAACTTAAATCTACTTGTGCTAATGAAACACTAAGAATAGAATTGAACATTTTTAACTATTACCCTATATTGCCCTCTTATGTCTATGAAACCAAACATATCTGCACGCATTCCCAAGATAAAAGACACAACCACCTTAAAATATAAACTCCAGAGAAGGCATTCTGTCAAAATTACAATTATACACAAAAATAAAAGCACAGTTCATTGACAGCAACTCAATTAAGATAAGAAGGGCATCGAACTAAAAACAGGAGAGTTTCATAGAGATTAAAATCCACCTAGAAACTACCAAGAAAAGAAGAACAATTTTTTGAACAAAATACCATTAAAATAAAAAGGTAACAATAAAAGAAAACGGAAACCCAGTGGCTCGATTGAAACCTAAAATGAAATTCATATCAAGAAAATAACAGAAACCAAATTGATGAATACCCATAAGCATATTTTGCATAAAATCAATAGAAACATAACGGTCAGAGGAAAAAATTAGAAAAGAATAAAAAAGCGAGATAAGAGTTGCGACCCACCCACGACACTCGATCCTCCTGAGCCAAGCGTCATGGATGATCAGAAGGGGTTTTCTCAAGAGATCTGATCGAAATGATAAAGATTCCAAGAGGGAAGATAATAAAAAGGAGTCAGAGGGGTTGAGAATCTCGGGAAAAGAAAGGCGACTAAGGCAAAAGATGGGGGAATAAAGAACCAAAAATCTTAGGGCTAGATAGGTTTCAATGAATCTCCTACTCATGGATGGTAATAATTATTTTTTTCTTAAATCGATTATTCTCTTTGATTCGATTTGTTTTTCCTTTTCTTTTGTTGTAACACCACTTTTCTTTCATAAATATAAATTTAAAAATTTGTTAATGATACAATTTTCTAAGAAAAACATACCCAAATTTATTTATTTTTACCAAAATTCTTTATAAGTAAGATTTATCAAGTTTATATTAATGTGATAATACTTGATTTGACTTGGAATACATTAACCTAAGATAAGTCTTATCTTTATCATGATAAAACTTACCATTATAGTAATAAGATGTTAGAATAAGTAAGTGAAAAACAATGTAAAACTTTTTGTGGCTCTTCTTAAACTTTTGCAAGCAAATATAACCCGATCGACTTCATGATAAAACAATCTAGAATATTTGTTTTTTATCTCGAAACTTTATTGCACTAATAAAGTTCGAAATACTACATCTCTAAAATTTATGTTACTCGAAAAACTTAAATTAATTTAGTATATTCTTCTTTGATCTGTAAGAGTTATTTCCAATGATCTATGTAAATTGAGAGTTAAGGCCTTCTATTTATAGTTTGAGAAAAGGTGTAACAATTATGATAAATAACGGTCATGTTTAGGTGAAAAAATAACAATTATATCTGAGTAGAAAAGTAACATTCATATCTATGTAGAAAAATAACGATCATATTTGGGTGAAAAAATAACGATCATATCTGGGTGAAAAAATATTTTTTTCTAAAAAATAAAATGTCACCTCACCTCATACACATGCGCTCGGACTCGACTCGGCACGGTCGGCCAGCCAGCGTGCCTGTGTGTGGAATCATATTTGTCTAAATCCTCTCCCTTTCTACAAAAGTGGGTACCTTTGAGGGCTAAACCCAATAGTCAATTATTTTATATTTAAACATCTTCTAAGAGATGTAAAGTAGTAATGTGGGACAAAATTTTAAGAGAGTAAAATTTGACACTTATTCTCATCATCAATTTTTTATTTAAATTCATTTACAATAATCTCCCACTTGAATTTTATATAAAAATAGTTTTCACCGAGCAACCGATCAATTAAAGTATAAGATTCTACATAAGCAAAAGTTGTCTATCAACTTGAAACTTTGCATAGTATTGATGCTTTAAAATATACTAGAGTAACTCGTAATTTTGAACTTTATCTCTAACAATAGTACACATACAACCTTTCCAAGGTGTAGTTTGAAAAGTCCGTGTTTTACGATCATACACTTGTATCCTATTATAGTGAATGCTCTAGTAAATTTTGTCCAAAATTTTCATAAAAAGAGGTCACACTTCAACATTCACATAAGTGAGTCTATTAAGAATACTCTCGTAGCTATGTACTCCACTCCACATAGAGTATAGAACTCATTAAGAGTTTAATAATTAATTCATCCTTCTCTATCATTTCAGGACTTCATGCTTCAAAAAATATAGAATGAGACTTCTCATTAGCATGATTCATCTCATATTACTTCATGACTTGTTATTACCCATTGAACTTATTTCTTGGAATCTCCAGTGTATAAGTTGGGTTACCATCATGAGTGACTCTTCATTCTAAAGGCATCAGTCTCATTCCTTTCGAGGTTTTGAAAACCTTTTCTCTTGGTAATCCTTTCATCAAAGGATCGGCTAAATTTTGATTAAAACATACATGATCCACTATTATAACACCCGTAGAGAGAAATTCTCTAACAATACTATGCTTACGATGTATATGTCATCTCTTATCATTGTAATAACGATTCTGAATCTTTGTAATAGCTGCAGTATTATTGCAGTGGATCAGCACAACTGGTATCGATCTTTCCCACAAAGGGATCTCTACTAACAAACTTCTTAACCAACCTGCTTCTTCACTAGTAGTAGCTAGTGCTATCATTTCAGACTCTATCGTAGATTAAGCCAATATTGTCTGTTTCTTAAACTTCTAAGAAACAGTTTAACCAGCAATGCTAAATATATAGTCACTAGTTGCTTTGGAGCCTTTTGATAAAGTGTTCCAATCAGGATCGTTATATCATCCTAAAACAACTAAAAAACTTCTTATAAAGTAATACAATGTTTATTGTTCTCTTAAGGTATCTCATGATCCTTTTAATAGCATTCCAATGATTTATACTAGGTCTACTAGTAAACCTACATAGTAGTCCCATAATATAAACTATGTCTGGTCTAGTGCAGTCAGAAGCATAACGTAAGCTACTAATGATGCTCACATACTCAGTTTGTCTAACACTGTCTCCAATGTTCTTCAACAACTTTGCACTATGATCATAAGGAGTACATGTAGGTTTGCAGTTAAATTAATTATATTTATTCAAGGTCTTCTCAATATAATGAGATTGATCTAGAAAAAGTCTCTTTTCAGATCTAATAATCTTTATACTGAGGATTACACTCGCTTCTCCGAGATCTTTTGTATCAAAATTAGCATATAACAAAGTTTTTGCATTATTCACAACATGAATATTTGACCCAAAAATAAGCATTTCATCCACATATAAACATGTAATAGTGCAAATGTCATTTTCTAATTTATAATAAATGCATTTATCATTTTCATTCATTTTGAATCCATGTGAGATAACTAAATTATCAAATTTTTCATGTTATTGTTTAAGTGTTTGTTTTAGACCACAAAGGGATTTATATAGTTTACAAACTTTATTTTCTTAACTTAGGACAACAAAGCCTTCAGGTTGGTCCATATAAATCTCTTCTTCTAAGTCACCATTTAAGAAAACATTTTTAACATACATTTGGTGCACTACTAAATCATGGATAGCAACAAGAGAGAAAAGTATACTTATGGAAGTTATTTGTGTGACTGGTAAAAAGGTATCAAAGAAATTTACATTTTCCTTTTTCATATACCCTTTGACTACAAGACGAGTTTTGTACTTTTCAATAGTACCATCGGGTTTTAATTTCTTCTTTAGTATCCATTTACATCCTATGGTTTTGTAATTAGGAGGTAAGTTAACTAAATGTCAAGTTCTATTATACTCAAGAGACCTCATTTCATCATTTATGGCTTCTTCCCATAAGTTGATATTTAAAGAAGATAAGGATTTTTGAAGAGTTTGGGGATCTTCCTTTAAGGTATAAACATAAAAATCAGACCTAAAGCCATCAGAAGTTCGAGTTCGTTTACTTATCCTAATTTCAGTGTTTAATTCCACATTTTGTTCAATAGTTCTGGTTATAGGTAAACTACTAGAAGACGAGTCCCTACTATTTTTCAATTTAAAGGGAAACTTATGTTCATAGAAATCAGCGTCATTTGATTCTATAACTACATGAACATTTAAGTCATAGAATTTATAAGCTTTACTATTTACAATATATCCTATGAACACACATTCACATGCTCTACTAGCAAGTTTATTTCTTTTATGATCAAGGATCCTAACATAGGCTAAACAACCCCAAATTTTAAAATAAGTTAAGTTAGGTTTCTTATTTTTCAAAATTCCATATGGTGAAATTTTATTAGTAGATTTAGACACTCTATTCAGCACATAGCAAATAGTTAATAAAATTTCTCTCCACCAATAGGAAGTAGCACCAAAGTTTAATAAACTTACAATAATTGATTCAGTAAAAGTTTTATTTTTTCTTTCAACTTTGCCATTTATTTTAGAAGAATAAAGTGCAGTTTTTTCATGAATTTTCATGAATGATTCCATGAGTTTTATAAAAAACATAAAAAATATTGGAATCAAATTCAATGTCTCTATCACTTTGAAACCTCTTTATTTTTCTGTTAAGTTTATTTTCAATTTCAGTCATAAATATTTTAAATGTGTCAAATGCTTCACTTTTATTTTTCATTAGATATACATAAGTATAATCTGAACAATCATCAATAAAAGTTATAAAATAACATTTTTCATTTCTTGTTAAAATACCATCAAGTTCACATATATCAGAGTGTATTAAGTCTAAAGGTTCATATTTTCTAACTATTGACTTATGTGAAGTTTTGGTTATTTTAACTTGACTACAAAAGTCACTTTTTTCAAATTCATTCAAAGATAGTTTAGGAATTAGTTCTAAGATACTCATATTCTTAATTATGCGTTTATTAACATGACAAATTCTAGCATGCCAAATATTAAAAGAACTCAACATATAAGTAGAAGAATAAGCTTTATTAATTTTAACATTAAATTTAAACATGCCATCAGTGGCGTACCCTTTCCCAACAAAAATATTATTTTTAGTTATTGTATACAAATCAACCCCTATAGTTTGAGTAAACTCAGCTTTGTTAAGAAGATAGCTCGAAACTAAGTTCTTTCTCATCTTTGGAGAATGCAGAACATATTTCAAGATGATAGCCTTTCCAAATGTAAACTTCAATTCCACCTTATCAGTACCAACAACTTTAGTGGAGTGGGAGTTTCCCAGTAGCACTTTCTTATCCTCAGATACAGAATATGCCTTAAACATGTTTTGATCATAGCAAACATGGCGAGAAACACCAGTGTCCACCTACTACCCCTCAAATCCACCAACAAAATTGATTTCAAATATTATAGCAATAAGTTGATCTTCGGTAAGGTTTCACTACGGGGCAAGACGATTCCTGTTTCGGCCGTTCTTGGCCAAGTGACCAGGTTTGTTACAACTATAACACATGAATGTGTTCTTTCTTGAGGGGGTTGAGGTCCATTTTGTAGAGGATAATTTATGTTTCTATTTTGGTGGTTAAGGTTCTGGTTATTATTATGATTATGAGTTTTCATGTTTCTTCCTTTAGGTTTCAAAATTACAGAGGAGGATTTCTTATTGGTACTGTTGTTTGAGACAACAAGTACTTTATCTATTTGATCTTGTTTTCGAGCTTCTTCTTCTATTCTTAAACGGGTTATGAGACTTTTTATAGAAAATTCCTTAGTTTTATGTCTAAGTGCATTCTTAAAACCTTTCCATGCAAGGGATAATTTATCTATAATAACAATAACTTGAAATTGTTCATCTAAAGTCATACCTTCAGAAGTTATTTCATGTGCTATATTCTACAGTTCGTGTGATTGAGCTTCCACAGATTTTTCATCAATCATTTGGTACTTCATGTATATACTGACAACATACTTCTTTGTTCCAACTTCCTTAGTGTCGTACTTCTTTTGAAGTGCATTCTAAAATTTCTTAGCAAACTTATGAGAATTATAATAGTCATACAAATCATCAACTGATCCATTAAGAATAAATTTTTTGCATATAAAATCATTTTCCATCCAAGTGTCTAAATCATTTGTTGTAACTTCAGTAAAAGGATTAGGGAGTGTTGGTTTTTTAGTAGTAAAAACAGAAGTGACTTTTTTTATGGTTAAGAAAAATAACATTTTTGTCTCCATCTTTTAAAGTGTAGTCCCTCGAAACAAAATGGTTTGTTGAGATCAACAGTTAACATTTCAGTAGACATGACAAATATAAATTGTCTTAAAATTTTTGGAAAAAGTATGTGAAAAAAAATGTAAGACATTTCACGGCTCTTCTCAAATTTATGCAAGCAAATACAACCTCGTCGTATCCAAGATAAAATAGCCCAGAATTTTTGTTTTCTGTCTTGGAACTTCACTATACTGACGAAATCCCGAATGATACACCTCTAAAGTTTATGTTGCTCAAAAAACTCAAAAAATAATTTAGTATCTTCTTCTTTAATTTGTAAAAGCTATTTCCAATTATCTGTATAAACTGAAAGCTAAGGCCTTCTATTTATAATATGAGAAAAGGTATGGCAATTATCATAAATAACGGTCATGTTTGGGTAGAAAAATAATGGTAATATCTAGGTGAAAAAATAATTTTAAAAAATATATTTTTTCAAAAAATAAAATGTCACATCACTTCACACACATGCACTCAGACTTGGCTCGGCACAACCAGTCAATCGGTCGGACGGACGGTGACAATGACATGCATGTGTGTGTGGAGTCACATTTGCCTAAGTTATCTCCCCTTCCATAAAAGTAGGTGTCTCTTGGGGCTAAACCCAATAGTTAATCCTTCTCTATTTAAACATATCCTAAGAGATGTAAAGTAGCATTGGTGGAAAAAATTTTAAAAGAGTAAAATTTGATATTTATTCTCATAATTAATTTTTTATTTAAATTCATTTCTAACATAAGCCTTATCTCGGAACAATTTTGGTAAAAAATAAAATTCATGGCAAGACATTGACTTAATGTAAGAAGACATTGGCTAAGTATAGAAAGGCTTACAATTGATATTTAGTATAATAGTAAGCTCATTACGACAATGCTTCTTACCACAATAATAATAGGCCTTATCTTAGAACGATTTTGTAAAAAACAAATCGTGATAAAATATTGACTTTGGCATTAACTCGTGTAGAGAGACATTAGAAAAGCATTTAGTATCATGGTAATATCTAACCATAATAGCTATAAATCTTATATCGAAGCAACTTTAATAAAAAATATAATATATTTTATGACAATTAAATCATATGTAATACTAGTTTATATGTCACTCATTTTATATTTAATACATTTATTTTATGACAATTAAATTATTTTTAATGGTGTGTTTGTCGATTTTTATAATTAATATTAAATATGGTATGAAACCAATAAACCTTCCCTCAAATCGATTTTGTTAGAAAACAAATCATAGTAAAGTATTAACTTGGTATGAAAAAACATTAACCTATATAGAATGATATTAGAAAGGGATCGAGTGTCGTGATAAGTTTATAATGTCTTATCACAATAATGATAAACCTTACTTAAAAAAAATTTTAATAAAAAAATAGAATCTAACTCAAATATCATACTAATTTAATATATCATTTTTTTATCTTGAATATATTTATTCTATAATAATTAAATTATTTTTAACATATTTTTATTAATTTTTATAATTAATATTAAATATAACTTTTTACCAAATAGGCTTTTGATTTATTTATCTTCCATCTCAGTTATATACATTTCCCTTAGGGGTGTTCATGGGTCCAGTTTAGGGGGAAAAAATTAATCGAACCGTTTATATTACTCGGATCAGACTAGATCGAACCGTTTGAAACGATTTTAATTAATACAAATTAGACCAGACCGTTTGATTTATAAAACCATTCGATCCGATCTGGTTTCTAGTTTGGTTCGGTTTTTGGACACCTCTAATGAGAAATAATATGAAAATTTTAATATATTATTAAACCAGTCCAGTCCGGTTCAACTAGTTTAAAAATTAATACAAACTTGACCGGAATGTTTGAAAAACAATTTTAATTAATACAAAGTAGATCGAACCGTTTGATTTATAAAACTGTTTGATCCGATCCGATTTTTCAGTTTGATCCAGTCCAGATCGGTTTATAGACACCCTTAATTTTCCCTGTCTATCTTTATATATAAAAATTAGTTTATTTTATTTTAAAAAAATCAAAATATTCATATAATAATTATTATAGATAGTTATTATAATAATTTTATTTTGTTAAGTTAGCTATTTTTTATTTATTTATTTACATTAATAAATATTATAATTATCAATATAATAAATATATTTATTATAACTAGTTACTATAATAATTTTGTTTTATATTAGTCTAACATTTATTTTTAGATAATTATTTTAATCACAATGATAGTTCATTTGGTGTATGCTTAGCCACTTAATTACCAAGTTGAGTTCGGTTAATTTATATTTTAATAAATCATATTTTTGTTAAACTGATAATTTTTGTATCGAGATCTTATCATATTACATATAAATTAAAAAATATTTATATAAATTAATTTTAAGCAAAAATAAGTATAAAAATGCTAATTTTGATCAAATCATTCTAACATGTTTATATATGAACAATTTCTTATATAATAATAAAATATTAATGAAACAACTTCATATATGTTTTTATATTATGTTTGATTTAATTATTAAATAAAGTTAGTTAAATTTTATCAATATCATACCAAACTATTTATGTTTGTATCATGTTTGGATTACATTGCTTATAAAATAATAATAATTCTATATTTTAACTTCATTAAAAGAAAAAAATCAACTAACTATTTATTTTAAGAGTATTAGTGCAAACTAATTTACAAAACTTCTTAACATTGATTTTTCACCATATTATAGTAAAAACAAACCAAAAATTTATATTTAAATTTTTTTTCTTTTCATTTTATAAAATAAATAATTTTAAAATAATAATTATTATTGTTCGGTAATTAACACTATTAAATATACTCATCAAATTTAAATTATCAATACGCACAAAAGTATAGGTCCAAAAACTATATTTAATAAATGAATAATTATTTATGTCACAAATTTTAGTACAATAATACGACCCATTTTTTTCATCATATAATTAACTCTTATCTCAATTATGATAATGACACAACTTAAAAAAACTTTAATCTTCTCTATTATTATCTTACTCAAAATATCTCCACCTATCTTTAAACTAAATATTTTATTAATTATTATAGGTCCTACCTAATTTAAAAAAGGATCATATTTATTACAACTAATAAAAACAAACATATTAATAAAGATACAACCCTATTATTTAAATATAGTACTTATCATACCCTGAAAATAGGGATACGTCAATTTTGAGAAGAAAATTATATTAAAAGAAAAATTCTTAAATGATCATGAGAAATCAATTAAAAATTAATTCTTTATAAAACATTTAGATACCCATAATTTTCTATTTAAAATAAAAAATTCAATATAAATTTAAAAAACATTTATAAATTCAATTAAAATTTATCATAATAATTTGAGCTTGACTAAACGTAATTTATAATAATCAATAAAATAAATAAGGTTTTCGATCAAACATAAAATCCTCCATAAGATACCTTCATATCTTTTATGCAATTATCTTGCTATCTAATGAGCGCTAAAAAGCATAAATTGATTAAAAAGATCAACACATGAATAATTATACATAAAAACACTCAATTACAATCGAAGATAATTAAAGAGCAAATATATTTGCATATATAATAATTAAGATGTAAAGGGATAAAATACAAAAAAATGGAGACAAACAAAATAATGTTGGTCGTGGCAAAGAATAATGTGTGTCGTAACGCAAGTGCCATGGGTCATAATTAAAACAGGTATCAGGTCACGACTGTGAAAATGTGTGCGCTAATACGTGACCTCATGATTCACTTTTCTCTTCTTTTTACAAGTTTTTTATATCTATATAAACCTTCTCACTATTATGTACACTATCTTCAGACAAGATTTCTGAAGTTTTTAACGATTTTCTATGAATTGTTATAGATTTTAAGTTATATTTTTTATTTTAATGCATTAGTTTTTCAATTCTCCTTGTCTGAATACATTGGGTTCTATTTTTATTGTGATGAATTTTTAAACTAAAATTCCTAAAATATACTTTTTAAATCCAATCCATACTAATTTTCTCTTCTTGTTCCTTAATCCTAATTTTCTCTCACCTCAAATACTAAAAGAATATGATAATATGGATAATTGAACTCCGATTTTTGTTATGACTTTATTTTTATGTACTTTTTATGTTTTCTTTTATTTTAGATTTAATATATTTTGTTTTATTTTATGTAATTTATTTTAGTTTATTTTATTTTCTATTTTGTGATCCCATGTTTAATTTATTTTAAAATATTATATTTATAATTGTCAATTGAGATGTGATGTATAAAAAAATATACAATAATATGTCCATGTGGTTAAAATTGTGTGAGATGGCGGACACAACACACCACTTAAGTAATCACATTGAGCAAAAACAAATTGGTAACTTTTCTCTTCTTTATCTTTATCTTTAATTTGTTATAATGGTGTTAATGTAGATTTTAAGTTGGAGTGGAGGAAATGTTAGAGTAAATTTAAGCAATTAATTTTTTTAAAATGTGTTTACATTTATTTTTATTTATTTGTTTTATCTAGTTTATTTATTGATTTATGAATGATTTGGTTTAATTTTAAATGTTTTGCAAAATTATCATGTTTTTAGTTTATTTTAAGTAAATGATTGAGTTTTTAATTGTTTGATTAAATTTTTGAACATATCATGGATTAAAGTGATAATTAGTTTGTATTTTTCATAGTTAATATTTCATGTTTTAAATAGTAGAGACTATATTGATTAAATTTTTGAACATATCATGGAGTAAAATGATAATTAGTTTGCATTTATCATAGTTAATGTTTCATGTTTTAAATAGTAGAGACTATATTGTGAGAATATTTTGAGATTATTAATATTTTCATTGTGAGTGATAATATTTTTCTACTTCTTTAAATACTCTTTCTTTTGTTCAAATTATTATATTATTTGTATAAATTTTGCATTTAATGTTAAGATTTTTAACATATGATAAAATATCATGTACTTATTTTCATTGTTTAGATTGAATGATTTGAGTAAAATTGAAATTTTATGCCTATTTCATTTATGCATTACTTTCAAAGAATAGATATATCAAGGGTTCCCTAAAGTAAATACAAAAAAGTCAAATTAATCACTCATCAAATCATACAAAATATGTACAAACTATACATGAGTTTATTATCTAAAAAAAGAGAAATAATATATATATATATATAAATACTATAACCTAGAAAGCCCTTCAAAATTGTGAGAAAATGGTTATTACAAAAGAAAGATAAGAAATAAATCTCCTTGAAGTAATTGCATTTTCATTCCTCTCTAAAGGTATATATATACTTGACATTTTTATTTGATGAGTTTGATTAATGTAAGAGGATAGTATGTGATTTTTTCATAAATCTTATCATGTGATTTCTTTTATGACATCAATGTTACGTACTATTTTAAACCTTTATTCTTTAAATATATGCAAACTCGTTAGTTTATTTCTTTATATAACTTTATTTGCATATAATTTTGATTGAGTGCTTAAATTCATATAATCAATGTAATATTGAGAATATATATGGTGAGAATTAGAGTCGAATTTGGATTCTTAATATTGAAATTAGATAAATACACATTGATACATTTTTAACATGAAATATGAATTTATGATTTTTGACTTATTGTTACAATAAACTATGATTTTTTGAGATTTTAATTTAACTTATGTTTTTTATTTTAATTACAAACTTGAAAGATACTAAAATAGGAGAAATTTTGCAATTTTTTTTAATTTTATTATTATTTTTTTAATTTTTACTTTGTTAAATTTTAGTTTATATTTTTTATTTGTTTGTTATTGTTTTTGTTATTTATTTTCATTTTTGCATTTTAATTTGATATTTGTGTGTAGCATCTCTAGAAGCCTACACGAGACTTAGACTAATCCACTAGGGTAACATAGAGCTTTAAGGGCTTAGGTGGCGTTTGGTTCGTGGAATGAAATCGGAATCGGAATCGGAATCGGAATGGAATGGAATGGAATGGAAAGGAAACAATTTTGTTTGGTTTGACCACTGGAATCAAGCTCAGAATCAGGATTATAGTGTTTGGTTTGCCACTAGAATGGAATGAAAAAAGCTGTAAATGACCTTAATACCCCTACATACTGTAAAGTTCAAATAATGTCATTTAAGTACTATTTTTTTCATCACACAAAATACATTATTGAAATCATTATTTTTTTAAATAAGTATTACTTAATTAAAAAGAAATATATTATTAAAATTATTATTTTTCTAAATAGGGTTTAGGGTTTTGAGGTTTGGGATGTGTGATTTAGGGTTTAGGGATTTAGGATTTGGGGTTATATTTGTAGGTTAAGGTTTAGGGTTAAAATTATTATTTTTCTAAAAATGGTTTAGAGTTTTAGAAATTTGGATTTGGGGTTTAGGGTTTTAGGGTTTTAAGGTTTAGGGTTTATGGTTTTAGGATTTGGAATTTGAGGTTTAGGGTTTTGGGATTTATGTTTTAGGGTTTTGGGTTTTGGGTTTTGGGATTTATGTTTTAAGGTTTAGGGTTTAGAGATTTGGGGATTTGGGGTTTAGGGTTTTAGGATTTGGAATTTGGGGTTTAGGGTTTAGGGTTTAGGGTTTTGGGATTTATGTTTTAGGGTTTTGGGTTTTGGGATTTATGTTTTAAGGTTTAGGGTTTTAGGGTTTAGGGTTTAGGGATTTGGGATTTAAGGTTTATGGTTTAGGGATTTGGGGATTTGGGGTTTAGGATTTAGGGTTTTAGGATTTGGAATTTGGGATTTAGGGTTTAGGGTTTAGGGATTTATGTTTTAGGGTTTTGGGATTTTTGTTTTAAGGTTTAGGGTTTTAGGGTTTAGGGTTTAGGGATTTGAGGTTTAGGGTTTAAGGTTTTAGGATTTTAGGATTTGGATTTAGGGTTTAGGGTTTTGGAATTTTGGGTTTGAGAATTTGAGATTTAAATTTAAGGTTATATTTTAAGTGAGGGTAAAATTGGAAAAAAAAAGTTTAGATGGGAATGGAATAATGATTACCAAAGGTGGGAGAAGGAATTGTGATTCCTTCTCTTTTAGTAATCGGATTCTATTCCGCCCTCCATTCCGTCCAACCAAACACACAAAATGGAAGGAATCAATTCTGATTCCATTCCATTCCCTCCAACCAAACGTAGGGTTATTGTATACATTAAATACAATGTATTAATATACGGAAATGATTTGAGATAGTTTCATTTTATTTTAGTTTTTTGTTTCTAGTTTTTTACCGCTTACCTTACCAAAGAATAGCAAGAAGCTCATTAGTTGTTGTGATTAGTGCTTAAAACACTACAAATTATGTAATTTATTTGAACTTTAAAATGCAAAAATAGATTTATGTTAGCATAATTTTATTAATAAATGTATGTTTTCATAATTATAAGTATGTTTTATTATTTTTCAAGTATCTATAACTTCAAGTTGATTAAAAAGATCAACACATTAAGAAATTATACATAAAAGTAATAAATTGCAACTTAGAAGAATTAATAAACAAATATATGTGAGTTTTACATATGTACCAATCGTAAGGGGTAACAATAGAAACAAAAATGGAGATAAACAAAACAACGAGAGCCACAATGGTGAATAATGGATGTCATGGCACGAGTATCTTAGTTTCTAATTGAAATACGTACCAAATTGATACAGGTCGTAATGATAAAAAATTTGTTTCACGGTGCATGACCTCACGATTCACTTTTATTTATTTTTTACAGCATTTTTTTACTTGTATGGACCCTCTCCCTTACTAGTATATGCACCATCTTCAGACAACAATTTTGAAGTTTCCAACAATTCCCAATGAATTATTATAGTTTTTAGGTTATAATTTTCTTAGTTTAATATCATTATTTTTCGATTCAATAAGCAGTATAGAAAAATCTGTTCAAAGATTTTTCAAATATAGATCAATACTTAAATTATGTACTTTGAAAGATATGCTTGGGGTATAAATTTTAAATGTATTATTTTATTTTTAGAATTAATTTTTTGTATTGTTCTAAATGCTATTGATCATTTATTAAATTTAAACGTATTTGACTGAATATTATTATGTGATATTAGTTATGTTGTTATCCTTGGAAAATATTAACTTAAGTAAACATTTTTATGAAATAAAGTAAATTTATTTATTTATTCAAGATTTATATAATATTTATTATAGAAAAATATATTGGTAACTTATTTTTCGTATTAAATTTAAAATATAAAAGTTAAGTTTATGATATAGTTATCTAGATTTACTTTAAACTAACATTCTATTTAAATATTTTCACAAAGATTTATTGTTGAAAAATATATAATATATTGATGGCATATTTTTCTTTATATATTTAAAATCTGAAAGTTAAGTTTCAGATATATTAATCTTAAATCCTACTTTGACAATTTGAATAGAAGTTTAAATTGTTAGCCTCACAATAAGTATTGATTTAAATAATTTGTTAATTTCTTAAGAATAAAATATAATTAAATTATTGTCAATTAACTGATATTTGTCGTAATACTTTAATTGATATTGATTAATAACGAAATTGATTCATACTAAAAGATTTTTCATACAAAAAATAGAGACTAAATAACATTAATTTATATATTTAGTAACTTAATTGATTTTGGGCAAGTATGATTAACTAATTAATACATCCCATAAATTCTTCATTGAATGTAAATGTTTATATGTTTCCTATTTATTGAATCAAATTTATCTTTAAATTTATGTTATTATTTTAGACTTTTTAAACCCAAAAAATTGTGACAAAGTACTTATGTTTGTTTTTTATTTTTAAAAGTTTTTAATTATTTTTAAAAGTTTTTAATTATTTAAAAACCACATAGTTCCTCCTTTGAGCGACTTTGTAAGTATGTTTAATATTTTTTATGAAATGATTCTTGAACTTCTAAGTTATTTTGAAATACAAAATTTGTGTATCATTATCATAGTTGAAAAGTGAAAGAACATTGTGGGTGAGCTTATAACTCAGTTGGAGTCTATGCTAAAATATTATTATAACAATCAAATATTCATGATGCATATTGTTGATAATAAATTTCTTGAATGGAAGTAATCATCATCATCAACATACAGTGAGGGAGATTTTATTTACAAAATTCGAATATATCTATACTTTCTCTTTTTCAGAAATCGGGGAAATGTACCTTTCAAGTAACTTAATGTATGATCATACAATATAAAATATGTTATGTAAATATAAATCCATATACATGAAATGCAATCCCATATGTATTGGCCACTAAAATACATAAACATAATGCGATCAGCTTCCAAGACACATATGGGTCCATCTTTGACCCTATATACGGTCACAATCTTAAATTTATATGACAAATGTATTGAAGTCGATATCATATGGTACCTCGTCTATAGACAGTCCACTTAGAAACATAATGAGGAGTTTAACTTTATAGTTTATGTACAATCAAACTTCGAGACCCAATAGACGATAAACTCTAAGACACAATAAAGAGTCCAACTTCGAAGTCCATATGCGGTTAACAATTTAAGGCATCATATATGAAAAAAAATTTAAGAATACATGTTATGTGAATGCGTACTTGTAGTCCATCAAAAATTATCTACTACAACTCGTAACTCATAGGTACCATACTCCATAAGACTCACATATATGCATACTCCACATGAATGAAATTATTTTCACGATACATGTATAAAAATCTTAGATGTCATGTGTGTAATGTTTCATATCAAAAATTAATACTCGTTTTATTTAAAATTTTCCCATGTATGTATATTTAAAAATGATCATAATGAGTATTTTATTTAGATAAAATTTATTATAAAAATCTTGGCCTTTGATTTTCTTTTTTATTTATAATACATGATACATGATAATTTTATGAAAAATAATGCATGAAATAAAAAGTTTATAATAGGAAACCTTATATAAAATTTATTTCATAGTTATTCTTTCGTACTTGGACTCTTGGATGTTTTGTCCCCGAAACATACTCTAAGATGTATCAAACACCTAAACCTTTTTAGAAAGAGAAAGAAGGAAAATTAGTGTGAGAAACATAGGGATAAATTTGGCTATTTATAGTCCAAAATTGTACCTCGCCTCAATGAGCTTCACAAAAGTTTTTTTATTTTTTCGTTGATTCAATTTTTCATAAGAATTTTTTTAATATATCTCTACACTATAAAATATTATTAAAAACTTCTTTAAGTTGCTTTAATAACTTATTATAAGTTTTTGGGGTTTTACGATCTTATACCCTTAAAAAATATTTCTTACTTGAACTTTCATAACTCCTTAAGTATGGATGTTTCGTGAGTATTTTAGACTATAAATCCAAAGTTGCATCCTCAACACTATGATATTTTCGATGAATCTTTACTAGTGATATTGTTTTTTTACTCAAGTTCATAACTTGAAATCAATTATCATCACTTGTTCTTCTTTATATAACGTATATTCTTATAACAAAAATTTGTTTAATTAAGAACATCACTTGATTCAATCGAGACTTTTTCGTAGGGAAAATGTGTGAAAATCCTTGTGATCTTGTGACAAGTTTGGGATAACACTAATTGATACGCTATACCTCTAATTATTTTAATAGTTCAAAAAGGATTTAAGATAGTGAGGTATTGATTTCTCTTTTTATCCCAAAATGAGGCACTTAAGGAAAATATAACCATCCACTTCAAGGTTCAAAGATCGTTGTACATAATAAGTGTAACTTTTCTATTGATTTTTGAGGTATATGAAGCTTATCTTGTGCAATTCAGATCCTTGAACTATTTTATGAATAAAACTAGTCTTCATCATACTATAACTCTTGCTTTCAGTTCATTGCATAAAAAATCTACAGGGTTATTTGTATAAGGTTTCATTAGGGGTTATCCTCATACTTGTATAAAAATTGTTGTTATGGATGAGTTTAATTAATGGTAAAAGTTTGATTCAATTTCTTCCAAAATCCATAACACATACTCGTAAAATGTCTCCTAATATTTGAATAATCCTTTTAGATTGTCCATTAGTTCATTCATACAACTTCTTGTAAAAATTCTGCAGATAAGAGGAAGAATATTGCGTCTTAATCTAACATAATAGTTCTTGATATGTCATGCAATCATAAAATTTCTCATAAAATCATTAACCTAATATTAACTCTCATCTTATCATTATCTAATGCAGTTTACTACAAATTAATTTAAATTCTTTTTCATTATATTATACTAATAAGTTATCTTAAAATGATAATATATTTTATACTTTCAAGATGTACAGTAAATTTTCTCTATGGTTTCTTCTCTTAATTTTTTTATATAGAACTGGTGTTATCTCGTGAAAAATAAATGTTCCATTAGTAAAAATTCTCCTTCCGATAACCTTTGCCATTCTTCGTAAATTTTGGGATCATTAGATTGTCCTATTTTTACATTGTAATGCTGAATATCAAGCTATACTTGTCTCCCAATATCTCACAAATTAGTCACGTAATTCTTCTAGATTTTTTGCCAGGTATCAATATCATTTGTGCGATAACTCTAACTTTTAAATCAAAACATCTATTCCTGTATTTGTTTTGTCATGATGATGAAATCGTAATCTTTGAAAATATTTCATACTTAAGTCTGCTTAACTTATGATTCTTTTCTATAACTTCATGAAAAAGTATAATGATTTTTTAACTCCTCGTTGTCAACTTATATGTTAGGGTGTACAACGTATTTTGATGTATTACAACATGTCATTTTATTATTAAATTCTTCATATATTGTGTTGCCATTGCTATTGACGTAAGTTGATGTATTCACAATGGACACGCTTTAATTAATCTTTATAGTTTTCAATGTTGATTTTCTTAAATTGTAGAGATTTTCATCCTTCAAAATCATACGGATAAGGCATCGAGTTTTTTAAGATGCTTCGTGTTCATGTTCTTTATATGATACAAATTTGATGCCTTTCTTTAATCAATTGCGTGAAGGGGCATCATGGTATCAAAAAATTGTCTTTTTTCTCAAATTTCCACATTAATTCATTGATATCTAATTATTTCAAAATAGTCCTCTTATGAGTTCTTTATTCTCCGAGAATGCTGTTCTAACTGGAAAAATATTTTGATATGTTCGATTTTCTTAACTTATAATCATCAATGTCTTGACTTTGGAAGCTCGTGTCCTTGAATTGATCAAATAATGCTTAATAATATTTGTCGCTTTCACATTTTAATCGATGCACAACTTGAAATTTCAAGTCCTCATTTTTAACAAATAGAACAAGCATTCTACAAAGCATCAATCTTGATCCAATGAATCCTTTTGTCAACAGTTCATCTTATTGTTTTCTTAACTCCTTTCTCTACTGATGCCATTGCATAGGGATAGATAGTCATTGTCATATTTTTCAGGATACAATTTGATTATAAAATTATTCTCAAGCTAGGGGAGACCAGATATTTCTTCTAGAAATACATTTCAATATTCATTCACTTCTTGTATCTGTGCCAAGCTCTTTCATCATCTTGCAAAGAATTTAAGAGGGATTACACTTGTTTGATTCTGTGTTCCTTCTAGTTAGTATTTAAAGAAAATACTAAAAAGTTCACTCTTCTTTGGTTATAAAACTAAACTTTTATATACATAAAAGATATTAGAAGAGATTCTTAGAGAAATATTTAAGTAAAGGGTTAAGATTCAACACTCATTGTAAAATTTAACATTTGAACCAAGGTCAAAGAAGTGAAGGAATATGCGGCACTTATCATTGCGAAAGCTTGCCTTTGATGATCCTTGTCCTAGATTTGTTGTTTGGTTTAAGTAAAGAAAACATGTCTTTACAACTCTACATGGTAGTAAATTCTACTTTTCTCATCAGGTTCTTCATGAATTCAATTGTTACTTCCTGCAATTAAATTGCATACATTCCTTATTGGCTATTTACGAATAGATAACCTAAGATAAAAACAACTTGATAAAATAATTTTATTCCTAAAAGATCATAACTATACTCTTATACCAAATTATATTAAAAGAAAATTTCTAAAATAATCATAAAAAATTAATTAAAAATCATTTATTTATAACACAATTTATGTAATCTTAAGGATTTTTTATTTAAAAATTAAAATTTAATATAAATTCAAAAATATTTATAAAGTCAATTAAAATTGGTGAGAGTAGTTTTAGTCTGCTTAAATGTAAATGATCATAGTCAATAAAATAAAAAAAGTTTTAGATCAACTCATTTTATCGTTTGAATCCTTTGTAACAAACTTATATTTTTTTCATAACTATCTCGCTATTGCAGTTGAAAAGTGAGGGAAGAGTGGAAGGTGACCTTATAGCTCAATAGGAACCTGTTCTAAAATATTATTGTAAAAACAAATATTCATGATGCATGTTATAATAAATATTATGAATGACATCATCAGTATATTGTGTGAGAAGATTTTATTTACAAAACTTGAGTATACATATACTTCCTCGCTTTCATGAAACTGAGGGAATATACATTCTAAGTATCTCAATGCATGCTTATATAATATAAAATATGCTATGCAAATATAAATCCATATGCATGAAATGCAACCCCATATGTACTAGTCATTAAAATATATAGGTACATGCATAATCAACCTCCAAGATGCATGTGGGTTCATCTTTGATCCCATGTACAATCATAATCTAAAATTCATATGGCTCATGTATTGGTCAAATCAATGTCAGATAGGCATTCATGTATGGGTGGTCCACTTCGAGACACAATGTGGGGTCAAACTCCATACCCAATAAACTGTAAGGCACTATAGATGAAAAAACTCTGATAATACATATAATTCAAATGCATATATAATCCATCAAAAATAGTTTGCTATAACTAGTAGTCCGTTAGTATTATACTTTACAAGACTCACATACAAGCACACTTCACACAAATAAAATCATTTTCATGATGCATGTATAAAAAATTCATATGTCATATATGTAATGTTTCATATAAAAAATTAATACTCATTTTATTCAAATTTTTCTCATGTATATATATTTAAAAATGATCATACCAAATATTTCATTTAAACATAATTTATAACATTTATTATAAAAATCATGGTATTCAATTTTTCTTTTTATTTATAATATATAATGTATGACAATTTTATGAAAAACAATACATGAACTAAAAAGTTTTGAATAAAAACCCCTACCTAGAATTTATTTCATCACTATTTTTTGGTATTTGAATTCTTGAATATTTTATCCTCGAAACACGGTCTAAAATGTACCAATAACTCGAGATAGAAAAAGGAAATTTGGTGTGAGAAAAATAAAAAAATTTGAATACTTATATACCAAAACTGCACCTCGTTAACTACGCTGATCGATGGCTCACCTGGCTACTCGAAAAGGCCATAATGAGGCATAAGCGAGGACCCCGGTGAGGCTACGACGATCCTCATAAAATTTTTTATATTTTTTTCATCGATTTGATTTTTTATACAAAAAAATTTCAATATATTTCTACACTATCAAAATATTATTAAAAATTCCTTTAAGTTACTTTTATAACTTATTATAAATTTTTAAAATTTTACATAGATAAATAGATTTTTCTTAATAAATAATTACTTTTATCTAATAATTTGGCTTACATGATAGTAGCCCAATAGAAGATCAAAGAGGTGATTTATAGTCCAAAATTTAGACACTGTAGCTCACATTCATCGACATCGTACACAGCGCCAAAAAAGAAAAAATAAAGTGGATTAACTTAGAAGAAATACGGGAGAGTAAACATTCAAGTCAACAATGTGCTGTCCAGAGCTTCAGTGTTACGGAGTTTGTATTCAAGTCAACAATGTGCAGTCCAGGCCTTCAGCGTTACGGAGTCTGTACCAATCCCTTCCCCGAAAAGCAATAGAGGTTCCATTGCTACGCTTATTGAGCTTTCTACTTCCTTAACACGAAAGATTCCATTTAATTTCTGTACTTGTTTATTTGTTCATGTTTCTTTAGCTAATCTATTAGGTTTTATTTGATTATGCTTGTTTAAATTATCTCTATTTTTTTTGTGCCTTGAAAAATCAAACGCGTTTTAGCAGTATGCGCAAAACCTGTTCGATATAATTTCTAGTCCAATGGACTTATGCTGGTTCCGGGATGAAGGCATCAGTGAACTGTTTCTGTCGAATCTGGCTTACGGATGAAAAAAATGTATATTCGTGTTTACGCATCTTAGAGAAGAATCTCAAAGTTTTTAAGTAAAGCAATCAACTTGTCTCTAGTAGCTAGTTGGCATTTTTTTAATCCAAATCTGGGAAATATATAATAGTTTATCATTCTTTTTTGGAATAAAAGCATCTCCAGAACATGGAGGAAGTATTATTAACAGAAGGGAAAATAAATATACAGTATTATCCAAGTCTGTAAAAAGGCAGCTCTATAACATCTCAATTTGCGAATGAGCATAGCAGGGGCAGAAATCCACCACACTCTACCTTGATTTTTCACACCTATTGAGGTTAGTCTATCTGCACAAGTATTAGCTTCCCCATATACATGAGAGATATGAACATTCATTCTCCTAGACAACAACAAAACACGCCTCCATTCATTCAATACTTACCAAGGGACATCACAGGATTTAGACTTAAAACAAATTCACAACAATCAAAGAATCTCTTTCGACCCAAATACAATGCCATCCCAATTTCAACTTCAATGTAAAACATATCACCTAGAAAGATGCTGAATGAAACAACCCTTCATAAATCGCCGATGGTTATGAAAAATACCTCTGCAAGCAGCCATCCCAGGAGTGTCAGATTCAGAACCATCTGTGGTGTCTGTTATGCAGCCTATTATTTGATCATTAGAGTGATAAATTTCAATGTTTTTGACAAGCTTTTATGCCATAACTTTCTTTGTGTTGATTTTTGCATGCTATGAATTATCTGAACACTTAATTAAGTTCACTTTGGTAGTTGAAATTGAAATGGACATTAAGTAATAAGCTTTAATTTTAGTTTGACAAAGTTAGAGAGAGAGAGAGTCTGAGTAGTTTGTTTTTATGATTTGTAGGTTATGTCTCCTTTGTGAAATTGATTTTCTTTTTCTTGGGTAATTTCAGATGTCTTTGAATATTGGTAATCTATCATCCTGGACACGAAAAGATGAGCATGAAATAGTGTTTAGTAGGTTTGGGCGATGTAGTACCAATAAAAGATGGATATGGTTTTTTAGTTTATGAGTTCCATCAAGATTATGAGAAATCTTTGAGAGCACTCTGAGGTAGAAGTATTTGTGGGGAGCGATCAACTGTTACTTGGTCAAACAAACAACCGAGGTCTTTTGGAAACTATTCCATAGGTTTCCAATCTTATGAGTCACATGGTGGAAATTCTGCAACTAAAATGCCGAGCTCAAATGGTTGGCGTGATCGCATATCAGCTAGTAAGCAACCAGATGGTGTCAGTGGAAGGTATAATTCTGATGTAATGCTTGATGGCGATAAACATTACAGTGGAGAGGATCTTCATGATTTTACAACTGACTTGTTGAATGATGATGGCGGTGTTGTGCCAAAGATTGTGGACAGTGGTAGATGGGTTGAACAAGCTGATGGCACGTCGAATGACAATGGGGTTGGTAACAATTTGACATTTGACCAATATGAACCTTACCATGGTAATGAGAAGAAAGAAAAAGATGAAAACCATTGGATGAGAAATCCTTGTAGTTTTGCCCTACAAAATTATAAAGAAGATAGAGGAAGATCAGAGAACAGTGTTACAATCTTGAACAAGCTTAGTGAATCAAAATCTCGACAAACCTGCTATAACTGTGGGGGTTTAGGTCATAAAATGTGTGATTGCCCCAGAAAACTCCCGAGGTTTTATCGTAGACCAGATAAGGAGATGAATACAAGAATTGACACTGAAGCTAGACTGGAAAATTTTGGGTACAAATCTGCAGGAAAGACAAGGTCTAGGATCTAGTAGAGATATTGATTTGAGGCACAAGACTGACAGAAAAGCACCTGATTTAAAGGAGCTTCAGATGTCAACAGAAGACATAAAATCCCCCATAGTGTATGAGACAAAGAGGGATGAAAGAAAGGAGCATTGAAGTACAAAGAGAAGTAAAAGGGACTATGGATTTTCTGGTAAACATGTGCTAAGAAAGCAAGGAGGTCATCATCTTCTTATTCTCGATATACATCATATAGATTACAATCGACTGTACAATCCTCAAAATCTGTGCCAAGGTCTGTTGCATGATCTAGGTCCAGATCAATGTCTTTTGGGGCACACTCTAATTTAAGATTCAGCTCAAGTTCATACTATTCCAAGTCCAAGACTGGTGGTAAGTATAGGTCACAGTCAAGCTTCCCAACATCCTTGTCTTTGTCTCTCTCACTTGGTCAGCCACTTTCTCCATCCAACAAGGCACAAGGCATTCTTGATGAAACTACTAGTCTCAAATCCAAATGCCTTCAGATTGAAAGAGGGCCTATTGGAAGTGATACGTGCTTTGAAAATGATAAAGTTGAAGATATGATAGAAGCAATCAATAGTAAAAATGCAGTATCAGCCCATGTGGAAGATATACAATGAGATTAAGTCAAAGTTTTCATTTGAAATAACAAATCCTGACACCTCACTGCCTGAAATGGGTGCTCTTTGCTATGGATTTTTTTCTGCAGACGGTTTGAGAGAGACTTTGGATCATCAAAATTCTGGCGTGGTTGAAGTGGAGAATATGCTGACAACAAATCAGAAGCCAGATTCAGTGGTTCCCTCCATTAGCCGTTCTTGCTGCTCAACAAGCATATCCTTGGAAGAAATGTCTGCTGTTCTGAAGCATTATTGCCTGGAACCCACAACCGAAAGTTTTAGTAATTTGTCCATTGAAGCTTTTGCTGGTTCTTCCCGCTTGTGGCATTGGGAGATTATTTATAACAGGAGGATGAAAAAAGGTCCAATTTCAGCTGAGAATTATGCCAGGTGGGTTGCTCAGAATAAGGAATTTGGCATTATTGACAAGTATATCAGAAGCAGTAGGGGATGGGGAGAAAACAAGCAGTACAGCACTTTAAAGTTGAAAGGTTTATCTAGGTAGTTTTATGTTACTCTCAAGCTTGTAGAGCCTGATACCGCCTTTAGCACTCTTTTGAGAAATACCGAAATTGATACACAGATCTTTCAGGCAGAAGGTTTGTTAGAAGAAGCATTAAACAGGTAGGTTTTGTGCAATATTTACCATTAGATGAAGCTGAGTTGTTGCAGTCTTACTATAATATAGTATCTCAATGATGTCCTTTGCGTTTGGCAAAAAAATTATTTTTGATGCCTTTTGCTAGTGGTGTTGCATATATTTTTAAGGTTTGGTACACGTTTTGGGACAGTGACACACTTGGGAAGCAAATGGCTGTTCCTGTTACAACTAATGTCACAAAATTTACAGCTAATTAGATCTTAATGTATCGGTGTTAGTGTACATTTTGCCTGCTTTTGATATTTAGCTGCTTAATTGTTCAGTTTTGCAAATACCATTAGTACACTCTTCTTTTGATGCTTCTAGTCCTAGAATGTCCCAAGATAAGATCAAAATATGAAATTTTATACATTTAGAATATATAGTTATAATTAATTACCTCTCTGTGTTTGTGTTTGGATGGGTGGGGTCCATATCTGACAGTGTTGTCATGGCCATGGGACTGAAGATTGTATCCTCCATTTTCTCTTAATTTTGTAGAAAATGCTTCTAACTCATAAATTATAATGTCAGTTGTTTTAGAAGACTTGGCTTATTGATAGTTCTTGCTTAATCCACAGAAGCAATAGATGGAGGTTTTCAAACGTGGATAAGGCAGTATCACTTTTTAGTGAGGCATGTTGCTATATGTCTCGACTTTCACACCTTTAATACCATGTCTCTCTCTCTATGGAGGTCAACATGTTTTATCTCATGACGCACACATGAAGGTTTCTAGCATCCATTTAGGCTCTCTTTGTGCATTTGAAGGACAGTGAAGGTGCGTACTTTATTATTTGGCTATAATGATCTGTCTTTCACAAGTAAACACACCGAAATCTATTAAATTATTGATTTTGTCACATTATTAATTTGCTTTATCCATCACCCCTGTTGAGGATATCAACTATATATTCTTAGAGACTCCCTGTAGTTTCTGAATCTTATAGTGTACTTTATCTATAAACTATAAATTTGGTGGGGCATTGGTAACGGTTTCTTCTCAAGACCACAGCTGCATTCTACCCATGTTTAAATTGACGGGGATCTCTATTTTATGTGAGATACTAGTATAGCAGTCACTAGTTTCATTTGTCTTTGTAACATATATATCTACTTGTTAATCTTAATAGTCGTGTATCCTCCCGATTCTGCTTTACTTTGTGCTTATCACCAACACTTTTCCAGCTTTTTGAGGGTGTTATATATGCCTGATAACTTAATAAGAAACATCCTGTGGTAGATGTTTTCTGAGTCCTGAAAAAATAGTTCTTTGACAGCTTTAATCTGTTGGCATAGACTTTTTAGACCTTGGTTTAAATGGGAAAACTGTAGTAACATAGAAGTTTTGAATTTGTGATTCATAGTTTTTTGCTCATTTTTTTAGGTTAGTATTTGAACAATTGGTCAATAAAAAATAACAGTTATGGATATGGATTATTATTCTTGTTCACCGACTTTGCTTTGTTAGGTATATTGGTTAAACTAAATGTTTGTTTGCATGTCATTGGGTTTCTAGCGGAAGCTAGTTAAATTAATAGATTAATTCATCCATGTATACAAAATCCAAAAAAAGGCAGAAATCTGTATTTTGTTTTTATAAATAAATTTTATAATGTGAATTTTTCATGTTCTTTGATTTAATAGAATTTCATTCATTCGGCATTTTTCTTGACCAACTTAGTTTTGTAATGTGCTTTTCACCTGTACACCCAAATATCTTCAATTATTTGTGATCGTGGGTACTTTATAATTGATATTGTTGGAATATAGATATTTAATATTTAGTTTTCTTATTAGTTTAAGAGTTATATTAAGAGTTAGGATTTCATGGTCATATTGTCTTTTATAAAATAATGGTGTACTAATGGAGAATGATAATGTCTTTTTTTAATTTTCTCCTTCTCCTCTAGTTTATTTCGATATACGCTTCCGCAATCTCTCTCATGTTTGCCTATTTTATAATTCTACTAATATGCTTTGGATTGAGTTGACTCTCTCAGCTATTTGGTGTCCACATGTACGGGTTGACAAGCTTTTAGTTGAATTGATATTTCAGGTTTGTTCTAATACCTTAGTATTAACAAATTTTCTTCATGTTTGGTATCTTTAACCTCTGGGACCATCTAATTTAAAACTGCTTCTTTTCCATACCATATGTCATGATTACATAATGCTAACAGCTGAAATATTATATATATAAATATATATGACACATTAGTCTCATAGTTAGTTTTTAATTGCAGTACTTTAGTCATTTAAATTTAAAAATGTGCACATAAGTTATGTAACTTTAACTTTTAGAATTAAAGTGTATATTTTTTTAAAGTTATGTGATTAAAACGCTCTAGTTGTAGTTGAAAATAATGGGACTAAAGTTATGGGAATTTATTTATTTTATGAGATTTGTGTCTAATGGAGATTGCAGGGGCAATATTAAGGTTCTAATTTAAACTAGAGTTGTAAATTGTGATGAGATATTAATGAGATTCATGATATAATTCATTAGTTTTCAAAGCCCATTTCATATTGTTTTATATAATTTTTAATAAGATAAGATGATAATGAGATGATACTAATTAAGATATATCATTTGTCTCTAATAAACTTAAATGAAACAAGTAAGAATATAAAAATAATAAAAAATATAATAGATGATTATTTATAACGTGATTTTAATAAAAAAAATGTTATAACATATATCTTAAGTGAGGTTCATTAGAGTTATAATTTAAATGAAATGAGATTGTATTTAAATGAAATGAGACGATATTGTTCCATAAATCCATTAGAGATCCTAAATAAGATATAAGATGGGATAAGATGAAATAAGATAATCTATTTTACATCTTTAACTCAAACATCAGTTTTCTTCGAATGATTTTCAAATGAAAAATGATAATTTGAAGCTTAGAAGGAATGTCTTTTAATCCATGGCATTGAACACATCAAACCTCACTTTCATTTATATTATGTGTATTAATGAAGCTCATAATATCTTGTTCTTGACTCAATTATATGAGCTGTGGATATAGCAATATCTTTTTTCACTCTTTATCTTTTGGCTAAAAGTTCATTATTGTGTATATATAAGGTGTATGCTTTTAGGTGTAAAAATAGATGGGGGGAGATGGGATGTGATGTGAGTTAATGAGGGAGTTGAGAGAACCAAAATAGTAAAAATGAATTGAATTAGAACATGTAAGGGAGGAATTATTGGTTTGTCCAAATCAAATTGATGTGATGATCCGTGTCAATTAGCACATAAGATGGGGAATAGTTAGTGGTACAAAGGAGAGAGAAAATGTTTGATTTTAAACTTCTCAGTGTTAATTGGCCTTGCACTATTAGATAGTTTAATTCATGAGTAACCAATAATTTCTATCCATAAGAAGAGGCATGGAAAGATGATATTGGTTTCCCAAGATATAGATTGGCTAACAGAAAATATGGCATTTAGTGATTTAATACAAAGACAATGCACAAATTCACGAGGGAAGATAGTGGAGAAATTATTCATTGTTTAATATAGCATGTGATCAAGTGGTATTTAAATTCAACGAAATTTAAGGTATGTTTAGTTTTTTAGAAAAAAATAAATAATTAATAGGAGGTAAAAGTAGAAAATAATTTAATTGATTAAAAATATATTTTAAAAATAATAAATAATACATTTAGAGCGAGATAAACAAAAGAAAAGGTAATGAAGAGGAAATTAAAATTGTATTTATCACATGACGTAATTATAATCCATTTATTCTCAACTGTCTCAATTACTCTCGCATTTATGCGATTTTAATGATCACTCAAATCTAATATAGTTGCCCCTTTTTTTTTTTCAATGCTCGAACTACCCAACCCAACTTTCCTCCCTGATTACACTCTTTTTTTCTTTCCCAAATAAACCCCTTTGACCCACGTACTAAAATTTTCATATTACTAACTTATAAATGCTCATATATTTAGTTGGTCACTTTTATCCATCCATCTATCTATCTATCATTTTTTTTTACTTTCTAAATAACTATGATACCTACGTTGCCATTAGATTTGTAACTTAGATCTCACAACTCACAACTAACTATTTATTGGCTTTTAGTTTGATAGTCTTCTTGATGTTGCTTTTTCTGCGATGAAACATCACTTGCAAAAAGTACTTATTAAGTTTTCATCGCTTTCCCTCATGCTTTCATTTATGGGATTTTATTGCAATTTGAAAGTTTTTGCCACTTCTATTTTTTTCCCGTGAGTTCAAAGGGCATTAGAGTAGCTCAACTGGCTTTGTCCATAGCAAATCTTAAGTACATTACTTCTGATTTTATTTCTTCTTTATAATTGATATTGTAAGAGCAAAAAAAAAAAATGTTAGAACAGTTTATAATTTATACTCACAATTTAATGATTAGGTCTTTTTTAAAAATAGATTTTTTTTGGTAATAACAAAAAAAAAAACTCTTAAAATAGGGATATCATTCTTTTATAGAACTATTATCCAAAGTAATTAAATATAGGGACAATTCTTTAAACTTTTATTTTTCTTCAAAACAAGTCATTCTTAGTGGAGATTAAGAATAGCTCCCCTAAAATGACATTTTTTTTCTCCTTCTCGCTAGTTAGATTACAGCTTGAAACAAACGTCAATCAAATCTTAAATATTATGGTTTTGTCACTTTCTTGGGTGTTAGTCCAAGCATTTTTTGCGAGAGCCATATGAGAGATATTTGCAGTTAAAACCATTCTATATATCTTGGCATTTAATGTCCGGATTTATACCCAATACTTACTTTATATATTAATTATTAAAATTAAAAATAAAATTTATTCATTGGATCGGATAGATACTCGGAAACATTTTAGCCGTAAAAAAAGAGTTGTTATTGCAGTTAACTACTATTCAAACGATTTCATATAATTGTGGGCCACAAACATTGACACAGTGGCTCATAAATTGTCCCTTTTTTACTTATGTTTTCAATATCTGATTTATGGATCTTAATATCCCATAAAATAAAATAAATAAAAACAACATTTAGTACAAAAAAATCTATATACCAAGTGCGATCAAACACTAGAGACTCCAAAAGGTGTAATTAATAGTTCACAAACATGATATAACAGTTTGGTAGTAGTAATATTTACTATTTTTTTTATTTTAAGTCATAATTTAAATTAAATTAACTATCATTTGATTTAAGATAGGGTTATTATCACACCCTTATTTGTTGTATTTATATCATATTTAATGTAAATTTTGAAAATTGGAAAAAATATCATTTTATTTTTAATATATTTATTCTAAATTAATTAAGGTTGTTTTTGCTAATTTTTTAAATTTATATTAAATGTAATGTGAGCACAATAAAAAATGATATGAAAATAATATTACCTTTTGATCTAAATATATGGTTATAATGGTCCAATTTTTATAAAATATCTATTTTTTTCCAACCACTTTTATGCGGTGTTATTTCCAAAATCACAACAGAATTAAAATTAGTACAAATAACCTTCTTTTCTTAAAAGATGTTATCATTATTCTTTGAATACGTGAAGTGGTATTCTACAAATTTCATATAATATTCTTTTAACATTGTAGTTGGCATTTGTGTATTTTTTTTCTTCTTAATATTAATTTTAATTTGCATCTCATTGATGAGTAATACTGCATTAATAATACTCTAGTAAGAATATGAATAATTTATCCTTTCATATGTTGGTAAAAAGTTAAGAAGCTATTTAGATTATCTTTCACTTTCATTGCCTATCAACCTCATTATATGTGGCAGGTCATTTTTCAATTGGGATTCAAAGTTAGTTTAACCAAATAAATGCAAATCGAAACAACTAATAATAATAATAATAATAATAATAATAATATATTGAAGGCAAAACATGAACCCAAAAATATATGGCTAACAAAATTTTGGGCAGTTACAATTAAACCATTTCACATTATCATCTACTAAAGTAGGCTTACAAAAGCTGTAACCATATGTGAGAGAGAGAGAAGGGGGGGAGGAACAGAGTACTCTGTTATGCAGTAGCACTCTTACAAAAGCTAATCCCAAAATTTGCCCCATATCCGTCGCCTTCTTCTTCTTCTATGATTAGCTAAGGCAATAAACAACAAAAGTAGTGCTATTCGTGCTCCATTTTCTTCTCTTTTTGGGTCTCTCTCTGTGTGTATATATATATTTTTTTAAAAGTTACAATAACCTTATGACTAATCAAAGCTTCTAGACAAAATCCATTTTGTAGAACTCAAATTAAGATAGTCAAGGTTTTTCTGAAAAAAAAAAAAAAATTGGAGCAAAAGTAGCACTTACCCAGATAAGGAAAAGGAGGTTTTTCTAATTAGCATAAAGTAAAAGTACTCCTAGTAAAATAAAATATAAAACTGATTAAAAAAAATAAAAAAAGGAAAAAAAATATTGATAATGATCAAGTTGTAGTACTAGTTTTTAACTCCTCCTTGTCTTGATGGTAGGACTAGTATTTTCATGGAGAAAATCAAGCAAAACAGTGCTTTTGCATTTGGGACATTTTGGGTCATCTTCAGAAAGCATAACGTACATGAGACATCTAGGACAACCCACCAAAACCATAGAAGTAGCTTCTGGGCTATTTGAATATCTAAGGCTATCATTGTGATCTTCTTCGTTAAGCTCTGAAGATACGCATGAACTATGTGGCGATGTTGGTGAAACTGTTGCTGATCTTCTTGGTGATTCCATAACCAAAGGATTCACCCTTGGTGGTGATAAGTTCAACTTTAAATCAAGCTTTGGACCATTTCTTCTACTCATGGCTTGCTTTACAATATGTTTTAGTTGTATTGTGCTGTCACAACTCTACAATTAAAACAAACCCAGATAACAAAATTTTATTAGTAACAATATAATAGCAAGAAAAGCAACCAAAAAGAAGAAGTGTAACATAATATATATGTACCTTAAGGTTTATGGGTCCTTTTTTCCTTACTAAGATGTAGAAGTAGATGGGGTTTAATAGAGGAATGAAAGGAGACTAATAGATGGCTAGATCAGCATGACAATGGTGTTGGAGAGTGGGAGCTCAAAGGGTCATTATATATAAGAGAATTGAGGGGGAGGAAGATGGGTTTGATTTAAAGCTTAATTTAATTGTGCGGAAGAGGTGTGGAGGGTAATAAGGGTAGAGAGAGACATTAAGGGAGGGTGTTTAAGAGAAGAGAGAGAAAGTAAAGATTGAATTGAATTGAATTGAAGAATTGGGTAGTAGAAGAAGAGTGTAAATTGAGGCCAAGAAATGTATTAATGGTGACGAAAAAAACCCAAGAGGTATGCAGGAAGTGGAAATTTGCAGTAAATATGGCAATTACAAAGTGCAGGAAGAGCCATTTCCTTCATTCATTGCTAAGAGAAGAGTCGGTGTTTAAGAGACTTGTACAGAAAATTGTAACTATGGGAGGAAAAAATGTTGGGTTTTCCTCTTGATTTGGAGGAGCCCAAAGGAAGTCCATGGGCTTTTAAGCCACATGGGCTTCCTTTGGGCTCCTCCAATCAGAGAAAACCCTGACAAATAATCTCCCAAGAATTAGATGGAGGGATCACGCCAATAGGCAATTGAACAACAAACTTCAAGTTTTCTCTTGACCTTGTTTTTGTCGGCATATCGAATCCATTCTCATCGGTATGGATTTTCTCAAGTTCAAGCAACTTATTGTTAAGAGTATCCCTTATCGATGATGCCTCACATCAGATATGCTTTGATCTTGAGTGAAATGCCAGTTCTTCGCTAGGTGAATAGAACTACGATTATCGCGAGAATAACACATATTTACGTTGCTTGAAACCAAGTTCCCTCAAGCTGTTTCATCCTGACAATTTCCTTCTGAGGCTTCCGTTCTTTGTGATAAACTCGCCTCTGTCTTTGTAGAAAGTGCAACACACTTTTGCAATCTTGGTAGCGCTCCACGAGAGAAAGTAATTAGATAACTTTGAGTAGACTTACGAGAATCTTCATCTCTTGCCAAATCTGAATCGGTGTATCCAACTAACGTTTGGTTTTCCACAGCTAAGTGTCAACTTGGAAGTACCTCGAAGATATCTCATTAATCCACTTTCTGCATCCCAATGTTCTCTTCTGGATTGAAGAAAGCGACTAACAAGCTCCAAGCTGCATGAGCTATGTCGGCCTCATTACACACCATTGCATACATTAAACTTCCTACTGAGGCATATGGAACCTTTTTCATATCTTCCTTCTCTTTATCTGTTGAAGGGCCTTGACTCGATCTCGACTTAAAGTGATTAGATAAAGGAGAAGAAACCACTTTAGCTTTATCCATATGAAACCTTTCAAGTACCTTATTGATGTACTAGTTCTGTGACATGTACAACTTCTTTCTTTTCTTGTCTCGACAAATTCGAATACCAAGAATTTGTTTCTTTGTTAAGTCCTTCATGGCAAAGGACTTACTCAATGCTTCTTCAAATTATCAATCCTTGAAGAATTTACCTTAGCAATCAACATGTAAATCAACATAGAAGCGATAAAATGATAAAGTCATCATCGGAAGAATTTACGCACTGAAAACACAATGATCAGAAGTAGTCTTCTTGTAACCGTGCTCCCATGCCCGACTCAAACTTCTTATACCATTGTCTAGGTGCTTGCTTCAACCCGTATAGGCTTTTCTTTAGCAGGCATACGTAATCCTCTTTTCCTTTAACCTCGAAAACCTTCACATTGCTCCATATAAATCTCTTCCTCTGACTCACGTGAAGAAAGCGGTTTTCACATCCATTTGCTCAATTTCTAAATCAAACTTCTTCTAGACCTAAAACAACACGTATGGAAGACATCTTATGACGGAGAGAAAAATATCATCAAAATCAATACCTTTTCTGCATTTGAATCGCCTGACAATCTAGCTTTGTATCGTGGTTGTGAATTTTGTTCTTCTTGCTGCAATGTAGACCAGCTTGTTCTTCAAAGCTCTCTTACCCTTGAGGCAACTTTACCGGCTCAGACGATGTGATTGTCATACGATGAGCGCATCTCATCTTCCATAGCACCGACTGTGTGCTCTGTTTCCATCTTCCATTATGCATAACATTGAGGTTCTCACTCATCTGTCGATAACACATACTCATCATGTCATGCAGGTGTGGAAGGACGTCGGTCTACGGTAGACCTCACAGGTGGAATTTACAGTTACGGCAAGCTGATCGGTAGTACGGTGATCTGTTTGACTTGCATATCTACATCATCTAAACCATGGTGGTCATCTTGAACATTTTTTTCCATCTGTCTTGATAAAGGAACCGGATCTAGGTCAATCAAATCATCGCATTATCTTGATGGACTCCTTTTCTATCTTCCGACATCTTGTATAGTTTGATCTTACATAAACCTGACATCACGACTCCTTACCGGTTCTTCTCATTTGGATCATAAAATCGCCAGCCAAATTCATCAGACCATAACCAGCAAAGATACATTGTCGTGTCTTCACATCGAGCTTAGATCTCTCGTCATCTTTTGGTATATGCCTGAAATGCCTTACAACCAAAAGCGAAGATGATCATGAAACATCTTTGCCCGATCCAAACTCTGTTTGGTACATCAAGCGAAGAGGAACACATGGTGTGAGATTAAGAACATGTACAAGCGTATTCAAGCCTCGCCCCCGAGAAAGATCTTGGCAAGCCGAGCACTGCGAAAGACATCTTACTCTTTCAACCAATGTCTGTTTCATTCTACCAATGAACCCATTTAAGCGAGGAGTCTTAGGAGGTGTCTTTTGATGTCGAATGCCTTGATGCCTACGGTACTCATCAAAAGGACTGAATACTCTCCCAATTGCTCTGACTACGATACCACTTGTATCGATGTAACAAAGTCCATTCTTGAGACAATTTTTACGGCTTTTGAGGCAAACAATAGGTAAATGAAATTGTTTGACATAAAGGAGATCTTCCATTTTTCCTTTCCAAGTATGATAATTAACACCATTCAAAGTAATCATTCTACTTAAATTTGCTTCATTATTCAACACAGAAATTAACGATAATATGACTCGATACCACTTTGTTAGGAGAATCAAAAAAAATGTTCAATTTTCTTTTGTAAAGCTAAAACCTCAAATCCCATGTAGGTTTCTCTCTCTCTCTCTCTCTCTCTTCTTATATATATAATTCCCGTTCAGTTAAAAATAGGATTAAAATAAATTGATAATTTAATATTATCAAAATATTTAAAAAATATAAAAGATATAAAAGATATTATCGATATTTATATAAATTTTTAATTTTTTTAACTATTTAAAAAGATAATTAATTTATACACTAAAAATTCTTTATATTAGTACCCTTGTAAAGATGAAAATATTGTAAAAATATAACAAACATTATGAATATTGTAATTCATGATTAAAAAGGAAATAAAAAGAAAAATATAATGCATTAAAAAATTGTCAATAATTAGCATGATTTGAATTTCTAATGTGCGTAGGAGATGAATCACCTAAAAATTCAATACAAAAAACCAAAATATTTAATGGAGACCATTGAAAAATGGAACTGTAACAGCTATTAAAATCTAAATTAAAAATTGTCAACAGCATCGTCAAAATTTAAATACTAAGCAATTAATTGCTCACACCAGAATTTTTTTATTTTTTTCATTTTCTAAGGCTAACAAATTATACAAAAACCAAATATCTTGTGCTTATATTTGGAAAGTTGGTAAAGGGCTCAATAAATTTCATGTGTTTTACGTAATTGATGCAAGGTACTTCCTTTTGCTTTCTCTATTAGACTTATTCAAAATATTTGTTTAAAATAATTACATTACTCACATATTTATAATTAGTATTTAATTATATGTCATTGTGCTAAAAAATCATCAGCGAATATGAATGAAAAATAGCAATATTTATGATATTTCGGTAGATAAATCCATAAAATTAAAGTGTGGATATCGGCTAGAAGTTGTTTTCTTCAAATATTGATAATTTTTTCTATTTTACTAATAATTGAGCAAACAAACAAAGATAAAATTTAATTAAAGTATCAAGAAGATTATTCTCAATAGAAATAATTTAAATAAATACTTTTATCAAATAATCTTGATTATATATATATATATATTTGTATCGCATGTAATTTTATATATTTTATTATTATCTATTTCTTATTTTATTTATGTTATATTTTTTATTAATATTTGTTGAATAAAGATTTTGCTTAGGTATGTTATTGTTATAAGTAGTTGCCTTACTTTTTCCCCATTTATGATATGGTGGATTTTGTTATTGTTGTAAGCCAAGAAAACTGGTGGAGTGGTGGATATATAAGACTTCTCCCACTTTGGTTCACAGTTGCCTTAGGGTGACTAAATAAGGGAAAAAGAGAGCAAAAAATCGCACTATAATAATCCCAGGATAACTAAACACGATCCAAATGATAGGTGGAAAAGTACCTTTATGTCAATTATAAATTATCCAAGGAAAAAATGTTATATATTAGAAAAAAAAATACAATATCATAAAACTTATAATAATAAAAATAAAACTCTAATTCTTTAACAAAATATAGTATAAATAGACTTATTTTATTGTAAAATGATGTACTAGATTTCTTTTCAAGTGTGTAAATATGTGAACTTGTTATAAGTTATTATATTTTTACAAGTTTTAAAAGTATTATTTTTATGATTTAAAAAAATAAAAAAATTTATTTACACTATAATTATAGGTTCAATTACTATGGTGGTGTTTAGTTGATAGGAAAGAAATTGAGAATAAAATTATTTTCATACATTCTTGTGTTTGGTTGTGTTAAAGAAATGAAATTGTTATTCAACCATCCACTAATATAATTGTTATTCTAATCTCATACCCATTGTATAAAAAAAGTTATTTCAATTTTACCTTTAAATCTTAAACCCTAAATTTTAAATTTTAATCATAAATCTTAAATCTTAAACTTAAAACCCTAAAATTATAAACCCTAAACAAACCCTTAACCCTAATTCCAACCACCAAAGCCCAAAATCCAAAAACCTTAAACCTAACTCTAAAAACTCAAGAACCCAAAATTTTGAACTTTTTTTTCAACTTTGATTATGTGATACTTGGTATTTATACGATGAATTAACAATATGACTTTATTATCATATATTAATACTTTGGTATTATTTTAAAAATAATATGAAAGAAAAAATTTCAAAAATATTTTTTCGTATTTTAAATTTTTTTAAGATTAAATAATATTTTTAATTAATAATTATTGAAAAAAATAATTTTTAATAATATATTATATCTGACGAAGAAAATAATAATTAAATAAAATTATTTAAATTTTCTTGAACATAAGGATAATAAAGTAATATATAATGTTTTTCATTTTGTTTTATTTATAAATCAAACACTATAATACTAATTTCTTTTTTGATTTTAGTGACCAAACCAAATATTGTAATTATAATACTATTTTTTACATTTAATTTCATTACTATTACCATTACTTTTTCATTTTGTAAATCAAACTTAACCTATGAGAATTAATCAGTTAAACTCAAGTAATTAATTACATTTCTTCTCTTGATTCTCTCGTATACTTCTTGATCATGTCGATTTTCATCAATACTATAAGATGTTTTTTCTAAAACCTACAAGAGATGATTATTAGGATATCAGTGTAGTTCTTTCTGAAAACACTTGATGTTTAAGTCAATATAGGATTTATAATAAGATAGAGGAGTTTAAGGTCTCACCATGTGGTAAAAAGGAAATATAATGTTTATAAATGTTCTTAGTTATGATAATAAGAATCGATACTAATTATAAGATATTGTGTGAAGTGTACAATGATAAATATATATATAAAGAAAAAAAATAACCTAATGTGTATCACCTACTCATTTAGATAAACTGTATATGACATTGTTGTTATCTCTATACCCACAATTAAGAGATATTTATCAATCATTTATCTCTTATATAAATTATCTAATATATATGCTTATATAATGACTAACGCCTATTGGATTACCCCACGAGACATTTTATTGATTGAGACTACTCATTGTTAAACATGTAACATGCATTGATTTACACCTTACATATGTTGTTCTACTTCTTTGAATTTATGAGATTTTAACTTTATCTCAAGATTTGATGGTAAATGGTTGCAATTTTGGTTTTACTCTAAGGGTGTTTGTAGCTCTTTAAACTCATCTTTAACATTTTGTTTGTTCTCTTTCCTTCTCCTTTTTATTTTTATCATAGGTGTCAAATGAGATTCATTAGCTCAGTAGTATAATTTATAAATTTAATGAGCCTAACACATGTTATCTCACTTATTTTTTTGATATATTGGTGACAAATATTGTGTTTATGATAATTATCATATATATGTCATATTATTTTTGTTTTGTTCTGTACAAGAGTTTAGGTATATGTATACAAGGAAAAACAAAAACTAAACAATAGTCTTAGTTGCTGCACATCCATGTTTTATGGCTCTACTAATATTATTGTCTGCTCTATGTTTTGCTCCAATAAACATTGGTGTCTACCGGTATTCGCACCACAACACACTACTATCCTCAAGTTGGTGCATATATGTCTCTTATGCCCAACTTGTCAAGTGAGTTGTAGAATTTTTTTGCAGACACAGATTTTGTGAGTATATCAGCCAATTGATCTTCTGATTTAACAAATGGAAGCTGAATAATCTTTTCTTCAAGATTTTGTTTGATGAAGTTCCAATCCACTTCAACGTGCTTCGTGATATCATGTTGAACTGGATTGTGAGAGATGACAATGGCTACTTTGTTATCACAAAATAAGTTCATTTTAGAGTTAGGAGCAACACCAATCTCAATTAGAAGTTCTTTCAACCAAAGGAGCTCACATATTCCCTTGATCATTCCTCGAAATTCAGCTTCAACATTAGATAAGGCAACTACCTTTTGCCCCCTACAAAAGTAAAGTACCCAGCAGTAGATTTCCTATCCTTTATATTCCTTGCCCAATTTGAATCTGTATATCTAACGACTTCCAATTGACCATTCTTTGAAAACATAAGTCCTTTCCCAGGGGAGGATTTTAAATAACGGAGTATTCGCATGATGACATCCATATGGTCTTCACTTGGCAAGGTCACGTAAACCGACTCTACGACACTCACAACATAAGCAATATCAGGTCGAGTATGAGATAAGTATATGAGTTTACCTACTAACCGTTGATATCTTTGTTTATCTGCTGGTACTTGGTCCACTTATTCTTCAAGTTTATGATTTTGGACCATCGAAATATCGACATGTTTACAATCTAGTAATCATGCCTCTAAGAAGTCTGCAGTATATTTCGGGGAAATATATATATACCTTGTTTTGATCTTGTTGCCTCAATGCCTAAGAAGTATTTGAGCCCTCCCAAGTCCTTCATTTCAAACTCATTTGACAGTTGCTCTTGAAGCCTAGAGATTTCTTCTTTATCATCCCCTGTAATGATCATGTCATCTACATAGACTATAAGGGCTATTATTTTTCCCAATCGATGTTTTAGGAAAAAAGTATGGTCAGAGTTGCTTTGTTGAAACCCATATTTTCTCATTGCTGAACTCAATTTGCCAAACCATGCTCGAGGTGATTGTTTTAGTCCATACAATGCTTGTTGTAATCTACATGCAGTTTCTTTTCCTGATGTAACCATATATCCTGGTGGAATATCCATGTAAATCTCTTCTTCTAGGTCACCATTAAGGAAGGCATTCTTCACGTCAAGTTGGTGCAATGGTTAATCTAAATTTGTTGCAAGAGATAACAAAACTCTCACAATTTTTAGTTTAGCCACAGGTGAGAAGGTTTCTTGATAATCTATACCATGTTTCTATGTATACCCTTTTGCTACTAGCCTCGCCTTGTATCGATCAATTGTTTCTGTGTATACCCTTCTGCAGTGTCTCAAATTCTTCTTTTATAGCCTGAGCCCAATTTGGATCAGATAAAGCTTCTTCAACGTTACTTGGAATTTGACATGAGGAGAGTGTTTGTGCAAAAGCCTTGATAGGTTCTGATAATCCTTGAGTAGATACATAATTGGCTATTGGATACTTGGATTGTCGTTCCTCTTTGTCTGGATAGTATCGATTCAGAGGTTTGCCTCGATTGTGTTTGAAAGGTAGAACATAACCAACAGATGTATCTATAGCATTAGTTTGTAAAGGTATGATAGGAAAACTTACCTCAGGAGTATTCTCAGTAGGAGGATCATTGGGTACTAGAGAGTGGAGGGGTGCATCAACCACTGCATCTTCTGGAGATTCAATTTTTAGAAGTTCAAGTTCAGGTCTAGGTACTGTCTCATCCATATTGTTGGTATTATTTGAGTATGTCAGATTGTTACTAATGTCTAATACTTCAACATCAAGCCAATTCTGTTCTTCACCATAACTCTCCTCTTGAAGAAGGGAATTGGATACTGATGATGGGAAAAACCATTTAGATTCTAGGAAGTTAACATCCATGGTAATGTAGGTTTTTTTAGTAATAAGATTTAGCATCGGTATCCCTTTTTTTGTACCCCATACCCCAAGAATACACATCGGACAGCACATGGATCTAACTTAGTTTGTTGATTTTTATGGAGGTGGACAAAAGCAACACATCTAAAAATTCGGGGCGGAAGCATCAAAATAGTAGGCAAGGAAACATGATCAGATAGCACCTTTAATGGAGTTTGAAATTGTAAGGTTTTTGTGGGCATACGGTTCAGTAGATACACAGTTGTAGTAACATCATCACTCCAGTATCTACTAGACATATGTGCACCAATTAGTAAGGCCCGAGTAGTTTCTAAAATATGCCTATTCTTCCTCTCTGTAGACCCATTCTGTTATGGGGTTTGTGAACACGAGGTTTCATGGAGAATACCATGGTTATCCAAGTATGTCCGAAATTGTTGATTAACATACTCCCCTCTATTATCAGACCTAAGAATCTTAATTTTCTTAGAAAATTGTGTCTGAACCATGGTGTGAAACAAGTGAAACGTAGAAAATACTTCATCTTTATGTTTGAGAAGGTAAAGTCATGTCATTCGTGTACAATCATTAACAAAAATTACAAACCAACAATGACCCCATGACGTAGTGACTGAGGAAGGTCCCCAAACATCAGAATGTACTAAAGCAAAATGAGTCATACTTTTATGCATGCTCATAGGATAAGACACCCTATGACTTTTTGCTAAGATACAAGTATCACATTTGAAATCCGAGTGTGTGATATTTGAAAATAAACTAGGGAGTAAGTACTTTAAATACCCAAATGATGGATGCCCAAATCGATGATGACATGGCCAAATCTGTCGTTCCTTGTTACTCACAGTGTGTTGCATATGATTGGCTCTTCCTGAACTGAGGTCATCCATATAATATAACCCTCCTCTCTTAGTACCACGCCCAATGATCTCCTTGGTGAGAATATCCTGTAGAAGACAAAAAGTAGAATACATCAATACTACACAGTTAAGATCTGAAGTGACCTGACTTACAAACATTAGTCGGTTTGAAATATGTATACAAGTAAAGTATTAGATAATGATAATGAAGGAGATAAAGTCACTATTCTAGCCCCTGTAACTGGATAAGTGACCCCATTGACATTGGCAACACGGCTCCATCTTGGCTGGGTTGTATTGGAGAGATCTTTTGGGTCAAATGTCATGTGATCTGTAGCTCCAGAGTCTAGAATCCAATCCTCATTATCACTACGAGTAGAGATGTGAAATGCTTTACTTGAAATACCTGGATCCTAGGAAGATTCGGCCTGAGGGAATAAGGGATAGTGAGGCATTATTGGTAGCCACAGCGGCTCGCCCAGTGGTGTCCCGTTTCTTCCGTGCTTGAAGATCATTCCACCATTCTAGATACCCATGTAGTTTGAAGCAGTTTTCACGGGTGTGTTTGGAGTTTCCACAATGGCCACATTTCATGTTAAGAGAAGGTGGATTTCCCTTGGATTTTTTGCTACCCAAAAAAGTTCCTGTTTTTGGTGGCATCAGATTATGGTGTCCTTTGACCCCTTTAAAAGCCATAACTGCTCCGGGTGTCATATCTGCACCTGTGATCATTACGGTCTATCAAAACTCTTCCCTACGTATAAATCCATAGGCTTGTTCCACCGTAGGGAATGGTTTGATTTGAAGCACATCACTTCGAGTTTTGTCGAGTCTGTCATCAAGTCCATCGAGGAAGGTATATACTCGATCTTCCTGTACGATGGAGTTGTATTTTTGTATGTCAGTCGCACACTCTATTGGATTAGGACAACGGAAATCAATTTCTCACCACAACCCTTGAAGGTCATTGTAGTATTTTTCAATGGATCCACCTGCCTGCTTCATACGAGTAACTCGACGGCGAAGATCATACACTTGAGATGTGTCTGTCCCATCATAATAGGTGGTAGTAGCAGAATCCCAAACCTATTTCGCAGTTGGGAATCGAATAAAATTTTCAATCAAGGAGGGGTCCATCGAATTGATCAACCATCCTTTGACAATGGCATTTTCAGTGCGACATCTCTTGAATGAGGGATCGGTTTTAACAGGTTGAGAAAAATCCCCGTTAATATATCCCAGTATGTCTTTGCCAGTGATATACATCTCCACCACCTGGGACCACAAGACATAGTTGGATCCTCCCAACTTGATACTAATGGGAGTAGTCGACACTTCAATTAGCGGAGGTTGTGAGGTGATCTGAGCTCTAGTTAGAACTTCTGTCATTTTTGTAGTCAAATCTTCCAATATGAAATTGGTAGTTAAATCTCTAGATTCTGTCATGAAATCTAAATTTTTTTTCCTTCCTTTTTTTTACACACCAGCCACTATATAAATAAATAAAATTAGAATGTAACCCTAATTTCCCATTCGCGCAGCAGTGCCCTTTTTCTTCTGATCTTCCTGCACGAATTGATCAAGATGGTCAAACCCTTTCCTCTTCTCTCAAATCCACCGAAATGGTGCAGCTGGAGGTTCAGACGGTTTCAGCCCTCCACCTGGTTCTCCGTCTCCATCTCTGTGAGAGTTCGTATATCAACCAATGGACATAGCTACAAACTGCGACCTCAACGTTGTTTTTCGCTGCGAGCGCTAGCCAGAAAGTTTGAATTGCATTCTGTTTCTTTTCGAAATGATAGTTTTCTCTGGAAAACAAGTATTTCTGGATACTAGATCGTCCTCATTGTCTTTTCTTCTTCTTCTTTGTTCGTTTCGATTCAGATTTCTAAAACACGAAAATGCTTTTTTTTTCCCTTTTTTTTCAATATTGCAACTGATCGGTTTTTTCAGCCAACTATACACATAAGCAAGGTACACGGTGACGTCAAGGGGCCTTTCACTTAAAAGATGTTCACTTTGAATTTTTCAAGAACCACTTCTATGACATGACACTATTCATCTCTGCGATTCATGTTTCTTCGAGAAAATATAATTGGTACAGTTTCACGAGTAAACCAGAATTGCCATACCAGAAATCAGAGATCAAAGAACAGAGGGTAAGTGTAAACCAGAATGGTCACACCAGAAATCAGAAATCAAATGGTTTGAGGACATAAATAAACGTAGTAGGTAATTCCATTAGTAAGCAATAACTTGTTTTGATACCATGACAAATATTGTGTTTCTGATAATTATCATATATATGTCATATTCTTTCTGTTCTATTTATGTACAAGAGTTTAGGTATATGTATACAAAGAAAAACAAAAACCAAACAATAATCCTAGTTAGTGCACATCCATGTTTTATGGTTCCACTAATATTATTGTCTACTTCATGTTTTGCTCCACTAAATATTGGTGTCTGCCACTGTTATAGCATGCACCACAACACACACCAACCGTTGGGATATTAATGTGATGATATTATAATGAGATATTTTATTTGTCTCAAATATATTTAAATAATGAGTAAAATTATAAAAACAAAAGAAAAATATATAATTATCTATAATAACCATACTTATTTAAAATAGACATGAATCCATTGAAGACAACTTTAAATAGATAAAATGAGATGAGATTTAAACATGATAAAATAAATTTAATCCATAAATATATTAAAAATATTAAATAAGACATAAAATAAAATAAGATAACTCATTTAATATCTTTAATTTTCTTTCTATCTCAATCAATTTTACCTCTTGTTTGCGACTAATTTCATTCCTCTCCTCTCGCGATTTTTCTTATCACATGTGATTTTCCTTTTCTATTCGTAATCAAAATACTCTTCGACGTTAGTCCTAATTTTCTTTGCTTCTAGTCTTTGGTTTCAGATCCTCTTATGTTCGATCTCTTTGATTTTGAACTTAATTTCATCCCTCACATCTCTCTTTGTTACAATCTATTAGTACTTTCAACTTTGACCTTTGAGATATAGATGATCTTGCGAACTGTGTGGGTATTAAGGATCTCACTCTTGAGATCGATGATCTACTTGAGAATTAAGGTTTGTTATATTGTTATCGCCTTGCTGCTAGATTAATTTCCCAACGTATGTAATTTGGATGCTCTGCTTCGTGCACTTCGCCTAAGGAAGGTACTGGATGAGTGGATGGAGTGACAGGGTTTGGCAATTTGATCACGGGTCAAGGCTATTCACTGACACGCTTACAAATTAAAATTGTCCCGATACTTTTTTTTTTTGGGTTCGTAATTTAAAATTTAATTATTAATTTTATTTAAAATTTGTATGGAGATAAATTGAAAATTTTGAATGAAAGATGAAAATCTAAATAAAAAAATAAAAATACAAGAAATATTTTAAATATTATTTTTATTTTTTATTATAAATAAAAATTTATAAAAATAATAAATATTTTATATTAAAAAACTAAAATTTTAAGTCAACAAATAATAAAAAATAAATAATTTTTATGTAAAATGTAAAAAAATAAAATTTATATAACAAAAAATACATAATTATTTTATATTAAACAATATTGATAATATCTTGTTATAAATTAATTTAAAATAATAACAATAAATTATAAAATAATTATAAGATTTTAGATCTTTATAATTTAAATAAATACTTTAAAAATAATTTTTACAAAATATAAATTATTGATGTTTTAATAAAATAAAAATATATAATGTGTTACTAATGATTAGTTTGAGTTTAAATTTATAAAAAAAATTTAATTTTTATATATTTATTAAAATATAATATATAATTTTAAGAAATGGGATGGAGAATATGATCTCTGTGCTTATCCCGTCTCATGTTATAAAATACGGATCCTCATCTATTATTTTCCATTCCCCATTTTATTAACCTCACTATTACTTTAAACCATATAATCTTTCTATAAATTTGTGTCGTTAGAAAAAATTGATAATTTTATCTGAAACTAACATAAAATATTTAACCTTATTTTCCTTAAAAATATATCGATGTAATAATAATACCAAGTAAGACAATTAGTAGCAGAAAAGTGATTAACCTAATTTATTAAAAACTTAAATATAATTTTCTTATAATTTCTTACTTTATAATTAATACTATATTTATTCAATTATAACCTAAAGCTTAGTAAAGGTAATAAATAAAATGGATAACGTTGAAGTATACCTATAATTTTAACCTAGTTGTTGATTTTAATTACAATTAACATATCACAATGTGTTACAAATGAATAAGAAAATTATTAATTATATAATAACTTCTTAAATTAGTAATAAATTCAAGTACATCATTTACTAGTTGTACACTTAATCAAAAACATGCAAAATTATTAAATTTTAATATAAAATCAACCACATCTTCAACATCTTCAATATAACATAAGGAAAAATAATTAATTGAAAGACATAATCATAATTCAATCATTATCTAAAGCTTCAATTTGCACTTAATCACATATAAAAATCTAACTAAACATAACATAATCAAAACTAAATATTAAAGAAAATTTAAGAATTTAATTGTAAGTTGTTGGTGATGAAAGATAATTTCTAAGCTCTCAATCTTGTTCTTGATTTTCAACTTCTTTTCGTATAATTGTAGAGAGCTCTTTCTCACTCACTTCTAAATTGAAAATTATCACTTGAATTAGATAATTTTTATGCATATGAAAAAATATGGTCCAAATTGAACTAGAGTAATTTAGGCCATCAAATCTTTAAAATATAGGAATCTTACATGTATTACGCGTGTCTAATAATGTTCACGAACAACTTTCATAACCATTACGAAGCTTACAAAAAACTGGCAACCCTTATAAAGTTCACAAAAAATACTTATAAGCCTTATGAAGTAGCCTTTCAAATAGTCAACATGTCGTATTTTTATCATTTTTTTACTTTTTTCTCTCTCGTTTTGTTTCCAAATACCTACAAGATATAAAAAAACAAATAAAGTGTTTTAAAAATAACAAATAAATGGACACTTAAAAATTTGTATAAAATAAGGTACAATAATATTGAAAAGTAGCTACGATCACCCCTCAAAGTTTTGGTTTTCATACAATAATATTATTCATACATGGGATCTGATTTTCAAATCCATTATAGCATGAACATGTTCTAATTTCCTTATTATTGCTCAAAGTAAGGTATAGAGAATTCATTAAATGATAATATATTGAAGCCATCTTTTTTAGCTCTACGATCAGGATCATTTTATACATATATTCATGCATCAATTCTCACATATTTACATAAAAAATTATGTTTTCTATGCATTTTATGTGTTTATTATATGTTATACAAATTTTTAGGGATTAAGTGAGCAAAAGAAGACAAAAATGTGTATTTAGAACAAAAACAGAACACTTGATTGAACTTCCATCGAGATCGAACGAGGAATCAAGAAGAAAACAAAAAGCATGTTTTGATTTATTCAAAAAGGGACTCAATTACTCGATTGATTGTGTCATAGGTTGATTGATCGAGTACTCTCAGGTTGAAAATTGTTTCAGGTTAGATCTATTGAATAGTTTAGTTAGTATTCAAATCTAATATTTTTCAACACAAACTTTTATTCATGACCATTGGATCAAGTAAATTCTAATCGAACTTGGATTAAGCTCAAAAATATACTATATAAATAACCCAATGGGTCTTCAAAATACAACAATTATGACAAGAAATAAGAGAAATTATATAACACATTTAAGACAACTTTTGGAGGATATTTTTGAGATTTTTATAAGCTTATCTTGATCCTCTTATTATTAGTTTTTCATGATAATAATGTTCATTCTTATAAAATCTAGCTAAATTTAAGTAATTTAATTAGATAATGATTTAATTAATGTGATTGGGGTAATTTTAAGTCCTAGACAATGATCTAATTAATTTAATGTTATAATAATTTTAGTTTTAGTTCTTTATTATTGATGTGTTTAATTTCATATTTAAATGTTAAAACTATGCATGTATGAATTAGAATAATTAATAGTAGTATTGCATGTTTATATCTAGTCTAAGATGTTAGCATATAATCGTTAATATTCTTATTTGAAGTGGTATCTTGTGATTGCTATCACAAGTAAGATTAAGTACATACATTAAATGTTATATGATTGTTTTAATCTTACCTAGTTTAGTTATTATCCTTTTAGATTTTAATATAATGAATAAATTAAATATAATAATTTTACATCTAGATTGTTTAGGATTTAAGTTGGTTAGTAAGTAGACATTTAATCAAAATTATATGGTAATAAAAGATGAAATATCTTAAACAGACCTAGACATCTAAAACTATAGTTAAGAATTCAATAATAATTTTAAATTATGAAAGTGATTTAAAACTTTAAAAACTAATTTTTATTTATGACATGTTTAATTAAATTTTAAGATAATGGTAAAGATAATCCCATAATCATATATCTCTCATAATCCACTTCATTATTTTATGTTATTTTCTTGAAAGGTAATCTAAAATCTCATTTTATTAATTTTAATTAACTTACTAATTTATTAATAATTTTAAATTATTTACCATTTGTATATAATTACATATATTTTCGTATTTTTAATCATATCATTCTAATTGTATTTAATACTTCAATAAAAAAGATTAGTATTCTAAGGTTAAAAAAACTAAACTAAAAAAAAAGTTTAGATAAGGAAACTAATAAAAATTAATAAATCAAAAAATATATAGAAATTTGAAGCTCAAAAAATGTAGCAATTAATATAAAAAATTAGTCAATCCTCGATGATGATACAGCGCCAAAATTATGACTAGATCCAAAATGTTGTCAAAATATTTAATATAAATTTTCTTAAAAATGTTTTGATGTAAATTCAGTAGTAAGGGTCAATAGTATAGAAAACTAATAAAATTAACTTATTAATAAATAAAATCTAAAATGTAACAAATAATATATGAATTTTTTTAATATTTTTTTCAAATATAAATAAATGACTAAAATAACTAAAGCTATTCAAAATAAACTTGAAATTTAAATGGGAGAGACATGTCGTTAGCGAACATTATTAATAATAGACTATGAACTAATTAACCAAAGTTTGAAATAATTATTTTAAAATCCCAAACTTATTATGACATTCTAAATCCTACGTACTCTCTTGAAAAATTTAACTAAACCTAAATGTATTTAAGATTTCATACATTTTTTTAAATTTATAATTAACTATTAATACAATCATTAATTAATTTAAATTCTTGAATAATCTATAAATATATTTATTAAATTTAATTTAAAATATCATGGAACTTCAAAAAATTAGTAATTAAACTGATAAAATAGAGATTACACCTACTATCTTTAACTTTAAGTGTTTGATTTTAATTGTAATTAACAAATCACACTACCAATAAATAAGAAAATTACCTATCATGTACTTACTCTAAACTAGCAATGTATTCAAACACATCATTTACAAGTTACACATAACATGTAAAATTATGTCATTTAAACATAAAATCAACCACATTTTTGATATAACGAAAAGAAAAATAATTAATTGAAAGAACTAATCAAAATTTAATCGATATCTAAACTTTAAATTAACCTTAATTACATATTTTTTTTATTACATACTAGATATTCTTTGGTAAAAAGAAACTTTTGTTTGCTAGCTTCGTTGCTAAAAACTTGAATAAGGTGGATTGTTTGGGTAGTTATTTGGCTGGTTGAAAATGAGATCCCTAGGTAAATGCTTTAAATATTTAGTTTTGATGATTGTCTCTATTTTGTTTCGTTGAGTTGTGTTCTCTTCTTAATTCTTAATCAGTAAGATTTTTTAGGATTGTATTCTGTTTTCTTAATGAAATTTTATCTATTTTTACAAAATAAAATGGACTGTGATAATTTTTTTAAAATATATAAATAAATTGTTAGAACTATTTTTCGTATATTTGAAATTTTGAAAAATTGATGTATGATATTCTTTCATGCTATTAGAGCAACAATAGGTCAAATCCATGTAGGAGACACAAAATTAATTAAAATTTTCAACATAATGTACCTTGCATAAATTAAAAAAAAAAGCACTTTTGAGGAAGCTTGAAATAAGGAGAATTGGTGTTTTCAATAAACTATTTTGATGATATTTCTCATCAAATTAGGAGGAAATTTAGAAATTATTTAATTTAATCTATTCACTCTTAGGATTTTAAATTAAGATTTTAAATTTTTTTTTAAATACTCTTTAAAAATTCACTTCCATTGGGCATGACTAAATAATTTCTTAATTTTGTAACCAACCGAATCATAATTCTCATTGGAATGGTTGATTGCAATAAATCTTATCCATAAAGTAGTTAGTAATAAAAATAATAAATTGAAACGAAACCTCTAAATTTAATTAGTTCTAACTAAAATTAATATTTGCACACGAATCCTATAAGAATAGAGATGTAATAAGAACAAAATGTTTTGAAATTATGATTTGAAGTGACCTACGAAAAGAGATTCTTTACAAAGAGTGATATTCTAGTTTTAATTTTTAAACTTGTGATACAATTATTACATCACAATTTAATAGTTTTTTACTAGATATAATTATATAAATTCAATTATATTTATTAATAATATTATATCATATTAATTATAATATAATACAAATTTGTGATAAATATTTTTTTTTGCGTGAATTTATTTATCTTTCTTTAATTTAAAACAATTAATAAATATGTATTGTGCATTCAAAAGTGAAATATTGTATCAATTGAAAAAAAATAGTAGGATATATGGTTATTGTTACACCCTATTTTGTTTCTTAATATTCCAATTATTATTAAATTTGTCCTTTTGTCTTTAACATATTTATTCTATACCAGTTAAAATTTATTAGAAATATATATTTTTTAAATTAATAATAAATATATAATCAAAACAATAAAATGAGGTGTCATTTAGTATCTAGGCACAAAACAATTTGAATTGGGATAGGATACTAATTGGTACTTTGCTTTTAAGAAATGTAGATAAAAGATTATATTTTTAAGGCATATATTAGAAGTCATTTTTTTTAAATGAAAAAATTTAATCCAAAATAACCATAAAAGATAAGTTTGATAAAATTTGACCAATATAAGCTAATAATAAGTAATTTAAAAAAAATAGTAAAATTCCTAATTTATTATTGTTAATTCTTACGTGTAGTCCCTTGCACTTTTTTAAATATTTTGTTTTCAAAAAAAGATCATTATTGTTATTTATTTTTGTTTAGCAAAAACAAATAAGGAACAATTTTATAATTAACGATGAACATGAACTTGTGTGATTTGGCAATTGTAATAAATATGATATATTAAATAAGGAGCAAATTTTTTGAATTAACGAAAGAACTGGCCTTATTTGGTAATTGTAATAAATATGTAGCTGGATTCAGTTAATAAAGGTATTGATTATGGCTTTGATGAGAGCCACCAAAGGCCAAAGAGTTTTTGTAAATGTTTTTAAATTATTGTAAATAACATTACATATCTCATACTGACCAAACTTAATTATAACATTTAATTTACGCATATCATAAAGAAATTTTAGTATCACTACGTTACAAAAACACGAGACAATATTAGTTATTTTATTTCAAATGTTGATATTATTAGTGATAAATAATATCATTTATTCATCGTAAACTATTACATTTGTATACTTGCTTGATTCTCTGCTAATTATTTATTTTATTGGAACAGATCTATACTTGTATTCCCTTTTTTTTTCCTTCCCAATTTGAATCTAGTATTCATTTAAAATGTTAAATAATACATAATATAATTATTGTAAATTGTAAACAAATATAATATACATGTGAATGTGATTCTTTACACAACATTAAGTTATGTACACTAAAAATAGTTTTTTTTTAATTTCTATCTTAAGCATGTGGTAATTAATTGGAAAAACACTTTATAATGCTACTATATCCTACTTATATTCATAAATCTAATATTTATTTAAATTTAAATAAAATCTAATCAACGAAAATAAATTTATTTAAGTAATTTTGATGTACACAATGCCATATACAAAATTACTCAATTAATTGTGTTATGCTCCATAAAGAGTTATAACCTTTTCTTTCTGAATATGTATAAAAAAGCATCTAATTAGACACCATATAAGAAAAAATAATAATATTGGTCCATTAATTATAATCAAAATTGGTAAAATTTTAGTAATTTTTGATTAAAATATTAGAACTTTAATAATTATTAAAAAAATATTGAATAATATATCAAAAATTTAAAATTTTATAATTATTGAACTTTAAATATACTACCAATTGTCTTTTAATTATTGAATTTTTACCAACTTATTTAAAAAGTTAGTTAAATTTTATATAATTTAATCATATTTGGGTTACCCTTAGTACACAATATCTAGGTTAGACTAGGTAATAGAATGTAGCTTCTTCATTTGCACTGTGAATCCCTTTTCCTTGCTTTTCTTGATTTTTATCATCAATTCTTTTTAATTCCAAACAGAACATTGTCTTTTAATCCAAAAAATTAATGCGCATCTCGGGTGAAGGATATAATATTTAAAACATTTAATGTGAAATTGATTCCCATTTACTTTCTTTTTTTTTCGTTCGACCAATAGATCCAATTGAATTAGTTAATTATTTTAAACTACATGTAAAGATACTCGAATCCTTATGTAAAAAAATACAAAGCATAATTTACAAGAGTGTACAAAAAATCATTTGATTCGATCATAAAATATATAAAGATTATGAAAGATTTTAATCTAATGGTAGGATTTAATTGAATAAAAACTTTAAAATCTGTAACACATGGATTAAATCATAGATTAATATATTTAAAATCAAGTAAATTCGACTGATTTATGTATATTAAAATAATTATTTATTTTTTAATATTTTTTTATAAATTTTATGAGATTTTTTATTAAATAATTTTTTTATTAATTAGTACACATTAATATTAATATGTAACAAAATAATTAAATTAAATAAGTCTTTTGACTTATGTCACAATATTTATTTTGATTTAATTTTTAATTAGATATAATTCAATTTAACAGTAATCATCTTTTCATATTATTTGAGTTTTCATTTTTATTTGTTAAATAATATTTATCGGTTTTTTAAACTCGGTTTTTTAAACTCAAACAAACGTGAATATATTGACTTATAACTAAAGATTTATAATTTTTATAATATTTTATTTAAAAAAATTATATAATTATAAAAAATATTGTTTAATAGATTTTACGGATTGATCCAAACTAATTCGTATGTATAATAAATTGGATTATATTAGAAGAATATAATATATATATCAATTATAAATTATAAAATTCATAAATTTTACTAATCAAATTAAATTATAAATTAATTAAATTGTACGAATTTTATCCTTATATATCCCTAAATTTTAATTATTATTAAGTTATTGTGATGATGACTAATTAATACCCATTTACTTACTTTAAAAATGTTTGGTAATAGAAACATGAGATTATTTAATCTTTTATATTTATAGCCAGAACAAAATCAATACTACTTTTAACATGGTGGATGCTGACAAATTGGCAATATATTATAGAAAACTATATTCACTAATCAGTAAACATATAATTTTTTTTAGTTATTATTAATTTTGATCAAATGCATTCAAAACATACATTTTTGTGTTTGAGTCGATATTCATATGTGTAAATATTCAATTGTTACTCGAGGTATAATTTATTTTCAAAGAAGTCCTTACTTAAGCAAACTATAATCATAAAAGTCTAATAAAAATAAAATTATAAGCCTAAATGTATAGAATGGTGAAAGTTAATGGGTATTCATAAGTGAGGTATAATTTATTTTCAAAGAAGTCCTTACTCAAGCAAACTATAGTCATAAAAGTCTAATAAAAATAAAATTATAAGGCTAAAATGTATAGAATGGTGAAAGTTAATGGGTATTCATAAGTATTATAATGGGTGTGGTGTTAGTCGTGTTCTTGTATTTTGTTTTAATATTAATTGTATTATATTTTGTTATTAATCATATGACATTTGACACGTTATGTGATGTATACAAAATTTACTTCTTATTGTCTATACATAATAATTAGAAATAACAAGATTTTTAAGAATATAAAAATTATTTATCAATTATGATTAAACTTTTTTAGAGATGTGAATGGTAACGAACAAAAAATGATTAAACTAATAAACATAACCATCTCACGTCAATTTTAGATAAATTTGAGTAATAAATATCGATTATAAACAAGTAGTAATTTTATCAAAGTTTAACCACTTTTATTATTTTTTAGCATTTGATCAAAATATATTTAGTTTAAAAAATTAAAATCTTAACATAATTATTCTATTAAATTATTTAAAATATTTATATTAATTTTCATCTTTTAACTATTTAGTACATGTTTGAATAGGTGGTTACACTATGAAGATTTGCTTAATCAAAATCATAACACACAATTTTTTAATTGAATATAATTGATTTGAAAAATACTTTCCATAAATAAGTTGTAGCTAAATTCATATATATTTTAAATTTTATCTCATTATTTGACTTTACATTCGTGTGAAATATAAAATTATGAATATTTGAATAATAATAATTAAATTAATATAAATAATTTTAAATTTTAAATTTTTTTTAATTATAAATAGCATTTAATTTACACAATTTAAATATACATTTTTATATTATTGTAACCCAAGCTCAATTTTCATGCATCACTAGTGTGATTTTTTGTGGTACACATTTTAACATGTATACTACTAACTCCATCAAGATCACTAATATTAGTAGGATGAATCAGGTGATATCTCATTACTATAAAATTGATATAAAGCTTCAGTTTTTAACCATGATTGTAGATCTATGATTAGAATTATAAAAACGAGACCTAAGTGAGAGAGACCATAAACTCTTATATACGATCTTGATTTTTAATCGAGACCACAAACATAACATTTGGTCAAAATCTTTTATAAGATCGAGATCATATACATACTATTTGGTCACGATCTTATAAAAGATCGAAGCCATAGGTATACCATTTGATCACAATCTTATAAAAAAACCAAAGTTATAGGCATATCATTTGGTCTTGATCTTTTATAAGACTGAGGCCATAAAAATATCATTTTATCACATTTTTTAAAAGACTAAAGCCATAGACATACCATTTGATCACAGTCTTTTATAAGATCGTGGCCAAATGATATTTCTATGGCCTCTGTTTTTTTATAAATCATGATTATATATATCTCAATTAACCTCATTTTTTAATATAAATTATAATAAATTTATCAATTATAATATTAAAAGTTATATTATATTAAAATTAATAGTGCAATTACATTTGAGATTTTATACATTAAAACATAATAAAACTTTACAAATTAGTTAATTAAAATGTTCCAAATTATGAAATATATGTAAAATTTTTGCCAATAACATTACTTTTACAACCAGTTGCAAAAATGATGGCGTCAAAGTTGAGAACAATTAATTCTAAAATGAGAAGTGTCACTAAGCAACAATAAAGAAATAAGAAGCAAAAAATGATCAATAATACTAAGGGGTAATCACTTCAGCAAACACATTAACATTCCAAATGTTGATTTTCCAAACATCTCTTCCATAAAACTTATACCTGCATCGAAAAAGTGCCATCAAGCTTGACAATATTGTATGATTTATAAATTATACTTAAATCATGAATAAACATATTAAACAATCAATTATAAAGAAAAAAACTATGGCACTTAGTCAATATTAACACCTTGACTAGTGAATGTGAAGGAATAGAGACACAAATACATAATATAACATCTAATTTGTGTTTTACCTTCCGTGTCCGTAAGATCCTTTTACTCTTTACATGTTAAGATTAAATGAAACGTAGATAATGTCACTTGAAGTGCCACCAAGTACACACATTCCTTCTTACTTCTAAGTACAATAGATTCCGCTATAAAAAAGAGAGAGAAGGAAGTAGTTGTTTCACTTGCTTCACTTCCAAGGAACGCATTTTCCCATCCTGTTAAAAGGTAGCAATAAATTAAGCAAGGTCAATTTCAATAACAGAGACATACAAAGACAATAAACTCTAAGAGCAAGTTTGGTTCGCTGTAATAGACCAAGGAATAGAATAGTTATTCCTCTTCTTTTATTGTTTCATTTTTTAAGTAGATGAATAATAATTCCTTAAATATCAATTCCTTTGATAGAAGGCATCTGTATAATACAATATACACTGAATAGTTATTCCCTCTCCTAAAGGAACAAGATGGAGTATATTTATGGAATGTGAGAATGCAAATTCTCTAAGAATTTCTATTCTAAATTCATATGTAATTCCAGTTCTGTAAACCTAACATGCTTTAGGAGTTTTTCTCACTTATAAAATTAGATCCAAAATACTGAAAAGAACTAGTTATTCCCTCTCTTAACTATGTCTATTTTTTTTTATCAAAATATAAAAGAAAGAAAAGAAGATAATAAAGTTGAAATATATCTATCAAGTGAATCTATATACAAGTAAAAGTAACCAAAATAGTGAGTGTTACAAGTGAATCTAGTATAATAAGCTATAGACCTATGAGCAATTGTTGACCCTAAAATACAGGAATTATAACTCATCAAACCAAAAACCAAGTTATGCAATTTTTTCAAATCCATGTAGATTGTACAAAGAGAATGGTACACTCCAACAATCACAAGTTGACTAACATAAAGAAACCATTATATAGAACATAAAAACACCCATGAATACATAACCACTTTTTAGTGGATAAAATAAGCTATATTAACATCTTAATGAAATAATATATGTTATATCAAGATTTATTAACACTTATTTAATTCTAAATTTCTAAAAGGAATCACACATTGCATTTAGATATTTAATGCATAAACAAACAGTTACAAGTAACGGATTTAATTTTCAAAACTAAGTCAATCATAACTAAATTTTTTACTTGGCTTGCATACATTCAATACTTCCATGTTAAAAAGTATGCATAAGAAATATAATTCAGGAAGCAGCCACTTACAGCAAGCACGTCTGAGACATTCTCTAAATGTTTTGTCAAATTTGAAACAACATTAGCCATACAACGTTTAGTTAAGTACATAAGATATGAGAACGAAAGGCCTTAAAAAATTAAAAGCAGCAAAGTTAATCTCCATCGAGCAATAAGTATTATTGCAAGAATTTGGATAGCTTACAATAATAATTTTGAATTCAAATTGAGAAAAAAATGGAAGAAGTAATCCATTTGAAAACAAAAATTATTAACATATACAGATATAAGAAACCAAATCATGCAAATAAAAAATGGATCACTCACCCTCAATCATATGTAACCATAACCCAGTGCCCTAAGTGCAGCAGCTGGAACCATTAGAGATCTTGCATTACCAGGCCAAGAAAAAGTAATTTTTTTCAATATAGAAAGAAAAATATAGGATGTAATGGAGAGAAAATATGAATAAAAATGCAAGAATGGTTGTACGCAAACAAAAAGACATGACAAGACATGTTAGTTAATTTATTTGAATGTATGCAGAAAGATACTATTCGAAATGAATTTAAATAAAAAAATATTTTTTATTATTTTATGATCGTTATTTCATAAATTATGTAACTATCATTTTCATAATTATATGACCGTTATTTTTATAATTATGTGGTCGTTATTTTTATGACCGTTATTTTCATAATTATGTGACAGTTATTTTTATGATCGTTATTTTCATAATTATGTGACAGTTATTTTTATGATCGTTATTTTCATAATTATGCGACCGTTATTTTTATGACTGTTATTTTCATAATTATGTGTCCGTTATTTTTTACTGTTATTTTCATAATTATATGACCGTTACACATATTTTTCAACTATAAATAGGGACAATAGCCCTCAGTTTAGAAAACAACTTAACAATTAAAAAATAGTTCTACGATTTTTATAACAAAATCAAAGAAAAGAAAATTCAGAATTATTTTCTCATATTTTCGAGCAACATAAATATTTAAGAGGTGTAGTATTCTGGATCAGTGCAGTGAAGATCCGAGATAGAAAAAAGATTCTGGACTGTTTTATCCTGGGGACGACGAGTCTGTTTGCTTGCACAAGTTTGGGCAGAGTCGCGAAACGTCTTAAAGAGAGCGACCTAGTCCGCAACTCAACCCAAACAATTCATTTCAGATTATCGTTAATATTGTTCTTACATAGTTTTTCACATCTTTATTCCAACAATTTTAAGACGTATTCTATCTGTCATGTCTACTAAAATGTTAAGTGATGATCTCAACAAACTATTTCGTTTTGAAAAACTACACTTTAAAAAATGGAGACAAAAATGTTATTTTTCTTAACCATGTAAAATGCCGCTTTTGTTCTTATTATTGAAAAATCAACACTGTCTAATTCTCATACTGAAGCTACAATAAAGGATTTAAACACCTAGATAGAAAATCATTTTCTATGCAATTTTTTTTTATTCTTAATGGACTAGTTGATGACTTGTGTGGTTATTATAACTCTGATATCATCTACCAAGGAAATTTGGGAAGCACTTAAAAAGAAGTACGATATTGAGGAAGCTGGAACTAAGAAGTATGATGTCATTAGATACATAAAGTATCAAATGATTGATGGAAAATTTGTGGAAGCTTAATCACACGAACTGCAGAAGATATCACATGAAATCACTTCTAAAGGTATGACTTTAGATGAATAATTTCAAGTAGCTATTATTATAGATAAATTACCCCATGCTTAGAAAGATTTTAAGAATACACTTAGACATAAAACTAAGGAATTTTATTTAGAAAGTCTTATAACCCGTTTAAGAATAGAAGAAGAAACCTGAAAATAAGACCAAAGAGATGAAGTACTCATTGTCTCAAACAACAGTACCAATAAGAAACCCTCATCTGCAATTCTGAAACCTAAAGGTAGAAATATGAAAACTCAGAATCTTAATAATAACCAAAACTACAACCACCAAAATAGAAACAAAAACTATCCTTCCCAGAATAGACCTTAACCTCCTTAAGGAATAACACATTCATATGTTATAGTTGTAATAGACCTGGCCACTTGGTCAGGAACTGCCAGAATAAGAATCATCCTACCCTACAAGCGAACCTTACCAAAGATCAACTTATTGGTATAATATCTAAAATCAATTTTGTTGATGGATCTGAGGGGTGGTGGGTAGACACTGGTACTTCTCGCCATGTTTGCTATGATAGAGATATGTTCAAGTCCTACTTTGAGTCTGAGGATAAGAAAGTGCTGCTGGGCAACTCCCACTCCACTAAAGTTGTTGGTACTGGTGAGGTAGAATTGAAGTTTACCTCTGGAAAGACTATCATCTTGAAAAATGTCTTGCATACTCCAGAGATGAGAAAGAACTTAGTTTCGGGATATCTTATTTACAAAGTTGGGTTTACTCAAACTATAGAGGTTGATTTATATACAACAACTAAAAATAATATTTTTTTGGGAAATGGTATGCCACTAATGGCATGTTTAAATTGAATGTTGAGTTATTTTAATATTTGGCATGTTAGACTATGTCATGTTAATAAACGCATAATCAAGAACATTAGTAGCTTAGAACTAATTCCTAAAATTATCTTTGAATGATTTTGGAAAATGTGACTTTTGTAGTCAAGCTAAAATAATAAAAACTTCACATGAGTAAGTAGTTAGAGAATCTGAACCTTTAGACTTAATACACTTTGATATATGCGAACTTGATGAAAATTTAACAAGAAATGGAAAACTCTATTTTATAACTTCTATTGATGACTATTCAGATTATACTTATGTATATCTAATGAAAAATAAAAGTGAAGTGTTTGACATGTTTAAAATATTTATGACTGAGATTGAGAATCAACTTAAAAGAAAAATAAAAATATTTCTAAGTAATAAAGACACTGAATATGATTCCAATATTTTAAATGTTTTTTTAACTCATGGAATCATACATGAAAAAACCGCACATGATTCTCCTAAAATGAATGGTAAAGTTGAACAAAAAAAAATTGGAACTTTTGATGAATCAGTTATTGTAATTTTATTAAACTCTGGTGTTGCAATTTTATTAAACTCTGGTGTTGATTCCCATTGGTGGGAAGAAATTTTATTAACTGTTTGCTATGTGCTAAATATAGTGCCTAAATCTACTAATAAAATTTCATCATTTGAAATTTTGAAAAATAAGAAACTTAACTTATTTTAAAACTTGAGATTTTTTAGTCTATGTTGAGATCCCTGATCCTTAAAAGAAATAAACTTAGTAGTAGAACATATGAATGTGTATTCATAAGATATGTTGTGAATAATAAAGCTTATAAATTCTATGACTTAAATGATCATAGTTATAGAATAAAATGATATTGACTATTGTGAATATAGGTTTTCATTTAAATTGAAGAATAGTGGGGGATCGTCTTCTAGTTTTTTACCCATAACTAGAACTAGTATACAAAATAAGGAATTAAACACTGAAATTAGGAGAAGTAAATGAGCTCGAACCCTTAAAGACTTTGGGTCTAATTTTTATGCTTATACCTTAGAAGAAGATCCTCAAACTCTTCAAAAAATCTTATCTTCTTTAGATGCCAACTTATGGGAAGAAGCCATAAATGATGAAATAGACTCTCATGAGTATAATAGAACTTGGAATTTAGTTGACTTACCTCCTGGTTGCAAAACCATAGGATGTAAATGGATACTAAAGAAGAAATTAAAACACGATGGTACTATTTAAAAGTACAAAGCTCGTCTGGTAGTCAAAGGGTATAGGCATAGGAAATATGTAGATTTCTTTGATACATTTTCACTAATCATACGAATAAATTGCATACGTGTACTTTTCTCTCTTACTGCTATCCATGATTTAGTAGTGCACCAAATGGATGTCAAAACTATTTTCTTAAATGGTGACTTAGAAAAAGAGATTTATATGGACTAACTTGAGGGCTTTGTTATCCCAGGTCAAGAAAATAAAGTTTGTAAACTATATCAATATATGTATGGTCTAAAACAAGTACCTAAAGAAGTCTTGAAAAAATTGATAATATAGTTATCCCATATGAATTCAAAATGAATGAAAGTGACAAATGCATTTATTATAAATCAAAAAATGACATTTACACTATTATATGTTTACATGTGGATGACATGATTATTTTTCTATCAAATATTCATATTAATGTGAAAAAAAATTTATGTGCTAACTTTGATATGAAAGACCTCAGAGAAGCAAGTATAATCCTTGGTATAAAGATTACTAGGTCTGGAAAGAGAATTTCTCTAGATCAATCTCATCACATTGAGAAGATCTTAAAGAAATATAATTACTTTAACTGTAAACCTGCATATACTCCTTATGATCCTAGTGTAAATTTGTTCAAGAACACCGGGGATAATGTTAGATAAATTGAGTATGCGAGCATCATTGATAGCTTACATTATGCTAATGATTACACTAAACCAAACATAGCTTATGTTATGAGACTATTATGTAGGTTTATCAGTAGACCTAATATAGAGCATTGAAATGCAATTGAAAGGGTCATAAGATATCTTAAGAGAACTATGAACCTTGGATTATATAATAAGAAGTTTCCCGCTGTTCTAGATGGATACAATGATGATGATCGGAACACTCTATCCGAAGACTTCAAGGCAACTAGCAGCTATATATTTAGCATTACTGGTGGAGCTGTTTCTTGGAAGTCTAAGTAATAGACAATATTGGCTCAATCTACGATAGAGTTTGAAATTATAGCACTAGCTACTACTAGTGAAGAAGCAGGTTAGTTAAGAAGTCTATTAGTTGAGATCCCTTTATAGGAAAGATCGATACCAGCTGTCCTGATCCATTGCGATAATACCGTGGCTATTACAAAGATTTAGAACCGTTATTACAATGGTAAGAGATAAAAGATACAAAATACTATTAGAGAATTTCTCTCTACAAGAGCTATAAGAATGGATCATATATGTACTGATGAAAATTTGGCTTATCCTTTGACGAAAGGATTAACAGGAGAGAAGGTTTTCAAAAACCTCGAAAGGAATGTGACTGATGTCCTTAGAATGAAGAATCACTCATGATGGTAACCAAACTTATAGACTAGAGATCCTAAGAAATAAGTTCAATGGGTAATAAAAAATCATGAAGCATATGAGATGAATTATGTTATTATGAAGTCTCATTCTATATTGTTAAAAGTATGAAGTCTTAAAGCGACAGAAAAGATGAGTTAATTATTAAACTCTTAATGAGTTATATACTCTATGTGGAGTGGAATACGTAGCTACAGAAGTACTCTTGATAGACACACCTATGTGAATATGGAAGTGTGGTCGTTTTCTATGAAAATTTTGGACAAAATTTACTAGAGCATTCACTATACTAGGATACACGTGCATGACCGTAAAACACAAGCTTTTCGAACTACACCTTGAAAAGGTTGTGTGTGTAATGTTGTTAGAGATAGAGTTCAAAACTATGAGTTACTCTAATATATTCTAAAGCATCAACACTATGAAAAGGTTTAAGTCGATAGACACCTTTTGCTTATGCACAATTTTATACTTTTAATTGATCGGTTGCTCGATGAAATTATTTTTATTTATAATTCAAGTAGGGGATTGTTGGAAATTAATTTAAATAAAAATATTTTTTTTATTATTTTATGATCGTTATTTCATAAATTATGTAACTGTCATTTTCATAATTATATGACCATTATTTTCATAATTATGCGACCGTTATTTTTATGACCGTTATTTTCATAATTATGTATCTGTTATTTTTGACTGTTATTTTCATAATTATATGACTATAACACATATTTTTTAACTATAAATAGGGGCAATAGCTCTCAATGAGAACTGTTTTTTATAGCAAAATCAAAGAAAAGAAAATTCAGAATTGTTTTCTCAGATTTTCGAGCAACATAAATATTTAAGAGGTGTAGTATTTTGGACTTCATTAGTGCAATGAAGATCCGAGACAGAAAAAAAATTCTGGACTGTTTTATCCTGAGGACGACGAGATTGTGTTTGCTTCCACAAGTTTGGACAGAACCGTGAAACGTCTTAGAGAGAACGACGTAGTCTGCGACTAAACCCAAACAGTTCATTTCAAATTATAGGTAATATTATTCTTATATAATTTTTTACATATTTGTTTCAACAGATACCATAGCCATCACTTTCATTCACGAGAATTATCTCATGTGATGAGTAGCCTCGGTTGAACCTCACTTGCAATAGGGGTACCTACATCTATGGTCTTATAGTAGAAAAACCGCATCTCTTAATTACATGAGATGCAATGGATCAGAGTCACCATCTTAATGATCCCCAGATTTTTCATATCCTTTCACTCATGGTTGCCAAAAGTCCAGACACAAATCAAAAACAAAGTAATGCACTTCCCGAACTTCACGGTGAACGTATAAAGAGAGGAAATTATACTACTTGAGTTCAAAGAAAAGACTAAACAAGCTACGTGTCAAATTATAAAGTGTGTGAGCGTGTAACTCTCTTTAAAAAAGAGGTATAAAACCGGGAAACAAAGAAATAATAAAAAAAGGGTATTTTCGTCAACTAAAATGAAAAATTGGACATAGATACCATTTCAAGTTTGGGTGTTCGTAGGTACGGTTATACTTGTACAGGTTGTGTCATTTGTGTTACTGTATAGAATATATATATATATATACTCAGAGCTCCATGTTTACTGCAACCTATATAAGTTAGGTACCTAGGTTGGTGCCTAGCTCCAATTTATCGTGCCTTCTTAAATGGGCGTCAAATATAGATCAAAGCATAAATAAAATAAATGATCAATTAATCCAGTGTTATAAAGCTTGGAGAATTTCTCGAGCAACCAAAAAAATAAAAAAATAACTTGAAAAATTATTAATTTCTTTTTTTATAGTATATATGATGATGAGTTCGTATTTTTAGATTAAATTTTTTTAGTTTGAAAAATTATTTTTAATTTATTTTGCACATAAAAAAATAACATTTAAAATATGTCTCTGACCATAACCAAAAACAGTGCTGTAAATTAAGAGAAAAATACAACCAATAGTCTATATTTATTATAAAATTGATATTTATTTTTTATTATAATTTATTTTTATTTTTATTAAAAATTAGTTGTATTAATTGTATAATAATAATAATGTGATTTTTATTATATATTAAGCAGATACTACTTTGATTAAAAGATTGTAACTGAAAAATTATATAAAATATAAAGATAATTATTAGCTATGCAGTTATTTTTTTTAATAATAATAATGTAATTTAATTAAAATTATATATAAGAATCATGTAAAACTCTTGCAAAAAAAGTATACGAGGTGTACAGTACGTGTCAGTTCAAGATATAATAGAAGAAGCATAAATTGTTCTCCAACATTACCAAACCTTTTAACTCTATTTATTATTATTTTTTTGGTCAAATTTTTTTTTTTTAATTATCAATTTTTGTTCAAATTTATATCCCTAGTTACGCCTCTAATTTATTTCTGCTCCCATGGATAAGCAAATTAAATACCAAGTGCGCGCTCATGTTTAATAAGAGTTGTTCGGACGGTAGTTTAGTTGTAGGAGGAGGGGATTGGTGGGCTTGTAGGTTTAAATAAAAATATATATTAACTTTTAATTTAAACATTTTAATTTTGAAATTTTGAAAAATTATATATTTTAATTTTAAAATGATGTATTTTAATATCAAAAATGATCTATAAGTTATGTAGTTTTTATTTTTTGATTAAATTATACAATTTTTAAACTCTAAAATCTAAAAAATTAGTTTTTAATAAATCTTTCGATTAGACTTAAATTAAAATTTATCATCAATTTTTTTGTCTTTAATATATTTATTTAATATCAATTAAAATTTATTAAAAATATTTTTATAATTTTTAAAATTAACAATAAATATATAATCCAAACAATAAAATGAGGAGCCAATATCCATGCACAAAACAATTTGAATTGGGATACGGTACTAATTGGTAATTTATTTTTAAAAAGATACACAAAAATATTATAATTTTAAGAGATATATTATAAGTCCTTTTTTTTAACAATGGGTAAATTTAGTTTAAAATAACCATAAAAAATAAATTTAATTAAATTTAACTAATGTAAAATAATAATGAATAATTTAAAAAAAATGATAAAATTACTAGTTTATTATTATTAATTCTCAGCTGTAATCCATTTTATATTTTTTAAATATTTTATTTAAAAAAAAATATCATTGTTGTATCTCTCATTAAAGTAAAATATTAATAATATATTTTTGTATAATTTTAAAATTAATCTATATATTTTTTAAAAAAGCTAAAGTATCATATAAATTTTTTCCCCAAGTTTTGAAGTACTAAAGAATTGGAAGTAGTGTGCTTTTTTTTAATTATGCCAGAGGCCTCCCAAGGAAAAAATAAATAAATAAGTAACTTTTTTTTTCTTTTTTGTTTAGCAAACACAAATAAGGAACAATTTTTTAATTAACGATGAACATGAACTGGCGTGATTTGGCAATTGTAATAAATATGATATATTAAATAAGGAGCAAATTTTTTGAATTAACGAAAGAACTGGCCTTATTTGGTAATTGTAATAAATATGTAGCTGGATTCAGTTAATAAAGGTATTGATTATGGCTTTGATGAGAGCCACCAAAGGCCAAAGAGTTATTGTAAATGTTTTTAAATTATTGTAAATAACATTACATATCTCATACTGACCAAACTTAATTATAACATTACATATCTCATACTGACCAAATGTTAATTAGTGTATTTTTTTTAAATGACATTACATATCTCATACATACTGACCAACTTATAACATTTAATTTACGCACATCATAAAGAAATTTTAGTATCACTACGTTACAAGGACACGAGACAATATTAATTATTTTATTTCGAATGTTTATATCGTTAGTGATAAATAATATCATTTATTCGTCCTAAACTATTATATTTGTATATTTGTTTCATTATTCTCTACTTATTATTTATTTTATTGGATATATTTATACTTGTAATAGCTTTTTTCCTATCAAATTTAAATCTAGTATTCATTTAAAATGTTGAACATAATTACAAAATGTAGCATTTAAATAAATATGTAAAGTCGATTTGAGGAGAAAATTGACTTATAATTAATTTAAAATCGATTCGGTGAAATATTGATTTTTTCTTTTCTCTTCTTTCTTCTCCATCAAACAACATTTTTAATTTGTAGTACTTAAAAAATTCAAAACCGAGCTTCACCTCTTCCACTTTTTTTATTTTCTGGTCACCTACGATCACCGTTTTCAACATCGTTTAGTGAGTTTTCTTCCTCTTCAAATTATCTTCTAGATCTTCTATTTTTTTGAGCAAAATACTCAAAATTTATACTCATTTCTCACTTATAAAACACCATTTTTTTCTTCATTTCCTTCATTTTGTCACTTCATTTACTCTTTGTAAGTATTTTTATTAATCATATGCACTTATTATTCAATTTGCGTTATTTTTTGTATAAAATTTTGTATTATGTATGTTTTGTATTATGCATGTTATTATTTGTTTGGTTGATTTTCTAGGTGGGTCAAGGGAAATAATATTTAGATGCTGTGGGTTTGAGGGATTAGAATATTTACCGTATATGGATAGATTTATTTATATATAAATAATTATATTTTATTTAGTAAAAGTAATACAATTTTAAAATGATTAAAATGATAAATTTTTGTATTATGTATGTTTTGGTATATATTTTAATAATTAGGAAATTCATATGTAATAATACCTTAAATATATTGATTAGATACATATTTAATATGCTTAATGTCATTAATAGAAAATGAACAAATCTTGGATGTTAAAGTATAGAATTAAGTAGGACTATATTTCTGAAGTTGAAAGTTTCTTGAAATTTGCTTGTAGAAATAGTAATAATGAAATTAGTATAATTCGATGTTCATGTGTTAAATGTAAAAATGAGCAATTTCATGAAGTTGACGAGGTTAAGTATCACCTTATTCGTAGTGGTATTCTTTTGAGTTATAAATGTTGGTATTATCATGAAAAAAAATATTAATAATACTCATGGGGAAGAGATAAATAAGAATGTGAGTGAATTAAGTACATACTATCATAATGTACAAACAAAAAATATGTATCATGGTGTTGAAAATGAACTACACGAGGATGATCACGAAACCCTTAAAAAACTTCTAGAAGATGCCAAAAAATCGTTTTATCCAAAATGCAAGAAATACACTAAAATGTCGAGATTGGTTCATTTGTACAATGTGAAGGCAAAACATGGATTTTCTGACAAGGGATACACAAAATTACTAAATCTACTAATATATATGTTTCTTGAGGGTATTGAATTGCCACCTTCAATGTATGAAGTGAAGAAATCTCTTAGTCGATTTGGCATGGAATATCATAAGATTCATGCGTATCCAAATGATTGCATTCTTTATAGAAAAGAATATGAGATATTAGATGATTTTCCGATGTGTAAAGAATCGAGATGAAAGCATGTTACAAATGAGACAACACCTAAGAAAGGCGTGCCCGTAAAGGTTCTTTGGTTGAGTTTTGGTGCCCATAAACTTATGAAACAACTATTTTTTGGCCAACCAACCCAAGTAACAAATTTGAGTTATACTTGACTTCATATTTAGAGCTCATTATAACATTAAAAATATCAACTTGATTCCAATAACTTCATATTTATAGACAAAAGATTAATATAGTCCTAATATGATTTCGAAGGGTTAAAGTTATTATCATATCACTCGAGTGTCGATGTAGTAATCTCTTTTACTAATCTTTTAACATATATAAGTTATTTTTTTGTGAATTCATAATATTATATTCTTATTTTGAATTTAATTATGTATATTTCTTTGATTGGAACAAGTGGGACTATGATATGCATATTTTTTATGATTTATATAAAGAATGGATAAAATACTTTGTTCAAATTATAATATCAGGAGAAGAATATGATGATCTTAAATAACATATATAAGACAACACTATGGTAATATTTATAATGTTTTAATTTCTTCATTTATATGTCTCTGAAGTCTTATTTGATGGATGTTTATGTGCTTATGTATTTAGGGGAATGAATTGTTATATGAACCATCTGTTTTTTGCCCAGTTTCTTTATCACTATGCCCCAACGAAACTTGTTCTCTTTGAAATAAAGTAAAAATATCACAGAATTCATGACATTTTGACGACATCATTTTATTTGTAATTTAAGTTAAATATATATGTATTGTATATAAATTATTTTTTTGTAATAAATTTAATTATCAAATAATTAATTATATTTAATGTTTTAATTATTTGTATTATTATTTAAACTTTGTTAAACAGATTTTGGTTTTTTTTGTTATATGTGATCAAATACAAATTATTAATATAGTAGAAAAGGAATTGTTAAAGAACATGATATCCAACTGGTGACAACCAACACACCAACTGGAAGCAGTCACCAACAACTTGGTGGGGAAGGATAGGCTGTCCAAGAACATGCATCTCCATAATTGTGTTTATTTTTAATTATTACAATTTTGCTTTTTTTGTGTATAAATAGGTTGTAAACATTCGTTTATTCATCATCAATAAATCCAATTCTTACAGGAATAAAATATGTAATATATATATATATATATTAAAGTCGATTTAACACGTGAATTGATTTTAAATTTTAAGTCTGATAATTTAAAGTCAATTTTTAATCGATTTTAATGTCTGATTTTATAGTATTGAATGCATAATATTGTAAGTCGTATACAAAGTCTGAATGTGATTCTGTACGCAACATTTAGTGATGTACACTAAAAGTAGGAGTTTTTTCCCGATCTTAATCACGTGGTGATTAATTGGAAAAAACACTTTACGAGATTATTATATCCTCGATATTACTTATATTCATAAATTTAATATCACTTAAATTTAAATAAAATTTAATCAATAAATATCAATATATCAATTTAATTATTTTTAATTCCACAGTATCATAAAAAATTATTCAGTTAATTATGTTAAGTTACATAAAGATTTATACCCTTTTCTTTCTGAATACGTAACAAAAGCTTCTGATTGGGCACCATATGTATAAGGAAAAAATGATAATATTGATACACAAATTATAATCAAAATTGATAAAATTTTACCAACTTATGGTTGAAATATTAAAAATTTAATAATTATTAAAAGGATATTAAATAATATGTTAAAAATTCAAAACTTTTAAAATTATACAACTTTAAATATACTATCAATTGTCTTTTAATTATTGAATTTTTACTATCTTATTTAAAAAGTTAGTTAAATTTTATATATTTTAATCCTATATTGGGTTACCTTCCGTACACAATTTAATGTCCTAATTGAATTTCTTTTAGTCAAAGGTCAATATCTAGGTTAGACTAATATAATGTAGCTTCTTCATTTGCACTGTGCATTTCTTTTCCTTGCTTTTCTTGATTTTTATCATCAATTCTTTTTAATTCCAAACAGAACATTGTCTTTTGATCCAAAAAAATTAATGCGAATCTCGTGTGAAGGATATAATATTTAAAACATTTAATGGGCAATTGATTCCCATTTTTTTTTTCGTTCGACCAATAGATACAATTGAATCAGTTAATTATTTTAAAATACATGTAAAGAAACTCGAACCCATATGTAAAAAAATACAAGGCATAATTTTACAAGAGTATACAAAAAATCATTTGATTTTATCAATATGTAAAATATGTATGTATCTAAAAGATTATGAACGATTTTAATATGATAGTAAAATTGAATTGATTAAGATTTTAAAATATATAATATATGAATTAGATTAAAAATTAATATTTTTAAAACTAAATAAATTCGACCATCCATATATATTAAAATAATTATTTATTTTTAATATAATTTTTAATAAATTTTAGGAGATTTTCTATTAAATAATTTTATTATTAATTATTACAAATTAATCCATAATAAAATAATTAAATAAATTTTTTGACATCTATGTACTATTTATTTTGATTTATATTGTTATCATTTAATGACGTAGATATATCGATAAAAAAAATGTATGAATTTTAACTATATATTTATAATTTTTTATCTAAAAGATTATATAATTATGAAAAATATTATTTAATAATCAAATTAATTTATATTTATAATGAATTGGATTAGATTAGAAGATTATAATATTTGGATCATAAAAATCAAATCAAATTATAATTAAGTTAATGTGATGATGAGCAATTAATACCCATTTATTTACTTTAAAAATGTTTGGTCATCGAAACATGGGATTATTTAATCCTTTATATATATATATATATATATATATATATATATATATAAAATGTAACCATATAACAAAATTAATACTACTTTTAACACGGTGGATGGTGACAAATTGGTAATAATAGAAAACTATATTCACTAAATCAGTAAACATGTAATTTTTTAGTTAAAATATTAAAATTAATTTACAAATTCCCTTTTTATTTATTGACTCATAATATACAAGTACTTATAATATTAAAAAAAATTGTAAGTATTAAAGAATGTAACTATTTTAAAGTTTATTCTTTGTATTTTATATCTACTTATTATTTTATATCTATATCTATATATGTATGTATATATTATATCTTGTTATTCTATTAAATATAAATCTAATTTCATTCTTTATCCACTTAATAAATAAGATTTTTGAAACTAAATTTAGGTGTGGTTTAAGTTTTACCCAACCACTAGGTTAGATTAGATAAGTCATAACCATAAAATATTACTTTTGTATAGAACAAGAAAAACAAATTGATGTATAATTCATCGGTATATATTCATTATAAAGCACTAAAATGAAAAATTGGACATAGATACCATTTCAAGTTTGGGTGTTCGTAGGTACGGTTATACTTGTACAGGTTGTGTCATTTGTGTTACTGTATAGAATGTATATATATATATACTCAGAGCTCCATGTTTACTGCAACCTATATAAGTTAGGTACCTAGGTTGGTGCCTAGCTCCAATTTATCGTCCCTTCTTAAATGGGCGTCAAATATAGATCAAAGCATAAATAAAATAAATGAGCAATTAATCCAGTGTTATAAAGCTTGGAGAATTTCTCGAGCAACCAAAAAAAATAAAAAAATAACTTGAAAAATTATTAATTTCTTTTTTTATAGTATATATGATCGGAATGAATAATCTTTTTATTTTACCAAAACCATTTTTCTTTATTTTAGATTAAATATACTAATAATTTATATATTTACTACTACTATAATATTGATATATAATCACAATTTTTAATCGTGATCGTAAATCTATGATTATTTTTATAAATATTGAAGTTTAAGTAAGAGAGGTCATAGACTCATACATAAATCATGACCATACACATAATATTTGGTCACGGTCTTATGAAAAATCGTGACCATACATATACCAATTAGTCATGATCTTTCACCTATTATATGTTTATGGTCACGGTTGTGATGTTAAACCATGACCATATCATCATATTTAATTTCAATTATACAAAAATCATGATCTTTAATCTTCATATTTAGTATTGATTTCACAAAAAATATGATATTTTATCTTCATATTTGATCTCAATTTATACTAAAATCGATATATATCTCAATTAATCACATATATTAATTTTTTTGCATTCAATAAATTCAAATACTAGTTTTTCAACATAACTTACAATAAATTTATCATTTATAATATTAAAAGTTAATATTATATTAAAATTAAGAGTATAATTACATTTTAGAATTTATACACAAAAAAACATAACAAACCTTATTAACTAATTAAAGTATTTCAAAATATTAAATACATGCTTAAAATTTATCAATAACAATATTAGTCAAATTATAGCGTTCTAAATCAATCTAACAAAAAAGTAATTAATAGTGCATATATGTTCTAACTAGTTAAACTAGGTGTCATTGTAAAAATCGATTTTTGAACTCCGTCTATTCATTTCGCATCTTATCAATTTTACCAATTATATAAATTCTTTCATGATTAAACTATAATGTACACATATTCTAGGTTATTGTTAGCTACTATAAATAAAAAAAATAAAATCAAAATTCAAACTAAAAAAAAATAAAAGGACAATTTTAAATATCACCAAATCAATTATAAAAACAAGTGGATTAGCAATAACTACTCTTATAAACATAAGAACATACCATCACAAGTTCATCAAGCCATTGTGGTCAGGACAATACATATTATAACATAAAATTAATTATAAGTTTAATATTTTGATAAAAAATTAAAAAAATATATGTATCTAATATAATTAAAAAGATATTGCATATCAATAACTAGTGTACATACTTTCAATCAATATACATATGAGAAATCTAAAAATATTGAAATAATAGAAGTTAATGAACCATGCACATATGACTTACACTTATTTTTGGCAAACTTTGAGTCCTTCGATTTTGATGATCATTTTATATAATATGTACCCTATATATTAAAAAAGAAAAATAAATAGAAATTATTTGTGAAGGCAAATCAAAACTTAATGTTTCCAAAAATATAAAGTTAATCAAAAATTATAACTTATTTATAATCGATAAGTGCTTGAAAAACAATAATATTTCGTAGATATTGTACTTAAATGTAATAAATATATTTAAATATACTTGTTTATATCATTATTTGTTCAAATGTATATGTTTAGAATCATGGATTTTTTTGTTATATTTTTAGTTTCAATTTGATAAATTGATAACACTTAAAGAATCATGTATAAAGAACTCATTTCATCTTAAAATATTAAAAGAAAAAAAATATATGTAAGGCTTACATACAAGTCCAACCATTTTGTAAAAGGTGCAACAAGAAGTGAACTTAAGCATTGCAGGCCGCAGCATGAAACATAGTGGATTATGATGCATTTCTTATTGTTTAAAATCTACATTCATATAGTTTTCTCTATGTTGTAGCGAGGAATAGTTGGGTTACGGCACGACCTATTCGATGTAAAACGAGGCAAAGTATTCAGGTTACTATGTGGATAAAAATAGGTCCTGTCGCTGCGTGGATAAAAGTAGGTCATGACGTAGGAATATTTTTTTGACCCGAAACCCTTTTTGACTAGTTTCAACTATAAATACTTGTCTAGGTTTTAGTAAAGAGTGTGCTATTATAGTTTTCCTTAAGAACTTTTAGATTTCAGAGTTTCAACAATTTTATTTTCTTAGTTTTATGTTTAATTTTGTATACACAATTTAAATTATGTAACCATAATTAAGAGGCCATAAAATGAAGATTTTTAAGATCAAATGATATAAAAGGTTGCTGTAATCTATTAAATAATGTGAAGATCAAAATCTTATTTGTAAAAAACATATTCGTCTATCTATTTTTTAGGTATTAAAATTTGATTTGTAATTTTATTTTTTTCAATAAATAATACTGTATTTCTTGAATTTGTTAAAAAAAACTTATTAATCATTTATTATATTTAGTATGTTTGGTTGATTGTGATAATGAGATTTTAGTTTTATTTACAGTTTTGTGTACATTATTTTGTGAATATATTTAATTATTATTAAATATAAATTATTTTTTATTTTAAGATTTTTACAAAGTTTATTATTGAGAAATAAATTGACGATATATTTTTTATAATAGATTTAAAACACAAAAATTAGGTTTCAGATACATCAATCTAGATCAAATTTAAACAACTTGAATAGGAGTTTAAATTGGCAATCCGATTAAATGTATCAAGTTAGATGATTTGTTAATTTCTTAGAGAATAAACATAATTTAATTTAATTAATTGATGACCTGACCTAAGATGTTAATGATTTAATTAATAATGAATAGTGATTCGATCAAAACATTATTTATACATATAAAAAATAATCAATAATTTATATTTATATTTAATTAATCTAATTAATTCTACCAAATATAGTAAACTAGCTAAATTTTTACATATTTGCTTGTAAATTGTATGAGCTAATATATCTTTTATTCCTTTTTTCGTTAGATTAATATTTTCAAAATCAAAATATTATGATAGAATAGATTTACTTTTCATGTTTATTTATAATAGCTTTTTAAAATTATTTAAAATCATGTATTTCATGCTTAGACCGATCTTGATAGTATATTTATCATTTTTTATAAGTCATTTGTAAACTAAGTTAAATATTTTGATAATTTTTATTAATTTTAACAAATATAAAAGAATATCAAAATATTTAAATTGGAGAATTTAACTCCTCCTAGTTAGAATGTAGTTAATTTTGATCCATTATGTTCAATTTTTGAGTATATTTTAATTTTAAAATAATTTTTTTAATTAAATTGAAATTAAATTAAATTTTTTAATATTTAAATATTTAAAGTGCATGAATGTTAATAATATAAAAGTTATTAATAGAATTTAATATATATTAGCAAGATATTTGAAGTATATGTAATTGGTAGAGTTATTCTAAAATTATTTTTTATTAGCTTCTTATCATATTTAATGTAAATTTTAAAAATTATTAATTAAGTTGTTTTTAAGGCTGTTTTGGAAATAAGAGAGTAAAAATAAACTCATAATATCTAATTATATTATAAATAATTGACAAAAAAATATTTTATATTATATTAGATTTATACAAATGAGAAACATGCATAAATAATATGAAATAATATTTTTTATTTTTTTTGTTAAATTTAAGATAAATATTATTAAGGATTTATAATATTATTTTTATTAAAATTTTAAATTATCATATTTATTTAATATAAAATAAATAATTAGAATTTAAAAACAATTTGATAAAATATAAGCATAAGATTCTAGTCTAACTAATATGGCGACGACGTGTCACCAACCCATTTGGATTTGACTGGTCAATAACGGCCAAGGTTGGACATGTCCATTGTGGGCATGAACAGTGCTGGTTATATCCAATACTTTTGACTGAGTGATAAGGATATTTTAGATATTTGCTTGTATAGTAAATGTATACTAAAATGTTATTAGTAATAATTTCCATCTTGAAAGTAGGAATATAAATGCTACCAATCCCAAGTACATATGAGTAACTCGAATTCAAATCATAGGAATATGAAATCCCAAGGAATATTTAAAAATAAAATATTTTATAAATTAAATAATTTAATCACTTTACATAAAAAAATTTATATATTAAAATATTAATTTATTATTTCTTTTTATTAAATTAAGGATTAAAAAATACATTTTTAAATATTGAAAACTAAAAGTATAATAAGATTTAATCTAATAAACTTAAACAAATTTTATATTTTAAATTTATTAACATCAATATTTTTAAATAATTTTATAAAATGGAATACAATTAAACAAAACAGGTGTGTGTTATAAATTTTATATACTCAATTCAAGAAAGTTGAATTGAATTCTCAACCTCCTCTCACATTGAAATGTATGCAAAGCATTTAGTGACATAAAAACACCATTTGATGTGCCAACCAAACTTCATTAATAACGTCCTCTCTGAATAAAAACTGCAAATGGAGATTATTATTATTATTATTATTAACATTTTTGAATTATATTTTGTCTTTTTATGGTTGAATCCCTTAAATTTTTATTTTTATTTTCCTTTTTATATTATAGAGTATTTGTTTCATTTAAGTTTTCTTGTAAAACTAAGCAAAAGGCAATAAGAGATTTGCCCATCAATGTCCATAAATGTTTTTTGTATTAAAAGCAATCCAGTCCATAGAAATACTGCTTTCTCCCCTTTTTTTATTTTATCTTTTTTAATTAAAAATTTATTATGGGAAGAAAGGAAAGGACAGCGGTATAATATAAAAGGGAAAATATGATAAAGTCCCATCATTATTATTACTCTTTTAAATATATATATATATATATATATATTATTTAATTAATATGATTATAAAATTATTATTCAATAAAATTAAAACTGATTTTTGATGGTAATGTAACGAAAGAAAGGACTGGACACGTAGAATGATACTTCTAATCAAGGTCAATGTCAATGTCAATGTGAATGTCATTTAATAATAATATATAATAATCATTTTAGGGTCCAATTACAAAACCTTAATTCTGAATGTTATTATTTCAATTACAAATCATTTTAGCAAAGGATGTTACCATATAAAGTTAGCCATTGATTTAATCTTATATAAGTTACCAAATGAATTGTCCAACCTATATATTTTCTTTAATTTTAATAACTTTAATGTTTTAAAATATGCTACATTTTGAAAGTGAATTGTTATATATTTTTTTATTTTTGGTTTGATTAATTTTTATAATATATTTGTTTTTGAAAATAGGAGATTAAATATTTTAAGCTTTTGAATTAATTGTTAAAATAAATTTATTAAGGAAGACAAATTTTTAAATTAATTAGAAATTTAGTACCGTGAAAAGTAGTATAGAAAATGAACATATAAATATTATTAGTTTTGAAATTATGTTAAGGTGTGCATAAATTATTGTTAATGACTATGATAAATATGTTATAGAATTAAATAAATTTTAAATTTTTTAAAAAGTATAACAATTTAAGTATACAACATGCATCTTTAATATATATTAAACATAATCATTCACTAGTTAATTTGTTATTATCCATGATAAAGTAATTTGTTAATGTGAAAAAAATAAAAATTATTTTGTTAAAAAAGGGGCCCATTTTTGAATAAACGGGATAGGTTTTTTTTATTGGTATTGGACGGGCTAGACTTAGCACGATTTTGTTGCATGCTTGCATTGTTTCTTTCTCGTGCTACTGGACCGACAACCGGTTCATGGCCCTGAGAAATGCAGTGCAATGTATCAAGCTGATAATAAAATATCTAATAATAGATATTTATATTTATTATTAAAAAAATAAAAATAACATATTTATCATTTAAAATAAATAATTTAAAAAATAAAAAAATATTCATATATTAAAAAGATTAAATTATGTAAATTTAATTAATTTAAAGTTTATAATTTATAATTTATAATTTAAAAATAAATAAATAATTGTTATTAATAAGTAAGTATTTTTTTATTTAAAATATATATTCTATGGAATCTATATTTTTATTTATTTTATTATTAATTATAAATAATTTATGAATTTTTTATATTTTATTTTTAAAAAATATATGATGTAGTAGTTAATAATAATGGATTTTGAGAACTCTTAGGTTTTTTTTAAATTACTTCGATTTTTTCAATTTTTGAGAATTTTTTTAACTATATTTGTGAAGTTTTTTTTTTAATATTCTCAACTTTTTAAAAATAGGTTATAAGATTAACTCTAACATTACATCGAATCTTTAAATTTGTTATAAAATTTGATACAAGTTGTTCCTATAATGCACCAAGGTGTAAATCTTGAATCAAATTATTTTTTATTTTTTTTATAAATAATAATTTTTTATAAATAAATTAATTTAAAATTTAAATATTGTATATATTATTTATATATATATGATAATAATTTATAAATAAATTTTAATATTAATATAATAATATAGTATTAATATTTAATATATTTATATTGTTATTAATTTAAATTTAATATAATGAATATTAAATTAAATTTTTTTAATTCAATTTAAATTGAAACATATTTGATTTAAAAGAAATAAAAAAAATAAAGGTATATTTGTGGGTGAGGATTAAAAATAGAAGGAATTCATCCGAAACAAATAAAGCACAAACCACAAAGTATAAATGTTGACGAATCAGAAACAGGAAAGGAAGAAGATCGAGTCCAAAAATGGGAAACTCTCAGTCATCTTCCACTCCCTCAGATCCTCGCTTTGCTTCTGCTTCCAGGTTTTTGCTCTCTGGCACTCACTGTTATTTTCATATTTTTTTTTCTTTGCAATTATTTACTAATAAATTCATTGAATTTGTTATTATTAGAACTTTTACCCCGAGGGAATTGGTAGACCTCAAATCCCTATTCGAATCACTGGCTGCTCAATCGCAGAGCAATGGTAATTACATTTCCCCATCTGTCTTCCAGGTCTGTTTTCTTTTCCTTTTGCCCATTTTTTTCGAATGTTTAATCTCTATTACTGACTAACTAACTATTATGGTGCGATGCGAGTCTTTCTTATAATATTGTTTTGCTATTTGTAGAGTTTTTTTGAAATTAAAGGGCCTCTTGGAGAGAGAATGTTTGATTTAGTTACCCGACAAAGAAAGGATCAACAGCTTATCTTTGAAGACCTCGTTATTGCTAAGGTATTATCTTTTTTTTAAGGAAAAAAAACCTGGGAAAATAAAATCCTGGGTTTGGATTGTTAGATTGTTTTTTTAATATCAGTAATTGTTAATGGGCATCTTTCTTTCTTTTTTATTTAAAATGAATGGATATTGTTACTGGTGTATTAATTATTATATGCCCAAACTTTGTTCTTATATGCTTCTATTTTTGTTAAAGCAGGGGACTTATGAGAAGGGAACCAATGATGAGATTGAGGAATTCATTTATCAACTGTTAGACGTATCTGGGGATGGCAACTTAGGAAGGTAGATTTCTACTTCTGCACACCAGATATTACTTGGCTATGATCACCTATAGTTTGGTCAGCTGGCAACTTAATCCAATTGAGCTTATATTCCATAACCAACTATGAAAATAAAAAGCACCAATATATTGTTGTTTTATCGTGCTCATATTACATCTCTCCAATTCCTGAGCTAGTATGCTAGTTTTATAATTGGTAGAAGATTTTGATTTCGGTTATGTAAAGGACATGAGTGTGTTTATTGCTATATTTGCAGACATGACTATTTGGTAAGTTTTTGTTGTTTGTTTTTCTTTTTCTCATGTTATTTAACGCCTCTTGAACTTCTAGCAGTTACTGGCCATCTTTTTATATTACTTCATATATGTATCTAACATTTGGCTTTCAAATGACAGATCTGATCTGCAGTCTGTTCTTGTTGCCATCTTTGACGATATATTCAAATTGAATGATTCTGAACCTGGGTTGACACCGCATGAGAACAGTGTGGGTATATTTCTTAATGCGGCAAACTTTTCCAAGCATGATGAAGGAAGTGGAGAAGAAGGCATGTCGTTTGAAGACTACAAAAGTTGGTGTACTACTCTCCCATCTATCAGGAAGTTCCTCGGGAGCTTATTGACCCCTCCTGATCAAGGTGTCATGCTTTATTTCATTCACTTATATTTTCTAAAGCTGCTTGTTTTTTTGTTATCGTTTGTGTAATGGTCTTGAAAAATATATTTCAAGAAGCTAGTGACAAGTAGATAAATGTTACCTGTTTTATCTTTATGGGGAAGTACACAACCATTGCACATGGTAGGTTTTATTTAAATAATGGTTTCTTAGTTTTTTAATCACCGTCAGTTGTTTAAGAAAGTGATGTTTAATGACTTTCGCCAATTGAGCAGGCCAGAATAATCGTTTTCAATTTCTAATAAAAGAGAGAATTACATGGTTCTCCTCTCCTAATCAGAAACACCATATTATTGCAGTCATTTATTATAGTGGAAAGGTTATGGCACTCTTAAGCTCAAAGAAGTATATATGAATTATTCAGTGAACTCTTGTTTTGAGGGATTGGAGAAGTATGAAACTTGCATTCTTCTTCTTTCATATTAAAATTTGTTGAAAACCTGAAATGGTCTGTCAGAGGAATGATTCCAAAAGTACATTGATGTGCTAGTACCTTAAAGATTCAACTAGCAACCGTTAATATGTGTATTGGATTGTCACAAGTCATACCCTCTTATGGAGATGTATATCAACCTTTAGTTCACATCATTTGAAAATTTTCTCTGAGGGATCTCCCAGGAAACTAACTCTATGCAGATACAAACCTTCTCAGAATGATATTTTTAAAGCCCTGAAACTTATATATGTTTAATATTTAAAGATTTTATTTATTTATTTTTGTTGCAATTTGTTTTGCATATTTAGCAATCTTCCGGTATGTTTTATCATGTGAACTTTTAAGACTGGTTACATCTTTTGATGTTCCGAAGTTAAGATTTGATCAATGAAGGGCATATGAAGGATCTAATTAGTTTTTGATTTCTGAAATTGAGAATTTTCTAAACTTATCGTGCTTGATCTTTTCTATGTAGGTAGACCAGGTTCTCAAGTTCCTCGTTTACTGAAATGTGAAAATGTAGATCCTAGTATAATGCTACTCAGAAAGGAATTTGCTTGGCATATAGGAGGAGCTCTTTCCCCTCAAGAGCTGGGAGAATGGAAGCTTTTATACCATAGTTCAATTAATGGTTTGAGTTTCAACACATTTTTGGGCAGTCTTTCGTGAGTAACTTTTTCCATCATCTTATTCTGTAGACAATAGCCATGCATCTCTCTGTTGATATTTATCTTCCACTTTGCTTCTAGAAGTTTTTGTATCTGTTTCTTGGCTTGTATTTATTGTTGAGTAAAATTTAGAATACACAACTTTAAATTTACTAATATTAGATCCAAACAAGTAAACAAACTACTTGTATTATACCCACTATAACACCTTTCAAAGGCAACTCACAAATTGAAGAGAAATACAAACACTCAAAGAGATAGCTCTCAACTCACATTTAAACTAAGAATACAAAGACTTATTTGCTTTTGATGGAATGATTAAATCAAATGCAAGGTAGGTTATTTATAGTCCTTATCATGCAATTTACACCATACAAATATAAAATTAAGAAATAATCCTAGTCACACAAATATTATCTACACACTTCTCTTTTCTACAACCTTCAACCACCCTATTTATTCATCCTTCAACCACTTCATTTATTTCTCTACATCCTTCAACCACTTCATTTATTTCTCTACATCCTTCAACCACTTCATTTATTTCTCTACATTTTTCAACCACTTCATTTATTTCTCTACTTCTTCAACTACTTCATTTATTTCTCTACATCTTTAATTATTATGTTGGTGTTGATTTTCAACACTTCCCTCAACACCAATTCTCACTATTTTTACTGTGTCAAGCTGACGGCGAAACATTTCAAACTTGCCAACGCTTAAGTTTTTTGTGAACAAGTCCGCAACTTGATCATCTGTATTGATTTGTCTCATTTCAATTTCTTCTTGCAGAACATTTTCTCTGATAAAGTGATAGTGCACTTCAACATGCTTAGTTCTTGCATGAAAGATCGGATTCTCTGCCAAACGAATTGCTGATTGATTATCACAGTACAACGATACTGCATAATCTATTGGTTGATGTAGATTATTCATTAGTTGTATCAACTATGTACACTCTTGAGCTGCCATTGCCGCTGCTCGATACTAAACTTCAGTGGTTGATAATGATACTGTCGGCTGTCTCTTGCTACACCAAGAGATTGTTCTAGAACCAAGAGATTGTTCTAGAACCAAGCTTAAACACATACCCAGTTGTTGATCTCCTGCATAGTCAGCATCGCAGTAACCAACTAACTTGTTGTCTCCACCTTTCTTATACAAAAGACCATAGTCAATTGTACTCTTCACATATCTCAATATTCGTCGAACTGCTTCCAAATGTGGCTTTTTTGGATTTTGCATGTATCGACTCATTACACTAACTACATAAGAAATGTCAGGCCGAGTTAAGGTTAAGTAGATTAGATTGCCTACCAATTTTCGATACATTGTCGCATCTTTCAAATCTTTTCCTTCATTTGCACACATGTTGGCATTTGGCTCCATCAGCGTCGAAATTGGTTTACATTCAAGCATTTTGAACCACTTTATCAAATCTTTGGAATATTTTGCTAACAAAGAAATATTCTTTCTTGTGTGCGATCAACCTCTAAACCAAGGAAGTGTTTGAGCTGGCTAAGTTCTTTCATCTGGAAATGGACTGACAAATTCTCCTTCGTCTGAAAATTTTTTGCCTCATCATCACCGGTTATGATTAAGTCATCCACATATACTAGCACAATAGCTAGCTTTCCTTCATTGGCTTTGACAAACAAGCTGAAATCTGTAGGTGTTACTGAATAACCACTTTGTGTTAGAAATTCAGCAATCTTACCATACCACGCCCTAGGTGCTTGTTTTAATCCGTAGAGTGTTTTCCGCAGCTTACACACATATTTAGGATGATCTTGGCTCTGAAAACCCATTGGTTGGATCATGTAGATCTCCCAATCCAGCTCTCCATGAAGAAAAGCATTCTTCACATCCATCTACCACAACTTCCAATCTTTGTTGGCTGCAAGTGCAAGTAGGACTCGAAAAGTTGTAAGTTTTGCTATTGGACTAAACGTTTCATCATAGTATAGTCCATACTCTTGAGAGAAATCACGAGCTATCAATCGTGCCTTGTGCCTCTCGATTGACCCATCTGGACGATGTTTTATCTTGTAGACCCACTTGCAGGATATGGGTTTCACATCTCTTGGCTTTGGCACGAGATCCCAAGTCTGATTTTGCTTAAGTGCATTGATCTCTTCTTTCATAGCTGTCATCCACTGAGAACTCTACGATGCTTCTTCGAACATCTCAGGCTCTATTGCTTCTTCAATTATGGCTGCATTGGCGTATTTAGGATTTGGCCTTCGTGTTCTTGTTGACCTACGGAGTTGAGATTGTGGAGTTGATTCTTCTATTTCACTAGGCCCACCTTCTTCATTTAGTTGTTGATATATGCCAGTTTGCCAAGGATTTTGAGTTACTCTTTGTTCGGCACCATCATCATCTGGATCTCTGGATTCATCTAAACTTGGTTGGAATTGAATAGTATGCTCCCCCATTTTTTATTGTAGCTTATCTCCAAATTCTTTTGAGTCTGGCAATGCTTCCTTCTCTGAGGACCACCAAGAAGATGCTTCATCGAATACCACATCTCGTGAAGTGTAGCATCTTCCACTCGTTGGATCACAACATTTCCATCCTTTTCTCTGGCTATCGTATCCCATAAAAATACATCTAATAGTTTTCTTGTCAAATTTGCTCCGTAAATGATCAGGAACAAATACATAACATACACAGCCAAATACTCGAAAGTAGCTAACTGTAGGTTTCATGTTCCATAGTTTTTCAAAGGGTGAAACAAATTCTAACCTTGGTTGAGGAAGTCTATTGATCACAAAGGCTGCATTCCTCATCGCTTCAACCCAAAACCTCCCAGGTACATTCTTTTCATGTAGCATACTTCGACAAATTTTTGCAAGATGTCGGTTCTTTCTCTCTGCTACACCATTTTGTTGTGACGTGTTGGCACAAGTGTACTGAAGACTTATTCGACATTCCCTTAGGTATTGAGAGAACACGCTTAAGCTATATTCTCCGCCGTTGTCGGTGCTCAAGCAACAGATCTTCTTTCCAACTTCTCCTTCAATTGACTCTCTAAACTTTTTAAACTTTGAGAATATGTCAGATTTTTCTTTCATAAAGAAAACCCACGCATACCTTGAGAAGTCATCAATGAATGTCACCATATATCGCATACCGCCAATTGATGGTTGCTTAACAGGACTGAATACATCAGAGTGAACTAACTCCAATGATTCTTTTGCTTTAAACTTCGATTCCTCATATGGCAATTGATGAGCTTTACCATATTGGCATCCTGCACAGACCGTGTCTGGTCGCACGTCTAGTTGAGGAAGCCCTTTAAGCATCGACTTTTTCACCATCACACTTAGCTTGGAATAACTAACGTGACCTAACCGTATATGCCATAGATCTGCTGTCTCATTTCTTCTTGTCTTGTCTACATATGCAGATTCTGCTGACATCACGTAGACTGATTCCAATCGTTGCCCCTCCATTGTCGGTGTTTCTGAGATTTTGAGATCACGATACACCTTCACATCTCGGGGACCGAACAAGACATAGTGGTCTGATGATGTTAATTGAGCTACAGATAGCAAATTTTTTTTCATTCCTGGGACATGATAAACATCTTGAAGTGGTACTTGATTAGTACTATATCGAGACATAACTATCGTCTTACCGATGTGGGCTATCGTCTTACCGATGTGGGCTATCGATAACTGTTGAAGGATTGTATTGTCCCACATCGACTAGGCGTTCAGTTGTAGTGCAGTTTATAAGTGTGGGCAACCCTTAACTCAATAAGATCTTATTGGGTTGAGTTAGGCCTTGGGTTTATATAACAGTAACCTTGAGTTGTCAGCTGTCACCACTACACGACCTCCCTTGTACTCAGGCATGCTTTCTAACTTCTGTGTATCACCTGTCATATGATTTGAGCAGCCCGAATCTACGATCCAGTCATTCTTATAGTCAATTTGTTTTGATGTTGTCACCATAAGAGCTAATTCTTTTTCCTCTGTAGCGAATAATGTTTCGGCATCCCAACCATCTTCGCTATGCTCCTTAGAACTGGAAATAGTTGTATTGCTTTCAAGGGGCTTTTTCTTACTCCAATAATCTTTTGCCATGTGACCCATCTTCCCGCAGTTATAACATTCACCGTCAAATTTTCTATTGTTGTTGCGGTTCTTCCAAGCTCCCCCAGGACGAAAGCCTCCCTTTTCTTGAGGAATTTTTCCTTTGTCGCCATCATTTTTATATCCATTTCTATTGTACCGCTTGAAAGTGCCTCTGCTTTTGCTAGTGTAGAGCGTTTCTTCTTCACCCTTCAGCGAGACTCCTCCCATTTGCTTAGCAATAGCTTCTTGACCGGTCAGTAAATTCTCAAACTCAACAAGAGATGGTTGTGTCGGCCATCCTTGTATAACGGTAACAAACCCTCGATATTCGGGTCTTAAACCATGAATAATTATTCTCTTTATCCTCGTTTCCCCAATAGGAACTTTTGGATCTAACTCTGAAATTTCGCGGCATAACGACTTTACCTTGTGAAAGTATTGGGAAATCGTCATGTCGCGTTGCGCCATTGATAGTAACTCGTTCTCCAGAAGTTGCAATCTTGTATCATTCTTCTTTGAAAAGAGTGTAACAAGAGTGTCCCATGCTTCCTTTGGTGTTTTTACATCCCGAATGTGCTCCAACATTTCTTCTTCAACTGTGGTCTTCAAAGCAAACATCGCTTTGCCTGCTTTAATTTTCCACTTCCGCAAGATACCGTTTGCATCTTCCACTATTGGTTGTGTAACTTCATCACCACCAACAACCTCCCACGAGTCTTGATCTTGTAGGTAAGACTCCATACATATTGCCCATGTGTTATAGTTTTTGTTGTTGAGCTTCTTTATTCCTCCAACTACTTGAAGATCACCCATCGTGTTTGCAAGACTTTGACTATACCGAGCAAGCTTGACTAATAAACTTGTAGAGTATCAAACTCCTCACGACTCAAGATAACTCCACTAAGAACGATCTCTGACCGTCCCGTTCTGATACCAATTGTTGAGTAAAATTTAAAATACACAACTCTAAATTTACTAATATTAGATCCAAACAAGTAAACAAACTACTTGTATTATACCCACTATAACACCTTTCAAAGGTAACTCACAAATTGAAGATAAATACAAACACTCAAAGAGAAAACTTTCAACTCACACTTAAACTAAGAATACAAAGACTTATTTGTTTTTGATGGAATGATTAAACCAAATGCAAGGTAGGCTATTTATAGTCCTTACCATGCAATCTACACCACACAAATATAAAACTAAGAAATAATCCTAACCACACAAATATTATCTAGACACTTCTCTTTTCTACAACCTTCAACCACTTCATTTATTTTTCTACAACATTCAACCACTTCATTTATTTTTCTACATCCTTCAACCACTTCATTTATTTCTCTACATTCTTCAACCACTTCATTTATTTCTCTACTTCTTCAACTACTTCATTTATTTCTCTACATCTTTAATTATTATGTTGGTATTGATTTTCAACATTTATCTTATTAGTTTTTTGGCCTTTCAACTTCTGCTTTGTATCTAATGGTTAAGTAATAAGTTGTGTTGCTTACTTTTGACTTAGAGGGGAAAAATATTAGTGGTTCTTTCTTCTCAGACAGATCATTTAGTTTGTATCCCGTAAAACAGAAATTGCTGGTTATTCACATGCCTTGGAATTTTTACATGACTGCTCCAGTGCATTAATTTAACTTTGTTTCCTCTCCCTCAGCTACATAGCTTTGTTTTCTGATTTCAAAATACCCGAGGGCAACATTAGTTTTTTGAAACTGGATAAGTTTTGTTTTGTGTATAAAAATCATTTAAAACATCATTTATGCTTGTGTTTATCTGAAAACACATTCCATTCCTGTCAATTTTATTGATAATGGAAATTTATGATCATTCTTGGTGCCATGCCAGTTGAGAAACAGTTCAAGTTCTCTCGATTCTCATCTATAGTTTATGGAAGGAATTGTAATAACGTCTCTTAAGGAACAATCACACATTTAACTTTCTTAGTCAGTGTTATTGGGTGTAGATAGCAGCATGAATTGCTACTAATGAACATCATGTTGGACTACTTGTAATGACCATGCTATCATCCTGTTCTTTGCAGATTCTCTGCCATCTTTTCTAATTGCATTATTAAGATATCATAAGTGATAAATACTTTTTAAATTTTATTTCAGTTTTCTCGGTTGCAGCAACTAATTTTTAAGTAGGAGGAAGTGGGTAATTATTCAATTGAACTGCAGAAATGATGAAGGGCCAACAGTTTTACTTATCAAAGATACTGAAGGTTACATTTATGGTGGCTACGCTTCTCAGCCTTGGGAGAGGCATGGTGATTTTTATGGAAACTTGAAGTCTTTTCTGTTTCAACTCTATCCAAAGGCTTCTTTATTTAAACCCACTGGAGCAAACAAGAATCTTCAATGGGTAAGGCCTACTTCTCATATAGTACTGAAATGGATGCTGTCTTCAACTACAGTTTTATGAACAGTACCTCAATTCAGTTCAATACATTTTGCTCTCTTTGTTAGCTGGTGAGAATACCCATATGCATAATGCTGTGGCACAAATGCACTTTGATTCTAACCCCATTTTATGGCCAGTTAGCTTTGGACATGTTCAAGCATTGTTAAAGGGAGAAGGGCACTAGCAGTCTTGTATTTTGGGAAAAGGTGCGCTTTGGTCATATAACTTTGAAAAATGTTCACTTTAGTCCTATTTTTTGGGTTTTTTAAGACGAAGTGCACATTTTTTAAAAATTATAAGACTAAGCAATCTAGTTGAAACCTACGGGACTAGAAAGCTCCTTTTGTAAAAGTTATGGGACCTCTCGCACCCCTCACCCTTGTTTAAAATATATGGTAGCATGGTGGGATTTTGGGCTGAAACATCCACATGGGTCATTTTTCTGTGCATATGAGATCAAATTAGAGGACAGAAACCTAAATTATGGTATTCAGAATCAAGGAACGTTATTATTTTGTCTTTCAAAATATTCTTGCGACTTGATTTTTTTGTTCATTCATTTAAATGTAATTTTTTGGAAACATGATAATCTGTTTCCTTTGATCTTTTCTTTACCGCTTGGAACAAGTCTTGGGGTTTTACTCTCAAGTCGATCTATAATTTGAATCATCATTTTTTTCTTGAAACAATGAGCATAACAATGTTCTCTATCTCTTTTCTTTTTTGTTTTCAATCGTTAGGCACCATTTTGGGTGTGAAGGTGTTGGGAAAATCGGGTATATTTTCCCTATTCTAAGTAGTAACTATTCACTTATGATTTAAATGAATGGAACTCAAACTAACCCGACAAAATAATGCTATTGGAAATATAATGCTAAAATAAACTAAAACAGATATTGAAACGTAAATATTAAAAGCTAAAAATAATAACACCAGAAATTTAACGAGGTTCGGTACAAATGTTACCTAGGTCCTCGGGCGTCGTTGACCACTTCCACTATCTCCAAATAGATGAACTCTAAAATTACAACTAATTGGGCAAAATTGAGCTAATCAATTACCCTTACAAAAAAGAGGAAGATTTACAAATTTTGGGATGTTTACAAATGGTGAAGGAAGGTTTTATTTATAGCCCCAAATCCAACACCCATCTTCATTCCTAACCAATGTGGGACTTTTCTAATTTGCTCACTAAGGAGCTATATAACAAATCTCCACCTTAGCGACTTAGTAATATTAAATGATTTCTTCAATTACTAGATCAACGACGCCACATAATTCAGATTGCGGGATGTTAATCAAGTCCAGGACAATGTTTGAACTTGATTGCCGTTACCACCTCGTCATCATATCTCGTAGGATCATCGTACTAATCTTCAACTAGTACTCCACCTTCTTCAATAATCTCGCACGAAATGATAACGAACGGCCAACGTGCTTTGTACGTGCATGGTAGATTTGGTTCTTTGCTAAATGAATAGCACTTTGACTATCACAAAATACCTTAATATATTTTGACCAACTCCCAAGTCTTCAAGCAAACCTCGTAACCAAATAGCTTCCTTCACGGCCTACTATAGTAGACAAAGCAAGTGTGGTCGCAAGGTAGACTTCCAATCGACCGGTACTCTAGCAAGAGTAAACACATAACTAGTTGATCGACGTTTATCTAAATCAGATAGCTAATCACAATATCCGACCCACATTGACCAACAATATTATCTGGCGAAATACTAAACCAACATCTACAGATTTATAATATACCGTAGAATCCATTTCACAGCCCAACCAATGTCCTTTACCAGGATCATGTACCTACTTATAAGACCAACCGTACGTGAAATGTCGTTCAGACACACCATTGCATACATCAAGCTACCAACCGCATTTGCATATGGTACCTTTGCCATATATTCTCGTTTCCGCATCATTTTTAGGGAGATAATCGAGCACTAAGCTTGAATTGAGGAACTAGCTGGAGTACTTACAGGTTTTCATTGCTCATTCATACCAAAGCGTTGTAGTACCCTCTTCAAATATTGACTCGGGTCAAACTAAGCTTCTCTTCCCCGTCTCTCGCTTATCTCCATACCGAGAATCTTCTTGGCTTTCTCCCAAATCTTTCATTTCGAACTCCCCGACTTAGTCGAGCCTTCAACTTCTCAATTTCGCTTGGCTCTTCGATGCAATCAACATATCATCGACGACATAGAAGGTAAATGAAAGACTCATTTCAGAAGCTATAAAATACACACAATGATCATGTGTGCTTCCGTGTACTTCGTTGCAACATAACCGATCAAATCGTTTGTACCATCGCCTTGGAGATTGCTTCAATCCATACAATGATTTGTTCAAATTACAAACCCAATTCTCTTTACCCGTGAACATTAAACCCTTTCTCGTCGAGACATATAGATTTCCTCTTCTAAGTCACCGTGTAGAAACGCGGTTTTCACATCAAGTTGAACTAGTTCCAAATCAAATTGTGCTACGAAGTGCCAACAAAATTCTAATGGAGGAATGTTTTACAACCGGAGAAAATACCTCATTATAATCGATTCTCCTCATAGCCGTAGCCCTTAGCTACCAACCTTGCCTTGTAGTGAATACCATCTTTGTTAGAAATTCATCTTTCTTTGCATACACCCATTTACATCCAATTGCCTTCGCCTTAGGTAGTTGTCAGGTCAACTTCCATGTTTTATTTTACGAAGAGACAAAAGTTCTTCATCCACGGCTTCCTTCCATCTTTCAACTTCGTGGCTTCGATTGCTTCTTTATATATGGAACATCATCATACACAATGAAAGTGCACAAAGCACGTATTCTTAAGCCGAGTGAGTCTTCAAAATCCTTGTATCGAAGCGTGTACCTTGACATTTTGTCATCGTGGCCTATCATCCGCAAGCTTCTTCATTACGCGAGGTTCTTGGGTTAAAACCTCTTCATCCGATTCATCTTCTATCAAGGAGGATCAAACACTGCCTTATCTTCACTAACCGGATTAACAATTTTGCTTTCAAACTCCACTTGTTTTGAGTTTGCTCCACCGCTTCTAAAGTGCCATCAATCTTCTTAGTTACCTTTTGCAACAAGGCGAGATTCATCAAAGGTAACATCTCTCCGTTAAAGATTATCTTTTTTGTTTGAAGACACCATAGTCGATATCCTTTAGAACTGTAAGGGATCCCCAAAAAATGGCTTTCGCTCTTGGGTCCAACTTTGATTCCATTATACGGTAGTATGCAATTGAACCAAACACATGTAAGAAATCGTAATCTGTAGCAGTTTTCCGGACCATACCTCCATAGGCGTTTTGCCTTCAAGAGCGCACGATGGTAAGCGGTACTGACGAGATGACATGCATACGTCCATGTTCTCACCAATCCGCTTGTCTAAACCAGCATTTGACAACATACATCAAACCTTCTCTAGCAAAGTCCGGTTCATACGTTCTGCAACTCCATTTTGTTGTAGTGTTTTTCAAATAGTGAAGTGTCGCACTATCCCTTCTTCTTCACAAACTTTCATAAATGGATCGTTTGTGTACTCGGTGCCATTATCGGACTGGACGCTGATCTTTTTACCAGTCTGAGTCTCGATCATCTTCTTCCATTTGAGAAAAATTCCCAGCACTTCATCCTTCTTCTTCAAGAGATACACCCAAACTCTTCTAGAAAAATCATCAACGAAAATGACATAATAATGTTTGCCACTCATGGATGGAGTTCTTTGCCCCATACATCAAGATGGATGTAATCCAAAATGCTCTTTGTATTACGGGAGAAAGGCTGTCAAAGCTTACTCTTTCCTCGCTCTCCCAATACAATGCTCACAGAATTCTAACTTGCTGGTTCTCGCACCTTTTAACAAGCCTTGTTTTACTAGAATCTGCAAAGCTTTTTCACCAGCATGTCCCAAACGCATATGCTACATCTTGGTAGTTTCTAAATCTCTTTCTTCCTCAAATCGTCACGATGTCGTTTCAATAACTACGAGGTAGTAGTACAAGTTATTCTTCCGAACACCTTTCATCGCCACAAGTGCCCGTAAGAGTAACCTTCAATGCCCCATTTTGTATGGTTATAGTGAAGCCTTTTTGATTCTAAGACTCTCACAAAGAATGAGATTCTTCTTCATATCTGGAACATAATGAACATCTGTCACAAGACCCTGGTTGAGCCATCTTGATTCTTCAAACGAATTGTACCGATTCTCAAAACTTTGCATGGATAATCATTACCCATGAAAACAACTCCACCGGCCTAGTTCTTCAAAGTTAAAGAACCACTCCTTGTTAGGAGACATATGGAAAGTACATGCCGAATCAAAATCCAATCACCAGATGAGATCTTTGACGAACCAACCAATGCAAAATCTGAATTTGAATTGCTTTCTACCACACATGCATCGATTGCACTGCCTTTTTCCTTTCTTTTCTCAGACAATTTTTCTTCCAATGGCCTTTCTTATGACAAAAGGCACATTCATCTTTACCAAGTCTTCCTTTTGATAGAGATCTACCTCTCCTTCCTTTCTCGTTGTGTTTCCAGACGTCCTGCTACAGTACAATGCCTCCGCTCATTCCTCGCTTTCTCTTTTATCTTTCTTTCTAATTTCATAACTATACAAAGCAGTACAAACTTTCTCAAAAGATACTTTATCCTTCTCAATGAGTAAGCTCGTAATAAGATGATCAAACTTATCAGGAAGGGAGGCTAACAACATCAAAGCTAAATCTTCATCTTTAAAGGTTTCATCCATATTTAACAAATCTGCTACTAATTGATTAAAAGCAGTAATGTGGTCGTTTATTGTAGTACTTGGAAGGTATTCAAACCGGAACAACTTCTTCTTCAAATAGAGTCGATTCTGTCCACTCTTCTTCATGAACTTGTTCTCCAACGCCTTCCACAACTTACTTGCAGATGTCTCCTTCATGAACGTGTACTTTTGTTCTCTTGAGAGATACGAACGGATTGTACCACATGCCAATCGGTTGATATTTTTCCACTCTATTTCATCTGCTCCATCTGGTTTCTCTTCTTCAATAGCGATGTCTAGACCTTGTTGAAACAAAGCATCTAGAACTTCGCCTTGACACATGCCGAAATGACCGGTTCCATCAAACTTCTCCACCTCGAACCTTGCATTCATCACCATAGTTTTGCTTGACGTGGATGATTGGCCTTTGTTTGAAAGAAATTTTTCTTCCGCCATTTCTTCAAATTACAACAACTAGCAACTATATTCCAATAGCAAACAAACGGAATACAAACAAATGCTTAGGTAGAAAACCTTCGGCTCTGATACCAATTGTTGGGAAAATCGGGTATATTTTCCCTATTCTAAGTAGTAACTATTCACTTATGATTTAAATGAATGGAACTCAAACTAACCCGACAAAATAATGCTATTGGAAATATAATGCTAAAATAGACTAAAATGATATTGAAATGTAAATATTAAAAGGTAAAAATAATAACACTAGAAATTTAACGAGGTTCGGTACAAATGTTACCTAGGTCCTCGGGCGTCGTTGACCACTTCCACTATCTCCAAATGGATGAACTCTAAAATTACAACTAATTGGGTAAAATTGAGCTAATCAATTACCCTTACAAAAGAGAGGAAGATTTACAAATTTTGGGATGTTTATAAATGGTGAAGGAAGGCTTTATTTATAGCCTCAAATCCAACACCCATCTTCATTCCTAACCAATGTGGGACTTTTTTAATTTGATCACTAAGGAGCTATATAACAGAAGGTGGGGGTTTGAACGTAGATCTTTATAATAGGGCATCACTAGGTTGGGGAGACATGCCTAAAAAGTTATGTCATACCTAATGACACAACCTTGGTTTCTCTATATTATGTCTTCTATTAATACATATTTCCTTTCTTGGTTTGATAAATGTTGGCAGTGTGCTGTGAATTTCACTTCAGATGACATACCTAATGGCATTGGTTTTGGAGGTAGAATAAACCACTTTGGTTTGTTCCTCTCGGCAAATTTTGACCAGGGGCACACCTTTGTCTGCACCACCTTTGGCAGCCCCTGTCTCTCAAAGACCACCAAGATCTGCCCAGAAGTGATAGAATGCTGGGGAGTTGTCTCCAAAAGGGCAGTACAAGATAAACATGATAATAACAAAGGCACTGTATTGGAAAGATTCAAGGAGGACCGCCATATGCTAAACATGGTTGGGTTGGCTAATTCGAGTGAGTAATGTGAAAAGTTTCTGCATCATATGTACTTGCAGTTCAGACTTCTGATGCGTGAATTCCATTGTACGAGATGGAGATCTGCATAACATGATTGTTATATTCCTATCTTGAAGACAGTAATGTATTGTGCAATTGTACTGCATTGAATTGTGACGAAGTACATAAACTTCGTATTTGGTTATTTACTAAGTAAATAAATGACTAAATAAAATTAGTATTTGCCGTAGCTTGGTAACATATTGTCATATTATATAAGTTCAAAGTTTCGTGTTATAAGGAATTTTTTTCTCTACATTTCATTTCTTATAGCTTCTCAAATAGAAGAATGAAATAAAATCCCAACAAATTTATACCCAGCAGGATTTATAGCTTCTCCTTACGAACCATATAAGTCACATATAACCTTTTAGTCCCTTGTGCCAAATAAAAAATAAATGAGTAATTTTATACCGAGTGGGATTAAGTTAAACGTTTGGACCAAGTGAGAGAATGTAATTGATCATCTGTTTAAATTCTTCAGTTTTTATTTTCATTTTTTCTTAAATAGATCATTTAATAGTAGCGTTTATGTCATTTTGTCGATTATGGTTGGAACTGGTAACAATGTTGATCTTTTGATGGGAATCAAAGCTATGAAAGAAGTGTTATGGTTCTTAAGCTCAAAACACAATTTCAGTGCAATACACCGTCTATTTGAGTGTTGTTAAGAGCTTAGAAGTTTTTAACACAGAGAATAAATCAATTTGAAGCTTTAAGAACAATTTCAATAATTGAAGGTAAAAATCTTTGCTTTACTTGTTTTCAATTCCTTTAGCTTGTTTCGCATTTGTGTCAATTAATTTATGCTTACATATTGATCTTACACCCACATATTTAGACTCATCACTTTTAAACTATAACGCAGCTTGTGCAACATCCTTAGCTCCAACCTTCACTTTGTTTTAAATTTGTCATCTCATACACCAAATCTTCTAAAACCACTTTATCTATTCCTCTCATTGCATTTTCTAATGTTGGAGTCACCACTCCAAATGGTGAAATACATTTCAGTCTAATTTCATACTTCTAGACAAGTTTTTGGTTAATCTCACCACGGTATGCTTCGATGTCACGTATAGGTGAGTTGTGTCACCATCATACATAGATACAACTCTCAATTTGAACAATATGCTTCCTTTTTGAGTTAGGATCATTGCTTAGGCATCATATTTGGTGGCCAAGAATCCACATGTACATTTACATTAAACACTTTTTTGAAGTCTTGTTATTCAGTGTTTAAGATACTTAAACTTAAGTTTCAAAAAATAACTGCATTGTTAATTAGAAAAGTTAAATTTATGGGTATCATATTTATTAATTAGAAAAGTTAAATTTATGGGTATCATATTTGGTGACCAAGAATCCATCATATCCATTTACATTAAACACCTTCTTAAAGTCTTGCTATTGAGTGTTTAATATACTTAAATCTAAGTTTCAAGGAATACCTATATTGTTATTTAGAAAAATTAAACTTAAATGGATAGAAATCTAAAAAAGGTAGAAAATAGAAATCTAAAAAAGGTAGAAAATAGAATACTTGAACAAGTTTAGCTCCAAATATGTTGTTAATGATATTATAACAACTTGATATATTTTTCCATTTAGATATTATATGAATAAATAATGAAACATTTTTATCTAAAAAAAAGAAAAGGAACACCCGCATCTTACGGCAAACTTACAGCATTTTGAGCTCAAGTAGGTTATTGCATGTTTTTTCTTTCAAAGTGACTAGCAAGGTATTTAATGGTAACCAATGTCAAAAATAATTGGACTAAAAAATATGGTACGGTTGAATAACGGATTAAAAATATTTAATTTTTGTCAATTTTAAATTGTCAAAATAAAAATCAAATTTATATTAAAATTTGAGAAAAATTGATTTTTAAACCATCATTTTATAATAACAAAAATACATTCAATAATAATACTAAAATTAATTATTAAGATTTAAATTATCATTTTATAATAAGAAATAATATACACAATAATATTATTAAGACTTAAATTTATATTTTTTGTATTTTATACAGGTATCAAATTATTGAGTTATGGTTATGTCCTAATTAAATTATATTAAAATTAGTTTTATTTATATTATCTAAATCAAGTAACATAATTAAGAAATATAATATTTATAATTCTAAAAAAATTTATTTGATGCAATGATCCTCTTGTATTTTATAAATATGAATTTATTTATCGTGAAAATTCATATTTAATGTTAAATATATATTTTTAATTATTAACTACATAAATATTTTTTTAATTATTGGTTAAATTAGGTGGCACAATGTGAAAGAATAATACTTATAATTGCATCTATTAAATTTACGTGGCACAATATTTTTTAATTATTAGTTAAATATATGCTTTTTGTGATATATATATATATATATATATATATATATATAAAAGATATCTCCTTTTTATTATATTAATATTTTTTATTCTATTAGTATTAGATTATTATTAGTTAGTGATATGATTTCAATGAATTGTTGACATCAGTATTTTTTATTATATATTTTTTAATTATTAACTACATAATTTTTTTTAATTATTGGTTAAATTACGTGGCACAATGTGAAAGAATAATACTTACATCTCCCTTATTGCAAATATGTGTATTTATCTATTGGGGTAACTGGCATGTTTATATTGTGAAATATGTTTTAATTAATCCATGAGAAAGTTGTACAATTTTTCAATTTATTTTTCAAAAGTGCAAGTTAATCTAATAATTCTTTAATTAAGCATCTATACTTAATAATTATTCAAAAGCATAATTTAAGGGAAAATTAAAATTTAATTAAAATAGATAAAAAAATATTTTAAAAAAATATTTATCTTCTCTCTTTCTCTCTCATAAATAACCACTATCTACTAACCATTTTTTAAAAAACTAAAATTCATCATCCATTCAATTAGTTGACATGATCTCTCATTATAATCAATGTTAACTTGAAATCACATCAATGGTTGTTTTTTGCATTTTGGTTATCAAAAAAATCTCAATCTTATCATGACGTTTTTTATCACGTAAACACATGCCTAATGAAAACTCGTTCAACCCACTTTTCTTCCCTCGTCGTGTTCCATGAATACACGTTGAGTGGGTGATTTGTGAAGAGAGAGAAGATATGCAAAGAAGAGAGAAGAGAGAAGAGACATATATTTTTTATTTATTCTAATTTAATTTTTGTTTATATGTTTTATTTATTTAAATTAAATTTATATTCTTATATTTTTATTTTATTTAAGTTTAAATTTTTAATATTTTTATTGATTTTTATTAAATTTGAATTTTAGATAGTTAAGAAAGTTAATTTAAGTTGAATTGTAATTATCTAAAAAAAATTATAGAATCACATTTATGTATATAAAAAAACATCATATAATTAATTATGGTGTAATTTTTTTTAAAAAATAAATATTATTAAATAATTTAAATATGTGACGAATAATAAGTTTTACTATTAAACCAAATCACATTATATCATAAATTATTATAAAAGTTGAGGAGACCCATTAACGAGTTAGTTAGAGGATCTAATGTCAATGTCTAATTAGAGAAGAACAACGTTTCCATATTAAAAAAATAGTTATAAACAACTTAAATATTATTGGGCCTGCTGTATATTGTTTGATTCATACTCATTTCCCAAATAATTATTTTGCATGTGAATGAAACCCATATTTAATTACGTGGTTTGTAGTTATTAATAAGTGCCCAAAATATGTCTATAATTTTTTTTATAAAATAAAAAAACTATATATTTAACACATATTTAAAAACGTTTTGTTAGCTCGATGTGTGAAACAGAAACAATTTAAGTTAGGGGAAATGTCTTGAAGCTATTCTACATTAAAAATTTATATTTATTAGTCCCTTATATTATAAAATATGTTATTTATATCTTTATATTTTATAAAATATATCAAAAATTATTAAATTTTACTATTTATTTAATATTTTAAAAATTTCACAACTAATCCAATATTTTAATAGTTTTTATAATAAAATATAATAACAAAAATAAAAAAAATATTATTATATTCATGATATTAATAAAAAATATTTTTTTTATTCTTTTAAATAAAAATAAATGACGAAAAAAGACTGAATAATTCCTTTAACTTAATATAAGAGAACTGTCCTATATTTTTCCCTTTATTATTTACGTAACAAGATTTCAAGTCAACTAATTAAATGGTGAATTGTATATGAAGTATCTTCAATTCATGGCAAGCACGTTCAAGAAATATAGTGCCCCACTCACACATATATACAAAACAAAACCAACGAACCAAAGAACTCAAATATATTTTTAATAAGATAGCTCAATATGCCTCAAAGTTAAGTGTGCACGACTTAGGGACGCAAGAAGTACTATTATTGTGTGTATATATATATATGACACTGAACCTTCAGTATATATACAACACCAAAGCAACAAACACAAGAAATCACAAAAAATGAGTAGAAAATATGCCAGATTATGCAGTCTTGGAAGTGCAACAACTTGTTTTAGGTTACATTGTCTTCGGATTCGATCGAAACCCGAATTGAATTTCATTGGAAATGGTCAGAAATCTCAGTTTTTAAGCAATGGAAGGGATCAGAATGGTGAAGTTGAAATGGGAAATAAGATAATGGTTGTGGTTGATTCAAGTTCTGAAGCTAAGGGAGCTCTTGATTGGGTACTTTCTCATACTGTTCAAGCTCAGGACACTATTATACTTCTTCATGTAGCTAATTACATCTCTAAACAAGGTCAGTCTTATATGATGAGAATTAATCTTCTTTGTTGATGATCATATTCATATCATATGGCATGTTTTAAGGAATTAAGTTCTTGAATATTATTTTAGGTACTGAGGCAAATGGCACATGTAATCTAATGGCTATGGAATTTATTCACTCAATGAAAAAAATGTGTCAAACGAGAAGACCTGGGGTAAGTGGAAAGATTGTTTTTTTTTCTTTTTCCTTTTTATTTTATCTAAGGTGTTTCAATTCGGGTTGGGTTTTTCAAGATTTGGTGTAAAATGTGTACATAATTCATATACAAGGTGTACATAGCCAAGGTGTTTCAATTCGAGTCGAATTTTTGAAGATTTAGTATAAAATGTGTCAAAAGGAAAAAAAATCTTTGATTTTTGGGGCTTAAACTTCATACTTCTTTCTAATTCTTTCTAATTATAAGTATTAAGTAAAGTAAAATGTCAAAAGGAAAATGATAAATGCTCTTTCTTTTTTTACAAAACCTTTAGCATAATGTAACATAAATTTTGCACTTTCAAGAATATAAAAAGAAAGAAAAGGAATTTACTTTTGATCATACCATAGAGCTTTGCTGATAAGGCCAGGTTCAATTAATTTAATGATAAATTAAAGAATTAATCAGCTAACAATCAGTGCAAAGAAGATTCTGATTCTAAATCAGTTTAAGAAAACTTCAAAAACAGGGGAGAATGAATTAAAAAAAGAGGGCTTCTGTATTATGCTGCTAATAGCATTTAGCTCAACAATATTTGGTCCTAATATTTTAAAATACATAATTCGTCCTCAAATTTTTTAAATGTAACAGTTTTTGTGAAATGTTAAGGACTAATTTTGTCAAATTTTAAAAGATTATGGTCTAAATTATGCCAAAAGCAAAAAATAAGATTTAATATAATGTTACACAATATTAAATAATAATTGAAAGTTTAAAAAGAAATAAAAATTATTCGCCTACCTAATTTCTATACAACTATATAACTGAATAAATGGAGAAAAACATCTTTGATACTAAATTTGATGGAGGCTCATACACTATATAAACTAAGTCAAACATGCATAAACTAATGAAAATGTTGAAGAATGATTACAATTCCAAGTATATATGCACATAAATAAACAACTATACCACAATTAAGTTATAGATTCAAAATAGGCAAAATATGTTCGATGAAAATAACAATAAAGAAACGTTTTTTTCATTAAATTAATGTGTAGGTGAAAGTGGAAATAGTAATACTTGAAGGGAAGGAAAGGGAAACAACAATAGTAGAAGAAGCAAAGAGACAAAGGGTATCATTATTGGTACTTGGGCAGAAAAGAAAAAGGCCAATATGGTGGCAGTTAGTGAATTTGTGGAGAAGAAGAAGAAGAAACAGAATGCTTCAAGTTGTGGATTATTGCATTCAAAATGCTTCTTGTATGACTATTGCAGTCAGGAAAAAGAGCAATAAATTAGGAGGCTATTTGATCACCACCAAACGTCACAAAGATTTCTGGCTTTTAGCTTAATTTTGTTTCTCTGTGGTGGTTTCATTTTTATTTTTTACTTTGGTCTGGGCAAGAAAATTATAATAATAATGAATTTTCTCTTTGGAATTGAGAAAGAGATAAACTAAGCATTTAAAATTCTCTTCATGTAATTGTTGTTCAATTTGAGTTATTCGATTGTTAGTTTAGTCCTGCTTCATGGACCATAATTTTAAGTTATAAACTTCATAGAATTCCTAGGGGATTTTCCATTTTTAAACAACTGCTGTAATTTTGTAGATAAAACAATAATTTAATCGAAATTAATTATCTTATAGTGTAATTATATATGTTCTTGGTGGACACCGTGGTAACATACATTCGAATCCCATCATTGTAAGTGGGTGTATAACTGTTATTTGAAAATAATAATAATAATCCAACCATATTGATGTTTTCCAATTGTCTTTTATGCAATTACATATGATACAAGCAGGCGGTTAAAAAGGACATGGAATCAAGTCTCATCTAATGATATGCGAGTTTGTAATAGTTAAATTAAAAAAGAAGAAGATGAAGTTTCAATTAAAAAAATAAATTTATACCATCTCCTAAAAATCCCAACAGGTCCCTTGAATATTAAGAGTTACATGGTGAATAGTTCTCCATTATTTGAAAGAATTAAAAAAAAAAAAGCAAATTTTAAACCACGACTTAATAGAACGCATAGTAGACAAACCCCTTCGTATCCCTTCATACCTGAAACATCTCAAACAAGCAGGTTAGCATGTTTGTGTTACAAATAAATAGTCTAGGATAATTCACTCACTCAAAGAGTTTCTGGTTGGAATTTCAATCTTATGGTAGTGACAGAAGTGTATAAAAAATGAGTCAAATTGCAATTGAACCAAGTAGTGTGCATTATTGGTCCTTTTGATCTTTCTCTTGTGAGAGCTCAAGTTCGAATCGCATCTTCTTAGTCACTACCATTTTAAATTTCAACTAGTGAAAAAGCTTCTAATGTAAAAAAAAAAAAAAAACGTTGTACCTGTATTTAGATTACAGCTCTACCAATATCCATGCAAATAATGATTGTTGCTTCTTCAAACAGGACAAAGAATACATGGAAGCTTATCTCCTTCAGGCCTTAGGGAAGAAGACAAAAACACTTGTCGTACCTTACCTGATTTCCTTGTTTATTTTTCCCTTCTTGAATTAATTTACACTCTGAAGTATGTATGGACTGATGAGAAAGACAAGCATATACACGCACTTTATTTGGGAACTGTTTGTTGTACCTCAAAACAATAACCAAGTCTATGAGCAATATGGTACAGTTGATCGTATCCTGCTAGAACTCCAGCACCAGCAACACCAAGAAGCATATTTGCTGCAACTCCTCGAAATAATGCTGAGAAACCTTCAAGACGGATGATCTCATTAAAGGCATGTAAAGCATTTCGATACTTTGAGGGTTGTCCAGAAGTCAGCATCATCCTACGTCGAAGAGTGTCAAAGGGATAGGCACAGACCCCAGATACTGATGTGATGCTCCAACCCAGCAAGAAACTAGCTAAAAAATTCCCCTGTAAAAAAGATTGATTAAGTTCACACCTTTTAAGTTTCTATATGCAGGAATAATTTCAACCCTATAATAAGCAAAGTACATACAGTTACCATGGAATGCATTAGCAAAAGCAACACAAAGCGATAGAAACAATTGAATAGAGCTTTTAACAATATAAAAAAAGAAAGTATTAAACATTCCTACACAAGCTATACGGAACTCCCATAGGAGACAACAGAGCATGTCTACTATAATGTTGTGTATACAGATAGATTTTATGTGATAGAGTCGAGATGATACTGAGTTGGATATTGAGATTTAAACCCATTCTCTATGTTTTTGAGATATGAGAAAGATAGAGTACTAGAAGGAGATGTTACCTTTAGTGGCAAAGGAAAGGGAAAGAAAAAAAAGGATATAATACCTCCAAAGTCCCAACCAAAATGATAGGCTTCATGGTGTCATAAATCCCAAAATACATGCCACGGTACAGAGTGATTCCCACTATTGAGACCCCAAATCCCCGATACAGACCTCGTATCCCGTCACTTGCCAAGGTCTTACTGTAAACATCTACTAAACCTTTGAACTGGCGCTGACCATTGATTGGGCATGCCCTTGCATCAGTCCCTAACCGTGTACGTGCATAATCCAAATGATACAGAAAGAATGAAGTAGTTGCTCCAGCAGCACTCCCTGAAGCAACATTTCTAGCAAAGCACTTTAAGTATCCATCTTTCTCTTTTGAGCATCCAAAAATGCTTTTATAATAACCTTTGAATGCAAAGTTGAAAGCCTACAGGTAATCCATGTCTCTTTTGTAAGAATGACTAACAGGACTATAATTTACAAATTAAAACCTTGAAAACAGAGAATATGCGACATGATGTTCAATGAAAAATTCAGTTTTTTAGTTTCGAAAGACTTAAAGGCACGAAATAGATATCCCTTGTTTACTACAGTGTCAGCATATTACTGGTTACAAGATTATTGCATGTAACTGGTCAGAGAGTAAAATGCCTTTAGCACAACTCCTCTAGGTATGTAGTAAAAAGATAAACAAAACCATAACACAAGTTATCTACCGTCACCGTAGTACATGAGATAGAACTGAGGGTGGGCGTGTGGTTTTATATAGTGTGACAGAGGGGGTAGTTTGGTGGAAAAAGTGACAACTAATTGAGGTGGTTTTTGGAGGGAAAAATATAATTTTTATGATATTCCGATAATGCACCATTAAAAAAATGATCATATGCTGAACACATGGTCAAAGTATGACATTTTGAGCTATTTTGAACTTATTTAGAACTTTTATTAAATTGTTGTCATTTTATAGCTTAACTAAGTCATTATACTAAATTCTACATTTTTTAAAGTTACAGGGTCTGTTCTGCATCAATCCCATTTGAAAACATTCGAACATGCGGGAATCAACCTATACCCTAATGGTTTCTCCCACCTCTATAACCCCCAATCCCAGCTGCCATGGGTTTGATTCTCACCTTTTCCAATCTGGTCAAAAAAAGAATACACACTAACATTCAAAAATGAACACACCCATCATCCAACACAAATCCGAATTCATCAAAACAATCTAATGTGATAACGAAATGGATATATGCAAGAAAGTGTTACAAATAGTTTTCTATTGCCCACAATCGACTAAGAGAGATAAAGACAAGTACTTCATAAAATAAAATAAAAAAACTCCACCACTTCCAACACTGCAAAAATAAAAGAAAAGAAAGACAAGTTTTGGCCACACTAGCACATAACAACGAATAAACAAGAGCAATTCAAAACTTAAATTAGCATACAAAGGAAAGTATCCCAGCCAAGAAGAAAAGGAGATGGGGGTAGATGAGATTAAAAATTTCAAAGAGGTAGGAAGTGAACAGGAAGTACCTGGGTGGGAAAATAACGTATAACATTAGCCTGGTTGCCTCTCCAAAAAGAGAAAAGACCTTCCTCTCTATAGACCCTTTTGAAGCAATCACCAATTCCCCAATAAGGTCTCTTAAGCAGCCCTCTCTTCATCAACTCTCCTTGGTTCTGAAGCAAAAGCTTCACTCTCTCAAGGGGTGCTGCTGCACTCTTCGACACTACCGCTGCTACTCCTCCCATTACAAATTCTACTGAAAACTTCTCAGACTGCTTTGCCATTGCCAATCTTCCACCCCCTACCCCTCCACACCAAACCACAAAAAAGTGGTGGCAAGGTCGGGTGCTTCTATTACTTGGTTCTGGAAAAAGTAACAACTCTGTATTACTTGAGATTAAACTAGTGAAAAGAAAACTCATAAAATGAACCAAATGAGCAGGGAGGGAATTGGTGAGATTCGATCCTGATTCCTCTCAAAATATACTCAGTCAACTGAGATACAATGATTCTCATTAAATGAACCAATTTGCTTTCTAAAACAACAGCAGCAATGGAGAAAAAATCTATCAAAACAACAGGAAATATGAAATCGGCAATGGAAAAATGATGGTGGCCGATACTCAGCAATCCATTTATTGAGAGGCAGAGCAATCCGTTTTCAATGTAACCCATTAATAACAGGTTTTCTTCTAACCCATTAATTATAACTAAAACTTAATTCACCGCACACGGAGTAATCGTATAAACCCAATTCAAATTCAAATCAAATATAGACGAACATAAGGAAGAAATTGTTAGATAATACCTTCTTTTTTCTTTTTTCTGGGAAAACTATTAAACATTTAACTCTCTTGCAACCAAATCCATATGTCAGAAAATGGCGGCGAGGTTCACTAAATGGTTGGAGCTCTAAAGACCCAAACTTGTGTAGGAGAGCTCTTACAACTCAATCCATTCGTCCCCGATTGAGACTGGCGGATTGGTCTAAATTTTTATGATGAAAATAAATAAGCCATCACATCTCTTGAGAAATGGATTTTGCAAATGTTATAATCTGTTATGGTTCTTTGTTATTTAGACCAATTTGAAGGCTTCAAAAGCAACTTCATATTTTCAATTTATATAAAATAGAACTATAAAAGAGTTGGGATTTTTTTTAACACTATTAATAAAAGTTTTGATATTATTTACCACGTTGTATGTCATCTCCATGTTCTTTAGATGAAAAAACTGGTATTAATGTATTTAAGATTTTTTTAAAAGTAAAAGTGTTATTTATTCTTTTAAATTAATAAAATATTTATTATTTTTTATTTATAAAAAAATATATTTATTAATCATTATACTTATAAAAATAAATCACATAATTTTTTTAATAATATTAATAAATATTTTCTTGATAATTTTTTATAAAATAATTTAAAAATTATTAAATATATTTTTAACACATTTTTTTTATTAAAATAAAAAAATCAAATAACATATTTTTTAATTTAAAAAATTAAATGATAATTTTTATATAAATAAATAAATTAAATTAACTTTCAAAACAATATATGTTTTTTTATTTATATCAAATAGTTATTCTTTTTGCACGTAAATGGTATAAAAAACCTTGTAATAATTTAGAGGTAGTAGAGTCAAATTAAAGTACATATACTAAAAGAAAAAATATAGTTATTCTTCTTACTCTTCAACACAATGTTCTAATTTTGAGTGTCTATTAATTAGTTACAAATAAAAAAAATTGTATAAAAAGACACGTGTATTAATTTTTAATTAAAATAGAAGAGAATGAATATACAACCATCGTCAAAATAAAATAATAACGATTATAAGAAAGAGAAACTAATCATTAATAGAAAATAATAATACTTCTTACTCTTTTTATCATAAACTTAACATTTTAATTCAAATTTTCACACTTTCATTAACTAATTGTTAAATATTGAGCTAAAAATATAAATTAGAGATTTAATCATGTAATATATCCATAATAAAATAAATATATTACACTTATTCTCACGTTTTCTTCTTATTTTATAGTTTTTGGGTATTGCTTTCTTTCTACAACTCATTTCTGTTAACTAAGGAGCAATCAAATATGAATTTTTCATAAAATAAAAATTACGATATATTTTTATTTTCAAGCAAGTTTTTGGTTTTATTTGAATAAAAAATATCAAGATTTTCAAAGACGATGACAAAAGTTTTGAAATAATGGTGTAAGATTTTTTTCCTGTAGAAAATCAATGAAAAAGAAATCATTAGATTAATTATAAAACAAAGTTCTAACAAAAATATTTATAAAATAAAATGTAACTTAGAGAGAGATAGAGAAAAGGAAAAAAATGATTAAAGAATGATAGAATAAATTAAAGAAGAAAATTAATAGAAAGAAAGAAAGAAAACTTAGGTAATGTTTATAAAAACAAAAAGTTTTAAAAAATGTTTGATAGAGAGATGCTCATCTCAATCATATTAATTGAGGAAGTTTTATTGTTTAATGATGGAAAATTTTGTGTTAATAGTGTTATTCTTAATAAATTTTATGGAAAATATTTGTATTTTAAAGTATAATTTAGAAAAATATTTGACACTTCTATTATATTTCAAATGAAACGTACCTTATTTTATAGTTAATGATTTAAAATATTCGGATGTTAAATGTTTTTAATATTAAAGATTTTATTTTAATATTTTAATTGAAGTATTGAAAATATTATTATTTTAATAATTGTTTATTTTATTTTTTACAAATATTAAAGGGACGCATGAAAACATGATTTGTTTTTTATATAAAAACATAAAAATATATGGAATAAATGGATTTTTAGTCGAGAGTGTGATATTTGCATTTTGGGGTCGTCTCTTATGAAGGGCCTAACCAGCTTATTGTTTCAGATATCGATGTTATTAACATTGTTAACATACCACCAGACAACATGGGCATTGGAGACTACGACAATATCAGAGCTGAGTTTGTTGACGCGGGAGTTGCTAGACTCGGCGAAGAAGCCCGAATTCATGGACTGGTTGAGAACTGTGAGGAGGAGAATCCACGAGAACCCAGAGCTGGCCTTCGAGGAACATGAAACCAGTCAACTCATACGATTAGAGCTGGATTCGCTTGGAATTGCATACGAGTGGCCCATCGCGAAGACTGGGTTGGTGGCTTCAATTGGGTCTGGCTCTCAACCTTGGTTCGCTCTCAGGGCTGACATGGATGCTCTCCCTATTCAGGTTCTCTTTCTAGTTTCTACTTCATCCTCAATTTTTTGAAAATTAATTATTTCAAATAAAAATTGACACTATTATTCCTCAATAAATTATAATTTTATTTTAGTGAGCCAGTGATAAAGGATTGTTTTTCTTATTGTTTGGATTGTAATAATGGATTGTTTTTCCAATTGTTTTGATCGTATCGTGGTTCAGGTAGTATAATTATCAATTTTACTAAATTTCATTTTTTTTATTTAATAAAAAAATAAACTTTAGTATCTTAAAAGAAAATTGTTACTTTAGTTTGTGTGTGTGTGTGTGATTTCAAGTTAAAAAATGAACTTATATCTCCACCTTCTAGATTATTTTTTTTCAAAATTGAAACAAGTTGAGCTTATCAAAGATATCAAAGGGTACGTTTGGACGTACTTTTCTTATAATTTTCCTTTTTAGATCAAATGATATTTGTGTGATTTCTATGACTTGAATGGGGAGGACCAGACCAGTGGCAACCAATACTTTTCTAATTGTTAGTTTCAAGGGAATTGGTTAAAATAAGTGTTTTTGATAAAAAGTGGTTTTAGAAACCAGCATGTATGAGTTGGGTAAGATATCATTAAAACTGGTTTTGAGTTGTATTTTAGCAATTATTTTAGGATACCAATTTTTTTTTTAAACACTAATAATGTTTTTTTCCCCAAAATAATACAATCTTCAGATTATACGGATGAAATGGACTTCATCTGATTGAATCTATACGAAGTGGCAGAAAACTGCGGTGTTGATCTTGAATAAACCCTTCAATAATTTTGTAGTCTAATATCTCTTTTCACAACTATCATTTGGAAGGAACTTGTTGAGTGGGAATATAAGAGCAAAAACGCTGGAAAAATGCATGCTTGTGGTCATGATGCTCATATAACAATGCTGCTTGGAGCTGCTAAGTTACTTCACAGCAAGATCAATGAACTAAAGGTAAAGAACAAAAAGAATGGTAGAAGTCACAGGAAATTCATATTAGGAATTCAAAGAGTAGTATATCTATATTTATATAAAATTTGTTTTGTAGGGAACTGTTAAGCTTGTTTTCCAACCTGGGGAAGAACGTGGAGCAGGGGCTTACCATATGTTGAAGGAGGGAGCTCTTGATAATTGTAAAGCTATTTTTGGATTACATGTCTCCCCAGATTTACCAACCGGTACAGTGGGATCGAGACCCGGTCCATTATTTGCTGCTGCTGGCAGATTTATGGTTATAGTTGAAGGAAAAGGTGGTCATGCTGCAAATCCTCACTTATCAGTTGATCCAATTCTTGCAGCATCCTCTGCTGTTCTTGCACTTCAACATATCATTTCAAGAGAAACTGATCCGCAAGAGTGTCGGGTAATTGTTTTCTTTTCTAGATTTATTTGGTGTAATGGTGTTACATGTTGCATTCTCTTCTGCATTGGTTTGTCTATCATGTTCGGGTATAATTGTGGAATGTAGGATTTTTTTTTATTCTTCTTCTTCCATTTGTGATCGTTGATAGGTGGTGACTGTTGCATTCATTGAAGGAGGTCGGGCGCTAAATGTAATTCCACAGACAGTGAGATTTGGAGGCACTTTTCGGAGCATGACTACAAAAGGGTTATTGTACCTTAAACATAGAATCAAAGAGGTATCAAAGAATCAAAGGAAAATATTTACTTACATATTTGAGGCTTAACTGTTTCTTTTGATTTGATGATCATTATCATGTCAAGAAAGGGTCAGTGCTAAAAATTTCACCGTATCATGACAAATATACATATTGTGACCCTGAATCAAAGTTAGCATTGAATGTTTATGTTGAAACTTGTAGAGCGATTTTAATCCGTTTCTTAATTGGATCTCACACTAATCTGCATGGAATCATTAGGGTTAAGTAATTGGAATCGAGTCCCCAAAATCATGGTATATTTTTTTAGTTTGAGCAAAAATTGGTCTAAAATAGCAGGTTTTTGCCATGTCCAGGTTGTACACGAGTTATGTACATAAAGGCATATACGAGTTATGTATAGTTGTACACAGACTATACCCAGGCTTTTGAAAAATGCATGATTTAAGGCCCAAACTGAAATATCTGTTTGACATGAAGTGTGACACCTATATGTTATCAGATTGTTGAAATGCAAGCTCTAGTGCATAGGTGTAATGTGACAGTAGATTTCATGGAGAAGACGAGGCCTTATCCAGCCACTGTGAATGATGAAGTAATGTACACACACTCAAAGAAGGCCGGAGAAAGTTTACTTGGAGAACCCAATGTGCATATTATACCAATGACAATGGCAGCAGAGGACTTTGGCTTTTATGCAGAAAAAATGGCAGCTTCTTTATTCAGCATTGGAATAAAGAATGAAACATGTAAGTCAGATAAACATTTACACTCTCCTTACTTTGTTGTTGATGAGGAAGTTCTTCCTATAGGTGTGGCATTCCACGCTGCGGTTGCAATTTCTTTCTTGGATAATTCTACTGTTGTGTGAGATCATATTCTGATAGTCAAAAGATGTATATTTGTGTGAATATTACATGCATAAACGATGTCCATAGAAATTGTTAATATTTTGTGAGATCTCTATTTACCTTCTTTTAGACACATAGATTGATCACATGACTATATAACTGACTATCGATGCTATAATATGCCCGAAATAGATCATTTCTTACAATTGGCTTTGGCAAAAACTTAAAAGATACACCAAAGCAATGGCACCACAAAGAGCCATGCACTTATTTAACATTTTTGCTACCTAGCCTAACTTCTCATCATTAATAAAAGTACCGAACCGTAACACAGAATACACAACAAAACATATATAAACCTTGTATACTATTAAATATGTTATACCGGGCGGTATAAGTATAACATATTTGCCTTCGTGTAATACATCATTTCTCATTTAGCCCAGGCAAAAGCATCAAAGATACAGATAGAAATGGCACTATAAAGAGCAATGCACTTATTGAACACATGCTAACTAGTATAGCTTCTTATCAACATACTACCAAACCATACACTTACACACATACCATGCTTGATATCAAATCATGATTAGCCTAACCCTCTTTGTCAAGTAAATGACAAAGGTGATGAACTGGTATTTTTCTTTTGTTGTATGATCGAGAACTCCGTCTTCAAACCTATGAAACAAGTCGTTCATGATTTCTTGACCAAAATGGCTAGACAAAATAGGCTCCCCAGCTGCCCTAACAATACCAGTGAATTTTGTTGCCCTTGCTTGTTTATCAAGGCTACTATCAGCCATTTTGATATGGGCGTCCCAGTCCATTGGAAAAGCCTCAAGCTTTTGCAATGTAAACTATCCTTCTGCCCCTACAACTTCCTTAACATCCTCTGGTGTAGCTGTGTAATAGGGAAAATTAAAGCTATTCATTTTTTTCTCTTCAACCACGCCCTGTAAATATTATTATAAATATTGTCTATTAAAGAACTTACAATTATAATGAAGTGGGGAAAAAAACTTATAAGCCAGTAAATCATGTGAAAAATAAGGGTAAATATCTGTAACTAAAGTTTTAATATTACCTAGATAAATCCTTTGTAACCTGGAAGCAGCTTACCCATTTATTATATTAAGCTTAACTTCAGTAGTATTTAAACTTTAATTAGATTCATAATTTCTTTAAACTTTCAAAAGGTAAGATTTAGTTATTAAATTTTAAAATCTCACACATAAATCCCTTACTTTTAAAATTTATAATTTATAATTTTTTAAAAATTAACTTATGGATTCTAGTTTGACAATTATTATTTAAAATTTTGAAACTTATAAATGAATTTTTAAAAAAATTAATGATTAAATTATACTATCTAAAAGTTTAAAAATTTATACATTAAGCTTAAAAAGTTCAAAGATTAAATCATATTTTAAACTATTAGAGACTATTGTATGAATTTGTAAAAGCTTATAGATGAATATTATAATTTCGCCCTACTATTGTTACCTCTTGGACCATATCTCTGAGCTTCAGTCCAACAAATTCAAAGTTAGTTTGGGGATCATTACTCTTGAAGCTTCCAGTTATAAGAAGTATCGTGCTACCATTAGTGACTAACTCTTGGGCACGACACCTCAAAAACATGGAGAAATCTTTTTTGTATTGTTTAAAGTATGCTTTGTGTACTGCAGGAGGGCTTTGCTTTGTGATGGTAATGTAACCCTTGTTCACATCTTCTCCTGTTCGCTCACTAAATCTTCGGGGACCTAATTTCATGTGGAATTTCAAACGTTATTGGCAATTATAGCATTAATTGCTGAATTAATCAATTTAATTCAAAACATTCATCGAAAAAACTTCTAGACTTTGACCCATAACGCAGTATATACACATTTAATAGGATGTAAAAATCTACTCTGATCAAATAATCAATGATCCATATGATCTAATTTAACATATTCTATTTTACTCGAAGTCTTAAATAAATTGGACCTGATATTATGGAAATAATTTTATGGTCGAATCTAGAGTAAAATATTAAAAATTTTAAGGGTTAAGATTAAAAAATTTATATTATATAATTTTTTATACTCATTTATTTTAAGGGTTGATATTTAAATAAGTAAATTTCTTTTTTCATATTTCTTAAAACTCTCAAGTTGAAATAAGAGAATGTATAATGTATAAAAAAAATTGTTTTTAATCCTTTCTCATAATAATTAAATAAGTTTAGTGTTTCTATGTAGCAAAAAATTCTCTTGCAATATGACTATCAAAATAAAATAATCTAACAACCAATTGCTATGGTATATGATTATTGTAGACACCGAAATGACATGATTTAAATTGTACATATTATTGTATAATATAAATTTTATAGAGTTTATAAACCAGTCTAATTTTAAAATATTAATATAAATAAATAAAGATTTCATAATATTATATTCTATTAACGCGGAGTATTGTTTTATTAGAAAGAAATAGGTTTGTCTGGATTTGAAAATAGTTAACTGTTAATTAATTTTGATAAATTTATCTACATATTATTAAAGAATTAATTACATTTTATATCTATAAATTATGAGATAATTTATATGATTATACCTATAATTTATAAATAATGATAAAAATATTTTCAAAGTTACAATTATGTCTATAATGAATAGATAATGATGTAATTAAGTTCAAAATTGAACATATTTTTATCATTAAATATACATTTTAGGTATAATTATAACAAAATAAATATTTTAGATATTTTTACTAATTATCTCATACGTATAAAACATAATTAATTATATTATTAAATAGTAAAAATAGATTTTATTTACCTTTTTTATATGATTGATGAAATAAAACTTTAAGCAACTAAAATATGCTACTTCTGGAAGAGAAAGAGAGAGACAAGACAATTTATGTAATTTTTGTCTTACTATTGTATTTAATTCGAATAATTATATCTGGAGGTGTAGTTATCTGGGGCTATCTAATGATATATTTTCTATAAAAGAAATAAACAAAGTTTGTCAAATTTAAACGTCTTCTATTATATGTTTGAAGACATATTTCAAGGTCCAACACGCTACAGGCTGTAGAACGGTGTTAACTACGTAAATAAACTAAAATATTAAGTTTAGCAAACAAAAAATAATAATAAATAAATAAATAAAATATACATATTAATAAAAATTTAGTGAATTGCTAAGGAAATTGTGGTTAAAAACATGTAATAAATTTGGGAATACGTAAGTATTATAGGCATTTAAAAAAATAGATTTTTTTAATTGATAATGATCATCACGATCAATTTTATTATTGTCATTACAAAATCATATAAATTTACATTTTATTGTAACTAGTTTTAAATAATGTTATCATTAATAAAAAGTTATTTTAACAATAACTATTTAAATTATAACAATATCATCACTTTTTTTTAACGTAACAAATACAATTAACACAATTAATATAACAAATTTTAATTAGATGCAATTTTATAATTAGGAATATCATCTATAACACGATATTAATATGCCACGATATAGATAATAAAATTTAATCACATTTAATATTTTTATGTTTTTAATGATATCGTTATTTCTTACATAAAAATATCATGATAACGTTAACAAAGACATTTTATTAGATAAGTTAAATAAACTATTTCATTTGAGTTCATGAACTAAGTAAATTTAACTTTTTTAACTCATCAATTAATTGAATCAATTTTAAATGAATTTAATTGTTCATTTGATATTATTAATTAAAAATTTTATATCATATCAAAGTTCATAAAAATAATAGGCTATTTAATCTTAAAATTTTACACAATAGATGAAGATACTTGCTATTCTTGTAAATTCCTCAATCATCTTATCTTTTAATGTTAAACTTTATACCATTATATATAGGCATAATGATAATATTACATTTTGATCATTTTATTTTTACAAAATGAGAACATTAGTTATATTTTTTAAAATTTGTGTATTTTATTTACCTTATAATTATATTTTTGTATACTTTGATTATTTATTATCAATTTATTTTTTTTGGAAATAATTTTTGATAAAAATTATAATTTTGATTGAATTGAATTTTACTAGAAGAAGATTAGTAGATATTTGAAGAAAAAATATATGAAAAAGAAAAAATAAAATGATTTAAATAATTAAAATTGATCTAAAATGAATATAATTTTCATAAATATAAAAATAAAATAATTAAAATATACCAATTTAAAATAAAGTTACTATCATACTTTATTTTTAAAAATAAAATTACTCTAATTGCATTTTTTTCTAAATGAATTTTTATATTTGAAGCTACTTATTGTTGACCTGAACCCACCGCTGAGAAATGAAAGTCAAATTATTTAAAAATGTTGACATGCCAACTCTTCGTTCAATTGTCAAATATTCAAGCTATAAGTTGGATGGCTGGTCTCTACTCTAGAAGATGAAGATCCAATAATGATGCATGTAAAATATATTTCTCCAATATCTACGTCACTTCAAATCACATATATATTATTTTTATGGGTTACAATTATATATCATTGATAATTAATCATAGACAAAAAGATTCAATTTTTATATAACAAAAATATATTTTTAAGCATCTTGATAGGATATTTATGACATATAGTGTTACAAACGGAAAAAAAAGGGACTCTTTCTGAATGCAAGCAAAAATAGAATTGATTAGGAAAAAAAATTATATATCTATTATTGTTACATAATTGATGTTATAATTTATTATTAAATAAAATAATTAAACTTATTATTTTTAATCTATAATAATTTAAAAAAAAAAATTGTAAGTATAATGGCATGTTTGTTCATTAGGGAATATATATCTGTTACATAATTGGTCTGATAATTTATTATTAATTAAAATAATTAAAATTATTATTTTTAACATATAATAATTTACCACATAATTATTATTCTACAACAACTTGATACAATAAGACTTTTTGAAAAGAAAAAAAGAATTTGTAAGTATAATGGCATGTTTGTTCATTAAAAAGGGAATATATATATATATATGGGGTGTTGATTTCCTGTTACTAAAAAATAATATACTACTCTATATATTTGGGGTGTTGGGCTCCTAGTATAAAAATATATACACAGACACTTAATTTTTATGGATAAAAGATTTATTAATAAACTAAATTTTAGATTGATTATTAAGTTTTTCAAATAAAATTGAATAAATATCTTAATTTTAAATAAGTTTATTTATGATATAATCCATATATTATCGCATTCAAAATTATATTAACATATTTACGATTGAGAACTTTTTTTCCATATTGGAATTGATCCAATTGAAAAACTTGTATTTCATTAAAATTTATAACCCACTTATTCTGTTTTAAACACATTTTATTTCATCTTAATTAAATAATGAATAATAAATATACGAGAATAATAATGACATCTATTCGATAAATATTATTATTTAATTTGATGTATGAATGTCTTTCTAAATAATTCGAGTTTAATGATTTAATTTTTTTATATAAATACAACATGTTTTTTATTGTTATAATACACCATATAACTCACAAATATATCTAATTTTTATTGTTTTTTACAATCATATAGCTTTTTTATTTTAAGTTTCTTTTGTATTAATTCTTTGCCTGATTAGTTGAGATTTATTGAATTAATTATCAAGATTTAAATAAATTATTGTTATTAATCATCAGTTAAACCATTTGTTCTAAAATTGTTCTTAGTTTGCTCACAGTATGATCGGATAATTGCCGATTCATGGGATAACTCTTTTATAAGCCTAAACGAAACCCTCTCAAAACAAAAAAAGAAACATGAAAATATTCATAAATATATAATTCTTTTTCAATTATCAGCGTAAACTAAGCATGAACTTACAGTAGAAGATGACTAAATCTAACCACAGGGACACAGACTAAGGGTTGAGCTCTAGGGAGAGTAAGCCCAGGTCCTTCTTCCATATCAACATTTCCATCAATCCCTCCCTGAACCTTCCAATCAAAGCATTGAATCATTCCAGCTAGACAAGTGTAAACAACCAATAATGCAAGTGAAGTTCCAGGACATCCTCTTCTTCCACTACCAAAAGGCAAGAAATGAAAGTGTTGTCCTCTCACATCCAATAGGCTTTTTTCAATTTCATCTTCTTCAATCATAAACCTATCTGGCTTAAATTCCAATGGATTAACCCAATGATTTGGGTCTCTTCCAATAGCCCATACATTAACAAACAATTGAGTCTTCTCTGGAATGTTGTAACCATTTATTATACTATTTTCAGATGATTCTCTCAAAATTAATGGTCCAGTTGGGTGAAGTCTCAATGTTTCTTTCACTATAGATTGGAGATAAGGAAGATTATTTATGTCTGATTCTTCTACTAGTTTAGTTTTTCCAACTACTTCATCAATCTCTTGTTTTGCTTTCTTCATTATGTCTGGATTGTTTATTAACTCTGCTAATGCCCATTCAATTGTTATTGCGGATGTGTCTGTTCCAGCTGCAAATATATCCTGAAAAATAATAATTAATTATTTTGTATTTTTTACTCAAGGCTTTGTCGTAATTAATGACTTGTTTTTTAAGTAAAATGTGTTTGATTAGGCGTGAGCATCAAAGGTTCAGCGTAACTTTTGACTAACTTGTATTAGTGGTTATATTTATGATTATGTATGATCGATGTTTGAGGAAAAGGAAAAGGAAAAGGAAAAAAAAAATTTAGTACAATAATGTTCTAAACAAAAATCACATATTTTTAGTAAGTTATCACCATTTCAAAATAACTTAATTTATTTTTTCTAATTTCGCATTTTTGGATTTAAAATTTTCTTAAAATTGTAAGTATATGTTAAATACATAATATCTTCGATCGTACTAAATCAATATAACTGGTAAATTCTCATAAATATATTTATCATTTCACAGAGCATGTTCTGTAAATATGTTTATCTTATAAATACCCTGCAAGTTCTGTAGGACAAATCTGAGATGTTCACATACCATAGAAACTTATTTGGTAGATGTTATATATATATATATATATATTACAAGGTGAGGATTTGTATTAAAAATTCTTAAGAAAAATATCAAACTTTTACCATGTGCGACAAGGTGGCAAGTATTTTACAATTTCAGTCCTAACCAGACGAGTTTTAATTTGGAGATTTAATGAAAAAAAATTCCAAAGTCGTGCGCATAATACATGTATAAGTAAGTAGTGCACACGAGTCATGTATAGCTTTACATGCTCATGTATACCTATCTACATGATCAACTTTGATACAGTTTTCACTTAAGTACTACAACTTCTAATTTTGCAGCCTCAAACTCAATTTTAGACATGAGTGATATGGAGTATATTAGGGGAAGCTATCAATAATTTATTAATACATATTATAAATAAAAGTTTAAATCATAATTAAAATATATTTATATTTTAAAATAATGATATTTTTATTTTTTATATTTTATTTTATTAAACATAACCACCTTAAATGAAAAAAGACTTTTACATTAAATAGTATATTTTTCTAATAGTGGTCTCAAACATATGTTAATAGTTTTACTTTCACAATCAACTTGAACATTTAAGAATTTAAATTTGTTTTTTTTAATATATGGTTAAAATTAATCAAAAAAAAAATTAATAGAAAATGGGACCGAAAAAGTTTTTTAAATTATATCATTTGTATTATTTGATCATTTAAATTATTAGTTATGATATTTAATTATTTAATTATTTAATTTTAAAAAAATATCAATTTAAAGACAACACACTTTATTTTTTTAATTAAAATATTATCTTTTGAAGTAATATTTTAATATAAAAATATTAAAAAAATATAGTTTGTTTTTAATTGATATTTTTTAAAATTAAAAAAATTAAATGATATTATTTATAATCTAAGAAATAAAATAACATAATTAATTTAATCTAAAATAACCCTATAATAATTCTCTCTTTAAAATAAGTAAAACCATTTGCAATTATTAGATAAAGAGTAATTTACCAAGATAAAAGCCTTAATGTTCTCTCTTGTGAGTCTAATTTCCGAGCTCTTATCTTCAGCTACAACAAGTAAAATATCAAGCAAATCCTTAACCATATGACCATCGCTTTCATTTTCAACCCTCTTAATCCTCAACTCTTCATGCTCTTTTATGATCTTCTCCATCATCATATCAAACTTTTCACGAGCTTCCTTTAACCTCTTTCCAAATCCTTGCAAGTCCCATTTCTTAAACAATCCAATATAATCAGACAAATTAAATTTCCCTGTAATTTCAGCTATCTCTTTTACCAATTTTCTAACACCATCAGCTTCATTCTCATTCTCACAGCACCTTTGATTCATACTCATTCTTGATATAACATTGTTAGTGTACTTTACAAGTTCACTTCCAACATCAACTTCTTCATTTTCTTCAGCTTTTGTCAACATAAATTGTAAAAATCTCTTGGTTTCTTCGATCCTAACCGGTCGAAGAAGATCGAGGGTTCGACCACCAAGAAGCTCAGACATGCACAGTTTCTTCATGAATTGCCAATAAGGTCCATAAGGTGCAAAAGAAAAATCTGCTGAGCCATATGTGATATAGTCAGTAGCTATTGTACAAGGTCGGTTGGAAAATGAAGTTTCTTTTGTTTTAAGGAATTGTTTGGCTATTTCTGCTGAGGAAGCTACAACACAAGGGACAGAACCAAGTGAGATGCGCATTAATGGTCCATAGCGATTTGAAAGCTTATGGAGTGCTTGATGAGGTAGGGGAGCTAAGAGATGTAGATGTCCTATGATTGGGAGAGACATAGGGCTTGGTGGGAGTCGAACCTGCATCTTCTTAGTCTTGTTGAATATGGCTCGGATTAGAATTGTTGAGGCTAGAAAGACAAAGAAAAGTACGATGAAATCTGAAAAATATGCCATGGTTTTGTGTTGAGTTTTGAGATGTATAGCAAAAGAAAAGTGGAAATTTTCAAGAACTATAGATTTTGATGAGAATTGTTGAATTTATACATAAGTTTAGTTTATGTGGATGGTTTATGTTGGAATTAGTCATTTTAGATAATGTTAAGTTTAGTATAATGAGTCAATAGCCGTCCTTGATGTTACCTTTGGCTAAAGCGTGGATTAATATATAAGTATAAAATATTGTTTATTGACATTAATTGGGAAGGGCCTGCACATACAAAATGCTACTGAAATCATTCATTTGTCTTCTTCAATTTTCTTCACTAGAATGTCAGTCTATTTTTGTTTTGAGTGGTTGCTTAAGTCAAATGATTTGGATCCTCTGCGTGTCTGTTTTAATTATACGATTGACTTATAATCCTAGCCTTTCATTTCTACAAAACACGATCTAGAGGCTATGATCAATGCTTTCAATTATTCGATCATCAAACTGATCATCTAAGTGTCATCTCTCATAATCTCAAAGTGTTTTTTGATCTCTTAAATTAACAGTTTTAAGACACAAAACCTGCTTTTTAAAATACTAGTGCTAGATGTCTAGAACTGCAACTTTTGAAAGCCTTTTTGTCATCTATATATTTATATCGATCACTAACTGTCTTTAAGGTTCAGTCGTCAAGCATTTTTACTTTCGCTTATCTCAATTTTGTTTCTGTTATCTCATTGATCATATCAAATTCAAAGGGTACATGATATCTACTAATATGATTGCCTTAAGATTAACAGACGGTCACTTTGCGTTGGGTTATTGGTCGTCCTTGTTGCTCAGATAGAAAACTGTTTAATTGTTTTAATTATCTAAAATGTAACTAAATAGTAAAATGACAATCAATTTGATGTGCATAGTCTGATCATTAAAGACTGAGTTGTGAGCGAATAAAACTTTTATTATCACAATACATAAGAATAGGAAGAGAAAAGGAAACGCCCATATCGACAAGTAATCAACATGTTGGGCACAACGGGTAAAAATAAAATGAATTTAACAGAGTAGAATAATGACACCGAAATTTAACGTGGTTCACCCTTTTTAATTTGGGCTAAGTCCACGGGACAAACTTCGAAAAATATTTCTTCCACTAATAAAATTAATGGGTACAAAGTGAGAGGCAATACAACAAATTGAGATAAACCTAAAATAGTGTCACACAAGTGTTTCCTAAACTCACTATTTTTTCACTCCCCTTTTAGAAAAATATCCCAATATTTTTCTAAGATATTCTTTCTCACTTTTTTACACACAACACTATTTTTCTTCAAAGGAAATTGTTCCTTTGGCTTTGCTTTGCTTCTCTTCTTGTTTTGGTGTGTTGGTATATCTCTAAGGCAAAGACATTGCCTATTTATAGGCAAAATTGCATGTCAATGTTAGTTGCACCTACCATTGGTGGTTGCACCTACCATTTGTGGTTACACCTACCATTTATGGTTGCACCTACCATTGGTGGTTGCACTTACCAATTGTGGTTGCACCTACCATTTATGGTTGCACCTAACATTTGTTTTTTCTTCCTCTTAAATGTAGAAGGGACTTACAAATCTCCCCCTCCTGACTACATAGAGGGCTCCACCAATCCAAACAGCCTAAACGAGGTATTCAAAATTTTGTCTTGGGAGAATTTTCGTCAACATGTCTGATCCATTTTCTTCTGTATGGATCTTCTCAAGTTGTAATAGCTTCTTCTCCATTACATCCCTAATCCAGTGATATCTCACATCAATATGTTTTGATCTTGAATGAAAAGAGGTATTCTTTCCAAGATGGATAGCACTCTGACTATCACAAAATAACTTATAAATGTCTTGTTGCAACCCAAGTTCTTTCAAGAACTTTTTCATCCATAGCAACTCTTTACATGCTTCCGTTGCTGCTATAAACTCTGCTTCGGTAGTAGACAGTGCAACACATTTTTGTAACTTTGACTGCCATGACACAGCTCCCCTTGCAAATGTAATCAGGTAACCTGAAGTGGATTTTCTGGAATCCACATCACCAGTCATATCTACATCTGTGTATCCAACTAACATAGGTTTGTCATTTCCAAAACATAGGCATATTTTGGAAGAACCTCGAAGATACCTGAAAATCTATTTCACTGCAGCCCAATGTTCCTTTCCAGGATTTGAAAGGAATCTATTCACAATTCCAACTGCATGAGTGATATCTGGCCGTGTACAAACCATGGCATACATTAGACTTCCAACTGTTGAAGCATATGGAACCTCTTCCATCTCTTCCTTTTCTTTGTCAGTAGAAGGGCTCTGCTTAGAACTTAGCTTAAAGTGATTAGCAAGAGGACAACTAATCGCTTTAGCCTTATCCATATGAAATCTTTGAAGTACTTTCTCAATGTACTTCTCCTATGACAACCATAATTTCTTGGCGCCTCTGTCTCTAATAATAGTCATGCCAAGAATCTATTTTGCTGGCCCCAAGTCTTTCATGGCAAAAGACTTACTCAATTGCGTTTTCAAGTTGTTGATTCTAGAAATATTTCGGCCAACAATCAACATATCATCCACATAAAGCAAAAGAATAATGAAATCATCATCAGAGAATCTCTGCACAAAAACACAATGGTCTGAAGTAGTCTTTTTGTAGCCTTGCTCCCCCATAACAGACTCAAACTTCTTGTACCATTGTCTTGGTGCCTGTTTTAAGCCGTAGAGACTTTTCTTCAATTTGTAGACATAATCTTCTTTTCCCTTTTGCTGAAAACCCTCTGGTTGTTCCATGTATATCTCTTCTTCCAAGTCACCATGTAAGAAGGCAGTTTTGACATCCATTTGCTCAACCTCCAAGTCAAGACTTGCTGCTAACCCAAGCATAGTACGGATGGATGTCATTTTCACAACTGGAGAGAAAATCTCGTCAAAGTCAACACCTTTTCTTTGGCTGAATCCTTTGACAACCAGTCTGGCTTTGTATCGCGGACTGGAACTGTGTCCTTCATGCTTCACCCTGAACACCCATTTATTTTTCAAGGCCTTCTTCCCTTTGGGTAGTTTCATCAACTTAAAGGTTTTGTTCTCATGCAAGGATTTCATCTCATCTTGCATAGTTTCAATCCATTTTTGTTTGGATTCGTCATCCATGGCCTCTTCATAACTCTCAGGTTCTCCCCCATCAGTGAAAGTTACATACTCATCTGGAGGATATGAGATAGAAGGTCGTCTCACTCTATCACTTCTTCTCAGTGGAACAGGAGAAGCCGTAGGTGTTGGTACTAGATAATGAACATCATTATTTCCCTCATCTTTAGAACCAACTTCTATGGGGGCATCATCTTCACCAGGTGGATAAACCTGGTCTTCATCTCCAACTTGTCTTGGCATTGATGTTGGAGGAATTAATTCCAAATCTGATGAGTCACCATTGGAATTAGGAACATCTTTCTTCATTTTGTTAATATCTTCAATGGTCTCATCTTCAACAAATACAGCATCACGGCTCCTGACAAGTCTCTTTGCAACCGAATCAAAAAATCTATAGCCAAATTGATCTTGACCATAGCCAATAAAAATACACTGTCTTGTTTTGGCATCAAGTTTGAATCTCTCATCCTTAGGGATATAAACAAATTCTTTGCAGCCAAACACTCGCAGATGATCATAGGAAACATCCTTTCCTGACCACACTTTATTTGGAACATCCATCTTGAGAGGAGTACAGGGTGAAAGATTCAACACATGTGCAACTGTGAGTATGGTTTCACCCCAAAAAAATTTAGGCAACTTTGCATGTGAGAGTAGACATCTAACTCTCTCCATCAAAGTTCTGTTCATCCTCTCAGCTAAGCCATTCAACTGCGGTGTCTTTGGAGGTGTCATCTGATGCCTAATACCATGCTTTTTGCAATAAGCATGGAAAGGTCCTGTGTATTCTCCACCATTGTCTGTCCAGATGCACTTCAACTTCTTTCCAGTCTGTCTCTCAACTGAGACATGAAATTCTTTGAAGACATCTAGCACCTGATCCTTTGTCTTTAGAAGATATACCCACATCTTCCTTGAATGATCATCAATGAAAGTCACAAAGTATTGAGCACCACCAAGTGACTTTGGCATTGGTCCACACAAATCTGAATGAATCATATCTAAAATATTATTCATTCTCGAAGGAGGGAAGCTCTTGAAAGCAACCCTGTTTTGTTTTCCTGCTAGACAATGAACATATTTCTCCAAATGTATTTCATCCATTCCAGGCAATATCTTCTTTTTAGCTAGACTTGTCAAACCTTTTTCACCCATGTGACTGAGCCTCTTATGCCATAATTCAGCTGCATTATCTTTCTCTATGGCATTTACTGTGTCGGTGGAGAGCTTCGCTTGCATTATATACAGAGTTGTATGCTTCTCACCTCTAGCCACTACTAAGGAGCCTTTTGTAAGTTTCCAGTTGCCATAAATGAAGGAGCTACAATATCCTTCATTTGCAAGCTTGCGCACAGAGATCAAATTCAGGCGCATATCTAGAATATGCCTGACATCCTTCAGAAATAGTCTAGTTCCGTTCTCTATTTCCAAGCAAATGTCTCATCTACCTACTACCTTTGACAGGCCTTCATTTCCCATTCTAACAACACCAAAACTTCCAGGTGTGTATGATGAGAAAAATTATCTACGCGATGTAGCGTGAATTGTAGCACCACTATCAACCACCCAGCTGGTCTCTTGTGATGCAAGATTGACAAAATCTTCATCATAAACGATATTGAACTCGTCTATGGTATTTGTTTGTTCATCATCACTGCTGTCATCTTTCTTCATTACTTTGCCTTTGTTCGTTTCTTGTTCCTTCTTGAACACTCGGCAAAATTTCTTAATGTGACCCTTCCTCTTGCAGTGATGGCATTCAACATTGGCAAATTTATTTGATTTGCCTCTGCTTTTGCTTCTGGGTTTTTGTTCTTTGTACAGTCTCCTTCCTCTAGACTCTGTGATAAGGGCTTGTTCTTTTGAATCTCTTTCCTTGTTTTGTTTCTCATATGAGAACAAGGCTTCTACAACAACTTCAAACTCCATCTTGTCTTTTGCATAAGTCAGAGTTGTTGTGATATTATTATATGATGAGGGTAGTGATGCCAACAACATCACAGCTTTCTCTTCATCGCCAAAACTCACATTAAATCTTGCTAAGTGAGAAAGCTTACTATTGAAATTGCTAACATGCTGCATCATGCTCACATTATCTTCCTTCCTCATCTGATATAGCTCCTTCCACAAATAAAATTTATTGGCAAGGTTCTTTGACATGTACACGTTTTCTGGAGTCTCTCATGTTTCTTTAGCAGTCTTGCAATTTTTTGATTCAATATTTTGCAAGACACTGTCCGAGAGATTTAGACGGATTGTACTAGCTACAATCTCATCTATTTCCTCCCATTGTTCCTCGGTGATGGTTGCTACCTTCTTTTCTTTCCCCAACAACGCCTTATGGACCTTCTATTGAATGAGAATATCCTTCATCCTCCTTTGCCATAAAGAGAAATTATTATTGCCATTAAATTTCTCAATATCTACCTTCTGGCTTGACATTTTTTTTTTCTCGCTGTGTTTCTTTTTCTGCAAATAAATACGCCCTGGATCTAATAAAAATCTTTTCTGATGTGGTAGGTCAGTCTAGGCTGCAACCACAGAGCATATTAAGAATTTTACTAGACCAGCTTTGATACCAGTTGTTGGGTACAGCGGGTAAAAATAAAATGAATTCAACAGAGTAGAATAATGACACCGAAATTTAACGTGGTTCACCCTTTTTAATTTGGGCTAAGTCCACGGAACAAACTCCGAAAAATATTTCTTCCACTAATAAAATTAATGGGTACAAAGTGAGAGGCAATACAACAAATTGAGATAAACCCAAAATAGTGTCACACAAGTGTTTCCCAAACTCACTATTTTGTCACTCCCCTTTTAGAAAAATATCCCAATATTTTTCTAAGATATTCTTTCTCACTTTTTTACACACAACACTATTTTTCTTCAAAGGAAATTGTTCCTTTGGCTTTGCTTTGCTTCTCTTCTTGTATTGGTGTGTTGGTATATCTCTAAGGCAAAGACATTGCCTATTTATAGGCAAAAATTGCATGTCAATGTTAGTTGCACCTACCATTGGAGGTTGCATCTACCATTGGTGGTTGCACCTACCATTTGTGGTTACACCTACCATTTATGGTTGCACCTACCATTGGTGGTTGCACTTACCAATTGTGGTTACACCTAACATTTGTTTTTTCTTCCTCTTAAATGTAGGAGGGACTTACACAACATAACCAAACAATCTCTTTAGTGGTAGATGTCATAGCACGGTACCTTGATTCAGTAAAAGATTGAGACAACTGTTTGTTTTTTTGTTTTTCCACAAAATAAGAGAATCTCTCAAAAAGATACAGAAACCAGTAATAGACTTTCGACTTATGAAATGACGATCATAATCAGCATCAGAATATGCACACAATTTCAATGAAGAAGTGAATGGAAGTAAAAGATTATGAAAATTAGAACCCCGAAGATACCACAAAATACGAAGAACAACTTCTCAATGAATGGTAGTAGGAGAAGCACAAATTGACTAACAATATGAACAACATATACAATATTTGGACGAGTGATAGTGAGGTAGACCAAATTGTCAACGATAATATGATATAAGGTAGGATTTGACAAAAGATTACCATTTGAAAGAGAATACTGAACGTTAAGCTCATAAGGAGTATCAATAGTTTTGATATCAATAAGACAAGCACGCTTAAGAATATCAACAATGTACTTAGATTAAGAGAGAAGATAGCTTTTTGGAGAGAAGATAACTTCAATACCCAAAAAGTATTGTAAAAGGCCCAAATCCTTTATTTCAAACCGACGAGTTAATTCTGACTTTAATACTACAATTTCATCAACATCATCACTAATAATAATCATATCATCAATATATAGAGAAAGCAAAATATGACCACTAGTGGTGCACTTGACAAAAAGAGTTGAGTTATGATTACTGGAGGAAAACCTAAGAAAAGTGATAACATTAGAAAACTTCTCAAACTAAGCTCGAGGTGTTTGTTTGAAACCATATAGAGCTTTCTTAAGCTTGCAAACTTCACCATGCTTATGAGAAACACCAAGCGAGGGAATCATGTAAACTTCTTCATGTAAATCACCATTCAAGAAAACATTCTTAACATCCATCTGAGATATATGCCACTGACGAACAAATCCAACTATAATAAGAGTACGAACAGTAATCATTTTTGCAACAGGAGCAATAGTCTCCTCATAATCCATTCCATACTGTTGAGAGAACCCTTTTGCTACCAACCTAGATTTGTAGCGCTTAACAGACCTATAAGACTTGGTCTTGATTTTATATACCTAACGAGAACCAATTGTACTTTTACCAGAAGGTAAAGGTATCAAATCCTAAGTACCAATTTTTTGCAAAGTAGAAAGTTCCTCAGTCATAACATGCTGCCAAAGGGGGTTAAAAATTGCCTCTTTATAGGATAAAGGCTCAAAGAGACAATGAATAGATGCTAAAAAGGAAGAAAATGAATTGGAATAACAAAATTAAACAAAATTTAAAAGGTGAGTAGACTTACGAGTACACTGAGGATAACGAGAAGTAGAATCCACAATCTCAAGAAGAGCTTGGGCAACTGCAAGAGGAGTGGGATTATCAAGAGCTCCAAACTACAAGGTACTAGTATCTCCAGAACTAACAGTGCGAACCTTGTAAGAATAATGAAGAGGAAAAGGGACTATAGAAGCAATAGATGAGTCAGAGTTTGTAGTGGAAGGGACATGTAGAGATAGACTATCTGTATGGTTAAAGAAAGGATCAATATGAATGAGATCAGACTTGGTCAAGTTGTGAGTAGTAGCAGAAATAGAAAAGAAAGGTATGTGCTCAAGAAACACAACATGACAAGAACAATATATTTTTCATGACACTGGGTCAAAACAACGATATCCTTTTTACCCTTCACCATAACCAAGAAACACACATAATATTAAGACCCCTCTTTTATAGCAATAGGAGAAGGTCTCTACATATCAAAGTGGATTAAATCAAATGATGCAATAGAACAAGAAGTACTTTGATGAAAAGGCAAAGTAGAAAATTTTGCAAGTTTACAACCACTACAATTAGAAATATCATGAGTTTGCAAATTTCCTAAGGCACCCATAGAAGCTAAGAATCTTAAACGGGAAGATGATACATGACCAAGACGAGAATGCCGTAAATAAAAACTAGAGGATGAAGGAGACAAACAAAATGAAGACAAGTCAATACTAGGAGCTACAAATACTAGTAATTTCAACTCATCCAAAACATATAATCCCCCTCGCCTACGACTTGTCCCAATCAACTTCTAAGACTTCTCATCCTGCACATAACAAGAGGTAGAAAAAAATGACACAGAATAACCAAAATCACACAACTAACTAATAGAAACAAGATTCAATGTAAGCTTAGGAATGTGGTAAACATCAAAAAGTGACAAATGAGGTGTATCAACAGAACCAACTCCTTTTAATGGTAGAGGAGTACTATCAGTAGTCATGACAGACACAGAGGATGTAGGACATAAATAAATAAAAGATTTCGAATCAGGAGACATATGATGTGAAGCTCCAAAATCTAAAACCCATGTAGATGATGACATACCTGAAGAGCTAGAGGGGAATTGACTTTTCAAAGAAAAGTAAACATAGCATGTGACTATGTAGCAAGGAACTTCTAAAACTGTTCAGAAAGGGCTACAAAAGAATCAGATGGTGGTACAACTGTTGCAGTGTTAACCTATGGTGGACGATATGATTGTGGTTGAAAATGACTTCCAAACCATGAAGGCTTGGAGTGATACCTTTGTTGATATAGTTGTGGTACTTTATTCAATAACTTAGAGCATTGAGCCTTCCAATGTCCTTTTTTCTTGCAAAAACTACATTCATCAATCTCAACCCTTGAGTGAGGCTTGTTTTCATAGTAAGCATGAGGTCTAGAAGGAGCTACAAAAACTGATGAATTAGGCACCGAGAGAATTCTTTTTCCTTTGTGAGACTTAAGGTGTATCTCATTAGCCAAGAGTTCACTAACTACCAAATCGACAGATGGAAGTGGGCTACGATGTATAATGGAGCCATGAAGACCCTCAAAATCATCACTAAGTGTCATAAAAAATTGAACCAGATGTTGCTCTTCTTTACGAGCAATATAAGGTGCACAAGCATGCAGTTCTTACGATTCTATAAGAGTTAATTGATCTCAAAGATCTATTATTGAATAATAGAACTCTTGAATACTCATACCTTTCTATTAAAGAACTCAAATATCATATTCTAACTAATATTATTTTGCAAAGTTAGACTATGTATATAATCTTTCCAAATGTTGTCAAACCTCCTTTGTTGTTTCATACATTACCAATTGAGTACCTATCGTGTGTTCGATAGAATTGTTTATTCAAGTGATAATTTTTGAATTATCAACTTCCTAATTATCTAACAGTTTTTCATACTTTATCTTATCACTTGTAAATTTACTCACAGTTCCAGAAACATAATCCCACGTTTTTTTATCTTTTAAAAAAAATTTCATCACATAACTCAAATACAAATAATCTTTTCCGTCTATTCACACACTAATAAACTATAACATGTCATCTCTATTACTACCTATTGAAAAAACAAACAGTACCCAAAATTTTAAAAATTTTAAATATATCTTAAGTTTTTTAAAAATTATAAATACATCCCTAAACTTTTTTAAAATTTCAAATATACCCAAAAAAAATTTGAAGTTTCGTATACACCCTTAAACTTTCTTGAATTTCAAATATATCTTTGAATTTTTCTTGAAATTGTAAATACGCCTAAATTTTTCTTGGAATTTCAAATGAACCCTTAATATTTTAAAAAATTACAAATATATCCCAAATTTTTTGAAAATTATAAAAAAAACCTCAAACTTTTAAGCAATTATAGAAAATACTACAATTTTTATACAAATTATAAATATGCCCAAAATATTAAAATTAAAATTAATCTATGTTCAAACATGTTTGATCTTTATAAAACTTGAATGAAATTAATTACTCAATGTTAAAATAACCTCAAATTTTATCCTTATTTTTGAAAAGATAAAAATTACCTTTTATAATTAAAATTTTGATATCATATAAATTATTCGAATACAAAAAAAAGAAAGTAAAGAAAAGTGATAGGTTATATTGAAAAAGAAGAAATATAAAAATACAATATAGAAAATAAAAAAAATATACACAAAAAGATTAAAAGGTTAAAATATTCTTATAATAATTATTTTAATAATAAAAACATAATACAATAATATTAAATTGATCTTTTAAATTAACTCAAATATAATCTAAAATTTATTTAAAAAAATATCCAGTAATATTTAACAAATTTGGTTAATCGGAGTTAGATATTAAACAGAAAAAATTGTATCTAACTTTTCACCTATACACATACCTTGTTAAACCTCCTTTCAAATTTTTAGTAAGCTTTATCGAATCTTCTTTAAAAGGTTAAATATGCGTTACCGAAATGTAGTTTGTGGTTAATGGAAAGTTTTATCAATTTTTAATATAATTTTATTTTTCTTTTAAATTAACGAAATGTATAAATAAATTGTGGAATGTATGCAAACTATTCCTTTCACAACATGCTCTAATTCAAAAATATCAGAAAGCCCAAAACAAAGAAGATGAAGTTGAATCCTTTCAATTCAATAAGATTTCCCTTGGATTCAAAATGCCTTTAAATCCTAATGCAAAGGTCATTTAACTTCATACTCAAACTCAATGTCGGGCTTAAAACAAAACTGCCATCCATTTCTATACGTTGTTAACTTCTTTCGCTGTAATTTCATTTTCGTAAAATTGATCTGCTTACGGCATTGTTTTAGATCATATAACTAAAAGAAAACAATGGCAATTTGTGTTTGTTTGATACAATCCCACGTTTTTCCTAGAATAAAAAACTCTCAAATTTCTCACGCACGTGTCAATTTTGGAGGTATATTTAATATTAAAAAGGCCGAGATGCTCAATGAGGATTCCTAAGAACAAAAAGCTTGTAAAGCCTTGTTCTTTTGGGATATTTATTCAACAAAATTTTATTTGATCGTCAAAGAATTGGGAAATTGGTTATGGGTTTCACAGTTTGGTTGTTACTGTCGGCAATTTTATACCAAGCTGGAGCAATGGAGGAGACAGAGCTCCAATTACTGAGTCGAGAGTTTCTGGACTTGGCAAAGGAGACCGAGTTCTTTGAGTGGATGAAAGGGGTTAGAAGGAAAATTCATGAGTACCCTGAGCTGGGATTTGAGGAACACAGAACGAGTGAACTCATTAGATCAGAGCTTGACTCGTTGGGAATCAAGTATAAGTGGCCTGTTGCTAAGACTGGGGTAGTAGCTTCAATTGGGTCTGGGTCTAAACCTGTGTTTGCTCTCAGGGCTGATATGGATGCCCTCCCTTTACAGGTGTTATATATCTGATCTCAATTTATGAATTATGTCTGTCTTTTTTAGATTTTTTTCTCTCTAAAATGGGTTTAAGCTTTTTAGCTGTTTTGTTGTTTCCTGTTAATTCTTTGATTGATCTCAGACACTGTTATTGACCAACAAACTAAAAAAGCAAGTATTTGTTTATAGAGAGCTCTTTTTTTCTTCATGTGCAACAGTTTCAAGTTCAACTTTCATTTTGAACTATGTGCATAGCTATCTTTGATATCAATGTATGTATATATTGACTGCAAAGCTTGACATTTAATGGAGACTAAATATGCTTTCTCAAAAGTTATTTTCCCTCCTTTTGGATTTTAAGAGTCAAGTGTATGAATTAATAAGAATGAAAACAAATAAAAAAAGAGGATGAAATGGAAAAACTTGCTGCTATACTACAATAGCTAGCTTCCAGTGGATACTACTTAGTGTAAGTCCCTCCTACATTGAGGTGAAAGAAAACACAAATGTTAGGTGTAACCATAAATGGTAGGTGCAACCACAAATGATAGGTACAACCATAAATATTAAGTGCATCTAACATTGATATACAATTTTTCCTATAAATAGGCAGTGTCTTTGCTTTAGATATACATCAACACACCAAAACAAGAAGATAAACAAAGCCAAAGGAACAATTTTTTTTGAAGAAAAATAGTGTTGTGTGTAAGAAAGTGGGAGAAAATATCTTAGAAAAATATTGAGATATTTTTCTAAAAGAGGAGTGACAAAATAGTGAGTTTGGGAAACACTTGTATGATACTATTTTGGGTTTATCTCAATTTGTTGTATTGCCTCTCATTTTGTACTCACTAATTTTATTAGTGGAAGAAATATTTTTCGGAGTTTGTCCCGTAGACTTAGCCTAAATTAAAGGGTGAACCACGTTAAATTTCCAGTATCATTATTCTACTCTGTTGAATTCATTTTAATTTTACCCGTTGTGTCCAACAACTGGTATCAGAGTTGGTCTAGTAAAATTCTTAATATGCTCTGTGGTTGCAGCATAGTCTGATCTGTCACATCAAAAAAGATTTTATTAGATCCAGGGTATATTTATTTGCAGAAAAAGAAACACAGCGAAACAAAAAAAAAAGATGTCAAGCCAGAAGGTAGATATTGAGAAATTTAATGACAATAATAATTTCTCTTTATGGCGAAGGAGGATGAAGGATATTCTCATTCAACAGAAGGTCCATAAGGCGTTGCTGGGAAAAGAAAAGAAGATAGCAACCGTCACCGAGGAACAGTGGGAGGAAATAGATGAGATTACAGCTAGTACAATCCATCTAAAACTCTCAGACAGTGTCTTGCAAAATATTGAATCAAAAAATTACAAGACTGCTAAAGAAACATGTGAGACTCTAGAAAACGTGTACATGTCAAAGAACCTTGCCAATAAATTTTATTTGTGGAAGGAGCTATATCAGATAAGGAAGGAAGATAATGTGAGCATGATGCAGCATGTTAGCGATTTTAACAGCAAGTTTTCTTATTTAGTAAGATTTAATGTGAGTTTCGACGTTGGCATCACTACCTTCGTCGTATAATCATATCACAACAACTCTAACTTATGGAAAAGACAAAATGGAGTTTGAAGTTGTTGTAGAAGCCTTGTTCTCACGTGAGAAACAAAACAAGGAAAGAGATTCAGAAACACAAACCCTTATCACAGAGCCTAGAGGAAGGAGACTGTACAAAGAACAAAAACCCAGAAGCAAGAGCAGAGGCAAATCAAACAAATTTACCAATATTGTATGCCATCATTGTAAGAGGAAGGGTCACATTAAGAAATTTTGTCGGGTGTTCAAAAAGGAACAAGAAACGAACAAAGGCAAAGTAATGAAGAAAGATGACAACAGTTATGATGAGCAAACAAATACCATAGACGAGTTCAATATCGTTTATGATGAAGATTTTGTCAATCTTACATCACACGAGACCAGTTGGGTGATTGATAGTGGTGCTACAGTTCACGCTATATCGCATAGAGAATTTTTTTCATCATACACACCTGGAAGTTTTGGTGTTGTTAGAATGGGAAATGAAGGCTTGTCAAAGGTTGTAGGCAAAGGAGATGTTTGCTTAGAAACAGAGAACAAAACCAGACTATTTTTGAAGGATGTCAGGTATATTCCAGATATGCGCCTGAATTTGATCTCTGTGCGCAAACTTGCAAATGAAATATATTGTAGCTCCTTTATTTATGACAAATGAAAACTTACAAAAGGCTCTTTAGTAGTGACTAGAGGTGAGAAGCATATAACTCTGTATATAATGCAAGCAAAGCTCTCCACCGACACAGTAAATGCCATAAAGAAAGACAGTGCAGTTGAGTTATGGCATAAGAGACTCAGTCACATGGGCGAAAAAGGTTTGACAAGTCTATTCAAAAGGAAGATACTATCCGGAATGGATGAAGTACATTTAGAGAAATGTGTTCATTGTCTAGCAGGAAAGCAAAACAAAGTTGCTTTCAAGAGTTTCCCTCCTTCCAAAATGAATAATATTTTAGATCTGATTCATTCAGATTTGTGTGGACCGATGCCAAAGTCACTTGGTGGTGCTTAATACTTTGTGACTTTCATTGATGATTATTCAAGGAAGATGTGGGTATATCTTCTAAAGACAAAAGATCAGGTACTAGATGTCTTCAAAAAATTTCATGCCTTAGTTGAGAGACAGACTGAAAAGAAGTTGAAGTACATCCGGACAGATAATGGTGGAGAATACACAGGACTTTTTCATACTTATTGCAAAAGGCATGGTATTCGGCATCAGATGACACCTCCAAAGACACCGCAGTTGAATGGCTTAGCTGGGAGGATGAACATAACTTTGATGGAGAGAGTTAGATGTCTACTCTCACATGCAAAGTTGCCTAAAACTTTGTGGGGTGAAACTATACTCACAGTTACACATGTGTTGAATCTTTCACCTTGTACTTCTCTCGAGATGGATGTTCCAGATAAAGTGTGGTCAGGAAATGATGTTTCTTATGATCATCTACGAGTGTTTGGCTGCAAAGCATTTGTTCATATCCCCAAGGATGAGAGATCCAAACTTGATGCCAAAACAAGACGATGTATTTTTATTGGCTATGGTCAAAATCAATTTGGCTATAGATTTTATGATCCAATTATAAAGAGACTTGTTAGGAGTCGTGATGCTGTATTTGTTGAAGATGAGACCATTGAAGATATTATCAAAATGAAGAAAGATGTTCCTAATTCCAATGGTGACTCATCAGATTTGGAATTAATTTCTCCAACATCAGTGCTAAGACAAGTTGGAGATGAAGACCAGGTTTATCCACCTGATGAAGATGATGCTCCTATAGAAGTTGGTTATGAAGATGAGGGAAATGATGATGTTCATTATCCAGTACCAACACCTGCGGCTTCTCCTGTTCCACTGAGAAGAAGTGATAGAGTGAGACGACCCTTTACCTCATATCCTCTAAATGAGTATGTAAGTTTCACTGATGGGGGAGAATCTGAGAGTTATGAAGAGGCCATGGATGACGAATCCTCACTCTACCTCATATCCTCCAAATGAGTATGTAACTTTCACTGATGGGGGAGAACCTGAGAGTTATGAAGAGGCCATGGATGACGAATCCAAACAAAAATGGATTGAAGCCATGTAAGATGAGATAAAGTCCTTGCATGAGAACAAAACCTTTGAGCTGATGAAGCTGCCCAAAGGGAAGAAGGTCTTGAAAAATAAATGGGTGTTCAGAGTGAAGCATGAAGAACACAGTTCCAGTCCGCGATACAAAGCCAAACTGGTTGTTAAAGGATTCAGCCAAAGAAAAGGTGTTGACTTTGACGAGATTTTTTCTCCAGTTGTGAAAATGACATCCATCCATACTATGTTAGGGTTAGCAACAAGTCTTGACTTGGAGGTTGAGCAAATGGATGTCAAAATTGCCTTCTTACATGATGACTTGGAAGAAGAGATATACATGGAGCAGATAAAGGGTTTTCAACAAAAGGGAAAAGAAGATTATGTCTGCAAATTGAAAAAAAGTCTCTACGGCTTAAAACAGGCACCAAGACAATGGTACAAAAAGTTTGAGTCTGTTATGGGGAAGCAAGGCTACAAAAAGACTACTTCAGACCATTGTGTTTTTGTGTAGAAATTCTCAGATGATGATTTCATTATTCTTTTGCTGTATGTAGATGATATGTTGATTGTTGGCCGGGATATTTCCAGAATCAACAACTTGAAAAAGCAGTTGAGTAAATCTTTTTCCATGAAAGACTTGGGGCCAGTAAAACAGATTCTTGGCATGACTATTATTAGAGACAGAGCTGTCAAGAAATTATGGTTGTCACAGGAAAAGTACATTGAGAAAGTCCTTAAGAGATTTCATATGGATAAGGCTAAAGCAATTAGCTGTCCTTTTGCTAATCACTTTAAGCTAAGTTCTAAGCAGAATCCTTCTACAGACAAAGAGAAGGAAGAGATGGAAGAGGTTCCATATGCTTCATCAGTTGAAAGTCTAATGTATGCCATGGTTTGTACACGGCCAGATATCACTCATGCAGTTAGAATTGTGAGTAATTCCTTTCAAATCCTGGAAAGGAACATTGGGTTGCAGTGAAATGGATTTTCAGGTATCTTCGAGGTTCTTCCAAAATATGCCTATATTTTGGGAATGACAAACATGTGTTAGTTGGATACACAGATGCAGATATAACTGGTGATATGGATTCCAAAAAATTCACTTCAGGTTACCTGATTACATTTGTAGGGGGAGCTATGTCATGGCAATCAAAGTTACAAAAATGTGTTACACTGTCCACTGCCAAAGCAGAGTTTATAGCAGCAACGGAAGCATGTAAAGAGTTGTTATGGATGAAAAAGTTCTTGAAAGAACTTGGGTTGCAACAAGACAGTTACTAGTTATTTTGTAATAGTCAGAGTGATATCCATCTTGAGAAGATCCATACTGAAGAAAATGGATCAAACATGTTGACGAAAATTCTCCCAAGATAAAATTTTGAATACTATCGTTTAACTGTTGGATTGGTGGAGCCCTCTCTGTAGTCGGGAGGGAGAGATTTATAAGTCTCTCCTACATTGAAGAGGAAGAAAACACAAATGTTAAGTGCAACCATAAATGGTAGGTGTATCTAACATTGATATGCAATTTTGCCTATAAATAGGCAATGTCTTTGCCTTAGATATACATCAACACACCAAAACAAGAAGAGAAGCAAAGCTAAAGGAACAATTTCCTTTGAAGAAAAATAATGTTGTGTGTAAGAAAGTGAGAGAGAATATCTTAGAAAAATATTGAGATATTTTTCTAAAAGGGGAGTGATAAAATAGTGAGTTTGGGAAACACTTGTGTGACACTATTTTGGATTTATCTCAATTTGTTGTATTGTCTCTCATTTTGTACCCATTAATTTTATTAGTGGAAGAAATATTTTTCGGAGTTTGTCCCATGGATTTAGCTTAAATTAAAAGGTGAACTACGTTAAATTTTAGGTATCATTATTCTACTCTGTTGAATTTATTTTCCACTGTGTCCAACACTTAAGTTATGTTTGCTTCTGCTTTTTAAGACGCTGTAAAAGTCTTCTAACAGTAAAGAAACACTTAAGAGCCAAATATAATTTTTTTTTAATAGAAGTGCTTTTAGGCTCATAAAACATATTTAGTGCTTCCAACAAAAGTACAAATAATGTGCTTCTTCCTTAAAGCACCTTCTTTTGAAACCACTTTTAACAAAATCACAATCAAACATACCTTAGGCTTCCATGGATCTACCTAGACAAAGTACCAACAGATTCTAAAAACAAAACTTCAAGAACTTAGTGATGTTCTATGTTTCTTATTTACTTAACTAATTTTCTGTATTGTTGATATCTGATGCTTTTGCACCAACGTTTATGCATTTGAAAGGAATTAGTAGAGTGGGAATACAAAAGCAAGGTTGATGGAAAAATGCATGCATGTGGTCATGATTCTCATGTAGCAATGTTACTTGGAGCAGCTAAGTTACTGCAGGGAAAAAGTCATTTACTAAAGGTAATTGAAATTTGAATCCTTCCCAATTCATGCACAAATTAGTTTTCTAGCATTTATATTTAGTTGTAACCCTACTTGTTAGAGCCAAGTTTATCAATATATACGTTTTAGGGGACTGTGAAATTAGTTTTCCAACCTGGAGAGGAGGGTTATTCTGGTGCTTACCATATGTTAAAAGATACTTCTCTACAAGACATCGATGCCATCTTGAGTATACATGTACTGCCATCATTTCCCACTGGTGTCGTTGCTTCAAGGCCTGGTCCGATGCTTGCAGGTGCAGGAGTCTTCAATGCCAAGATTAGAGGAAGAGGTGGACATGCATCATCACCTCACCAGAGTAGGGACCCAACTGTTGCAGCAGCTTACACCATCATTTCTCTACAACAGATTGTATCTCGAGAGATTGATCCTCTTGAAGCCAGTGTAATACTTCTTGCTTCTCTTTTTCTGAAGAATAATTTCTATAGCGTAACTGTCACTGAAAGTTTAAAAATAGCATTATGAAGCCTGACAGGCAAGAGGTTATGTAAGTAAGTTAACTTAGGCTTAGTTCAGTTTGGTTGAGTGTGCTATCATTTAAACCAATCTCTGTTTGAAGTTAAACATGGCTAGTAGATATTTTGATCCAGAAAAACTCAAAACTTAAAAGAAATAGTATAATGGCATATGTTCCAAGTGGGGCTAAGAGGGCGTGGGTTCGAACCCATCAAGTGTAAACATATTTGTGAGGTGTGTGAGTGTGTAATTGGTTCTTTCAAAAAAAATGATGCAAATAAAGATAATTAGTATTTTAAATTAAGATTATCTAGATTAGGTTGTTAGCTCTCAGGTTTACATTAGCATATTCAATCTTAATTAACTATAATTTTATTTTATTTGTTATCAGCAATCTTATATGTAGTACATATCGTTTTACTTTTGATCATGAATTATGAATTAATAGCCTTATTGTTCTCTCTTGTTTCTTCCTAATTTTTTATTTATCTCTAACCCTGATTTTTGTTATTCTCCAATTCTATTCTATTTCCCCTTCATTTCTGTCTGTTCATCAAATAGAGAATCAATATAATGATCCATTGATCTTGCATCTCATAGGTGGTTACAGTTGGGACTCTGAAGGGAGGTGAAGCACAAAATGTGATCCCCGAAACTGTGGAGATTGGAGGAACTTTTAGAAGCTTGTCCATGGAAGGTCTCTCCTACCTTCAAAAAAGGATCAAAGAGGTATACACGTAGTCCCTCTTTGAGCTTCTCTGAATTCTGTTATGACCATCAAATCAAAACCATTTATTAATGAACTAAATATGTTTGTCATGCAGGTTATCGAACAGCAAGCAACTGTTCATCGTTGCACTGCTGAGGTGGACTTCATGAAGGAGAGACATCTCCCTCATCCAGTAATGGTTAATGATGACGCGTTGTATCAACACATAAAGAAAGTTGGGGAGAACTTACTGGGGAAGCATAACGTGCAAATTATGCCCTTGACTATGGGAGCTGAGGATTTCAGCTACTTCTCACAAAAAACTGCTGCTGCTATTTTTGTGATCGGAGTCGGAAATGAGACTCTTAAATCAGACAGGCATTTGCACTCACCGTACTTCTTCATAGACGAGGAGGCTCTTCCGGTAGGAGCAGCACTTAATGTTGCTGCAACAATCTCCTACTTGGATAAACATGTTACTGAATCTGAATAGAAAAGATGAAATCTCCAACATGTTAATAAACATGTTATATCTATTTTATAAGAATGTGAAGGAAAATATTACCAGAGATATTGCTATCTCAATCTCTAAAGCTGAGATATGTATTAAACCTCTTCTACTCGCATCTAAGGCTTCTGATGCCAGTTTGGTAATATACTCAGATAGCAATGCCAGATATGCAAGAACATATCTTTCTACTGTTTGATTGTAATAAAAAGGTTTATTTTTTAGTAAAAGAGCTTATTTGCGCTTATGTTAAAATAGAAATGGGTTTATTTTGTGACCAGTTAAGTCTAACAAAAAAAATAATAGGATTAACTGTTCATTTTTAAAAATAATATGATTAATTTGCACTTTTATAATTCACACTTTAATTCTCAAAGTATAAAAATGATTAAAGTGTTTATTTTTTTATATAATTATAATTAAAATGTAAATTAAAATTAAATACAAAAAAATCTCATTTTAAGAAAAAAGAAAAAATACATTATTAAAAAAATTAACTTTTATAACTTACTCAATGGTTTTATTTTAAATCTTTAACAGATATTTTTCTAACTTTAAAAAAATATATATATACACATTTAGCTCATTTACCAAGAATAACATAATAGAACTAGTATCAATTTCTCCCTAAGTGTTTGACAATATCGTTATTAAACAAAAAATATACATTTGTATCATTATTATCAAATTATTAGTCTCATATTTAACAAAAGGTATAATATTATCTTTATTAAAATATTTATTATTTTATATCATTTTTTATATTTTTATAGAAGAAAATAATTTATAGAAAAATAATTTTATCTTTATGAAAATATTTATTATTTTATCATCTTTTATATTTTTTTGTCCATTTTATTACAAAAACAATCTTATCCACTCTAACAACTATGCCTACCTTCATCGTTATCTTTCTCATATCCTTTAACACCACTTTATTCTTTCACCCACCAAACAATTTTCGCTGTTTGATGTAGAACAATAAAAAAAACATTTATATCCTTTAACACCATTTCATTCTTTCACCCACCAAACACTTTTTATTGTTTGATGTAGAGCAATAAAAAAAAAATTATCGAAACTAAAGTTAGGTAACCATCAACTCTTTTGAAGCATCATTTAAGTTAATGATCGTGACTAACATCATCTCATTCTCTTCTATCTTCTAGACACATTTATCATTTTTCAACTACCTTATGTTTAATCAAAGTCACTTTCACCATATGTTTAATCAAATATAAAGTGGTCAGAAATAATGAAATGTTCATTAAGATAAAGGGGAATAAACTGGTACTAACCATATGTTAATCAAATATAAAGTAGTTAGAAACGATGAAAGAGTCAATAAAATAAGAGGGAATGAATTGGTACTAACCATATGTTTAATTAGATATAAAGTGGTCGAAAATGATGAAAGAGTCAATAAGATAAGAAGGAATAAACTGATACTAATGACGATAGGGGCAAAGATTAATACTTTAAATAAGTTGGTGGTAGACTAATTACAAATTTAATAAAAAACTATATTTTTTAATTGTTTTATAGTAAAAAGTAAAAGTTGTTTTATCAACAAAAGAATAAAACGATATCAGAAATAAGACGTAGATGATGGTGAAGGTAAACTATAATTACTAGGATGATTAGTAATGCTTTCATATTAAAATGAATAAATATATAAAATGATAAATATTTTCATAAAAAAATTAAATTTTTTATAAATTATATTTTATTTTCAAAACAGAACCGTAATTATGCATTTTGTTAAATGAGAGAACCATAATTTGATCATATTAATTTAAATATATATATTTCTTTTAATAAACATACTATTAAAGTATCAAACTCAAGAGATTATTATATATTTATTAAAAAAAATTAGTTTGTTAAAAGTAAATAATGTTTTTATTTGTATTTGTTAAATTTAAATTATATATCATTAATTTAAAAATTAGATATTATTTATATTAATAAATTTTAATTTATTATATGTATTAGATATAAAAATTAATAATTAAAAAGTAGAGAAAAAATAATTGCAAAAGTAACACTTTTTTTCACAGACCGGGTCGGGCCTTACTTGACAAACGCATATCCATAAACGCTTTTGTCCTTTTTCCTTCCCATTACTTCAGGGGTTTTGTCTATAAGAATCAACTTTTAGACAATAGTTTAAAAATGAGTATAAGTTGGATTTTTTTAAAAAATAGACAAAATTTAACCTTAAATTTGAAATCACATTTTTTAATTAATTTTATTTAAAAATAAATAAAAAAATGATATGTTAATTTTATTTTGCAAAACATAATTATTATAAATATAAAAAAATATTAAGATATTATAAATTTATAATTAATTTTAAATACACAAATCTATTTTATCATATCATATCATATTATATCATGTATTAAAATTTTATTTTAAAAAATAAAAAATAATTATTTTATAATATAATAAATATAAATTTATACATATATTAAAAATGATATGTTACGCATTTTGATAATTCACAAATAATATAATGCATTATTATTATTATTAGTAAATATAATTATAATATTAATTATAATTATGATATAAAAAATAATTAAATTATTAAAAAAATTATTAAGTCTTGCAATTCAACTTTTTAGAATATAAAATATAAACATAGAATATTATATTTCAAATTTTATATGAAAATATTATCTAATATAATATTATTATAATTACTTTTATTATTAATATAGTAAAATATATAAATTATATATAATTAATTATATTTTAATACCTAAATAAAGTTATTATTAATAAATATTTATTATTTTAGTAATAATTAAAATTATAATAATATTAGATATATGTGTTTATTGTAATTTATTTTTTAATTTTTTAATCTTAAATAATTTATTTTTAAAAAATATCAATAATTTTAATAATTTAAAATTTTATAATTTATTATTAATATTTTATAATAAAACTTTGATAAGTTATTTGTTATAAAAAATTATATATTTTTTATTATATAAATATAAATTATTTTTATTATTTTTATTTATAATAAAAATAAATTATTATTTATTAAAAGTTTATACGAGACAAATAGCAACAATTAGTGAGATGATCCGCAAATTGTTCGTTAGGTTATAATTTACCTATTTTTAAATTAAAAATCAGATTAGCCTGTTTTTTAAACTATCTTATAAAATATGTCTCGGAAAAAACCCCTTACCTTCACCTAAGTCCCAAGTCCTAACTCGAATTCTCCTTCATCAGCACCTGCTACGATCGTAGACGAAGTTGGGGTCGATTTCTTTAAGTTGGCTCTTGCTCTCTCGAGCCTAGGCTTTTGGCTCCTCCTCGTATTTGAACTTGCCTCAAATAACTTTTCCAAGTTTTTTTAGAAACGACAAGTCGTATCAGCCATAATATAGTAGATAACACAGAGCGAGAGGAGATGGTAGTGTGGTCGTACCCACCAACACGGGGACAGCTAGCGGTGTCGGCGTGCTTTTTCATCACCGGTGTATCACTCATCGCCGTCGGAGGTTACCTTTCTTTGGCCAACATAGCCCCTCAACAAGCCCGTGCCAAAGCTCGCAAGGAATACGTCAAAGACCGTCTCCGAAGACTACTCGATGATTGAAATCAAATATCCTTTGAATTCAGTTCATTCTTGGTAAGCATATAGCTTTCATCATTCAGATAGATTGTTATTGTTTTTTAATGTTCTTCAATACTGACAACAATTTGCTTGAATATTGGATCGTAAAAACTAATTGTTCCCCCCCTAATTCTCTCGTTATCATATTTTTTTTAATTAATTAGCAACAGCTAAAAGTTGAGATGAATTTGTAGAAATTGTTTCAGATTCTTTCATGTGCTAACATTCAAACTCATCTGTTAGATTTTGAAGAAATTGTTCACTTCTTTATTACATTAATTCTTCATTTTTCATGAAGAAATCGTGTCCACATGTACATGGTGTGGTACTTCATAATCTAAATTGGTTTGAATTTACAGTAATTTGAGGAAAACGTAATCGAGAGTCCATGTAACATAGCTCGACTTAGTGGGCTCTATGTACTTTGTAAAAATTGGAGATTACGTGCTTTGAACATAGACCTTCACTCCGATATCATGATAAGAGTTTCTTGGAAACCAACTCCTCGTTTCGATCATCTTATACATCTAATAATAAAAGTTTAAATCGTTTATCATGCCTCCTTGATAATTGTTGCTTTAAAGACATTTTTAAAACCTTTACCATGTAAAGCTTGGTAGATAAGATGGATGATTTTATTTTCTCTTGTACTTGAATCATTTAGAGCATCTTTGAGCTTGAGAAAGGGTAGCTCATCCTGTAATTCTTTGCACCTTTTTTTTTCTGCAATGTCGCAGGTGTCAAGAGCTCCTAGTGAAGCCTTCCTTCAGCTTAACACTTCAATTATCATGGTTTCTGTATCTTTAATAAACAAAGGTACCTAAAATCACCTTTTGTAAACAATGGTACTAAACGACACCAATGGTCTAAACAAGGGTACTTGAGTGACCCTTTTCCTTTCTTATTTTATTTCTTTCTTTTTTCTTTTTCCAGTTGAATGAGAACATTAAAGGAGTTGCATAACTATTTTATACATCTGATTCTCTTTTGAAAGGATAAATAGACGGCTGTCTTTGCTTATTCTTTTACAGATTCTACCAACTAAAATTAGGACCAGTTGCCTTATTACTGGCAATTATGTATTATTTTCCTCAGTATAATTCGTAGTCACTGTTGTAATGCTTGTGTTGTTCTGTGTCTTCTGACAGCATTGAGAGCCTAGATTGTTGCTTTATGAGACTTTTGACACCATTGATGGGATTAATATTGCTGTGCGGGGAATGTAGGTACCATCAATTATATGGTGTTAGCTTCTTTATCTTTCTTTTTAAAAAAAAATAACTTGAGAAAGGTACATATATGCTTTCAAAGCTACATTAATGACAAATATCATTTGAGTTGTTAGAGCTATTAGCACACAGCAAATATCATTTGAGTTATTAGAGCTATTAGCACAGCAGTATATGCTGTTAGCTCTTGCTTTAGTCATTTAGTGTGCTTCCTGTGACTTTGTATTTATCTTGTTAGTATACAATTCTCAACCATGTGATGATGCATTCTCTTAATCATATTTGCGGCACCAACAAGCATTTTTCTCACTTCACATTCAATGAATTTAATAAACCTCTTAAGGAGGAGAAAAGTAAGGTGATATATTTTGATTGGTGAATATGATTATGACAAAAACAAATTTGGGAAAACAACAAAAATAGTTTTTTTAATAAATTTCTAATCATAAAAATATCATTTTTTATGTACATAACACACATTTTTATTATTAATTTTATTTTATTTTATTTTATGTTGAATATTGTTCAAATTAATTGTGTTATATTATATCGTTTAATATTAAATGTAATTTAATTGGATTTCGTTCAATATTATTAAATGTTATAGTTGTTATAAATTTAAGAGGTGTATTTTTTTATAATTTTTTCAAAAATAAAATATTGAGATTTAACCCTTAATTTTTCTTTATATTCCAAGCTCCTATTTATTACTATTACTAATAAATAAATAAATAAAGTACTGAATTTTTTGTAATACTTTAACAAGGGGAAATCAAGATTTCTTAAATTGGAGTTGTCTTGTATGGCATGCAATGGTTAGTGGTTTTAGAGTCTTTAGAAACTCGAGTCATTAAAAAAATTATATAAAAAAAAAATCATTAGGAGTAACGTGATTAAAATTTTACACATTATCTTAATTTAAATGTTATCTAATAGACGTTATTTAATTTAACTATTATTATTTAGATTTATTTTATGTTAAATGTTATTAAGTTTAATTTTATTAGAATATTGCTTTTATTTTTATAAGTTATGAAAGTATTATTTTTTATAATTTAAAATTTTAAAAAAAAAGTTTTTCCTTTGAAGTATTTAAGGGTTTTTTAGCATGAAAATACAGTAGTCAACTTACATCATGAACCTTAAAAGTCAAAAAGAAGAGCTCAACTAAGACTTCAACAAACCAAGATAACATTCTTATGAGGCTAATACACCATTAAAATTTAAAGCAACTCAAATGTATCACTTTGCACTAGCAAAAATAAACATTCCTTGACATTTTGTGGATTTGTCTCTTATCTATGGCCACACAAGATAAATTTATAATGGAGAAAGTACAAAACAAATTGGGTGGGGATGAAAGAACTACCGTTGGGTGGCAAACTACCATTGTGGACTTTCATCAAACACCTCTTGATCAAAGTAGCACTATAAACTTTGACACCCATAAAAAACTTGAAGAGAGAAGAGACTCAAAAATTACCACCAAAAACATAAGATAGTACAAGAAATCGCAATATGAATGGAGGATTATGGCGGCTTCATTATGATAAAGTGGCTCATTGTTGGTTTTCACAATTTCACTTTAATATATTTTGGTTTCATAATAATTGTCAACCCAAGTCTAATTTTACAAGACCTTGAACAAAATGGAAATTGAGGTCAGGTGATAACTGGTACTGGTAGTGGCAGGGTTTGTCAAATAAAACAAATGTACTAAAAGGGAAATTCTGGTAACATCCATAAAAAACCTCAAAGTACGCCATCGCAATCAAATCAATTGAAGGAGATATTTTAACAAAGTAAAAACTTTTACATGTAACATTTACGAACTTAAATCAATTTTAAAATGCATTTCACATGTAACATTTACGAACTTAAATCAATTTTAAAATGCATTTTACATGTTAAAGGTTTCTCTATTAGTAGAGAATCACACCTATTACCTCATACAAACTTCACTGGCTATAGTGAAATAACGAACTATGAGTATGAGATTTTTCACTGTTATTCCATGTTCAAGCGTTGTTCACTTTTCTTCTTTGGGGCACGAGAATTTCCCGTTCAAAAAAAAAAAGGATAAAGAGCTCTAGTATTAGTGGCAGAAGACACGCACAAAAAGGAGGGGAACAAAAAACATTTCTAGTACATGTTATAATACTAGAAGTTTTTGTACAGGAAAACTCACCAAATTAGACCAGCTATCTACAAAAATTATACGAACAAGCATGCATAATTGAGCATAGTTTATGCAAAACGAGCAGCGATCACTGCAACTTAGCAGCAGCTCTACAAGCAAAAAAATAACATTTAAAAGGATCGATAGTCAGCATTCCATTTAGCAAAAACTAAAATGTAAGCATTCCAATGCTGTTTGTCCTGTAAACTTCCCTGAGTTTCAGAATCTCTCCGAACATAGCAAAGCATGTCGCAAGTCATTACTCAAAAAGAGCATCCTCACCTCTTAGACTTCCTTGCACTTAGGCTTTCATATCTTGGTTCTGTTGGCTTGGACTTTGAACCAATGCCATGCATAATGGTAGCCCTCTCTTGAACAGAATTTGTATGATCTCGTGAAGGCCATGGTTGTCCCCATTGTCGTGTCGGACTTGCAATAACTCTAGATGATCCGAGTCTAGAACCAGACAAAATTTGGTCACGTAGACCCTTCGATGATTTATATCCATTAATCTCATCTGTATAGCTTTTTGCTTGCAATTGCCTCTCGACTTCAGAAAATCTTTCCCAGTCTAATGCATCCCCAAAACTCTGGAGCTTTTCGTTTTGGATACCACATTCTACTCCATCTGATACACTCCTCTGTAAAGCAGTGCCTTTCCTTGGTGGTTTCCCTCTCCCAGAGGTAGACTTTCTTCCTGCAGATTCTTCCCGGTCAAGTAAAGCCCGCCTTGAATTGCCAGCAGCTGCAGAAGCATGAGCCCAGTTGTAGCTCTTGTCATCGTTATCCATATTTAACTCAATGGAATGAAGATCACTTTCTGCTGAGTCTTCTTCACTGTCCACTGCATCTTCGACTTCTCCATTCTCATCTTTTCGTTCATTATGGTGATAACCAACGTTAATTCTACTAATATAAGCATCAATTTCTTCATTATTTGTATGAGTTGAAGCACGTCCTTTCTCTTTAGATCTTTTAGAACCCAAAAAGGTTTCAAGTTGATTTCTTAACTCATCAACAGCCTCATTTTCATCCTCAAAGTGATGTTTTGCCTCTGAGAGTTTCATTTGAACTCTTTCTTCCCGTAATACATCAGCTATCTGCATCATCTCCCTTTCCTTCTCAACTTCTTCACGAACTTTTGCAGACTCCCTCTTGAGTTCCTCTACTTCAGATTTATCTTCTTCAATGCTCCTGGCCAATTCATCACATACTTCTTCTATCACCTCTCTAGCTCTCTTCTCACTCTCAAGTTCTTTTACTACCTTAATAAGGGAGGATTTAGTCTCCGCCAGTTCTTTTCCAAGCCTTTTATTCAAGCTTTCAAACCTCCTTCTAAGTTTCTTTTCTACCTCAAGCTCCCCTACAATAGATTCAATGGCAGCTTCAACCACTTCCTGCTCCTTCCTTTTCCATGCAGCTTTTTCTTCAGCAAAACACTTCATGAGATAATTGATTTCATTTTGATCAGAACGTTGTTCTTGGATATGCTGATTGACAAGCAACCGAGCCCTCTCCAGCTCAGCATGCAAAGCTGAGACTAATGACATGCTTGATGTAGGCCTATTTTCATGACCCCAAATGCGGTTGATAATTTTCAGCAATTCTTTTGATGTTGTCAAAGCATTACTAACATCCTTGAGACGTGTTTTCACTCCAACTGTGGATGGTGTGGGAGTTTGGGCTCTAGATCTAGTCTCAACCTGTACCATAGATAAAAGAAACAATGACCAATTCAGTCCAAGCTCTTGAAGACAATTGTATCATCGCCTAACAATTTATTGAGATCTGAAACAAATTTAAGTGAGAACTTGTAAATCATGCTAAAGACAAACTAATAAACAAAAGTATAATCATTTATATGATTATGAGCACAACATAGTATGCTCTTTATTTACCTCCATCAAGCTGGCATTGCTAAGTGAATCCAAAACACCAGCATTGTGGTTTGAAAGTCTATGTTTATGAGAAACAGAAGGTGTTCTTCTACGGTGACTACCAGTTCCAGATCGATCCATTCTCTACATAACAAAATACATAATAAGAACTATTACCAAAACACCATGTGCATATCCAATTTTTCATAGAAAATAAGAACTATTAACACCATTGACACTTGATTGAAATAGATCATATGAACAATAAGAATGCATGTCCATCAAATACAATGCTGACAGAACGTCCCATCCATGATTTTTCTGCTTTAATTGCATCTCAATGCAATTGATATTCCATTAAAAAACTGTGAATATGAAGATGAAAAACAATAGAATATAAAACGTTTGACCTATTTTCTAAAGTTTTGGTTAGCACTGGGGCCTCAAAGAAAGGTTTAAATACATTATTAAAACCCAATTATCGAAGCATTGTTTTTATGAAACCAATTAACTATACCCACAATAACTGCATCTCATTATCAACAATATTTTAAAAAAAATAGTTAAGTATACTACATAATTAATTTCATGAAAAAATCAATTCTTTGGGGGACCCTGAAAATTACTTTATCACTAACCAAACGTACAAAAAAATGAAAATTCCAAAATGATATCAAAAACCCACCTCAGAAACAGGACTATGTGATGGATCAGAGAGATGGGGAGGCAAAGAGCCAGAACGCACAGACCTAGCAACTCTCTCTCTGGATTTAAGCTCCTTCCTAAGCCTCCTCTCGTCAGAACCTTCCTTAACTCTAGGCGATGGAATCTCATTCATTTCCCAAAGCGTGGCAGCCAATTTCCTCGCCGACACCGGCTGGACCTGCTTATTAGCCTTGGAACCACTTTGTGAAGGAGAATACCTGGGTGTTAACTCCTTAGTCCTCATCATTGGTGATCTCATCGAACTTAATAGCTTCCATGTAGGCAGGGGTGTACTTGATCTACCTCTTTTGCCTACAAGTATCGCCCTTTTGTTGAACCTGTAGTTTTGAATTATCGAAGAGGAAGATGAAGCCGATGATGAACAACCTCTTTTTCTGATTTTACCTGGAATCATCAAATCCATACGTAGATTCTTTCTTGGCATTATAACCAAAAAGAACGGTAGTTACTCTTTTTTTCTCCCACAATCTAGATCCCACCTTCCTGTATAACAATTTTTCGAAATAGAAAAATAGGTATCAAGTTCGTGAAACTGAGATTAAATGTCTGAATGAAGTTTTAAATGCAGAGATAAAGATTCAAAAACGTACTTGTTGCATAGTAATTGACAGTAGTGAAAATTGAGATTTGGTGTCTGGTAAAGGAACAGAAAATGAGAGAAAGTCGAGGTGGATAAAGTTCAAACCCTAACACTAAAAGGAAAAGAGTCACAGAGAGAGAAAGAGAGAGAGAGACGTAGCTTTGATGATGGCTTCCACTACGAGATTTGATCGGTACAGACTGTAAGCTTCTTTGCTGTTTGTGGCTTTGTGCGGAGGAGGCGTGTAAAGAACTAAAAGAGAAAGGAATGTAAATTTTATCATGTGTGTTGATTACAATATTAGATTCAAACGTGTCATTATTTCATTGGGCATGCATGATGAATTTACTAATCTTTGTTTGTGAACCAATATGATGAAAATAAAAACAGCGGATTTAACTGTTAATTTCAGACATATAGCCGCATTTTCAGTTTGAAATCGAAGATATTGTGATTTTCTTTCCTGTTTTAATATACAATTTAAATTACACAACCTATTATTTAATTTATTATTACAATAAAAATATCATCTTTAAAAATTATATTTATAAAAATAATATTTTTATATTTATTTTATATATTTTTATTATTAAAAAAATTTAACTTATCTTTTTATTTTAAACCTTATTTAATGTTTAACTTAATCAAATAAAATCATCTTTAATATTATTTTTATTATTTTAAATTTTAAAGTATTATTTTTTTAATTTCTCACTTTTTTTTATTATTATTAAAATAAATACATTTTTATCACGTTAAAAATTATTATAAAAATATTTTTTTTGTTATTTTTATGCTATTAAACTTTACAAATATATTTAAAATATCATCTAATTACTCATAACTAGTCATTAAATACCATTGAATAATTTACATACATAATATTTTATAAAATTTAATGATATAAAAATAATAAATTAAAATTTAATGATATAAAAATAATAAATTAAAATTTAATATTATTTTTATAACCATTATAAAAAAATCATTTACTTTTATTATTATTATTATTTGAATTTGGCCCGGGCTTGAGGGTCGAGAATCGGACTGGAGAGATTGAGACCGGACAAAGTTTGACCATGAAAATTGAAATTTCTAGGATACTTTATGCACATGCGTCCCGTTAAAAGGATGTCACATGCACACAATAACTAATTTGTAGGGAATTAGTGTCCACCAGCAACGCCAGATATAATAGGGTTAGCTAGCTTCTTAAATAATTATTATTTCTATTTGTGAATTAATTCATTTTTCTTTGTTCGGTTTATCAGTTAATGTTTTAATAGAAAGGAAGATCTAGCCATTAATTATTTCTCATAGTCTCTATCCTGTGTTCGATCTGTGAGCACAAAGAAATGTTGAGAATGATGCCTGAGTGCAGACAATACTTTCATAAGTTTATTTATATGTTCCTCAAGTCAATATTTTCCCAACTCATTATATAATCAATAATTATGTTATATATAAATGGAGAAAGGGAGAGAATAACTGCTGACAATACAAGCAAATAATCACAAATCTATAATCTATAGGACATAAGATACGGGTTATATTGTAGAAAAAATTGAGATAAAATATTAATAAGATTTATGAGATAATTTATTAATTTTTAAAACTCATACCATCTTGTCTTACTTAATTTCTAATGAGATGAGATTGTAATAAAACGATATTAATTAAAATATCTCATTTATCTCTAATGAGCATAAATAAGATAAGTAAAAATACAAAAACAATAGAAAATATAATAAATAATAATTTATAACGTAAATTTAATAAAAAAATGATGCAATATATGTTTAAAGTTAGACCCAATAGAACTATTTAAATGATATAAAATAAAACGAGACAATATTACACCATGAGTATATTAGAGATACTAAATGAGACATGAGATGAGATGTCTCACTTTACATCTCTAAGAAACACAGAGGTTTCCTTCCTCATATCAGTTAAAATATTTCATGAAATAAGAATGTTACTTTCAAGAGGAAAATAAATCTAAGCTTAAATTTTACATGATTTACCAGAAAGATTTCATGTGTGAATCGCTGCAAACTATGTCAGTCACTTTTTGCAACAAAATGACTCAAGTTTCTGTAACCAATCTACATATTGACCTTTCTCTTTCCTGTGCAGATGGAGAAGAAGGAAGGAAGTTAGGTCTTGGGTAATACCTCGGGAAACTAAGTACTCCTTCAGTGTATCTTGTAATCGAGGGTCTAAAGAACTGCCATTAATGAAACAAGAGAAAATATGAAAACTATAAATTTGTAAAACACAGACGGCACGTGGTTAATGAAAAGAGGTGATGGCAAAACTTCAAGAGCCAAGTACCTAGAAAATCTTTATTGAAAACCCATGCAAAATTATCAACAAAAAAGCTCACCTGAATAAAGGGCCTCTATAAGCTGACAGGTTCATTACAGCAGATGGTTGAAGATAATGTGCACTTTGGATGTCAAACTTGGATCCGTCAGTGTCTTTATCAGAAACCCTGCAATCAAACTTCAATATAGATTTTAAACAGGGCCTTTTGACACACACCTTCATCGATACATCCCAGGGATACAACCCATCGTTTTCCAAGGTCAGTGGACCCAATACAGCTGAAACAACAACCTCCTCACCCATCTCAGATTTTCTTCTCAGAACCACATCTTGAGACTGATGTGAATCCCAGTCTACTACAAAATCTCCCAAAGAACCAACCGGGTTAACCTGTAAACATGGTTGAGGAACAAAAAAATTAGAAAAATAACCTTTCGTGCAATGTCATTTACACACCATTAAACACACATAATTTACCTTTCGAGCAATGTCATTTACACACCATTAAACAGTCACATAATTTAAAGTTGTTCTTCTCTTCAATGGTAGAATGGAAAATTGATGGGTAATATCAAAAATACTTTCCAATAAATTTGTAAGCAAAAAAAGGGAAAAATAAATTTGGCAGCAATCATTTTTGGACCTCTTATCCTAAACTCTTATTGGCCAATGAGAGTAGGAGTTTTTTTTTTTTTTTTAAGAAGAGAGTAGAAGATTAAGAGCCAGCAATTTACATGAACAAGCATGGACAAAGAAGTTGATTGTTGACATTTGGAAAATTTTGCTATTTTTCTTCTCTCATTTTCCTACCGCATACACCTTTTTGTCTAATTATGGATATGTACAAAGATGGTACACAAAAACGGTGGTATCAGGAACATTCTTACACATAGAAGAACACATATGGTCGTTTTAGAGTACACAGCATAGAGAAATCAAGTTCATTTTGATGGCTATAAATCAATTTAGACTGAAAATGAAGTTTTCCAGAAGATCCTTTTGAAAGAATATCATGCATGCATGCTATGATAAGAGGGGAAGTATCGGGCTTGCTCAAAAACACAAGTTAAATGGCAACCAGCATTCAACTGCTACTAAGAAATTGCTCTAAATACACAGGGTTGACATGCCTATGCTAGATGACCTTTCTCCACTTGCAGTCCTGTGTTATGCATTTGAACAGGAAATGAAAGGCATGAAATGAAAAAACTACTGTTAGTTGGATCAGATCAGATTCTTTGATAGCCCACCGATCAACAAATTATGAAATTTAATAGCAAGTAAATGAGGGTAACATTGTGCGTGAAACTAAGTTGCTAAAGAAAACAGCTGATGAGGTTATTTCAAAATAGGTCATATCAGGGAAAAAATTGATTTTAAAGTTTAGCCCAAAAAAAAACTTTTATTCTAAATGATCATATAACTAGTTGGTAAATGATATATCCTCCCTTTTGTGTCAAGGATTCAATAGATAAATCAAGACCAAAAATAAAAGTCTGGCTCCTAATGGTTAGGGATGGAATGTATAAACAACCCTACTTTAGTCCTTCACAATAGGCTAGAGAATAGCAACTTCGGCCTTCATCATTTCACAGATGTAGTCCATAATCTCTACACATTTGACCAATTTAGTCAAATTTATTTTAATTTGACTAATTTAATCTCCATAATTAAAAACTGAAAAAACTAAAGCGGTCCAATTACAATTAGTCGGAATTTACAAAGATTACAGACTAAATTGGTAAATTTAAAAAGGTTGATTGATATATACTTCAAATGAGCATACGATGAACAAATTGATGAACATTTAGTAGAATAACCCTTAACAAATTTCAATCTTATACATCCAGCTCCAAGTAGTAAACCCCACCTTGAAATGCCCAATAAGGTCTACCAAGACCACCACATGAAAGTACTTATGAGTCAAATTTTCTCCGATCAGTCTATGATTAAGACTAAGAACCCATAAATTTAATTAATATTTTTCTTTTGTTTTGAAGCAAATATATACACTGGACAGAACTACTGCATAGTCTAGAGAGGCCATGACCGGGCCATGACTGCCCAAAATTTTTAAAAGTAATTTATTTTTCTTTAGTGATATATAAGATGATAGAAATTGTTACTATACAGTTCTTTTAAAAGTAATTTTATTTTATTTTATTATTAAAATTATTTTTAATTAAATTTTTAATTATTAATTAATACATCTTACAAATAAATTAATAACTAACTTGAATGCCGAAGTGAAAAAAAAAAGAGAAAATGTAAATGTAAGTTAAAAAAATGACCATCAACAGTAACTGTAAAAATAGGAATAAAAAAGAAATATTTTTTTAAAGAATTGATTCGGAGATGATTTTAATCTAATATAATTATAATTCTGTTATTAGATTAAAGTTTGGAGTTATTAAACTTTATCAAGTTCATTTTTGAAAATATTATAAATGATTAACATAATTTTTTGTTTAATTAATTGGTGTCCCTAAAAAATTTCGTTCCTGGTGCCTCCCTGTATATACACGAGTACATAAAGAAAGAATCGTGAGTTTAAAGATAGAAAACCTGATAGGAATCGGAAGAGAGCTCGTGGTTGATCTCAGACTGCAAAACATTGCACAGATCGAAGTCTTTAAGAGCTTTGCGACCCCCACGCAGTACTGCGGTAGCTCTCCGCATTCTTTTTCTGATCCTCTAGGCTCCAAATTTCTCCAACGCAACGAAAGTGCGGCCTTTTTGCACTATATACTTAACCAAGGCCCAAGCGTCCTTGTTTCTTCGGCATTTCTAATTTTATATAATGAACCGGACCGGACTTCGGGTCGATTTGGCTTCATGCTGGTTAATGGTTTCTAAACAAACCTTGTTATTTGAACTTTTGAACGAATGGAATTAAATCTAAATATTAAATATCTATTGAAATTCGATATGAGAATGGAATTAATATTTTTAATTACTTTAGAACTCATTTGGTAATTATTTTAAATTTTAATTTTTTAATTTTATAGATTGTTAGATGAAAAAATCATGATACACATTATTTTATTTTATTAATTTATGTTATTAATAAAAAATCAAATATGTACAATTATTGAACAATGAGTTCACTTTGAATTCAAAACAAACATTTTATAGTAAAACTTTATGGTAAATATTGGAAGACATGTTAGAGAGAAAAAACAAAAAGAAGTAATAAATGTGTAATTAATGATACGATGATTAGTATTACATTAAGACATGCGTTAATCATTTACAGAATCTACGTAGACTTACAAGCGTAAGCTTTAAAACATACATTTAAATAAGCATAATTTATTAAATATATTTGATCTTCATCCTAACAATATATATACAAATCCTTACAGCTCATTGACAAAGATATGTTAGATATGTCCAAATATCAAGTCTCTCACTCTTCGATCCAAACGCAATGATTAAGGTGGAAAAATGTTTAACTTATTCGAATTGTAATCCTTGTTCTTACTTGTGGCAATCACTTATTGATGTGTATGCGTTTATCTGATTTTTAAATTCAAAACGTCTGGTAGGAAATGGAAAATTATAAATACAGATCAATCGTCTTAAATAACGCATTTACTTTCACTTATTTCATATCGATTTCATATTAGCTCACTCTGTTACATTTTGTATTAAGATATTTTCTATCAAATTTGTCTCTTTATCTGTTTTACTTCTTTTTATATAAGTTAACCTCAAATTAAGATCCCATAATAGGTATGGTTGGTAAGCAACTTAAGAACATCCTTAGAACAGATAATGTTATAGTTTATGAAAGGGGGATGAGTTGGTAGGCTTTAAAGGTTTTGGGTTTCTACAATATTCAAGCTTAACCTTTGATACGAGCTCTATAAGTAACTCAGATAGTTCCCAAAACGTGACCATAGCCATACCTTTAATAAGCGAAGCTCGACCATCAACCAGCACTCCAATCCATATAATCAATTCAACCAATACTACAGTCCCTCAAGTAAGGAGTAAAAAGACTTGAGTTAGAAAATGCAAAGGCAAACTGACATATCTAACTATGATGAAGGTCAAAACATGTGCCATGTACATTTAGACCAACAGATGCAACTAAATGAAAGACCATTTATGACATTCTAAAGACTATCCAAATCCAAATTTCTAGTCCGACAACTCTTGACAATGGAACCCCTTCTGAGGGTTGGAAAGCCTTCCATGAGAAGCCATTATTATTAGGATTGTAGTTTCCTCTCACTGACTTCATTATGTATTTTTTGAAACATACTCAGATAAGTCCTGCTCGGTTGCTTCCCTATAGGTGGAGATACTTATTTTGCATTAACTTGTTAGACAAGGAGCTCGATGTGAGCATTGAGTTCAATGAGGCATATAACTTAAAACAAAACCCTTCAGATCCATAGCATATATATATATATATATGTTGCCAAGCAAGATCAAGGCTTAAATATTATGCTCCTGGACAATGAAAGGAATTGGAGGAAGTTTTTTTTTATGTTTTTGGTCACTAAGAGTCCGAGGATGGAAGTAACTTGATACCTTCGATTTGGGGCAATGTAAATTCCATTCTATGAAGGTCGTGCTTTCATGTGTCCTTTTTAAGTAAAAAGGCGAAGTGCAGTCTATCTAAGATCCAAAATTGTTTGCCCAAACTGATCCTGTGGGATGATGATCTGTCGAAGACTAAGCTGGCTACTGCTAAAATGATATGCCCAAGGTTGGGCATGCTACAAATTAGGGTGTTGTATAAGCTATGCTTCATACCTACAAAAGAGCATGAAACGTAAGAGAAGTCTACTTGGGTTTGGCTCTAATTTTGAATTGATACCTGAATATTGTAGCTTTTGATAGGAATTCAACTTTGTTATTTAAGTTATTGCTTGACTAATCGTGTTTTATTTTTTATTATGCAGATATGGATCCCAACTCTATATCTCTTAATGACCTCATTAGTAGCTTTGCAACCACACAAGAGACTCTTACCATAACCTCGAAAACTAAGAAGAGAAAGTTTGTTCCCTAAAGTTAAACTGTAGTAGGAGCGGGCTCCTAGAATCCACCCCTCCTCCAAACAATCCAGGGGTATTGTCAGTATCAAGCTCCACTCCAGTTCCTTCCATTACTCCTAACTTGGTCTCATTAAGCAAGGAAAATTCAGCCAATTTTATGATCATCTTGAGCTATATTAATGAACCCATGATGGAAAATCTAACTAGTCAAGATCAATTTCATCAATATGATGCCTAACACTACAAACAAGGAAATTCTCGATGTGAATTTTGTGACCAACCTTACTCTTCAACTTTTATCATATTGCGTCATATATGAACTTCTCATTTTTCATTTTGTTTTCTCAATTGTAGGGGATGATCCTCATCCACTATTATAAACTATAAGAAGCAGAGTGGATGAAGAAGAAGTTGAGGAAGGAGAAGAAGGATCACCAAGCCACACTCTCTAAAGTGATAGCTCTGCACGCTTAAACAATTGAACTAGCAAGATATCAGGAGGTCGTTTCAAATAAAACTATCACGGTATCGAGTGGTGGTTTTCTATGTCATGTATTGAGGTGAGTGTCACCAAAACATCAACATGATAATTGGTGTTACGAGAAATTTGTTGTATTTTGACATTCTCGAACAACGAACATTCATACTCAACCTTTTAAGGTATTTTCTCATCTTGTCATCCTTCGCCTCGAAAATGATAACATACTGATTAACGACCAACCTTGAATCACTAAACAAAATCAAATTTTGGGCACCTATATCATAGAAGTCATTACTCTGAGAATGACAACCTCGTAATTAGTAACATTAACATTGAATGAATATTGCTTATATCAAAGAACTAAGTTTTTGGTTGACTTTTAGGATTATATATGCTAGACACTTGAGAAGGTTGAGATAAGGATACAAAATAAGTTTGAAAAGTGGACATTAAATTAGTATTAGGAACAGAATCTGACACCAATGTTGAATTAGTGTATAAAGGAGTAGGAATAGGACAAGACAATGTAGACAAGGATGTGTTAAAACTAGTAGAAATTATGGATACAACATTAGAAAAATCATTATAGACAAAACTAGATGTAGACAAGTCATTACTCAACGCTAACAACTAGTTTTATAATAGCCAATATCACGACAAAAAATTTGCCCAGATTATGTAGGAACAATTGACACAAATTGAGCAAGAAAAATTGGCACAGACTGTGTAGATAAGGACTTACCAATTGGAAAAATAGATTGTTGTATCACAGGTTGACTTGAAATAAAACTTGACTCGAACTGAGCAAGTAAAGACATAGCAGATAAATGCATAGAAGATTGTTTGGAGGCTAAAATAGGTAAAATAGTCCTATAAAGTGAAGAAAAAACTTATGACACGACAGTGTGAGATGTGGAACATGCATTATACCTATTATAAAAAGGAAAAATGCTCTCTTTAAAGACCACATCCCTACTAATATAAAGTTTACACAAAGGAGAAAGATACTTATACCCTATATGTCTTGGGTTATATCTCAAAAATGTGCAAGGAAAGGATCTAGGTTTTAATTTGTTTAAATTGTAAGCCCTTAAACAAGAGTAACAAAGACACCCAAAAACTTTGAAAGAATTGGAATAGAAAGCATCATCCTAATATTTTTAAGGGAGTTGAAGCATGAAATACCATAGATACTCCTAATTATACAATATACTTATATTTTTTCAACATACTCATTTTGTTTAGATGCATGAGAACATGAGGTGTGATGAGCAATGCCAGAGGTAACAAGAACATACAACAGCCCTTGAAATTTTCCACTCTAGTCAGATTGAAAAGTTTTACTCTTGAAATCAGTTTGTAAATCAGCTTGAGTTTTAAACACAATAAAAGTTTGATGAGCTACTGCTTTGTTTGTAAGAAAATAGACTCGTGTAAACTTAGAAAAATCATCAATAAAATATATGTAATAATCATAACTATTAACATAAAGCAAAGGTGAATTCGATCCACAAGTTAGAGTTCACAAGTTCAAGAGAACAAGTAGTATAAGAAGACGAAATATTAAAAGGCAAAGAATGACTTTTACTCATTTGACAAGTTCCACAAAATAAACTTACATTATTATTAGTAAAAGGTATATGAGATAGAGATAGTGCATGTCTAACAACAAGTAAAGAGGCATGGCTTAATCTATAATACCAAAGGTGTAAATCTTTTATAGAAGCTGAAGCAACAAAGATATATTTAACAGGAATAGAAGAAATTTGATTTACAGATAAAAGGTAAAGAGAAAGTGTTACTGATATTACTTAGACTCTCAATAAGATGATTGTATTTGTAAATTAAAGACATACAACCTATTAGTAAGCTCACCTTGGAGCAAAACTTCCCCCGTTTGTTTATCATTGACATAACAATAAAAGGGGTGAAACTCAAAGTACATAGAATTCTTACTAGAAAGCTTAGACAAACTTAAAATATTTTTTGTAATGTCAAGCATATATAAGATGTTTATTCATAAAAAAGATTTAAAATCAACTATTTTTGAAACAAATTGATTGAATCTACAAAAGCTTACCATTGCTAATCATCAGCTACTCGTGTCTAATATAGAGTTGAATAAGGGCTAAGTTAATATGGTTTGAAGTTACATGACATATGACTCTAGAATCTATAAACCACAAAAAACTTAAAGTAATTTTTGGTGTTACAACCATCAAGGTAGATGGATTGACTGGTTCTTGCACATACTGATCTTGAATGATTTTGTTAACATTTTTGTCAATTAATCACCAAAAATCCAAAAGAAGGCAAAGAAATAGTGTTCCAACTCGATTCTTGTGGAGAAGATTAGCCTACTACAAGCATAGCTTGCATTTGAGAGTAAACTTACTTTCTATGTGATTGATTGGTAGCAATTTATTGTAGAGAAACTATTGCACCTTGTGCTTATTGATTTTGGTTTGATGGGTGATAACTATTAACAAAATGATACCAACACCTTAACACCAAGTGGCCTAGTTTGCCACACAATTGGCACTGAGGCCTATTGTTATTATTAAACATTCCATCATTTCGACCCTTATTTCTTTCTCTTCCTTATGTTTGATAAAATTGAGATTGTCATATTCCATAATTTTGAGCTTGAAAATTAGGTTTGCTTTGATTCTCAAAGCTCATGTTATTCATTTGATTCATTTTTGGGTGCACATTATTCTTATCAAAATTTGTAAGAAAATAAGTACTCATTGGAAAAATGACTTCTATAAATTCATTAATGGCACACCAATTTGTTTTATTCCTTGAGTTTTAATACCATATTGACATATGGTAAAGAATTATGAGCAACCTTCATGCTTTCAATTCTACTTTTATGGCTAAGCAACAAAGCTTTCACACCATTAGTTTCAACCTTTTCATCCAACATTTTTTCTATCACAATTGCAAAAACACTATCAAAATTCTCATCCAATCCTTCCAAAACATACATCAATCTTTCTTCTTCACTAATTTGACACCTAGTTGACTTTAATTCACTTATAAGCATTTTAATTTTCGGAATATACTCATTTACTCCCATACTTCTTCTCTTGAGATTATGCATTTCACCCTTCAATTGGATCATTTTAACCCTTGATCTTGAAACAAAGCTCTTCTATAACTTCACCTAAGCCTCTCTTGAGGTATCAAACTCAAAAATCAGCTTGAAGATATCTTCAATCATGCATATCACCGGCCAGCATCTTAACATTGCATATTGTTTTTTCCACAAATCAAACTAGAATTTAATCTTCCATCCTTTATTGATTGGGTGGTTCTCAAAGAACATATTCATCCAATTGTAAACTTTTAAGAATCTTAACATTTGATGCTTCCATATCATGAAATTCATATGATTCAACTTGATTATTACTAACAAATTAAAAAAAATACAACTCAGTCAGCTTGATTCAAGTCTCCTATAGTTGCAATGTTGTTTTGGTTGCCAAGATTCTCATATGGATCTTCCATCACTCTTGAACTTCATGCCCTGATACTATATCAAAGATGATGAGTAGAGAGAAAGCTCATGCATGAAGCAATAACTCTCAAAGATCATGAAGACTCGTATAAATAACAATACAGAGCAAGCTAATAAGAAATAGTAGAGAGAGAATGCTTTGTATTATGTTTATTATATTTTCTGTAAATGGATTAAGTGTTCATTGTTTTTTTATAAGCCAATTGAATGTAAACTAAGGTAACATAATAGTTACGTTGTATTTGCACACATGCTATTTTATGCTAGTAACAATATCAATAACCAATTACATTTGTTTTTAACAATCTCAATAACTAACTTTAATTAATTATCAAACATATTACACGAAACAAAGTTAACAAACTACAATCGTAATATCAATCACTTTCTTCATGCATCCATTTGCCATCTTCATTGCCTTCCAATTATTCATCTATATTAGAATCACCAACAACTTATATTCGAGATTGAGACAAACACCTATGCTTAATTATTATACATTTTTAGTCTTATATGATACAATCTTATACTAATTTATATGTAAATGATATGTATACATATAACATCACATATATAAGTAACAAAGAGTATAGAACTACAAATCATCACTCATATTAATGATTTTTTTTAAATTTAGATTATCTCGATAATATTTTATAGGGTAAAGAATCTATATGGTTACTTTATTTAGGTAAAAAATATCTTTTAATTTCTTAATTATAAAATATGATTATTAATCTTTTTGCTTGTGCAAAAAGATACAAAGGAACGGAAAAATAATCTTTTTTGAATATTATTTTATTATTAATATTAATTATCAAAAATTCTTAATTAATTATTTTTTCATTAAAAAATGACTATATCACATTTTTTCATAAAAAAATATTAAGCCTATAAAACACTACCTTTTACAAAAACAAAATATCTCACCTTATCTTTTTCTATATTATATAAATAATTTAAAAGTCATTAAGAAAAATAATTAAACATTTAGAACAATATTAATATTACAATTATTTTATGATATATTTTAAAATTTATATTATATTCATACATAATTTAATAAAAATAAATAAATATTGAAATAATTGTAATTTGAGTTTATAAATTTGGGAGAAAATATATTTGTTTTTTGTTTTATTTATTTATTTTGCTGTTAAGAAAAATATATTTGCTTATAACAAAATCAATTAATCATATACATGGATAACTAAAATCGGAAAAAAAAATTATAGGAAACGAAAAACAAAACCTTGAAAGCCCCAATGGCCCAATATATTCGCCTCCACTTGCCCTAATTTCGTTCTCTCCTTTTTCCATAGCAACGCCGCCGGTAAAAGAATCCTCCAATATTGCGGTTCGGTAAGCTCCAAAACCACCATTCACTTAGCATATATTCTCTATTGTCTACTCTCCCACTCCCTTGTCGTTCTCTGTTCTCCATCAGTTATCTAATTTTGCTGGTTTTTTTAAGATGGGTAGGATTTTGTTTTCTATGATTTTGAATGTTATGTATCTGGTTGTAGACTGTGAATTTAGTTAACTGTAGCTTTTGTAGATACTCTTTAGTTGGCTGGTTTATCAGCTGATACCAAAATTACTTCTCTAGTTTAACTGTAGCTATTAGTAATTCAGGAGATGCCCAAAAATGTTTCCTTTTTGTCTTCCGCAGTTCCCTTACTAATGTTAAAAAATTTGATGTGTATACAGAGACCTAATATTATTGTTAGAAAATACTTGTTGAATGATTGATTTTTGCCTTCTTTCTCTTCCTGTCCTGTTTTTTATCAATGAGTATATAAGAATTTCGTCCATCTTTATGATTGCATGTTTGTATTTTTTAGACTTTGAGTTGCGTTATTTTAAGCAGATGAAAATATTGGTGTTCTCATTCAAGTGTTGTGGCATTAAGAGTATGAGTTTGTTGTCAAATTTAGAGAACCCCTTGGTTGAGATTAGCATAGTTCAAATGGGTTATTTTTTGTCGTTATTTCTCTAAAGTTATGGGGTAATTATTTATCTTGTTCTCATCTTTCAAGGGAACGTAATGCGTACAGTGATCTCCTTGAAACCGTGGTTTGTGTTCACCTACCCATAGCAGAAACCACAGACCATCTTCTCTTATCATCAGAACTCTAGGTGTATAATTAATCCTCTTAGTTGTATTATTGTGTTGTTACCTTGTGTTTTGTTCATTTTATTTAGTTAGAATCACTCGACAAGACTGTTCATAAATCTGAGCTTGTAATCTACATTTTTTATTTGAGGTTCTATCAATAAAGTAATTTAAGGAATTTGTAGTCATAAATTTTCTTAATTATGAGGTTCTCTTCAGTTTTAACATCAGAAAGTGGATGAAATAGTTGGAAATTGGAATATCTATTTAGACATAGTGCTAAGTTTGATAAAATATTTGTCTTTTATTTGCATATTTCCCGGTTTTAGTAGCATCTATTATATGCTGGCTGTTGTAGGGTTGCACATGGGTTCTGAGGTTGCAATGGATGTCTGCTGTTGATTTGTGATGTCTATTATATTTAATTTCTGATTTCATTTTATAATGTACATACATATTCTCTTCAGTTCTGTCTTTGCTTTAAAATTTGAACTATAATTGCGTTTTGGTGTGGTCTGGATTCTGGATGGTGACAATGGCTTGATTTTGGGTTGTTTGCTTTTATGGTTTTGTTTGTGATTTCACTGATTTGGTGGTGGTCATGTGATGGTTTTTTTCTTTATAGTTGTATGGTAGCTCTACTGCTCCTACTGATTACTTATCTCAATGATTTACTGAATTCTCAGGTCTGTTCAAACTAATTGCTACTTAACCAGTCTCAGACAAAAAGCATTCTCTTAAGCTCAAACTGAAACCCCAAATTCTTCCATTTCTTGTCTCTCAAACTCTAATTCTGCCTCTACATTATCATCTTTCTCTGTCTTCATGATGATGGTTCCTCCAACTTTGACTGAATCAAGCTCCAAAGTGAGTCCCAAAACTGTTGAAAGGGCACTCAATTCCCTTCTTAAGTGGAGAAGTTCCAAATCTCAGATCCAGAAACCACAGCTCTTAGACCATGATGAATTCATCTATCTCATCCTAACTCTAAAGAAAATCCCAGCAAAGGATCGCACAAATGCCTTCAAAATTCCATTGCCACATCCCCTCCACTCCTCAGACTCTGAGCTTTGCCTGATCGTTGATGACAGGACCAAATCAGGTCTGACCAAGGATGAGGTTATGAAGAAGGTCAAAGCTGAAAACATTCCAGTCTCAAAGGTTCTCAAGCTCTCAAAGCTCAAGTCTAATTACCGACCATTTGAGGCCAAGCGCAAATTGTGTGATTCATTCGATATGTTCTTAGCCGATAAGCGTGTCTTACCGCTCTTGCCACGACTATTGGGGAAGCAGTTCTTTAAGAAGAAGAAGATTCCGGTGCCAGTGGACTTGAAGCACAAGAACTGGAAGGAACAGATTGAAAAGGCACTTGGATCAGCTTTATTTTTCTTAAGAACTGGGACTTGTAGTGTGGTGAGGGTTGCAAAGGCATCAATGAGTGCAGATGAGATTCTGCAAAATGTGATTGCTTCAATAAGTGGTACTGTGGAGAATGTGCCAAAGAAATGGGGAAATGTGAGGTCTTTACACTTGAAGTTGTTGGAATCTGTAGCATTGCCAATTTATCAAGCAGTACCAGATATGAAACTAAAGATTGTGGGAGTTAGAGGGGAAGAGGAAGAAGTTCATAAAATGAAGGAGGAACACGAAAGTGTGGGTAAGGATGTAACAGTTGGTAAGAAGAAGGGACGGCTTCACGAAGTTAGATATATGGACATGCATGTAGACGAGGGGTTTGATGGTGATGATCTGGGCAGTGATGGTGATTTTGATGTCAATGAAGGCAAGGACAGTGCTGATGTTGAGTTAGTGAAGAAAAAGAGAAAAAAGGGTGTCAAAACAGAGGATGGGGTTCCTTCTGAGTGTGATGGTCTAGAATTACTGAAGAAGTCGAAAAAGGTGAAAGATAAGGACGGTTTGAAGACAAAGAAAGATAAATCTACCACTAAAGTGAAGGATAATGGCATTGAGGAGTCTGAGGTTGGAGAGTTGAGGAGGAGCAAGGTGGCAAAACCGAAGGCAAAGAAAAGCAAGTTTGCAACATAATTCAAGCATAGCAGGGCGGGGGAGTACATTAGGTGAATTTTTTTTTTCCGTTTTCCAAAGGAAAGAGATTTTGTTGCTTGTTGTGATGGTGTTATTTAAGTCTTGTTACAGATTTTGAATTGTTGAGTAATTTATTAGAATATTGAAGTTTTATTTTCGTCTTGTGTTCTTTTACGAACGATCAATTATCTAATCGCTTTTTGTTATGACAACACTTTTACAATGACAAATTTGGTTAGTATTTTGAGAGAATTACATCAGTAAATTTATTTATTTTTAAACAAAGGTCATCAATTGGTCACATAAAGCAAAGATAACTAGGCTTGCTTTGACCCAACTTCATTTTAGGTATTGTAGTGCGCATTTTAGGCATACATGATACGAGTAAAAGACTCAAAATACAGGTCTATCACGACGTTTAGCATTATTGTTAAAAATCAACTCACGACGTGGTTTTCCACATACAATATATTTTTTAATTGGAGCGTAACGAGATTTAAAGCATTTTTGAAGTTTTTATGTCTTACTGATGCAGAATAGGAAGCTTAAACTAATTTCTTTTTGTTTTTGTTTGTAACCGAATAAACAGTTTTTGGCGCTTTACATAGATGCAATTTCTGGACCATGTGCGCATGGTTGGCCGTAAGGCCTTAGTGGCACCTTACGCACATGGTTGTGTGTGTAGTAGTGCCTAGCGTACATAAGTAGCAGTAGGCTCATAGGTCACATGCATATGTGATGGTGTGGCGCCCTGTGCACATAGGAATGGTTGAGGCGCAGTGCCCATAAAACCCGTGTGCAACATCAATTAGAACACACTATTTTGCTTGCCATTTTGATCTCCATTCACAGAGCTTGTTCTGTGAATTTTTTGAGCCCAACCATCGAGTTGTTCTCTTTTATTTAATCGAAATACAATTTCTGATTTAATTACTAAACATGTTACATCACTTACAGAAATCTTCTTGAAAAATGTACAAGATACAGATATTATTTAAAAAATCTCTACCTTTTATAGGATTATACACTAGGAAAAGGATAAACCAATTTCTTAATACAATATCATACAAAAGGAGAATATAAACAAATAGATTGTTTCTGTATATTACTAATCCATACAAAAGACACGGTTTATATTAAAGTTCAACTATAGTAAGAACACATAAAAAAACAGAATATTGATGCCTCAGTAAAGAACTTTGGGACCTTATGAACTTATACAATATATTTATGTACATGTTACAAAAATACTTTAATAGTTTCTGTACGCGTTACAGAATAAACCTATAAGAAAGGGATAAAACCATTTTCTAATAAAATGTGACAAAAAAGGAGAATAATAACATACATATTGTCCCTGTTATTACTAGACATTCAAAGCGCACATTGACTTAGAAGTTGAAACAATCTAAGAACACATTAACAAATGACATAAAGAATTTTCTGAACATATTACATAATTATTCTTGAAGAGATGATTATAATCTATTTAAATTATGTGTAATATTTAATATATTCAATTATCTAATCAGCCTTTATTTATATATAAAGAAGTAATATTTATAATGTTTGAATAGTAATTTATTATATCATGATGTAATAGGAAAAATTTGTTTGTAATTCATAGTTTATTAATTATTCATCCTTGTAAGCTCAATTTTTTATTACTACATTTTCTTTTGCCTTCTTCATTCTTGCTTGTTTAAAGCTTGAAATTCACCGATTAAAGGTACTCGTTTCTTGGAATGAATTTTCTTTTATCTTTTTCTTCAACTTTTGGTTGTAGAACTAGGAATTCTTTATTGTTGTTGGAAGTTCCCATGAATCTTTGTGTCCAAGTGTGTAGATGGAATTTTCATAGGCAAATTATAATGTTGTTGAATGATAGAAATTTGAGCATATTGTTTGTGTATTCTCTTGTTTGTGACTATAAGATGATATTACATGTTCACGTAGTAACTTCATTGTTTGATATTTTTCTCATTTGCCTATTTGTTTTTTTTCAAATCAACTATGTAACTTGTCATGTTTTGTTTCACCTCAAACGCATTGTTGTTGAATGTAAACACTTGATGTTTTTCAGACTGGATGCTTCTTTTTGTTATTTTATTTTCTGCCTATATTGTCAAGAAGTTCATTTTAGATGTAGTCTTCTGTTTGCATACTATTATTGAGTAGTTTCTCGTATCTCTTCCAACAAATATACCATTCAGTTATTATCTCTTGTATTTCTGAATATTGCATTAATGTGTTTAACATTATATATATATGCCATGAAGTTATATCTTATTGTAAGTTCTCATCATTGTGAGCATGTCCATGATTCATAACATGCATATTTCAAGTAGTTGTAAACTACCTTGCTTTCTTGTTTAATCATTCCTAGGTTTTCTTAGAATTCAGAATTTTTGTAAGCATATGCAACATTCTTGAAATACATATTTGCAACTTGGCAATGGTTTCTTAATAAATTTTGCCTCATGGTAGTAACAAAAATAATGTAGCACACTATTCTCATGCACTTGTTTAACTACAGATTTTATAACAAGGTTTTTATCTGAAATTATTACAAAATCTTTCTTATTATCAATAACCATCTTCAGTCTTCTAAAAAACAATTTTTATGATTTTATTGTTTAGCTATTGACAATTTCAAATGTTATGGGATAAATCTGCAAAATAAGTTGGGTTATGTAATCAATGACAATATATAAGCAATTCCGAATTGTAATGCTTACATATTAATATACTAAAATCATTATATAAACTCCACTAAATCTAAGAGACTACAAATTATTGAATAAGTTAAGGTCTTCTCTCTATTAGTAAGTTATATCGCGTAAAGTTTACATCAAATTATATATGACTTATTGATTATAATTAGTTCATATTATCATTAGTTTTGTTATATAGGATTTGGAGTTTTGAATAGGTTTTTTCTACGATAAGAAACATAAATTAAACATTATTAAAGTTGTACTTGATTATTTTTGTTGGTCTTCTCTCTATTAGTAAGTTATATCGCGTAAAGTTTACATCAAATTATATATGACTTATTGATTATAATTAGTTCATATTATCATTAGTTTTGTTATATAGGATTTGGAGTTTTGAATAGGTTTTTTCTACGATAAGAAACATAAATTAAACATTATTAAAATTGTACTTGATTATTTTTGTTTTATAAGTTGCATGCTTGTAGGTTATTTTTTGTAAATCTCTGATAGCAAAATTTGAGATTTATTTTTTTAGACCTTTTTTGTTTTTGTATAATTTCCCAACGTAGATCTAATGTCTTTTTCATCGGTATTTGTTGATGCTTAATTTCATCTTGATTAATACCATCAATTACTTTGTTAAGTTTTACGTCGGCCAAGAGTAAGGTAGTAATGTTGATTATAAGTCTGGACAACTCTCTAACTCACAAGTTGATTTTTGGGTTCAGAGTTAGGTCTGAGTTTTTAAGTTGGTATCAAAATTAGACTCTTGGCTTCTTCACCCCAATGGTCCTTGTGCCGTAAATTCGGATCATACCGTAAATCTGGACTCTAGTCGACGTAGAGGGAGATGTTAAGTCCCACATCAGCCAAGAGTAAGACAACAATGCTGCTTATAAATCTGAGTAATTTTCTTACTCATAAGTTGACTTTTGGGTTCAGAATTAAGTCTAAATTTCTAAGTTATTTATTGCATTTTGTCTAGTTTTTGACTCCATTAAAATTCAACATCCTTGTATTCTTCGATGTTTAACGCAAGATTTAATCTAAGATAAGTCATCCTTACAAAGATATCATATATATATATATATATATGAGCTTGAAAACAATTTACATATTTCATTCTTCATTTCAATTAAGTTAATGTTGTGTCTTATGCACCATCTTTATTGATTTTTTATTGAAATAGAGAAGAAGATAACTTTTAGTCATATACAATAGTAATAATTTGTATTATAAATTAAAGGAAATAAAGAACATGTTGGAGATTGTTGTTATAAAGCTCCTTAATTTAAGGAGCAAATTAGTAGCAAAACAAGAAGTAAAACATGGAGCAAAACATGGAGCTTAATTCAAGGAGCAATTCAAGGAACCATTAATTTAAGGAGTAATTCAAGCAATGAATTTTCCTATAAAAAGATGTGTAATTGTAATGAATTAATTATCCAAAGTGTTCATTCCAATTGAGAGAAAAACTTTTGTGAGAGAAAATTGAGAGTAATTTTCTTGGGTGTAATTGGGTTGTGGGTTGTGAGTGTTGTAAACACCTTGTGTAATTTCTCCTCTTTCAGTAAAAAGATCTACAGCAGGTCCGGAGACGTAAGCAAGATTGGCCGAACTCCGTTATCAAATTTGTGTGTTATTTTTCTATTCTTGCTTTCTCATAAGTTTGGCTTATCGAGAATTTGTGTTTTTTCCCAACAACTGGTATCAGAGCTTTTGGTGGTGATTTCTGTCAATTTCTTACAAGGTTACTATTTAAGTGAATAGTGAAATTTTGTTAATGATATTTGTTCGTTGACGGAGGTGTTCTAATACATGGTGGTTTGCAGAAATAGTCAGAAACGATCCGGAGGAAGTCAAATTTGAGTGGGAGCAATGGCCGCAGATGAAGGAAAGGTGAAACTTGAGAAATTCGATGGCACAGATTTCAGATTTTAGAAAATACAGATAGAGGATTATATGTATCAAAGAAATCTCTATCAACCTCTCTCAGGGAAGAAGCCAGAGGCTATGAAGGAAGAAGATTAGAATCTTCTAGACAGACAAGCCCTCAGAGTTATTCGATTGACGTTATCCCGTAATGTTGCTTTCAACATAGCAAAGGAAAAGACCACGACGGGTCTTATGGCAACTCTCTCCAATATGTATGAGAAGCCATCAGCCTTAAACAAAGTGCACTTGATGAGGCATTTGTTCAATTTGCGGATGACGGAAGGCGCATCAGTACCTCAACATCTCAATGAACTCAACACAGTCACAACCCAGTTGAGTTCAGTGGAAATTGAATTCGATGAAGAAGTACGAGCCTTGATACTTTTGTCTTCTCTACCAGAAAGCTAGAATGCTACTGTCACGGTTGTGAGTAGCTCGTCAGGAAGCAATAAGTTGAAATTTGACGATGTTCGTGATTTGGTTCTTAGTGAAGAGATTCGACGTAGAGAGTTAGGTGAATCGTCAACTTCTTCAGTTTTGCATACAGAGTCAAGAGGAAGAAATTCAACTAAAGGGAATGGACGTGGCAGAACAAAATACCGAGGTAGATCAAAGGACAGGAGGTCCAAATCCAGAAATCCTAATAATTCCCATAGCTCGAAGACTATCAAGTGTTGGAATTGTGGAAGAACCGGGCACTACAAAAATCAGTGCAAGAGTGCACCGAAGGACAAACAAGTGAAGGTAGAGGCAAATGTTACTTCCACCTCGGGAGGGGACGATGCATTGATATGCTCTTTGGAGAGCAAGGATGAATCTTGGGTGCTAGACTCTGGAGCATCGTTCCATGCTACTTCACAGAAAGAATTCTTCGAGAAATATGTCCCCGGAAACCTTAGAAAAGTATATCTTGGTGATGATCAACCATGTGCTATTATTGGCAAAGGTGTAGTGAAGATTAAGTTAAACGGGTCTATTTGGGAGCTGAAGGATGTCAGGCATATTCCCGACCTTAGAAGGAACTTAATCTCAGTGGGGTAGTTGGCCAGTGAAGGCTACACTACGATCTTCCATGGTGATGATTGGAAGATTTCAAAGGGTGTAATGACAGTTGCTCGAGGCAAGAAAAGTGGCACTCTTTACATGACAGCATAAGCACGTTGTTCAATCACAATTGCAGTAGGCAATGAAACACCAAACCTGTGGCACTAGAGACTAGGCCACATGAGTGAGAAGGGAATGAAGATTATGCACTCAAAAGGAAAACTTCCAGGTCTACAGTCTGTAGAGATGGACATGTGCAAAGATTGCATACTTGGAAAGCAAAAGAGAGTCAGCTTTCAGACAAGTGGCAGAACCCTAAAGAAGGAAAGGCTAGAGCTTATTCACTCTGATGTTTGGGGACCAACAACCGTCTCATCCATTGGTGGGAAACAATACTTCGTGACTTTCATCGATGATCACTCTCGGAAGGTATGGGTTTACTTTCTAAAGCATAAGTCTGAAGTATTTGAGGCTTTCAGAAGATGGAAAGCTATGGTGGAAAATGAGACAGGTTTGAAGATCGAAAAGCTCAGATCCGATAATGATGGTGAATATGAAGACACCAGATTCAAAAATTTCTGCTATGAGAACAGGATCAGAATGGAAAGAACTGTGCCTGGAACGCCTCAACACAATGGTGTAGCTGAGCGTATGAACCGAACGTTAACAGAAAAATCTAGAAGCATTCGTATACATTCAGGTCTACCGAAGCAGTTCTGGGCAAAAGCAGTCAACACGGCAGCTTACTTGATCAACCGAGGCCCATCTGTTCCATTGGAGCATAGAATACTAGAGGAGGTATGGAGAGGAAAAGAGGTGAAACTATCACATCTAAAAGTTTTCGGCTGTGTAGTATTTGTGCATATCAGTGATCAAGGCAGGAATAAGCTTGATCCCAAATCCAAGAAATGCACATTCATCGGCTATGGTGAGGATAAGTTTGGCTACCGCATTTGGGATGACGAAAACAAGAAAGTTATCCGTAACAGAGATGTGATTTTCAACGAAAGGGTGATGTATAAGGACATGCATAAAATAGATGCCAATGACTCAGAGCATAATGAGTCAGTATTTGCAGATGTAGATGATGTCCCAGATATTTCCGCAATAGCACCAATTGTAATAAGTCCTCAGCCAGAGAAACTTGTTGGATAGAGCAGTACACAACATTCTGAAACACTACAACCTCTTACTCCAGCTCCTGTATTGAAAAGGTCTTCTCGACCTCATATGCCTAACAGGAGATACATGAACTATATGTTGCTGACTGATGGAGGGGAGCCTGAATGCTATGATGAAGCTTGTCAGACTCAAGATTCCAACAAGTGGGAGCTTGCTATGAAAGAAGAAATGAAATCTCTCATTTCCAACCAGACGTGGGAACTAGCTGAGTTACCTATGGGAAAGAAGGCACTTCACAACAAATGGGTGTACCGGGTGAAAGAGGAACATGATGGTTCCAAGGGATACAAAGCCCGCCTAGTTGTTAAAGGGTTTCAACAGAAGAAAGAAGTTGACTACACTGACATTTTCGCTCCTGTTGTGAAGCTCAATACTATCAGATCAGTATTGAGTATTGTAGCCATTGAAGATCTTCATCTTAAACAGTTGGATGTGAAGACTGCATTCCTTCATGGAGATTTAGATGAAGAGATATACATGTACCAGCCAGAAGGTTTCTGAGAAAGAGGGAAGAAGAATATGGTATGGAGACTTAAGAAGAGTTTGTATGGCCTGAAACAAGCCCCGAGACAATGGTACAGAAAGTTTGACAGCTTCATGCACAAGGAAGGTTTCCAGAAGTGCAATGCTGACCATTGTTGCTACTTCAAGAGATATAGGTCCAGTTATATCATTTTACTACTTTATGTTGATGATATGTTAGTAGCAGGTTCAGATATGGATGATATTAAAAGGTTGAAGCAGCAATTGTCAAAGGAGTTTGACATGAAAGACTTGGGTCCAGCAAAGAAGATTCTTGGAATGCAAATCACAAGAAATAAGAAGAAAGGATCCTTGTAGTTATCTCAGGCAGAGTACATCAATCGTGTTTTGCAGAGATTCAACATGGGCGATGCCAAGCCAGTTAGCACACCCTTGGCCAGTCATTTTCACCTATCCAAGGATCAGTCCCCTCAGATAGAGGAAGAGAGAGAATTCATGGCTAAGGTTCCTTATGCCTCAACCATTGGAAGTTAATGTACACAATGGTTTGTACGAGACCAGACATTGGTCATGCAGTGGGAGTTGTTAGTAGATTTATGTCAAATCCAGGGAAAACTCATTGGGAAGCAGTCAAGTGGATTTTGAGGTATCTACGAGGCACCACATAAAAGTGCTTGTACTTTAGTAAAGGAAAGTTAAAAGTACAAGGGTACGTAGACGCAGACTTTAGAGGTGAAGTTGATCACCGAAGAAGCACCATCGGTTATATATTTACTATTGGAACTACAACTGTTAGTTGGATGTCGCAAATACAAAAAATTGTCACTCTATCCACTATAGAGGCTGAGTATGTAGCAGTAACTGAAGCTAGTAAAGAGATGATATGGCTTCAAGGTTTGTTAACTGAGTTGGGATTCAAAGAGGAGAAGAATGTTCTGCATAGTGATAGTCAAAGTGTAATACACTTGGCGAAGAATTCAACATTTTATTCTAGAACCAAGCATATTGGACTTTGTTATCACTTCATCAGATCTCTATTGGAAGACGATGTGTTAATACTAGAGAAGATTCAAGGAAGAAAAAATCCAACAAATATGTTAACAAAGGTGGTGACTATTGACAAACTGAAGTTGTGCTCAACTTCAGTTGGTCTGCTAGAGTAACAAACACTAGAAAAGCTGCTGCATTGATCAAGGTGTGAAGATAGATTGAAATCAGTCTTCAAGTTGGAGATTGTTGGAGATTGTTGGAGATTGTTGTTATAAAGCTCCTTAATTTATGGAGCAAATTAAGGAGCAAAACAAGGAGTAAAACATGGAGCAAAACATGGAGCTTAATTCAAGGAGCAATTCAAGAAACCATTAATTTAAGGAGTAATTCAAGGAGTGAATTTTCCTATAAATAGATGTGTAATTGTAATGAATTAATTATCCAAAGTGTTCATTCTAATTGAGAGAAAAGATTAGAGAGAAAAGCTTTTGTGAGAGAAAATTGAGAGTAATTTTTTTGGGTGTAATTAGGTTGTGGGTTGTGAGTGTTGTAAATACTTTGTGTAATTTCTCCTCTTTTAGTAAAAAGATCTGCAACAGGTCCGAAGACGTAAGCAAGATTGGCCGAACTCCGTTATCAAATTTATGTGTTATTTTTCTATTTTTGTTTTTTCATAAGTTTAACTTATTAAGAATTTGCATTTTTTTCCAACATGACACACAAAATAGATGAGACGTGATACAATTTTAATTTGTTGTATATGATATCCAGAATATTCAGTGATCAATACAGAATGAAAATGTCATTTCTATACATTATACAGATTCTTGGATTTATAAATTTAAGTAATTAGAGGCTAATCTAATCATTGCACAACGATTTTTTTGACAAAAAATTTGTATGGGATTGTAGAGTAACAACTAGTATCAGTTTTTTGAGAATCAAATATTTATAAGGTAAAGCAACAAAGATAATATATACGGAAAATATAATACTATAATACACATCTTTGTCAATTCGCAATCATTTAAGTAGAAAAGAAGAGAAGATTTAGTTAGACACAAATATTTTATATACGAACACCAAAGTAGGGGAATCATGAACGAAATTACAACATATATTTTTTTCCAGATGGAATTAAAAGTGAATTTTTATGTATGAATGTGAGTTATTTTATGTAATTAAATTTTCTTCTTATTTGTAGTTAGTTAATTATCGAGTGTCTCAATATCATGAAATTCTTTTAAATAGGTAGAAAATTTAAGATTTGAGTATTAGTTACGCTTGTTATCATTAGTCTAATCTAATATATATATATATAAATTCAATAAAAAATCAAATTTATATTTTTGTTGAAGAGTAATATAAGATACATTCATAGATAGAATTTGTAAATAAATACGAGAATAAAATATAAAATTGTACTAGAAAATAATAAAAAATAAAAATAAAAATTTTCATAGTTAAATTTACTATTAAATATGTAATAATTTAAATAATAATACAATATATTAAAGGTTGAAGATATTTAAAAAGTATTTTTTTATTAAAATTATTATTTTAAATATTTTTTTATCAACCGATAATATGTATAAATGATTCGAATCAGAATATTTTTATTATAAAAAATTAGTAATTTAATTATTAATCAATGATCGATATTATTTTAAATGTTAAAAAATTTAAAATATAAAAATTCAAAAATATTTTTTATAAGAATAAAATTAAAATGAAAATGTTCTAATTTTATTTATAAAAGTGTCAAAACATAAAATATGTCTCATGCTTGAAAGAAAAATATTTTTTTAGAGATGACACAAAACAAATTATACATAAGAAAAATATTACAAATACAAGATACATTTAAAAAATTATGGGGCGGCCCTTACTAGAATGATCGTGTAATACTTTTTTATATTTGTTTTTATACACATGTTTTATATTTAAATTCAAAAAGGATCATTTGATTGTTTTTATATTTTTTTTTACAAATAAATTTTTTTATTGATATTCAAACAAGTACATTCAAAAGTATAGGAGATTGATATGAACATTTTATCATTATGAATTAAGATTTGTTTTTTTTTTTTGAAAAAAAAACTACTCTTAAAAAGTACAAGAAAGAAGACATGAATAATTGAAAAATGATAAGATAATAAGTTTCCTGCCTTTAGAAAGATAGAATTTAATAATGCAACACATAATAACCTTGCAAAAAAAAACTCTTTTAACTCATTACAGTGTACAAAATTATCAAAGAATCAAATATGCTAATAATCTTAGACTTAACACTAAGCCCTGAGGGTAAAAAAAAAAAAAGAGCTTGCATCCTTATACTCTTGAGTGATGTTGTAGCTCACTACAACCAATTTGAAATATTTAGTATAATCTATTACACCAAAAGGCACTCATGCAACCACAACATAACAATGACACACTAGATGTAACACCAAATGTTGCGTTATACATCACAAATTCTATGGAGCAATTAAATAAAAATGAAGAAGTAAAATAAACAGGGGGGGGTTATGGGAGAAATAGTCCTTCAAAAAGTCAGAGAAAGAAAAAATATCATTACCTTAATACTTGTTATATTTTTGCAAAAGTCGTAATACTATCTAGGCTATAACTTGTTTAAAAAAATAGAGAAATGAGAATAAAGTTTCTATATTATTGTTACTATAATATTTGGAACATAGGGAAATAAAAATAATTCTAATATGCATTTATAAGTATAAACTTGGATTTAAACGTGGATATCATATGAATTATTGTATTATTTCATGAATGCATTGGGATATTGGCCTGTGTCTTTTGAATGTATTGTTGTCCAGAGAATATTATTTTCATATATTATGTTTTTTATTCTAATAGTATTTTTTTTCAAACAATCAAAAATTTCACTCAAATCTTATTGTTTACGTATAAATATCAAAATATTATTGTTAGATATATTTAATAAAATAAAAATATGATTAGATCTTATAAGATCTCATGCGTTTGTTGTTGGCGACCCACCAGAGTTCCGACGAACCATAGGATTTTCGTTATTTTTCATCAATAATTTACCGAATATAACATATTACATTCATTTATATATTTATAGGTAACATGTTACATATACATATATGTTTGTATGTAACATATTATATCAACTTTAATAAGTTGATCGATTCAACTTCACTCGATAATTTATAAATATAACTCTATTTTTGTATATAACATATTACATATATTTTTATTTTTGAATAAAATATGTTATATCTATATCTATCAGGGTCGCTAGAGTTTCAATAAAAATATAACATATTACATCTAACTCTACCTTCAGAAGGTTGTCGATATGGTGGTTGAGTTCCAATGAGATTATAGAAGATGTGGTGAGGTTTTATAATGATCTCATTTTATTAAAATCATAAAATATATATATTGATTTCTTTGTTATGTATTTTGATATAAAATTATGGGTTTTAAAATTACTTGTTAATTAGAAAAAATTGATCAATTTATTAAAATTAATGATATTTAGACCAAAAATTATCTTTGTTGATGTAGTTATACGGGTCCATTATTATTGCATGAGTTAATAAAGTTTGTCATTTATGTAACTAGCCAATAGGGCATCTTAATGCATCTCTTTCGTTTATTTTATTTTGCATCGTCCTCTTTCTCTCTTATATCTCTTTGTATTTATGTGTTGAAAATAAATTAAATTAAATATTAAAATGTATTATTGATCGTGATATTTTGGACATTTATTTTCATATACCTTTCCTTTTTAGTGAATTAAGTTTAATAAGGGCCGAAATACTAAATCTCTCGGTTTTATGGATTATTTTATTTTTTTAGTTCCCCGCGATTGGATTTAATAATTTGATGAATTGTGGTTTGAGCGTTGAATCCGGCGAGGGTTAAATACAGAAAAGAAGCCTTACAAAGATATTTCATTTATGTAAAATTTTAAATTTTCATATTTTATCTCGTTATTAATCTAACTCCATAAAAAATTAATTAATTACCATAAATAATATTTAATTTAATAAAAAATCATATTTATAAATAAATTAATAAATATAATACTAAATTATTATAAAAATTACAAACATATATTTAACTTTATTGAGTAATAAAAATATACTTCAAAATATTATTATAAATACAAATTATCATTAAATTTTTTATTATTAGTATAAATCTATTATCAATTTTCTTATTAATGATACAAATTTATTACTAAACTTATTATTAATTATATAATATAATTATCAAAAAATAATATATTCACTTATTTATATCATTAAATATTATTTTTATTATTTAATATAATTAACAATATATTTATAATTTTTATAATAATTTAATGATATATTTTTTACTTTAATCAATTATACGACTACCTTTCATTCCATAGTAGTTCTGTAAAATATTGCTTTACACAAGTTACGTTGATAGACGTGTAACTAATTATTACAATTAATTAAGATTAAAATAAAATTTATTTTTATTTATTTATAATAATTAATATAATTATATAATCTATTTAATTATTTTAAATCTTTTAATTACTTATTTTATTATATTTTATAAAATATAATAAATATATATATATATTTATTATATAATATTTTAATTAATTGATTAATATAATTATTATAAATATTTTTATCGAATTTTTATAATTTTTATAACTTTTATGAAATTTTTTTAAATTTTTATTATTGATATTAGATCTAATATCAATAATTAAAATTTTAAAAATTATAGTAGAGAATAATTACTTGAATCTGTTTCGATACATCAATAATTCTAATAATTAATTATTTTAGACTTCAATCTCTTACCTAAATAAAGTTTTTTTTTTCTTTTTTATTAATCTTCATGTATTTTTTAGTTCATGCATACTAAGAGAAGGAGACTGCATAGTTTATGAAATTGTCTGATAATCTATACATAATCATAAAGAATAATTTTTTTTAATTTATTGATCTTTTAATTTATATTTATAATACGATTAATGAAGGGGCTTTTTAAATGAATTTAATTTTAATTTTAATATTCATATAATTTAGAAAGAAAAAAGAAGAAGCAGAAGTTACGTCCGGAGTTTAAAAAGACGTGTGCTTTTCTACGATTTCAACGACATGCTTTTGATATTCAAAGTAAGGCTTAAAATTTGGACAGGTCGTTTCATTAATTCAAATTTTGAAAAACGTGGGTGTCATTATAGGGGTGGGGGTGTTGGACATTAGATTTGGAGGTGTAAAGAGGCCGGGCGGTCCGATACGATACAACAAGGGTATTATGCTGGTCCGTGATTATTTATTAACTGGTCCAGTTGGCCGGTGCCTACACACGGATCGTATAGTGTCTTTATTTTCGATTTTGGGGGCTTTACAATACTATATTAAATTATGCTTAACGTACCGACACACTCTATAACCCCTTTAATCTATTATCTAGTAGAAATGTAGTAATGATACTCAAATCTCCTATCTATGTATTAATTTTAACTTTATTCACTATATTGCACTCATATTTAATATTATATAAATATATTAAATATATATTTAAAATTTAATTTTGAATTATTAAACTAGTACGACATGACTCGTTACAAATCACGGGTAACAGGTTGTGTTATGTCACTTTTTTTTTCATGTATCATACTATGCATAATATTTAATAAATTATGTCGTGACAACACACGAGGCTAACACTTTAATGGTCATGTCGTGTCAGAAATGTTAATTTGACACTCTAATTAGATTTACTATAATTATGTAATTTTAATATTTAAATTTTATAATTATTAAATTAAATATTAAAAGTTTTATAATTTTTTAAAATTAGTATTTTAGTCAAGTTGAACACCTATAATTTTATTATTTGTAAAAATTAGGTATTAAAGATCTTTATTTTTATATTTTTGATAAATTAAAAGTACCTATTTTAATAAATTATAGTAATAAAAATATTTATTTTTCACAATAATAAGGTTAATAATACTTAACTTATAAAATTATAAGACTAAAATCTTTAATTTGAAAAATTATGAGATCTCTAGTACCTAACACAATAATTATGAAATTAAATTACTCAATAATAACACAATGGCCTACAAAATCCTTTTCTCGTTTTGATATTGTAATAATATTATCATAATAAAAAGAAAATATTTATTTCTTATATAATATATAATAATGTGATATTTTAAGTTAATAAAATTTAAAATTAATATAATTTTTTATTTAAAAAATAAATATACAGAGAATGAAAACAATCTCAGGTTAGTAGCATACTTCAAGAATAACAAATAACACCTCAAATGAAAATTTTATTTATTACACCTTAATATGTCTAATATTAATGATTTAACCAAAAAATTCATTAGATAATTGAAATATAAATTTTTAATTTATGAATTATAATAAAATTAACATTGAATATATTAAAATTTATAATACATGAAAAATTAATAAATAAAATCCATTAAAAAAATAGAAAAAAAATTCTTGATCCAACCTAAACTAGACCAAAAAATTTGGTTCAAATTTAATTAATTTTTTAAATTTATTGATTTGAGTTGGTTCTCATTTTCCAATAATCGATAATATTATATTAGTTCTAATTTTGATCTAAGCTTAAATCAATTATGTATACACGTTGTATAAGAAAAATAATATATATTATAATATTATTTAGATTATTTTATTTTTAATTATTTTTAGTAATTTTTTAATATTAGAAGAAAAATATATATAATTACATTATATAAAAAAATACCGAAAAGGATGTTAAAATAAAATTATATTTGTGAAATATTATAAAAATGATGAATTGTTATTATCACAATATTATTTGAAAAATAATAATTTAATATTAGACATATTAAGATATAATAAATAAATTTTTCATTTGAGGTGTTATTTAATATTCTTAAAGTATGCTACTAACTTGAGATTGCTTTCATTTTCTACTTCTTATTGTATATTTATTTTTTAAATAAAAATTTATATTAATTTTAAATTTTATTAATTTAAAATATTACGTCATTATATATTATATAAGAAATAAATATTTTTTTTATTATGATAATATTATTAGTAAAATATAAAAATGAGAAAATGATTTTTTAGGTATTGTGTTATTATCAAATGAGTAATTTAGTTTCATAATTATTGTGTTAGGTATTAAAGATCTCATAATTTTCAAAATAAAGATTTTAATCTTGTAATTTTATGAGTTAAATATTATTAGCCTTGTTATTGTGAAAAATAAATATTTTTATTACTATAATTTATTAAAATAAATACTTTTAATTTATCAAAAATATAAAAATAAAGATCTTTAATGCCTAATTTTTACAAATAATAAAATTATAGGTGTTTAATTCAAAATATGAAAGACAATTTAGTTATAATGAATAAATAATTAAATATTATATAATTAATATTTATATTAAAACTACTTATTCATTGTTCATTTTCGTTGATTAATTGAACATCGAGTAAAAGTAGAGCTAAGACATAATAGATGAGAGGTGAGTAGAAGTTGAGAGGCACCACTATTTGATGAATAATGAGTGAGAAAAGATGAATGAAAAAACTTAAAGAAAATTTTAAAAAATGATTATATAAAATAATAATATGTACATGATATTGATTTGTTTTTATAAGATTTAAAAATATAAAAATTAAATTAATTTAATATATATATTTTTTAAAATCAATAACCAAACCAAACAAATTAAAACCAAAATTTTCAAGTAATTTGAATTGAGTTATTCATATCAATTTTGCACACCATGTATTTGGAAAGTAAAGATGCTTGTTGGGTTAATATTATTGAAGTCGACTGGATAATATTATTGAAGTTGACTAAGGAATTGACCATCTGTAAGACAAAATAGTAGTCTTATACTACTCGTGATGCTTCTTGACATGGTAAGACTACATGATTCTCTCTCCGAGGGAGAATTTCTATTTCATTAGGTGATATAAAAATAAAATAAAAATCATTATAAATTTATAATTCAGTATTATAAATAAAAAATTTAATATAATAATTATCTATATCTAATGTTAAAAAGATAAGAAGAGACTCAAAAATTACTATTAATTTTACTAAAAATACATAAAAATTGTATAGATATCAAAACATATTAAAATTTTATATCTTTTAAAAAATGTGTTCTTAATTGACAACTCATTATTTTTTCTTACAAGTAATCATGTGCTTGACACATAACACAATTTAAGAGATGTTTTTAGAATTAAAAATTAATAAAAAAATTAATTAATTTTTAATCTTAATAAAACTCAAAGGTTAGTGATCAATTTAGGATCAATATGTTTATTTTTTTAAGTTATATGATTTTTATACACCATTTAATAATTATAAGATTTTTATACATTTTTATCAAAAATTATAAGACTTTTAGTATCATGTACCTAAAAAGATAAAAATAACATATTTAATAATTAAAATACACACACATATATATATATATATATATTAAAAATATTAAAATAATTTTAAAATTAATCTTTACTCACATCATCATCAAACCTTCAACGAATAATAAAAATATATTATTGATAAATTAATATTTTTTTGTTTAAAATATATTTCAATAATATACCATTTATTTTTATTTATTTTATTCTTATCGTAAATCATACTTATATAATCTTAAATTATTAATATTATTGATAAATACAATCAAAATTATATAATTATATTTAATAAAAAAAATTATATTAATTAAAATTATAATATATAAAATTTCATTATAAAAATGAATCCATCGGTTTAATTCTACGGAGTATACCAAGTCAATCTTTATAGATATATGCGAGCCTTGATTTTACTACATTTTAAAGATTTTTTCTTTACGTAAAAAACAAACATCAATTATTAGGCATTGGTGCAAATTATGGGAAAGTACTCGTAATTGTAAAAGATCATGCTATTTATTCCGAGTAATTAATTTTAAATCCAGAGCGTCCTGATTGTTTCTCAATTTTAAAATTAAATAATTAATAAATGAAAATTATTTTCATTGGTACCCAACCATTCCTCATCGGGACAAAAGGCTTATTCAAATCTAAACTTGTTCTAATCTTTCCTAACTCATAATGTAGTACTCACTTATACCTCTTTACCTACAAAAATTATATTTCAATTAGATTGTTTAAGATGTTTGTTAGTTTTAAGTTTTTTTTTTAAATGATTAACAATAATCTTATATATTCCATCATTTTTTTCACGTATATTTATTATATTCATAAATAAAATAAAATATTTATAATTCAATAATTAAAATTATTATAGTTTTTATCAAATTACTTTCAAATTTGATATAATGTTAAACACACATATATATATATATGTTTAAAACATAATTATAATCACTCAACAAACTTTAAAACTAAATTGTAACTCTTATCATTTGAAGAACTAAGCTATGTTTATCAAAAGGAAATTTGAATCAAGAAAAGGGCTTGCTTTCCATTTATATTGTTTACTTCTTAAATTGCATGAATACAATATGAATGATGTTGTTTTTGTGTTATTATTCTCATTTCCTTTTTAGATTCGATTTCACTTCCATAAATTTAATCCTATAATTGATTCCTTTCCTCAAAAAAATTATTTTAGTTTTTATTATTTTTTATTATTATTTTGCATTTTAAAGTTAAAAAAACCTATCCTTATTTAAATTTAATAATTATGAAAATAAGTTATTAATGATATGTTTTACATATTACATTATTCACATATACTATTTCATAATTTATATATAATAATTAGTTTATTTATTTATTTATTTATTCACTTTATATCATTACTTATATAAAAAATTTAAAATAGAAAGGTATATTATATTTTATAAAAACTTTCTTATTTTATTTATGTAAAATATAATCTTATTTTTTTCAATATATGAAAAAAAATAAAAAAGAACGTGCTTTGATAAAATTATTATTTGATTTAGAATGTTTATTTTCCCCATATTAAAATCTATTTCTTAATTGGTATGATTTCATAAAAGAGTTAGTAAATAACATCAAAGATAATCAAATTACATTTATTTATTTATTTTTATTCAAATTCCTCCGCATTCAACCAAAAACAAAAACAAAAAACAAAAAAGACTAACATCTTGATAATCCAGTTATTAAGAATATTGTATCATTTGTCAAAGTTTAAAGGTTTAAATCCCAACCTCACCTTTTCACACCCAAGATGTGTACTTATTGTTTGAATTAAAAAAAAAAACATTCACATTTGGATTTCATTTAATTTTTATTCTAATTTAATAAACATGTTTTAAATGTATAATTTTTTTTTATATAAAGTATAAAATATTATATAATAATATATTGGTATTGATAATGTAACAAATATAAATATATAATAAATCAAGTGAAAATTGTCTCTGTCGCGTGTAAAGAGTATTTCTATATTAACTTGGTTTCATGCACCATTTTGATACCAAGCATTTGAGAACTAAATAAGATACTGCTTATTTCTCTCAAATGTGATGATAATTTCAATATATATGTCAATATTTATTAATAATACTGATAGGTTGAAACAAGTGTTACAGAACAGTTTTTTCAATAATAAGAAAAGTGTATCTAGATGCCTTTGCCTTCAATAATTATGCTTTATTACCGATTGTGGGATATATGATAACATATATTGTTACATGAAAAATTATTTATGGTATATAATAATTTGATATTTTAATTTAATAAAAGTTTATTTTTTTAAAAAAAGATAAATATATAATAAAAAATAAAAAATAAAATAATCTAATTAATGATAAACAAACTTAAAAAAATAACACATTCTTACCCTATTAGATATTATTTATTATTTTTAAAATATAATTTTTTATTAATCAAATTTTTTTATTTTTTTATTATGTATTTGTTTTTTTTAAATTATACTATTTTTAAATTTTAATGACTCATAATATCATATTATCACGTATTAAAAATAATAAATAATTTTGTACTTATATAATATATATCAAGTTATTAGCTTGAGGATTGAAAATGTACTTAATAATTATTATCTTTTATTACGTATTACAATAATTACGCTTTATTTGATCAAGTTTGACCACCTTAATTAGTGTTGGCTTTGTTAGATACTTATTGAGTAGCCTTCACCAGCAAATCAATTAATCAAACAGTTAAGTTGATTGAGGAATTATAATTTCGTATATATATTTTTATTTATTTATAATTTTTATAGCTTAATATATCTAATAATTATTTTTAAAATAAGAAAAATAATTTAATTTTCAATATAATATTAATATATAATAAAAATTTAGATAATATAAGTATAAAAATATATACAAATTTATATATCTTTAATATTATATCAATTTATTAATAAAAATTAATCAAAAATAAAAATAATACCATTTATTTTTTCCTATTTTTACACCAATGTTTTGTATATTATATCAAGTAAAAAACTTTTTTGAATCGAAGTGACAAGTGCTTCCTCTCACGTATTGATAAAGAGATTTTTAAGTATATTATTTATAAAATTAGAAATAAATTATACATTTAAAATAAAACTATGTTACTTAAATTTTAAATTTTAGACTCTTATAACTCAAAAATTCATTATAATTTCAATAATTTAAATATATTTATACTCAAATAAAATATATAAAATATTATTTTTTAATAAAAAACAAGTACCCTTCTCACATTAAATGTTGGATTCTCCACTAGTTTTTAAAATTAAAGAAGTGGTTAACATGTGTCATACAAATAACGAGTGCAAAAGTTAATATAAAACTTGTTTTACCTTAACATTCTTATTTTGAAAGAGAGTTGGTTTGCTTGAGAGCACGCATTAAAAGATTTATAACTTACCATTTATCCCCATTTAACACAATCATATGTGAATTTTCTTTGTAACAACACGTGTATTTTATATATGGTTACTATTTAACACATAATGCATCTCAAATATTATTTTCGTTCTTTGTATATCTTTAATATTTTGATGCCTATCATAAGGCAACAAGAGATAAGATTATGAGGTTTCTCATTTTGAAAGATACACGATAACACATCAATTACAACTCCAGGTGTGATTTAGAAGTACGAGCTGATCACTTTAGTAAAAAAATAGGTATAATCAAGCTAAAATAAAAACTAATTACCTTAATAAAGAATTAGGTAGAACACTTGAGTTATAGTACGAGTTGATCAACTTGATAAAAAATCAAGTAAATCACTCGAGCTAAAATACGAGTTAATCATTTTGGTAAAAAATTAGGTGAAACACTCGAATTAAAAGTATGAGCTGATCATCTCAATAAAGAATTGATAAAACGCTTAAATTAAAGTACAGACTGATCATCTTAGTAAAGAACTAGGTAGAGAGCTCGAGTTAAAGTAGAAACTAATCACCTTGGTAAAAAGCTAAATAGAGTACTCAAGCTAAAGTACGAGCCAATTACCTTCGTTAAGAATCACGTAGAATACTTGGTTAAAATACTAGCTGATCATCTTGATAAAGAATTAAGTAGAGCACTCGAGGTAAAGTACGAACTGATCACTTCAATAAGAATTAAGTAAAGTGCTTGTAATAAAATACACGTTGATCACCTTGGTAAAGAATCAAGTAGAACGTTCGAGCTAAAATTCAACCTAATCACCTTGATAAAGAAATGAGTTGTGTGCTTAAGTTAAAGTACGAGTTGATTACCTTGTTAAAAAACTAAATAGAGCACTTGAAATCAACCTTTGCCTTAGGAGATCGATACACTCAGTTTCATATTAAAAGGTTGACCAAAATTTAAAGTACGAAATGATTATCTTGGTAAAGAACCAAATAGAGTGTTCAAGTTAAAGTATGAGTACCAAATGTTTTTTAACTTGAAAGGTGAGTGCTAGTACATCTATCCATGTGCGATTTGAAAAAATAAGTTGAATGGTTGTTGATTAATTAACGAGAAAGTTGTAAAAGATACCAACATTTAATGTCAATAATGGTTACTCTTTTATCTTGATCTTACATGGAACTTAATGTTTGGATATTAGATTACGATTTAGAGTAAGAATCAAACAAAATCAAACATTTAAATTGACTTATATTAGAAAGCAAATGTCAAAAAATTTATAATTTATCATTTTATCATGTTTGACACATTTCATAGGTGGATATTTTTTGTAATGACACATATATTATTTATTAATATATATATATATTATTAGAGGGGTGATGTACAACATTTATGTAGCATTTACCATTTCCATACCTAATAAATGTCTAACAATGTATACGACGTTAAAGCTATGGCTTAAAAACTAATCCATTAATTCATACATAAAGAACCATTATAATATCAATTTTTTATAAAGATAAAACACTTCTTTGGGACTCAAATAGATAAATGATTTGCAGCGAAAGAAAATGAACTTTTATCTCTCAAATCACAAGTTTAATCATTAAAAACATGAAAATTATGTTCTCGCGGACCTTAAACTACACAAAAGGAAGGACCCATTTCAGAAAATGATACAAAAATTATCTAAAAATAATTTTTTAAAATTAAAAAATATATAAATTTGACAATAATAACAAGATATAAATAATATAATATTTTCAGCTCATAGTGACAGATAAATGAGCGAAAAGAGCTGGGATAAATTATTCAAATTCATAGTGCCTGCTTCAGTACTATTTGTCAAAAGTTATTTTTTTTTTCCAAAAACAAGTGAAATTTTTAAATACAACCTATTGTATTCTTTATGTGAGTAAAAATTGTTAATTTTATTATTATTTTTTAACATTTTTTTTATAAAAATAAAAATAAATTAATTCCTATACATGTCGTTAATAATAACAATCATATCATATTATTATATTAATCATATTCGTATTATATCATATAATACATTACCACCCACCTTATGTACCCATTAACAAAAGAACCTCTACAAAATCAAAGGAGGAAATTAATTGCCCCTTTTAATTGATGACCAAAATAACAATTCCTTTCGATTTCTATTCTTATACAAATAAAGAATTACTAGGGCCTTCTCTTAAAATACATTAATGGTACCAAATTTTGGGTGTTGGCATCTTTTGGGTACTTTTTTCCTTATTTTGATAAATTTTTTTATCTTTATTTTTAAATTATACGTTTAGAATATTTATATTTAAGTTATTAATATTTATTTTAGTCCATTTTAACTGTAATAATACCTCTAAAATATTATAATTTATTATAATTATTATTAAAATTAATCAAAATAAATACCTAATAATTTAAATAAAGATATTTTAAAAATATCAATCGAAAATAAGTAAAACAAAATACAACAAATAAAATTATGAATACTTCAAATGTACTTCTTTATTTGTATCATCATCTAACATGATCAACTTTTTTTTAACCCCTAGCTTCTTATCAAAGCTTAGAAAAAGGGGAAATGGGTTTTGAAGATTCACTATTTTCCCAAATCCAAAATAAAATATTTTAGAAAAATGTTGATATGTTGGGTTCTGCCTGATTAGAATCCCTGCATGCTTTCTAATAGATGGGGAATTGATTTCAGAAACCATTTATGGCTAAGTCAAAAAACAGCTAGAGAAAAGAAGATAAGTGATGTCGTTTTCTTTATGTTTTTTATCGCTCACGTACTTACATACAAATACAATATAATTAAATAAAAATATACATACAAATACAATATAATTAAATAAAAATATACATACAAATACAATATAATTAAATAAAAATATACATACAAATACAATATAATTAAATAAAAATATAATTTAAAGATGAAATATAAAATATATAATTAATTTAAATTTAAATATAATTAAATTTATAAAAATTTATACATTAAAAATATTAAGTTTTTATATTCTATATTTTCTATTTTGTTATCTCCTACCAAATAATCTCTTCAAGAATTTAACTCTCATATAAAATTCACAAACCTATATATGTTCGAGCAAAAAAACACAAATTTTAAATGTGAAGTAAATACTTGAACTGGAATTTTTTTAAGGCTGCCACAACTTCATCAACTCTATGAGGAAATATTCCATCAGCAAATGTGCAGATGATGGTTGTCTCAAAGAAGGGGAAAAAAAAGAAAAAAAAAATAGTGCAAGAAGATGATCAATAAAAATGATTTTTTTTATGATGAAAAATAAAAAGGCAACAATTTTCTTTATGTATTTTGAACAATTTTATTAACCTTTTTTTATAAATAAAATAAAAACTTTCTGTTGAGAAAAATAGATGGTTATAAAGAAATAAATTTCATACATCCAGGATAACTTTCTAAGTTAAAATAAAACAAAAATAACATCAAAGATTTTTTACTTAGAAAAACTTTCAAAAAATGAAAATAACAATCATGAGGCCAGTAAGTCACTTAAAACTTCCACTATAATAAAATAGTATTACACATTTCAACTTTAGGTGTATCTCTCACAAAAAATAACAAATATAATATTTAATTTGTGGGTTTTAATTTCACAAATTGATTCTCTCAATTTTCCTTTTTAAGAAATTTTTTTCTAATGGGTTTTCTTTTCCTCTCAGTTTCTGTTCTACCTTGAGATGAAAGCTAAGAACTTTTATAAAAGTAAACTAATTCTTTTCATAGTCTAACATTTTTTACTTTTTTTTTTCTTTCCGTATCACTCACCATTATTTCTTCAATTGATTAGCCCACATAATTGGAATAATACTTTCCTTTAAATTAACTGTTATATAGTTAGGGAGATCTAATAATAATGCAGGGTGTCGAGAAAAGTTAAAATTCAATTGATACAAGTAGTAATGCTGCATAGTTGTTCACATTTCTGACTATATTTTGATGAATAAATAAAAAAAAGGGGATTTCTGACTGTACGTATTTCTTTAATGGATTCTTAATATATATTTTGCGGATAAATATTCGTATCAATCTTTTAGATTACAATACATTGTTCTTGGCTTGCCCTTTGCATTGAGTCACTTCGTATATTCCAGTATATATACCAATACATTATCTTATTCTTCATTACAAGTTTCTCATTCCAATATTATAATTGATAGAATTTTATTTTTAATTTATATATCAAATGTTAAATTTATATTTAACTTTTATAACATGATAATTAAATATATATTCAATTTATGTAATATTTTAAAATTATATTTTGTTGGTGTGAGTTGTATTTTTTATATAATTAAAATTATTGTAGGAATATTTAGTTATCTTTTTTTTAGGTTGCAAATGAATTTTTTTTTTCAATTGAATATAATAGAGATAGATACATTGAAAGATACAAGACAAGATTTGTGTAGAAATTTTATTAATAAATATATGTCATAGATTATCAAGAAATTTTTTCAATTTTTGACAAATTAAATACTATTATAATTTTGTTATCTATTATACCAAATTTATAACGATAGTTGTATCAATTTAATATAAATAAGACTTTTCTTCGTAAAGATCTTGAGAATGAGATATTTATAGATATTACATTGTATCATCAAAATAATATAATTGTGTGTAAGTTAATATTATATGAATTAAAACAATTAATTCAAGTATAATTTAGATATTTTAACTTAATTATAAAAAATATGAGTTTTAATGAAGTAATTAAAATCAAACACTTTTCTTGAAACATCAACGAAAAAATTTATGATTTTAATAATCTATATGGATGACATAATTATCATATGAGATGATGAAGTAAAAATCTTGAATCTTCGTGAACCAACTAGGTGTCGATTTTGAGTGGTAGGAATGAGAACTAAAATATTTTAGGGCATATAATTTGTTTAGATCAAGTAAAAGGTATATGTATTTGCTAGATTTACTATCAAAGTAGGAATGAATGATTACAAGCCGGTTGATACATCAATTGTACATAATCATAAATCTGGATAATATCCAAATCAAGTAACAACTGATAAGGAGAAGTATCAAAAATTTGTGGATAAATTAATTTATTGATTTCATACTCTTCTCTATAATATTGCTTATGATTTCATCATAGTAAATCAATTGGTGCATATGAGTTCAATGATTTTGATACTTTATTACTTAAAATCTTCCTCGATCATGTATAGGATTTATATTCTCTAAGAATAACCATCTTAACATAGATGGTTTTATAGATGCAGAGTAGGTAGGGATTAAGTCGAATGGAAAGTCTACATGTGAATACTTTCAACAGAAATTGGTTACATGAATAAGTGAAAAGTAGACAGTGGTGGCCTTGTGTAATACAAAAGCATACTTTAGAGGAATGTCCAAGGGACTTAACGAGCTTATTTGTTAAAGAGATTATTATTTAAGATACTGTTTGCACAAATATTGAAATGAATTTGTTTTGTTTGTAATAAATCAACAATTATCATTTTTAATAATCATATTCAACGTTACTATATCAAGTATATTGAAGTGTATAGACATTTTATTAAACAAAATTTAAAAAAAAAATTATCAATTTTTTTTATTAATTCAAAAGATCAAATTATAGTTATATTTGTAACAACTATTTCAAATAGAAGAATTTAAAATTACTAAATAAGTTGGACATTATAGGTATCTATGCATTAAATTGATGAAAAATGAGTTATATTTTATTTTATTTTATGTAATTAGAGTGATAATAAGAATATTTATTCACTTTATTTATTATAAATTCCATGTATTCGGGCAAATTAATTACTAGAAATAATATAAAATTATTTTCGTAATTCATTCAATCTACCTCTGTATATAGGATATACTCCCATTATAATGAAATATAGAAAAATGATTCTAAACTTCCTCTGATTTTAAATGTTGCAATTCTCAACATGTACGGTATAATATGAATTCTTTTAATCTTTATATTTATAAAAACATATATATTAGAAAAAAATTATTATTTATTATTTTTGAACTATATTTTTTACTAATTAAATTATTTTTACTCTTCATCTCTTATAAAATATTTATTTTTTATAAAAAAAAATTATATTAATTTTAAATTTTATTGATTTAAAATATTATATAGTTATATAATTTAAAAATAATAAATAATTTCGGACGTGGAGAGAGAAATGATATACAACAATTCTAGAGAAAGTCTTAAATCAATTGGACAGATCTTATCTCATCATTTATATCATCAGGTTGGTTATTGGAAAAATAAGGGATGTGGTTTCGTATATTTTTCTTGACGAGGCCCAGTTGATTTGGTTTGTTTCCTCATTTTTATAACTAGGAATGGCCTAACATTAATAGAGTTGTCATCCACGTGAGTTGTACTATTCTTTTAATTCCCTCACATTTATATTGTCACTATTTTTTTTCTTTTACAATTTTTTCTATTAATTTTGAAAAATTAATTTACAACATAGATTCATTAATTTACTTTTTATGATTTTATTCGTTCCTTTTCTGTTTAATTTATACAATAGATTTAAAATTTATTTAATATAATGACTATTAAATAAAAACATTAAGTTTTAAATAAATTATAATGTATTAAAATCATAAAATTTATTTAATATAACGAGTATTAAATAAATAATCATAAGTCTTTTAGTAAATTATAATTTTATTATTTTAAAATCTTAAGGTTCTTAGATTAATTTTTTTTCAAAATTTTATAGTGATATTAAATATGTAAAAAAATAATAATTAGTAAGTTATAAGTACAAACACTCCCTAGAATTAAACCTTTCCCCGGTCAGGGGAAAAAAACCGTAACCTCTTAGTAAATTTTAAAATCTCCATTGTTGTAATTTATTTATTTTTATTATTTAAGGTGATTAGAATAAAATTATTTTAAAATTTAAAACAAAAAGGGGCATCCATATATGTCATTGTTTAAAATTATTTGTAGTAAATATTATTATTATTATTATTATTATTATTTTATTTGAAAAAAGAATACAATAAGAGAGAATATCTTACATATAATATATTATATGCCTTATATTAATATCAATATTTGATCTAGTTTTCACTTGTTACACATTTTTTTATAAAAATAAATAATCAAAATAAATTTGTTACATCACGTGTTCGTACATGTAAAATTCTCTCGTCCATAAGGATAACATACACGTTTGTATTGTAATCAACGTTTGAAATATCAATGTTGATATATAATTTTCATAAAAATGTTAAATATATTGTCGTTGTCTAAAAAAATTATAAAAAATCTATTAAAAATATAGATTTTCTTTTATAAAACATTAAAGAAATCAATTACTTATATTTAAACTAATTTTTTATTTAATACATATATTTTTAAATACTTATAATATTTATATTAATCAATAAGTTAACCAATGGATTAAAATATTATATAATAAAATATATTTATGTAACAGTTACAATAATTACTAAATATAAAACCTAATAAAATAAAAAATAATTACTAAACAACAAACTTATTATTACCAAAAACTGTGTCTTGATTAAATGATTGAATATAAAGTACTGTTATTTATAAAAATACAATTATTACATAAGTATCAACCATTTTGTACTATTTCATGATTTGTGACATGGTTTATTATATGACAACTAGTTTATAGAGTTTTAAATCTAATTTACAATTAATCAAAATAAATTGTACTTTTACTTATTCATTTTATATGTATAACAAACATGTTCCTAAAAAGAAAAGAGAGAGAATATATTCTCTTATATAATAGTGAGAAAATATTGAATCAAAATGATCGAAAAAGAAAAAGAAAGAAGAGAAAAATAAATCAAAAATTTATATTTTTGATATTTTATTCGATATTTTAGTAATAATATTAAAGATATTTTAGATAAAAAAAATATTTAAATAATATTTAAAAAATAATATTTAAATATATTTTTATGATAATTAAATCAAAATATATAGATATTAACATATATTAAAAATAGACATTATTACATCAATTTCAACTATATTTTCCATATTCTCATCCTTGTAAAGTGAGTAAGTGTGTGTAAATATATTCCTTAATCGAAGAAAAATAAAGTTATTGCAGAATATATTAAATTGATATTATGACGCTAGATATCAATCACATTTTCAACCCAAAAAATAAGGAAGTTAGTTTAAAGTAAAAGTATACCATGTGCTCTCGGCAACGAGGGTCTACGTATATAACAAAGTGCTACACTGTCAGGCCGAGTCCTCTACGTCACAAATATTTTGTCAATACATATTAATTTCTCTAATAATTAAGCTTTTACCATGCATCCACCGTTCGAATTGTATTGAGATTTTTTCAATTTGATACCTTTACCTTTATTTAATTCGGTTGTAAATATCGATTGAATTTATCATGAACTCATGTCATAATATTGTACGTATTCATTGTTCTGATGTAAATTCATAATATTGTATTCGTTGTACAAAATTTTAGAATATTTTATAATGTGTAGCTTTTCAAATTTGATTGAACAGGATGCGGTGGAAAAAGAATAAAGAAATTAAAAGATTTGAGGAAATGAGATATATTATTAATTGAGATGATGTTTTAAATAAATTAGTGAATATTTAATTTTATTATTTTCTGTAATAAATAATCTAGGATTGTTATCGAAAGAAATAACGAGTTAGTCTCAGGTGTAAAATAAAGATAATGATGGAGATTAATATAGTAGTTAACGCGAATAAGATTGATTTCGTAATAATATAGATAAAAAATTTAAAATATGAATAAATATATATAAAATAATAAATATTTTTATAAAAATAAAATTATTCTTTTATAAATTAAATTTTTTTTAAACGAATATAAATTTTATTGAACATAAAATTTGTTTATGTAATAATTTAAGAACATGAGTTTAAATATGTAATTTTTATTTGATAAAAATAATACTAAAATAATAAATCTTTAAATATATACTTATATAAATTATAATATGTTGCAATGTCAAAATAGTTTTTTATATGAAAATTTAATTATATTGCAAGAAATTTAATGAATATTTATTATTATTTTTAATAAAAATTAAATTAAAAATTCCTAAAAAAGTGTTATATTATCTATTATATTTAAAAATTATTTTGAAAATTAAAAAAATAATTTATTTTTTAAATAAAATTAGCACAATAATAATATAAACAACTGTGAATATTTATCATTCGACGGCTAACCAAACCGAAAGGTGAAAAGCAGTACTTAAAATCATTTAACTTATTGCACTGAATAAAATGAATGAATTTTCCGTCACGTAAAACTAGCATGTTATTCTAATTATTTATATTTATTTTTAAATCTTAATAATTTATCCTACAGAATATAATAAAATTAAAAGATATTAATAAAGAATAATATTTATTTTTTAAATTAATAATTAATAATTTAAATTTATCAAATAAAAAACAAAAATAAATATAATATTTTATTCCACACAAAAACCTTAAAAGTAGTGCTCTCGTACTTAAACACACCCTCCCCTCTTTCTCTCACACTCTCTTTCTCTCTCTACTATAAGTACAACCTGTCTCCCTGTCAGTCAGTCATATCTTGATCAAATATTTCCCACAGTTTCCTCATCGAACCCCATTTTCATCACGTCTCTTTAATCGGCCCCCAGTCCCCACCTCCCCCTACTGCTCTATCTCTTCTCCATACTCCTTTTTCCTTCTTCTACTTACCCAATCCCTTTTCCTCTGTTCTTCACACAAAATTAAAAAAAAAATCCACAAATATATAAAGCAATTTCTTATATCTGAGACCTTCCACAAACACATTATTGATTTGTGGATTACTCAAATCTTATGGATAATAATGCTTCTTCTCCAAATCGACTCAAACCATTCCATTACTTTCCTCAAAAATTCTACCGTCATAACCAAGCTTCGTTTCTCAGCTCTCACTTTCCCCAACAACCCAAGTCCACTAATTCCATGTTTCAATCCCGAGTAAACAACAACTCTCCCAATTTAAACCTTAATCATTTAGACGATACCATTAACAATGATGAAGATACCGACATTAACAATGACCCATTAGCGAGTACTGTAGTTGTTAAAGAGCCACTGTTTGAGAAGCCATTAACGCCAAGCGACGTTGGAAAGCTAAATCGTCTTGTAATTCCTAAGCAATACGCTGAGAAGTACTTTCCACTCGCTGGAGGTGACCCGGAAGAGAAAGGTTTGTTGCTGAGTTTCGAGGACGAGTTAGGTAAGTTTTGGCGTTTTCGTTACTCGTATTGGAATAGTAGCCAAAGTTATGTGTTGACTAAAGGTTGGAGTCGTTATGTTAAAGAGAAGAGACTCGATGCTGGTGACGTCGTTTTGTTTCTACGACACTGTTCTGACTATGACCGGTTTTTTATTGGGTGGAGACGTCGTGCCTCAGCGCAAGATAGCGGTGTTGTTTTTGGTAGTTCGGTGGCGCAGGTTAGTCATGGGGGTGAGAATTGTGGTAGTGGTAGTAGGGATGGTTGGACGGAGATATTATATTCTGCGCATGAGGCTTATCCTACGCACCATCACCATCAGAATCATGCTTTGCCATACCAACCTGACTATCTTCTTGCAGGTATATTGTTCGCATTCTAATCCTTTATCACACGGCAAAATTAAAAATGAGAGTGCCCCAAATTAAAATGGTAGTGAGTTTGGAATTGTTATTCATTGCTTTTGATTATTTCCTTCATATTTTTTATTAAATATTTAGTTTTTTTTTAAAAAATTATAATAATCCTAAATTTTTATAGTATAAAATAATTTTAAAAATAATAAATAATTTACATATTATTAATAATACAATGATACTTAATAAATGTGACACTCTGTTTTTGTAATCTATTTGCAGCAGAGATTGGGTTACTACATGAAATTTGTGAAGTGCTAATAAGAATAAATATAATAATGCAATTTTAATAGGAAAAAACTAATCAAAAATAATATTTTTAAATTTATAATTATAAAAATATTTATACTGAAGTTATTCAAATTGAATTACATCTTATTTAATATTATGGGTCTTATTTTTGTTATAAATTTTAAAATCCTTAATTTTTATAATTTCACAAAGTATTTTTATTCTTAAAAGTAAAAATAAAAAGAAGGGAAACTATTTTAAAAATAAAATAAACTAATTTAGGTACATTGAGGTGCCTGAAAAACACTTGTTTCAATTGAGGTTTCATTTAGTTTGAGAGGAAATTGGTGGTGTCTGTTAAGAGAGTGAAAAACACGCTCTAAGAATTGTACCATTTTATGACTTATTGAAGGGTAAAAGAATATGACACGTGTTATTAATGACAGGTTCATCTATGGGTGAGACTCAAGTATCGAGCGTAGGGAATTCAAGGATCCTAAGACTGTTTGGGGTGAACATGGAATGCCAAGCCCAAGTAGATGATGATGAAGAATCATCAGATGCATATGCACCAGATGGTTCGTCTTTGTCGAGCCAGGGTTCAGACCACCTACAATTGTATCCTACTCCTGCCTATTACTCAAATCACATGGTATGTGTATGTCATTTCTTATTATTATTATTATTATCATCTTATTAATTGATTTAATTATTGTTAGTACAATTAATTAATTAATTAGTCCTTTAAATTTTTTCTTCCATTTTCTAATTGGTTTGTTCTGATAAGTCAATTAAAATTATATAAGCATATACATGATAGCATCACAAGTTCGCTAAACGTGTGACTACTAACTTGTTTAGTGTGTCGGGAAGTTTTTGTTATAGTAGTTATAAAAATAATATAATAACAATCATAAAATATTTCTAATATTAATTCCAGTTAATATTATTATTATTATTATTAAAATATTTTTGTGATAATAATAATTTATATAATTACTTAAACATTTATTATATTTTTAGTTACAAATCGAACTCTTAAAAGTAGCTAGCTATAGCATGTTTCATACACATAGCCATATGGGTTTGGGATAGATTATTAGCTGCTGCTTATATATGATAATTATGCAGTGGGCCATACTACAAGAAAATTAGCTATATATAAAAAAAAATAAAAGAATTAAGATTTTTGGGTATTCAACTTGTCTTTGTATGGAGATAATTTTGCGGAAACACGAACATGAGAAAGAGTAATTTTGATTTATAAATAAAAAAAGAAAAGATTTAAGAAGTGAGAAAAATATCAACTAATAATATTAATAAAAAATATATATAATATTTTATACGTTCTTTGTAGGGTTCAATATTTCTAGAGTTTTTTTTACCACAAAAAATACTTTTAGATATTTTTATTCTTTAATACAAGATTATATACATGATTTTTGATTTTATACTTTATTCCTCTCCTCTTTTTCTTATGATGGGAGATGTGGTACTTTTAGTTTTTAAATTTTATTTACACAATACTTTCTTAATTTTTTTCCTTATAATTTTCTCATTTTACTACTATTATACTCAACGTACCATCCTGTCTTATTTAAAAGTTCAAACGTATTTATGGTCTTTAGAGTTAGAGCCGAAAGAATCAGCTACCAAATTGGTAACCCCAAACAGAGTCAAATTCAATTTTGTTTTGAATTGATCCTTTTTACATGTGATAAAGTTTGAGATTCTATAAGTGGTGCCAAACGCATTGAAGTCCTGTGATGATTCTTTTAGAATAATTTTAATTGAAGCTATATGAAATGAAATAAAATAATTTAATTAAAAATTGTTTTTATACTATCATTCAATTTTTTTAAATAATAATATTGTCATTATTATTGTGTTATTTTATCAATAAAAATATAAAAATTATTTATTATATCTTTATCATTAATTACACTACATAATCTGATAGAGAAAGTGATAGTCAGATAAAGGGAGGTGTATAGTTAGTCAATGGTCATAATATATATAATAAGTACTGCATTGACAAAAATAGTTATAAGATAATTAATAATTCGTTAATATAGATCATTAAATATTTAATTTATTTTCCAAAAGGCACTGATTATCACATTGCCATTTTGTGATTGTAACAGGATTACAATTTCTCACGAGATATCAAACCTATGAGAAATCAACGAGGATGATACTCTTTTCTGTGTATGTCACGTCCTTGGATTTACTAATATTTTTATTTTTTCCCAACTTGGGTCTGGGCCTACTATTATATTTATATATTTTCACGGAAATATAGTTGAATCAAAAAGGGCAAAAAAAAAAAAAAAAAATCCCAGAATTTCAGGTATAGCTTTAGTTCTGTCACTCAAATAGTTACAGATCCGTTACAAGAAGATGGGAGTGGTGGATAGGGCAAAAGGAATGGCCGTGGGAGAAATTATAAATTACTTTTAAAGGATGTTATGATGTAATATTTTAAACTAATAGGAAAATTATTTTATATTTTAATAAAATTTAATTAATAATTAGATAATACTCTTAACGGAAGAAGAAATTAAGAGAATAAGAAAGTGGGCCCAAAGAAGAAATTTCTACGGCATACATCATCAATGCCAAATGGGAAAATTTTGGGTTGTATTATTTATTTTTTTGAACACTATTAAATGATGAATCTATTTGCAAAGGAAGAGAGATTCTCTCTCTATATATGACAATTGAAGAGGGGAAAATCATAATGAGAAATTATCTATTTATCCTAGAATATTGAATGATATAAATTAATAAAATAATATATCAATGCAAGAATTTTTTTAAAAAATCAACTGCCTATTGCTTTTTTAAAGAACAAAATTACTAAAAAATAATAGATCACTTATTCTTGTATTAATGTATAATTTTTCAATCATAATAATGAAAAAAAGTATGATATATATGGTATGGTGGTAGTGATTTTTTAATGTAGCGTTGGGTGGGTTGATTTTGAATTGAATACGATAGGTGACTACTGTCTTTGTAGTTTGTAATAATTTGCAATCCCCCCAATTCCTTTATTTTTCTCTCTTTTCCTTTACTTTTTTTATCATAATATCTAATAAAATTTTATTCTTATAGTCAAAAGTACTTTTTTAGAAAATTGGTAATTATTTTATTCACCCTAGTATTGGTGTTGGATGGTATTTGAAGTTTTGAGTTTTTTTTTTAAAAGAATTAAAGTTTTTGGTTTCCTAATCCACTTTCTAATTTTCCCTTACTTACAAGTAGGATAAACATTTTAATTGCTATAAAAATTACTAATATTCTATAAAAATATATGAATCACTTTTAAATAAAATTTCATTTAAGAAAGATAGCAAAGTTCTCTTTTTTATGGTGTCTAAGAAAGGAAATATAGATCCTTTAAGTTCTTTTTATCTTTGCCTTTTGCTATAGTGTTAAGATGATTAATGCTAGCAACATTTTAAATTATACTCTCATTTTTATTTGTATCATTATTCAAATGACACATAAATTTTACTTTTTTTAAAACTTTTTTCATATTTTTTAAGAAAAAATAATTTATAAAAAGAAATAAAGTTTACATATATCACTTGAAGAATTATACCATTAAAAATGAGTGTTGATAGCACTACTCATAGTGATAAATGTTGGATAACTTAATATGAATATCTTGATTTAAATTCACAATTATAATTGGACCAAAAGAAATTTGTATAATATGTACGAGTAGACTCTTGTCATTACTATTAAGAGTGTGATGATAGTACGTTGATTGAAAATGAAGCCATTGAAGATGAATAAACTGGAGATCCAAAAAGTAAGAAATATGTATTTGTTAATAAGGACAAAAGTGTAATTTCATTGCCAAAATGCGTTAAGATGTATATTATGCATGTCTCTACAAAATTCTACGAGGTCACTCAATCTTTCAATTCTTTTATAATGCTACAAATTTTCAATTGACTTGTAAAAAATAATTTCAAACAAGTATAAATCGTGTTTTTATTGTTTTATTTTTTTATTTTATGAAAAAGTGTAAATTTGAGAATATGGAAGATTTTGAATAACTATTTGCTATTAAATTGGTTTGTTTGAGAAATAATCAAAAAATATTTTTACTATATATATATATATATTAAAATTTTGAAATTACACATTCTTATAAATATAAAATAACTATTGCATAATGTAACACCATAAATAGGCTAAAGAATTTTTGAATAACCTTTGTGAAATGTTATTTTCAAAAAAGAATTTTTTAAAAAGTACATAAATATTCACCCTTGAAAAAAAAAAAAAACCCAGATACTTTGTCATGTGATTCCAGGGACTGGACCACAAGATTCAGACAGAATAGGCTAAAGAATAATAACCCTCCATTGACCTCTCTCTCATGAGCAATGCGGTTCAATGTTCAATGGTTCACCTGCTCTGCTAGTGGGAGGGCACCAAAATAAGTAATCATATATCATTGGCTCAAAGGATAATGGCGAATCAAAAGAACGATAGGGACACCTCCTTCTATACATGTTATATTACTTGGTTTGTCCTAACAGAATAAAAACTATTATACTTCTTATATAAACCCCATGTGAATACTTATCCTCACTGATATCAGCTTTTTCTGTAATAAGTTTTTTTTTAAAAACAATTATTATACTAATTACAAACTCGTAAATTAGACTTGAACCCATATTTTCTACATTCCTAAAAATTCTACATATTGTTGAGCCACGCCACGGGACTTTATTAATGAAAGAAATGCATAATTTTGTGACATAAAGATCAAGTGATTAACTTATTAATCTCGTCTAAGCAAACTTTATTAAATTAGTAAGCTTAGATAAAATATAACGTGAAACATTTTAAAAAGTTGACTAAATTTAGTGCAACTTTTAAAAGTTTAGCCCGTGGAAAAAAGATTATGGTAGTTATTTAGGAACTATTCTCTATCCCCGTATTAGGAATTTATTTGATAAAAAAAGGCAATATGGTGGAGAACTTGAGTGGAAGGTCTCATTAGTGAGTTGAAAAAGAGAACTTTTATTGGTCATGGACATAGATAATGAATCTAATGCCATTATGGCTCTTGAGAAGACTTAAAGCTAGCTAGCTAAACCCATGTGCTTGGAAAGACTTGAAGCAACACAAACAACTAAGTCACAAGCCAAAAGATATCTGATATTTCCAACAATGCATGATATTTATTAATATGGAGAAGAGAAGCCCACAAAACAGTAGTCTCAATAAGCAAAATTCTTCCTCATAATAGTAAAGCCAATGGTACCTGAAAAATAATTGATCTCTGGATATAAAGTTGACAAGCTTGTTTAGAAAGTGCTTTATTACTATTCAGAGGAAATGAGCTTTATCAAATCCAAAAGTAAGAGAGAGATAGAGATAGAGATAGAGATAGAGTTTCTTTTTAACTCTTCAAATCACTTTCTTTCTGGCCTACTTTCTCTCCACCACATTTTCAGTTAGTTTTTCCACCCTCTGAGTCCTGCCTTTGTCAGGCACATGCTTTCTATTTCCTTTTTTTCAACTCTCTCTCTTTCTCTCTCTCTCTCTCGCGCGCGCACACACACAGAGAAGCAAAAAAGACATACTTTGATAGAACGTTCTCAATCTTATATATATGAATGATTTCCTTGATATTCTCTGACCAGATTTCCAAGTATCGGGGGATCGGCCAATAATGATCTTGATGCTCAGAGACAGTGACATGACTAAGATTAAGTGTTAAGAAATCTTTTGATTATAATTCTTTTCCCAAACAAAACAGTATTCATTCATTCGTTTATTTTCTCAACCTTAAAATCCAAGATCATATCTTCTCTTTTAGTTTTAATTTTAACACATAAATTTTAATTTGTTAATTGATTTAGCTTCTTCCTATTTGCTTAGATTAATTTTTAGATAATCAATTTAATTTATACGTGTATAATTTTTGTTAAAAATACTTAATGATTGTATTCTATTCTTTAATCAAATGAATATACATGGTGCCTTTATATAGGAATTACAATTAAACTAGATATGGCTAAAGTAATTAAATATAGATATCCCTAAAGTAAATAGATATACAATAGTAGATATTAATATATTACTAGATATACATTAACAGCCTCCCTCAAACTCAAGGTGGATGTGAGACCAACTTGAGGTTGTCAACCAAATTACGAGTGCGTCCTTTGGAAAGTGCCTTAGTGAAAATATCTGCAAGTTGATCGTTGGAGGAAACGGGGAAAAGCTTGAGAGCTTCATGAATAAGATGAGAGCGAATAAAGTGACAATCAATCTCGATGTGTTTAGTCCGTTCATGGAAGACATCGTTGTGAGCAATATGAATGACACTTTGATTATCACAATAAAGAGGAGTTGCAGAAGATGTGGACACACCCAAATCCTTAAGGAGCCATCGTAGCCAAATGAGCTCGGATGTGGTATCAGTAAGAGCACGATATTTTGCTTCAGTACTGGAGCGGGCCACAAAGGTTTGTTTCTTACTTCGCCAAGAAATCAAAGAAGTACCAAGGAGAAAGCAATAACCTGTAGTGGACCTACGATCAGTAGGATCTCCTGCCCAATCAGCATCAGAGAATGCACGAAGTACTAAAGGAGACTGAGCTGAGTAGAAAAGGCCATGGAAGATAGTGCCTTTCAAGTATCGTAGAATACACAGAACAGTAGCATAATGAGTCGATCGTGGAGCAGACAGATACTGGCTCACCTGATGAACAACATAAGAGATGTCTGGACGAGTAACTGTAAGATAAACCAGACTGCCAACCAATCGTCTATAAAGAGAGGGATTAGACAATGGTTGCCCCTCTGATGGTGTCAGATGCACATTAAGTTCAACTGGAGTGTCAACAGTCTTGCTGTCAGTGAGTCCAGCTTGAGATATGAGGTCAGATGCATACTTTGCTTGAGTAATGTAAAGACCATCTGTGGAACGAGTGATCTCAAGACCCAAGAAATAGCTTAAATGTCCAAGGTCTTTCATCTCAAACTGCTGACTAAGAAAATCCTTGAGTTCTTGAATGCCATTGAGGTCATCACCAGTTATGATCATATCATCCACATATAGAAGAAGCAAAATGGTACCTTTATCATTACGACGAAGAAATAAGGCAGAATCATAAGGACTGGCAGTGTAACCCAAGCGAAGGATGGTGGTGCTAAATTTGGAAAACCATGCTCGTGGAGCTTGTTTAAGGCCATAAATTGCACGTCGAAGGCGACAAACCTTATTTGTTTCAACAGAAAGACCAGGAGGAGGTTGCATATAGACTTCTTCATGTAGATCCCCATTAAGGAATGCATTTTTAACATCCATCTGAAAAAGGTCCCATTTACTAGCAAAGAAGAATGCCAAGAGGTACGAACAGAAGAAATACGGGCAACTGGAGCAAAAGTCTCTTCATAATCAATCACATACTCTTGTGTAAAACCTCTTGCTACAAGACGAGCCTTGTAGCGATCAATAGACCCATCAGAGCGAGTCTTAATCTTATAGATCCACTTACTACTAACCACAGATTGACCAGGAGGGAGAGTAACAAGATCCCAAGTATGGTTTTTGGTTAATGCATCAATTTCTTCTTTCATTGCAATATGCCAAGAAGGGTTAGTAGATGCCTCACGATAGGTGTGAGGCTCATAGAGTGTAGCAAGGGTAGTGTAACAATGATAGTCAAGTAAATGTGTAGGAATGGATCTTACCCGGGTTGAGTGGCGAGGTGGAATGTCTTGTTGAGGATCTTCAGGCGGAGCAGGAGCAAGGGACCTATGTTCAAGGTGAGGTAGCTCATTATCAACCTGTTCTTCTACGACCTGTCTAGGAGAATCATCAAAAATATCTGAAGATTGAATAGTGAAGTCCAAAGATGGATTAGAAGTATCTGTAGAAGGAACAAGAGACTCATTTGGAAAAATTTCCAAAACATTTGAATTAGTTAGGGAAGAACGAAAGTGAGAAAGTTCAACAAATAAGCGGTGTTCCCAAAAGACAACATTACGGGAAACACGGAGACGATGTGAGATAGGATCATAGCATCGATACCCTTTTTGAGTTTCACCATAACCAAGAAAACAACAAAGTCTAGATCGAGGCTCAAGTTTGTTGTGTTCATGAGGCTGAAGAAGAACGAAACAAACAGATCCGAATGAGCGAAGGTAATGATAGTTAGGAGATGATCCAAAAAGGTGCTCATACGGAGTCTGATTATGAATGACAGCGCTTGGAATGCGATTAATGGCATAAACAGCATGAAGAGCAGCTTCACCCCAAAATGGGGCAGGAACTTTGGCAGAGAGAAGAAGAGCACGAACAGTGTCAAGAATATGACGAAGTTTTCTTTCGGCTCGACCATTTTGTTGAGAGGTTCCTGGACAGGTTAGATGATGTACAGTGCCATAGGAGTGTAACAGAGTTTGAAAAGCATTTTGAGTATATTCGAGAGCATTATCAGATCGAAAAGTTTTGATATGTTTGGAGAATTGTGTTTCAACCATTTTTGCAAAGTTACTATATATTGATAAGATTTCAGAACGAGATTTCATTGGAAAGATCCAACTATAACGAGAATAATCATCAATAAAAACAACAAAATATCGAGATCCACCAATACTAGTAACAGGAGAAGGTCCCCAAACATCAGAATGAATCAACTCAAAAATACTATTAGAGATAGATTTACTATTATTGAAAGGTAAAGCTGGCTATTTTCCTAACTGACATGAAGTACAATCAAAATTATCTTTGGACACAGAACCCAATATACCTTTATAAGCTAACTGTTGTACCTGAGAGGATGGGGCATGACCAAGACGAGAATGCCAAAGTGCGAGAGAAGGTAAGGAAGAAACTGCAGCAGTTACAGCAACAATAGAGGCAGTAGTAACAGGTGGAAGATGAAGATTGTTTACGGGAAACATACGCCCGACCCTAGGACCGGTCCCAAGCTCTTGCCCCGTCCTCGGATCCTGCACAATACACCCAGAATAGTAAAAAATAAGGCGATATCTTAGTTCAGCTAATTGTCCCACAGAGCATAAATTATAGGATAGGTCAGGTACATGGAAAACCCTAGGAACAAAGAGGGTAGAGGTTGAAACAAAACCTAGACTATTCCCATGAATGGTGGAACCATCAGCTATATGAATATTAAGGGGATGTGGTGCAGGGTCAAGTTTGGAGAATAAAGATGAGTGAGGTGTCATGTGATTGCAACATGCAGAGTCAAAAAGCCAAGTTTGAGACTTACTGGGCAAAACTGAGAGGGTAGTGGAAAGAGATGCATTACCAGCCATTTGAACAGCCTGAGTTATGATCTTCTGTAGTTCAGTGGAGGAGAGGTTGATAGTGGATTCAGAAGACTGGGACTCTGTTGAACTAGAAGGCATCAACAAAGTAGGCTCAGTATTAGCAACAACAGCAGTAGATTTGTTGCGACGGTAACAAGTCTCAATGGTGTGGCCATGACGCTTGCAATAATTGCAAAACCTTTTATTGCTCTGCCTGCGACGATTGTAAAAGCCAGAGGAATCACCTGATTGTTGAGGTTGTTCAATGGCAGGAGCAGGAGAAGTAATAGCCAAAACATTGAGCTTATTCTGGGCTTGAAGGGTTGCAAGTCGAGCTTCTTCTCTAACCAACTCATTTATAGCAGTATCAAGAGAGGGAGGAGGACTACGATTAAGAAGCTGACCTCGGATTGGCTCAAAGTTCTTGTGGAGTGACATCAAGAACTCATAGAGACGAAATTCATCCCTAATTGTAGCATATTGCTGAGCATCTGTTGAGCATGCCCAAATTGGATCACAAAGGTCAATTTGGTCCCAAAGGAAGCGAAGCTGATCAAAGTAGTCATTGATAGATTGCCCTGGTTCTTGTTGAAGTCGATGCAATTCAACTATTAGCTGATATTTCATGGATCCGTGAGTAGTGGAGTACCTTTTGGCCAACATATCCCATGCTGATTTGGCATCATCAAAGCTGCCCAACAGATTAGAGATGGAGGGAATAAAAGTATTCCGAATCCATGTGAGGATCATGTGGTTGTGACTATCCCATTCAGTCATGCGACGAAGGAAAGTAGCATCTTCTTCACTTGCTTCTTTAATAGGAATGAAAATTACACCAGTACAATAATGCCAGAGCATACGACCCTTAAGAAAACTGCGCATAGCTTGAGACCATGACAAGTAATTCTTAGTCCCCTCCAATATAGTATTGATAGGGCAAGCAATAAAAATATCCTTTTTATCCATTTGGAAACACAATATGCAAAAACGAGATCTATGCGAAAAATTGGGCAGGGTGGACCTGTATTGCGAAATCCCGGTCAATGGTCAACGGTCAGCCCGGTCAACGGTCAGCCCGGTCAGCGGTCAATACGGTCAGCGATCAACGGTCAGTACGGTCAGCCCGATCAACGGTCAGCATGGTCAACGGTGCGCGGGTGATGATGACGTCAGCTGAATGCGATGATGACGTCAACTCTAGGGAAATTGCTGATGACGTCACGAGCAGAGTTGCGGCGTACTTGGCGCGTCAGATGCACGCTCTATTATGTTGGAGGCGCGTGCAGTGGCGTATGACTGTGATACACCCAGGGTTATGTAGATCGGGACGCGGCGATCACAATGGTATCTGCAGATAGGTCGTCGGGTTGAGATTCACGGCGGCGGATATTTTCAGTGGCGGCGCGTGGAAGACGTGCAGATCGTTTGTGCGGCACGTGGGGGAGCGTGCGTTGTCCGATGGTTGCGATACTTCCACGGTTGTGTAGATCCGGTCGAGCCGATCACAGTGGTATATGTAGAAATTTTTTTTGGAACAGTATGCACGGCAGCGGCAGTGATTGCAGTGGTTTGTATGGTGCGGAACTCCTTAACAACGACGACTGTAGTTACGGAACCTAAAGACGACGGCTGAAACACGTCGGAGGTTCAACGGTGAATGATTGTAGTGGCTATTGTGACAGCAGAAGCTATAAGGGTTAAGTAACACCAAAAAAAGACAGGACTGCTAGAACGACAAGAATAGTAGCTCTGATACCATATTAGAAATACTTAATGATTGTATTCTATTCTGTAATCAAATGAATATACATGGTGTCTTTATATAAGAATTACAAGTAAACTAGATATGTTTAAAGTAATTAAATATAGATATCCCTAAAGTAAATAGATATACAATAGCAGATATTAATATATTACTAGGTATACATTAACAATTTTAATATTTATTAAATTATTATATTTTTATCTGTTAGATCATTTTTATTTTAAATTATAATGTGTTAATTTTAAATTTCTCCTTCCCCATAATCTGTTGATATCTTCCTGGTATCCATCTATGAAACTTTTAAGAGCATCCCTATATGCAGATGCTCTCGTCGTATAGATTTGCTGTAAAGCAGGCCTCAGGGTCTCCATCCCTCCTCTGGCAGCCACAACTGTTAATTTGTTCCAATATAGAATATTAGAATACTGTCGACACTTAACACGCTTAACAGAAAGTAGGATTCCTTCTCCATAATCTGCTGAATACTTTCCTGGTATCCATCCCTATATGCAGATGCTCTCGTCAAACATATCTGCAGCAAAGTAGGCCTCAGGGTCTCCATCCCTCCTCTGGCGGCCACAGCTGTTAATTTGTTCCAATATAGAATATTAGAATACTGTGGATACTTAACAACGCTTAACTGAAAGTAGGATCCACTGATTGGTCCTGAATAAAGTTTGAGAAAATTAAACAAGTAGTCACCCAAAAATAGCACTCTTCCTTCAAATTGGAAGGGACATACACTTGTGCAAGGAATGATACTTTTGTTGTTATGAGCCTTAGGGTTGTTAAATTTGTTATTTTTTCAAAACGATCGAACTCCACAATCAACACATAGAAAATTCACAAGTTCGACACTCCTATGAGACCAAAGAAATTTGTGATAATAAGCTCCCCTATGACTAGATGAAATTAAAGATTGAGACGAAGTTAAGATAAAATGCATTTGTCTCCCCATAGATTTTCTAGCATGCTAAAAGCGCAATTCACTTATCCCATTTTCGGTAAAGTGAGCACTTTTTATAAAATAAAACCCACATTTTCCACCATTTTTATTTACTTTTATTGATGTTACATATGATGGTACAATGAAACCAAGACAGGTGAAATGCACCCACGTGTTAATTCGATCCTATCATTGCAATAAGATATCTTTATTACCATAAGGAAATTATAAAACTAGAATTATCAAACTAGGGTAATTAAGTAAAACACTCTAGATAATCTTTATTGCCATAAGGAAATTATAAAACTAGAATTATCAAACTAAGGCAATTAAATAAAATCTCTAGATGACCTTTATTGATAAGTAAATTATAAAACTAGAATTGCCAGACTAAGGAAATTAAATAAAATCTCTAGATATTTTTATTGTCATAAATATAGTATTTTATATGCATCAGTATATGTTTTACACATACAGACAAAAACCTTTTACTTTGGATCTTTTTCATTGTTAAAATGATGAAGCTAAGAAACGAAGAGTATGTTTAATTTTTGATAAAAAAAATCCCTTTACATTAAACTTGTCACACTTTATACGATTAATAACACTTAAGCAGGAAAGAAACTATAAGTCATATCATTCAGCTAGTATGATAAAGGTCTGATTGTTTCTGAAAATTACATCTTGTTAACTTTTGAAAAAATAGAAACCGATTTAATCTACTTCAGAGTTTAGATATCGGTCATTTTTGTAAGTCCTTCCTACATTTAAGAGGAAAAAAACAAATATTAGGTACAACTATAAATGGTAGGTGCAATCACAATTGGTAAGTGCAACCACAATTGGTAGGTGCAACCATAAATGGTAAGTGCAACCACAAATGGTAGGTGCAACCATAAATGGTAGGTGTAACCACAAATGGTAGGTGCAACCACAAATGGTAGGTGCAACCACGTTAAATTTCGGTGTCATTATTCTACTCTGTTGAATTCATTTTATTTTTACCCGCTGTGCCCAACAAATGGTATCAGAGCTGGTCTAGTAAAATTCTTAATATGCTCTGTGGTTGCAGCCTAGACTAACCTACCACATCAGAAAAGATTTTTATTAGATCCAGGGAGTATTTATTTGCAAAAAAAGAAACACAGCGAGAAAAAAAATATCAAGCCAGAAGGTAGATAATGAGAAATTTAATGGCAATAATAATTTCTCTTTATGGCAAAGGAGGATGAAGGATATTCTCATTCAACAGAAGGTCTATAAGGCGTTGCTGGGGAAAGAAAAGAAGGTAGCAATCGTCACCGAGGAACAATGAGAGGAAATAGATGAGATTGCAGCTAGTACAATCCGTCTAAATCTCTCGGACAATGTCTTGCAAAATATTGAATCAAAAAATTGCAAGACTGCTAAAGAAACATGGGAGACTCTATAAAACGTGTACATGTCAAAGAACCTTGCCAATAAATTTTATTTGTGGAAGGAGCTATATCAGATGAGGAAGGAAGATAGTGTGAGCATGATGCAACATGTTAGCAATTTCAACAGCAAGCTTTCTCACTTAGCAAGATTTAATGTGAGTTTTGGCGATGAAGAGAAAGCTGTGATGTTGTTGGCATCACTACCCTCATCATATAATCATATCACAACAACTCTGACTTATGCAAAAGACAAGATGGAGTTTGAAGTTGTTGTAGAAGCCTTGTTCTCATATGAGAAACAAAACAAGGAAAAAGATTTAGAAGAACAAGCCCTTATCACAGAGTCTAGAGGAAGGAGATTGTACAAAGAACAAAAACCCAGAAGCAAAAGCAGAGGCAAATCAAATAAATTTGCCAATGTTGAATGCCATCATTGCAAGAGGAAAGGTCACATTAAGAAATTTTGCCGAGTGTTCAAGAAGGAACAAGAAACGAACAAAGGCAAAGTAACGAAGAAAGATGACAGCAGTGATAATGAGCAAATAAATACCATAGACGAGTTCAATATCGTTTATGATGAAGATTTTTTCAATCTTGCATCACACGAGACCAGTTGGGTGATTGATAGTGGTGCTACAATTCACGCTACATTGCGTAGAGAATTTTTCTCATCATACACACCTAGAAGTTTTGGTGTTGTTAGAATGGGAAATGAAGGCCTATCAAAGGTAGTAGGCAGAGGACGTTTGCTTGGAAACAGAGAACGAAACTAGACTATTTCTGAAGGATGTCAGGCATATTCCAGATATGCGCCTGAATTTGATCTCTATGCGCAAGCTTGCAAATGAAGGATATTGCAGCTCCTTTATTTATGACAAATGGAAACTTACAAAAGGCTCCTTAGTAGTGGCTCGAGGTGAGAAGCATACAACTCTGTATATAATGCAAGTGAAGCTCTCCACCGACACAGTAAATTCCATAGAGAAAGACAGTGTAGCTGAGTTATGGCATAAGAGACTCAGTCACATGGGTGAAAAAATTTTGACAAGTCTAGCTAAAAAGAAGATATTGCCTGGAATGGATGAAGTACATTTGGAGAAATGTGTCCATTGTCTAGCAGGAAAACAAAACAGGATTGCTTTCAAGAGCTTCCCTCCTTCCAGAATGAATAATATTTTAGATCTGATTCATTCAGATTTGTGTGGACCAATGCCAAAGTCACTTGGTGGTGCTCAATACTTTGTGACTTTCATTGATGATCATTCAAGGAAGACATGGGTATATCTTCTAAAGACAAAGGATCAGGTGCTAGATGTTTTCAAAGAATTTCATGCCTCAGTTGAGAGACAAACTGGAAAGAAGTTGAAGTGCATCCAGACAGAAAATGGTGGAGAATACACAGGACCTTTCCATGCTTATTACAAAAAGCATGATATTAGGCATCAGATGACACCTCCAAAGACACCGCAGTTGAATGGCTTAGCTGAGAGGATGAACAGAACTTTGATGGAGAGAGTTAGATGTCTACTCTCACATGCAAAGTTGCCTAAAATTTTTTGGGGTGAAACCATACTCATAGTTGCACATGTGTTGAATCTTTCACCCTATACTCCTCTCAAGATGGATGTTCCAGATAAAGTGTGGTTAGGAAAGGATGTTTCCTATGATCATCTGCGAGTGTTTGGCTACAAAGCATTTGTTCATATCCCTAAGGATGAGAGATCCAAACTTGATGCCAAAACAAGACAGTGCATTTTTATTTGCTATGGTCAAGATCAATTTGGCTATAGATTTTACGATCTGGTTGCAAAGAGACTTGTCAGGAGACGTGATGCTGTATTTGTTGAAGATGATACTATTGAAGATATTAACAAAATGAAGAAAGATGTTCCTAATTCCAATGGTGACTCATCAGATTTGGAATTAATTCCTCCAACATCAGTGCCTAGAAAAGTTGGAGATGAAGACCAGGTTTATCCACCTGGTGAAGATGATGCCCCCATAGAAGTTGGTTCTGAAGATGAGGGAAATAATGATGTTCATTATCCAGTACCAACACCTGCGGCTTCTCCTATTCCACTGAGAAGAAGTGATAGAGTGAGACGACCTTCTATCTCATATCCTCCATATGAGTATGTAACTTTCACTGATGGGGGGAAACCTAAGAGTTATGAAGAGGCCATGGACGACGAATCCAAACAAAAATGGATTGAAGCTATGCAAGATGAGATGAAATCCTTGCATGAGAACAAAACCTTTGAGTTGATGAAACTACCCAAAGGGAAGAAGGCCTTGAAAAATAAATGGGTGTTCAGGGTGAAGCATGAAGGACACAGTTTCAGTCCGCGATACAAAGCCAGACTGGTTGTCAAAGGATTCAGCCAAAGAAAAGGTGTTGACTTTGATGAGATTTTCTCTCCAGTTGTGAAAATGACATCCATTCGTACTGTGCTAGGGTTAGCATCAAGTCTTGACTTGGAAGTTGAGCAAATGGATGTCAAAACTACCTTCCTATATGGTGACTTGGAAGAAGAGATATACATGGAACAGCCAGAGGGTTTTCAGTAAAAGGGAAAAGAAGATTATGTCTGCAAATTGAAGAAAAGTTTCTACGGCTTAAAACAGGCACCAAGACAATGGTACAAGAAGTTTGAGTCTGTTATGGGGAAGCAAGGCTACAAAAAGACTACTTCAGACCATTGTGTTTTTGTTCAGAAATTCTCTGATGATGATTTCATTATTCTTTTGCTTTATGTGGATGATATGTTGATTGTTAGCCGAAATATTTCTAGAATCAACAACTTGAAAATGCAGTTGAGTAAGTCTTTTGCCATGAAAGACTTGGGGCTAGCAAAGCAAATTCTTGGCATGACTATTATTAGAGACAGAGGCGCCAAGAAATTATGGTTGTCACAAGAGAAGTACATTGAGAAAGTACTTCAAAGATTTCATATGGATAAGGATAAAGCGATTAGTTGTCCTCTTGCTAATCACTTTAAGCTAAGTTCTAAGCAGAGCCCTACTATAGAAAAAGAGAATGAAGAGATGGAAGAGGTTCCATATGCTTCAGCAGTTGGAAGTCTAATGTATGCCATGGTTTGTACACGGCCAGATATCACTCATGCAGTTGGAATTGTGAGTAGATTCCTTTCAAATCCTGGAAAGGAACATTGGGCTGTAGTAAAATGGATTTTCAGGTATCTTCGAGGTTCTTCCAAAATATGCCTATGTTTTGAAAATTATAAACCTATGTTAGTTGGATACACAGATGCATATATGTTTGGTGATGTGGATTCCAGAAAATCCACTTCAGGTTACCTGATTACATTTGTAGGGGGAGCTGTGTCATGGCAGTCAAAGTTACAAAAATGTGTTGCACTGTCCACTACCGAAGCATAGTTTATAGCAGCAACAGAAGCATGTAAAGAGTTGCTATGGATGAAAAAGTTCTTAAAAGAACTTTGGTTACAACAAGACAGTTATCAGTTATTTTGTGATAGTCAGAGTGCTATCCATCTTGGAAAGAATGTCTCATTTCATTCGAGATCAAAACATATTGATGTGAGATATCACTGGATTAGGGATGTAATGGAGAAGAAGCTATTACAACTTGATAAGATCCATACAGAAGAAAATGGACCAGACATGTTGACGAAAATTCTCCCAAGACAAAATTTTGAATAATGTCGTTTAGCTGCTGGATTGGTGGAGCCCTCTACGTAGTCGGGAGAGGGAGATTTGTAAGTCCCTCCTAAATTTAAGAGGAAGAAAACACAAGTGTTAGGTGCAACCATAAATGGTAGGTGCAATCACAATTGGTAAGTGCAACCACAATTGGTAGGTGCAACCATAAATGGTAAGTGTAACCACAAATGGTAGGTGCAACCATAAATGGTATGTGCAACTAACATTGATATGCAATTTTGCCTATAAATAAGCAATGTCTTTGCCTTAGAGATACACCAACACACCAAAACAAGAAGAGAAGCAAAGCAAAGCCAAAGGAACAATTTCCTTTGAAGAAAAATAGTGTTGTGTGTAAGAAAGTGAGAAAGAATATCTTAGAAAAAAGTGGGATATTTTTCTAAGAGGGGAGTGACAAAATAGTGAGTTTGGGAAACACTTGTGTGACACTATTTTGGGTTTATCTCAATTTGTTGTATTGCCTCTCACTTTGTACCCATTAATTTTATTAGTGGAAGAAATATTTTTCGGAGTTTGTCCCGTGGACTGAGCCCAAATTAAAAGGGTGAACCACGTTAAATTTTGGTGTCATTATTCTACTCTGTTGAATTCATTTTATTTTTACCCGTTGTGCCCAACAATTTTGTCCCGACAATAAGTGTTTCAGATTGTAGAAAGTGGCCATGAAGCACACTATGCAAGAAAACGACTAACAAATATTGTAAAATTAAAATACCAGTTAACTGTTGTATCTTGGCTTTAAAACAATAAGCAAGAACTGATCTATGCAACCAGGATCTTGGAAAAATTCATCCGAATACTAAAATAAAATGCTATAGAACACTCCCTATACAAGCCTTTTTTTCTTTTTTCTTTATTAGAATAATGCATTCATGTCGGGCAACAAAATGATAATTTAGAGACATTCATGGATCTCAATCCGTAAGTTCCTTTAACCCCATCAGACATAAATCCTGACAATGGGAACAATATTGGAGCTTGTAAATCCCTCTGTTTTTCATTTTTCATGTCCTTACTAGTTTACTATTAAATTATTTTCCATACCCAATATCCATCTCATCAGCCTACACAATACATTTGAGCACATAAATGAAGATGTTGTGGCTTACCCATAAACTGACTGAGAACATTAATAGCATAAGTGATATCTGGCCTGGTAATGATAAGATATAACAAGCATCCAACCAACCTACGATAGGAAGATGGATCTTCTAATAATGTACCACCAAACTAGTTTGCTTTTAAATTTTGTTCCATAGGAAATTTGGTTTATTTGCAACCAAGAAAGCCACTATCAGCTAATATATCTAAGGCATATTTTCACTGATAAACAAAAAGATCTTGTTTAGTTCAAACAATTTTAAGACCGAGAAAGTATTTTAAAAGACCAAGTTCTTTCAATTTAAATGATTGATGAAAGAAGATCTTCAAGTTGTCAACTGCTGCCTGATCATTACTTGCTATGACAATGTTATCAACGTAGATTAGTAAAGCATTGAAATTGGAATCTTGTGATCGTGTAAAAAGAGAATAATCTACTTTGGATTGAAAAAATCCATGCTTAATAATGGTAGATGAAAATTTGGAGAACCATTGGCGGGAAGTTTGTTTGAGTCCATATAAGGATTTGTTTAATTTACACACCCTAGAGTCGAAAAAAAACTCGGAAAGAAATCCATATATACTTCATTATGCAATGGCTAATATCCAAGGTTATTGACCTCCAATTGTTTTAAAATCCAATGTTTTGCTACTGCAATGGCTAACAAGCATCGAATAGTTGGAAGTTTGGTAACAATAGAAAATTTTTCACGATAGTCTAGGCCTTCTTGTTGAGTATAACCTTTGGCCATTAAGCGAGCTTTGTACTTCTCGATAGTGTCATCGAACTTATATTTAATTCAATACACCCACTTACATCCAATAGTGTGCTTATTAGGAGGTAAAGGAACAAGTGCCAAGGTGTGATTCTCTTCCAAGGCTGTAATTTCAACAACCATTGCTAACACAAACTATTTATGAGAATGTGAAAGTCTGGTATAAGAGAGGGATGTAGTGATATCATAGGGCTGATTTGAAGTACGAACAATTTGCAAACTTGGACTTATTGATGTAGATATGAATGGAGAGGAAAGGGAAGTTTCCATTTGGCAGTGATAATCACGTAGATAATCAGGAGCATTATGAGTTCTACTGGAACAACGGAGTGGTGGAACCATATGAGTAGAAATAATTGAAAAATGGGAGGATGGAGATGATGAAATGGGTTCTATATCAAGAATAGGGAGAGGTAGGACAATGTCAGGAGAATATGTAGTACACATGAATGTATTTGAAGGTTGAGGTGTAGATGAATTAGATTCATGAAAAAGGAATGTTGTATCGTGAAAAATAACATCCCTACTAATGAGGAAGATGTTTTTTTAAGGTCAAACAGTTTATAACCCTTTATGGAAAATGGATATCCAAGAAAAACACACCTCTTAGCTTGTGGATCAAATTTGGTTATATTTTGAGCTAAGGTAGATGCATAACAAAGACATAAAAATACCTTAAGATGTTGATAAATAGGAGGAACTTTAAATAGAAGTTCAAAAGGAGATTTATTTTAGAGCAAAGGTATGGGAATTCGATTAATGAGATAGGTTGTTGTCAATACATAATCTCCCCAAAAACGCAAGGGAATATTGGACTGAAAAATGAGATTTTGGACCACATTGAGTATATGTTAATGTTTTTTCTCAACCACAGAATTTTGCTGAGGTGTATCTACACAACTTAGTTGATGTATTATTCCTTTAGAAGAATATAAACCTTTCATATCAAATTCGTGACCATTATCACTTCTTAGTGACTTTATTTTGATCTGAAATTGAGTTTTAACTAGAGTAAAAAAGGATTGAAATATGTTATGTACTTCAGACTTGGCTCTCAGCAAATTAACCCATGTGAAACATGTAAAATCGTTAACTATGGTAAGAAAATAGCGATGATCATCATATGTGGCAACAACAAAGAGACTACCTTGTATATCATAGTGTATTAGATCAAAAGGTGATGTAGAAAGACGATTGTGAAAAAGGAAAGATAAACGTTTTTGTTTGACAAGAGGATAAATTGTACAATCATAATGTTTGTTCTTAGAAATAGGAAGAGAAATATCAATATTATATAATAATGAAATTCTTAGGAAAGAAGGATGACCTAGCCTATAATGCCATAGATCTGTAAGTACATTGGAGAAATAATTTGAAGGATGTGTAATAGAAAAACTAGAGACAACATTGGTTGCTGGTTTTTGTAGGATATAGAGTCTGTCCTTTTGTTTACCCAGTCCAATCATCGTCCAATTGATGAGGTCTTGAATAAAACAATGATTGAAAAAAAAATGAGACCATATTTCATGGAAGAGGTGAGTTTGCTCACTGATAAAAGATTGAATTGAAAATCAAGAACACAGAACACATCAGTTAGAACAAAGGAAGGAGAGAATTTCACAGTTCTAACATGAGTAACAAAAATAGAATTCCCATTGGGAAGATTAACAGATAGATTTGCTATAGCAGTAACATTAGTTAGAATAGACACTGAGTGTACCATATAGTTTGTTACTCCAGTGTCAATGATCCATTTATTAGATCATGTATGTGTATGTAAATGACTACTAAGGGAAAAAATAGAAGTACCAGAAAGATGTTGGTTGAAATTGGAAAGATTTACACTTGTTGCTTGATGATTTATACCAGAGAAATTTGAAGATTGGAAAAAATTATGATACTTTAGCAATTGCTAATATTGAGCCTAAGATATTGGAAGCTGTGAAGTCTCATATGAAAATGATTCTGAGGATGGATTGGAAATCATTATTCCCTGAATAGCAACTTGATTTGCACCATGATTGGATTGATTTGGACCATTTTTCCCTTTGGATATGTATCTTGCTGGATAGCCATGCAATTTGTAGCACACATCAGTTGAATGTCCAACTATACCACAGTGACTCCATATAAGCCCACACAATTTATAGCATGTATTAGCAGTGTGCCCTAAAATACCACAGTGAGTGCATTTAGGTTTTTACTTTCTCACTATATTTTTGTTACTCACATTTGTAGAGGAGTTTTCAACGTTAGATAGATAAATTGTTGGATTGAAGGAAGATGATGGTGGTGGTGGGGAGATGATCTGATTCTATTTCTCTTCTTGCAAAACCATAGCAAATACTTTGTTGATGGGAGGCATTGGATCCATCAATAAAATCTAACCTTGGACCTATGAGAAGTTGTCATTGAGTCTCATTAAAAATTGCATAATGCATTCTTTTTGTTGATACTCCAAAAAAGATGAAATGTTATATGGAATAAACAAGATGAAATGTTAGGATGCCAGCTGATGTCTTGTATGACAATGAAATACTTAAACAAGTATCTAGATTCGACACCCCAAAGGATGCATAGACTCAACTTGAGAAATCTTATGCTTCACAATTCAAAGCTCGAGTTTTTCAAGTAAAAGAAGAACTCTAATCTATTAAAAAAAGGTACACTCACCATCAATAATTATATCCTTGGAATCAAAGTATTGGTTGATGAACTTGAAGGAGCTGGTTACCCTTTATTTGAAGAGGAAAAATTTATGAGCATACTGAGTAGACTCAATGAATACTATAATAATTTTTTCTCTACTTTGATAGAGAGAATGATCTCTGAAGTAGTAACTGTTGATGACGACAAGGCTTTACTCTTGAGTCATGACTGTAAGCTTGAGAGACGCAAATTAGTAAACACTTCACCATTATTATTTATCAATTTCATTGTCAAAAACTCATCCATATAAGGATATCATTAAGTGTTTGAGAAAGGTTCTAACTCAATTCAAAATTTGCAAAACCCACGTGAACAACAATTTCAATCTTATCATTCTTAACAACCAAACCCAGACATGCATTACAATCAACCAAATGCTTCTTAGACCTTTCAATCCTAACTCTAAAAGGGGTAGATGGAGACCTCAATGTTAGTTTTGTGGTAAAATAAGTCATCTTGTAGCAAACCGTTAGCACCAACATGACAAAAAATTTGGGTCAACAATAGCTCATGTTAACTCACCTAAACCATCACCAATTCCTCCACAATTTCAAACCTGTAGACCACCCCCACAATCAACTTCTCAACCTTATTCATCACAAAGACCACCAATGCAATACTAATGCCACATCTCAACCTACTCAGTCATTATTTTCACCACAATCTTTTTCCTACATATCCTTTTCAACCTAACAATAACCATATGTTTCCACCATATGCTAATCTTGCATACTCTAATCCACCATTTTCACAAGAATATATGTCTCAACCTCAATCCTACACAACTAATGCACCTTAATCTACATCATCTCAATGTCATCTTGATTCAGGTGCCAACTATCACATAACATCATATTCTAGTAACCTAGTTCTGTTCATACTTATACATATAATGACAAGCTAGTTATTGGAGATGATAAAAGTATTTCCATTCAATCTGTTTGTAATTTCAGCTTCTCTTCAAATCTATCTGCACATACAACTTTAAAATTGCAAAATATTTTGCATGTTCTCTTAATAGTCAAGAACTTAATTAATGTCTCTTAATTTGCCTTTAACAATAGTGTTTTCTTTGAATTTCATTGAACACATTGCTGTGTAAAAGATCAGGTGAAGGAAACTATTCTCCTCGAGTGTCACTTGTATAACGGGCTCTATGTATTTAACTTGAGTTTGTCCAAGTCATCTACTCTTCATCACAATTCCAATCATATACCTTTTTTTGCTCAAAACACACACCTTAATCATGCTTCTATTGCTATTGCATCCTCATCTAAAGCTATTCTCAGTTTGTGGCATAAAAGGTTTTTCCTTCCATCACCTTCTACGGTAAAGAAAGACTTAGTACGATCTTAAATAGGTTTGCCTGAAAATAATAAATTTGAGTTGTTATGCTCAACTTGTCATGTTAGTAAGAGTTATAAATTACCTTATCAATTTAGAACTTAATACGTTATTTTTCCGTTTTAAGTTGTACACTCATAAGTGGTACACTCATAAGTGGTCCTTATCTCCTCAACAAATAGATAACAATATTATGTTAATTTTGTTGATGAATTTTCTCGTTTCACTTGGATTATTTTTAAAAAAAAATAATGATTTCTTTCAAGTATTCACTAATTTCAAATGTCAAACTTAATTTCAAATCAATTGTAAAATCAAAACATTTTAAAATAAAAGAGATGGAGAGTTTCAAAGACTCATTACTCTTCTTACTACACATGAAATTATTCATCATACCTCTTGTCCCTCATGGGCGAAATGACATGACAGAGAAGAAACACAAACACATTGTGAAATTAGCCATGGTAACGTTGTCCCATGAAATTAGCCCCTCCTAAATTCTTCACAAATCCGCCCCTACCTGAAGACCCTAAGAAATTCCAAATCTCATTTACACAGAAGAAAAACAACAGCGGTGACATGAATTGACAAGTATCAGATATTGCATGCTAATATACCATCATGCACGTGAGGTCTACAACATCATAAGTCCAAAAATAAGCAAGTAAAAGCACTAAGTAAGGGCAACTTAGAATGCTTGACACTGACTGGGATAGTAACTACCCTAAAGTCTAACTTCCACGAGTCTACGGCAAAATTGAATAAAAAGTATAAATTAAGGTTTGTTTACTAATTAGTAAATGGATATGAAAGAATGGGAATACCTCCCTTCTTATATTTATTTGACAAAAAATGCAAATTCATCCCCAACTCTTCTTGTCATTCATTCTCTTGCCAATTTTTTTTCTTTTTTTTAATATAAATTTTGAGACAATTTTATCCTCTAAAATTTTATAATATTCTAAAAATACCTTTAAGGAAAGAAAGGGAACACAATTACTTAAGTAATTTAATCTTTTTAATATAAATTTTAAGATAATTTTACCTTTAAAATTTTGATGAATTCAATAAAATTTAATTTTTAATTAAAATTAAAGATATTATTATATTAATTCTTTAAAAAAATAAACCAATATATAAATCATAAATCATACATAAATAATAATTTATTTACAAAGTAATTTTGTAAAACATAATTTTTATTACTCTTTATTTTCATTTTAAATATTTATTTCATATTTTAAAATTAATATGTTATTTGATTAATTTGATTCTTACGAACGATTAGTAAACACTATAAAAAAAATAAACATATTTATTTCGATTTCGATTATTTTCATTACGAATTAGTAAACACACCTTATATAAAAAAAATCAATAAATACCTTAAAATCCGACTAAAAGACACTAGTGGAAATAAAATGTTTAACAATACAGTTAATGTGTGTGTGTGAAATAAAGTTGTTTGATCAGGGAAGAAGCAACCTTGTCAAAAGAATCAGACTCTTTCTCAGTTAAGGAACATGCTCCAACCTCACTTTTCTCGAATAATAATCACTCACTACCTTTGCCCGCCTGCATCACATTTCTAAAATTCTATTATATGGAAAATAAAGTTAAGTAAATAACGATCAGAATATATAAAAATAAATAAAAAAGCCTCTTTCCAGTACTGAATGTTATTCAATGAATTTAGTAACAGGCTAATTATGAGGGGGTAAAAAGGAGGAGAAAGTATACACTAGAAAGGTAAAAAGTAACATTGGAGATTTAGGTCGGTTAGAATATACAAAAAAAAGGAGCTAAATGTTTCTTATGAGACATACAATACACACATGTGTGTACCTAGGATACAAATGCCTTATATGCCCGCGAGTAGGATAAATATTCTTGGTGGGATAAAAAGACGGGACAAATAATGTGCATAATAAATAATTTTTGTTGAAGATTGTTACAAAACTCTTTAATTTAAGGAACAAAATATGGAGTAAAACATAAAGTAAGACAAGGAGCAATTCATAGAGCAATTCATAGAGCAAAATAAGAATCTTAATTCAAGGAGCAATTTAAGGAACCATTAATTTAAGGAGAAATTCAAAGAGTGAATTTTCCTATAAATAGATATGTAATTGTAATGAATTATTATCTAAAGTGTTCATTCCAATTGAGAAAAAAGATTAGAGAGAAAAGATTTTGTGAGAGAAAATTGAGAGTAATTTTCTTAAATGTAATTGGGTTGTGGGTTGTAAGTTATAAGTGTTGTAAACACCTTGTGTAATTTCTTCCCTTTTAGTAAAAAGATATGCAGCAGGTCTAGAGACGTAAGCAAGATTGGTCGAACTTCGTTATTAAATTTGTATGTTATTTTTCTATTATTGCTTTCTCATAAATCTGGTTTATCGAGAATTTACGTAATTTTCCAACAACTGGTATTAGAGCTTTTGGTGGTGATTTCTGTCAATTTCCTACAATGTATAGTGAATTATGTGAATAGTGAATTATGTGAATAGTGAAATTTTGTCGACGATATTTGTTCGTTGACGGAGGTGTTCTAATACACGGTGGTTTGTAGAAATAGTCAGAAACGATCCGGAGGAAGTCAGATTTGAGTAGGAGTAATAGCCATAGATGAAGGAAGGGTGAAGCTCAAGAAATTTGATGGCATAGATTTCGGATTTTGGAAAATACAGATAGAGGATTATCTGTATCAACCTCTCTCAGGGAAGAAGCCAAAGGCTATGAAGGAAGATGATTGGAATCTTCTAGACAGACAAGCCCTCAGAGTTATTCGGTTGACGTTATCCCGTAATGTTGCTTTCAACATAGCAAAGGAAAAGACCACGGCAGGTCTTATGACCGCTCTCTCCAATATGTATGAGAAGCCATCAGCCTCAAACAAAGTGCATTTGATGAGGCATTTGTTCAATTTGTGGATGAATGAAGGCACATCGGTAGCTCAACATCTCAATGAACTCAACACAATCACAACCCAGTTGAGTTCAGTGGAAATTGAATTCGATGAAGAAGTACGAGCATTGATACTTTTGTCTTCTTTACCAGAAAGCTGAAATGCTACTATCACGGCTGTGAGTAGCTCGTCAGGAAGCAATAAGTTGAAATTTGACGATGTTCATGATTTGGTTCTCAATGAAGAGATCCGACGTAGAGAGTCACGTGAATCGTCAACTTTTTCAGTTTTGCATACAGAGTCAAGAGGAAGAAATTCAACCAAAGGGAATGGACGTGGCAGAACAGACTACCGAGGTAGATCAAAAGACAGGAGGTCCAAATCCAGGAATCTTAATAATTCCCATAGCTCGAAGACTATCGAGTGTTGGAATTGTGGAAGAATCGGGCACTACAAAAATCAGTGTAAGAGTGCACCGAAGGACAAACAAGTGAAGGCATAGGCAAATGTTACTTCCACCTCAGGAAGAGATAATGCATTGATATGCTCTTTGGAGAGCAAGGAAGAATCTTGGGTGTTAGACTCTAGAGCATTGTTCCATGCTACTTCATAGAAAGAATTCTTCGAGAAATATGTCCCCGAAAATCTTGGAAAGGTATATCTTGGTGATGATCAACCATGTGCTATTATTGGCAAAGGTATAGTGAAGATTAAGTTGAATGGGTCTGTTTTGGAGCTGAAGGATATCATGCATATTCCCGACCTTAGAAGGAACTTAATCTCAATAGGTTAGTTGGCCAGTGAAGGCTACACTACGATCTTCCATGGTGATGATTGGAAGATTTTAAAGGGTGCAATGATAGTTGCTCGAGGCAAGAAAAGTGGCACTAATTACATGACAACAGAGGCACGTTGTTCAATCATAATTGTAGCAGGCAATGAAACACCAAATATGTGGCACCAGAGACTAGGCCACATGAGTGAGAAGAGGATGAAGATTATGCACTCAAAGGGAAAACTTTCAAGTCTACAGTTTGCGGAGATAGACATGTGCGAAGATTGCATACTTGGAAAGAAAAAGAGAGTCAACTTTCAGACAAGTTACAGAATTCCAAAGAAGGAAAGGCTAGAGCTTATTTACTCTGATGTTTGGAGACCAACGACCATCTCATCTATTGGTGGGAAACACTACTTTGTGACTTTCATCGATGATCACTCTCGAAAGGTATGAGTTTACTTTCTAAAGCATAAGTCTGAAGGATTTGAGGCTTTTAAAAGATGGAAAGCTATGGTGGAAAATGAGATGGGTTTAAAGATCAAAAATCTTAGAACCGATAATGGTGGTGAATATGAAGACACCATATTCAAAAATTTCTACTATGAGCATGGGATCAAAATGGAAAGAATTGTGTCAGGCACGTCTCAACCCAATGGTGTAGCTGAGAGTATGAACCGAACGTTGACAGAAAGAGCCAGAAGCATTCGTATACAGTCAGGTCTACTGAAGCAGTCAACACAGCAACTTACTTGATCAATCGAGGCCCATCTGTTCCATTGGAGCATAGAATACCAGAGGAGGTATGGAGCGGAAAAGAGGTGAAACTATCACATCTAAATTTTTTTTGGCTATGTAGCATTTGTGCATATTAGTGATCAAGGCAGGAATAAGCTTGATCCCAAATCCAAGAAATGCACATTCATCAGCTATGGTGAGGATGAGTTTGGCTACCGCATTTGAGATGACAAAAAGAAGAAAGTTATCCATAGTAGAGATGTGATTTTCAACGAAAGGGTGATGTATAAGTACATGCATAAAATAGATGCCAATTACTCAGAACAGAATGAGTCAGTATTTGCAGATGCAGATGATGTCCCAGATAGTTCCACAACACCACCAATTGTAATAAGTCCTCAACCAGAGGAACTTGTTGGAAAGAGCAGTACACAGCATTCTGAAACACCACAACCTCTTACTCCAACTCCTGTATTGAGAAGGTCTTCTCGACCTCATGTGCCTAACAGGAGATACATGAACTATATGTTGTTGACTGATGGAGGGGAACCTGAATGCTATGATGAAGCTTATCAGACTCAAGATTCTAGCAAGTGGGAACTTGCCATGAAATAAGAAATGAAATCTCTCATCTCCAACCAGACATGGGAACTAGCTAAGTTACCTATGGGAAAGAAGGCATTTCACAACAAATGGGTGTACTAGATTAAAGAGGAGCATTATGGTTCCAAAAGATACAAAGCCCGCCTAAAGGGTTTCAACAGAAGGAATAAGTTGACTACACTAACATTTTCACTCATGTTGTGAAGCTCAATACTATCAAATCAGTGTTGAGTATTGTAGCCATTGAAGATCTTCATCTTGAACAGTTGGATGTGAAGACTGCATTCCTTCACAGAGATTTAGATGAAGAGATTTACATGTACCAACCAGAAGGTTTCTTAAAAAGAGGGAAGAAGAATATGGTATGCAAACTTAAGAAGAGTTTGTATGGCCTAAAACAAGCCCCAAGACAATGGTACAAAAGGTTTGATAGCTTCATGCACAAAGAAGGTTTCCAAAAGTGCAATGCCGACCACTGTTGCTACTTTAAGAGATATAGGTCCAGTTATATCATTTTACTACTTTATGTTGATGATATGTTAGTAGCAAGTTCAGATATGGATGATATCAGAAGGTTGAAACATCAATTATCAAAGGAGTTTTACATGAAAGACTTGGGTCCAACAAAGAAGATTCTTGGAATGCAAATCACAAGAAATAAGAAGAAAGGATCCTTGCAGTTATCTCAGGTAGTGTACATCAATCGTGTTTTGCAGAGATTCAACATGTGTGACGCCAAGCTAGTTATCACACCCTTGGCCAGTCACTTTCGCCTATCCAAGGATCAGTCCCCTCAGACAGAGGAAGAAAAAGAATTCATGGCTAACGTTCCTTATGCCTCAGCCATTGGAACTTTGATGTATGCAATGGTCTGTATGAGACCAGACATTGGCCATGCAGTGAGAATTGTTAGCAGATTTATGTCAAACCCAGGGAAAACTCATTGGGAAGCAGTCAAGTAGATTTTGAGGTATCTGCGAGACACCACATAAAATTGCTTGTACTTTATTAAAGAAGATTTAAAAGTACAAGGGTACATAGACGCAGACTTTGGAGGTGAAGTCGATCACTTAAGAAGCACCACCGGTTATATATTTACTGTTGGAACTACAATTGTTAGTTGAATGTCACAAATACAGAAAATTGTCACTCTATCCACTACAAAGGCTGAGTATATAGCAGTGACTGAAGCCAGTAAAGAGATGATATGGCTTCAAGGTTTGTTAACTGAGCTGAGATTCAAAGAGGAGAAGAATGTTCTGCACAGTGATAGTCAAAGTGCAATACACTTGATGAAGAATTCAGCATTTCATTCTAGAACCAAGCATATTGAACTTCGTTATCACTTCATGAGATCCCTATTGGAAGATGATGTGTTAATACTGGAGAAGATTCAAGGAAGCAAAAATCCAACGGATATGTTAATAAAGGTGGTGACTATTGATAAACTGAAGTTGTGCTCAACTTTAGTTGGTCTGCTAGAGTAACAAGACTAGAAAAGCTGCTGCATTGATCTAGGTGTGAAGATAGATTGAAATTAGTCTTCAAGTGAGAGATTGTTGGAGATTGCTATAAAGCTCCTTAATTTAAGAGGAAAATTAAGGAGAAAAACATGGAGTCAAACATTGAGCAAAACAAATAGCTTAATTCAAGGAGCAATTTAAGGAACCATTAATTTAAGGAGAAATTTAAGGAGTGAATTTTCTTATAAATAGATATGTAATTGTAATGAATTAATCATCCAAAGTGTTCATTCCAATTGAGAGAAAAGCTTTTGTGAGAGAAAATTAAGAGTAATTTTTTTGGGTGTAATTGGGTTGTGGGTTGTGAGCTGTGAGTGCTGTAAACATCTTGTGTAATTTCTCTCATTTCAGTAAAAAAATCTACAGTAAGTTCGAAGACGTAAGAAAGATTGACCGAACTCCGTTATCAACATATGTGTTATTTTTCTATTCTTTCTTTATCATAAATCTGGTTTATCGAGAATTTGTATAATTTGCCACAATTTTGACCAACAAATTAAATATTTTTATCATCAACAGAATCAAATTGAGTGCAGCTCTTAAACCAAACCCTTTGCAGTAAATTGCACGCCTCAGAATGGAAGGTATACCACTTTGGCACTTCCTGTAAGAAATTTCTCTGTGAAACAAACTATCCATTTTGAAGCTCAAACATGTCCTTCATAGAATGCTTACATTTTGTTACTCCTTATATTCATCCTTCTATAGAATTTGATCCTCATTTGTCTCTAGTTTCAGCACTTATATTTGGATTATGTGAGAATATCACAAAACCACCACTGAATCCAGTGTAGTCTCCATTGTTAGAAGCTTTTAGTATAACTGGTAGAACAACGTGATTTAACAGGGTTCCTGTTGGGAAATAACGCAAATTCTTGATAAGTCAAACTTATGAGAAAGTAAGAATAGAAAAATAACACACAAATTTGATAACGGAGTTCGGCCAATCTTGCTTACGTCTCCGGACCTACTGCAGATCTTTTTACTGAAAGAGGAGAAATTACACAAGGTGTTTACAACACTCAAAACCCACAACCCAATTACACCCAAGAAAATTACTCTCAATTTTCTCTCACAAAAGCTTTTATCTTTAAGCTTTTCTCTCAATTGGAATGAACACTTTGGATGGTTAATTCATTACAATTACACATCTATTTATAGGAAAATTCACTCCTTGAATTACTCCTTAAATTAATGGTTCCTTGAATTGCTCCTTGAATTAAACTCCATGTTTTGCTCCATGTTTTACTCCTTGTTTTGCTCTATGTTTTTCTCTTTAATTTGTTCCTTAAATTAAAGAGTTTTATAACAACAATCTCCAACAGTTCCTGGCAAGAGCAAGAAGTTCAACTTCATGCAATTTTGCTTCCTTGTTTCACTTCCAAAATCCTAAAATCTTCATGTATTGGATCTCCAAATCATGTGGAGTCCATAAGAATGTGGAGATTGGAATAATCATAAAAATGAGTTAAACAATAAATGTCCACCTACAAGCATAAGCTTAAAGGAACCTAGTGTTCAAATTTCACTGGTTCGTCATCTCAAATTGAATCCGATCGAACCTGTGACTTTAAGAATACGAAGAAACTGTTGAGATATAAGACTAGTTTAAGCATTTTGGTAATATCATAATACTCTTGTACTTGAATCCTACCAGAAATATGCGTCATAGTCCTACATATTATGGGTTTGTGGTCTACAAGATATTGTCTTAGGTTTATCAATCAATATGAGCTATGTTCTCATAAGCATATCAGAAATAAACTGTATACTTTTTCGTATTTGTCTCTAATTTATGAGATTTTTCACAATTCTCACCCATGTATCCTCAAAAAGAATTAACCTACCACAGCCAGCTATGATACCAACGATTCACAAACAATGAATATTACACACTACATATGGATACTGCTTGCTACTGTGATTGGTAACCTTCAAGCTGTCTACTACTATTATCGATTGTTTCACTCCATTCTTAAGGTTTATGAACTGTTTTCCTAATGTCTCCGGTGAGAGCAACGTATGGAAGAGGGTTAGAAAGATAAGCAGAGACAAATATAAGCATTATAAGAGAGGTCAGAATCCCAATTGGAATGATTATATCAAATTACAAGCAGCTTGCAACTTACTAGATATTTGATATTATTCAAATAACATGTATACGATCTTAACGACTTGAGATATCTCGTCCTAGCGACCTGAGATACCCCGTCTACATTGAGGGTAGATCTTACATAGCAAATAACACATAGCAATCTGATGATAAAGAGCAAAACCTGAGGAGCAAGACCTGATGAAGAGCAAGACCTGGCCTAAATAAACGGTTTGGTACGCCGTACTAACGACCTAGATTACATTTGAATATAGGGCCTTAAACATCATATATAAACGGTTTGGTACACTGTACTAACGACCTAGATTATATTTAAATGTAGGGTCTTAGACATCATATATATGACGACATGTTTATGTAACGCCTATGACGATCTTATTTGTTATGAGTTTTTTTATATATTTTTTAATTGCTTGTACAAGGTTTCAACATATGTAATTTTAACACCTATCTAATAGATACTATATATTTTTTATTCATAAAGAGAATACATGATTTGATCATTATCAATAATTTTTAAATCTCTCTACTATACTTAGAATTTTTAACATAATAAATTATCTCCAAATATTATATATTACCATAATTACACGGACGAAGACAAAAGCAAACTAAATTTGTTCCTCTTCACTAAAAGGTACGAATGCAAAAGTATAGTATTCATGTGACACATAACATCCTATATCATATAAAGAAAGGGCAAAGATACAAACTTTTAATCATCTTACTTTGATACCGCTGTTCCTCCATGCACCCCATAAGCATCTCATGCCTAAACATAGAAACAAAAGATTTTTTTTTTCTTTTCAGAATCTCTTAATTCAACTGGAGCAGTAACTTTTTGAATCACTAAGGAATCATGAATTCAATTACCCTTTAGACAAGAATTTTGTTGCCTTAACATTGGAGGGGCTCTCGAGCTATTTACTGTATATAATGGAACTTTGCATCCAATAAGAGCATACATCTAACACTTGTGAGATTGCTTCAGCATTGCGGGGACCTTCCTGTTTATTTTTATGGCCATGCAACTGTTTTAAGGAAATTTTGTTGCCTGGATAAAAGGGAAGCCAATCCAACTCTTCGCAGACTACCTGTAGAATAAATATTATGTTATGTTAATATTCTAATAATTATAATATCTTCAATTGTTATTGTTATTCGCTGACTACCTATAGAATAAATTTTCCTCAAAATCAGGATTATTATTCTTACAAAACCAAATATTTTGTATTTTAAACATATTTTATTATATTATTTTATCTTTTGTTTTTTCTTTTGTTTTTTCTTTTACCTTTTGGAAGGTTCATTTAATTGGAAGGTTCATTTAATTTTTTTATGTGAGAGCAATTTGAGATTTTTTTACCCAATCCATTAAAAATTTGATATTTATCAACATTTATAATAATTATAAGTTTTTCATTCTTAAAATATTAACTCAATTAATAAAAATATTAATTATCTTTAAAATTTATTATAATATAGTACTTATTTAGTATGGAAATTTTTTTTTGCCTCTAATAAATATATCTAAAACTTGCTCAATGATAGCGCTAATATAAATTAGGGTGAAAAAATCATCACACTATATAGGCTTCTCACAAAGTAAATTAATTGCTCATTAATGATTGTGGTTTTATTATTAAATGGTAAAAGAAAAATCTCTCAATCTCTCAATCTCTCTCTCTCTCTCTCTCTCTCTCTCTCTCTCTCTCTCTATATATATATATATATATATATATATGATATAAAGCTCATGTTTGAAGGAATCACCGCAGATTGTATTAGTAGGTTCGGCTGCACGTGCATTTCTCTGTCTTTAAAATTGATTTAAATTATTAAATAATTATTTAATAGAAACAAAATATGTAAGTTGAGTTTGTATAAGAGAAGTAAAAATTTTTTACCATCAAATTTTGATGATTATTGTAATAAATAATATCAAATTTTAATTTATTATTTTCATATTATTAAACTTCATAAATGTTACAAAAGTATCATCGAATTTTTTATATTACTTTTATAACATTAAACTTTACAAATATAACAAAAATATTATTAACATATATGTAACTTGTTGTTAACTGATCGAAGTCGATAATATTTTTGTAACATTTTATAAAATTTAATGGAATAAAAGTAACAAAAAATAATTTGATAATATTTTTGTAATAATTATAAAATTTAATAATATTGAAGTAATAAATTAAAATACAATAGTATTTTTATAACATCCAAAATTTAATAGTAGAAAATTTTATTTACTCTTTACATTAATTTGACTCTATCAGATTGAGTTAAGATTCTAATATTTAGGAAAAAATATACATACATATATATTTATATGTATAATTATGTATTTTAATAAAAGTGTTAAAAGAAAAAAAATTGACCAAGAATAAAAGATTTTAAAAAAGTCATTGATCTCTATTTTAACTTCTTAGAAAAATAAACATGCATAAATTAATATATGTGTAGGTTATAATTATGTGAATTAAGTTACAAAATCATGCACAAATATGTTGCATTTATAACACAATGACACGTAGCTTTAAACTTAATTGATCGTAATTTATTTATAAATATGATAATAAGATTTATTATCTTTTAATTTCAAGTAACATGTTGAAACAATACCAAAAGCAATATTTAGTTAAAATGATGGATAAAAAACACAATTTTGATAAGTTTAATTTTCTAAAAGTATTACAAAATGAAGGATAAAAGTTCATTTCATCTCTTAATACCTTAATATATTTGAGTGATAAATTATAAGTTATTTAAATTAATCGATTATTGTCGAATCTTAATTGACCGTTGATCGGACTAGTCAACCATCAGCTTATTACTAGATGAAATCAACTTGATCCACTGACTACATCTGTTGAAATATAGTTCAAGTCAAGTTGAATTATGTGATTGAGTTAAAATAAAGTTATTGTAATATTTAGGGGAATATATATATAATTTTATCAATTTTTGGTGTATTTTAAGAAAAGTATAAAAAAAGTGATTGAGTTAAAATAAAGTTATTGTAATATTTAGGGGAAAATATATATAATTTTATCAATTTTTGATGTATTTTAAGAAAAGTATAAAAATAATAATAGCATAAAAAATAGGTCAAGAGTAAAGAAGTTTAGTAAAGTACACAATAGCGTTCTATATTTCATGAACTCATGGTTAATTGGTTATCGTATAACCTTTTTACTTTGTTTAATAGTAATAAATATAATTAGCAATAATGCAAATCCGAAGATAAACACCAACGCATGGTGTTCTGAAGTCTCGACTACTAAAAGTTGTGACTGTGAGCCACAACCCTGTTCGTATCCATTAATCATAAAAAAATATATAAAAAAGGTCAAATATAACCCCTTTTTTTTCTTTCTTTGTAGAAATATAAAAAAGGCACAGGTAGAATATAATCATAAAAAATTGTAGCCTCTGCAGGCAAAAACTGCTGAAAATGAAAGCTGACTTACTCTTAAAAAACAATGACTTAGGAATCGAAAAGGACTTGTTCTTGATACATACATTTTAGCTTATGACAGAGTTTGAACTTTTGACATATATGCACAAACAAATGGTCCATTACAAGAAGATAAATTTAGTAGGATGATGTAACCTTCTTACATTTCATGAATTATTATATTCATAATATATAATATTGTTATTTGGTTAAACCATGTTTTCAAAATTATATTAATTAATCAACCAAATCAAAATCTCAGCTAGTACTAATATAAAACATTGATATACTTCAATAAAATAATAATTTTTGAGTTAATTACAAATACCTCTATTTACGTATTTCAAAATACCAAAAAGGTCTCGTAGATTTGAAAAATAATAATTATATCCTTTCTTGTCACTATTTTTTTAAATTATTTAAAGGATTTATTTGCAATAAAATCAATAAAAGTTACAAAATTCAAGGAAAAATATTATAATAAAACAATAATAAAAAGATTGTTAAAACTTGAATGATGTTTTTTGCTTTTTTTGAGGTTTTGCATTAATTTTCCCATATTTTTTTGAGACAAGTAAATTTGTAGTGTTTTATGTCAAAGATGAAAGTTTGAGTTTGTAAGGAATGTTTTTTTTTTCCCTTACATTTTGTGAAGTTTTCGACTAAGGAGAGGGAGAAGAAAGACTGAACCTGCTAGTTCGGACCCTAATTAATAGCATTAAAATACATACATAATTGAGTTATTTTTAAATTAATATATCATTTATACATACACGTTATATATAATTTATAGAATATATATAAATTAAATACGTATATTTTATATATAAAATAATATATTATTTTAATATCAATTTAATTATATACTACCTAAAATACATTTAGAGACCTAATTTTTACTACACATTTTACTTTGGATAACTTCGGGTCGCAGCTACTTTCCAGACCCAAGCCCTAGCCTCCTGTACTAAAGAAGGCAATGTCTGAATCAATAAAAAAAACTTAATTAATACTTTGTTCACGTTTCTCTCATTCCTAGCTAAGTGCAATTCAACCTTAATATTTTTTTTGTAATTAATATTCGGTAAATATGTCCATAAAAGTGTGAGATGGATACAATGATGTACATATTTTTAACTATTTTTATATATATATTTAACACGTAACAGTGACACATATATATAATAAGACATCACAAATGAGAATATTTTAAAGTTTAAAAAAATTATAACTTTAGTTCATTAACTTTGATATTTTAAAATGGATAATCGATTTTATAAATCATTTTATTTCTATTATTAGAATATTTTATTTATATAATTTTTTTAAATAACATATAAATAATTCAATTTTTAAAGTTAAGATACTTCAATAATATAAATTCATAGTTATGTAATTAAAATATCTATTTTTTACGATTAAAAAATGATATTTTAATTATATAATTACGAAATTATATAAATAAAATTTAAAATAAATAATTTATATTTTTTTTATAAAAATCATGTAATTAAAATATCTAAATACCATATTTTTAATTACTTCTAATACCATATTTTCTTTTAAAATTTTCATATATCAAACTTCAATAATAATATAAAGAATGATAACGTAGGGTTAGGTAAGTTAAGCAAACTCTCGCTTTAATTCGTTGGCTTTTTGCTAGTACGACTGTATGACGGAGGTAGAAGGTCACAAGGTCACCAAGAAAGCAATACCTAATACGCGTTCACTGGATGGTACAATTATTTTATTATACGTGACGAAAAATATAAATGATTATTTTTTATTATATTTATATTATTTGAATAAAAAAATTATTTATTTTTATAAAATAACATAATAAATATTTTAAAAAAATTATAATTTATTCACGTCACATCATAATCTATTTTCCTACTAATAAACACCAATAAAATTTTATTAACAAAATAGTTAATTTTGTTTTACATAATATTCCATACATTAATAGATAGTATATCTAATTAAAATTTAAATATTTTTCAAAAACAAATTTTACTGTTGATAATTCAAAGTAGGTAGATGAACTGAAGTATGGTGTAAATAACGTACTATTTTTTTTTAAAATATTTTGTCGTGTTATTTTTAGTAAAAATAAATAAATACATTTAAAATAATGCTTTTATCCCTACAAATTTAACCAAAAACTGATTTTTGTTTTATGATCCACTTTTGGGTATTGTAAAAACACTTGTAATATTCCAACAAATAAGTTACGGATTTGTCAAAAAATTTGCAATAATTATTACCCTTAATCTTTTTGAAATAAAAAAATTGAAACTTGCACTAAATAAGACAACATGAGATTGACGCCTAGATACGTGTCAAATTAATCTAATTGAATCTATGAAAATAAGTGGCTTTGTACTTTAAAATGACAAAAAAGAAGAGTTAGTGGAAATTTTTTATCAATAATATCGTCAAGCTTCTACGTTTTTGAAAGATTACACCTTATCTATATAAAATATTACATATACTCTTAAATTTAAACAAAGTTAAATGAGATATCCAAATAAAGGATATATGAGTAATTTCACATGATTATGAAAATATGTAAATCAAAATATTATGCATGCACTTTATTCTTTCTCTCTCTGTTTTTCCGTTCTTCGATGACAACTTCATCTTCTAAACCTAAAACCAGATCGAGCGGTCCAGTACTTCAATTCGCCCGCTTTCACCATGTAGGGGATTCTATTCTCTACCTTTGAATTCATATTTCTCATCTGATGATTCTACTTTTTCTTCTTCCACAAACTCTAGTTTCTCTTTTCCAACCTCTACCTTCTTTAGCCTTGACGATTATGACCATAACCATAACAGATCAACCACACCAACTCGTGTTAATGTTTACAACTCCACCTCTTATTCTCCTTTCGTTCACTTTTCCATCGACCATTGTTCTATCTCTATCAATCGATCCATGAAGCTGCCAGTGAAGAAGAAAGTAAAGAGAGAGAGGAAAAAAGGGTCCATATCTTCAATTACAGACTGCCATGTCCCATTTGTGGAAGAAAGTGTTCAAATAACTAATTGATGAGCTCTAGGGTCGCACCTTCATAGTCTAAAACTCAAGCATTTCTATTTAGACTGTTGTAAGAATCCTGAATTTGATGTCAATTTACCAATTGGGTCTTACTTGGAAGCTCAGGTTCAAGAGAATCAAACATACTGAAAACAATTTCAAACGAGTCATTATCAACTCTGAATCACCTCTGACGCAGTGTCATTAATCGTAATTTAAACACATTTACTTAACGTCCATTCAGGATTAAGGGTATCCTTGATGAATGGTCTAACCTCCATCGTATTTGAGTTATTTTTACAAAAAATCAGGAGTATCTTTGAAGAAAATCAAAATCTCAAAAGTATCGTTGATAATTTCCTGTTGGTGTCTCTAAACAAAGTGTTTTGATAAAATAAAATAAAAAATTGATAAAGAGGATATTTTAATAAAATTTAATCCGTCCATTGCATAATCTTATTGGCATAGGTGATCATAAGTCCACAATCTAGAAGTGATGAAATTTATCTAAAATATCCTTAAAATTTAATATATCTTTATTGATATTCTTAGGTTTATAAAAAATGTTATAATATTTTAAGATTTTATGATTAATACTATCGATATTTTTAAATTTAATAATGTTAACTTTTTTATTTATATTATGTTAATATTCATATGAATCTAATAGCAAATTTGAGAACAATTGTTTAACGCTAGTTGTTAATTCATATAATTCTTGAACTGTTAGTTGTTAATTCTTACAACTCCTATATATTATTGATTAAAGATAATTTTTTAATTTTTTTATTATAATATTGTGTTATTTTTATCTTTATCTTTTTATTTATTAGTATTATAAATTTATATAAGCAAATATTTAAATATTAAAGATACTTAATTGGCTAAAAATTTATCAATATTATATTTGAATTTAATAGACCTACCACGATCTTCCCTTATATTTGTTTTCTCTTGTTACACCGGTTATACATCAGCTTTGTTTAAACCTTAATACAATCATAGTAATTATGAGTGTTCTACATTTGTACATAGATGATGTCTAATTTAAACTTACTAGAAAAGAGTGGTTGTACTCCATTTTATTCATAATATAATAATTATTACAATTCTAATGTTAACTAAAAATCTTAAAGAGATTCTTAGTCACTCATAATTATTAGATATATAATTACTTGTTGAAATTTTTAGATAAAGAGAATTACTATGCTAAAAGCTGTGTGTTTTCTATACTGTGTGCTCTCATTTTTCTGTGTGTTTTTCAATGAAAAAAATAGTTCCTTTCATAGCACAAGAAATTTACAATATGTAAATTACTATTTTATCCTTACTTTAATAATTCATATGCTTTTCTTATTTTTGGCTTATCAATTTCATCATTTATTTTCTCTTGGCATATACTGCTGACTAAAAATGTGGGTATTATATCTTTATTTTTATTTGTCGTCTTCTACCAATAGTTCTTCCTCTTTATTCTTCCTTGTCATTTTCTACTTATAGTCTTTTGGATGACGTTGTTGATGATGTATCTTTGTTTTCTCAATTTTTGATGCAATAAATGCATCTCTGAACTTTGGTAGCTTTTTTAGCATAGAAACAAAAATATCTACTTTGTTTATTGACTAATTTTCAAGTTATTACTATTAAAATTTATCTCATATTTGGTGATTTTTTCACCATCCTCTTTGGAGAGAGTCATGTTACTCTGAGAAGTGATGATGACTTTACTTGTTGAGTAATTTACTCTAATCTCATTAAAATTATTAATTTTTTTAAGCTCATAGTAAATTTTTCTTAACATTTGATCTTTTAATACACAGAGTTCTTCTATATTGAATTCATTTTCTAGAAGCGCCATTGGTTTGGGAACTTCTCTATTTGTATTGAAAATCTCTAGTTTGATGAAGTGGTAAGGACTAATACATCATTCCTCATTCCAGTTCATTAGTGAACTAAAAAAATTAAGATAAACAAGCTTGTCACCTGCTCTTATCTTCTTCTTGAAGTTCTTGATCATTTTTTTTATAATTTTTTGGAAAGTAATTTAATTCACTTAAATTGATTCTTGGATATATGTTTTTTATTAGTCTTATATGGAAAACTTTGTAAACAAATATTCGATCAGCTCCTTCCAAAATGTTGAATTTACTTCCTATAGTGAATTATTTTTCTATAATATAGAACTTCATAACTTCTAGATTTTTTGGCTAAGTTGTAGAAACTCAACATTATGGTTTGATGAAATTTCTATATTGATCATTTTCATCTTCAATGAATAATGAATTTATGAGAAATGTTTCATTGAATAGTACCGGATGCTTTTTTTATCTTTGATATTTCTAGGAAATACTTATACAATCAAAACTCGAGAAGTATTTCTTTCCTTTTATTAGTGATAATAGTTCTTCTTTCTGTGCAATAAAATATTCATCATTAATAGTTTATTTATTCAATATTTTCAAGTTTATTACCATTCTCTTTTTTCCTATTCTCTTTTTAGTGTTTTTCCAACTAACAACTAAAAATGATGGATTAAAGTGAGGTGAATTATTTAATATTATGACTTTTACTTCTAAAAGTTCTTGACTTTGTTTTTCAAATTCAATCATGTCTTCTAAAATATAAATCATTGGTTTTGCTCTAATAACTTTGCTAGGGTCTCTTAATTTTATATTGACAATCGTTTTAAATTTATTAATTTTTGGATCTAAAAGATTTTTTGAGTTTATAGTTTTTAACAATTTCTTGATACATGCTAGGGTTTTATCTTTCTGTATTTCATTAAGAATAAAATTTTGTTTCTCTTTTATATCTAATAAAATATTTTCTAAATAAGGTTTTTGTTTTGTGTCTTTCTCACTACGTTTTTATTTTTTATGTTGTTGCATAAAAGTTAGGTTTGATACAGTCAAAGCCTTTATTTTTATTTTTCACACAAATGATTTCACAATTTAATGTTCTTAGACTTATTTTGTCTAAATATTATGTAAAAGGTTGATATAAGTTTAGAAAATTATTTCTTTTTAATAAATTAACTTCTATTTCTAGATGATATATGGTAGGAATATGCAAATTTCTCTTTTTATCATCATATTTGTATATTTTAAAATCTTATTAAGATTTATTGTGATATTATTAGTAATTCTTATAATTAAATCTTTTGATACTTATTTTTAGTATTCGTTTGGGAACACATATTTACTTGCTACACACATATTAACTCTTGTATCTATATATGCATGTAATGATAGTTGACATAACCTTTAAATTTTAATCATACCTTAATATGGGTGCTATTTGGATTTGTAATAATATACAAATCATTCATCTTTTGATGAAGAATACCATATTCTGAGTTTGTTATTTCCTCTTCAGTTTTCTCAAATAGATAAATATTGTAAGTATTATCTATATCTAATTTCTCAATTGGTTCTAATTTCATCTTAAAAGCTTTTTTTAAGATTTTTGTTTTTGTAAAAAATTATTTTTAAATTCTTTCTTATTTTGAAGCCTGTTAGTGCATTCATTGGCATAATGTCTTTCTTCATCACATATCCAACATTTGCATTTCCTTTTCCTTGAAGGACAATAATTCTTGTTTTTATGATGTTTATATCCTAAAATATCTTTTTCTATAGGTTTTTCTATTAAATCTTCTTTTATATTTTTGAAAATCTTGTTTCTTGAATTTATATCTTTTAAATTTATTGTATTTTTTATATTTTATAATTTTTTTGTAAGATTTTATATTACATCCATATTTTTTTAATATTTTAAAATCTAATGTATCACAATAGGTTTTGTCATTGTTTATTTTGTCATTGTTTCTTATTTGTTTATATTTCTTTATTTCTTGACATTTATTGATTCTTCAGCTTTTAAGGCTCATTATTCTTCCTAAGGTATCTCGTATGATTTTCCCATTTCTCTAATTTCAACATTCTGTTAAGGTCTTATATAGCATTCTAGGTAATTTTTGAAAAAATATTTCCTTATAAGTTGTTTGCATATATGGTGATAATTTATGGTAATATATTTCATATTCACAAATAAAAGAATATATGTAACACATGTTACAAATTTTCATATTTGTTAATGTCATTTGACTTCATTGATTTTATTTTTACTGGATTCAGTAATAGTTCTTCTTTTATATTTTCTAATAAATTTTTTGTATATTTCATTTACTACTATATCTAAATATTCTCTTTCTATGAAAGCATTACCTTGTATTAATAAACGTTATTAGTGTGTTAAATTTGAAAACCAAACTTTAACATTTTCTATTAATATGAGCTATTAATACTCTACAGGTTGAAGAGTTTTTTTTGTATAGTTTGAGAGGTTTATATGAGTACACTCATACTATTAGACCATTTATCTAAGACTTTTTTCTTATATCTTATACAATCTATATATAAAAGATCAGATTTATAATTTTTATTAAGTTTAAATTCTGGTGGAATACTACCTCTAGTTTTCCAATGGAGCTATTCTTATACGAATCATATGTTTCTTCTTGGTAAGAAAACGATAATGAAAATGGTTTTATATGACCTTTTAGAATTATGATTTATAATTTAGAATCAAACTCGTTGGTTATTGTCATATAATCTTCATTTTTGTTTGTATAAAGCTTTTCATAATAATGTTTTTCTAGTTATTCATTATTTAGTGTTAACAAACTAATTAATTTTTTTATATCTCTATTTTTAGGATTCATGAATTGTTCTTCTAAATTTTTTTATATTCCATTAAATTAGAATTATATCTTTTTCGTTAAATCTTATCTTTCAAATTCATAAATTAAACTTAACAATTGGATTAAGTTTTTATCATGAATATTAATAGTAAAACCTAGGATATGTTATAAATTCTAGTTTATGGTATCTTAAATTATCATAGATCATTCCTAATAAAATATCTTTCATGTTTATTATTTTGCTATCTAATAATGTTATTTTTATTAATGTATATATTTATTCTCTAAAATGAGCTTGTATTAATATTTGAATTTCTCCTAAATATATGTATCCAATTTTTTCTTTATCATTTTAGGGGATTTTTGATAGTTTATTCATCATAGTTTATTTCTCAATTAATTGTACATTATACCTTCCATTTTGCATCCATAATATTAATGTTAATTTCTTTATTACTTATTTAATAATAAATTATATTTTTTATTGAAAATAATTTTCTTAATATTGAAAATGATGGATTTTAATTTCATCTTTTTCATTAAGATTTAAATTTACTTTTTAAATTTATTCAAATTTGTTTTTATTAATTATCATTTTTTGTGAAAAAAACATCACGAGAGGTTTTCTATTTCTAATTGTATTATTTTTCGATTTTTTATTATTTTTTGGGTCTCTATTATTTTTTATTTCATTTTTATTTATGAAATATTATTATTCATTTCAGTTATATTTAACTTATGTTATATTTAAAAGATATTTTTGAACTTTTTAAATTATTGGGTTATTTTTGAAATCCCTTCAAATTTCATTCCTAACCCTCTTACCTTCTAAAAAATTATAATATTCCAAAAATACTCTTAAAACAACATTTAAAATTATAATATACTTTTAGTTTAGATTTAAAAATATAACTATATTTTTATTATTTAATTTTACATAAAAAATTATGATAATTTTAGTAAAATTTAATTTCTAATTAAAATTAAAGATATTATTATATTAATTATTTAAAAAAATTAATATATTAATTATAAATTAAACATGAATAAAAATTTATTTACGAGGTTATTTTGTAAAATGTAACTTTTATTATCCTTAATTTTTATTCTAGATGTTTAATTCACATTTTAATAGTAATTTATTTCTTAGTTATTACGATTTTTACAAATTATTAGTAAATAATATTAAAGAGAATCAACACATATATTCTGATTCTGATCGATTTACGTTACAAATTAGTAAATACACTTAAGTCTCTAAAGGCTCTTGAATTATACAAATACCCTTAATAGTAGATGCTAATAAAGGTGAAATTAAAGTTTAAGAAATTAGTTATCAAGTATGATCAGAATAAATGTCAATTAAATAATGTCATTTTACATATAGTTTCAAACAATTTCCACTGTAATTTATTAAAATATCATTAAACAGTGAATTGTTTTGGGATAATCACTCAGCTCTTAAACATTCAAAAGAAACCCAAGCCTGCAAATTCAAAGACACACGTACATACATTAGAGTAGCAATCAACAGACAAACAGTGAATACCTCAATGAAATAGCAATTGCATCTTCAGTTATCCATATAATTTGCAACTTGTCTATTGCGACTATTTTTTTTTCCATCGAAAATTATTATAGTATTGAATAAACTTCAAAAATATTACTATATTATTATATTTATCTCTTTAATACCATCGAACTATTTTTTATTTCATTTATATTATCTAATTTATAAAAAATTCAATTTATACATCCATTTATTTGTGACATGTGTGAATGATAGATTTAAAATAATTTAAATAATTAATTAATATATTTAAAATAATTATTATTCTAAATGTATAACTTAATTATTAAGTTTAAAATCTATCGTTAACATGTTATTAGACATAGATTAATAAAATAATATAAAAAATAATTTAATAATATTAATGAAATAAATACGATAAAATTTACTAGATATTTTAGGTTTACGGTAAGGCATTAGGTGATAATAATGCATTCTCAAGATAAACCAAATAAAGGATCAAAATAATTTAGTTTTGACTCAAAGTCAAATCAAATTAGTATAAAGTCAACATTTTCGTGGCATTAAAGTTATTATATTGAAATGGCAGTTCCGTTATTATTAGAAAAATAATGGGTAATTACCTAACCAACTACAGCACTCTCGTTAGCTTATAAAGTCCCTATATAAACCACCATATATGAACGGTGAACCTACTCCTTCATGTTGACGGAAAACAGAAAACCAAGTCATTAATAAAATGGCTGACGTCTACGAACCATCATCATCCAGGGGAGAAATCGCCACCGTTGATAAAAACAATACTGGAAAAATTTCCACCCTCCATTCAGATATTATCCAAACCCACATATTGACCCGACTAGACGGTCCGACTCTAGCTTCCATATCTTGCACTTCGTCCCAACTCTACGCTCTTTGCAGCGAACAGAACCTATGGGCCAACATCTGCAATTCCACGTGGCCTTCTACCAACACGCCACGTCTACACAACCTCATCTCCACCTTCCCCAACGGTCACCGTAGCTTCTTCTCTAATTCTTTCCCTCTCCTAATCATCACTTGCGAAGCGAAAAATCCAGACCATTCATTATCAGAACTCTTACTCTCAGCCGTCGATATTAATTACAGAGGGAAACTCATTTTGGGCAAAGTGGTAGAGACCGAGACAGTCAATGATTGGTTCCGGTGCTCGCCTTTTCGAGTCGATCTTATTGACCCAAAAGATGTCGTTCCGACGACGATACCGTACCCGGAAAAAGAAGAAGAAGACACGTGTCGGGATCTGGAGGAGGAGCTGAGGTTAAGTTGGATCGTAATCGACCCGAAAAGACGGAAGGCTATGAACGTATCGAGTCAAAGACCGGTAAATGTTCAAAGGCACTGGCTAACAGGGGATGTGCAAGTGCAGTTTGCTTCGATTTTCGCCGGCGAGAAAGGGACGTCGTCGGAATTTGTTCAGTGTGGGATACTAGTCACGTGCGGTGGGTCGGAGGGAGGGGATTTACAGGTTAGAGAGGTGAGCTTGACCGTGGAGGACATGGATAGAATGCATTTAAATGGGAGGGATAGTTCTGTAATTTTAGTGAGAGCTATGGAGGGTAAAAGGGTAAATATAAAAAGGAGAGAAGAAGACAGCAAGAAGAGGTACAAAGAGTATTTAGAGAGAAAGAGGGCGAGGAACGAGAGAAAGGCAAAGAGAGAAGGGGCATTAGATACGTTGTGTGCTATTTTTGGTGCACTGGTATTTTCTCTTTTTTGGTTAATAATCTGTTACAGATGAAAAAACATATTTAGTTAAAAAAAAATTTCTACATTTTGAGAATATAAATTGTTTAAGGACAGTGAAGTAATTGGGTGATAATATATTTTAATTTTATATTTTTTTAGGTGAATCTTAATAATTATACAATTAAAATTAATAACATAACAAGAAAAATATTTATCATTTTTTAGGTAATGATGCCATTTCGATACATGTGGAAGGTACGTGACGAAAAACAAAAGGAGCAATCTCGATAGGATATATTTTTTAATTAATGAAGGGGAAAAACTGGGCTAAAAAGTTGACGACAAAAAGAGAAAATGAAAAGCTAGGAACGACAAAAAAAAAAAAAAAACCATAGCGAGAGAAAAGGAGAAAAACGACGAAAAGAGACAGAAAATAACAACTAACATATGGTTCTTTTCTTGAAATTATATGATGAAATCTCAATTGAAAATGATGTGTATGATGAAAAATATAACTAGTGAAAAGAACTTTAAAAAAATTGGGTATGGCGTTGAGGAAGGGGGTTGATTGTTGGAGATGAAGGAAGAGAAAAATTTCGAAATCTCCAAAATGTTTCTCTAAAAATAACCCAGGTGGCTACCAAATAAGACACATCAATTTTGGATCCAATTTTTATTTATTAATTTTAATTATAATATTAATAAAATTTACTTAAAAAATTACAAAATTAAAATATCTAGTTTATATAATTATAAGATTAAAATGAATGCAAATCCATATTTGGTAAAAAACTTAAGAATTTGCTATTTCTTCATTGAATCTCTAATTTGAATCCTCACCCCAAAATATAAGTTATATTTCTGTCATTAATTCTAGTTAAAAGTATATTAATTTGGTCTCTTATATCAACTTTGTACGGCTGGTAATTTTAACCATAACTCATAACACAAATTCAACGTAATATAACATAAATTATTTTTAATTAAAATTAATTATTAATTTTTTTATATAAAGATATTTAATTTTTTAATCATTATAAATAAATAAATTGATTAAAAAATATTTTTTTTCTATAATATCAAAAAAATACAAATATGAATACACAAAACACAAAAAAAAAACGTAATGAAAAATACAAATACGAATAAACACATGAAAAAAAAACATAAAAACGTAGGAATCATCACATGAAAAACCATCCCCTACAATTTTGTGACCAACTTTTTAATTCTATCAATTTAATCCCAACCTTTTATAATTTAATGTAATTTAGTTTCAACATTTTAGTTGGACAAATTTAGTCCCAAATGATACAAATAAAAATAATTGAGACCAAATGAGTCCAAATGAAGTGTATAGGACTAAATTAATCAGCCAGTGAAGATTATAAACCAAATTATTGCTTAGTCTTAATTTTGCAAGTGTCACGTGATGAGATATAACGAGTTACCAAATAAAACAACTCAACGTTAATGAAATAAATATTAGCAGGAAATAATAAAAATAATTATCTCTAAAATTTATAATTATAAAATAATATCTTTTATATTTAAATTATATATTTTTATTATTAGATAAAATTAATCCCATAATTTTAAGTTAAATTACTACCATTTAAATATATTCAATATTAAACACTGTTTAATTAAAACTAATATTATTAAATACTATTTTTATTATTATAAAATTTAAGAATCTTAGTTAATTTTTTAAATTATTTCAAGCTTAGTTCAACTAAGCTAAAATTTTAAAAAGTGTCTTGATTGACTTTACCATCAAGCAATACATGAACGAGCCACTAATCAATTCCATACCAGAAAATCTAATTAGGTTGGGTTAAATTGCTGTTACCTCATATGATTAGGGGTACTCACTTCGAATCTCATGAGTCACGTGCTCTTGTTTTTAAAATAAGAAGAGAAAAAAAAAATGGACCGGAAATTGAAGGAGGAGAGAGAAAAAACAAAAAAATTAAGATATAATTGAAAGAAAAAATAGAAAAAAAAATAGGATTTTGTTGACCATATTCTATTCAAAAGTTTAAAAAGAGACTCTTTGTTAATTTAGTTAAAAAAAAGGTTCTTTTTAATCTCTCAATCAATTAACAAGTCATTTTTTTTCTCTTTCCTCCTTCAATTATATCTCAATTTTTTTCTTTTTTTTTCTCTTTCCTCCTTCAATTATATCTCAATTTTTTTCTTTTTTTTTCTCTCTCCTCCTTCAATTCCCAAACAAGTTTTTTTTTCTCTTCTTATTTTAAAAACAAGATAAAAAAATATTTTAATTACCCTTTGTAACTTTAAAATGGGGTTTTGTCTATAAGAACCAATTTTTGGACAATAGTTTAAAAATGAGCACAAGTTGAATTTTTTTTAAAAATAGGCAAAATCTTACCTTAAACTTGAAAGCAAAATTTTTAATCAATTTTATTTTAAAAAAAGATATATTAACTCTATTTTACAAAAAAATAATTATTATAAACATAAAAAAATATTAACATCTTATAAATTTATAATTAATTTTAAATACATAAATATTTTTTATCATATTATATATTAAAAAATAACTTATTTTACAATAAAATAAATATAAATTTATAAATATATTGAAAATTATATGCTAAATATTTTGATAATTTATAAATAATATAATATATTATTATTATTAATTATAATTATATTTAATAAATAATTATAATATTTAATTATAATTATGATATAAAAAATAATATTCATAAAAATAATTAAATTATTAAAAAAATTGTGAAACCTCTCTATCTAACTTTTTACGATATACAATACAAATATAACACATTATATCGTAAAATTTGTGTGAAAATATTATCTAATATAATATTATTATAATTATTAGCCCGCTTTTTATAATTTATTTTATAATAATTATTATTATTAATTTTGTAATTATTTTATAATAATTATTATTATTAATTTTGTAATTATTTTATAATAATTATTATTATTAATTTTGTAATTATTTTATAATAATAATTATTATTAATTTTGTAATTATTTTATAATTTATTATTATTATTTTAAGTTAATTTATAATAAAATTTTGATAAGTTATTTGTTATAACAAATTATATATTTATTATTAAATATATTTTTGTATTTTATAAATATAAATTATTTTTATTATTTTTTATTCACTCAAAAATTTATTTATTAAAAATTTATAATTTTTGTATTCGACATTTTAAAGTTGGAAAGGGTAATTAAAATATTTTTTTATCTTGTTTTTAAAATAAGAAGAGAAAAAAAAAACTTGGCTGGGAATTAAAGGAGGAGAGAGAAAAAAATGAAAAAAAAATTGAGATATAATTGAAAGAGGAAAGAGAAAAAAAATGACTTGCTACTTGATTGAGAGATTAAAAAGAACCTTTTTTAAAAACTAAATTAACAAAGAACCTCTTTTAAAACTTTTGAATGAAATATGCACATAGACAAAATCCCAAAAGAAATATTAACATTTTATAAATTTATAATTAATTTTAAATACATAAATATTTTTTATCATATTATATATTAAAAAATTTATTTTAAAAAATAAAAAATAATTTATTTTACAATAAAATAAATATAAAATTATACATATATTGAAAATCATATGTTAAATATTTTAGTAATGCATAAATATTGTAATATATTATTATTATTATTAATTATAATTATATTTAATAAATAATTATAATATTTAATTATAATTATGATAATATTCATAAAAATAATTAAATTATTAAAAAAATTGTGAAACCTCTCTATCTAACTTTTTACAATATACAATACAAACATAACACATTATATCGTAAAATTTGTGTGAAAATATTATCTAATATAATATTATTATAATTATTAGCCCAGTTTTTATAATTTATTTTATAATTATTATTATTAATAATTTTGTAATTATTTTATAATTTATTATTATTATTTTAAGTTAATTTATAATAAAATTTTGATAAATTATTTGTTATAACAAATTATATATTTATTATTAAATATATTTTTGTATTTTATAAATATAAATTATTTTTATTATTTTTTATTCACTCAAAAATTTATTTATTAAAAATTTATAATTTTTGTATTCGACATTTTAAAGTTGCAAAAGGTAATTAAAATATTTTTTTATCTTGTTTTTAAAATAAGAAGAGAAAAAAAAATTGGGGTGGGAATTGAAGGAGGGCAGAGAAAAAAACAAAAAAATTGAGATATAATTGAAAGAAGAAAGAGAAAAAAAATGACTTGTTACTTGATTGAGAGGTTAAAAAGAACCTTTTTTTAAACTAAATTAACAAAGAACTTCTTTTTAAACTTTTGAATGGAATATGCTAGACAAAATCCCTAAACAATAGCTCTCCCTACTAGCTCGTGATTGATAATCTCTTTAAAAAAAATCAATCACAAAATCCTTCAAAAAAACTAATCTCCCATTTCAAATGGAATCCTTTTCAAATTAGTAAATAACCCTAGTAAAATTTACTTGGTTTTACAAATCCATATCTATAAGGACACTAATTTATATAGCCTTGGGTGTTCACATATACATACACTCCGACGTATACAAGTAACTTGCTATATAAGCACCACCACATTAAAACAAGAGACTGCTAAAGAGTGCTAGAAAGGATTCAATTTCCACACGTCTTTTATATATTTATTACTCTTCGCCTATGAGTAGCCTTCAAGTAGTTTCATCATGAAGTTGGAACTTTACTTACAACTATCAAACTATTGTCTCTGTAGATGCTACCTAGGATTTTGATTCTCTTACAACTTAACTCGAAATTAATCCCTCAACCTCTCACCTTTATTTTCAAAAATAATTAGGACTTACCGTTCAGATAACCCAACATACCAAGGTCTGATAAAGACTACGATACAAGTTATTCCTTTGAGCACCAACTTGAAGATTTACGATCAAGATCTTTACTACCCATAATGTTTTCCAACCTCAATTTTCCATTCCCAATGGAGACTCAACACGTAGACGATACAATCACAATGATTTTGGATGTAGTCGGTCAAGTTAGTCAAATGAAAGATGGGAAGAAATCGAAGTATAATGTGTTTGTTACTATTGAGAGGCAATTAGCTGTGCCTTTAAATGGTTATGCAAGTTTGGCTAGGTCTAATATTGGGGAGAGAGAATTGTGGCCAAGGATTGATAATAAGAGAAAGACACAATGGAAATCTTAAAGAAGGTTAGATTTGATTCCAATATTATTGGAAGAGGTGAAGAGACAAAGATGGATTGCTCTATTTGCATGTCAAAGTTCGGGATTGGGTCTGAAGTTACTGGCTTGCCCTGTTCTCATTTGTTTCATGGACACTGCATTGAGACTTGGTTGCTGAAAAGTTATACTTGTCCCCTTTGTCGCTCCAAACTACCAAGTTAAAAGGGATATACATATCTGTTGTAGTTATTTTATATAAATCAATATTCTTAAGGTTATGATCAGGTTAAAGATTCCAATATTATCATGTGATTTTTAATAGTTTTTTTATCAGGAACTTTAGTAGAGTTAGAGATTTATATTTGCGTGAAATATATGTTTGATGATTTTTATTTATTATATATTTATTGATTATAGGCTTGATGACTGTTTGTTTTTTGTTGGAAATTTGATGAGACAAAATTCCAAAACTTTGAAAATGCCAGCAAGAATATAGATGCCTTAAACAATCTATATTTCAACAAAATCTACATTTCCATATTGTATGGAATCAACAACCATCACATTCTTCTATAAGATAAATGTTTTATTTCCTACTAAAAGTTTTGATTTACTTTTAATTTACTTCACTTTTTTTTTAAATACTTTATGTATTCAATTTTATATCAATTAAGTTTTAATTAATATTCGACGAAATAAGTTATTAGATTATTACGTGAGACTAACCTCTATCCACCCAACTCAATGAAAAAAATTTAACCTCTCAATTCAATTGTTCGAAGTGGTTTATCTCATCAAGATAAATTCAAATTCCAACTAAAACTATGTAACTAATATAGAAATGACAACATATAGTAGTAAAATTAAGAAATATAACATTTACCCTCCTCTATATGCCACTGTTGAATATTTGCTAGTTTTATCATTTTTCTTGTTTATGTAAGCAATTAAATTGTAACTCTTCTATGTGGAGGAAGGGGGAGAGGTATATAAATCCAACTCATAATTAGGTGTACATTGCAGAAAATCTCACCATAAAATTAATATAAAACTCAAATGAGAATTGCTCACCTCTCGCTTCGAGTGACAAGGATGGAGTTTCTACTTAAGCTGCAGGCGCACTTCTGGAATGAGGAAATAACTTGCCTAATTGAGGGAACAAAGTCTAATGGAAAGAACTGATTCAAACATATTAGATCTATGAAATCCGATTCTTTGGACGTGAACAAACACTCAACTATCAGTTTCAGACATTGGTTTTGGAGGTCCTCTTGCTATTGGCATTCCACTATCAAAGGTTTTGGGCTTGGCATAATCAACAAATACAACACGCCCATTCAGTGCCTGCCATCAGCTCTCCGTTAGTAAAAGAAAGAAAAATGACAAGCATAGGAGAGTAAAAATAGAGACTACCTTTCCATTCATCTCATTTAAGGCCTTGCTAGCTTCGTCTTCTGAAGCAAAGGTTATAAATCCAAATCCTTTTGATCTGTCCGAGACTCTATCTGTTACAATTTTAGCTGGAAATATAAACTATGTCAAGTGCATGATGATCAAATATTACAAGCTCATCATACAAAGCGTCTAAAACATTGCAGCAGTTGAAAAGCTAGCAATTACCATCAATAACTTGACCATATTGGGAAAATGCTTCTGATAGTCCACTCTCCGTGGTGTGAAAAGACAGTCCTACACAAGAACAAGATATTTTAAAATCTCCGTGGATTTCAACTAGTACTTTGCGTATCAAACTATCAAAGTCTGAAAAATAAAAAACAATGCGAAAAGTGAGCATTTAAATACAAATATTGATTGTTTAGCAACAACTAACAGCAATATGTATGAATTCAACTAAAGTTAATTCAGTTTGAGAGTGATAAACTTCAACAGTTGAACTCACAACTTACCTACCCATCAAGTAGTCAATCTACCATTTGGGTTGAAGCACAGAATCAAGAAATACATTTTGAAGTGTTAACAATGACAATTATAGTTTAAATGAGAGTGCAAGTTTATAAATTTGGATTTTCCTAATCCGATACAAGGAAGCTCACGTAAATTAAATGAGTTTAAACAACGAAACTGAAGGCAGGCATTAATGTAACATATGCATATAAATTATAATTTATGTATATAGCTTTATAGTTACTAGTTTCACATACAGGTGTGGAAGTTAAAATGGAATATTGACATATTGCTATCTGGGAAGCAATCTATAAACCCAAAAGGGCTCAAAAATTGAACCCAGTTCGATAGCTAATTAGAAAAGAAGATCAGCTGCATAGGCAGGAATTTTCTCATAAGCATTCCTTCAAACACTTAATAGACATAGTTAAATTTGTACTTGTCGTAGCTTTCAAGCTACAATTGAGACAAAAAATTGTGATTCGAGAAAGAAATCTTGATCATATTGGCTATTAAAACAAAATTACATTCAGAAAAAAACTTCCGAATTAAAAGGAATCTCTCTATTTCTGTTTCTTTTTGGATTGTATGGAGAAGAGATAAAAATAGTACCTCCAACGAAAAGTCTCGTGGTTATTCCTCTGCAAGCAATAAGAAGAGACGGATGAAAAAGAGAAGAGGATAATAAACTTGGCTTTGACTTCACTATTCTTCTCAGGGTAGCCATAGTTTTAAGAGCAATTAAAATACTGATGGACGGAATTATACGGTGATCGGCGACGTAATTTCGTAAGCTAATGGAACACCGCACTGTATTAATTACCCGTTTTGGACTGATTTTGTTAGATTTTGTTTTTTTTTTACTTAACTAGCTAAACGACTGTGTTTTAGTAGCTCTGATTTTACAATTTTGTCCCTCTATGTCATCCAAAAAGGTCCATACAGTAGTCAAAAGTTCGGTAGCATTTTTTTTTATTACCTGAAATAACACAAAAAAAAAAATTAACAATAAAAATGACCTTCGAAATCTTTTAACGGATCAATTAATCAAATTTCAAATTATACGAAATCTAACTCATTATACTTTAATATTAAATAAAATTTAATTAATTAATATTTAATGTAAAAAATTTAAACATATTTTTCTTTAATACAAAATTATATGAATTTTTAATACTGTTTCCTTTGTACTAAAACTATAAGAGTTGACATTTTTTTATAAGAGATTCCCCATATTAATATGCATAACGTATTATTAAATTTCGACCAAAGTTTAAACTTTTCATGCCAATTTATTTTTAAAATGTTCAACTCTATCAACTAATTTTGAGAAATTTTTTATCTTATTTCTACCATGTTGGTAACAGACCATTACAAATCAAAATATGTTAAAGATTTATTTAAAAAAACTCATAAAGTGTACGATTTGATTTTGTTGATGACATTTTAAAAATACAAAAATCTTTTTACCATAAATTGTGGTATCAGTTAAATATAACTTAAAAAAATAAATTTTATTATTTTAATCAGTAATAATCTAATATATTAGTTATGATTATAACATAATTTATAATATAAAAATAATATTTAAGACAAATGCTCACGTAAGAAAAAAAAACAATACCAGTACGTCCAGAGAAGTAAATCTTTTACAAATATCAATATTTATGAATATATAGATAATTGATTTTACTGATGAAATGTAAAAGTAAAACAAAGTATTAAAAATTATTTAAAAATATTAAAATTTAAGATAGAAAAAAATTAAATAATAATACATAAAACCAACTTGCACACTAAAAGGACTTAGCTGACACGTGGTCAGCTGGAAAACAAAACAACATAAAGGAATTAAAACAGAAATGGAAAGCAACCGACATTTAAAGACTATAAACGACAATAAAGAAATATAAGGGATAGAAAGACTCCTATGCCCTGCATCACTATATGTAAACTTAATTGATATAACAATACTTATTCTATTTCTTAAGAATTTTTTTTTATATTAAGTAATAAGTAAACGGTAATAAATTGAAAGAAGAATTTTATGGGAAAGTCTATAGATGAAATTGTAATGAGAAGTTGATAACCATGAAGAGAGAAAAAAACTCTAATATCCATAATTTTGAAAAATAAACCTTACAAATTTATTTTAAAAAAAAAGTCGTTTATAGAGAGCTAGAAACTCTAGGTAAATGAAATCCTTTGAGATAAGAAAGTAAAATCATTCCTTATTTTAAGCTACCTTATCTCATGTACACTATCGTATATATGTTTTCTACGAATATTTTTAATGATTAATGTGATTTAATTTTATTTAGAAATTTATATAATCCAAATTGAATGATTGTACGATTGATTGAAATTTAATTTATTAATAATTTTAAAAATTTAATTAAATACGTATCTAATTAAATTAAATAATTATCTAATTAATCTGAAATTTAATCAATCAATAATCATACTCGTCAAAATTAAATTAAACATATGTTTAATAATTATATAATTAATTAAATTTTGATTATACGATAATCCTAGGAGGAGAATTAATTAAATTGAATACTTATACAACTAAACAAAAAGTTATACAGCAGAAAAAAATTTAATCCATCTGTTACCCTGTTCGCCGAAACATAAATGAACATACCTCTCAATCAAAACAATATCTTTTACTTGTTATCTACGGTTGGAACAAATCCACTTGACTCTAAACAAGCAATTATGATTTGGACACATGTCTTCGATCAGAATCATCTTCTTGTAAATAAGCAATTATGATTTAATCCACTAGCCGTCCAAATTCTTTCAGGGTCGGTGACCTGTGCCTTCACCAACCACCAAAAATTCCCAGTACAAGCATAGTGTGTTGAACAAATTTGATACCACTCTATGCTTTCGAATCTGTTAAAAGATTTGCAAATCCAATCTGAGAAACAAGCTGGCGTCGAACAAGAAGAAAGAGAAGAACTTTGTTCGTTCAATGATGGAAGGCTGAGTAAGGCCAAGATTGGCCAGAGCAATACTTTGAGCCATAAGTTTTCCTCTCCGGTAAGCCAAAGAAAAAACTCCAAAAGAAAGTCGCAGAGAAGGAGAAGTTAACTTGGTCAAGAACGAAATTGAAAGTGAAGGTGCCACAGTAGCAAGAAACATAGAAGCAAAGGACACGGCAATGGCAACCATTTCTCAAGCGCAAAAGGCCGAATACTATAGTAAATCTAATATAATAATAGGGGTTATATTTGGAGTTTTATTAAAAAAAATACAAGTAGGGGATTAAGCTTGAATAAAGTTAATAAGAGGAGTCTTCTCAGCCTATTTCCCTTAATTATATTTATATTGTGGGATGCATCAAATGCATTGATGGTGCCTATGCACAATTTGAACCTCAAACAATTCAATGTACAAAACCAATCAACTTTTTTTTTTCGATTTGTAAAGCCAATCAACTTAATAGTTTTCTGAACAAAAATAAAAAGAATAATGTTAAAGCCATTAAAAATAATAAGCTGATTTTGAGCCTTGAGTTCCAAAGATAACATATATCATTACAGTCAATTAATACTGGTTGCATGACATAACGTACCACATAAATTACCGTATTTATATTACTTTTGTCTAATAGTTACATAATTTATATATAATCTTAAAAAGTTAATGCAGAAATACCCTCTTTACCAGATGAAATTCCACTAAAGTTCCACAATGTGGACAAACTTCTATTTTTTTTCAAAAAGAAAACTTAAAACGGGATAGAACTAAACAATATACAATAAAAAGCCTATGGCTAAGATACACCAATCCAACACACATTATTATGGCGATATCCTGAGATTAGTATAAAAATCAAGTAGCAAGTATTAAACCTTTTCCACAGCCATTCTCGATCCAAATTGACAGGTTCATGATAAAACAGAAGCTTTCATGCTGCTACAAGGCGAAAATATTATTATGTTGAATGACCATTATTTTGGAGGACCAGATACCAGAAGTGCTATGCACCACTGATTACAGATAATTTTGCATACCATAGAATCTGTGCAGACTTTAGCTCACTAGTTCACTAACGAGACTCATGGTTGGTGAACTTTCAGCAACATTTGGTAAAACATGTCAATAAATTGATCATCCTGACACAAGAAAGTCACACAAGTTAGCAAATTAACTAAGCCTAGACTGCTTACAGTTTAGGAGGCCACAAAATTCAAAAGCAAGGTTGTGCTTTGAAATTGAAATAAGAACCTTCTATTTTTAAGAATGGAATCTGAAGACATTTGCACTAATTGAAACATAACCTTCATTTGGACTAATTTACACAAATATAATTATGACAGATAGAAAATCAAGATGACCTTTTGCACTCACGTGTACACACGCACATGCACACAAACACAGAGATACCTGGACGAGCATTTGAAGTGCATGACGAACTTTGTCTCTGCTAATAAGAGCCCCATCATAGGGTAGAGGAGGTGTTGAACTAGGGGTAAGAGATGGTGGTGGAGATGGTGGTGGAAAGGGTTGAAGTATTGGAGCACCATAAAGCCGTTGCAGATTTTGTGGAGCACTAACAGCAGTAGATGGCATAGATGATGGAATAGGAGATATTGTCAATGAAGGAGGTACAAAGAATGAGGAGGGCTTAACAAGGTTAGTAACCCGATTGCTAATGCCGTTTGGATCGGAAGTGCCATGCAGAGGCATTGATATTGATGATGCAGGGAAAGCAAGGGCTGGCACTTGTGGAGTGACAGCTGACGAAGATAAAACACTGGGTGTGAAGGAAGATGAAGGAACTGCTGCAGGAGAATGATATGTTTGTCTCGAATTAGCTATGGTTGAAGAACTAGTGCCTATATTCATTGCTTGCTGCAGCATAAAAGAATTGCTCAGTCCAAAAAAAAGTACATAAAGCTAAGTTGTGGCCACAACCTAAAAGTATCAAACAGTTACTTATCAAAGAAATAATAGGAACATTTAAAATCAAGCTAAAGGGAATAATAAAGTCAAGACAACAGAATACGTAAGTATCACATATGAGTCAAAAACACATTAAACAAGAAAATCCAAAGTGCATTTTAAAAAACTAACTAAAGCCAAGGCATCATTCTCGAACACTAACAAGATAATTTATAGACATACTAGATATGTCATATACCACCGACAAGATTTCAAAAAATTTCAGGGAATAGGAAGTATTTTTTATTTTTTATTTTTTAAAAAAGTCCAAAAATTCAGAAAATCATAAAATTTGATTTGAGAAGAATAAAACAGACCATAATAAAGTTTAACTTGCTGTGGATTCAAGCAGTATCTCACTGTCAAACCCAGTTACAAACAATGAATACGTTGGTTTTACCTATGAAATCCTGAATAAGATAATAGATTGGCTGAATAATAAATTTAAAAAAATTCTAATTGCTTGACGCTTTGAAGAAAGTTACCAAACAAAAAAAAATCACAAATACAATCATAGGAAATTAACCATATATATCTAATTTGCAATCTTTAACAATTGCTAAAAAATACAGTCAGCTACACATTCTAAGGACCTATCATTCAACATAGGACCCTATAGTCTGCTCTCTGCAGACTCACATTCATAAGTGGTTGCATAATAATAATTTTCAAAAGTAGGAGAATCAACCAAATGTTAAAGCACGTACGCTGAAGAAGTTCACAAAGGAAGGATCTTCGGGGGCATCAGTGGCAGTAGAGACCGTAGGTGATGGTTCCAGTGGACCTTCCATGACAGACATGGTTGGGACTGCTTCAAGCTCCTCAAATTCACTACAGTGATAGAAAAAAAATTATTTATGAGAGGATAAGAGAAGAGGAGGAGAAAACGGGGATGGATGATTATTAGAATAAATCCAGACGTAAGCATGAAAGCATTACAAAAGACCAATCTAGAAATACAAAACTATCTTCAGAACTTCTACGTCAAAGGAAGACGACCAATCCCGGGCAAGTTACTTTTGGAAGAGGGAGAGGGAGAGGAAAAAAGACTACGATACATCTGTTTTTGTAACATACCACACAAAGTATTGAATATCATAAGAGTTTTTGGTATTAAAAAAAAAGTCAAAGAATCAAATAATTGTTCTTATTTAATCCATACAATCATACTTATCCAAAATTTTAATTTTAAATTTTCTTTCCTTGGAACATTCTTTGATAACTTATTTGTTCTTAACTGAGGCAAAATCACCAAGAACTTATCATGAAAACGAGCCAATGGAACTGAAGTTTCAAACCTCAAATAATGAAATACTACCTTTTTCCCGAAGCAACTTTTGGTTTTGAAGGAACCTTTGAGTATGCATTAAGTATCCTGTAAGAAATTGTTTAAGAAGTCAATTTCCTTGAAAACCTTTAGATTAAGCATCTCAACCAAAGCTAGTATGTTTTCCCCACTCTTTGCCAGCATAAAATTTTGGTTCAATCACAACAATGCTATGCACATATGAGCACAGATAATATTTAAAACACATGAGATATTTGTGAAAAATAAGAAATATAATAATTTCTCATTTTTCAAATATTCTTCTCGCGATTTACTTCATCATTAGTCTTGTAAGTATTTCTGCTTATTAGTCCAGTAGGCCTTTGGCTGTGTGCCACGAAACCAGTGAGATAATTGATAATGAAAAAATCCAATAATTAGGAAGGACAAGACAGAGGAACTACCTAGTAAAGAGATTTGCAACTTCTTCGCATTCACGTGGATTGTAAAACCATATGCCATTAACTTCTTGGGATGCATTTCGGTATAACAAATATGGAAGTTGAATTTCATACTCAAAATCACCCAACAGATTCTCCACCAGGTTATCTACGTATATAAGCAGAGAACAAAAGTTATACACCTCAAGTGTTCATTCAAAAGATTCAGAGAGACTGATAACATCATACACATTGATAAAGGTTGATTGTCCAACTGCATTTCTGACAATGATTCTACATAGCTTAATCAACATACAGACTGGTTATAGTCATATCCTCCAAGGACCAAGGCTCCCACTTCTATCTTATTCACCATCCCCATAACACTTGTTCATCTCATGTTCTACTTCAATGACTCTCAGAAGAAACATAAAATAACATCATTATCAAAATCAGCATAGCTGATTATGCTAAATCAATCTGCCACCATTACAGACCTAGTAGTAATAAGGTATTCACGCCCTATTCCCGATAACGTCATTAGCATAATAAACATCTTCCTCTTAAAATAAATCCAGCAAGATAAAATTGCAAACCTGTGTTACGTCGATTCATTACAATGAACTGGAACCGTGGTTGAGTGTTCCTTAAGAACAAGCAGCATTTAAATTGAGTCAGCCAGTTATAAAGAAAACAAATCAAAACATACTTGTCAACGAAACAGCCAATTTCAGTTCGATTTTCTTCTAAAGAAGACAGTAATAGATTTTTAAGCAATCAATGTATAATATCTCAAAGAAATTGTTACCTCTTCACCACAAAGAGAGATCCTTCAACGTCCTTGCGACTCTGCAACCACCATAAGTACTTAAAGTTATAATGAAAGAAAGCAAAGATTGAACTTCTTGTTGATATTACGACGCAATGTAAGGAAAAAGAAAAAGAAGGGGGGGGGGGGGGGGGGGGGGGGGTAATACTGTGATAGGAAAACTCGAAAAATCATTCTAAGCCAAAACAATCGTAACATATAGGGCAACCAAAAAGAAAAGGAGAAACAAACCCATTGGTTACTGTTAATGTTGAACTCGTAGAAGGTGACGTGTGCGGCCGTGATCAAAATCTCTTCGATGAAGGGATCCATTCTCTGAAGAACAGTGAGATTAAGCATTTTGGTGCTATTTTGATCGAGATTTGGCATCAGTTTACCGGCCTGAGACATATTTGCTAGATAAGGAACGAGGTTAACCCTAATTTCGATTTTCCTTCCAAATTTCCCCTTTTACTTGTCTCGGAAAGTCAGATTGATTGAGGGCAGAAAACTTTTCTATTCTAGTGAATGGAACCGAAGTTGGGACATTAACAGATTAACCTTTTTAATTTTATTTTTAAGAAAAATTACCTACAGGCGATACTCTTACTTCAACTTCGAGAGCTCTTTATTATGTTTGGAAATTTTTGATGACGAGTCAAATCTTGCCGGAATTATAGTAATCGGTAGAAAGTGATAAGGAAAATGGAATAAAAGGGAAGATTATATTATGGTTTTTTAAAATTATATATATTATTTTAATAAATACATTATTTATTTATAAATTTAAAATTCAAATTAATTTTAAGCAATATATTTAAAAATATATTTAAAATGTATTTTTTAAAATTATATTTTATTTTATTAGAATACTAATATTTTTTAAAGAGTTTTTTAAACTATTTGCTTAATTTTAAGAATGTAAAATTTTATAATTATTTTATAACTTATTCTCATTATTTTAACCTAATTTTTAACAAGTTTTATTAAAATTGTTTAAGAAAACAACGAAAATAATACATTTAAAATTTATAATTATAAAAATAACATATTTTATGCTTAAATTATACATTTTTATTATTAAAAATTTTATTAAATTATTTTATTTTAAACTTGTCTAATTTGATGACATTTAAATTAAACAATAATCATTGAAATCTATTTAATACTAAATGTTATTCAATTAAATCATATTTCGTTAAATATTATTAGTATATTATTTGTTTTTTTTTAATTTCATAAGTTGTTTAGAATAAACATATTATATATTTATTATTACATATATTTTAGTTTTATTTTTATCTTAATAATATTTATCATTAATTTATTTTTTTTATAATTTTTTCATTTTTATCTTAATAATATTTATCATTAATTTATTTTTTTTATAATTTTTTTTCCATAATAAAAATTAAAATAAAATAATATTTAACATCTTACTTGATTAATACTACTATTATATGGTCTCCATCTTTACTCGAATCCTCATTATACACGTATTAAGATTTTAAATAGAAATAGGCAACAAACTTAACCTCTTCATTTGTGGTTCGTCTATGTTGTAAAACACTTTTAATATTTTTGTCCAAACTGAGGATAATGAATCTAAGTGGTATTGTATTTCTGCATCATAACAAAATTTGTATTAATTTATTAAAATTAAAATAGATTAAAATTTTTTATTATAAGATACAAATAAATAAAATTGTAAACATATAATACATAAACATGTTTCTTCATTGTTCCAATAACAACGAAATAATAATTATCTCTTGTATTAGTTTTTATATATTTGCTTTAGTAGACATAAGAATTTTTTTTCTTATCACATCACTATACCTCTCACATATGGTTCGTGAGGTGGTCATCGATTGAATTTTATAAATATCTCATTTCTTTTATTTTGTTATACAAAGAATATGTAATATAGGTCTGTTAAATTAACATCTTATTTTTTTGTTTATAAATCATTGATACTTTATATGTTATTCGATATTAGTGATTTATAAATGCATAAACCTTGTGTTGACGGGTAGTTACTCTCATGCAACTTGTTTTATGTGAAAATATTATTATGAAAGTGAGTTGAGTTAAATTCTTTAAGTTCGTACACTTAAAATATGTGTCTCTTGATGGTTGGTGGTGGGTTATGTGTCCCACAAAGATGATTTGTTGTTATTGATCGAGGGTGATCCTCATTGTTCACATTACTAGTTTATAGATTCTAATCACACCACATTATATGGTATTTACTTTGGTGGTAAGTTAAGTTCGTATATTAAATTAGATCATTATAGAAGCAGTAAGCAAAAGTACCAACAAGTAGTTCAAATTATGAATAGGCACGGGAACAGCTATACTAATAACTATAACTATCACACAATATTTTTGGGTATATTCAATTAATAACCATTAGTTATAATTTGGTAACAGTTTTTCACAGTTTAATCATATTTCTTATTTTTTAACATTTATTCAAAAATATATTTAGTTTAAAAAAATTAAATGTTAAATTAATTCTTATTTTACGATATTATCTAAAATATTGACATTAATTTTTATCTTTAAACTATTCAATACATATTTTTAAGTAAAATAAAAAAACATAAAGGAAGAATAAATAAAATTTAATCTAGTTATACAAAGTATTGTGTGTTTTATTATTAAAATTATTTTTTTATGTAATTATATGTATTTAAAATAATAATAATAATATATATTTGATTTCGATTAACCACAGTTTTGGTATTGTAATAGTCATCACAACCGCACATCTTATTAATTACAGTTATTTTTAAGAAAAAATCATCAAGTTTTTACAAATAATCGCAATTTTAATTTATTTACGATTAAAATGCACATCCCTAGTTCGGACATAGATCCCAATTGGTAAAGATATTGATGGTTTTTATTTTTATTAAAGTTATAATTATTTTATTGTTTAATGGATTGTTTGTTGTTGAGTGGTTACCTTAAGTAACCCAATGATATTACCACATATGCACGGGTTCTATATGAATTTACCTCATTATATTTATTGTTATACATATTTTTTTATAATTTGAGTTTTTATTATGTATGTACCAACATAATAGATTTAGACTATAATTAGAAAGCATGTTTGATTTGTGTTCTTTCATGATTCCTTTTCTTTCATTGTAGCATATCTATAGCTTTCTAAGTATTACTTATGTTTTATGATCATGCGTTTTTGGTGTAAGTATTTAAGAATTTGTATCTCTTTACTCTAGTTGTATATTAGGTGTTGGACTTTTTTTTATGATATATCATGTTTTATTTGATGCATATTAATACAATCATCATTTATCAAATATATTCACCCATATTAGATTTTTAAGTAATTAGAACTCTTTTATGGTTTTTCTAACATGTTTGACTAATTCGAATGTTGTATAATATTTGTTATTTGTGTATACTATTAACTTAGATAGAAGATCGCGAATTACAACGTCACCGATGTATTTAATGCTAGTTATTCTTTATCACTATTAATAGTTTTTGTTATGTCTAAAATTGAGATTATTGTCTTATACTTGAGTTGTATTATTTACTTAATTTAATTTATAAGATTTATTTAATTAAATTAATATAAAATTTCTGACAAGATTTAAAGATAGATGTTTTTATTTCTTATTGAGGTCTTAATTATCCATTTCAGAATAATTCACCATCCTATAATTAATTTTATGTATAAAAATCTTCAATATTATGGGAGTTTTTCCTTTTTTTTAATCAAATAAAAAGTACTTCCCTTTTACTGAGTTACACAGTTTATTTTGGACTCAGTTGAAAATTTTCCTTCAAACATGGATATTTGTGCATGCTCCGTCATGAACTCACGATAAAGAACATTGTAAATATTTATCAACAATCGATAAACATAGAGAAACACTTATTTACCTTTTTTTCTCTTAAAAAGATGTGTAAATAATCTATTATCTAATAATCTATTAAGTATTATAATTAAAATATTTAAATTTAATAATTTATTATAATAATTTAATCCATTAATTTTAAAAAATAACACTACAAATCTAAATAATTAATTTTTATTTATGTTTATTTTTTAACTTTATTTAAAAATAAAGTTTTAATATTAATAATTATTGAAACGATTTTTTCAAATTAAAATAAAAAATTAAAAAAACACAAAAAAATAATTATTTTTATTTGTGTTTTTATTTTTTCAATGCTAATAAACTTAACTGTTACAATTATTTCAAAAAGTTAAATAAATCTCTACCCTCATTTGCAATTTTCTTATTTAAGATAAATAATATTTTTTAAAGGAAAAAGGTAAGTTTATCTTTTTTTTACTATTTTCATTCTAAGTTAGTTATTTTTCCGATCTTTTTAAGAGAAGGATGAAATTCAACCATGTTTTCTCTAATTTAGGAAGGGTATACGTCCCATCACGTTGAACTATAAAGTGATCATTTTGCAATTTTTTTAACGAAGATTTTACTAATAAATTAGATTACAAGTAATGGGTATGTATATTAATTTTATAGAATTAATTTTTTTAATAATAGTTTAATTCATTAATTTTAAAAAAGTGATAACTTGAATATAAATGATCAATTTTATGTTTTTTTATTTTTATTTTAAAAAAATTATTTAGAAAATATTCATATTAATACTTTATTTTTAAAAAATAAAAAATAAATTTTTAAAAACCCAAAATCTGACCACATATATTAAATTTTCACTTTTAAAAACTAGTAAATTAAATTTTCATTTTTTTAAATATAGTGATCTAAATTTTGACAAAAAAAGAAACTAAGTATTATGATTATAATAATTAATAAACATATCTGACATTTATCTTAAAATTGAATTATTTTTAAATAAATTTTATGATATATTATTGTATTTACCACTATAATTCTCATTCATTATTTTTTAAAAGGTTTAATTATTTTATTTTTAAAAAATAATATACATAATATTTAAATTTAGTTACTTGCACATAATTTCATAATTCATTTAAAATAATAACTCATTAATCCCATAATTTTGAGCCAAAGTGTGACATAATTGTGAATTTATACTAGGTCAAATGGGTTCTATAAATTTACAGAACAATGTAACTCAAACCCTCTTTGAACAAATAGAAAGTCAAGAGAAAAATCATGGGACAAACATGAAATACCCAAGAGTTTACGGGGGAAAAAGGGGAGAAATAGGTTAAAAGATTAATTAATAGAGATTCACCGTGACTAAAAGTATAAAATGGAATTTAAAATATCACCATAATTCTTTAAAGAGATAAATGTTTTGTACTCTTCTTTCCTTTATTTTATCTTTTAAATTAAAAAATATATTTATTAATCTTTTATTTATAAAAAAAATAAAACATATAAAGATTTTTAATAATATTAATAAATATTTTATTGTTAAATTCTTTTTTTTTAATAAAATATGTAAATAATGAAATTTTATGAATTACACCCTTCATAATTTTTTTAATAAAATAATTTAAAATTATTAAATTTTTTGTCACCTTTTTTTAAAAAATTATTAAATGATACATTCTATAACTTTAAACAATAAATAATAACTTTTATACAAGTAAATATAACAAATTTAGTTAAACTCCAAATTTTTACATTTTACCATGCAAACAAATTAAGGATGTTACATGAACATTAGCCATATTCCAATAACAAAGAGTTTCACAAAAGAGAGATCTAGTAAGACTTCATAAGAACCACAAAATAGAAAATTAACATTCAAATACATTTGATTCTCCACAACAAGTAGCAACTTCTTAATCATCTTTTGCTTAATGCTTTCGGAGAGCCAAACCAGACAGCAGAATCAAGAACATAAAGGCAACAACAGTGACAAATGAAGCCACTACAGATCCACTAACTTTCTGGCAAAAATCTCCAAATTGATTGCAAATAGCTAGCCAATTTGAGCTTGCATTTCCATTATGAGCCAAGTACACTATTGCAGCAGCAGCTCCACCGGCAGAAGTAGCTAAAGTAAGCGCCACCTATTAACATAATCAAACATACATTTTACTATTGAGCGAATTGAAGAGTTATTATAGCAATATTATTTAGGTCGTTTGTTCGTGTAGTTTAGGAATAGTATTTTTTTACATGTTAAGAAAATAAAAAAAATAAATTTTTAAGTATTTTTTATTTAAACTTAACACATAATTTACATATAATTTTATTAATAAAAATAAAAATTATTATTTTAATCATTATTTTCATCATTTAACAATAATCTAACACTTATGTATTTTTTTTAGTTTTAATTTTCGTTTTATATTTATCTAAATAATAATATTTTATTATAAATTTAACTGAAATTTCAACTTTTTTCGTTCTATATTGTCACTTGAAACTTAACCTATACAAATTTTATTATAATTTTCCCTTCACTATTTTAGCTTTTAGCAATAAAATACGGTTAGGTTTCACTTGGATTTGTTTCTCCATAATCGACCTACTGTACCAAAGCGTATGATTATAAGAATTACCTATGTAAGGCTTTACGGTTTGCCATTTAGTCAAATTACTGAATATCAAACCCAATTCAAATTACTGAATATAAAACCCAATGCTTATAAAATTTTATACCTTAAACATTTTTTTCAATATACCACATCTCATATTAGAAATGAATTTTGACATTAGTAAACAATATATAATAAAGCAAAGGAGTAGAGATCAAAATTACAGTGTCCATAATGAGGAGGAGGAGTCGTGGTCCGGCTGCATGAGGACGAATAATGGTAACAATGGAAAAGGGAAGGGAGAGGACTAGATACCCACCAACTATTGCCATTGCTATAAGGAAAAACCTGCAAAAAGATCAGAGTTTTTTTATTGACACATATAACTTTATAACGAACTAAAAAATATATCAATTATAAAGACCGTATACACGACCTATACATGGTGTAAGGTGTTTGATACTTCAAAGTAATAGAAATTTAAAAAAAAAATTTAAAAATAAACAACGAACATGTATAAAAAATTGGAGACACTTGGTATCTTAAAAGAATTCATGTAACATAGTTTATATGTACATATTATATATAATGTAAATTTATTTTATGTAAAAAATGTAGCAAATTAAATACGTAAATCTAATTATATTATATACAATATTTATGTGTGTTATATTTTAGGATTAAAATAATAAAAAAAATTGAAAGAGACATACTGAAAGGTAGGCATATCATCATAACTAGCTTGAAATTGGAAGAACTGGGTGAAGAAAGGAAGGTTCTGATCACTAGTTCCCATTGTAGCTGCAGCAGATAAAGCAGCTACTAAAGCACCAATCCTTATAATGAAATCTAATATGGAAACCCCTTTTTTCCATCCTGCTTGTTCTTGCCCTTGTGCTACTAAGACAGTTGTCTTTGCTTTAGTGGCACCACTTGGCTCTGGAACATCAATGGTGGTTGAATCACTTCTCTTCATTTTAGCTTTTGTTTCAAAAAGTGCTTATTGAAACTTAAAGACTTAAGAAGAATATTGAAATGTAAGAGACTTGAAAGTTTGAGTTGAGAGTTGATGGTTGAATGTTACTTAAATAGAGAACTAAAAAGATGTTCTATTATGTATGGATTTCTAGATTTGTGTATATATATTTATCAATAATTGGACGGTTAAGAGAGTTGTTGATATCCATTTTATTTTTTTTATATAAATAATTGAAGCTGCTTTGTGTTTACAAAGTTAGTAGAGATGGAGCAGATATATGGGTTAAGTCAACTTGACTTTGGTTGCTGCTTAATATTTTGATTCTGGGGAGGTTTTTCTTAGTCAACATATCTTATATAGCCTTTTCTTTTAATAAATAATACATGCACACACTATCTAAAGGTGTTGAGGTTTATTAAATATATATAGGGATATTTTAGTTTTATCTTAATGAAATTTAAAAATTAAAATATCGTAAAATATAAATTTTTTTATACAAAACATTTTAAACATTTAAAGTATTGATACTAAAATATATCAATTAAAAAATTTAAAACTAAAATATCATACTTATATAAGTTTAGAGATGCATGAATACTTTCCCACTAATTATATATATATATATAATCAAACGTATAATAATTATATTCGAATAACTTAAACTCAAGTTATTTTTTTCTTATTTATTTGAAGCATTTCTCATACGACCGTGACAAATTGATTATCTCGTATATCTTTAGATATGACAAATGTTAGATTCTTTTGAAAGTAATATATTTAGTATTTTACTAATTTTGAATTAAGAACTCTACTCTCTTAATCAGTTAACTAAACCAATAAATCTCCCTAATCCAACTATACATGTACGGTTACTTGTTATTCTTATTAAAACTTACGTTGTCACTTAAAAAGGCATGAATAGTAGGGACCTGAAGCTTTGTGACATTATCTGTTTCATTATTGTTCTCGTCTAATTATGGATAAAACTATAATTTAATTTAATAATTTTTTTATGAATTTATGAAGTATATTTCTAAACTCTTTAATTAAATAGAAGGAACGATTACAAATATCCAAAAAAAAAATGTCTAATAAAATAGAGCATAATATTGACGTAGATCGAAAAAGAAATAGAATTGAGGGAGGACATATCTAGAAAGAAATAGAATTGAAGAAGCACATACAGAAAGATAAAAAAAATTAGGATCAGAAATTAATGAAAAAAAAAGAGAGATAACTAAGGGAGAAAATATTTTAATTCATATATTTAAATAATTTCTATTTATAGGACAATTCTGAGAACAAGGTAAATCATAAATTTAATTCAAACTTAATTTGAAACTTAAATATATAATTATTATGAAATAAATGAAATCCTAAAACTATTTTAACTATTAGAATCCTATCAATATTTAATTATATCCAAATATCTTAATTATCTTATTATTGATTCCATCAAATATATTGTAAAGATGATGATTATGATTGTCCTGTTCGCTCATGTTCTCAGATTCACATCCAAAATCAACTGTACCAGTAAATGATTCCCTTACATAACAGGGATGTGTGCAGTCATACCATGACTAATTATCTATTATAGACAAGTAGGATTTAATAATTTTTTTTATTTTTTAATATTTATTTAAAAAATATCTAATTTAAAAAAAATAAATGTTAATATAGGTTTTACTCTACCTTTCTTATTTTTTAATATTTATTCAACAAATATTTAATTTAAAAAAAATTAAATACTAACATAATTCTTATTCTAATATATTATTTAAAATATTAACATTAAATTTTATTTTTATTATTATTTTTCACATATTTTTAAGTAAAATAAAAATATAAAAAATAATAATAAATAAATTTTAATTTAATTATTTCAAATATTATGTATTATATTATTAAAAATGTATTATTCTATCTAATTATATATATGTATATATATATACAAGTATTTTTATTAACAACAATATTATAATAACCATTTTCGTTTCTTACCTTATTAATTATTATTATTTCAGAAAGAAACCATAAAAATTTTACAAATAACTATAATTTCAATTATCAAGTTAAATTATAATACCTAAATCTCTGTAAGGTTTTAGAAGTAAAAATCCCCTAGATTTTGATGGAACAATCTAATAATGTGTGAGCTTTTAGATTTTAAGTTGACATTATAGCACATGTTTTAATTTAATGCATAATTATTGGTTTGCATGTATTCAATAGTTAATATTTTTTCATTAACATTATAAACACAAGAAACCATAACAAAGATTCATTGATTGATTAACTAACGAATATGTCTTACAACGGAGATATGGTATAATGCTCTTTGACCTTTCCAATATGCATGTGAATGCTAACAATAAAACTCATACAAATTGTTGCATCAAAACTTATTGGAATCATTCAAAAAACTTTCGAACACCCAAGGTGACCAGTATGACCAAAAGAGTTTTGCAAAAATTCACGACATAATTTAAGTTAAGTTTATTTCGTAATGAAATTTTTTTAAATCATAACCACGTTACGTGTAATGTGATGATACAGATGTAATTTTTTTTTTATTTTTTTTTAGAAAATCTTCATTACAAAATTGGTCAAACTCAACCTACATTATAATTTTTTACAAAACTTGATACCATATTAGATGATTAATGAAAAACTAAAAGAATCAAAATACAGATGCATTCACATCTTACAAACTAATTTAACCAATTTGTGTGGACTATTTTCTGACCACTATAATAAGCCCTACCGGTGAAATGGAAGATCGACTATGTGCGTATGCTCCACCCACGCTCTGCAAGTGCCACATTTACCTGATTAGCAGCTTCTGCTGTGTCATTTAGTGGAGGATAGCTCCAACTCTCAGATAACTGTGAAAATTGGACAAGAATTATGCAAGAAGAATTATTTGATTGAAATACAAGAACAATTCTTAAAAAAACAATATATAAGCAAATATTAAAGAAAAAAACAAAAGTGAAAGAAGAACATGTTATGATTATAGTAAAAAATTTGGGTGGGGAAGAGGGAGCCTACAAAGAGATATAAAGTACTATTGATGAGAAGTGGCAATTTCAAATACACCGCAACTTGTATGCAGCTGCATATTTCTTGAATCCTAGGATATACTGTTCAGAAAACTTTTCCAACCATGTTGAAGTTAAGGTGGGCCTTTATGCTTGCATGGAGAAGTTGATTGAAGATCAAAAGTTGCACGCAACTGCATATTTCTTGAATCCTAGGATGTACTATTCGGAAAACTTCTCCAACCATGTTGAAATTAAGGTGAGCCTTTATGCTTGCAAGGAGAAGTTGATTGAAGATCAAAAAGAAAGAGAGGACGTTTTTGTCTAATTGGATTCATACATGTACAAACAAGACTTGTTTGGTACACAACAAACAAAAGGATGTATAACTAGGCAAAATCCTAATAAGTGCTAAAACTTAAAACTCTAATCCTAAATGTTTGATTTAAAAATTTTAGTGTTAGTTTAATATTCATGACTTGTGTGCATGTACATTATAGCTAAATGATGGATGGCATTTGGGATTCAAGTTCCTGAATTAAAAAAAATTTACTGTGAAGATTTTAAGTCTTACTTGCTCTTCATCAACATGTGTGCACAATTCGAGTACATACAATCAAGTATAATTAATAAGGATCGATCTCTAAGAGTGTTAGTGTAGTAATTTTGTTAAGGTCTATCTTCTTTTTTTCATTTGTTTAGATTCATATTAAGAGAAGAAATTGATTAAACACAATTAAGACAAACAAGTTAGTGCATGTTATGTACAACAAGAAACTTAACATGCAAAACTATAAGGCAATTAAGAAAAATGAAGATTCTTTATTGTTGATAATGCACCACTCTCTAAATGAGGAGTGGATCATAAATGAAGATGGAAGAAAATGAACTTGAACAAATTTTTAACATCGGAGGTAAGAAGGCTAATGGAGTAACAATGTTGTCAATGTAACAAGATCAAAACATCATGTCAACTTTAAGGAAAGGTAAACATCAATATCAAATATATTAATCTAACTTATTAGTATTATTTTTTTTATCTCTATAACGACCTTTATAGGCAATTAGAAGACTTTGGTGATGATGAAGAACAACCACACATTGAAGATGGACATGTGGGAGATGAATATGACAGATTTGAAGACCATGTTTCCGGTATGATCCAATATTTTTTTAAAATTAATATTGTGAATACAAATTATGATGATGGCAATGGGAATCACTTTGAATATGATGACGAGAAAGTGCTTTGATAGTTTGATTGATTGGCATTAATTCATTATTAATTTATTTTAATGATTTATGTGAACTTTCTATATCTCATTTGAGCTTTATATGATGGACAATTCATAGTTTTTAAGCTGTTATGATCCTTTTTCTATTTGTTAGGATAATATTTTGATATAATTAAAATATTGTGGTTATTTATTTTATTTATTTATTATTTTTTTAATTTACGCCTTGAAGCTTATGCCTCAACTTGTTGTCTTGAGACTTATGCCTTGCTTAGTAGAAGTAAAATGCCTTTTAGCCTTTCAAAACCTTACAATGTTTGCGATATTTTTAATAGATTTAACAAAAGTGGATTGCATGGATTGCATGGAGGCCTCCTATTTTCAGAAGCTTGAAGCTCAATTGAGCTTATTCCTTACAAATGAATCATATAACCTTATGACATGATTTAGAATCAAACAGTACTAGAACCGTTAAACCCTCCTATAATGCTAAGTATGACTAGTATTGTTTCTATTCTTTATTTTTCCCCCTTATTTTCAAAAGAATAATGCCTTTTACATTAAATGGTACATGGTGTGATTCAAACATGTGATTTGAAATGAGAAACGAGTGAGTCTTATCGTCAGACCGTTCGGTAAACCATATCCAGAACCTTATTTGATACGTAAGTATAAACAAATAATAAATAATATTATATTCTAAATAGGTAGACCAAACAGGCAAACAGAGTTCTTTCGTTGTGCTGAAAGAGAGAACTTCAAATTTTCAAATCAATAAATCTCAGGCATGGAAATTATTAAGGTATCTGGTGATAGGGACTTACATCCTCTTGACCTGTAAATGACCTAACCACTCCTCGTTCTTGCAAAGACTTCTGGAAGTCAGCAAATTTCCATGTACACCGCTCAGCACCAATTACATAAACAGGCTTCCTGAGCCAAAGAAAGGGACAAAAAACCAACTAAGCTCGATCTTAAAATTCATGATTCTAACCAAAAGTGACAAATTTGACCAATTAGTGGATAGTGGATAAATAGGGAAAAAAATCAATCAGACCCCTGATGTTTGCATTTTCTTCACAAATGTCCTTAATATTCTCACATATTCTTTTATTTTTTGCTAACTTACTGAAATATCATTTAAAAATAATAATAATAAAGTAAAAATAATAATTATTTACTATGCTTGCTATGGTTAAAAAATAATGTTTATACTAAATAAAGAAATACAAAAAAATAGAAAGCTTATTTAATTAAAAAATAGTCCTAAAAAACTAATCTAATTTTCTTAATTTTTTCCTTACTCGTAACTCTTCATCTTTTACTCACCATTAATGTTTAAAAATATTTATGATTTTTCTACATATCCAAAATTTTCTCTCATTGTTAATATTTATCGAAGAAAAAACTAATTAACTAATTAGTTAAATTTAAAAGATTTTTTAATATTTTTACAATTTCTTATAAAAAATTAAAAATCTACTTTTTGGCATACTTAACATATTTAAAAAATTACTTACAACACCCAAAAATAAAATATATGTTCATAATAACTAGATAATTTATTTTAAAAGTGAATTTATAATTTAATCCAAGTCAATTAATCGATAAACATTAATTTCTTAAAATTTAGTCCCAATTTTTTTATATTTTTATAAATTAATTCATTTTATTAATTTTATTATTAATTTCATTATAAATATTAAAATTAAAAATATTATGTTTTTTTTTTAATTACAACTTGGATTATATGTCATTAAATTTAATTAAAATTAAACTCTAAACAATTTATAGAAAATAAAAAACTAAAAGTAACTATTTTACTATATATGTGGGATAAATAAAAAAATAGTTTCATTCATTATATGAATTTTAATTTTACTTTTTTTTAACTTGTAAGCACGCATATATATTTTTAACTTTATGTACATTTTTTTATTTTCCTAATTTTTATTCTTTATATTATTTTAATAAAATAAAAGTGTAACATTTATATTTATATTTTATTAGTTTCGTATCATTGATTATTAAATATTAAAATATAAAAAAAATAATTTTTTAATTAAAATTTTAAAGATATATAAAAGTACCATTAAATAACCATCATCTATAACCTCTGTTAAAAATCGAAGGTTGTTTTTGACATTTTTCAAAAATTCGGGCTATTTGTGAAGAAAATGCAAACTAGAAGAATATAATTGATATTTTCCCAGATACATACCCAGTACTGCAAGCCTCGCTAAGCATACTGACTGAATCAGCCGTAACGACGAAAGCATCAGCCCAGGCTAGATGTCCCATATGTGGATTTGGACCTAACAAAAAAAGTATTGAGAAAAATACTCATTAAGATTCTCTCTTCACTGTACATTTGTGTGTGCTCTACACATTCCTTCATTCAATGTAATAAAAGGCTATTTTAAGTATCTAGCTGAATAGTAAGCCTCAAGGTGATCTGAGGCATAATCTTCAAATTTTACCTTAAAAACTTTCAAAAAATAAATAAAAGAAATTATATGAAATAACATGAAAATAATAATAATAAACACACAAAGTAAACTATATAAAGTTGTAGCTCCATTATTGAAATATCAATTTAGAGCTATTAGAGGCATCAACTATAGCAAAAATAGAACACAAAATTGAAGTTAAATAAAAATATTCGAACAACATGTGTAAATAAAATAAAGCTATAGACTCAAAAGAAAGGAAGAAATAAAAATATAAATAGACAAATAGGAAAAAAATATTACTTACAAAGTTATAACTTAGTAAAATTTGGTGGTACTAGATATAATGGAAAGTGAAGGTGAAAGGTAGACGAAAACCAAAAAATATAAAGGAAGCAACCCTAATCATGTTTGTTCATGACATTTCGATATTCTTCATTTTGTTTTTATTAATTTAAACTTTCTATCTTTTTTTAACTTTTAACGAAATTGAATCGATAATCTATTGCCTCAATCATTTCGAGGTGTAAAAGCTTTAAGGAGTGCACCTAAAATGAAAAAGGCATAGGCTTTACTTTATCACATAAATCTATAGCCTTAGAACTTTTTTTTTTAAGCCTCATATCCAGGCACGCCTCAAAACATCCTTTTATGACAATGCATCTACTAACACTAGAGGAGGTCCTTCAGCATGTATCATCAGAGTATGGAAATTTAGTACCTGCACCATCCCAAATGTAAACTTTAGGCGTGGTACTAAATTCTCTGGCCAAATATCTGAAGACCTGTTGACAACAGAATATAAAGACTAAGAAGAAGTTAGGAACTATTAGTAAAACCTTTCACTGACTTAAAAGCAGAAGCATTTGTACCCTTTCAGGTGTTCTTCTAGAGAAAGATATTCTCACACTTCCACAGCTCCAAAGGACACTCTGCAGTTTAGATGCTAACTGCTTTGCAAGATCGATATCGTATCTACAGCTTCCTGTAAAAAGAAATATGTATTAGAGTATAGACTTAGTTACTTTTCAAATGAATAATACAAAGGTGGAAATGGATTTTAATGGAGTTCAATCTAGGATGCATAAAAAAATTCAACACCTTGGATTAAATCAAAGTTGGAAGACTATTTACACTAAATTTTTCACAGAGCTAGAATATTTTGCCGATTCATGTTTAGCAAGTGATTTGTAATGGTAAAATGTTATGAAGGAAAATAAATTATATTTAAGGTAAATGATCGAGCTCAAGAATGAGAGAATGGTTCAAATAAGAACATCACCAAGAAAGAAGGCAAATGCAAACTACTAAAAATTTCTTAATACTAGTTAATTACTTGAAGGGCCTCCAATATTAATCAGAAGCAAAGGTTTGGGAAGTGGTGCCAACTCATGCTGCCAAGCAGAAGCAGCACTCCTAAGTGCAAATGAATCGGCTTGATGAAGAGCTCCAACAGTGAGAACCTAACACTCATGACCAAAAACTTATAAGCTTCATAAATGATAGTGAAACAGTAATAATAATAGGTGGTAGCTAAATGGGTCAACCATCAGATCTTTTCTATTAGGTATCAGCATCTGTACAAGTATTTCTCAACCAAGATACTCACCACATTTTTGCCAGGTGGTTCCCGAGGAGTAACCCACCTCCGTAGAAACCAAGGAATTTGCTTCTGTGCATGAGGTGTCAATGGATAATAATCATGGCGAGGAGTTACCACCAAATCAAACCTATTCAGATGTGACCTGGGATGTTGTATCTGAAACATGTTTTCAAAGGGAAAGAAAAAAGAATAACATATTCTAGCATTTGCAGATAATATAATTCAGAGAAAAAAAAAACAATAACAAAAACAGAGAGAAATAGACAGAGAGAGAGAATCAATACATAACCACTTCATTGAACAAAGAAAAATTTCAACTGCAGGCTATTACAATTTCAAAAATTTCTATATGGAGCCTCTTTTGCCAGAACCAAAAAGCAAAAACTAAAAAAAAAAACCCATGAGCAAAATATAAAAGGCAATGAAACAAAATATGACACATAATAACAACTAACACCAAATAAGTTATTTGAATTCAAATTATTATTATTATTTTTAACAAAAGAGAGACATACTGCCTCGATTTCCCACATTACTAGTCATAGGCATCTAGTAAGTTATGAATGCAAAAGAGCAAATGCCAAGTCACCTGTACAACGAAAACATTTTCTGGAGCTAAACACTTTACTGAGCTAGCAATAGAAATCGTATCCCTTCCGGATGCAACCACCAGCAATGGACCCTCCCTTAAAAAATTCCCATTATGAATTCTCACAAATATAAGTATATAACAACCGTGACATATAAAATATTCAGAAAATGATAGGGAGCAGTAAAGTACCATACTTTTCAAAAGTTTCACGAGCCATATTAGCAATCTGTTTCGCATCAGCTTCTAAAATGTCAGATAGACCTGTACTAATCACCATTTTCAGCAAGAAAACACATTAGTCTGACCTCCCACATTAATTCCATAGCATTCATACATATATATTTTTTCTTTAAATAACAACTCTACTCAGCACAAATCGAAATGCAGACCACCATAGCATTAATACATAATTAAACACCAAATTCACAATATTATCCAAAATAATCCTCAAATCAATTCAAAGGGGTACTACTAATACCATGTTTTCCTGGAGGAAAAGCCACAACTTTGTTGGCGTAAGATGTGGATTGAAGACGAGAATTTCCATAAATACGCCTGAGGAAACTGTCCAATTTCTGGTGAAGAGAAACTGGAAGCCAATGAAGCCACTCATTGATTCCACCTCTTGGCCTGCTCACACGCTGCGAATCATATTATTACTCGAAAAAATATACAAATTCCAATAGAACATGGAGAATTTGAGTAAATTAATGCAAAAGGGGAAAAAGTTAAAATAGGAAAATCCTACGTAAAAAGAATGGCGAGCAGAGAGGCCAAGAGCACGAACTAAACCGATGCACTGATTCTCGGCACCGGCGAAACCGTTGCCGATGACAACAGCGCGCCTAATAACACTGTGAATGCTGCCGGCTGCGAAGATCTCAGGCATGCCCGGTAGACCGCTTGGGGGTTCGGGAAGTCTGATCGGTCTCATTTCCACTATATGTTAGCGTAATTGTGTCTCACACGATCATTTTCAAATTCATGTTCTCTTCTTTTCCTTCATTCCAGAATTTTGTAGTTTGTTACCTTACGGTTGACCGGTCTTGCTCACGTTGCGGTGTATATTATTATTAGACTCTTCTCTCTCTCTTTTTTCCTTTTAAGTTTTGGGTTGATTGTGAACCAGTTAGGCAAGCTCGGCCCGCTTATATATGGGCCCATTTTCCAGACCCCTTAAAAAAAATAAAAATAACGCTTAAACAAGCGGCCTCAGCTTTGGAAAATTCCTTTACCAGTGCTCTCTCTGTTGTCCTGAGGGTGGGCGAAAGGAAAGATGTGGGCAAGTGCAGAAGGAGGGTCACCGGAGGTGACGCTAGAAACTTCTATGGGTCCTATCAGCGTCGATGTAAATTTCCTACTTTTTAATAAGTATTGCCCACTAGTATCTCACCACAAATTAGGCTAGAAAGCTTTTCGCACTCCTTGTAGTTGAAAATTATGTGATTTTATAGAGTCGATTATAAAAAAAATGAGAAAAACAATCCTAAGAACATGTAATTTGGTCTAAGACCAATTCAAAAACAATAAAACGATTGCCTTACAAAGTGAGCATTATTGATGAACACTAATTAGACTACGAACACAAAAAATGGTTAACAAACTGAATGTTTTAACATCCTTTCTTAAACTGAACTGTCTTAGTGTGTTAAGTTTACTTCTGATATGACACACATGTCAAGTTTGTTTCTCAGTTTCAAAAAAACCTCCAAATTGAGAGGTTTAATCATGATGTCAAACACCTGATTTTATGTACTTTAATGCACCAATTCTACTACTACATCTCTTGTAAGCTCACGTAAAAAATGAAACCTCATGTCGATGTGTTTATTTTGACCATATAGAACTGGATTTCTTGAAAGTTTGATAGTAGAGGTATTGTCATAATAAATAGTGGTGCTCATACTTTAAACATGACAAAAATTTTCAAAAATCCTTCTTAGCTAAACCACTTGACATGCACACAAGGCTGTTGTTATGAATTATGCCTCTATTGTAGATAGTGTCACTACTGGTTACTTTCTTGAGGACCATGAAACAGCCTATGTTCCTAGCATAAGTACGTACCATGAGGTACTTTTTTGATCATCCCCGCATAGTCATTATCTACAAATGCTATTAAACTTCATATACCACATTTTTTATAGCTAATTCAAATCTCCAAAGTGTCCTTTAAATACCGTAGTATCCTTTTGGAAGCTTACAAATGCATCTCGATTGGTTTCTCCATGTATCTACTAATTAGCCTGACTGTATACATGAGATCAGATCTCATGGCCATTAAATACAACAAGCTTCCAACTAATTGCTTGTATTCTGTAGCATCCACGTACACATCTTTAACAACTTACATCCTGGAACGATTGGATTATTCACAAGATTGCTCTTTTTCCATTCCAAACATTTCAAGTACTTCTTTAGCATACTTGTGTTGGCAAATGAATATTTCATTCAAATTTTGTACCACCTCTACTCTCAATAAATACTTCATTCTACCAAGATCAGATATATCAAACTCCTTCTCCATTAATCCTTTGAAACTCTTGAACATTTCCTCATCATTTTCGGTAAAGATAAGATCTTTCACATAGAGGGTTACAATAAAGAGTTTCCCTTTGTCACCTGATTTTATAAACAATGTGTGTTCACAAAAACACTTTTCAAAACCCTATGTGGCAAAATATGCCTCAATTTTACTATACCAGGCTCGAGAAGCCTCCTTGAGCCCATACAACGCCTTATTCAGCCTATAAACTTTATGCTCCTCTCCTTGCTTCTCATAGCCTTGAGATTGATAAACGAACACTTCTTCTTTCAATTCTCCATGCAAGAGTGCGCCTTGTGAGCTGTAAGAGCTAAAATTGTTTTGATCCGTATCCCATCTAGCCATTGGTGTGAATACTTTAGTATAATCAATCCCCTACCTATGAGAGTATCCTTTTGCTACGAGTCGGGCCTTATACTTTTCCACTTCTCCATTCCTATTAAGCTTCGTCTTCAATACCCATTTGACTCCTATTCGTTTAGCTCCAACTGGTAAATTAGTCAACTCTCATGTTTCATTTTGTTTGATAGTTCTTATCTCCAAATCCATTACCTCTCTCCATTTTAGATTCTGGTATGCTTCCTTAAATGTGACTGGATCTGTAGTTAAGGTAAACATTACCAGATTATTACTCTCCTCTTCATCTGTCAGTCCCTAATTGGTTACATATTCTTTCAACCACACTGGCTACTTTCGATTCTTCCCTTAATATGGATTCAATAGTGCTTCCTCAGATGACTCGTTTGATGATGAGTTATCTATTTCTTCTATTTGCACATCTTCCAGATTTTCTCTCTTATTAGCATCAGCATCTTGTTTGTTACCCTCACATTCTAACTCATCCTGTTTCATTTCCTCTTTACCCTAATTCCACTTCTCATCATCAACACATACTATATCTCTACTAATTACTATCTTTTTTGAGATTGGATCATAAAGCCTATAGGCTTTTAATTCTTCACTAACACCCAAAAGAACACATTTGAAACTCTTATTATCTAGTTTTTTTCTTTGATTATTAGGCACATGAACATGAGCCATACATCAAAATACATGAAAATGATTGACACAATGTTTTATGCCACTCCAAGCCTCTTCATAAGTGACATCTTTCACAACTAAAGTGAGACTCTTGTTTAGCATACAAATGTCATGCTGAATGAGAATGGTTAAATTCCTTTCTTGAAGCTGGCCAATGCTTAAGAGATTATTTCTTAACTCTGGTATGAAATAAACTTTTGTAATTATCTGAATTATTAAATTGAAATTCAGTTTGACATTTCCTTTTTCCCATAGCTAGCATCTTTGAGTTGTCCACAAGCTTCATCGATTGTTTAAATGTTTTATCAAGATTATAAAACCACTCTTGGCATTGCATATGTGGTTACTGCAACCTAAGTCAAGAAACCATACATTCTCCTTCTATGACACATTGGTTTCCACATATGTCATCAGAAGCATCTCTTCTTCCTCATCCAATTCTGTGTAATGTGCACCTCTCTCTCAATTAGGGCATTCATATTGAAAATGTTCTAGTTGTTGGCAATTGTAGCACTAAACTAGGGCTTTGTTAAAAGGTTTCTTGCCCCTATTTTGGCCTATTCCTATAAAACTTTCACGAGCTTTTCCTTTCCCTTCAATTCTATGCTCATTGCTTCCTACATTTTTTGCTAAATTGATGATGTTCAAGGCATGCTCCTCCTCCTATTTTCCTTGCATTCTCTATTCATAGACAAACAGGTTGCTCTAAAGATCATCTATATTCATGATTGAAATATCATTGGACTCTTATATTGAGCAAACAACATAGTTGAATTTGAGAGTCATGGACCTTAGAATTTTCTTGATGATCACAATATGTTCCATATTTTCTCCATGCGCCTTCATCTTATTGGCAATGGTCAATGTCCTGGAAAAATATTCATCAACCTTTTCAACCTCTTTCATGCCCAGAATTTCAAACTCTCTTCTCGAAGCCTACAATTGAGCTCGCTTCACCTTGGTAGAGCCTTGATACTTCATTTTCATGGAATCCTAAATAGCTTTTGCAATTTCCTTATAGAGAATGGTTTCAATAATAGTCTTATCGATGGCTTGGAATAAATAGTTTTTCACCATCAAATCTTTCAGTTTTTTATCTTCATAGTTTTTCCGTTGCGCCTCTATTGGTTCACCTTTTCTACTAAGGTAGAGATCTCATTCTTTACCAAGTCCTAGTATTTCTTTGATATGAGGAAATTATCCATGAGCATAGACCAATGGTCATAATGACTATCGAACCGGGGGATGAATGGCTAAACAAAGTTATTGTTCTCTGTCACCATGATTCGCTAATTCCTTTTCTTTTGCTACAATTCGAAAGAAATTACAATTTCACAGAACACTCAATCACTATTTTATGATGTGGCTTTGATACCAAATGTTGAATCTCAGAACAAATTAGGTTAGAAATCTTTTTGCCCTCTTTATTGCTAAAAATTGTGTGACTTTATAGAGTCGATTACAAACAAAAATGAGAAAAAACAACCCTAAGAACTTGTAATTCAGTCTAGGACCAATTCAAAAACAATAAAATGATTAGCCTACAAAGTGGGCATTTTTTACGAACACTAACTAGGCTACAAACACAAAAAATGGTTAACAAACTGAATGCTTTAACATTTTTTTTATTTAGAAAATACTTTTCTCTATTTACGTTCTTTATCACCCTTTATATTATTCAATATGAATCGTTTTCATATCTTAATTCTAATTATGTTCTAAAGCAATGGAATTTATTAAATATATCTATTAGGGCTTGACTCAAGTTAAAAATTTGTATTTCTTTGTCCACTATTTATGTAACTTAGTATCTAGTGAAGTAATGGTATTATTTGTTATTTGTTTTGGTGAACAATATTTGTATTACAAGCATGCACCAAGAACTTGCAAGAACTTTATTGTGTTGGTTTCGGTTACTACACTCGGTAACCACCGAGCAGTTGGCTAGAATGCGATCCAACATCTCCATCACTTACCCACTTACATCACCCACATTCTGCAACTCCTTAAGTGCACGTCTTTTTTCTCTTTGATGGAAAAAGCATTTGAGACTTGTCTATAAATACACGATTTGGTCCCTAAGCCTACTCTGCGAAAATCTAAGAGAGAATTCAATTAATATTCAGTGAATTGTTCTTTGCACCATCGTGATAACAGAGAAAGGTTTAGAAGCATCAAACCGAAATTCTATTATATTCCCGTGTAAGTGTGGTAAAGTTTGATTAATGGCAGAAGATATAGTTTCAATTCCTTTTGATTCTGTTGTATTTACATTCATGTTTATATGTTTCCGTGAATGTTTTTGGATAGAATTATGATCCCACATTTGGTATCAGAGCAGTTTTTAAAACACTTATGTTTTTCTTTATTTTACCAAGGAACTAAAAAATTAGGTTTTTTATTTGGCTCTGTTTTGATGCGTATGGAAATTATAAATTATTTCAGTATTGATCTTCAAATGATTTTGTAAATTACAACGTGAAAAACCATGAAGAAAATTATTCAAATTTATCATTCGCATTCATTGGAACTTTTGAATTAACTTATTTTTATTTTGACGTCTTTGATTCAAACTGAGACCATGGATCACTCGAAAATCAAATTTTGAGAATTATGATAAAAAGAACTCCAGATTTCGTCCCCATAATCGAGAGAAACCGTCGGACCTCCATTAGGGTCAAAATTGTGTCGCATGACCCAACTGGAGATTAAAGATGACTCTTACAAGGAAAAATGACTTGTCATTTTTGAACCCCAAAAAAAGAGACATGGGGTGTTGTCGAGAATCAAACTCAAGTCTCATGGTTGAGAATGTAGCATCTTGACCATTGGACCACAACACATTCAATATTATTTTGTGTTCAAGGTTTATTATTATATGTATTTAAAATTTAACTTTTATTAAAAAAAATTCTAAATATAATTTTAATATGATTAATTATTTAACTTAGGTTTGTCATATGTAGAATATTTATTATACATGTGATATTTATTTAAATAATTTTTGATATATTAAAATTTATTTAAATATATTATGTTTAATTATTTATTTTAGTATTTATATGTATAAATTTTATATTTTATTATACATATGAACTATGTACAGGCAAACAAGACATAGTAAAAATGAAACAATAATAGAGCATAAACGACAATAGGAATAATGTGATAAATAAAAGAAGCAGTTAACTCGTATGCTTCTGCATCAGTGACCATACAAACTGTAGGTACCTTCAAGAGTGCAATTCCTACTGCTAGATTGTCGACAATGTAGTAAGAGAGATTGCTGGTTTGTTGTAGACTAAGTTAGGGGATAGAAATAAAGAGGGAGGTGAGAATTTCAAGTTCTCTCTCCTTTCTACCTCTTACTACTCTCTCTTATATTAATTGGTTGGACCATCATCTTAGCTCATTTGTCTCCATTTAAACCAACTCAATTCACATAATCTATTATTGATTTTCTGGCCATCCTACAATCAAAAGAGAGCATATTCTTATCTTCTCGTTCAGAACTAAAAGTGGGCACAAAAATAGAAGCAAAAAGTGGAAATTTTTGCTAGGTGAATATTGTTTTACTTTTTAAAAATAAGTATATTAAATTTATTTTAAAAAAAACGCTAGTGGTGATTTTGTTTAAAATGAATTATTAATGTATACGAAGTTTGAAAATAGACAAATGGGTGTAAAATTTCACAAATAAGCTCTCCATTAAATGAAAAAATGTTACTATTTTATTTTTCCTTTTTTTTATTCTACCTCGCAACACTTGAACCCAAACAACCATGACTTCCATAGCAACAATTTCATTCACAATCAACTCCACCGTCATTCAACCCTTCTAGATAGCTACCGTCATCCAACTAAATCGCGTTTATACAATTGAGTTGATTATGACAATGTGATATTAAGTAGTTTAAATTCATGATTAAATTAAGTTCAATTGACAACAAAATCGACTATAGATAATCAAATTCAACCATATACAACAAAATCGACTATAAATAACCAAATTCAATCATATACAACAAAATCGACTAGAACAACCAAATTTCAAAACCAATTGTTAACATGCAGCAATTTTAAAGAGCTTATTTCTAAGTTTTGGTACCCCTTTCCTTTAACCTTTTAAACTTTTGGCTAGAGTTCATTTCCGGTAAAATTCCATCTAATAGCTAGTTGATATATGTGATCACACCCCTCTAAACTTACAAAGAAAAAGAGAGTGCGATTTCATCCTTGTTATATCTGTATCAAATGATGCTTCAGTTTTGTTCTTTATATATATATACACTAGGGAATGTTTGCAAGACACAACACAAACTCAACACGGCCTGATTTTGTTTTCTTTCTGAATTAGATAACTAGCCCAGGAGTGCATAACTTTCACCATTTTTTTCCTAACATTTTACCATTAATTCTTAACTGGTGTTTGTCTAACTAAAACGACAAGTATTTCAATTATTTTCTCACTAATTTGGAACAATACGTCTTTAGCCACCAGTTTTCAAAGTGTGATTTTTTCAATATTATGTAAAACCATGCTATACTAACGGGCATTAAATAACACGGCACTACACGGGCCTCTAATACAAATATTGAATCTCTCTCGGAACAAATAAAAGAAAATGTTTCATTGGTCCAATTGAAAACCACGCTTTAAACAGCCATGTGAACAATACCATTCCTTAGTCAAAACCAGAACTGGTGACACAGTAATACGCAATTGTGTCAAGGGCGAAAAGACACCCTAGATTTCAGCAACCAAAACAAAAAAAGAACCAGTACCCAGATTCAACAAACACTACTAAGCAATACACATTTTTTAATAAATGCTTGGCAATAATTGACACTACAATATTTATACATAAGCAGGCTTCATCAATCTTTCCAATTTCACTCACCACCACAAAACAATGCTTCGTTACGGGGTAACATCCCCCGACTATGCCATTTGGAAAACGGAAAACAAAGGGGACGGAATCAAGGAAAATTAAAGCTATGCTGATGATCTATAAACCAGAATCCTACTTTCCACCAAAAAAATGTAACAAAGCTACCTAAACAAAATTAACCATGAAGCATTACCTCTTTCCAAATACTTTCTTTAATTAATGACACCATCAACATCGCTTCCCAAAGAAAAAATATGGTCCTGTAACGTATGCAGCAAAAGCAACCATATTATATTAGAGATTCATGGTGTTCAAAGAAGCCACAAGTATAGTAGCTCTATCTCCAACCAATATCCCTCCAATATTGTTAATCAATTTAGAGTCAGCTCTGCTTGCTTAGGCTGAGGATTGACTCAACTGTGTTCCAATTTCTTCATTAACCCCAGTTGTGATCAGATTAAATCCGTTAGCCTTAATATTACCAGGAGAAATGTCCTTTGAAATTGTGGAAGCTGATTCATCAAGGACAGCCTGGTTTTGTAACATTTCCATGCGTCTTAGAGATGGAACATCACCTTTACAATACCTATGCCACATGTTCCGGTATATTGCTTCCAATCCAATGGTAAAATTTGATCCATCACAGACAGGTGACTTGGACATAAGATCTCGGAGACTCATCCTCAAATTTTGCAGTGCTGTAACATCAGAGGCCAACTGCAGCGCCAACTGGACATATTCATCTTCGTTTTTGGCTACTAAATGTTTTAACCCTGCAATGCAAATAGACAGCAGACTTCTTTTCTAAGGGAAATGCTCACCAGTTGTAACTCCTGCTACAAAGTAAATTGCCATGTAACTGGTCCTCTAGTTAAAGTAGCCCCCTTTTTTTAATTAACAATATAATTTGCAAAGGGAGGAAAGGTGAAGCCTTGGAGGGACAGAAAGTGTAAAAGAGAAAAGAGTACTATGCAGTATGCACCACTCTAGATACAAAAAAGCAGGTTTAAACCAGGTAATCTTAGAAGTTCAATTCTCCAACTACATTGAGAAAGGTTGGACAAAAGAGGAATTCTACTGCAGCCTAATTGCTCCTCTAGTTTCTATATATATTCAAGGTTATAAAGATGATATACAACTCCCTAACTACTGAAATTTCAAGCCATGCGCAAAGCATACTGATAAAATGAACTACAGTTTCCGTTAATACTTTCCAGCCTCACATCCCTTGCATGCAAGAGAAAACTCAGAGAGGCAGCTAATACTTTCCACTAAAATCCCTTTGCTTTCCTTAAATGCTGATTTTGTGAATGATTTCAGAAAAAGATGGGAGCAAAAGGATAGACTAAGCAAGCCAAAAAACACAACGTACATAAAGCTAACACTGATCTTACTTGCAACCACACTAACAATACTGAACAGACAGAAATGGATGAAGGAAAATTGCTCACCAACATTGCTAAGGAGACTAACCCCAACATTGTGAGCATGAACTGAACCTGCCATGGTAACACATGGAACTCCCATGAACAGAGATTCACATGTTGTTGTTGTTCCAGCATATGGAAAAGTATCCAAACTACATTTAAATAATAATAAAATGAACAAAAGAAAACATGGGTTATTCCTTTGAAGCAACAAGATAAACATAAAAGTGCAAGGCAATATGGATTGTGGCTAAATCTAAAATATTTATAAGTAGAAGACTTTTAGAAAATTATATGTGATAAAACTTGATGAAAGGTTCTCATAGAAAAGCCATATGACCTAACGCGAAAAATGAAATGCAGAGAGGAAACTTCAGGCTAGTCCACCTAAAAGTAGCATATTCGGCATAAAATCAGAAAAAGTGTACCAGAAGAACATAATAGGTTAGGGAATTTGTACAAAGTTAATTACAAAGAACCAAATATGTTCGCTTGCATATATCAATTGGGGATTCATTAAATATTCTAAAAATCAACTTCCAAATTAATCTAGAGTTGAACTTAGCATAAGTTAAAAACTTGACATGCCAAGACAAGCCAAATATACAATGTTTACCAAATGATGTAAAAGGCTATGTAATGAATACCAACAATCAGTTGAATAGTACTGAAGTCACAACTATAGAATAAAATTGTTTTCCCAAAAACAATGAAAAAGATGGTAGAATTTTGAATATAACAATGATCAATATGCCCTACTAGTATAAGAAATACAACTCAAACTGTCTTTACTCGTTACCTAATGTCCATGAGAGAATAGGCCTGCATGTGATCATGGTTAAGTAGTATCAAAGGCAGGAGATCAACGCGAAGTGATTCCAACCCCAGCTGCTCCAACGTTGAGAGAAATCTCTGTCTCACACTATCACAACAAAAAGGCTTACACTTCACCACAAGACGAGAATTTGGAACTGCACATAATATCCTAGCCCAGACCTGCAAAACTTCAGGTGTAATCTGAAAACAGCAGAAGAAAGATGAATTAGACAAGCCATTAAAGAATGAGCTATTTACCCGCAGCATCAGATTAGTACTTGGACTGTCAAGAAAAATATCAGTCCAGACCCAACCAAACCAATACCTTGGCCAGGTTATTAAAACTACCAAATGTAATGAAGCTGTTGGAAAGAGCAGGAGTAGGGGAAACAGGCCCAGCTTCAGGAGATGGCGTATAACAAAGAAAGCATTCTGGCAACCGAACCAGCTCCTCAACATGCCTGTTATTTCAGAAAACATTCATGTCATACCAAGACAATGGTAATGAACGATTAACTACTAATCCTGCCACAGCTCAAACATGTTGCAAAACCAAGGAAAATAAAGAGAAAAACGAAATGGTACTTTTGCTTTGTCTCGGGAGGATCCACCAAAGAATCACTGATTCTATAATCAATTGTTGGCAAACCAGTAGTGTTTGGGTAACCAATCCAGGTCACCTGCAAATCCAAACATAGCAGATTAGAGATGTCAAATAGATTGTCTCATCCCGTTCCATGTCTTATTTAATATCCCTAATGGGTTTATAGGTTAAAATTGTCTCATCCCATTTAAATGTCATCTCATTTCATCACATCCCATTTAAAGTTTGTTTCCTATGAACTTATAATTATTATAAATAATCACGATAAACATATTTCATTTTTTCCATTGTTTTTTGTAATTTTACTTATCATTTAAGTCCATTAGAGACAAATAAGATATCCCATCTCATTACCATCCCAACACACTAAAAAATAAGTGGGACAAGATGAGATAAGCTCATAAAATTAATGAGTTATACCATGGGTTAATGCGACATCTTATCTCAATTGTCACCTCCATAGCAGATCATTATGCTAGATGAGATACTCCAATACAACAGTTGCATACCATCACACATCAAATAAAACCCATCCCTTGTAACGCAAGCCTCAAGTCAAATAAAAAAAATGATTTACACACAAGAAAAGGGCCTTTAAAATTAATAGAAATAAAGCATACCTGAAGTGGTGCAGGTCGGCAAGCCATCATTCCCAGCTTATTGTTAGCTGTGTGACCGGTAAGTTCCACCAGGATATCAACTTTGTCTTCCTTGACTATGCTCGCAACCTTCTTTTCATCAATCCCATATATATCTTTCCATATCCCACCCTTCTTTAAAACCTTTTCCCTAAACCTGATAGTTTTTGCGTCAGCCTGCAAATAACATGAATAATAAGTTCGAAATTTTTTACTAGGATTTATAACTAATCATCTGTTACTAAACCAGTCTGTAATTTCTAAGAAAGCGGGTGATTTTCCAGTTGGGGAAACAAAGATTGCACGAATTAGTTCATCATTTTAGTATTGCAACATGGTTGTAAAGAGGAAATTTAAATGTTGACAAGTGAAGGAGCAATGAACTTATTGGTGGTCTAGAACAAGATGGAGAAAGTGGCTAGGGGGCATTGTAGATATGGCACAGCATTGCTGGAATTGCAGACAACGTTAAAAAGATTGCATGTTAAGTTGTCATTAGTATCAACCACAGTGGAGAACAGAAACTTAACGGTTGTATGTTCCCATTGCACAGGGTTAGTAGCAGTAATAAAAATAATAGTGAGAACTGGAAGAAGTGAAAATTGATACCTTCACAACTGCTGAGTATACAATGACCTTGTAGTTTACATAGTCGTGATAAGAAAGGGGGGCTTCTATGAAATATGATACAGAATGAGTAAAATAATCGGGAGACACATATCCAATTACGAGGGGACGCTCTCGCTCTTTTGAGTTATCCCATGAAGTGTACTGAGAATACAATCTCATAAAGCGTTTACCCCAGTCCCTGTGTATCAAAAGCATGCTAACATTTAATATTATTAACTGTAAATCATAAATAGAATAAAGACGAAAGAATCTATAACTGCAGCAAAACTACATTTGCTCCAGAGCATGGTTTGAAGTGAACAAGAATAATCATCATTAAACAAATAATGGACTGGACAAGAAAAGCAGCCTTGCAGAAAAGAATAATTGAATTTATTTCCTGTGTCATAAACAAAGTTCTTTAGCCTAAGTTACAACTACATGTGGCATAGGTAAATCCCTTTTCAATCTTAAGGAATAATAACTTCAGATGGGGAGCTCCTGTGACTCAAACCCATATTTCAATACCGAGAGAACTATCGAGGAAAATTTTGGTTACAGAAAACCCTTATTCAAAACGATATAACTTTGAATAACAAACTGGCATTCCTCACCACATGACAAAACTAGAATAATAAAGCTACAACGACAGCAGGAAGAATTAAACAACAATAGTGCATAAAAATAAAGATGAAAAGCAATAACATTCAGGGTAGTCCCTGCGTCCGCATGTTAGAAGCTTGCCACCAATTAACAGCTCCAGAGAGAGCAATCTATCTACAAAAATTCCCATGTGGCAGCCTGTTTTGTACTTCCATCAGCATAAAGAAACAGACAAATTCTTTTCTGGTTTGCAATAGAATGTAATTCAAACAAAGGGTGTCCAAAGGTAACTTTCTGAAACAAGCCAAGTATGACCAAGTTTTACTCACAAAGTTGTTATTTGGACTAAATTTTGAAGACAAATGTTCATAAGAATAAGGGCAAAAGGTTAAGAAACAGTCAAAAACTTGTGAAGATTTATTGGTCCTAGTAAAACAGTCAGCTTTTGACTTGCGGGTTCTTGAGATCATAATAAGCTTCTCACAAATCCCAACTACAGAGCGGGACAAAAGGAAGATTTTGAAGTTTTGAACTACAGGAAGCATAGAATTTTACTTCAATGAACAGCTGGAGCTGCTTCAACACATGCACACATAAATCTGCAATCATAGTGTTTTTAGAGCTATGGAAACTGGATAGGGAATATAAATGCCTTGGTATGCCTTATTAATGTAGCATTAATAAGGCCTATTTATAAACATTTCATACAGATTCCCTACCTACCAAACATACTATGATAGCCATATTTATAAAGCCTAGAAACTTAACCTCCAAGACAACTTGATAATTAGAATATAATTATCATTATTTCTAATTTGCATAGCTTATTCTCACGAGAGGGAAAAAAAAAGAAATAGAACAGGTCAGTTGCAGCAACCCAGTAGCATATTGGCCATTCGTAACGCATGATTGATGCTTCAATAAAGGGTTTAAGGTTCTCTTGAACTATTTAAACTTACATAGTAAATCACTTGGAGCAGGTAAATGGAAGATAATATAGCACAGACCTACTAGGCTACAGAACCCAAGTTAACAAGGATGCTCTGAATATGTGATGATAAAACTCAAATACCCAACATACACACATAACAATAAAACAGCAAGGGGTATCCAGCTCCATAAGCAGCAGCCATAACATACAGTAAATACTTATCCTAGAATATCTATAGCTGTATCTGTAAAGACAGTCCGTACCACAGATAAAAAGTAACCCTAATGCTGACTAACTCATGTCCGAGATAAAACTTCAAATAAAGCAGCTTTACACAAAATGTAGCTAAAGGGAAGGATACAGGAAAAGAGAAAGAAAATCACAGAGGCATTTGAAATTTGCTATATACCACATATAAAAAGTTACCCTAATGCTGACTAACTCATGTCCGAGATAAAACGGCAAATAAAGCAACTTTACACAAAATGTAGCTAAAGGGAAGGATACAGGAAAAGAGAAAGAAAATCACAGAGGCATTTGAAATTTGCTATATTTGGCATGATCTATGATAAGATTTAGAGAAATTTCTCAAATTGATCAACTCATTAACCAAGAGAAATTAGATAAGACCTGTGGGCTTCAAAAAGTTTATCATCATGCCCTTCATCTATATAGTTCATCGCAAGCAACCGATTCTGCAAATCATTTGAGTAAATGTGAAAGTTGAAACTAGAGCAAAAAAATAAATTACAAGTTTTTATTTTATTTTATAAGAAAAACGATTGTTACACCAAAGACAGCAAAACAAACCCATAAAAGCTACAATACCTGACTCGCATTTCGAGAATCAAAATCAATTTTAAGGCATTGCTCATATGCATCAATAGCTAGAGAAATATTTCCAGCATCTCTATAAAGAACACCTACAAAATAAGGATAGAAAAAAATTGACAAAGCATTCAAGAGAGAGATGAAGAGGGGAAAAAAAGATCCTCCCTTTAAAAAACTCCCATTGTAGGCAATCTGCTAAGCCACATACTTTGAACCCCTTGTATTCAGAGAACAAGGATGGCCCAATTCTGCAATCCACCTAAACTAAAACTTGATAATGTCCCTCAATAAAATCCAGTCAATAAAGGCATTTTGGCAGCTAATACTGACTTCTTTTGTGCAGCCTGTTGTTTATAGAAAAGCAATATTTCAACTTATTAAATGACTGAAGGATGAGGCTGCTCTTAGACTCAATGATATCCTTATTCAAGGATACCTCTATAGCATACATCAATAACTTCAAAAATCTTTTAAACAGTAGAAGATATTTCTCTATTAATTCTACAAGTAACTAGAAATGGAAACTCCCACTCTAAATAAAAGATAGAACCACCAATGCTCCTGATGTAGGAGGTTTAGGGTACCCATTTATACTAAGCGATAAGTTGTTTATGCATATTGGTTTTAATCTTAAAATTGTGTCGTTTGAGTAGTTTATTTTATAGTCTACTATTTTTAATCCTAGCATGTAATTTGTCTTTTAGTATGAATTTTTGGTTGCAAACGTATGTGTTTCGAGTAACAGCCATCTAGTATAAATAGAGGTGTAAGTGTGTGTAGAAATCAGCTAATTAATGATAATTTTGAGACTTTCTTCTCTGCTATTTCTTTGCATTTTCTCTCTCAAAAGAACTGAAATAGTCCTTCCCATTCAAGGGTATCAAACTCTTGATTTTTCTCTCTGTGCTTCTAGGGCAGTTCCAAGCATCAATGGATTCCCAATCCAGTAAAATATCAACTACTAGGTCTAAAACTTTGTGTATTGTCCAAAAAGTAGCAAGAAAACAGTGACAAAATATATAAGACATGTGAAAATGAGAGATACCCAAATTATTATATGCTTCTGCATAGGTTGGATTTGCAAGAATGGCTTTCTCAATCATGTTTGCAGCAGCATCCATTTTACCCTGACAAAAGCAATAAAGCTAGTCAGCGACATGACACATCAGTGTTTAGCATCTTTAGCAGAGAGTGTCCACTGCACAACCTGGACTGTGTAGACAACACCGAGATTATTCAAAGACTGTGAGAAATTTGGTTTGATTGACAAAGCCATCTGCAAAACAATAATAAATGACGATGAGGTTACTAATGATGATAATTAGCATGATGATGATTTCTAAAAGAGAATAAAAACTTGATGTACTAGCTTTATATTGCCTGATAGCACTCTACTGCTTTGTCAAAGTTGTCTCGATCTTTGTATATGACACCTAAATTGTTACATGCTTCGGCACAATGGGGATTAAAGTGACAAGCAAGTTCATAGAAGACAACTGCCTGCATAAACAAAAGTCAAGTATAACTGGATAACGATTACAGTAATCAGAGAAACTAGAAAAACATGTGGTTTCAAATACTTTACCATGTCAAACTTGAGCATTTCACCATAAGCTACACCAAGATTATACATGGCATCAGCATAATGCCAATTATAGTACAAAGCTTTCTTGTAATAAGCTATGCCTTGATCCATGTCTCCCTCTAATTTAACCTGAACGTGCAAAACAGAGTTAAAAAAATTTAGATAAGTGTGGTTTATAATGAAATATAATTTTTTTAAAAAAGTAATTATCTACAAACGAATTAGTGGTAGAATTCCAAGTGCATTAAATAGGTCAAAGAGGACGAAGTGAGGAAAGAGAATAAAAAGTTATCCGAGCATATTTTACCATAAAATAAATAAATAAATAAACCTGTTTATCAGGAAATTGAAAAAAATGACAAAAAAAAACAAAATTGATGCAAGTCCATAATAAACAGATCAACTTCAGCGATTCTAAACCACTCTTGAAGTAGCAAGTGCCCAGCAATGGAATCATATGCAACGTTAGCTGAAAATGAATATATCAAATAACATAATCCCATAAATCATTGACAAAAAAAGGAACTACCAGAGTTTCAACTTCAGCATAGAATCATAAAAAACTTGAGATCAAAATCAAGCTAACAAACCAAAATCTTGAGGAGAAAGCAATCAATAAAATAAGGATTTATTACCTTTGTTCCTAAGTCTGTCAAGGCTATTGCCATATTGTTTTTAGCAATCTCAAAGTTAGGTGAAACAGCTAGACACCTAAAAGCAATTAAACAAATCATGCAACGGATAAGTTGAGGCATATCTACAGACCAAAATTATAATTGTGTCTAAGCTTATACAAAAAGAACTGGAGTGGCAATTTTGTACAATAAAACTTGCAGTGTACCTCTCATAACATGCAATAGCTGATTCCAAATCACTGCGGTTCTTATATATCACACCCATGTTGCAATATGCTTCAGCATACATAGGCTTCTCAGTTGCAGCCTTCTCATAGCAACTAAGAGCCTTGTCATATTGCATCATCTCAGAGTAGACAACACCAAGGTTGTAATATGCAGGCTGCATTTATGAATGTTGTAAGAATATACCCATAATAAGGGCAATTAAACTTGTAATGGATAGAAAGGAGAGGAGGGGTAAGCAACACTATCAGACATGGAAAATGAAAGTATAAATTACAGCATAGTGTGGATCAATGTTCAGAGCTTCATAATATTTCTGGATTCCCTCCTGGGTGTTGCCAGCAAGCTTTAAGCTGGTTCCAAGATCCGTTAACACAATTGCCAAACACTCTGCAGCTGGTTTGTATGAAGGATCTGCTGTCAGAGCCTTCTGATATGACTGTTCAAGGTAATATTTGATTGATAAATTCACACAAACTAAAAACTAGTTAACTAATAACCTAAGCAAAAACTAGTAATGCCTTGGTGCACATACACCTATTAGTGAATTTGAAAATCAATAGCTTACAGAAGCTATATGCAATTTGAGGCCAGAAGACAAGCTGGAATGGAACTTGAACCAGTGCCAACTTTAAATACTTGAGCTAAGTTTTCAACACCATAGCTCCCAGAGATGCGATTGAGTTCCAATGGAATAAAGTTGAAATGCTTAAGTTATTCATTATTACGTTGGAATCATTGTTGCAAAAAGCTATTTTGAGGCTCACCTCAAGTTGAGGCTTAAAATGAAAGTTCTGAGGTTATAGCCTCAGGTGATAAATTAAGGCTTCCACCTTTTAAGTTTAAAGCTTACGCCTCGAGATGATTGAGTCTTTAGCATTAAATGGTTAATTTTTTAAGTTAATTCACGTGTTATCAATAAAATGCAAACCCGGTTTCACAAAATTTAAAAAAATAAAATATCATAATCTCATGAACAAATGTGATTAGAGTTGCTTCCTTAACATTCTTCGATCGTTCTTCACCTATCACCTTTCTTTTCCTTTGCCTCCAACAACTTCATATTTTATCAGTTACTAAATAGCACCATTACAAGTCACATTACACTTGTATTTGACTATTTATATTTGTATTTTTCTTTCTACTCCAAATTGAAATTTAAACAATAGAGCTTCACCTTATATTATTTACTTTATGTATTTTATGGTTATTTTCATGAATAATTTCTTATATTAATATTTTAACATTATCTAATGTTAAAATTTGAGTTAATTTCCATGATATTTATTGCTTATTGGATTAAAAATTGCTTTTACTAATATTTAAATGCTTTTTAAAGTTAAAGAATTTAGGCTTACGCCTCGGAATGCCTCGGACCGCCTCAAGACTTAAGCCTCACCTTACTTAAGGAAAACACCTTAGTACTTAAAATATCTTTTTACAACATTGGTGGAAATAGAATAGGCATTTAACATACTTAATAGCAAAATGGCATGTCCTACGCATATCAAAACACCTTTCTATGTGTACAACTGAGTGACCAAAGAAATAAAAAAAAAATAGATGCACTGATAACAATTTCAAATACTTATTTCTTTTAATGTAACAGATTGTAAAGGCACCCAATTTTAGTAAGCTGTAGCCATCCTTTCAAGAGTTTCAGTAATTATCACACTCAGATAAATTAAGGAGGAAAGAAAAGCCTTATGAGATTCAGTTTAGGTAGTTCTTATCCTTCTTGCTTAAGAGGAACTTAAACTAAAACAATCACTAAGAGGTAAGAGCAAGGCATAGAGCCCAAGAAACAGAAACTTAGAATCGTAAACATGCCTATTTGAAAGGAGTGCCAGTAACAGATTTACCGGTAAGACAATAAAAACAATAACATTATGAGTCCCCAAGAGAATTAGTGATCTAGTGAAATACTTCTGTTCACTATGCATACGCAAATTATACTCATGCGACTGCCATAGGCAAAATACTCCACATTATAACCAATTCTGTCAAAGACAACTACAACTAGGGCATCAGAAAAATATAACAACGTTAAATCATAAGGTAGTCGGCAAAAAAACAAGTTTTACACAAAGTAATATCTTTCTTTACTGTTTACCTTGAAAAAATTATTTGTTTGTATCATCAGTACATGTGATTTAGCTGTCATGAGTATAAGCAATAAAATAATACATACTAAACATTGACAGTGCTATACATAATAACATGTAAAAATGAAAAGATAGCAGAAAATCATTAAATTGCACAATAGCTCTCTGAAGTCACATTACAGCATCATTAAAAAATAGTCATCATGTACTTTATTTCTTTCTACAATTAAATTAAAGTATAAAGGGCGCACCTCTGCAGCCTCCACTAGACGACCCTCATCTTTGTACAGAATACCACAATGTGTCAATGCACAAGCATTCTGGAGATCCAACTTAATGACCTCTAAAAAACTATTGAGAGCAAGTCTCCCCATATTCTGCATCTGCAAGCAGATCCCTTTCCCAATAAGAGCCTCAATATTGCCACCATCTTTCTCCAAGACCTTGTCATAAAGGGAAAGAGCATCAGCAAATTTGTTCCTAGACCTGAGAATGTTGGCATAGGAAAGAGTATCTTTCCCTTCAGAACTATTTTGTGCTGAAATAAAAGTTGCCAATGACCCACTGGTACTAGGAGAAGGCTGTGAACCTCTCAAGAATCCATTTTCCACAACTGGCTCTCTTCTTTTCCCATTAACAACATCGTTCTCTGTCAATGCCATCTGGAGGTGTCACCAGAAAGCAGGTTGCTTGCTGAGACAAGATCATACACCATAAACAAGTTCCATATGAAAACAAATTTGAAAGACAACTATGAACCCGCTACCAATAAATCCCATTATCCAATCAGTGCATTCAACCCTCATCATAAACTGACCAATGACATTTGACAAAACCCTAACTTTCCACCAAGGTTCGCCCTAGAAATGAAATAAAAAAAACAAATTAAGAAGAAATGAAAAACACATCAAGAACTAGGCAGCTCATAACTGTAGTCAGACAAAAAAACTGTAACCTCTTTTTTTCAAAAAAAAAATCAACACAATTGAAATGAAAAGGAGAAAAGGGAAGAAAAAAACATGAAATGACAGAAAACGCGGTGGCGAGATAATGCAAGGACAAGAAAGAGCATGAATAAAGGGAAAACGAAAATTAGGGCTTAAAAACGTACAGTAAAAATCAGCGAACTCGCTCTTGTTCTTCTTTCTCTCCAAACCTAAACAGAGCAGCACATGGTAAGGAACTAAGAAAGTGTTCCAGGTAGAGAGAGAAAAAATGGTGACTGATATATAGAAAGTGGTTGTTAAAGGTGGTAGAGAAGAGAGTAATTAAAAATAGTCGGAGGACCCGCCTCTCCCTTACTCGGACAGAGTCATACTGTGATCCGATGTCTCCAAAAATCAGAATTGGGGATTTTTCGGGCCCTTCCAATTTTTTGTTGTTGCTGTTATTTCAATTTATTTTATTGATATTGTACTTATATTCGTTGTAAATTTGAATTTAAATTTTTTATTATTTTTTAATTAATTATCCATCCAATAATTAATTATGAACCATTAATTAAAAAATATGTAACACGTATACATAAAAATGTAAACCAAGTGAAATAAGGTAAGGGATTGTTTTAGTATTCTATATTTTTTTATTTTAAAATATTCAAAAATATTAAATTTGATAAAAAAATTAAAAATAATAATATCTTATATTATTTAATATACTTAACTTTATTTTTTTTATAAATATTAAATTATAAATATTTGTATTCTTAAATATATATGAAAAATATAATTTTATAATTTCTATCATTTGGGACGTATTAAAACTCAAAATTTTAAATAAAATAATTAACAAACCCAAAAATCGTAAAAAATTGACCATTTAAAATTGAATCATTTTTTATAATACACATACTCGTGTGTAATTTTGACATTTCTTTTTTGACGTCACTTGAAGATACAAATAGAATTACATTTAAATATTTTTATTTATTCAAAAAAATTATAAAAATATTATTTCCCTTCTCACCCTCTTGCTCATAAGTTATCTATTTTGTAATTCTAATTCTAATATTCATCTAAAATTATAAAATTAATATCTTATTCTCACCCACAATCTATTAAAACCTTAACACTTATTTAATTCTTCTTATTTTAATAAAATATATATTTTAAAATTTTAAATAAATATTAGGATTTGAATTATGGTGGAAGAAAAAAGATAATAAGTTATGGAAAAAGAGAAAAAGAAATATTTTTTTAATTTTTTAAATAAGTGAAATTATTTAAAATATTATTTACATATATTTTCTATTCATTTATAATTAGAATAGTTTATTGAAATATATTATAATATCGTAATAATCAATTATAAAAAAATAATAAAAATTAAAAATTACTTATTACAAATATTAAGATAAACGTCTGAACATGTGATTCATGATTTTTTATACTAAATCCCGTTTTCTTTGTAGCAAAAAAATCCTCTTTTCTAGCCTATTTTATTATTTGCCATATTACATAAAGAGGTCCGTGGTCCAGTTTCTTTCAAATTTGTAAAATACTCAAAATAAATGTGTCAAAGACATTTCTAGAAATAGCTAAAGAGTGAATAATTCATTTGGGAAAAAATGCAGAGAAACTTTGGATAATATCACAATAACATCGTAAATACCTTATTATTTTGCAAAAATATAATACATATTACACATTTTTGTAACATTAATCGATAAATATAAATAAAATATAATTTCTTATTAAAAAATTATTTTTTATTTTTATCTTTTTTAAATATTTTAATTTTAATTTTATCTATTATAATTTTTATATTTAGATTCTTTAAATTTGGTATCATCCTTCTTTTCATATCTTTTTTATTTCTACTCCATTATCATGTGTACTTTGCTGGGCATAATTTTTATTTCTCTTTATTCAAATTATCGAATGTACAATTATAATAATACTTTAATTGTAATCTAAATAAATATTTTAAATTCTAATGACCCATTTTGTAATTTTATAATTAATTAATTGATATATTCATTTAATATATTAAATAACATATAATTGTCCAAAAAAATAAGTTTAATGTTATGATACTTTATTATAAATTTTTATTAAAAAATTCTATAATTTTCATAAAAATATTATAATTTTCATAAAAAAATTCAATATCTCTACCAATTACTACGATATGTACGATGTTTTCATATATTTTAAATATCAAAATTTATATCATTATCATTCTTTTAAGGAAAAAAAACTCCAATCTTAAACCACGTAATTATTGCCTTTGTTATTTTTAAGAAAAATAATATTTATAAACATAAAAATAATGTATCTTATTTATTATATTTTTATTAAAAAATATTCATGTTAAACATTTTACTATAGATGAAAATTAATTAGATATTTATTAAATTAAACTCTATTAATTTAAAATATTTTAATATTGGTTTGATTTTAATTTGATATCATGGATGTTTGTTTAGTTATTATAAAATTTATTAGTGTGATTTTATATAATTTATCAAAAAAAATTAGAAAAAATAATAATTTTTTATATTATAATTATAACTAACGTGATAGTTTTTATTAGATATAATTATGTAGATCCGACTAAAGTTATTAATAATAATACATTATATTATTTATAATTTATCATAAACTTGTAATAAATAGACTTTTATTTAAAAAAACATAAAAAATTACAAAAAATAATAACCTCAAAACTTATAACATAAAAAATAGGACTTAATAATATAGAACGGCGTCTAATTGAATGATGTTTAATATTAAACTTATCAATACAAATTGTGTGTCATGGGTATGCAAATATATGTATCGTAAACAAATAATATAATGATAAAAAATCATTCCCACATATATTATGTTATTAGAAACTAATTTTAAAACTAAAAAAATCAAAATTATGTTTTTGTGTTTTGAGGAAGTAAAATTAAAATAAATAATAGTAATTAATTAACTCGAAATTAACTACTAAGAAGATATATGATAAAATATATAGGAATATTTAATCCTTCAATTTTTTAAACATGTGAATAACTAAATTTTCTCAATATAGTTATAAATCAATTGAATCTAACCTAACATGTATTCCTCTATCAAGTAAACTATTTATCATATAGTAATTAACTTTATCACATTCTCATATCAATTAAATTACATACTACTCATTAAGTTCATCAATTATGGATCACATATATAAGAATCGTACATCTTTGCCTATAAATTATCCATGTTATTTAATCAATACAAACAATTAAATAATTCTTTTAAATTTATTTAATTATCTCATAAATCAATTGTTGGCCAAATAATTAATAACATAAAAATCAAATTAAATAATATAATTAAATTGAAATTATAATTGAAGTAAAATATTATATCATCAAAAGTAAAAAATTAGGTTCATAAGACTCTTAGATTAATAAATTAGCTAGACATAATTATATTCATAAAATTCAAATTTTTCGTAAAGAAAGACATGAAAATTGATAAAAAAAATAAGAAAAAGAATAAACACAATCAATCACTTGTATTGTAATACCAATCTCCACCAAATTGTATCTCATTTTAAATTTTTTAAGTATTTTTCTCTTTTTGGCTCCAAAAAGGATAAAAAGAAATTATTAATTTCAACTCATAGGTTTTTTGGAGCAATTAAGGGGTTAAAATAAGCTTAGATCAAATCAATGACTAAGATAAAAAAAATTAAACAACGTTGGCCAATAGGATCGCAACATGTGACAAAGGATAAACATTGGAAGAATTAATGATGTGATTCATTGATCTAGATTACATGACACCTTAGTGGAAAGAATGGATGAATCATGTGACAATGTATGGCATGCTCGTTGATTACTCAACAAAACTACGATTAAACGTCACGTCAACACATGGAAATACTTACGTTACCTTGTACACGCGGTGCGTTGCTATCATCTTCCATGTGCTTGTGTGACATCCATGTTACAATAACTAGTCAGCTGTACACACAATACATTCTGATTGGCTCCCTTTGCTTGCTTGACATCCACATGTCCTGTTTTAATTGGTCTTGCATTAAAAAATGCATGAAAATTTCATGAAAATTTCAAAAAAATTCTAAAATAATATATTTTCATTAGAAAGTTTATATATTAATATTTTAAACTCTAAAAGTACTACTTATTAAATAAAATAAATAAATATTAAGTATAAAATTACACTATTGACTTTACTTTCATAGAGTTTTCACATCCCCAAGCTTAACTCTTTGTTGTTTTCAAGTAAAGTCAAATCTAACTAGATAAATTAGCATGAGTAGTATATTCATAAATATATATCTATTAATATATGCATATTTAGTTAAAGTTATCCCCCTCAAAAGTTGTAAAATTTTATGACAAAAAGGTTTACATATTTATCAATCAATGTTCCATCAATAAAAGGATATGCAAGATTTTTGACAAATTGATTCAGTGTATGTATTGCATATGAATTCATTCAATGCACTTATGAAATCAACCTATATGAGTATTCTAATTAATTCAATATTAGAATAAGTCTTATAAGTCTATTTTTTCACATATATATCCATTTATATAAATATGCACTTAGCTAAATACCAATAAGAGCTCTACATGTTTGTAATAAAAGGCTTAGGTGAGAGGTCGACAAACAAAGACATTTAGGCTCTTTCTACACTTTAGCTTCCTTTTTATTCATCATACACCTTTTAACTACAATTAAGCTTTAACTTGATATTTTAGTGCATAATATCTTATTATACTTTTCATATTTTTTTATTCCATATATTTTTGTAACTTCATAAGACTCTCAAACTTATTTTTAATTTTTTTCTTTTTATTAAGGAAATTGTGTTTTGAGTTTTTCTTTTTCTTTATTCTTTTTTTTATAAGATGTATTATATTTCACTGTTGTCTCTTTTGGAGAACATAAAACGTGCAATTATACACGGTCATAAGTAATAAAATTTGATAAGTAAAGTATCGTTCTCACGGAGATTTGTTACTATAGTTTGTTGAGTACTAAAATTATTTCTCTCTAATTTTATCCAAAACAATCGTTGGTTGGAACAAGTTAAAGAAAAAAGTTTAAAAGAAAATAAAAGAAATCTAAGATTGCAATTTCTCACCAAATTAATCCACTCAAATCGTGTTATTTTCTTTTGATTTATATTTTTTTTAGTACATTTAATTTGTCAACCGAAAACTTCTAATTTTATTCATACATCTCTTCCGAGCTCCGTATAAACACACCTCGTTAAATTAATTCACTATATCTCTATGAGAATTAAATTTACCAAGATTCATTAAGTTCTAAGTTCTCAAATGGTCACACATACAATTAAGGTATATTCCTATCATTCATCATACATGTCATTCTATCTACGAGCAATATACACAAAAATGCCTCTTCCAAGTTTATTTATGTGTCACGGATCGTTTTGATAAAATTCGTAAATAATCAAAAAGCATTAAGCACAAAATAGAATGAACAAATCGAACGTCTTATAAATCTATCAAAAATAATTAAAATCAAAGCTTCATAAATTTAGATCAAATACAACCCTATAAAAATTAAATTACTTCAAAATTAAAAATAAAAATTACATCACATACAGAAAAATTAGATGAAGAAGAAATAAAATTAAAACATTTCGTATTGTTAATATTTGGCACATGCAGAACACAACAGAAGCCAAAAATGGCTTCTGCGTGTTCTATAGTCCAGAACCGAACAACACAAAAATTCTAAACTCTCCAAAAAACTTTCCAAAACTCCTAACTCTATCATACTATCCCCTATTTTTAACATCAAATTTCTAAAAAAAATACATTTTAAAATATTTTTTAATACACGCGGGGGACAACTAATGATGGAGAAATTAATTTAAAAATATGCGTGGGGGACAAAATTGTATCGAAACGCAAAAATTGATATCGAAAACGTAAATTGGGAACATGTGCGTCGCTGCTTCTTTTTTTTTTCAATTCCCGCTACCATGTGTCACCATGTGATTCACTGAAAGCTAAAGTGGGACACGTGACAGCATATCATTGGCGTTCAAGGACGGGTGCACGCAGAAATACGGCACGGGAGTAGAGGCGCAGAAAAAGTGGGGGACAGTGGCTGGAACGCGTGCGTGATTCTGCGTTTTCACGCTCACCAAAGCTTGCCACGTGTCAGAATATGATTTATTGAAACATAAGGTGGGACACGCGGCAACTTTCTATTCGTTGTATAACCGGGCGCATGTGAAAATGGCAACACGAGATCATTCCTTGAAAACGTGTCAGACACGTGGGTCCCACTCATCGCACCGAGCCACGTGATAGAGGTAACCCTACACCCATTCTCTTTGGTCGGGTTTGAAGGACACGCGCGCATCCTAACCGTTTATGCTTTGATCGGACAGTCCACGTTGTACGCGTGGATGATGACGCGTGGATTCTTCTCTCCTGCGCAAAAAATTAAGTTTTATTAATTGCATTTTAACCCACAAATATATTTCAAATTACATTTAAAACTTTGTTTAATTACAATAAAGCCCTTTCCTAATTTAAATTAAATTTTAAACTTTTAATAACTAAAATTAAGCCCAAATTTAATTTAAATTATATTTTTAGACTTTTTATAAATTGCAATTAAGCACTCTTTTATTTGAAATTATATTTTTATACATAAATTTGGAATTAAGTACGTTTTCGATTCAAATTATTTAATTTTCTTAAAATATATGAAAAACAGTAAATACTAATTTATTAAACTAAAATTAACTAAAAATATGAAGAACATAGCAATTATAATTAATAAAATAGATGAAAATAATTATATAAAATACAGTTATCATTCACCTTACTCTATAGCATAATACATTATTGCATTTTTTCATACAAGCTAAAGGTGCAAGAGTCAAGACAATGCTTATTAGTTAGGCATAAAATGTGACTTAAAAATACGAAAGGTTCTTAATAGGGCAAAAAAAAGTGATTAAAGGTATTAATAATTGTTAGCTTGAAAATCTCAATTTATCCAAATAATTCATAAATTATTTCTTTTGTTAAGTACTATTTAGAATTTTGCCTTAAATGATGATCATATAGATTTTAAACACGTGGTAAATCTCATCAACTCGTATAACTCATTACAAATTTTATCTCAATAAGTACACCAAAATCAATTATGAACATAGTGCATAAAAATTTAAATCAATCAATCAAAACTAGCAAGTATATCTCATGATTAATGTAAGTATCATAACGAGTATATTACATTCCTTATCCTAATAATAACAACAAATATATCATTGGGTTCATATGTTTCATATCAAGCATGCCTATATTTAGTTTTTGTATAATTATCAATTTCTACACAAATCATGATTAAAATCATATTAAAAATAAAAAAATTTCCTAAAAATTAAAAATATGTACTAAATACTAAAATGAAAAATGAAGTTCATTCCCCAAACTTAAATTGCACATTGTCTCCAATGTGCCCATATAAATATAAAAAAGTAAAAGGGAAGAAAACTTTCTTAGTCTTGCATACCATATCTGTCATTAAAATGGTCAATTTTATTGTACCATTGCTTTCTACGTTTATTCACTTATAAAATAAAAACAATAAAAATATAAATAAAATAATGTTGGATTACCTCCTATCTAGCATCACGTTTAATATCTTTGATTAGATGGGTATATCAACTTCTAAGGTGCATCCACTAAGGTTATCACATATGTTTCATTTGATGATTGATCTCATGATAACGCTTCACTTTATGTCCATTAATCATGAATCGATCTTTTTTTCTAATCTAATGGCTCCATGGTTGGTTACCTTGGTGATGGTGAATGGACTTGACTATCTACTATTTAGTTTTCCTAAAAATAATTCGAGTCTTGAGTTGTACAATAACACTTTTTATCTCAGTTCAAATTTCTTGTCATGTCATCTTTTTATATTTTCTCTACAAAGCTTGGTATTCTCATAAGCATTTCATCCTAGTTTATCCAAATCATTTATCTGTATCATTTTTTTCTCACCAATTGTATCTATAGACGTATTCAACTATTTCAATGCTTAATATGCTTTGTGTTCCAATTCTAGCAGTAAGTGACATACCTTTCCATAAACTAGCTTATATGGGGTGGTACTAATTGGAGTTTTAAATATAGTTCTATACGCCTATAAAACATCATCCAACTTAGATGACCAATCCTTCTTAGAGATGTTCACAGTTTTCTCCAAAATTCTTTTCACTTCTATGTTAGACATCTTTGCTTGCCACTTGTTTGGGGATGATAGAGGATAGACATTTTATGCTTAATCCTATACTTAGACAATAAGGACTTAAATGCTTTATTGCAAAAGTGACTCTCTCTATCACTAATAATGATCATAAGAGTTCCAAAATTGATGAAAATGTTTTTTCTTTAAAAAATTTAGGACAAAATTGGCATCACATTTAATGCTAGCAATGGATTCTACCAATTTTGACACATAATCCACTCCTAAAAGTGTATATTGGTTACTAAATGATGAAGGGAATGGTCCTATAAAGTAAATACCCTAAACATCATACAGTTCCATTTGAATTATACTATTTAGGAGCATCTAATCTCTTTTTGAAACATTACCAATTCTTTGGCATATGTCACATGTCTTTACATAAATGTAAACATATTTAAACAATGTAGACTAAAAATAACCAGATTAAAGTACCATAGTTGTTGTTTTTGTTGTCCCAAAGTGATCTTCATAGTTTGAGCTATGAAGATGGTAAAAAATATTTCCAACTTCATCATAAGGGGCACACCTTCTCAAAATATCATCACTGCATTCTTTATAGAGGTAAAGGTCATCCTAAAAGTATTGTTTAATGTCATGGAATAATTTCTTCTTTTGCCATGCGAGGTCTAATCAAAGAATGGTAATAGCTAGGAAATTTGCAATGTTTGCATACCATTGGATTTCTATTTAAGTTACTGAAAAGAGTTTCTTATCAGGAAAGGATTCCCTAATCACCATATTGTCATCCATTTTTTCTTTCCTTTTCAATCTAGATAGATGGTATGTGATGGGCAAAACCGACATCGCCGATCCTGCGGATAATTTGGTTTTATCTTTATAAAACTCTCACAAGTGCACGAATCATTTCATAGAAAATGATAAGTATACTCCCAAGGTCGATCTAAGGAAGGAATTTATGTGGTTTTTAATTTATTATTCAAATTTTTAAAACGAAATTAAATCCTAAACATCCTGTCACGATATTTTGGTTTTTGTGTTTTTAATCTAATAACATAAAAATAAACATAGATATGGATATGGATTCAATAAACATTTATGCAAATTTTATCATTTATAATAGTGGAGTATTTATGGATATAATAACTAAGTTAAATATGTTTACTATATTATTTAGGTTATTAAAAATATAAATTGATATTTATTAATTCTCCTTTTTTATATGAATACCACCTTTGGTAGGGTTAGATATTCTTTGTTAACTAAACAAATCAATTAACACCTATGAGTGGGGTTGATCACTAATTTGGTTAATTAAATTAATTCCTTTTTTCTAAGAGATTGAAAATGAACCATTTAAATGCCACATTTGGTGGGGTTAGATAGTTTAAACTTTATTCAAGGTGTCCAAATTAAACCTAAGAATTTAGTTATAAGAGTACTAACTTTCAAGTTTTAAAACCACTACTGAAAACATGTTATCAATACATTTTTAGATAATAATTCTTATAAAACTTGAAATAAAGCTTCACTCTAATTACAGGACGATTGTACCAACAAATAAAATAGCACTACTCTAAATCAGACCGGATAACTAAATCTTAAAATCTAATTTTTAGATTTAAGTTTGTAATGAAAAATAATATATTTCTCTCTAACATTCTTAATATAAAATCTTGAATAAAAATAAAATCAATTCATTTTAGAGATTTATACCTATTTAATATTTCGCAAGCATAACAACATTATTATTATATCATGTTTACAAACAATCAACAAATTTAAATTTAATCACACATAAATTAAATATAACATGTAAGAATAAAACATAAAAAATAATTGTAAAAACAATAAAATTCTTACAGTACTTTGATGCTATTCCTATTGTTGGAAAACCTCCAAACAGAATTTACACTCCCATTTGTTGAATAAAAAAGCAAATAAATTACAAAAACATAATTAGTTCTTCTCAAAAAGAGAAGAACTTTAAAACTAAGAAAAACTAACTAAGGAAAAACTAAAAACTAAAAAAACTAAGAAATGGAGAGAAATAAAGAGAAAGAAGATGTGTTTTATTATGAAGAGAATGAGGGTATTTATAGGTGAGGAAAGGAAGAAAAAGTGGGTGAAAAAATGATTAAAAATGGAGGAAACGCGTAGTAGGTGATGATAACGTCAATTGATGTCAGCGGGTAGGTGAGACGCGGCAGCGCACGTGGAATGGAGTAGAGGTGCGCGCGGACTGGGTGTTGATCGGCGCCGAGGCATGCACAGATTGGGTGTTGATCGGCACGGGGGTGCGCACGGATTGGGTACTGATCGGCGTAAGGGCGTACGCGGACTAGGTGTTGATCGGCAGGGGCGCGTAGGCCGTATGCGCGCACGACGTTGGCCGCGATTGGCGGCTACGTGCGCGATTTCCTCCTTTTTGACCTTTTTTATCAATTTTTCCATCTTTTTTGACCTTTCTTCATTTAATTTATGAATATATTTGTGATGTATTGCCTCCAGTATTTCTCTTTGAGTCTTTAAGTTACGTTTTTAAGCAAAAATACCTGAAAAATAATAAAAATACCCAGTGATTCTGAAAAGATAGATTTATATAAATATATGATAAAATCATATAAATATATATATTTTTAATCAATTAATATGCATAAAATCATGATAATTTTAGTGCTTTTTGAGCACTCATCATAACCCCCAACCAACTTCTTGCTAGTCCCTTAGCAAGAGAAGCGATAAAAACTAAAAATTAAACTATCCTAAATCATTTCCGTGGATTGACACGGTTGCATTTAGCCTATGCAACAAGCCTTTAAACCTCTAGGTTGTCCTAGTGGACGAGTTTGAGTCTCGTGAGGGTTTTCAGTAATGATACCCATAAACATTGAACTAAATGTAAAAATTAAAAGAAATAATAAAAACAACAACTTAGAAACTAAAATTATAACAAAATCAAAAATTACATTTTAATAATAAATGAAAACAACATTAAACATAAAACAAAAATGTCTCATACTTTTAATCTCCTTTAAGATCATAATTAAAATCTAAAGCATGAGTTATTTCAATCTTTTTAAACAATCATGATTTATTATAATAATTAGTCAAAAATCATTTTCATATTTCATATCAAAAATATATCAATTTAATTTCACCCAATTTCAGTGTTAAGAATCTGAATTCGCTTCGACTCTATTCCTCACAAGTTAATACTCTCAAAACACTAAATCCTATGGGTTCAAACACTCATACTAATTTATATGTGAAAGAGTTGATGTATAGAAATGAACTAATATGTTCGCATATGTATAAAGAATAAAGGCTCAAAGTGTTATTTTAACATTGATCTCATGAAAGGAATCAAATGTATAAATTATAAAGATATCATATATAAAAATTATTTTCATGCATAAATCAAACTCATTAAGTAAATTTTTTAAGATATATGCCTTTTATAAATGAAGAAAGTGCAATGACTTTTTAGGAAATTACTTCCTATATCTTTCTTTTGTAATTAGCCTTTACTCACAACTTTGTAGGTAATGCGGGTTATAGTATGTAGATTATACTATACATTTTTTGAAGATATTTTTTAATATATATCATTTTTTTAGAAAATCAACCCATGTACAGATTGTACATTTTTTAGGATTTTGGGTAATGCGGGTCATAGTATGTAGATGATGACGTTAATTGACGTCAGTGGGTAGGTGGGGCGCGGTAGCGCACGCGGAATGGAGCAGAGGCACTCGCGAACTGGGTGCTAATCGGTGCAGGCACGTGCGAAATGGAGCAGGGGTGCACACGGACTAGGCGGCTGCGTGCACGATTTCCTCCTTTTTGACATTTTTGACCAATTTTGTCCAATTTTTCCATCTTTTTTGACCTTTCCTCATTTAATTTATGAATATATTTGTGATGTATTGCCTATAGTATTTCTCTTTGAGTCTTTAAGTTACGTTTTAAGCAAAAATACCTGAAAAATAATAAAAATACCTATGATTTTGAAAAGACAAATTTATATAAATTTATGATAAAATCATATAAATATATATATATTTTTAATCAATTAATGTGCATAAAATCATGGTAATTTTAGAGCTTTTTGAGCACTCATCAGTATGTTACCCAATTTTATTTTCTTTTTTTATCATAGATTTCTCAATCAAATTCTTGTAAAAGGAGAACTTATCTTATCAATTTTGGTTTGGCATCCTTCTTTATCGTGAGATACTTCATTCTAGAATGATCCATGTAGATAGACACTTTGGTTTCAACCAAATAAGATCTGAATTTCTCAAAGACATACATAATGACAATGAGCTATTTCTTTGTAGTAGTAAAATTCATTTGAGCTACATCAAGTGTCTTTGTTACATAATATACGGTACATAACATTTTATCTCTTCACTCTCTATGAATAGCTCCAATAGATAAATCACTTGTCACACATTAACTCAAAGGGTTCGTTCCAATCTGGTGTGACTAGAATTAGTCTTGACACTAGTTTCTCTTTATACACTTCGAATTTCTTCAAACATTTATCATCAAATTTGAAAGGCATGCCTTTTTCCAAAAGATTGTACAAGGGTTTGGAGATTTGGAAAAAAATATTTTACGAATCTACAGTAAAAGTCTGCATGCCTAAGAAAACTTCTTACTCCTCGTACATTGTTAGATGGTGTAGTTTTTCAATCATTCCAATATTAGCTCTATCCATCTCGATACCATTAGCTGAGATTTTATGACTCAAAAGTATACCTTCATGTATCATAAAATGACATTTCTCCCAATGTAAAACCAAATTTGTTTCTTCACATATTTGTAGCACTAAGGAGAGATAGTGTAAACATTCATTAAATGTGTTTCCAAAGATCAAAAAATAATCCATGAAGATTTCTAGATGCTTATTCACCATATCTAAAAAAATAACCATCATGTAGCGTTGAAATGTCATTGGTGCATTTTGTAATCCAAACGACATTCTCCTAAAAGCTATCGAGAAGCCAAAAAAAAGAATGCCTAACTAGTATGTCAAGTATTTGATCCAGGAATGAGAGAGGAAAATGGTCATTCCTTGTAGCTTTATTCACTTTGTAAAATTTATACATATTTTCCATTCCGTGATCATCGTAGTAGATATTAACTCATTTGATTCATTTTCTACCATAATGATTACTCATTTCTTTGGTACACATTGAACTAAGCTTACTCATTCATTATCTAATATTGGGTAAATGATGCCCATGTCTAACCACTTGATAATATCCTTCTTCACCACCTATTTTATAATAGGGTTTAAGTGACGTTGTGTATCTCTAGTAGGTTTAGCTCTATCCTTTAGTAAGATTTCATACATGTACATAGATGGGTTTATGTCTTTGATGTCGATAATAGATCAACCTATAGCTCTTTTGAAGTTCCTTAGCACCTTTAGTAGTGCTTATACTTGCTCCATACCTAAACTATCAAATATTATGACAGAAATTGTCTCGTTATCACCCAAAATGCATAACAAAGATGAGATGATAAATGTTTAAGCTCTAATTTTGGTGGCTCCTCAATGGATGGTTTGAGCCTTAATCCTGTCTCAAGACATTCTACAAACGCATTTGATACATACATGAGAGACATGTCTTTCAAAAAATTTACAGTTTATAATATCAACCTTTGATTTGATACTTTCAAAGTAAAAATAGGTTGAGTTATTTTCTGGTAAGTTTATGTCATTGTTTGTAGCATCATGTGTTAAATTTTTAAGTGAGGATGGTTTAACAAGTTTTGTTAAGCTACCAGTATGAATGTGTATGCCTAAGTGAGTGTTATGGTATATTTATTAGCATATGTGTTCAACAAAGTAACAGGAACATACTCTAAAACATCACTAGGGCACACGTTATAAAGTACATAAGTGGTTAGCTCATCGATACCATCTATTTGAAAGCAATCAATCCCATTATCAACATTATAAAATTTAATTGCTTTGAACACATTAAACATTACTTGTTCATCTTAAACTCTTATTATAAGCTCACCTTTTATATATTAATGAATGTTATTTTGGTTGCTAAGAATGAATACCAAGTATGATAGGAATGTCACAGTCATTCTCTATGCCTAACACAATGAAATCTACCTATTGAGATGTATAGGTTACTTTTCTTCGGTTGAATTATTTCCTTTTTAGTTCTATGTTTATTCATTTTCCTCCTCATCCCTTTTAGCTCCTTGTTCCTCCTCATCCCTTTTAGCTCCTTGTTCCTCCTTATCCTTTTGAGTCTCATGTTCCTCCTCATCCGTTTGAGTATTATGTTCTTCCTCTATGGTTTTAGCACTTCTTGAGGCTATGTCATTGCAATGCTTCTTACCTTTTCTTCTTGGGTTTATAATTGTATCACTTGAAAGGTTACCTCGTGACTTTGAATTATGGCCAGGGCAAGTTGCCTCATTTAGGTCTCTAAATTTTGAATTTAAGCCTCTTGAGTAGACACTTTTGTATTTATTGATTTGATGAATTTTTTTATCATCTCTATTAAAGCATTAGTATTATCCTAAATAAGTGACTTCTTTTCTTGGGTTTGTAATTATTGTGGTTTTTGAAAACCATGTGATGGAAATGATTGAAAATTGAATTAATTATTACCACGATGATTGTTATTACTCTAAGAAAAATTTGGATGTTGTCTCTATCCTAAGTTATATGTGTTCGAGTATGGATTTTTATTTTGGTTCACATTACTCACATAGCATGTTGATTTGGAATTATTTGGAAAATTATCAAACAAATGAGCTCAACCACAAATGACATAGGATACCCCTGAATCTTGGATCTGGTTTATATTTGTTGGCGAGCTCATCAAAAGAGTCCCCAAAGATGACATTAAGCTGTAAGTGGCATAATATCATTTAATTTGACTATTATTCTTATATCTTCCATCTTGTCCATTGGCTATTGATAATTATTCATGACCATTTTATTAAGAAAATCATAAACTTGATTGTAAGGTTTGGCTAACAAAGCTCAATTAACGTGTGTATCAACAATGGTTCTTATTTGAGCATTAAGACCATTGTACAAAGTCTTCATTTGGATCCAATAAGGGATACCATGGTACAGACACTTCCTTTTTATTTCTTTGAATATTTTCCATGTTTTATATAAAGATTTTCCTTCATTTTGTTGGTAGAAGGTAATGTTATTCTGAAGCTTGACATTCTTTATTGGTGGGAAGTATTTCATCAAGAATTTCTCTGTTAAATCATTCCAAGTTGTAATGGAATCAGGTGGTAAAGAGTTTAACCAAACTTGAGCAGGGTCTCATAAATAGTAAGGGAAAAATTTGAGCCTAAATGCTTACTCGGTTTCACCACTGAATTTGAGTGAATCTCTAACTTTAATAAATAATCTGAAATGTAAATAAGGATCCTTTGTTGGTGATCCGCTGAATTATTCAACTGTTTGTAACATTTGATATAGTAATGCCTTTAGTTCAAACTGATTAGGATGAATGTTTGATCTTGTAATACTTGGATTCAGTCCTTCTAACACAGATAATGTATATTCATTAATAGCTTTGTCTCTATCATTCATTAAAGGTATATGGTCGTTCAAATTTAGTTTATTATTGTTTATTTATAATGGATTAACCATTGCTTCCACTTGGCAACAACTTGTTATTTTCTTATTAATATCAAAATACGCTTGATTTCGGGATCTAAATGCAAGATTTCTCCCTCATGGAGTTTACTCATATAATAGACCCAAATATGTTTCCAATAACACTAAAGGAGATGTTAAAATTAAAAATATATAACTAAATAAATAAATTTACAAAAAAAAAAAATAAATAAATAAAGAAACATGACTAAAATAAAATAAATTTATAATGTTTATAATTTTCGACAATGATGCCAAAAACTTGATCGATAGGAATTATATGTAATGGATATGCAAGTATACATATAACAAACAAGTAATATAATGATAAGAAAATATCGTTTTCATAGAGTTATGTTATTAGAAACTAATTTTAAAATTAAAAAAATAAAGATAAATTTTTGTGTGTTTTAAAGAAGCAAAATTAAAATAACTAAAAATAAATAACAGTAATTAATTAACTCAAAATTAGCTACTAAGAAGATATATGAGAAACTATATAAGAATACTTAATCCCTTAATGTTTTAAACATGTGAATTACTAAAATCTCTTAATATAATTATCAATCAATTACATGATTAATTGAATCTAACATAATATGTGTTCATCTCTAAAGTAAACTACACATCATACAGTAATTAAACTAATCATATTCTCATGTCAATTAAATTACATACTACTTATCAAGTTCATCAAGCATGAATTACATACATAAGAATCATACATTTTTGCTTAGAAATTATGCATATTATTTAATCAAGACAAACAATTAGACAATTAATTACATAAAAATCAGATTAAATAATATAATTTAATTGAAATTATAATTGAAGTAAAATATTAGATCATCATATGTAGAATATTGGGTTTATAAGACTCTTAGAAAAATTAACTAGACATAATTGCATTTATAAGACTCACATTTTTCAAAAAGAAAGACATGAAAATTGATAAAGAAATGAGAAGAAGAATATATATAATAAATCTCTTAAATTATAACTTTAATCTCCTCTTGAATCTCCACCAAACTGTATATCTTTTTGAACCTTTCTATATTTTTCTCTCCTTGGCACCAAAAAGGATAAAAAAAGTGTTAATTTCGACTCATAGGTTTTTTTGGAGCAATAAATGGTTAAATTAGGCTTAGATGAAATCTGAATCGTTAGATTAGTTTCAAATTAAGGATTGAGATAAAAAAGAAAAATAAAACGACATTGGCCAATGATATTGTGACATGTGAAAAAAAAGAAACATTGGATAAATCAACATGCGATGTATGGTAGGGCGATTTATTCATGATCAAGGCGTGCTAAGCCAACAACACGTTATGCGCTATAGTTTGTTGATCCGAATTGTGTGGTGCTTAGGTGGAAAGAATGGACGAATCTCGTGACGGCACGTGACATGTTTATTAACTACGAGGTAAAACTTGGATTGAACGTTGGTGTAACACATGGCAATGCTTGCATCACCTTTTACATGCACACGTGATGCGATTGGCTCCTCTATGCTTGCGTAACATCTATGTGGCTATAACTAGCGAGTTGTACACGCGATGTGCTCTAATTGGCTCCCCTTGTTTGCATGGTGTCCACGTGTCCTATTATGATTGATTATGTATTAAAAAATTTATAAAAAATTCAAAAAATTTTCGAAAAATATATTGTCATAATTTTTCACTAAAAGATTCATATTTTAATATTTTTAATCTTAAAAGTAATACTTATTAAATAAAATAAATAAATATTAATTATAAAAATGTACTAATGACTCTACGTTTTTAGAGTCAATATGAATAATTCTAAATAATCGTAATATAAATTTGAACGATAAATAATTAAACGATGTTTAAAATAAATAATGTGCTAAATTTTTTAATAGTAAAAATTTAAATCCTCGTTTAAAGTTTTTAATTCGTCGCGTCCACTTCCCATTCGCTTTTTGACTGCGTAGTTGTAGCCGGACGTATACAAGTATTTCTCTCCCTAAGGCCCTAATCGGTTATTTTGGTATTTTTCGTTCCTTCAGCCCTTTTCCCCTCCTTCGTCAGCTCCCTATCCAACTGTCTCTACTCCGTTCGCCGGCCCAACTCGTTATTCTGTCGCTAGCGAGCTCTGGTAAGTGGTTTTCACGTCCGCGTCTTGCGTAGTTATCCCTTGTTGGACATATAATTTTACTTCTTTCGCAGTCGGATTTAGTCGAGTAGTCCAATTGTATTTTGCTTTTCAATCAAAAAAGAAAGAGATTCGAACGATCGCACAAGTTCGAAAAAAAGGTCTTAAAATCGAAGTCATCGATCAATATCAGGTTTTTATCTGATAAAAAATTGTTCTTTGATTTGGGATTTAAATAAACAATTAGATTGGTAATAAAAAATTGTTCTTTGTTTTTGAATTTAAATACACAATTAGGCTGCACAGAAAATCCAAATTCCCTGTAGGAGAAGAAGCTTATGACCATTTCAGTAGAGGATCTACTTTGTACTCTTTATTTTGAATATTTTCTTTGTTCTCTACCGTCCAATTTCATGCTAAAATTCCAATTTTTCTTTACTCTTTGAACTTGGGGGGACAAAAATTACTTAATAAGAATAACGTCCACAAAAACGGAAAAAAGTCTACCTGTGAACACCTTTTTGGCGTGTGGTGTAGACAGTCTCTTAACTTTCCAGTAGTCTATAGTTGAGTTTTGCATCGGGCAGTTTTGAAGATAAGAAGCATATTTGTTGTCTTGTTTTGGGAGAATGTTCTGTTTCTGAGTTCTTTACGGGCAGCAGCAGCAACCATATAATTCCAAAAAACATTATTTATTCTCTATTTGTTGTAATTAGGAAGCTAGTCTCTTTTGATATGTGATATTTTGTAGTTTATGGGATATGGTCTTTATAATATTTCTGTCTTGTGTTTTTGGTGATTGAAAGCTTCTTCCTTTTTCTTCTTCTACTTCTTCTTATTGGCTTTTGAGCGGATTTCTAGTCCAATTTTCCTTTTCTTGGTTGTATTCAAGTCTTAATTTTCTTTTGTTTCCTATGAAAAAAGTTTAAGTTTGGTTTTGGTTTTGGCTGAAAACCATAATAAACCGACATATGCACAACAGCATCATACATTTTATTTTTCTTTCAGGAATAGGTAAAAAGGGTATCTGGAAAGAGAGTGGCAGGTGCCACTGCACTTTGGCAAACAAGACTACTTACGTCAGGCTCCTGAGAACTGAGTAACCTCCAAAATAACACTATTCTACAGCTGCAAAGCAAGAGAGCCACCAGACGCTTGCAACAATGGCTATGACCATTCATGGTGCTGTTCTATTTCTCAATTTCTCTTTTCATAACCATATTGCACCATTTTATATTTCTTTCTTTCTTTCTTTCTTTCTTCATTTGATGGAATGCTACCGCATATTCAGTGAATTTATATGGTAATTGATACCAACAATTCAAAATTTATTTTAAGTATTTTCAATTTCAGTTTCTACTGCCTCCTAGGCTCAAGTCAATTCTGAATACAAATTTGATTAGACGGAAGAGTTGGAGTTGTGGTTTTGGTTTTGGAGTTGGAGCTTCTTTAATAAAAATTTAACACAGAAAATATGTGATGGGTTGAGAGCTATAATCTCACTGCCATTTCTATACTTGGATAAGATCATTCACATTTATGATTTTTTAATTCGAAAAAATGTATTATGTGTTTTGTGATTGATAATATTGGATATAGTTAATAATTACCTGAGTATTGGAACATTTTGGAGTAGAAACACTGATATCTCTGAATCTGCCTAAAATTATCACTCAGACCATTACTTTGTCAACCTTGATTTGTTTCTAATTTGCAATGCCGTTCTAGTGTGTGAATTACATTTTTTTGATCACCAAACAAAATGTGCTTTTCAATGGCAATACACCGTATAAAGAATATTGCGAGGAAAAAGAACATAGAGAGAAAACACATTTTAGAACTTTGTTATGATACTAATGCATATATACAAGAACTTAAGAAAAGAATCAATTTTGATAATAACATCTTTCTAAAAGAGTCTATTGTTGACAAAGATGCTATTTTCTGAGGACTTATATCTTGTTCAAATAACTCTTCATGAACAAAAATCTGTATTTGAAAAATTATGACTTTGAACCGGCACTGGAAGACTCCTAAATGACTTGACTTTAACCAATGCAACTTTTTAATGAGCCACAATCAATCAAATGACAACCACATATATTTACTTTATTCTGAAACAAGTCTAAAATTGGCATGTTAAATGGTGAACCACTCAACCTGCCTTTGGTGCGTTTGAGCGCATACACTTGTGGCTTAACTTAGAAGTATATAGGCAAGTTATTTAGAAAACTGAGCATTTATGGTTGACTTCCTTGTTTATTGAGATCTAATAGCCCATGGAAAATATTTATTATTTTACCTTGCTGTTCATGATATATGTTCTATTGTAGAATATTAATATTTATGATTACATTCCAATAACTGTTGTTACTAATTATCCCTGTTTTGTTTCATTGCTGTCCTGGAAATGTTGATTGGTTCCATCGTCTGCAGTGTAAGTCAGAAATTTAGTTATTGACTTTGCTGCTTTCCAACTCAAGCAAAATCAATTTCTAATTTGACCTTTTACGTGTGTAGACTTGCTGGGCTTGCTTTTATGTTTTCTTCTAGCATCTTGCTGCAGATCCTAGTAAGTTTTCATTGTTTTCCTAGCTGCTAGCTTGTGTCACCGTACGATGACTTTTCAATGTAACAGTTTTACTTCTGTACTTTGTTTGAACTATTTGAACATTCTGCTTAATTTTGATTTTGAATGATATTGGTTGTGCAGAATTAACATTACGTTGTGAATCACCATAATTATAACAGAGGTTATGTTGAAAGAGATTGTAATTGCTGGTCAAAATTTAAACTATCGTAATTTTTGATGTCATGTCATATCTTTCCGGTACATATAGTCCTCACCCTTTGCTATATGCACCAAAAACAAGTTATGTCTTCACATATTTCTTCAAGTAATATCTCCAAATTTAATATGTTCTTTGAGTTTCACGAGTCAATAATATTCTCTCTCTGAAACCCCTCTTCCTCTTTTTCTTTTCCTTGTTCTTCTGCAGCTAAATCAACGATGAATCATGTTAACTGTCTGTTCAATGACCCCTTAATAAAATAAAAGGAAAGGCAAATTTGTTTGATAAACTGCAATCAATGAAATAAAGGTGATACCAACTGCCAGACTTAATGAAGTTGATAAGTTTGTGTTGGTTGGATGATCATTGCTTAATGCTTAGTGAATTAGAAGCCTGATTTATAGTTAAATAACGTTACTTGCACTTCTGGAAAATTGCTATTCTGATGCTAATCTAAGAACCTGAGTGAACATTTTTTCAGTCTGTTTCAGACTTCCACTTGCTAACTCATCCTCAATGATATTATCATAATTTATCGTTTTTTCTTCTCTCGTTGCTGTAGGCTTGTGCTATATACAACAATTGGTGGCCAATGCTATCAGGTGGGTGAGGCTGGCTTGAGTAAGCAGTATTAATCTTTAATTATGGTTGCATTGATCATTTGATGACTTGAAAGTTCTATTATTCTTGCAGCTCTAATGTACGTGCTGGTACCTATGCCATGTTTGTTCTTTGGCGGTGGGTCCACGCAATTTTTAACTAGTCGAGATGGTGGGGGGTGAGTCTTCTTGGATGAATCTTTTTTTCTTTACAGAAGCTTTTTATCTGTGTAATTGTGATATGCATATGACATGCTTATTCTGTGGGTTGCTAAATTTTCCCCTGGCCAATTCTAAAAGATCTTATGCATCACATACCGCTTTATCTTTCATATGCTCTGAATTAATGTAACTTGAATGTCGCACCACGGGCTTGTCTCTCGTGTGGTATGTTTTTGTGGTTCACTTGTGGAGTCCCCTCACTTCAAGTTTTGAATCACACCAATACTGTTTGATCTTAAAAAAGAATCACCTGCTTGGTCTGCCCCTTTTTCTCACATGGTCACCATAACATGATCTATATCATTATATCTATGCATGTAATGGGAGTTTATTCAGTGCTTAATCTAAATTTGTTTCCATCACTAGCTTTTCCTTCAATTTCTATGCATAACTTCTAACTGTCCCACTAAGGCATTGACTATAGTAGAAATATGAGCGATTATGTATCTTTGAGAACTTAATTTGTGCCCTGAAAGAACTTTTGGAATCACAATAGTGTATATAGCTTTCTCTCGTGTTTGAAAGTCTATACTAGCTTCTTTTATTTTTATTTTTTTATATGTTAATTTTCTCTGCCTTATATTTGTTTGTTTCTTTTGCACGTTCTAGATGGATAGACGCTGCTAAATTTTTAACTGGAGCATCTGCTGTTGGGAGTCTAGCTATTCCTATTATTCTGAAGCATGCTCATATGATCTCTACAGGAGCTATGTTCATTGAGTTCTTTTCCTTCATTATTTTTGTCTGCACTGTGTTGTGTTTCCACCATGCTAGCCTCGAAGATGACTGGTAATAAACATCAGTAATATGAGTTCCAATAATTGTTGTTTTTGGGATTTGATCGTACATCAAATTCCATAAATCATGATAGGTACACACAACGAAGATATCAGAAATCTTCCCTCTTTTGTAAATCTACAGTGTATATTATTTCGGGAAGGTTGCTTTCATAAACTTATGTGATTACTGGGTTTGGGCGAGGCATCATGTTCTTATTTCCATGCAGGATAATTTGTATTAATTTCATCTTGTTCTCAAAGTAGTCTTTTTTCATATCTTGCTGTGGCCTTTAAATACTATGATCAACATAGCGTCTCTTTCTCTGTATTGACATTTCAAATTTACTGATTGAAGAGAGTGTTGGGAGTGAGTTTGTCTCGAGTTGTGCATCAGGTTACATAGAGAATTCATCAAACTTCAATTAGCCAAGGATTTATACTTGATCGCATCGTACAGTTTCTCTCCAACTAGCAAAGTTTTTTGGGAAATTTTCTTCCCAGATTTTGATCTCCGTCACTTTTGTACCCATTTGCATGTTTGTCTTTCATTCATCCATATTTCAAATCTGCTCTGGTTCTGATTTCATTCTTGATCCTTCATTCACCTTATTTTCTCTTCCCATCATCATGATGGTTTCAATTTTTTTTGATTCAATTTCCTTGGACCACATTTGTAACTTAGCTTTTACGAGAAACCATATAGTAAGGAAAAATGATTTTTTGAGGGGTTTCTAGAGCTGAAGCTGCATATGATGATTGGCATAAGTATGCATGTTAGAGCATGGATGGATGATGAGTGGTACTCGATAGTAATCAACCATGAGAAGGCACCGTTCGGTGCTGTGAGAGTGGTGAACTCTCAGGAGTAGAAGATAGGGTGAGATGAGCTCAGAATGGGAGAACAGAGGAGGCCAGTTAAAAATCACTAACATTTTGAGGTAGTTTGATAAATTACTATAGCATAATCCAGTACATCATGATTATAATAAAGTTTATGATGGCTCACAGGATTTTAATTGATTGAATTTTTTTTTTCAAATTCTTAGTAAATTAAATGAAAAAAATAAGTTTAATTGTTGAATGTTCAGTTAATAAATAAAGTCAATTACAAGTACTTGCTGATGTTTACAAAATTAATAAAAAGATCCTTTTAAGTTGAAAATAACAATTACATATTTTTTTATGATGGCTCATCAGTCTATGATGTTATATGAACTAGCTACTCTTTTCAATATGACTTTCTTCAAGAAAACGTAGGACGTCTATTCTCTTAAATGATTTTCATTGTTATTTCTCATTTTTCGTGAGGCTTCTACGAACTCTTCTGGGTAGGAAACTATTAATGAGGAATTTTAGTCTTTTGTAAAAAATCATATTTGGGATTTAGTTAACTTACCACTTGGGAAAACTACACTAAGAACAATGGGTTTATAAGATTAAGGTTCATTTAAATGGGAGTTTAGAACACCATAAGTCACGTGTTATTGTCCAAGGTTTTTAGCTAAAAATATGGGATTGATTATGACAAAACATTTTCACTTTGTTGTTTGTCTTATTATTGATAAGATGCTCGTTGGATTGGTGAGTATACGACATTGAAAATTATCATATAGATGTCAAAAATACTTTTTTTTAATGGCGATATATCATTGAAAAATTATATATGAAACCATCACTTGTTATGAACATCCACGTGGAAAAAATTTGTTGATTGCATATTGCTCTTTGTGGACCGAAACAAATTCCTCAAGCTAAATTTTCAAAGTTGAGTTATGTTATGAAAGTCTCAAAATTCTCTTCAAGTTTTTATGATTTAACCTTGTTCCTTCGCATGATCTGTGGATGATCATTCTTTTACTTTATGTAGATGATATGATAATCATAGGAGATGATTCTTTCGAAATTCAAGCACTTAAAACATATCTTCATCAACAACTTGAAATAAAAGCTTTTTATGAATTTAGTTATTTGATGGGGTTGGAGGTTTGTTCAACCTCAAATGGTTATTATTAAAGTCAAACCACATGTGTTTCAGATATTATCAACAAAGTTAGTATCACCGATAGTAAAATAGTTAAGATACCTATTGAATTAAATGTTAGATTGAGTGCTACATATGAAGAACCTTTATAAAATGTAACTATGTATCGACAATTTGTTGGTAATTTTATTTAAGTTATGCAATTCATATAGTCAATCAATTCATATCATCATCTCCTTAGTCTACTCATTATGTAGCAGTTATTCACGGTTTGCAATATGTAAATTTTGCATGGTTATCACCTAAATTACATGCCTATTTAGATGTAGATTTTGTTGGTGACCCTATTGATAAATTTCCTATTATTGATATTGTTTCTTCTTTGACGATTCCTTAATCTTATGGAAGAGTAAAAAGTAAAATGTTATTGCTCGATTTAACACTGAAGCTAAATATCGTGCTCTTGTTGATGTTATATTTGAATTACTTTGATTATGGTGGTTGCTTTATGACTTGGGAATATCTCTTAAGTCTGCTACTTTAATTTATTATGATAATCAAAGTATCATTCACATTGCTCATAATAATGTTTTACAGGAGCGCATAAATCATATTTAGATTAATTATCATTTTGTTTGACATCTTATCAAAGAAGTAACATTGTAATTATGCTCCATTAGCTATGATCAACCAGCTTATATATTTAGTGAATATTACCTTCAAATAATATAATTTTTATTGCAATAGTATTTTTTTTCTCAAACTTGTAAAAAGTTAACTCTAAATTCATAGTTTCATACATATAAATACCAAAATGCCCTTATTACATATATTCAATTAAATAAAAATAAGATTAGATTCTAAAAGATCTCTAGTGACCCATCGAAGTTTTAGCGATCGTCATCAGTGACTCATTAAAGTTCCAACAACCCATCAAAGTTTTAGCAAACTTCGTTGGCAACTCACCAGATGTAACCTATTATGTTCATTTAAATTTTTGTATGTAACTTGTTATATTTACATGTTCTTTGTAACTTGTTATATTCAGGTGCATGTTTATATGTAAATGTTACATCTATTGTAGTTCTAACGACTCAAATGATATAACATATTATATCCATCATAATTCTAGTGACTCATCATATATAACCTGTTACATTTACACGTATTTTATATGTAATATGTTACATTATTGAAGCTCCGATAAGGTTATCAATAGTGATTGTTAGAACACCGACATGATTATTGGAGCTCCAATGAGGTTGCCAGCGATAGCCGTAGGAGATATGATGGGTGTGATTTAATATCATTTTATTGAAGTTATGAAATAAGGATTTTTAATATTTGTATTATGTAATTTAGTATAAAACTATGAGTGTTGAAATGAATTGTTGCTAATTAAGAAAAAAATGATTAATTTATCAAAAAATGAAACTATTTAATTGAAAAATTGATTTTTAGTGATTATATTAAACACCATGTCTCTTATATTTTACTTTTCCTAACTTATTGTCTTGTATAAATAGAATCATTGTATAAAGTAAGTTAATCAATTTAATACAAAAATATATTCTCATTTTTCTTATTCTACAAAAAATATGATAAATTCAATACATAGAAAAAGGAGGATATTGTAATACCTTTAATAATATAGGAATTATATTTGTCTATTTTAATTTTTTTTTTTGCAATTTTAGAGAATATCATGGAATTTATTGTAATTTTTCATAAATAAATCGAAAAAGAGTTTAAGTATAAATCTAATAAAGTAAGTTTAGGTAATAAACTATTGTTATTAAGTGGGTTACTTTTGAAAAAAAGAAAAAATAAAAAAGAAAAATAAAAAACTAAAGGAGGGAGAGTGTTGAATAAAATTTAGAATAAAGAACTCTAAATTTACTAATATTAGATCCAAACAAGTAAACAAATTACTTGTATTATACCCACTATAACACCTTTCAAAGACAACTCACAAATTGAAGAGAAATACAAACACTCAAAAAGAAAGCTCTCAATTCACACTCAAATTAAGAATACAAATACTTATTTGCTTTTGATAGAATGATTAAACCAAATACAAGGTAGGTTATTTATAGTCTTCACCATGCAATCTACACCACACAAATATAAAACTAAGAAATAATTCTAGCCACACAAATATTATCTACACACTTCTCTTTTCTATAACCTTCAACCACCCTATTTATTTATCCTTCAACCACCTTATTTATTCATCATTCAACCACCTTATTTATTTATCTTTTAATCATTTTATTTATTTCTCTACATCCTTCAACCACCCTATTTATTTTTCTACTACTTTATTTATTATGTTAGTATTGATTTTAAAAAAAAAAGGACATATAATAAATTGCTTACACTCCTCTATTACACACATAAATTAATTTTACACGACTTTAAATCACCTGCAATAATTTACATTTATTTTTTGAAATAACATTTCACAACTCACAATGGATCAAAGCTCTTATTTTACGTTTACTTAACAATTAGCATTTATTGATACAATATCCTAAAACACATTCTTTATCACATCTTCAAAACAACAACTATGAAATGGTAACCCAAATCAAGCTTACAATTAACAAATATTACTTACTTATCATAAGATATAAACATTCCTAGTTAATTAATTATTAAGGTTTAACATATTTTTGAGGCTGATCATAAGATAATCTTTCAATTTTTTTTAAACTTGTAGCTGTTAATTAAAACCAATTAATCAAATCATCCCACTCCCACAAAGCCTGATCATTATCAATAGACGATGGGATGTTTCCACTAGTACTATTCTCCCCAATTAATTGAGATGGCTGGGCTTGACCTCCTAAGGATGACCTGGTCACTTGTACATTACCTGAGCTTCTCATCTCTACCACTAGTAATGGATCAGGAGGGTTCATATGATGAGCTTGCTGTGGAGTTAAAATTGTAGGAAGATCATTGTTACTAATATTGATCATCTCATGATGAACTGTACTAGTACTAGTTTTGGTGGGTCTTCTATCAAATGATCTTATGCACTTTGATTTCTTGTACACTCTACATAAGCTGAATTCCTGTCTCAACTGCATATATAAGTATATATCTCAATATTCACAAAAAGATATTAATATAGCTATTTACATCAAGCAAAAACTTATGGATATGTAGATTTGATGTATTATATATATTTTACCAAGCAAAGCGATTCCTAAATCTTAATTATAACAAAAACAAAGGCAAAATTCATTACTAAGGATAGTTTGAAATCGTTTTTTTTATTGAGAGTGGTTTCATATAGCTTAAAACACTTTCAAAAATATTTAGCAATCTCTATGAGAAGTGGTTCCACTTCTAAAAGAAGCACATTCAAACCTAACCAAATCAACTTTTTCCCTAAGAAGAGAGAGCATGAGGACAGTTTGAATAAAAGAAACACAAGGCATGTTTGCTTCTACTTTTGTTAAAAGTGGTTTCATGAAGGAAAAAATTGGTTTCATTATAAGAAGCGTGTTATATGTGATTATGTCAACAAACACATAGTGTACTTTTCGAGTTTGAATCTGAAGCACTTTTATAGAATTTTATATAACCATAAACAAACAAACACACAACTAAGTTTTTTTTTTTAATAATATGAGGGGTTAATAATGAAGCTCATAGCTATATACAGTACCATTACTTTATAAACTATGATAAAAATTATAGAATAAAAAAACTAATATCTATGCTTTCCAACAATATCATATTCTATATCTTCATGATCACCAATCTCTGAGTCCTTTAGTGGCAATGATCAGTAAACCAAATATCTTCAAATAACTAGCAGCATAAGTACCAGAGAAAATTAACTATATATGAATGCATGGATAGAGATATAACTAACATTTCAAAAAAGAAGAAGCAATAATTAATCTACCAAAACTATCATAATTAAAATCAACAAACTAGTTTTTGTAATTAATAGGACAAATGCAATTAATTTCAAGTGATACAAGGTAAATAAAGAGAGTTAACAACATATCCGAATATATGATAAATATATAAAAATAATATTTATTATTATCCTAATAATTTAAGCTTTTATATTTTATTTACTTAAAAAAACTTTAATTACGTGAAGTAACCCTAACTAGCTAATGGAATATTGATGCAATGAGCTTTATATAAAACATATTAATTTTTTTATGGATATCATTCATTGTTTATAATTATATAGAAATAAAGAAATTAATTAACATATATGCTATTAATTTGTAAGCTTATTATAGATCATATACATATTATATATATATATATATAACTAGTTAAAAACTTAAAATTAAGGTTTAGCTCTAAAGGTTTTGAATTATCATAAACAATATACGTACCCTTGGAGTTGTTGCAATATTTGGAATTATTGTTGATGGAGAAGAAGAAGAAGAATCTCCAGGTTGAATGGATTTATATTCATTCATTTTCCATTCAGTCTTTTCACCATTTGGGGCTCTACCCAAGTAAAAAATCATTGTTCTTTTCACACCAATGGCTAGATTATTGTTGGAAGAATAAATATAATTTGGAGATCCAGTAGCTTTCCAGTAGCCAGTTGTTGTAAGTCTATTAGGTTTTCCTCCTTGGACTTGGCTTTCTTGTATTGGTATGAAGAAGAAGCTTTGCTCTTTATCTCCATGGCATAGTTCTCCTGATAACTCTGCACAACATTTAAGTAAACAAATTAATTAATAATTATTAGCATCTCTAGCTTAAAAAAATAATAATTAAATCAACCATCAATTCCATTGTAAGTTATTATATGGGAATATTATTATGTGTTTTTAATTCTCAAAATTTTGGAAGATCAGATTGCATGGCAAGAAAATTAATAACTGTGAAGTATATTAGTATGCTCATCAAATAATATAGTAATATCTTTTAAATAAAAAATACGAAAATTAAAACCCTAAATATGAAGTGTTGGAGAAATCCTTCTATGGTTAGCTAGCTATCTGATAGGGTGTGTTACCCTAGTGTTAGTCACCAATATTCCTAACTCTTATATTGATACCATATTAAAAGTTGTATCATCTCAAAGTTTTAGGCTGTACATAAAAGATGCCCAACAATATATTATGTATAAATCTAACACTATGTAAAGCATATTGGTGTAACCTATATATCCATTGGAATTCTTATATATAAATTGAGATGATAAAAGCTTACGTGATTGTTTTTCTCTTTAAAATTAAAAGAAACCCATTTTTTATTAATGATTTAATTAATTGCCTTTTAATTTATTCAAAATAATAAGAAATAATTAAAATTGAATACATAAGCTAAGTTACTAACTGCATTAACGTAATTCAAAGAAAAAACAAAGGTATAACTTTTTTCTTTCTTCTGAAATAGCTAACTACTAACGCATTCACCGGATTCGAAATTCAAACTTACAATTATAGAAGAACATGCATGTCACTATACTACACATGCCTGCACATAAAAGAAAAGACAATTAGACCCAAACATATATAGTTAAACAGAAAGAGATATTTACGTGGGAGATCCCAAGGGTTATATTTGTAAATTTCAACGACTGGAATAATCTTGTCCATGAACTGATTGATTAAATCTTGTAAATTCCCATCAAGTTTGTTATGAAGATACACTGAAACCAACTCTTCTTCTGTTGGGTAGAATCTAAATCCAGGTACTGAATTCAAGTCCTCCATTTTATAGGTAGTAATGTATAACACTCTACCTATATAACTATATGATCTCTTTAGTATAACTAGCGTTCGAATCTAGCTATATTTAGCCTTATAGTTCTCTCTTTTAGTCAATTAATATTGTACTTATTCGTTTAATTTACATGTATATATAGTTGGATGGCCGAAGAAAATTAAAACAAAGTCTTAAAAAGAAAAGTTATTTTTTAAAAAAGTTAATTAATTAAGGTGGGCAAATGTGAAAAAAACATTGAACATCTGCTTAAGTGAATGGAGGAAAAAGAGAGAGAGAGAGGAAATGGCCTGCCCTGGGCCTGCTTGCTTATGGAAAATGGAAACTACCATGTAAATTCTCTATTTTACATTAGATGACCCTTTATTATATACAAAGATATTACATGACTACCTTTTTGAATGATTAATATTTAATTAATAAAACTACCGAACAATTTCTTTCACACGTCCACCGAAAGAGATGAAAGGTACAGTCATTTTGGAATAACTAATGTCATATAATTGTATAGAAATTATTCCTTACTCTCGACTAAAGATGACGTGTTAGTCCCACTAATTACATGTTTGTTTTGTTTAAATATTTTCTTGAAAAATGATAACATCCTTATAAATCCAAAGTTAAACTAAATAAAATTAGTTTAGAGTATACACGTTGTTCTTTTAAGCGACACTTAATTTCATTTTTTTATTAAATAAATAAAATGTTATAAGTATGATATTTGAATTTGAATCAATAATAATAATAATAATAATAATAAAGAGTCATATATTAGTTAGATTACAAATTAATCTCAAATAATTAGGAATGTTTAGAGTTAAATGTTAGTTAATCTCATAAATAATAAATAATTAATCATGTTTCTGATTTTAGCGACTTATATGTTTTCACATAAATGTTTTTACATTTTTATCATTTTCTTTTGGAATAAGGAAAATTTACAAAAGGAGAAATTGTGTTCTTGTTTTTTTGATTGTATGATCTTAAATAACCATTAAGTCAAAAGAGACTATTAAAGTTGGTTAGGTGAATCATTTTAAATCGATAGACTTAAAATTTAAAATCGATTCACTGTTTAAATTATGTATTTTTTTTACACATTTTATTTATTTTTTATTATTCTTAGAATATGTATTCGATCACATAATAGCAGAAAAAATCAAAAATCTGTTTAAAAAAGTTTAAATACTATAAATAATTAAAAAAGTAAATATTAATTAATTATTTGAGAATTATATTTATTATAAAAAAATAATTTACATACAATACATATATATAACTTAAATTACAAATAAAATGATGTCGCTTTTTTTGTTATGTATTCTGTCCATTATTCTCGTAAATCATCAAAAAATTACATATTATAGCTCGACTTGTTCCAACCAAAGAATTACACATATTTAAATCAAAATAAGAATATAATATCATGAATTCACAAAAAATAACTTATATATATTAAAAGAGTATATTAGTAAAAGAGATTATCACATTAATAACGAAGTGATATAATAATAATCTTATCCATTCGAAATCATATTAACACTATATTAATTTATTTTCAATAAAATATGAAGCTATTTGGCATCAAGCTGGTATTTTTAATGATATAATGAGCTCTAAATATGAAGTCAAGTGTAACTCCGATTTGTTACTTGAGTTGGTTGAGTTTTTAATGCCCATAAACTAATACTTTTTGTATTTTCATGGGGTGAAACAACAATTAATCTTGAAGATATGATGATTCTTGATGGTTTTCTTGTACTTGGCTTGCCAGTGACTATGATGATATTGTCATATGCTATTCATAGTGATCAGGGAACTACGCAAGAAAGATGGGATGAAATTTGGGGAAAAATAGGCCTATTTAATAATTTATTCTTCTAAATACATGAGCACATAAACATCCATCAAACAAGCTACCCAAACTTCAGAGACACAAGAATAGAGAAATTAAAGCATTATAAAAATTACCATGATATTGTCATAAACTATTCAACATCTTTAAATCATCCATCAAAGACTACAAATATACATCAATATCAACTCCGGGTTCTTTCGGTCCTAAGATCAATAATGTTAACATCATAAATTTTCTTTTCAGACACAATCAGAGAGGAAGGTTGTATGTTACCATAATTATTGGCTAACAACTATATCTACTACTAAGGGAACTGTACGGATTAATTCCATCAGTAGCAATGGCAAAAGCGAAGATTGTGCGGATCAGATACAAATTGAGGGCATAAATTATCTACTACTTTCCAATTTGGAGAATCATAAGGATGACGTAACACCCCATCATCAGATTGATGATAACTGAATGCCAAGTCAACATCTTTGATGTCTCTTTACTTTTGAATAACCTTTGAAAGCGAGGAATCGAAGAAAAGTACCAAAGAACCTTTGCGGGCACGCCTTTCTTAGGTGCTATCTCATTTGTAGCATGCTTCCATCTCGATTCTTTACACATCATACAATCATCTAATGTCTTATATTTTTTTCTATAAAGAATGCAATCATTTGGACAAGCATGAATCTTATGATATTTCATGCCAAATCGACTAAGAAATTTCTTTACTTCATACATTGAAAATGACAATTCAATACCCTCAAGAAATATATCTATTAGTACATTTAGTAATTCTATGAATCCTTCGTTAGAAAAGTAATTTTTTGTCTTCACATTGTACAAATGAACTATTTCCTACATTTTAGTGTATTTCTTGCATTCTAGATACAATTGTTTTTTGGCATCTTTTAGAAGTTTTTTAAAGGTTTCAAGATCATTCTCATGTAGGTCATCTTCAACACCATGAAACATATTTTATGTGTTGTACATTATGATAAGATGTATATAATTCACTCAAATTCTTATTTATCTATTTTCTATAAGTATTATCAATATTTTCTCCATGATAATACCAACATTTATAACTCAAAACAATACCACTATGGATAAGGTGATATTTAACCTCGTCAACATCATGAAATCACTCATTTTTACATTTAACACATGGGTATCGAATCGTACTAATTTCATTATTATTATTATTTCTACAAGCAAATTCCAAGAAACTTTCAACTTCATAAATGTAGTTCTACTCAATTCTACACTTTCACATCCAAGATTTATCAATTTTCTATTAATGACATTAAGCATATTAAATATGTATCCGACTAATATATTTTAGATATTATTATATATGAATTCCCTAATTATTAGAATATCTTTCAAAACATCATATAAAAATAAATACATAAAAACCAAATATAACAAATATATAATATTAATGATATACAATATATAATAATTTATATATATAAATGCATGTAATTAATAATAATATATATTTTATAGATATATATATATAATAATAAATATTAATAAATTCATTATACATTATATACATATTAAAATATATCTTATATATATATATATATTTCATATACATGTAAATAATTATTTTTTTAAAATAAATTAATATATATCAAACACCTAAATACATAAAATTATTAAAATAAATAAATGAATAAAAATACATTTTTCTCTTCTAAGCTTTAATAAAAATACAAAACTTACAATACAAAAATTTATACACATAAATAATAAGACATAATATATAAAAAATAAAGAAATATGAATAATAAGTGTAAAATAATTCATAAAAATACTTATAAGAGTAAATAAAGTGAAAATAAAAGAAATAGAGAAAAAATGTTTTATAAGTGAGAAAATGAGTATAATTTTTGAGTATTATGCTAAAAAAAATAGGAGATCTAGAAGAGAAATTGAAGAAGAAGGAAACCCACTAAATGACGCCAAAATTGGTGGTTGGAGGTGACCGAAAAATAAAAAAGAATGGATGAAGGAGTTATCGTTTTAGGGTAATAGTAGTTGAAAAATACATTATGCTGGAAAATTGGGAAGAAAGAAGAGAAAAGAAGAAAAAAAACGTGTGTAGTATCAGTTGACACGTATGATCGACGCTAAGATGTGATTTAGATTTTTTTATAAAGAAAATATAGTATACATATTATTTGATATCATTCAGATGATAAGGTAACGACCCGAGTGGCCTGGATCACCTTGTTATGGAATGGTGTGGTAACTATTTTCCTTTTACGGTCTCAAATTAGCGAGCTAAGGAATACAAGGCAAGTTCATGTGTTTGACCTGCCCTATGGGACAAATGACCTAAGTGACCATGTGGTTGATATTAGCAATCTTATTTTTATTAATATTTGGATTTAGACGAATTGTTATAAGCAAAAGCTATCTCGTGGCCTATTATTTGTGACTTCTCAAATAAGCTCCAACAAAATCGTCGAATAAGCACGTAACCCTAGATGACTAGAAGACACTTGAACTCTATTAGATGAACTACATCACACGAGTCTTACATGCTTGACCTATGACAAACAGCTTTGTCGTGTAGAGATGAGCATAGTTAAATAAGTCTTAGACCACAAATAACCTAAAGAAAGCGACTAGTTCTAAATGGACTAGTTTTGTCATGTTGTTATGAACCACATATCCATTTGTCTTGTCTTATTATTAGGTTTGTTGATCGGGGCAGAACCGACATCGCCGATCCTGCCCGTTACTTTGGTTTTATGTATTTATAAAACTCTCGCAAGTGCACGAATCATTTCGTAGAAAATGATAAGTATACTCCCAAGGTCGATCTAAGGAAGGAATGTATGTGGTTTTTAATTTATTATTCAAACTTTTAAAAACGAAATTAAATCCTAAACATCCTGTCACGATATTTTGGGGTTTTGTGTTTTTAATCTACTTACATAAAAATAAACATAGATTCAATAAACATTTATGCAAATTTTATCATTTATAATGGTGGAGTATTTATGGATATAATAATTAAGTTAATTATGCTTGCTCATATTAATTAGGTTATTAAAGATATGAATTGATATTTATTGATTCTCTCTTTTATATGAATACCACCTTTGGTGGGTTAGATATTCTTTGTTAACTAAACAAATCAATTAACACCTATGGGTGGGGTTGATAACTAATTTGGTTAATTAAATTAATTCTTTTTTCTAAGAGATTGAAAATGAATCATTTAAATGCCACCTTTGGTGGGGTTAGACGATTTAAACTTTATTCAAGGTGTCCAAATTAAACCTAAGAATTTAGTTATCCGAGTACTAACTTTCAAGTTTTAAAACCACTCGAAAACATGTTGTCAATACATTTTGAGATAATAATTCTTATAAAAACTTTTGAAATAGAGCTTCACTCTAACTACGATTGTACCAACAAATAAAAGAGTACTACTCTAAATTAGACAGGATAACTAAACCTTAAAATCTAATTTTGATTTAAGTTTGTAATGAAAAATAATATATTTCTCTCTAACATTCTTAATATAAAATCTTGAATAAAAATAAAATCAATTCATTTTAGAGATTTTTACCTATTTAATATTTCGCAAGCATAACAACGTTATTATTACATCATGTTTATAAACAATACTAGAGTTAAATTTAATCACAGACAAATTAAATATAACATGTAAGAATAAAGCATAAAAAATAACTGTAAAGAAAATAAAATCCTTACAGAACTTCGATGCTATTCCCGTTGCTGGAAAACCTCCAAGCGAAATTTGCACTCCCATTTATTGAATCAAAAAGCTAATAAATTACAAAAACATAGCTAGTTCTTCCCAAAAGGGAAGAACTCTAAAACTAAGAGAAATTAACTAAGAAAAGCTAAAAACTAAGAAAAACTAAAAAATCTAAGAAAAGAGAGACAGAAAGAGAAGAGAAGATGTGTTTAGAAGTGAAGAGAGGGGGGTATTTATAGGTGAGGATGGAGAGAAAAAGTGAGTGAAAAAATGATGGAAATGCGTAGTAGGTGAAAATGACGCGTCGTGGGTGGCGCGTAAATGGGGCGAAATGGGCAGATGTAGCGCTGGCCGACAAGCGGGGCGCATGCGTGCGCGTTGATGCGCGCGAAGCGTCTTCGCTTGTGCAAGCTATGGCGCGCGATTTTCTCCTTTTTGACATTTTTGACCCTTTTGACCCATTTTGTCCAATTTTTCCATATTTGTTGACCTTTCCCCATTTATTTATTAATATATTTGTGATGTATTGCTTCTAGTATTCCTCTTTGAGTCTTTAAGTTACGTTTTTAAGTGAAAATACCTGAAAAACAATAAAAACACCCGTGATTCCGAAAAAGATAAATTTATATAAATATATGATAAAACATATAAATATATATATTTTTAATCAATTAATGTGCATAAAATCATGGTAATTTTAGTGCTTTTTGAGCACTTATCATTTGTTCGGGTACATCTTGAATAGAGCATCCTATAATTATAATACCTGTGTAATTATGTATCTATATAAACCCAAACTACTCATTAATAAAGGATCCAATTTATCTATCTAGCTTATTTTTTTAGAAATCCTATTGCATTAAGGAATCTCCAAACACATGTAGTTAGATAGATGACATAGGTATAGATATTTCTTTCAACTTTATTTATTTAATAATATCCCTAATAACATTAGTATTAATTCTCTTTTTTATCTTTCTTTCTTTCTTTCCCTATCAAATGTGAAGTGAGGTTAATGGAAAATTGGGATGTGGAATGTGCATGACGCGTGGGTGCACGTGCGACTTGGCATATGCGCGTGACTCGAAATATTTTTGATCCTTTTGACCTATTTTATCCAATTTTTCTAATTTTTTGACTTTTTCTTATTTGTTTCTCAACATAATTGTGATGTATTGCCTTTAGTATTTTTCTTTGAGTCTTTAAATTATTTTTGAACGAAAATACCTAAAAAAACAATAAAAAAATCCATGATTTCAAAAATACAAATTTATTTAAAATATGATATAATCATACAAATATAAATATATTTAATTAATTAAAGTACATTAAATTATAGTAGTTTTAGTGCTTTTTAAGCACTTATCAATATACTAGATTGCATAAAACTTATTCTACATTATCTTATGCACTAACATATTTCCTCAAGGTTTTAAGATCATTGAAATGAGCAGATTCAAGGGCTTTAGTCATGATATTCGTAAGCTCTTCTTGCGTTGCAACATGTTTAATGCACAACTTACCATTTAACACACATTCTCTTATGAAATGAAAGTCTATTTCTACGTATTTTTTTCTTAAGTGAAGTACTAAATGCTTAGAAATAACTCCTGTCACTTGATTATCACAAAACAATATAGAAGAATATGGTAGAGCAATGCCCAATTCACTGAGCAACTTCTACAACCATAAAATTTTAGCAACTATCAAAGCTAAGGATTTGAACTCAGCTTTAGTAGAGAATCTTGAAACCACTCTATGCTTTCTTGAACATCATGATACTAAGGAATTTTCCAAGAAAATGAACCATATTCCTATGCTTCTCGTGTCATCCATACACGAAGCCCAGTCTGTATCTTCTGCACATTATTTGAGGTAGGGGGTCTGTGTATTTGTAAAGTTGGCATGGTATCATTTATAGCAATTGGTTGTTGTTTGGTAGAAAAGAGTGGTAAAGAAACTATGAATTTAATTCCATTAGGATCAAAGACATCTGGACAAGTGGTGTTAATATTTTATAAAGCAACTGGTAAGGAATGTTCGTATGAGATAGATGAAATAGTTTGAACAAAGGGTAGTGAAAAAAAATTGGTATATGAAGATTTAGAAGTTGAAGTTGTTTTGGGTGTTAGAGAATGATTTTGGCAGGTGTTGGAGGATTGTGACAAAGGTGAAGAAATCAAGCTAGATACAACGAAAAAGGTTAAACATTAACAGTAGAAAAATCATCAAATATAAAAGAACTTTGAGTAAGAGGACTAAAGATATTTTCGATGGTTTTGGCTTGAACACGTGATTGAGGCAATTGAACAAAATGCACAAGTAATGGATCTTGAACTTGTGTTTGAAAATTAGAAATTGAAACTATGAAAGACACACTAGAAGCCAAATAAGGAAACTCACATTCTTTAAAAAATACATAAGGGAATACATACAACCTTTTTGTAGCTAGATCCAAACAATTGTAGCCTTTTTGGTGCTCAGTGTATCCTAAAATGGAATAGACCTTAAGTTTATTTTTGAGCTTGAATGAGTTATGGTATAGGGAAAGTATAAGCATCCAAATACTTTCAAAAACTTATAATATGGGTTTTGATGATACAACAATTCAAAAGGAGACTTGTTCCCAAGAGTTTTAGATGACATCCTATTTATCAAGTACACAACCATTTTGAAGCTATAAACCTAGAATTCCAAAGACAAACCAGCCCGAATCGTCATTAATAGTGTAGTTTCTACCACATGCTTGTTTTTACACTCTACAACTTCATTTTAAGAAGGAGTATAGGGATTGGTAATCCTTCTCTTGTAATCTCCTTGAAATAAGTAAGGTTCTAAGGTCTTAAATCCAGCTCTTCCATTAGATTATAATTGTTGAATCTTGCTATTGAATTGTCTTTCAATTAGAGCTTCAAAATGTAAGAATATTTGAGCTACTTGGCCTTTATCATGCAGCAAGGATAACCATTGAAATCTTGTATGATCATAAAAAAATAGAATAAAATACCTCACACCATTATTAGTTGTGATTTTAGAAGGATCCTAAACATCAACATGAACAATTTCAAAAGCTTCTTTAGAATTTTCATGTATACAAGAAAATGGAAATCTATGTGACTTTCCTAGTTTGTAAGTACCACATACATCAATGTCAAAATTATGATAACAAGATTCATCTAATTCACACAATTTTTTTCAACACAATGGAATAGGGATGACTTAATCGATTATACCAAATTACAATATCTGTAGGGCTTTATTACATTGAACCAAAGGAAGTTGGCTAGGTATTCCAGTATTAGAATTAGTAGCAATAGAACATGAAACCTAGTCAAGAGAATTTGAAGTAGTATTGATCATTAAAGGCTGACGAGTCTAGCTTGGAAACTTGTATAGTCCATTGTCAACTCCTTCTATCATTAGCACTTTCCCTTGGCTTAGCTCATTCACACATAGGGAGTTAAGAAAGAATTCTATTGAAACATAATTATCTATGCACATTTATCTCACAAAAATAAGATTCTTAGCAAGTTAGGGGACATACAACAAATTATTGAGTTTAAACATCAAATTTCCACTTGTTACATTCCTATGGCATAAATGAGAAATAGAAGCTGACTTACCATTGCCTAAATATGGTATAGATTGTTGGAGATTAGTGTTGGTAGAAATGAGATGATGGCTTGCTCCAAAATCCATATACCAGTTAGGATCATAATACACCATAGGTGTTGTTATCGCAACATTATATGCTTGAGGTTGATAAGGAGACCATTAAGGGTACTATCTATATACAGACACATATTAAGGCATAAAAGATCTATGAGGTATAATTGGCATAATAGTTCTAAGAGGCATATTTGGTCTAAGATAAAATGAAGGAAATGATTGTTGTGGAAAAGAAAATTGTTGGATTTTTGAATCACTTGATTGTAGTGCTGATGCATATCTAAACTTACAATGTTGAGCATTGTGCCTAACCTTCTTGCAAATTTTACATGTTCTTTTATAGCTAGTTTTGTTGTGGTTGATGTGAAGATTGTTGGTATGGTTATGATTGCTAGTATTGTTGTGAGTTCTGTGAGGATAAAGTGTGAGAAACATTACCTTTAGACTATATAGATTGAATTTACATTGAACATATGATGAACAGGTTGTGAATCTTGTTTCACTTTAGAGATTTGAGAAGATCTAAGATTACTATAAGGTTGATGAGTAATCGATTGTGATGAAATAATATTGTTCTAAGCAAGATTTGTTGGCACCAATTACATATCAACTAGACTCATACTCATAATCTTCCTTTCATGTGTTCTCATCATAGAGAAAATCTCATCAATACTTGACATCTTCTTTTTGTTTGTAATACTAGTTACCAGCGACAAGTAGTTCATGGAATTCAAACCATCCATCAAATAAAGTACCTATTCTCGATGAGAAATGTGATATCCAATAGTTGTCATTAGATCAAACAACAATTTAGCCTTCTTAATGTACAAATCCATGGATTGATTATCTTTTCTCATAAACTATAGCCTACATCTTAGTTCCATCAAATTTGAGCTCGAGTTGTGTTGAAATGTTTTGGCTAAGGTTGACCAATAACCATGTGAACTTGTGTTTCCATATAAGAATTTAAGTTTATTCGGTGTTACTGAGTTATAAATCTAGCTCATGACTATCTTGTCTTTGCGATCCCAAATTTCATACTCTCGATTATCTTGCAGCACTTCAATCAATTTTTTAGTTTCATCAGAAGTATTCACTATTACAAAAAGGGGTATTTAAGTCGATATGTAAAGTCGGTTTTTGAAAAAACAATCGACTTATAATGAATTTAAAGTCAGTTCGGTGTAGAACTGACGCTATCCACGTAGGACATAGCGTTGGTTCCAGGTGTTAATCGACGCTACACTACGTGGATAGCTTTGGTTCTAAGTGTCAACTGATGCTACGCTACGTGGATAGTGTCGGTTCACCACGTCAACCGACGCTACGTCCACGTGTAGTGTCGGTTCGACACGTCAACTGACTCTACTACGCTATGCTACATAGCGTTGGTTGACGTGGTGAACCGACACTATCCACGTAGCATAGCGTCGGTTGACACCTGGAACCGACGCTATCCACGTAGTGTAGCGTCTGTTGATAGGTAGAATCGATGCTACACACGTGGATAAATTCTTTTCTCTTATTTCTTCCCTAGACAAAAACTATTCTAAGTGGTGCATAACTCTCAAAAGCCCAAAACCTCCTCCACTTCTCCTCCAATCTTTCTCATATTCTGGCCACCTACGAACACCAATTTCAGCGCCAGTTAGTGGATTTTCTTCCTCTTCAACTAATCTTTTAGATCCCTTATTTTTTTGAGCAAAATACTCAAAAATTTATATCCATTTCTCACTTATAAAACATAATTTTTTTTCATTTCCTTTATTTTGTCACTTCATTTACTCTTATAAGTATTTATATTAATCCTACCCACTTATTATTCATTTTTTTTGTTATTATGTGTATAAATTTTTGTATTATATATGTATGTTTGTATTATAACATTAGGAGAAGAATATGGTAATCTTGAATAACATAGAACAACATCATGGTAATTTTTGTTCTATTAATTAATATTTTATTTTTCAATTTTTTGTATTATTAAAACTATTTGTTAAACAAATTTTTTTTCTTGCTATTATTTAGTGATCGAATACAGGTTTTAATTTGAGTATAATAGAAAATGAATAAATTTTATAAAACGATGAACCGATTTTAAATTTTAAGTCATTTCATTTAATACCCCTTAGTGATTTTTAACCAATTTCTTGACTTGTTTTTTTAGGTAAATGCTCAATTCCTTAAAGAAATCCTTTTAGGTTATATATTATAGCAATATGCTTGATTTGTTCCTTCTAAATTAGGAAATTTGAATAATCTAATTTCACTGAAAAATTAGAATTTATTGGTATGCTTGAAAGTGTACAAGAAAGTATTGAAAAAAATTATTTGTAGCAAAAGTGGATATTTCAGGTATATCCATGGAGCGCAGTACAACCATGCACTTTGATACCATGAAGAACTTTAGAATAGCTAAAGATCAGACATGGAAACAACAAGAAACTAGTAGAACCAAGAAGAAGAAAGAAGTAACGTCGGTTTCAAGATTTAACTGCGATCTTAAATTTGAGTCGGTTCAATTTGAAGACCGATTTGTTAGGCTCAAAGTGAAAACCAATCATAACATGTTATTTTATTAATTTTTGGTTTTTTCTTTCTTTTTCTTAGAATACGTCTTAACGTTGAATTGTCATTAACGTATTATGTTATATATTTTAACCATTTTTTTTTCTCTTTTTGTAATTAACTTAAAGTCTGATTCAAGGTTAAATCACCCTAAATTTACATCCGTTCAACCAAAATACCAACCTTAAATTTGGATTGGTTCAATGGAAAAACATACCCCAAATGTATAATTTATTATTATTTTGGCCATTTTTTTTCAACTTAGAATCAATTTTAAGGCTGGCCCGACCTAAATTTGGGTCGGTTTGATAACTTTAATGAGAAAATTAACTCTAAAGTTTTGTCTATTCAACGTCAAAACCGACCTTAACATATATTATCATTTTTGGTTTCAAATAGGATCAATCATGACAATATTTATTCTAGATCCTTCTTTAATTTTTTTTCCCGAAGACAATCAAGATCCTTCTTTGAACGTCGTAAGTAGCTACGTATCACTGACGAACATTCAAGGTTTTATTTTTTTGATAACATTAAAGTTAAGTAATCATATGTTGGCTAGAAAAAAAGTAAAGGTACGAGAGGGATTTTCTTTTTGGGTAACATTTTAAAGCATAAATCTATTAGAAGAAAAAAAAAATGTTATAACATAATTACCATTTTTTTCTCCCCCTAAAGGTTACTGTTTTTGATATAAGAATTTAAATAGCTTTCGTATGCAATTATGCATGTTATTATATAATGACATCAGAATTTGAATAGCTTTCGCAGGGGCGAAGCCTGGGGGCTGGTTTAGCTGCGGCTTTTTAACTCAATATTTTTTTTTATTATATAATGTTTAATATTTTTAAAAATAAAATAAAATATTTGAACCATTTTATTACATTAAAATTATTATTATTATTATATATAAGTAAATAAAAACAAAACAACTAATATATTCTTTTATATTTAAAAAAAATCTTACACATTTATTTATCATATAAAATATAATTTTATTTTCTATCAAATAATTTATAACATAAATTTTGATTAATTCCAATCCTTATATGAGATAAATTCTAGCTCTGATTCTTGAGAAATTTGTTTTGGTTCTCTATTAAGATTTCGTATGCAATTATACATATTTTATCCATATATATATTGTTTGGATGTTATGGATAAAGGGAATCACTACAAAGAAGTACATTCTCGAAAGGGGTAGAGGACCAGAGGTACCTTTTCCCAACTAGGTGCGTTAGTAGTATGAGGTATCTCTTTTTAGCATGTTACAAATGACTCGAGGTATAAATGACTTGAGATACATCCATTTAAGAGGTATTCTTAAGGTGTTATTGGTTGAATATCAAGTGACAATTTGATTTGACTTACCTTAGCAAGGAACAAAATGACCTTGCTATTTTAGAGATATATAGGCATGATCTCCTCATAGAACAATAAACTAATTATTGTGTCAACTAGAGTCAAAGATAGTTGCTCAACTGAAGTATCAATACTTTAATCTGCTTATCTCTCTAACTCTTTAAAAATCCCATAATACTTTGATTCTCCAAACATACACACATGCACGTGTATGTATATTTGCATGTCCAAAACAATGTATATGATATGAATAATTTTAAGTAAGATATTCTATCCCAAATTATAGGTTTTTTCTATATCATTCGATCACAAAATAACATGTATAATTTTAAAAAAATTTAAATCTTAAATAAAATTTTTGTTATTAAATTTAATAATTAGCGTAAAAAAATACATGTATTACTCTTTTATTAAGAAACAAAGAAAGAGGGAGAATAATTTAAGGTAGAACATTTATATGAATTTTTTTCTAATTTATATATGAAAGATTTTATATATGGATACAAAGCATTGATTGTAATTTTCTAGATTTTTTTTAATGAAAAGAAAGGGAAAAGTTTGATTTTTATTATAAAGATATTTCCATTAGATTTTGTTTAAATTAAACATTAAGAATGTTGGCTACTCAATCAATAATGTTTGCTAATTTGCTCTTAGATTTTTTTTATAATGCATTTTTTTAATAATTATATTATAAAATATTGTAAATGTATTGGTTATTAACTCTCTTAAAAATTTACATATATTTAAAATTCAAACAATATCAGGGTCAAGATATTTAATTTTAATAAAATAAAATAAAATATTTAGAATAAACATAATGTTTTGTTTGGATGTTATAGATCAAGGTAGCTGCAACCTTAAGGTACATCCCTAAAAAAGATATTCTATAAGAGGTACTGTTGTGTGGTTTTCAACACACAAACTCGTGCAAGTATACACGGTCACAAGTAATAAGGTTTGTAAGTAAAGATCGATCCCACAGAGATTTGTTATTATAGTTTGTTGAGTACTAAAATTGTATCTCTCTGATTTTATCCAAAACAATCGTTGATTTAACAAAAATGTAATAAAAGAAAATAAAAGAAATCTAGGATTGCAATTTTTCACCAAACTAATCCACTCAAATCATGTTATTTTCTTTTGATTTATATTTTTTAGTACATTTAATTTGTCAACCGAAAACTTCTTTTTTTATTATTCATACATCTCTTTCGAGCTCCGTATAAACACACCTCGTTAAATTAATTCACTATATCTCTATGAGAATTAAATTTAATAAGATTCATTAAGTTCTAAGTTTTCAAATGGCCACACATACAATTAGGGTATATTTCTATCCTTCATCATACATGTCATTCTATTTACGAGCAATACACACACAAATGCCTTTCTCAAGTTTATTTATGTGTCACGGATCGTTTTGATAAGATTCGTAAATAATCAAAAAACATTAAGAACAAAATAGAACGAACAAATCGAACGTCTTATAAATCTATCAAAAATAATTAAAATCAAAGCTTCATAAATTTAGATCAAATGCAACCCTAGAAAAATTAAATTACTTCATAAAATTAAAATAAAAATTACAACAACTACAGAAAAATTAGAAGAAGTAGAAATAAAATTAAAACATCACTTAAAACAAATATTTGGCACACGCAAAACACAACAAAAGCCAAAAATAGCTTCTGCGTGTTTTGCCATCCAAAACCGAGCAACACAAAATAATTTCCAAAACTAAACTCTCAAAAAACTTTCGAAAACTAAAACTAAAACTCTCCTCCAAAAAAAACTTTTTTAAAACTAAAAACTATCTCCTATTTATAGCTAAAAAATACATCAAAAAAATATTAAAATTTAATCCACGCGGGGGGACAGGGAAGTGTGGCGAAAATAATAAATTACACGCGTGGTGGACAAAAATTATATCGAAAATGGGATCGAAAAAGTGAGTGGGACGCTGCGCGTTTCTGTTTTAATTCTCTTCCACGTTGCCACATGTCACGTTCTTATTCGCCAAAACAAATAGTGGGACACGGGCGGCATCTCATTCGTTGAAGGGAAACGGGCGCATGATGAATTGTCGCACGGGAGCCAACGGTTACAGCACGGGCTTGATCCAGCGCGGTCGCGCTCATTGTAACATGCCACGTGTCGGAATATTATTTGCTGAAATATTAAGTAGAACACGTGGCAGATTATGGTTCACGGAATAACCGGGCGCATGTGAATCGGCCGCACTGGAAAAGGCGCGCGCGAAGATGGGGGACAGGTCTACACGGCGTCAGACGGGTGGTTCCCACGCTACACGCCGGCCTGCACGGCAGGTGGGCCCCACTCGGGCACCAAGCCGAGCGATGGAGGAATTCCCTGCACCCACTCTCCCTGGTCGGGTTGAAATGCACGCGCGCATCTGAACCGTTCATGCGTTGATCTGACGGTCCACGACGAAGCGTGGATAACGCCGCGTGGAATTTCTCTCCTGCGAAAAAAACTAATTTTTATTAATTATATTTTCACCCACAAATATATTTCAAAATACATTTTTAGCTTTGTTTAATTGCAATACAACCCTTTTTGTAATTTAAATTAAATTTTAAACTTTTAATAATTAAAATTAAGCCTGATTTTAATTTAAATTATATTTTAAACTTTCATAAATTGCAATTAATCACTCTTTTATTTGAAATTATATTTTTGGACAAAAATTTACCATTAAGAGCATTTTCGATACATTTTATTTAATTTTCTTAAAATTTAGAAAAAACAGTAAATTCTAATTTATTAAACTAAAATTAACTAAAAATAGAGAGAATCTAGCAATTATAATTAATAAAATAGGTGAAAATAACTATATAAAATACAGTTATCAACACCCCCAAACTTAAGTTTTTGCTAGTCCTCGAGCAAAAGGAAGGAAATAAAACAAAGATAACTGCATTTAAAAGAATATGAGACATTACATGATTGTCCTATGTGTAAAGAATCAAGATGGAAACATGGTACAAATGAGAGTACAACACATAAGAAAGGGGTGCCTGCAAAGGTTCTTTAGTACTTTCCTCCGATTCCTCGCTTTCAAAGGTTGTTCAATAGTAAATATACATCAAAGATGTTGACTTGGCATTCAGATAATCGATCTGATGATGGGGTGCTACATCATCCTTGTGATTCTCCAAATTGGAAAGTAGTAGATAATTTATCTCCTCAACTTTCATCTGATCCGCGCAATCTTCGTCTTGCTATTGCTGCTGATGGAATTAATGCACATAGTTCCCTCAGTAGTAGATATAGCTGTTAGCCAGTAATTATGGTAACATACAACCTTCCTCCCTGGTTGTGTATGAAAAGAAAATTCATGATGTTAACATTATTGATCTCAGGTCCGAAACAACCCGGTGTTGATATTGATGTATATTTGCAGCCTCTGATAGATGATTTAAAGACGTTGTGGAATGATGATTTAAATTCTTATTATATGTTGTATTTTTTTAACACTTAAATTTTTTACAGAATATGAAATGTTTGTTGAAACATCCTTCGTCAACGGACTATGTTGCTATTGGAACGGTACAACAATTGAGCAATGATCGGATGATTCATAATCAATATTTGCCTAATCATTGGCGAATAGTAATTGACCAATCATTGTTTCATGATTGTCCACTACCTGTGCCTTCTGATGCTACCACAGTCCAAGAGGCGGTTGGACAGTATGTGGCTTGGCCGTCGATTCAAGTTGTTCTAAATTTTGACGTGGTACTATTTTTTAACTTAAAAGATAACACTTGTTTACTACTATTATTTTATTATATCTTATATTGTTACTAACAAAATCCATATATAATACTTTTTTTAGTCTATTATACCAGATCTCTTAAATGCGGCACATTTAAGAGATACAAAGCAAGTATCTCGTGCTAAATCTATGTCTAGTGGCCAATCATCCCGCACCAAGTCATTCAAGAAGAAGCCTTGGAAAAAGTATAGTCATATTTATGCGTTAAAATTCAGTAGAAATCTTGGCACTTTGATGACTATTGTTGGGAGGGCATCTAGCATAAATGATGGATGAGTGGTGCCACTTCCTATAGACATTTTTGGTGTAGACCTCGGCCAAACGTATATATCGATCGAGTGCTTATTGCAACTATTTGAATATCAAATGATCGATTTAAGTATAATTCAAGTGTGGACAAGGTGAGTTCTCAATCTATTTATTTTTCTTTTATTTATGTAGAACATATATAATTATATTTATATTATCTAATTATATATATATATATATATCTTTTATATAGGGCGTATTATTATCGACTTCAACATAATCACTCATCACATTTAGCAATGTTCTATGATTCTTCATATGTCAATCAATATCAGAGAAGGATGTTAGCATCAGAGCTAAACAATTATGTGATAGAGCATTAACGCTTAACAGAAATCAAAAGTTGATAATCCCTTGGCCATTAAGGTTTGAACAAGGCCAAGATCATTGGATGTTGGTCATCATTGATATGTTTAATAATCATGCTTCGTATTGTGACTCAGCTTCATAGAACTGAGTAAAGATACAACAGCATTTGTTGAAATGTAAGAGTTATAGTTACATATTAGTTTCTTCTATAATTTTTTGTAATATTTAATAAAAACTAACCGTTTTAAACCTTGATAGGGCATGGAAGTTATGGAATAAGTTTCGAGGCATTGCCCTCAAAAAATCTCATAAGCTTATATGGACAAAAGTTATGGTATGTATAAGTCAATATTAATAATTTTATTAATTTTACAATTGAATAATAAAGATATGAAAAATCATGTACACTTAAATTTTGTAGGTTCCACAACAAAATAATGGAGTCATGTGTGGTTATTATGTCATGAAGTTTATGAGTGAAATCATCACAAATATCAAAATTCCAATTGATGATGTGGTAATATCTTTTATCCATATACATAATTTTTTTTAACATATTTGAGTTTGTTTTTTGTAAATAAATGAAATTATATTCTTATTTTGATTTTAAATACATGTAGTTCTTTGGTTGGAACAAGACGGGCTACGATCAGCAAATTTTTGATGATTTACGAGAGGAATGGGCAGAACACATGATTCAAATTATATCATCACAAGAAGAATCAGGAGAAGATTCTGATGATCTTGAATAGCATATGACGACATGACAGTAAATTTTTTAATGATTCAATTTCTCTATCTATTCCTGTGTCTGAAATCACTTGTTTGATTGATGATTATATGCTATGTATTTAGGGAGATGCATTGTTTTATGGACCTATTTTTGGCCCAAACTACATCTTATATCTCTTTCCTACTTTCCTTACGAACTCATATTAGCACTTTATTAATCATTTGTTTATAAATATGAATTTATCTGGAATCTCTGCTAGTATTTTTAATGATATATATAATGAACTCTAAATATGAAATCAAGTGTAACTCCGATTTCTTACTTGGCTTGTGTGAGTTTTAGTGCCCATGAACGTGTTCCGTTTAAGGGCCCCAAAACTCGTACAAGCCAAGTAAGAAATCGGAGCTACACTTGATTTCATATTTAGAGTTCATTATATATATCATTTAAAAATACTAGCAGAGATTCCAGATAACTTCATATATATAGACAAATGATTAATAAAGTGCTAATATGAGTTCGTCGAATGTCGCTGTATGTGGTAATCTCTTTTTGATGGTAATATTTATAATGATTTAATTTCTTTATTCGTATGTCTGAAGTTTAGACTGTTTGTTTGATGGATGTTTTACGTGCTCATGTGTATGTAGGGGAATATGAATTGTTATATGGATCAGCTGTTTTTTTATCATAATGCTTGTGAAGGCCAATCAAGATTCTAAGCTAACCAAGCTTATACTCGATCGCATAATTACACTTTGACGAAATTATTTTATTTGTAATTTAAGTTAACTATATGTATTATATATACATTATTTGTTTTTGTAATAAATTTAATTATCAAGTAATTAAATATATTTAAAATTTTAATTATTTGTATTATTATTTAAATTTTAGTTTTTTTATGCTATATATATTGAATAATACGAAAAATGAGAATAAAAATAAAAAAAATACGGTATGTAAAGTCGGTTCACGCGATGAACCGACTTTACCCGTAAAGTCGGTTCACGGGGTGAACCAAATTTACCCTTTAAGTCACTAAATTTAAAGTCGGTTCAGCGAACTGACTTTAATGCCTATTTTTGTAGTAGTGCCAGCATTCTCTAGCAATACAACATGTTGCAAATGAAACACTCTGGAATAGCCTCTAGCAACACATGCAAGAGACTGATCGTACATGTTTTGACAACACAGATTTTTGAAATCCCATATGCATCCAAAATGCGAGATTAACATACAACACTTTGTAGCCTAAAAAAATAGAACATTTGTTTTTATGAAGTGTTGAAATCACTCATTTCGAACTTAGAGAAAATAAATTCAATGAAAAAATTAGAGCACAAGATATAGCACTCACCTGAACCACTTCACGAATATCCCATATATAGAGACTATGATCCCCATAAAAACCACTAAAAACCAGAAACACAAGCATCTTTGATGTTATTCATGCAGGTGGTAATCAAACTTACTGTCTTAAAAATGAAACCATAATAATTGCTTAGCCAACTTTTCTGACATTGTGAATTGACAGTCAACCACACCAGAAAGATTAGACAAAAGCTGAGTATCCTCTTCCGTATCTTTAGCACAACAGGAAATTTATTTCTACAGAGTGTTTATTTTTAGCCTTAAAATATAGTAGACTTCCAACGTAACTAAGAGGAAATTAATTTTAATAAAAAAAAAACTATGAGAATAAGTGTCAAGTTCTCAAGTAGCACCCATTTTTGTAGAAAGGGAGAGGATTTAAACAAATATGAATCCACACGCGCACGCGTGTTGCAGCCGTCGTCTGATTGGCGAGCCTGAATGTGAGGTAAGGTGTCATTTTATTTTTTGAAAATTATTTTTTGATTAAAATTATTTTTCTACTCAAATATGACCGTTACTTTTTCACTCAAATATGACTGTTACTTTTTCACCCAGATATAGTCGTTGTTTTTTTCCACCTAGACATGACTGTTATTTATCATAATTGTCACACTTTTTCTCAAATTATAAATAGGAGACCTTAGCTCTCAGTTTAAATAGATTATTTTGGAAATAGCTCTTATAGATAAAAAAAAAGATACTAAATTATTTTGAGTTTTTCGAGCAACATAAACTTTAGAGGTATAACATTCCAAACTTCATGAGTGTAGTGAAGTTTCGAGACAAAAAATAAAGATTCTGGGCTGTTTTATCCTGAGGATGACGAGACTATGTTTGCTTGCACAAGTTTGGATAGAGCCACGAAACATCTTAAAGAGAGCGACCTAGTCCATGACTCAACCCAAATAGTATATTTCAATATATCGATAATATTGTTCTTACATCGTTTTTCACATACTTGTTCCAACAGGATAAGCATAATATACCTTTAAACTAATAGACTTATGTATTGACAACCTATAATGTATTAGGTATAGGATACATGTCATCAAATAAAGGAAATCATTTGAACCTGGATCAAATTTTTAAATCTTCCAAGGACAGTAGACACAAGACCGCTAGAATGATGAGCTCAACCTACATAGTTCAATGCATATATAGGCAAAAAATCACCATCATGCCTATTATTTAAAATATTAATATTAATATGGGCTGCATAGATGACATATATGAATGAGCTTCTCTTTGATGACCAAGATTAACAGCCTTTTCATCCATTTCTTGGTAGGGTATAAATTGTGAAATAAAAAAGTCAAGAGAGAGAACTATAAAAGAGGAAGAAAAGAGTAATTACCATGAGTTGAGGTAACAGGTGTCATCGTCAAATATTGTTGGTGCTCTGACCTGACGTTTTTGAAGTCATTGCCTCTACTGGACGAGAGAGACTATGAGATGGAGGGTTAGGTTTCTCTAGCTGGCCGCTCATGGGCTAGAAGAATTGGACGAGAATAAAACTAGAAGAGGCTTGTCGGGAATGGAGTTGTAAGTGGATGGCCAGTGATGGATGTTAGATGTGGTTGGCTGATGATGGATGTTGGACGTGGCCATATATGGACCGATGAGGTTGGGCTGGTGTGCATATAGGGTGAGAGAATTGAATTTTTGAAGGTGCTCTATATTAAATTTTATTATTTATTTACTTAAGTTTGGTAGCTCTAGTTTGTTCTATAGGGATTTATTTAGTTAAAAAGATGGTGTTTTTGTGGTTGCAAAAAGTGGTTTCATTGTCCTGTTTTATAGAAGCTTAAACTAGTGGTTAGTTTGTTTGTTATTTTCCTTCCTATGTAATGCCTATTTATTGCCTACTTTTAACAATGAAAAGTATATACTTTTAGCAATATTTAATTTATTTAATAACTATGGTATCAGAGCCACAAATAGGAAAGAAAAAGTGTGAGAGTCCCGAAGTGTGAAAGTCCTCAAATAGTAAAAAAACAATAGCTTTATTCTTTCACCTGTTTATTCTTTTGCAGAAATAGTGAAACGATGGCTTCAGAGACAAATTTTGTGTAGACAATAATTCCACGTTTTAATGGTCACTATGGCCATTGAAGTATGCTAATGGAGAACTTTCTACAATCAAAAGAGTATTAATCAATCGTTGAATTTGGAATTGAAGAACCAACACCAAATACAGTCTTGACGGATGTCCAATAAATAGATTTGGAAGGGGGAAAGCTAAAATACAGTCTCTTTTTATTCTTCCTTGTCGTTTTCTACTGATAGTCCTTTTGATGATGTTGATGATGACACATCTTCATCTTCTCAATTTTTAATGTAGTAAATACATCTGTGATATTTGGTGGCTTTTCTAGCATAGAAGCAAAATACCTTCCTTGTTTCTTGATCTATTTCCAAGTTATTGCTGTTAAGATTTATTTCATATTCGGTAATTTTTTTTCCATCTTCTTTTGAAAGTGCCATGCTATTATTAGAAAAGATGTGACTTTATTAATTGAATAATTTACTTTGATTTCAGTAGAGTTATCAATCTTCTTGAGTTCATAGTAAATTTAATCTAACATTTGACCTCTAAATACATAAAGTTCTTTTGCGTTGAATTCCTTTTCTAAAAACGCCTTTAGTTTGGAAACTTCTTCATTTCTATTGGAAATCCCTATCTTGATGAAGTGGTAGGGATTGATACATACTTCCTCATTACAGTTCATTAGTAAACTGAAAAACCTGAGATAAATAGGCTTGTCACCTACTTTAATCTTTTCCCTGAAGGGAATTTCATTTATATAGTATAGAACTTCATATCTTTAATGTGTTCTTGGGTATATTTTTTAACCAAATTGTAGAGACTCGACCATTGTGATTTGTTGAGGCTTCCATATTGGTCATTTTCATCTTCAATGCATGATTGATGAATTTTTGGGAGAATGTTTTCCTGAATAGAACTGAATGCTTTACTGTCTATGATGTCTCTAAGAGATATACTTCTCTAAATAATACTAGATACCTTACTATTTTTCCTAGAGTTATCAACCTGTTTGGTTCTGGTAGTTGTTGTTGTAGTGTTGTAGAATAATTTTTTACTATCTCCTTTAAAGTTACTAGTTTTGGTGTTTTGTAATTGGCATAACTTATTTAGCTTCTATTTGGTTGGTGAAGGCTCTATGAGTTACTTCACTAATCCCTAGTGAAAGTTTATAATATATGAACCTGATTAACCTAGAGGGGTGAATAGGTTATTTTTAATTTTTATCAATTTATAATTTGATAACCTAAACAAAGCGGTTAGACATGCAATAATGTGTAAAAATAAAATACAGAAATAAAAGAATAACACACGATAATTTTAGATGAAAACAACTTAGGCTACAACCATGACTTAAGAGGAAAACTACTGGACCACCTAATTTCTCACTATAAAAACCAAATGTTCATGTACAAACTTGGTTTTATACTACCCTTCATAGGATATTGTCCCAATATACTTTATTTACGAGCCCCTATCATTATTAATGTGAGTGATATCCAGACCAACATTCCAATAAGTTTCAAGTCACTCAAATACGTTTATGAATCAACTGCAAAATGGTTAGCATAAAAGTATAAGTATCTGTATGTGTTTTAGAATGAATTAGTTAATGAATAATCATAACTAGATGATTCAAAACATATGTTAGTTAAATCAAATCAACTAACAAATCTTAGAACAATAAGATTAAACACAAATTCAATAAAGATAACTTTTTTGGATTTTAATAATCAATTCAAATAATTATGATCACACATAAAATTATTTAATCTCAACACGTAAAAATTTAATTAAAAATAAGTTATATAAAGATAAAAATAACAACTTCTAATATCATATCAATTTAATATTAACTAATCCGTTTAATCCCTCGTGCTACAATTATTTTTTTAACTATACTGCCATCACAGTTTCCACTCTCAATTCTCTTCCTTAGCTTTATTAAATGTTGCTGATTATTCAAATTAACCATTACCAACGAACCCCAATCTATTAGTCCCATCAATTTTCTAAGTATGCCTCATTGTCGCTGATGTTGAGGATCACTTTTAAATAAGATTAATTAATCTCTAGTAGCCGCTCTACTCCTCACTTGTTCTTTTCGGCATGCAGGCAGTTTTCGGTAGCAATTCGGTCAATCTGTTCGGAAACTTCAGGACACACTTATTTCAGCTTTCCCTTTGACCCATATTATTTATATATATATAATGATAACTTAATACCATTATGATTAAATTATTTTGACCTTAATTATTCAAAATCTATTAAAAACTTTAATAATATAAAAAAATTATTTTTAAGACATATCCTAAATATATTGAAACACATTTAAGAAATAATTAATCGATAGTTTCATAAAATGATTCAAGTTTAAATAAATATTTTAGCAACAAAAATAATTCTAAATTTATGAACATATATTATTAAATTCATGTGTATAATCTTATGTGTCAATAATTATAAAAGATATACCTGAAGTATGATTATATAAAATTCTGACATTTTTTTGACTTTACTTAGTAAACTTGATAACGAGTTTAAAAACAAGTTTACATGAAAATATTATATCTACGAAAGTAGTCAACATTCATAATCCTTATACCTAGAATTGATTTAATAGCTTCTACTTAGTTGTTATAAATTCCTAGTTTTAGGCCATTATAAATCATATAAGTCTTTTTCTACTTCATTAGTCCAATTGAGATTTCTTGTTTCAGAGATGCTACTCTCTTTTGAACTGTTAGGTTCTTGTTTTTCATCCTGAATTCTTTCCTTAAAAGTTTTATCTTCTTTAGATTAAATTTTTGATGAAGATTCCTCTTTTAAGCTTTTAGATTTGAAGAGTTGTTTTGAACAATCAAGTTTTTTCTGTTTATTTCCTATCTCCATAAGAGATTTCTCGAGGTATAATAGCTCGAGTTGTTCATGTAGGATTTTTATCTCTTTTTATTTTATCTTGATATTGATATCAAGATGTTTCATTCTTGTAAATACAAAATAGTTAGATATACTAATTCTCTAATAAGAGCATTTGTTAAACTATTCTTATTTCCCGGTAGATGTTAGACATAAAAATTGTAATGGTTGAACCACTATTACCATATGATTAGTCTTCCTTGTTTATAATCACCTGCAATACTAGTTCTTAAGAAATAACCAAAAAATTTGTTATCTGTTCTAACAATGAATCTGAATCTTATAGCATATATTTCAAAATTTTCAATTGTCTTTTTTACAACTAGATATTCTTTTTTATTATTGTAATAATTTAACTCTGAACCTTGAGAATATCCTAATATATATCTACAAAGATATTCATCTTTCTCATCTACTTTTGCATTCAAAGATGCTCACCAATATTTATGTAAAACATTTGTTTCAATTATCATTTTATTATTTAGCCTTGGATGGTATAAAATTGGTAAATTTTTTAACTTTATTGTACTTTATTCATATACAAAGTATCTTATTTTGTCTATTTTCAGATATGGTCTTTTTTCAATTTTTTTTACAAGAGTTTTCGCATTTCTATAAATTTCTTGACATATGCTTCTGCATATGTCAAACATCCTAAAAATCTTTATAATTAGTTTTTATATTTTAATTTACTAGAAAACCCTTGAATATTATTTAGTATATGGGGTTGTAGATTATGTTTTTTATCTTCAATTTTCAACCCTAAATACTTATTTTTCTACTGAGGAAGTACAACTTTCTTTTCAAATAATAGAATGATTTTTTCTACATTCTTGTAGAATATTAATAATATCTCAATAGTGTTTATTTAATTCATTACTGAAAATCAAAATATGATCTACATAGACACAACAATATTTTGTAATTTTTTAAAGATGTTATCCATATATCTTTGAAAAATACATGTGGCTTGTTTTAATCCAAATGATACAACAATCCATTGGAATTGTCCTTTGAAGCAACCAAAAGCCATTAATTTTTAAGATTCTTCATCCAGTCTTATTTGCCAAAATTCACTTTTGCAATCAAAACTTGAGAAATATTTCTTTTCTTTTATTAATGATAATAATTCTTCTTTCTTTGGAATAAAGTATCCATCATCAATGGTTTCCTTATTCAATGCTTTGAAGTTTATTACCATTCTCTTTTTTCCTTTTCTTTTTTCAACTTTCTTTTCAATTAAAAATACTAGACTAGAGTGGGGTGAATTACTTGGTATTATGACTTTTAGTTCTATAAATTCTTGAATTTATTTTTAAAATTCAATTCTAACATTTGGAGTATAAATCATCGTTTTACTCTAATAACCTTGTTATGGTTTCTTCATTTTATGTTAATAGTTGTCTTAGATTTATTTATTTTTGGATCCAAAGAATTTTTTAAGCTTATTATTTTTAATAGTTTTTTTTATGCCTGTTAGGGCTTTATTTTCCTATAATTTTATTAAGAAAAGAATTTTATTTCTCTTCTATACCTAATGAAATATTTTTTAAATAAGGTTTTTGTTACACTATCTTACAACATTTTTTTTTCTTTTTATGTTGTTGCATAAAAGTTGCATTTGATACTATCAACGATTTTCTTATTTTTGATACATAATGGTATCATCATCTAACGTGTTAAACTTATTTTGTCTAAATATTGTGTAAAAGCTTTATATAAGTTTAGAAAATTATTTCTTATTAATAAATCAACTATTGATTCATGTTGATATATGGTAGTAAAATGAAACTTTTTTCCTCCTATTGTTATATATGTATTCTTTAAAACCTTATTAAGATTTATTGTAGTGTTATTAACAATTTTTTAAATTAAATCTTTTAGTGCATGTTTCCAATATTCTTCTGGAAACACATGTTTATTTGCTACACACATATTATCTTCAGTATCTATATATGCATGTAAATAATAGCTAGTATAGCCTTTAAATTTAAGTCCTATCTTTATGTAGGTACTATTTGGATTTGTAATACTATACAATCATTCATCTTCTGATGAAGAGCACCTATAATCTGAGTGTTCATATTTTGTATCGGTTATTTCCTCCTCAGTTTCCTTTAATAGATAAATATTTTAAGTATAATCTATATATGATTCCTCAATTGGTTCCAATTCCATCTTAAAAGCTTCTTCTATGATTTTTGTTTTTTTGTGAAAATTCCTTCTTAAATTCTTTTCTATGTTGAAGCTTGTTGAGACATTCGTTGGTATAATTTCCTTCTTCATTATAGATCCAACATCTGCTTTTTTTTTCTCTGAAGGACAATAATTCTTATTTTTAGGAGGTTTATATCTCTTCCTTCTAAAATATCTTTTCTATAGGTTTCCTTATTAAATCTTCTTTTATAGTTTTGATTTTTTTCCTAAATTTATATTTTTTAAATCTTTTGTATTTTTTAGATTTTTTGTATTTTTATCTGTAGGGTTTTATGTTACATCCATATTTTCCTAGTATTTTAAAATCTCTTGTATCACAAAAGATTTTATCATTTCCTCTTATTTGTATGTGTTTCTTTCTTTCTTGGCATTTAATAATTATTCACTTTAAAACTTCTTATTCTTCCTCCTAGTTTTTAATTTCTTCTTTGTTAGATGTTTCTTCTTTATGGTCTACAAACATGAATCTTAATATATTATTGTTTTTAATCACATTATTTTTTCTTCTTATTATTAGGGAATTTTCTTTGATATCTACGTGTCATTCCTTCGATATTTTAAAGTCTGTTAGTATTTTTAGTTTTATTATTTGTCCAAGTTTCTGAAATATTTTATCTATTTTTATAAATTTATTTTGTCCATAATTTGAACTATTATGACTGTTTGTTAATAAATATTCTACTAGGTAGTGTATAGAAAATGAATGATTTCCTTCATTCATTAAATCTCTTCTTGTAAATTCATAAATTAAACTTAATACTTTATTTAAGTTTTTATCATAAATATTAATAACAAACCTAGGATACGTTGTAAATTTTAGCTTATGATAATCTAAATTACCATAGATTATTCCTAATTGAGCATCTTTCTTATTTATTATTATATTATCTAACGATGATATTTTATTGGTGTATTTATTATTTTTCTTAAATAAACCCGCATTAATATTTGGATTCTTCCTAAGTGAATGCATCCAATTTTTTTCTTTATATTTTTGGAGATTTTTAAATATTTTATTCAATATAATTTTCTTACCAATTAATGATATATTATACATTTTTTTTGCATCTATGATATCAATGTTCATTTCTTTATTACTTATTTCATAATAAATTATGTCTTTTATTTTGAACAATTTTCTTAAAGATGAAAATGATTGGTCTTTAAATTCATCTCTTTCTTTAAAATTTAATTTTAATTTTTGAATTTCTTGAAATTTGTTTTTACTTATTAGTATTTTATGTAAAAAAAACATCCTAAAATGTCTTTTATTTTTAATTCTACTATTTATTGGTTTCTATTATTTTTTCTTTCATTTTTTATGAATGTTTTTATTTATTTTTGTTATATTTAACTTTTATTATGTTTTAGAAGTATTTTGAAATTTTTTGAAATTTTTAACCATATTTTTAAAAATATTTCAAAATTTGGAAATATTTTTAATGTTATAATCCTAACTAAGAATTACATTAAAACCAAGTTTGTATATATTTACGTATTTTTTCGGTATCCACGACAAAAATGCCAATATATTATTACTATATATATGTATCAAAAATCCTCTTGCCTGTCTCCCATTGTCGCTTCGTTATTGAATTAACTCAAATAGATCTGTTATGTAATCTTTGTCGTGGAACGCAACATCATGTTTGTTTCCCAAACCAACCCACCTTTTTTTATTAAAATGTGTTTTTAAGTAATTAAAATGGAATCAAAACCCCATATTAATAGTAAATAAATCATCGGAATGCTTTACAACTGTCAAATCAAATGCAAATTTGATATTTCTTTGTTGTATTTCAAGTTATTATACATGTTAATTAATTTAGTAATATTAGATTAATATTATTTTAAGAATATGATATATTAAAGTAAAATTTATTAAAACACTTATTAACATACAATTATATTAATATATATATTAAATTATGATAAATTTTAAAAAAATAAAACTAAATTAGTGTTTCAAACAATTCCACAATGGAGAGCTAAATTTGATGTGAACATTATTACGGTGAAATGTTTACATATATTTTTATGAAATTGACATTTGTATTTTTTTTATTACCAATTTTAGCAAACGTGTGGGGACATTTATAAAGATAATTAATAATTAATAATTAATAAAAGAAGAGAATTTTGCTTTGACTTATATATTCACTTGGAATTTATGGTTGGCGCAGTACTTCATTACTATCATTTTTTTTCAAAGCATAATTATCATTCAATTGCTAGGTTGACGCACTTTATTGTCTTGTTTGTTAAAATTTTGTTTCTAGGCACAAGAAAAATCATTCATTAGGTTTGGGAGAAAAAAAACATTATATATTTTTATAGATAAATTATTTAATGATAATTTAAACTAATGAAATAAAAGATACATAATTAAGTTTATAAAAAAATATAATTACTAGTATTTTTTAAAAACCCAACTAACAATAAAATTAATAAAAAGTATTAAAATTATATATTTATTCTAAACTTAATGTATAATTTCTTTTTTAATCACTGTTATATTCTCTTTTTATAGATTTAGAATAACATATTAATTTAATCTAAAATCAATATATATTTATAACTTATAAATATTGATCTATCAAAATCATTCTTGCAAAATAAAAATAATTTTTATGTCATTAATAGAAGTTTTATTTTTTCCACAAGTATAATGATATAATTTTTAAAAAATTAATAATAATTCAATCCAAATTACATTTGGAATTATGATAATGAAATTGGTGAGATTGATTTACACTTATGTTACTTTAAAAGAGATGTACTCAATCTATTAAAGTATCAAATAACTCTAAATAACATATGTTGATCAAAATCAATCATATTTTCTTCCTATTATAATATAAGTAAACTAGTATTTTATGTATAGTAAAAAAAATCAAAATACTTTTTAAAAAATTCAATGATTATTCTAACATTAAAGCAAAATTTCTATGATTAATGTTGTCAACATTATGTAAGGTTATTTTTAATAGATCTATAAATTTGATGTTTAAGTTAGTAATAAGATAATGAAATTTAGAGAAAATTTATGTAAATTTTCACTCTATAATTATGAGGAAAGAGAATATATGGTTGTGATTTTTTATTATGCAATAGAATATCTATTTTCAATTTCTATGATTATATATACATATATGAGTATATATTGTATAAATAATTTACTTGATTATTTCTTCTTGAAATAAGATTTACTTGTTGTAAAATTGTAAATATTTTCTTTTAAATATAATATAAGTAAACCAATATCTTACATATAATAAAAACAATTATTTTACATATAGTAAAAAAAAGTATTTTAAAATTTAATGGTTATTCTAATGGTAAAGCAAAATTTTTATGACTAATTTTAATATTGATTTTTGTTAACATCAAATAGAATTATTTTTTGTGAATATGCGAGATGAATAAACCGTTAACTAAGACCTTGAATCACTGTGCGAGAGGTGATCTTTGGTACTCCAATGCTTAAATTAGTAATAAGATGATGAAATTTAGAGAAGATTTATGAACAATCTCGCTCTATGATTATGAAAAAGAGTACGTTTGGTTGTGATTCTATGTTATATAAGAGAATATATATTTCTAGTTCTTGTAAGTACATATATAGGAGAAATATTTTACCCAATGTTATTACTTATTAAAATAGGATTGATTTGTTATAACATTATAGATATTTATACGTTATTATTTCTTTAAGATAATTAAAAAATAATTATTGGGCCTTTATTTTTTATTGAGATTATCTTTAGGTAATGCTTAAATGATGATTCCTTGCTTATTAGATTTAACCAATAAGACTTTTTGTTGACTTGAATTACTCTTTACTTGTCAGATAAGATATATAAAATTATATCGAATAATTAATAAAATTAAATATTTAATTACTCTAATTATAGTCACTTCTATTTAGAAATGACATTTGTTATATAAATAAACCTCGTGTGGAAAATGCTTCATGTTTTTTAAGCTAAGCACAACTCATCATTAAGCTTTTTACCGACAAGCTTGTACTAGTATCGTAGATTTTTCATTAAATTTTAGATTTAAAAATTATAAAAAGAATATCATTTGTGAAATGAAACTTATTGATCCATATTTAATAATTAAACAAATATAAATTAAATGGAGAGGGTTCTATTAAAAGTATCAAAATAAAAACAAAAGGGGACAAAAATAAAATAAAAAAGGCCAAAAATATTTTTAGGTTAAAAAAAAATAAAATATTTATAGGTCTCTTTCTTTTATTCTATGGATTCATGAATTTTTGTTTCTTATTTTTTTTTCATTTGATTGAACCAAAAAAAATAACCACATATTATAATCAAATGAAAGACCTTATTAATTTTAAAGATTACTTTTGACGAGTGGAGATACAATTTTAAAGAAAAAACATATGGTATACAATTCAATTTTTAAAAAAATAGTGATATTTTATAAGAAGAAATAATGTTTAAACTTATTTATGTTATAAGATTTGATTATTGCAAATTAATACTACGAGTAAGATTAATATACAATAATTATAACAAAGGAATAATTAAAATAATATCTAATATTTATTAAAATTTAAAACCTTTATATTGGTAAGGCCCTAAGGTAAGATATTAGAAAATTTATTATCTTAATTTTGGATGTTTATTTTCCTGGACGGTTAGCAAAGAGTAGTTGTGAAAAAAATTTATAAGTGTTATTTTATATATATTTTTAGATATTAATTTTTTTTATATTTTATTATTATATTAAATTAAAATTATTTATTTTGAATTTATTGAAACAATATTGATAGTCTATTTTTTTTTTTGAATTTTTAAGAGATTTTTATTTAATATATATATATTTAAAAAATTAGGTAGATTACTTAGAGAAACAACTCCAACTTTCGTTTACGTCACATAAAAGCCACGTGCCACAAAAGTGAATACATAGCATTATCTCTTCTTATCGAATACATAGCTTTATCTCCTAATCTAATAAGCAGTTTGAATCCCGCATAGGAGCATGATTTTGGGCATATTAGTCGTAATATAACTCTAAAACATATTAATTTTTTTAAATATAAATACCAAATAATATTTTATAAAATTTCTTCCTTTTTTTTATTTTCATAAATAATTTATTTAATTTATTGTTTGATATGAATAGATAATTTTATAATTAATCGTGAATAATTTTGAAACCCTAGATATGAATTATAATATTTAATAAGATCTGTAATATTTTATTCGAACTATTCTTTTTAATTATTGTATAAATTTATTTGATTATTTAAGTATATAAATAAATAATAAATTAATTCATTGTTAATCAATTTAATTGATTAGTTACATAATTGCTAGATAAATTTAAATAATTAATAATAAATTGCTTGCAATAAGAATTAATACTCAATTAAACTCAACTTGTGTGTTTAATCTTGATTCAATTTGATTTTTTTAAAAATTAATACTTTGATAGAATAAATTTAGATAGCTTATTAAGAATTGAAAAGAAAGAAAAAAAGAAATGAGAGGAAGGTACGAGCGAACCTAAGGAAAATTTTAAAAATAATTGTATAAAATAATAATATGAATATAAAAACAATAAGTGAATTGGGTTGATTCGGTTCTTATAAGGTTTAAAAAAATGAGATTCAAACTAACTCAATATAAATTAGTTTTTTAAAATTAAGAACCAAATCATACTAATAAAATCTCAATACCGAAAAATTTTAGGTTGGGTTGGTTTGGGTAGTTTGGCCTGGGTTGGTTCCTATCAATTTTACACATCATAATTCCAATTGTTTGATCTAAAAAAAATCATTAAAACTTTTAATTAGAGTTTATAGACTTAAATCTTTAGTGAAAGATGGATCAACTTCTCTAACTACATTTATCAAAATGTTTACAATAGATAAATTAGGTGTTGTAAAGTCTTATGAGATTCTTGAAGAGAATCTTGAATTCTTGCTATGGGATAGGCAAAACAATGTTGTAAAAGATTAGATCTATTCCTCAGTTTCAACATTGTATCTTAAGTACTTGATTGGAAAATGTTAAGCTCTTGATTATTGGCGGGCCTTAACTAAGGCTTTCAATGATGATTCTCAAGCTTGTTTGATGGATCTACGATGGTATCTTTAAACATTCAAGAAAGGTAATATGAATGTTGAACAATATATTAATGTAGCAAAGGATCTTATTGATCATTTTCTAGCTACAAGTGATACTATTAGTGATCTTGAGCAAATGTTATATGCATTTAGAGGACATAATTCAAACTTCACTAATGTTACTGGAAAAGAGATAGTCTTAGGACTTGATGAATTTTTCACTCGTTTTAGAATGCATGAACACCAACAAGAATATATGAATCTTCTTGATTTTTTATTGTTCAAGGCCAACTACACAAAAACTTAAATTAAACCTGTTTTTAGTGATAATACTTCATATAGACCATAAATTAGTTCATCTAATTTTCATGAATCTTCTTAGATTACCTTCAATACTTTAGATAAGAGTAAAATTTCAAAGTTTGATCAAACTTAGTGTCAAATATGTAAGAAATTGGATCATAGTGCTATTAGATGCTACTTTCATTAATCATAGTTCAAGTATAATACATCTTCTAATCAAAATTAGAGTAGATCTCAAGGACCATCACCTCAGGCTCATTTCTTGCAAACACAAGATTCACATTCTACTAAGGTTGCTCAACAACAAGAAGTATTGAGGTCTTTTTTCTACTTTTTCTCAACCAGATCCACAATTAACATCTTGTAATCCATTGTTTAAGCCATAAATATTACTTGTCTTTACTAGATCTCAACAATGTTTTATGGACATTGGTGCCACACATAATTTAACTTTATATGCAAGTTCTCTTCAATAGTTTACTCCTTATTCAACTAATGCTATTGTATTACTTGGAAATGGTTTTTAGGAAAAGCTTGTTTGTGTAGTGAATCTAATGATCTAAAGTTACAAGACTTGTTGTGTGTCCTACAATTAGAGAAAAAATTAGTTCAGTTAAGAAACTTTACGAGGCCAATAAGGCTTCTATTGAGTTCTTTGCTAACACTTTTTGAGTGAAGGATTTGGCGACAATGACTACTATTTTCAAAGGGACAATTGAGGATGGATTGTATCCGATGTTAGGCTCATATATGGAGCAAGAGGTTATATCTCATAATTTCTATCATAAAGCTACAATTGGTGGAGATTTATGGCATGATTGTCTTGATCATCTGCATTTTTCAAATTTTCAACACGTAACTCTTAGCATAAATAAAGAATTAAAGACTTCTAGGCAACTTGAGTTGTGTTATTCTTGCTAATTAACAAAGTCTCATTGATTGCCTATGACACATGTGCATGCTAAATCATTAAATCTTTTTGATACTATACATGAACATTTATGAGGACTTTCTCATGTTGTTTATATTCAATAAATAAAATATATCCTCTTGTTTATTGATGATTGCACTCGTTTTGAATGGATCTATGTTATTTACAATAAAACATAAGTTACATAGGTGTTTTTACACTTTTAGGCCTTTATAAAAGACAATTTAATACTAAGATTAAGTGCTTTTATGTGTATAGTATCTTGTCCTCACACACCTACTCAAAATGGTGGTGGTGAGAGGAAAAATAGACATGTTATAAAAGCTAGATGAGCAATGATAATGAAGTCTAATATGTTTATGATGTATTGGGATTTAAGCTTCAAAACTACCATACATATCATTAATAGGCTACCTTTTAAAGTTTTCAATTACACCTATCCTTATGAACTACTTTTCAAAGCCAAGCTTGATTGTACATATCTCAATACATTTGGATGTTTATGATATCCTTTCTTGTGACTATACACTCATAATAAACTTGAACCAAAGTCTTTACCTTATGTTTTTTTGGGGTACATAGTTTAATATAAAGGTTATTGGTGTCTTGAGCTTGCATCAAGTAGAATTTGCATCTTACCTCATGTTTGTTATAATGAAAACATTTTTCCTTTTCACTCATCTCCCATGAAGTTTATTTTTAAGTTACATAATACATCAATACGTTCTTCCACATCATATTTCTTTTTGATAACTATACCTATTACAACTTCCGCACTACTAGTCTATAACTTTCACCAAAATAGCAAACAATCACCTACATCTTCTTATCGTATACATATAACCCTATCCTAGCTTTTTACCTCTATTAAGCCTACTTTATCTTCACTCAAGTTAAGCTCATCACCTATATCTTCTTTGTCTTCACTTATACCTGATATTTCTTATCCAAGTCAGATTCAATCATTTGACTTTAATTATTTTAATACACTTTCTTCTATACCTTTTATAACTATTCCTTCTTTATTTTCTTTTCCTACTCCATTTTCTTTTCATAATTTCTCTGACAATCTTTAAGTTATTACTTTAGGTACTACTATTGATCCATCTTCAGTATATGATCTGGTATTTCTTTGTCTGTGAACTAACCATGCTTTATAATGTTCATCAACCTCCATCACCCATAAACATTTATTATATGCTCACTGGAGCTAAGAAAGTTATTTTCAAACTTAAATGCTTCTTTTCTGTTATCATTTTGCCTGAAACTCAAATAGTGACTCCAACACTTTTAATTCCTGAGCGGAGAGATTCAATGCAAAGTAAGTGTGATGCACTTATGAAAAATGGCACTTGAGAACTAGTTCTTAAGCTAAAGAATGAAAAAATCATTGGCTATAAATTGGTGTTTCATACCAAGTTATAAGCTTATAAAAATCTTGACAAATATAAGTCAATAATAGTGATAAAAGGCTTTCAACAAATTAAAAGAAAGACTATATTTAAACTTTTAGTCCAATGATCATGCCTAATACCATAAGGATTGTTCTAAGCTTGACACTTTCTCATAAATGGATGGTTAAACAACTAGATATCAATATTGTTTTTTCTTAATGGAAATATAAAAGAAAAAGTGTATATGTCACAATGAAAAGGCTTTGTTCACCCTACCTTTCCTGATTATGTATGCAAGCTTAAAAGGGCTATTATGGCTTTACGTAAGCTCCTAGAGCATGATTCCTCAAATTAAGTGGGTGTGATTGATTGTGTTTTCAAAAGTTTCAACACTGATGCTTCAATGATGATATATGACAAAGATAAGGTGTTTTTTGTGTTTTGATTTGTGTTGGAGACATTTTGGTGAGTGGATGCAGTAGCAACTTTATTAAGGATGTTGTTGTTAAACTTAATAAAATTTTATCTTTGAAAGATTTGGGTGAACTTAGTTTCTTTTTGGGCATAGAAGTTTTAAGTACTTCTGAAGGTTTTCGATTATGCTAAGCAAAATATATCTGGGATCTCCTTAATAAAGTACAATTCAAAGATTCAAAATCCACTACTACTCCTACGATCATAGAACATGCTTTGTTTAAAATTGATATCATTCATTTGATTAATCCAATTTTATATCAAACTATCATAGATACCTTTTAAAATTGTACACTCACACGACCTGAAATAAGTTTTTGAATCAACAAGTTATGCTAGTTCTTGAATAGCCCTAAAAATGTCCATTGGACTACAACTAAAAGAATTCTTAGATACTTGAAAGGTACTCAAGATCATGGCTTGATCCTTGTTTCATCTGATGGTCTTAGTTTCACAACTTGTACTGATGCAAATTAGGCATTGTATAGTGATGACATGAGATCTATACATGGATATTGCATTGACTTAGGGAATTATTTTGGGTAAACAAATTTTTTTATCAAGGTTTAGTACATAAGTTGAATTTCAATCACTTGCTCATATACAATCATAAGTGCAAATGCAATATCAAGTTTTTCAGGCAAGAGAAAAACATATAAAAATTAATTTTCATTTTATGAGGGAGAAAGTTATTGCAGGACAATCATAAGTGCAAGTGCAATATTCACCAACATAATAGCATATTGTAGACATCATTACAAAGGCATCATCTAGCTCTTAGTTTGTGGATTTGAGGACAAAGCTAACATTTTTCAAGAGAACTTAGGTTGGTGGAGTCGTTAACTCTTAATACGTGTATGTGTGGGTTGTTAAATAAGTCAAGAACTAGTTATGACATGATATCTTACTAATATTCTAACAAAATGCACTATGTACATATCCTATAAATACTATGTATTCACAATAATACAATATTAAAAAATATACATTCATATTTCATGCCTTTTTCTTTCTCTCTCTCCTCTACTCAGTCGATTATCATATAAATTAAAAATTTGAATTTATGTAAATCCTATAACCATAATTTGTGTTTTGTCATCCTCTTTTTAGCTTTTTTCTCCGATATCAATCAACAAAGGAAACATAAAATCTTTATTTTCTTAGCTTTTGCATAAGGGCAAACAACACATATGAGAAAAAATTATAAGTTTAATTATATTGTATAATTTTTTTATAGATAAAATTTTATTTTTAATCTTATTTACGTATTTCATATATATATAATGTAAAAAAAATTTGTTTTTTAAGATAGTATATTATTAGTCAGTAATAAAAAAAAACTTTCACAACATCTATGAATAAATTCATAACAAAAAAGATACATAACTTGATTTTGTCTAATATCTTGATAAATATATAAAATTATAATTACTTATTTTCTTAAAATTTTTACTTTTTAGATAGTTAATTTCCTAACAACTCTTAATACATCCAAATAATGCAAACAAAAATTTAACAACCAGCTATAAATATTGAACAAAAATTGCTCAAAGCATAAGGAACTAAAACTAACTTCTAAGTTGTAGATGAAAAAAAAAAACTTATATGCTGTAGATGAAGAGCAAGACTACAAACATATCTTAAGGTAGGTAGACTTGGAGAAGAGATGACAAAAACATCACAGTTTAATCTCAAAAACTTTTCTGAGTAATCACAACAAAGATAAAATTTATAGCCTTCAGAAAAATATTGTTCTATTGATAATTTTCAAAATTGATATAATATTAAACCCTAGAATATTATCGATATTACCCCTTATCCTTTTCTCTCTCTGCCGCCACATGCTTTTGCTTTCTCTCTCTTTACTTATAATTAAGAATGAGAGCTTGGGTCCGCCTCACCTTAAAAACAAGCTGAATATCCAAATACATATTCTAAAGAAGTCTTGACAAAATTGGCTTAAAGTAAACATTTTCACATTTATTATTCATAAAACTTTGTTTTTCTAAGAAAAACAAATTTTATGTAAAATTTCTGCATCCTATCTTTTTAAAATATTTTTTTTAGATTAATCAAAGCATATTTTTGATATAATTCAAATATATGATTTAAAATAAAAGAAAAATAAATCTTATCACTATACCATTAAAAAAATAACTTAAAATATTAACCAAGTTTCCCCTTTTCCATTGAAAAATTGTAAGAATGGTTTAGCAAAAAGTTTAAGATCGAATGATTTTTTTTCTTCTTTTAATTCCTAAAAGTGAAGACAAAAGAAGAAATATCAAAGTTGGACTTTAGAATGGGAGGAAAAAAATCTGAAAATTTTACATGCGTATTTGCTAATAGACAATTATATTATCAACTTTCATTTTTTTCAATAAAAAAATGAGTCCTTTTCTTTTTCGGATATAAAATATTTGGGCAACCTGGAATCCAATATATCTAGCTTGACCTAACCTAACACAACCCCTGAACCAGGTCATGTCCATTAATTACCGGCCCAAACAAGTTTGAAATTAATATAAAAAAAAATACGAAGTTCTTATACTACCCTGCAGCCTATTCTTAGAACTCATCGTCTAAAGTCTAAACGTACAGGTAAACGACACGAATTGAATTATAATTCATCACTGACTGTTTGATATATAAATTTAAAGTTCATGTTTTTTCTTACTAATATATACCTACCGACACACAAACACGATACAATATAAACTCATCACGTGAACACGTTAAAAACATGAAAATACTGCCACCATAAATGGAATGAAGTGTTTAGATACTTTATACCTACCCTTTCAAACAACTAAGCAATAGAATTAGGGGTGACAACACACCTAAATATAAGCATAAATATGATCATTACATTATTAAAACACAATTAAATTATAATGTGTGCACTTGAGAAAATTTTCCTACAACAAATCATTTGGCTATGTCTCATGGCTGGTCTATGTCGGACTAATTTTACTATATAATCTAACTATTTTACCTCGAAATAATATTTAATCTTTAATATTTTAAAATTTATAATTTGGTCTCTAATCTTTAAAAATTTAACATCTTAATCTAATTTAACAATTTTTTGAAAATATTAAGTATCAAAATTTATTTTTGTGAAAATTTTATGAATAAATCATGCATTTTAAAATGTTAGTAACCAACTTCTATTTTGAGGTAACGGTTAAGCATAAAATCTATAAAAGTTAGTACAAATTGTAATCTTATAATAACTTGAGAGTTAATTATTTATTTTTCAAAGGTGATGTTTAAAAAAAAACTCACGAATTTTACCGTAATTTTCCCTGATTAAATTCAAATATATTTCAAGTATCAAATTGAACAAAGGTGTAAATTTAGGTAATAAACTATTGTTATTAAGTGGGTGACTTAAAAAAAGAAGGTCCCGGAAGAGGATTTATAATAAATTACTTATTCATATTTACATGATAAAAATGGCAAAGGAGGATCTCTATTTTAGGGTTGCAAACACACTTCTCTATGTCATATACTATTCTAAATCATCTTTAAGATCTTAGTCAACCTTGCGATAACTTGCATTTATTTTTTGAAATGAAATTTTGAAATTTACACCGAATCAAACTCTAATCTTATATTTATTGATACATACATTACTACAAAACATACATACGGTCTCGGTTTTTAACCGTGATCGTAGGTCTATGACCACGGTTATAAGAACTAAGGCCTAAGTGAGAGAGACCATAGGTAATGACTTATGACCTCAGTTAGCATATAATCGAGGCTATAGGGTGTACCTATGGCCTCGATTTTCTAATAACCGAAGCCATAAGGTATAAATAAATTACAAAAAAATACAATTAGTAATTACAATATTAAAAATCAATATAAATTACAATAAATTTATTAATTACAATATTAAAAATCTTATTATATTAAAATTAAAAGTATAATTACATTTGAAAATTTATTATACACAAAAAGAACTTAGTATTACAAACTAACTTTTTAGTATTAATTATAAACATGAAAAAAAAACTTAGTATTAATTACCAACACTAGCAGCGCCAATGCACCAACAGAAGACACCAAAGACAATGCCATTAGTAACACCAAGAAGACTAAGATACCATCAAGAATAATTAAGAAGACTAAAGACAACGCCATCAAGAACACTACCACCAAGACAAGACCAAGAGAACCAACAACGCAGCACCAGTAGCAAGAAGATTTAAATCAATTTAACAACAATAGTACCAACAACAATCAAGTGTTTTAATGCTTACCAATAAATAACCATGGGAGGGTCAAGGAAAGTTGAAGTATTTGGGAGAAAGAACCCACTGCACATCAAGGAAAAAACTAAAAACAAACATAAAAGCCAGGGGAAGGTCACAACAAGAGAAAAAAACTATCACTCAACATGCTGAAAAATTAACCAATAAATAGAACATGGTACACATGAAAATAAAGATGCCAAATATACCTTGAAAACATGAACAAGAAAAAATGCCACGGCTCCAGAAAATCTCATATGAATCATAGTAAGCGTAATGGGTAAAGGAAAGTTGAAGTATTTGGGAGAGAGAACCCACTGCAAGGAAAATTTAGCCAGATATACTTCAGTCTTATTCAATAAAAAAACTAAAAGACTAATGTTTAAATATATTAATACATAGTCCAATATTGATCAATTGATCACTAACGAAGTTATCCATACACAAATCATTCAAAAATTGAATAACAGTGTATAAGCATTTCATAACCCAAAGAACATACCTTATTGTACAATATTACTCCTGATGAAAGTATAATGTAGATCAATAGGTAGAAATAAGTCAAAACAAGTGGTTTATTGATCCACAAATACAGTTATAATGAAAACCTCAAATGAAGACTAAAATAGCATAATATATAACAGAAGCTGAAACCTAACAAGAAGAAAAGCACAACCTTTTTGTTATAAAATAAAAGACATGAGTACAATTAGTAGAGATGCACAAGAAGTAATAAGCACCAGCACTGGCGCAGCGCACTAGCACCTACGCAGTGCACCACACTAGCATAACGCACCAGCGTAGCGTATTAACACCAACACCAGCAAGATTACACGGCGCAAGACTAACAGACGCACCACGCGGCGCGGTGCACCAGCGTCGAGCACCAACGCCAGCAACCAGCGTCCAGTAACCAGCGTCTAACAACCAGTGTCCAACGACCAGCGTCCAACGACCAGCATCCAGCGACCAACGAACAACGACCCAGTGGCCAGTGAACTAACGAACAACAACCCATCAAACAACGACCACCAAACAAGTGAGCTGGGAAGAGGAGGAAAAGGAAGAAGAGACGGGAAGAGGAGGAAGAGGAAGAAGAGACGAGAATAGGAGGAAGAATCACGAGAGGGGGAGAGGAAGAATCAGATCTGAAAAAATGAAATTTCAGATGTGGGAGAAGAAGGAAGAAGGAAGAAAGAAAAAAATAAAAAATAAAGAGAGAGGGGTAGGCATGGGATCAGAAAGAAAAAAAAAAGAAAAAGAGAGAGAGAGAAAAGGAAAAGGAAAAGGAAAAAAAAACGTAAAAAACATGAAAATAAAATAATATAACTTATGGTCACGATTATTAATAAAAATTGAGACCATAAATATATCCTATACCTTTAATTTTTATTAAACTGTGACCAAAATCTTATGACCTCGGTTTTTATAAAAACCGAGACCATATGTTAGTTTTATAGTAGTGATACAAATCAAGAATATCTAGAAACACATTCATTAATTGTTGTTCACATCTTCGAAACAAGAAATATGAAATGGTTACCCAAATCAAGCTTACAATTTTACAGATGTTTCTAAACAAATCAAGAAGATAACATCTGAATATTGAATTGTATTATTATCAACTAATTATTACATGAGTCTACGAGGATATGTATATAAATACCAGGAAAAACGTAACAATCAAAGAAAAATTAACTAAAGTGAATACATGAGAAATTAAAATAAAACTAAGTAATTACTAACTCCAATAAATATTATCACTAATCATAATTAATAACATTCCAGGTTAATTAATTATCAAGGTTCAACATATTTTTGAGGCTGATCATAAGATCATCTTTCAATTTTTTTCACTTGTAATAGTTATTTAAAACCAATTAATCAAATCATCCCATTCCCACAAAGCCTGATCATGATCAATAAACACCAATACTATTTTCCCCAATTAATTAAGATGGCTGGGCTTGATCTCCTAATCTCTTGTACATTACCTGAGCTTCTCATCTCCACCATTAGTAATGGATCAGGAGGGTTCATATGATGAGCTTGCTGTGGAGTTAAAATTGTAGGAAGATCATTGCTACTAATATTGATCATCTCGTGATGAACTGTACTAGTACTACTTACGTGCTTCTATCAGGCAATTCCATTTTAGGCAAATGTACTTTGAGCCCTGAAATCATTTATTTGATCCTGAAGCACTTTTATAGAATTTAAGAGAAACAAAAACAATAGACTTATATTCTTATAAAAAGTTTATTAATACGATGGTTTAATAATATTAGTGTATAAAAAGAGTATCTTATTTAGATTAAGAAATATATTAGTGTAATATTTATAAGTATTATGAGACATACACTTCTTTAAGATTAAATTTTTAAGATTGAATAAGTTATGTTACTTATATAATATACAAAAGTTACATAGTATTAGAAATTTAATTGATCAAAGAGCCAAGAAAAAAATTAATGAATCTTCCACACTTTAAAAGAGGATGTTAATATATAAAAAGAAAGAAATATAAATGATTTAAATATAATAAAAATAGGTTAAAAGTACAAAAATTTAAATCAAATAACACATACTTTAAAAGAGGATGTTAATATATAAAAAAAATATCTCATATATATTACTTATAAATAATACGAGATTTAATCAAAAAAAAAAAACATGTTACCTTCCTTCGAAGTTAAAATTTTAAGATTACATGTATTAATTTCCTTATATACAAAATATACAAATGAAACTCGTTAGTATATATATATATATATATATATATATAATATTAATATTTTATAAACTATGATAAAAAAATAAAAATAAAAACTATAGAATTATAGAAAGCACATGCTTACCAACAATGCAATTCTTCATCTTAATGATCATTTACATCAAACTCTGAATCCTTTTGTGTCAATCAATAAACCAAATATTTTGACATAACTACTAGCGAATATATATAGGGAGAGATATAGATATATCAATTGATGGTTAGAGAGAGAGCTAACATTAAAAAAACTAGAATTATATCCACCAAAACTATCATAATGATAAAACTAACAAGCTAGGTTTGTCATGGCACAAATGCAATTGATTCCAAGTGACACAATGTCTATGAAAAGAGTACTTAACAATGTATCGGACACTATATTTTAATAAAGGTTAAACGCATTGGTGACATGACTCTTGAAGCATGGGAGAGAGTGGAAGCATGTGCTAGACTGCTAGTACGGGGGATCTGTTGATATGTTTATTACATCATCCTATTACAATCATTATACTAAAAATAACAATTTTCAACGATTAAGATGTAGTAATATAATAAATTACATTCAATTATCTTATCATATTATATTTTTTTTTGGTATAATAGAAACCGTAGAAGAGAGAGAGAGAGCTAGGTGGTGGATGAAGCTAGCTAGGGTGGAGGGTTAATTACGTACTTCACATATATTACTGTTAATTAGCTTTGTTACACTTTAAACTAATTATGTAAAATAAGCTAGCTAGATAATGTAACTCATGCAGTGATATAACATATTATAAATTTTATAGATATAGTTAATTGTTTATTATGATATATATTTGAAGAAATTAATTAATATCTTATAAGTATATAATTAATCTTATATATATAAAAATCTAAATCACCTTTTATAAAATTTTGAACATACACGTATTTTAAAATATGACTACTATTACTCTTAATGACTTAATTACTAAAAAAAACATATCATTTTCAGTCTAATGTTATGATAACATAGAAGAACATAGTTTTTTAACTAAATTTCCTTTGAAAATGTTATTATAGTAGATTAATTACAATCAGTTCACAGATAATACTTTTATACCCGTCTAATTAACTTTTACTAGAACTAGTTACATGTATTGAAGCCTACACTAACTCATGTGCACAAGCTCCTAGTAGCTAGTCACTTTTACACTACACATTCACATGCACAAGACACATCACCTGCATACACACAGCACATATCTGCCACGCAAGCATCATAACACCTACACATACATGGCACACAAATGCTGCATATATATCTCTAACAATTATTATATTGTTATGATTTTAACAATAAAATATTAGTAGTAAATTATTGTTTTAGATAATAATAATAATAACAATATTATATTTTTAATTAAAATTAATTTAATATTATTATTTTTAAATTTTAATAAATTACGTGCAATATAATTATATAATTTATTTAAGATTATTATTTTTATCAATAAAATAATAAATTATTAATATTCAAAATACTAGTAACTATCTTAAATGACATTTAAAATACTACCTGTGAACTCAAATTTTTATATACTATGGGATAGGATCAATAGCCAGTTTATTACATAATTTGTTAGATATATCTCAACTGTATTAACAAGTATTAGTTTTGCAAATTGTGTTGCAGTGCTATGATATATGTTGCACTGTGAGTCTGTGTATTTGAACCTTGTCATGTATATATCTATGTGGGTGTGTGAGTGTAGTAACCAAAACAAAAAAAATAGTGGTATTTGTTATGTTATTTCTAAAAAGAGTTAATTTTAAGAGTTTTGAATAGAATGATCATAAATATACCCTTGGAGTTGTTCCAAATGAGTTAGTTTTAAGAGTTTTGAATAATAGAATGATCATAAATATCTTCTCCAGGTTGAATGGCTTTATATTCATTCATCTTCCAATAGATGATTGAATGGCTTTATATTCATTCATCTTCCAATCAGTTTTCTTACCATGAGGGGCTCTACTCAAATAAAAAAAACCATTATTCTCTTCACACCAATGGCTTATATAACTTGGAGACCGAATAGCTTTCCAGTAGCCACTTGTTGTAAGTCTATTGGGTTTTCCCGCTTGGACTTGACTTTCTTGTATCGGTATGAAGAAGAAGTTTGCTATTTATCTCCATGGCATAGTTCTCCTGATAATTCTGTAAAATGTTTAAGTAAAAAAATTAATTAAGAAATATTACCATTGAAATGATCTAATTTTAAAGAGACAGAAGCTAGAGAGAAATCAAATAATTGAGTTAATTGTGTGGATCTTACGTTAAATTCATATATATATATATATATATGATATTATATGTACACGTGTCGATTACACAGAGATATAAATCATGACGTTTTAGAGGGTACATTAGTAAAAATATAATCTAATTTAAGGTTGACTACCTTAATAAATTAGGTTGATCGTTGATTCTCAGGTACTTTAGGTTATTCTATATAAACAATGGCACCCTACAATCATTACTTTAGGTGCGGGCATATCTTGAGATCTTAGGCAAAACACATGATTGATCAAATTATTCATGGATCGATCATGTTACAAAATGAGATTTATACTCAAATATTAAATCCCCATATTCTTTCAGATCGATTTTTCAATTGAGGTGAAAGAGTAGCAACTGGTAGGTCACAATAACTGAGAATATGAAATGTTTTGGTGCACGATAATATATATTTGTCAATTAATTGGAGAGAGAAAATTTGAATAACTACTCTCTATCTTTTCAACTTATGCCTTATAATTTCTTTGTTCGGGTGGTAAGATTAACAACTTGGCATAAAATATTTTTACTCATGCTTTTAGAGATTTTTCCTTGTGCTTAACAATTTTTTGATTTCTTTTCAAGTTGGTTCTTATATTCACTCCTCGCCTTTTACTTTGAAATCTCTCCTTAGGTAACTTCTATTTCCTCTTACCTTACTATTTTGCTTTTATCCTTCCATACTTTTCTACAAAGACCATTTATAAAGAGATATCATCAAGGGCTACTAGTAAGGTATTCTTACCTTCATGCTACTCAGGCTACTCTTCTTGGGAGAGCCCTAAATACTTGAGCTACTCGAGGTAAGAAGAAAGTGATGGATCAAGGTCCACAATTGAAGTGAATACCCCGGTACCTCGGGTGAGGTAGAGATATATGAGCCTCCCTCATCTTCTATGTCTCAACCTCAAACAACTCCAAAAATTAGGTTGAGCGTATCTCAAACCCAAATATCTTTCTCTAAGATATAAAGGAAAAAAATCAAGGAAAAAAGGAACCAATGAACCCACAGGTCGAACCAAGGGTTGGAAGGCCAAGGTTGAGCCAAGTAGTCTAATTCTATATGACGAGGATAGGCTAATATAGATGTATAATATTCCCTTCATGGTTCAAATAATGATCTCCAATGCTGGTGTTCTTGATAGTGCACCATCTCTAGTTGGATGGATAGTCTTTCATGAGAAGGCTTTATGGCTAGGGGTCATATTTCTATTGTATCCTTTCATAAGAAAGTTCCTAGAAAGGATGCAGCTCATGCCAAGACAATTGATGCCAAATGGATGGAGATTTTTGCTTTGTTTCACCCTAATACGCAGAGTGCTTAGATAGATCTAAAAATTCCCGAGTTCAATAAGGCAAATGTATTGGAGAAAAATCACACTGACACCAAAAAGAGTATATATATTAGTCAAGAAAGATCGAGACATAAATGTGATCCTCCGCAAAAATGAGAAGAGTTGGAAAAAATATTTCTTCTATGTAGCTGGTTAGTGGGAGATAGTTGATAATGAACTAGAAATAATATTTCTTCTATGTAGTTGGTCAGTTTGAAGTATCTGATAATGATGAGAGACTTATGAGAAGCACTTAGGCTGATACAAAACTTGTGAAAAGGAATATAGGATTTCATCACAACGTTGAGCTTAGAAGCGAAGTAGAGGTTGACCAATATTCAAAATTATCTGCATGAAAAGACATACTAGAAGAAGTTATAGAATAACCACACGTTTTGTTTCTTATGGGTTAATGAAACTGAGCTTAGTAGATCCACCCACAAGATGATTTTGAAATGTCGAGTACAAAAGAAATGCAAGACCCCTCATTCTACTAACGTCAATCGATTGAGTCAATCAAAAGCCAATTGATCAAGTGAATGTAGAAACAACTCGAGAGGGACTCAATAAGAGTTGATCAAAGCTCGATTAATCAACCATCTTAATCGATCAATACCCTTAGTCGATAAATCTACTAAGGCAAACTTTAGTACAAAATATAATTCTAAGTGTTAGTGAGCATGTGCTAGTGAATGCATGAGCACAATATTATGTGTAATAATTATAAAGAATATATATTACGTACAATTATTTGAAATTCGAGTGTTTTTTTGACTTTGCTTGATAGGTTTGATAATGAGCCTAGAATTAACTTTATAAGAAAAAAATTTATTCACGAAAATAGTTAACACTTATAGACTTACAAACTCTTCCTTTGGAATTTTTGTGTGATAAAACCTCTATCTCACTACATGAAACTCACTAACGTAAAATAATTACATTGATGTCCTAGATTTCATAGTAGAATTATCTTATGATCCGATGAATCCATCTTCATTACAACTCCACAAGCTTGTATATAACTAAGTAACATAGACACTTGGTTTGGAAACTATTTGAGCATGGCTCGCACATGTCAAGAAATACGCTAGGGCCCAGCCTTAGCTAACACGTATTTCTTTCACTCTCTCAAGCTCTCAAACTTGGTACTTAGTCCTTAAATACCTTATTAGGAAGCAATATAGTACCATCTAGACTAACACACATTTCTTTCGCTCTCCCCAACTCTCGAACCCAATACCTAGCTCTTAAGTATCTTATTAGGAAGCAACTTAGTACAATTTGGACTACTAGTTCAGATGGTACCAACTTGCTTCCTAATAAGGTACTTATGGGCTAGGTACCAGGTTCGAGAGCTGGGGAGAGCGAAAGAAATGTGTATCATTCAAGGCTAGACCCCACGTGTATATCCTGACATGTGCGAGTTATACTCAAACAAAAACCTCATTGTATATTTGTTCAAATTACATAGAAATAAGCAAAGTATAAAAAGATATCATGTAGTGCATGCCTTCACCTCAATCTAACTCAGCATAAAACGTATGAATGTAAAACATTCTCTCCGTAAGTATGTTCTTCCTTTATATGAACAACAAAATGAAATGTGAGAATGAAGAGAAATGAATCAATCTTTTTTTTTTACATACAAAAAGGACAAGACATTGAGAGAAATTACAAAATTAAAAATAATTGAAAAATATGTATGCAAAGATGCCATAGAACTAAACTTTCATAAAGGTAAGGTGCAATGAAATATAATTTTTTCCTAATTCCTATGACACTTAAATTGTAATACCAATTTAATAAAGAATAAATAAGGAGAAGATGTAATTAAAGAAATTAAAAACTAATTTTTTTGTTTTATTATTATAAATTGTCACATAAAGTAATAAACTCATCTAACAACTAACAAGTATACAACCAATTGAGAATTCATTTTTACTCAAATTTGATTATTTATTGTAAAAATAAGCAAGCTAAATAGATATTTACTCAAAATAGTATATATATTTCAACGCTATTAGTGTATCAATTAATTTATTTATAACCAACTATTAAGAACAAAAAAAAAATCACATAGTATGCAAAATCAAAATAAGAAAGTTACCCATTTTGGGGTTGATCGGTCAACAATATATGTTAATTTGGACAAAACAAAACACTCTTCAAAAATGAATTTATCTCAACCTATATGGGTTAGACTAGTTGGGTTAAAAGATGTGAAGGTATAAGTTCGAGTATTATTATAGGTATTGATCTAGGATTTAATCCATGTATTCATATACCGAGTGATTTGCGATAATGCTCTTATCATGTTTTCGCTTACAACTACTTATCCTAATAAGATTTAATTTTGAACAAAAAAATAAAACAAATGTCTCTCAATTGACCCATTGGTTTATCAAGTCACCAAAAATGAAAGTTAAGTTATCCCTCACTTTCTCGCCCAAGCAAATTACCCCTACATTGGGGGAGCTCTTTATTATATCGGAGAATCAATGTCATTTTGGATGCATTCTCAATCCTAAACTCATGTTCATTTTGGGATATGTATTATTTTTTTTATAATAAAGTGATATGTACATGGTAATATTACATTAATTTGATAATTGATAAATTGAATATTAATTCATAATTATTTTATTTAATTTTAATTATATATTCACCCAGTTGATTGTTACAGTATGTGTATTTGAGAATAAGTTTTTTTTTTTTTTTTTTTGCAAAGTTTACTTGTGAATAAGATACTTATAAAATATTATTGTTTGCATTCGATAAACAAACTTTGATGATTTTTAAGGTTGAAGCCACAATGTTATGCTTAATTGAATGATTTGTCTTAATCACAAGCCCATAACACATGCATGAAAAAATTGAATTATTAGAACAATCTATAATTGAATGACTATTTGTATTTAAACCATATGCATATGATTATGATAATATACACTCCAATTATGCATATCAAAAACCGTGGATTTAGGTAAATCTTGCCACCTCATTTTTTGGAAATTTTGTTTAATACTCATAAAGCATTGAAAAATAGTTACTTTTTTTTGGAAAGATTTAAACTTATAACCTCAAATCTATATATATATATTACGACCTCATCCAGTTCTTAGTCTTATTAATTTTTTTATTTTCTTCATATCTCTCTCTAAGGGAGTACATACTCCTAGAATATATAAAAATTCTCCGATTTTTTATAAAAGTTTTGTCATCATTTAGCTTTCTTCTCCCGTGTAAATCAACAAAGAAGAAAGAAATAATCAATCCATAATTATCTTTTGCCTCACAATGGTTAGAAATCGATTTTTTATAAAAGTTTTGTCATCCTTTAGCTTTCTTCTCCCATGTAAATCAACAAAGAAGAAAGAAATAATCAATCCATAAGCAAAATCTACATTATCTTTTGCCTCACAGTGGTTAGAAACATCAAACATGTACCGGAACAATTTAGAGCATAGTGCATGAGATGGCTTTTTAAGAGGTTATTTCATTTTTAACCCTTTATCACGTGGTAATAAATATTTTCTTTTATATATATATATATATATATATATATATATGTTTAAAAGCACAAAACCACCGTGAGATCCAACAACTCTATAGAACAATTCTATAGATCAAAGATTGATTCTATTTTAACAATTCTATAGATCAATGATGATTCTATTTTAACAATTCTATAGATCAATGATGATTCTATAAAAATAGAATCATTAGTGTTCTTTTTTTACTTAATATTTACTTAATTTATTCAATAAATAATATTTTTGAGACTAAAAATATTAAAATATATATTTTTAGTTAAAAGGAATAAAAATATATTTTTAAATTTTTTATGAATTTATTATGAATTTTTAATGCATGATTAATCAAAACTTATCATGTGACCTGTCACGTAAATAGAAAAACTGATTAGACAAGCCACATGGATGCTACACAAGCAAAAACAATGAATCGTAAATTATCGAGTGTGAGGAGCGAAGCAGCGCGTACCACGTGTTAACACGGCTTTTAATCCGAGTTTAGAGCGCGATCAAACAACATTGTCATGTGTCACCACTTTACTCGTCCAACCGTTTCACTCGTGTGCCACACCATCCGTTTTTGCGAATCACATTGCACTGACTCAACATGCATTGACTTAGATCGATCTCTCCTACCACGCGTTGCTCTTTGATTCACCCAATAAATTCTGTGTGTCAAGTGTCGTGCTATGATTGCCTAGAGTTGTTAATTTGGTTTGTTTTGGTCTTAATCCTAGATTTAAAACTAATCTGACGGTCTAGATTGCACTTAAGTTATATTTAAGTCCTTAATCACCCTATAAACTCTAATGAGTCATCATTAGCATAATTTTGATCCATTTTTGGAATAAAAAGAAAGAAAAATATTAAAAAAATTCAAAAAAAGATACAATTTTGATGAAGGGTGCATTAGGTAGCCGAATAAGTATCCAAAAACTTACTACATTGTACAAATGTAAAGTAGCTTATAAAAGATACTATTAGTAGTAGTGCAATACTATGTGAAAGGCTCGGTTAGAAGTTTGTTGTGCAATACTATGTGAAAGGTTCGGTTAGAAGTTTGTTGGAAAATCAATTCTCTTAAAAGCTTAAATTAGGAAAAGAATTATTAGGAAAATAGCCAACATTATTTTTATATATCTATCACTCTCCTGTAAGTGTTTGCTCTATGTACTATGTAAGTCAAACATTTACGATTCAACAATTGAAGTTATTGGAATTTAAATACAAAACCTCCAACTCTAGTAACATGATAGAAGTAGTTAGGAAACCAATTCTCCCAAAAACTTAAACTATTAGAAAAAGAACAAACAATATTTTTATACATTCAATTACTCTCACACAAGTATTGACTATATGCATCATACATACTAAACAATTACAATTCAACAATTGAAATTATTGGAGTTTAAACAAAAATCTTATAGCTCTAATACCATGTTAAAAGTTTATTAAAAATCAAACTCTTCCAAGAGTTTAAGCCAGTAGAAAGAGGTTCAACATTATTTTTATATATCGGTCAAGTTTTTTAACTTGCGTGATAAATAATAAGAGAATTAAACACATGGATCTCAATTTTCTACAAATGTCTTATATAGTCATTGTCTACCACATAAGTATGACTCTTTCATATAAATAGAATTGCTCTGAAAACACTAACAAGATCAATCGCTTTCATACAAAATGAAAATGCACAGTTTTTGCACTTGTATGATCTGCTCTCTATTAGAGAACTCAGATGCCAAAAGCAAAAGAAACCGCAATTTCAGAATTATAAGAAGTCATAAACTCCAATTGATTAGGAGATGGATCTTCTTTCTTGTAAGTCGTGAACATAAAGGCACAACCAAGAAAAGAATAAAAAGCAAATGAAGACCACATATCTAAGGTTAATCGACTTCGGTTCTCAACAATTACATAATAAAACATAAGAAAACACCCCTTTTCTGTTTTTATTACTAAATATAAAAGGCACTTTTCAATAAGAAAAAAGAACACTTATTCATTCCATACAAAACTTCAGTCTTCAGCTAATCCCTTTTAAACTAAAACCCAAAAACATAAACTTTTTTTTTCTTTCTATACTCCATGAATTATTTTCCTAACTAAAAAAAAAACAACAACAACAGAGAGAGTGAGAAAAACATAGTCAATACTCAACAGACTCAAGTCTAAACTACAAACTCAAACATAGTGATCAATTGGTATTAAAATTCTGAAAGAGAGTTCTAACAAAATGCAACAGAAACTTTTCAAATATCCCATAATTTTAATCAAGAAAACCAGTTTTGCGCCAAATTGCGTTTCTAACCTGGCGCAAATCTCTCCCTTTGAGTGTCCTTCCAACGCCGTCAAGGACTGAAAAAGTGGTCTTCGGCGAAACACCAGAACCTCTAGCAACGAGCTCATGAGGAGGTAAAATCTCATAGTTTCCATCATCCTCGCCATCGATGACGTAAAAAAGATCGCCGTTTCTTCGCTTCACCATTGCCTGTGAGAGAACTGGAACATTCATTGGAGCCGACTGTTGGAACTTCCTCGACAGGACCGATTGCGAATACTCCGAGCTCTGACAATGAGCTGGTCTGGGTATCATTGGAATCAATTGAGAAGACGTGGATGTGATTGAGGTGTTACGACAAAGGTCTTGTGACCCTTTATCTGATTCGGGTAGTACTGCTAATATACCCGAGTTCAGAGAGTGAGTGAATCCGAAACTAAGACGTCGGTTATTCTTTTGGTTGTAATGAGGTGTGAAGCTTTTGGGTATGGTCGAATCAGAGTGGTTATGGTTCTGATTCTGACCTTTGTTGTGGTTCGGTTCTGTGAAGTCTTCGGTCCAAAAGATTTCGGCTTCGACGAGCTCGTCTGTAGTGGTGATGGTGGTGGAGGAAGGAGGTGAGAAGGAGAAGAAGCTGAGAAATTGATCAGAAGAAGGAGATCGGCGGTCGCGATATCCGGTGGTCGTGGAGTCCATCGCCGATTGGGTCTCTCAGTCAGGGAGTCACTGATTGAGAGAGAGAGAGAGTGGTGTGTGAAGAAAGAATAATTGGAAAGCGTTGAAGGGGGTAGTCTGTAATATCTGTATGTCATAAGAGAATGAAGAATCTGAAAAATGTTGGACGTGGTCCCACAATCTCCTTCTTATGACGTGGCCAATGACGAACCATGTAAATTCTTTTGCAAAAGTAGCTTAAAAAATTAAACAAAGATAATTATTTTTGTAGTTTCTGATTATTCTGATGCCATTACAGAGGCATGATCTATTTAGTCATAGTGTGGATGTGATTGAATCTTTGATCATTCAAGCTGCTCCTATACGTAGTCTTCAATACAAAAAGAAAGCTATCTATGTGAAGAAAGATGTAAAATTTGTAATTAATATTTTAAGATAATTGGGAGGATATCTCATAATGTGCTCGAAAGATTATCCTGAGTTTACAAAATCAATACTTAGAGAATTGAGTGAAAATTCCTAAGTTAATATGCTAATCACTTTCTTAGAGGAGATAAAACTCAATATCAATTTGTTTCTCCTACAAACATAACCACTATATGAAGGCTACATGCCTTTAATAATAATTAGCAACAAAAATATATATATAATGTAGCACTTAAAACCTTAAATGAAGAAAGAATTCGAAGTAAATATATAAATTAAGGGTGACATATTGTCAAAGTTGTTTTTATTAATATCATAATAAAGTTTTTTTTTTTAAAAAATATTTAGAGTATTAAATTATTAAAAAAAATTACATTGATATGACATTGGTTTTTATTATTTTAAAAATATCAACTCTATATTATATCATTTAATATATCATTATTAATAATTGAATTCAAATAATATCTTCATATAATACCAAATTACATTAATTGCATTTTTTATAAAAATTATGTAATTTAATAATTAAAAAATTTACATGTCCAAAAAATACAACAAATTTTATTTTAATATATATATAAATAAGTGGAATGTACCTGTTATAACCATAAACATATTTGAAATAGTACCAGTTAACCTTTTACATTTAAAAAAATATTTAAAGTATTAAATTATTAAAAAAAAAATTACATTGATATGACATTAGTTTTTATTATTTTAAAAATATCAACTCTATATTATATCATTTAATATATCATTATTAATAATTGAATTCAAATAATATCTTCATATAATACCAAATTACATTAATTTGAATTCAAATAATATCTTCATATAATACCAAATTACATTAATTGCATTTTTTATAAAAATAATATACTTTAATAATTAAAAATTTTACATGTCCAAAAAATACAACAAATTTTATTTTAATATATATATAAATAAGTGGAATGTACCTGTTATATGATCAACCATAAACATATTTGAAATAGTACCAGTTAACCTTTTACATTATCTAGGAATCCAATTTATAATGCAACATGAACATTCTTGCAATAAGGAGACAGACTCATCCATGTATTATTTTGTTTGCCATGTTATTGAACTTTGTTTACCTATGTTATATGCTATGATATTAGCACAATCACTTTCAAATACTACATTTTGAAATCCAACTGCATATGCTAAATCCATTGCAAATAAAAATACCCTTGTTTCTCCGTCTTTTAGGTTGTTTGCATTCACGAGCTTTCCCCGAGCTCCCAGCATATCTCTATTATAATCTCTTGCAATTACACCCACTAAAGCCATGTTTTTAGAGAATCCAACATCATATTTAAATATTACAAAATCTTAGATCGGTTTAATCCATTGATTTTATATGATTCTCTTTCATTGTTCAAATGATAAAGTGTTATACATATTCTCTTCTTCCATCTTATTTAATTCCTCTTGGATTTTCATTAACCACTTAATCATGAAATTAAAATAGGAATCATTTTCGCTAAAATATTATTTTATTCTTCATTCTCCAAATGACAATCATATTTAGAATAATAATTTAGAAAAATTCCTTACGTAGTATTACGTTGGTAAAAATACTCATAGAAAGTTTCAAAATGAATTAAATAACTGATATAAAATTATCATTTATAAATTTAGATATAATTATATCTCGTTTTCAATAACTTCATAAAGCTCAAAAATATGTGTATCTAAGTATAAGATTGTTAACAATTTCTTCATTTTGAAGGTATAACATGCATGCATTTAAGGCAGGTATAAATTTCTTAATGTTGGCCCTTATAAGTAGTGCATTGACCATTATCTTCCTTAATAACGTTTTGTGTTTTTTATGGATTTAGTTTTTCACATTAGTCTCCAAATAGGATCATTGATGTTATTATTTTTGCTATCAAATTATATGCAGTTTTCATAGAAAAATTATACGATTTGTCACCTAAATAAATTAATTTATCATTAATTTTTTGATTTGAAAGTTTTAGAAAATGATTGGATTTGAAATAACAACCTTAAATCATTTTTTCCATATATTATGATTTCATTCTCCATTTGACAAGTTAAGCTCACTTATTTTTATCACCTAACTCCCCATTTAAATGTTTTGCAAACTTATTGGTTTGAATCCATTGATGTAAGGTATCCATGGGTCAGTCCAAATATTTTATGTTTTTTTCATTGCCAATTTGAAAGCATAATTATTGTTTTAGAGTTTGTATTAAACCACATATGTCTTTCCATACATAAGAGTCACTTGGTCTAAGTTTGGTGTCAATGAATCTCTTGTGTGTACAATTTTACTAAGGATTAACTCCACCCACATTTTATTGGACTGAATAGCTAGATACCATCCCATTTTAGCCAATAAAGCCATGTTCATGTGATGAAATGTTCTAAAACCCAATCCTCCATATTTTTTGGGAATGTAAATATCTTTTCAACCTCTAAAGGTCAGGTATGTGTTATCTTTCCCATTTAATTCTCACTGTAACTTTTTTATAAATGAATTTCTTGTTTGCATATAGTATTAGGGACCTTGAATGTGCTCATAGTATAAATAGATGTAAACTGTTGTACTGGCCTTATCAATGTAGCTTTTCTTGTATTCAAAATAAATTTTGTTTACCATCCTTATATAATGCTTGTAATTTTATCAATTATACCCTAAAAGTCCCTAGATTTGTTTCTCTGTAAGATTTCCTAGAAATTTTATATTTGTATTTGTCATTCCAATACCTAAACACTCAGATATGTTTCATTTCAGATCTCTTCTAGCATTTTTTGAGAAGTATAACCTTGATTTTTTATAGCTTATACATTTGGCCTGAAATAACAATATATTATTACATGATCTGTTTTAGTAACTATTGGTCATTTGCTTTGCAAAAGAAGAGTGCATCTTCAGCATAAAACAAAGAAGATGTTGACATTGAATGCCTTGATATATTGACCCCATAGAATAAATTTTGTGATTAAGCTTTAACTAGCATTCTTGATAATGCCTTTGCATTAAAAATGAATCAATATGATGATAATTGGTCTTTTTATCTCAATTATTTATAGGTTTAAATTGTTAAAACTTATATCTATTTATAAAGATTGAGTATGATGTAGATAGGCATTGATGTATCATAATGCATAATTGAGCTAAGAATCCAAGTCTTGACATAACCTATATATAGACATTAGACCTAATTTCATGTAATTGTATACCATATTCATGTCTATCTTGAGTCTAACTAGAGCTCATTTCCCTCTTTTCTTTTTCATAGTGTGTAATTTTTTGAGACAATGATAGTATTCTCAACAATCCATCTACTTGGATCAAATGTTGATTGAAACGGAGATATGATCTTATCTAACAGTAGCCTCATTCTTGCCATCAAGATTTTAGCATTTTATATGTAACATTACACAAGCTTATTAGCCTATAATGTGTAATTTTTAATGACATGTTTCTCTTATGTAGTAATATTATCAAAGTTTTGTTTATACTAACATTAAAGCAACCACTTCTAAAAATTCCTACACAAATTCGATTATATCAATTCTTACCACATTCCAATGTCACTTGAAAAGGATTATAGGAATTGCATCCTCTCTTGATGATTTTTAAGCTTTATATGCTATATAAATCTTTTTTGATTTCTTGAATATCTAGTATATGACATAACCCTTTATTTTCATGTATTGAGCTACATTGATTAAATAGATCCTCCAATATTAAGAGATCTTGAGATTGAGTGGAAGTAAAAATATTGTAAAAATGTTAAATTATATGACTACCAATTTCATTTCTTTGTTATGTTCATCTTCCTTGATCATTTTGTAGTGAAACAATATAATTTTGTCTCCTTCTAAAATAGGTTGATAAGTGAAATATTTTTGTGTTTTTATCTCCTTGTTTGATCCATATTTGTATGGGTTTCTTTCTCCAAATTAGTTCCAATCTTTGTTCATGTTCATTTAATTGTTATTGAGTCATTTTAATTTCTTTTTCTATTCTTTTATCCATGTTTTGATTCACTCTATTAAGGAGAGTTTTTCTTGTATTTTCTTAATGTTTTAATGACAGAGTCTCAAGTAATTATTATTCCAAAATTTTAATATACCAAATGTTATGTCTAACTTTTTGGAAAGTATGCTTGTTGCATTACCATTTGCTCAAGTTGGCATCAATGAAGACCATGCTTGCTTAATAACAAATTTGTTATTTGGATCTCCGTTTCTTACCTCTAAAAATTTGGAAGGATTGAATAAAGATATTTATTCCATAAATATATTAAGTATGATTGGTCCATGATTTGAAAATGTTATCAACTTATTAAAAATTAAAGCAATTGGATGTTTTAGAACCTAGCATATACTTGCATATCTTTTTTTTATTTTGTGCCTTTTAGATTGCTTATTGATCCATGTAAATCTAGGAAATGTAGAATTCAAATCCACAACATTGCAATTATCCATCATTTCTTTTAGATAAATTTTTTATAATTGAAATGATTTGTCACATTATTATTCATAATATGCTATAATTTCATTAAATTCTCCTATTATTACCCATTTACCATCATAAGTGAAACAAGACCAGTCAAACCAAAATAAAGGTTTTTCATTTTGATATGATGTAGCATAGACAAAACACATTAACCACTTGCTTAGTTTACCATACATATTACAAAATTTCACAGCTACTATATTGTAGTTCTCTTTGAACACTTAAAAATCTTCTCTTTGCTTAATATATAATGCATAACCACCACATAAACTATCATATGAATAGAAACTAGTATATTTATAACCTAACTAGACTGCTAAGTTATTTAAGTGAATGCTCAAGGCCTTTGGTTTCATTAACCAAACACAATTAGAATTGATTGTGTTTATCAAACATTTAAGTTCTAGTTGACTACATTTTCTTATTAGGTCACAAGAATTCCAAGTTTTGTCTCTTGGAGCATGTTTGGGGTAGCCTACTTACCCTCAGAAAATACAACTATTTCATGTTCACTTGTCTTTAATTCATTTGCTTCTTAGCTTGTACCACCTTACTAACTTGTATTTTTGATGAATTGTTTCCAATCTTATGTCCATAGTATTGTTATGTACTTGAGCAAATTTGAGTAATTACTCATCACGTTGAATGATTTTAGTATTTATTAGAAATTACGAACGTTATTTGTTATAGTAACCTTTAGAACTTCTAATTAATTTTTTGTCAATGATGAAAGTAGTGTGTGGTTAGAAAGAATTCCCATTATTTCCTTCTCTTTTGTCTTTATCATAAAAGTTTCTTGATCTTTTCTTTTTATTATGAGAAAAGTACTAATTGTAACTTCATAATCAACATTTTTGTTTTCTTTTGATATACGACTACTATGAGCACTATCAATTTTCTTTGGCACAATATATTGAATAGGTAGTTTGGTAGTAGTTGTATTTGCACTAAATTTATTGAACAAATTATTAGGAATAAGAGTTTATACAAAAACAAAGAGTATGTTTTTATCCTAAACCACTAAGTTTAGCTCAAAATCAAATGGTATCATAACCTAACTCATAGGATTGACAAGTACAATTACATCATTTATACAAAGAAATAAGATTAGATGTTAGTTAATTTGTGAGATTTTCAAGGGCTAGATTTTGTTGGTTTTCAAAAGCTATCATAATTAGTGACTATGTCTTCATAAGATCCAAATCAAAATCTTGTATTTGATGATGAACTACTTGAAACAAATAAAAAAAGCCATGTTAGTTAGATATCATTGTCAAGTTAAGGTCTTTTGAGATAATTTATTATTACATTTCTTTATAAATGTTGCAAGTTGAAACTTGATAAATGATTGCCCTTATTACCAACACCTTGAACATTAGGTAAACTTGGTTGTGCTACTTAAGGTTCTTAGATTTCATCACTATTAACTTGTAAAAGATATCCTTTATCCTACATGTTTACAGATATTGCATTTATTTCTTGTATTTTTACTTGATATAATCTTATTAATAGGATGATTAGTAATTACATCTAAAATGTTTTCTGACTCCATTTATGATATATTGCTTGAAATTTACAATTTGTGAAAGTTTTTCATTTGACACGCAATATCAGAATGTGCCTTAATGCTCGAGGAAGAGTAAGGTTTCAAATTGATTTGTTATAATTTTTTGTGCAAATATTCTGAAACTCACGTAACTAACTTGAATCTAAATGATATGATCATTGAGTTTTTTCTTTTAAGCATTTTTTTTCAAGTAGAGGCTTATCAACTTAGATATTGATTCTAACTCTAATTAATTTTTAATTTATTAGTTCATTAGGAAGCACTCTTTCCACTTCCATTACATATTTCTACCTTTAAAATACGTTTTTCAAATATGAGGTTACAAGATATATTATGGATTTGAATCCAAAAAGAAATAGTAAGAAAATTGTACTTGTAATTAAAAAATTCAAGGTAATAGTCATTAATGATCATAATAATACCCATCTATGTTCCATATACATTTATCTCACATTTTTCTTTTGCTCTCTATGATTTGAGAAGAAAAACAAACACATTTACTTCTTCATCAAATTCAGACACATATAGTTTTTCCATCGAGCTCCATGAAGATTTAAAAGTATTACATACATCATATTTACTCATTTTAAATTAATATTAGATTTTTCCTATAAGTAACTTTTTAGTTGATGGTTTTAATATATGTAGTCCAATCTATCTCTAATTTTTACATGGTATCTTATGTTAAATAAGGTTAAGTAGTTGTTATTAGTATTAATTAATAATCATGATTAACTTAACGTTAAATTATAATTGGTTATGATTTAAATTATCATTGACCAAATGTTAAAAAAATTAATTAAATTAATTAATAATTATATGAATTGAATTTTATCTAAACAAACTATTAAATAAATTAGTTACCAAGTTTATGAATAAATGAAGATTGTCTTATTTTTATTTTTTGCTAAGAAAATATTGTCTTATTTATTATTAAAAAAGTAATTTATCTTATATTATTTTAATGTTTGATTGTAATTATATAGGTGCTATTTAAGTTCTAACGTAAATGTGTATTTTGTATGTATAAAGTTAATTTTGTTTTAGTATTTAAGATATATTATTGTATATACTATCAATAAATAATTAATAAATGAGTAAAAGTGACTAAAAAATTGAGATTATATTATATAAATTGAGTTTTTTTATCCACGTATGTAGCACTAAAAAGATTTATATAAAATTCAATCCACATCCAACGATCTTTTCTCATTTATTTATTCTACAAAAAATAATTACACAAAGATACAAAGATAGTAGAGAAAAAATAGAAAAAAATTAAAATTAAGAATATAAGGTGGTAATTTATGTTACAATTTATAACATAAACATACGATGATATGATATAAATTATCTTTAGTTAAAATTAATTATTAATTTTATTATTTTTGTAAAGATATTGAATTTTCTTATAATTACAAATAAACATAATTGTTAAAAATAATTTAATTTTTTCATAATATTAAAAATATGTGAATTTGGGTCGAAAAACACAAACATAAATACATACCGTAAGAACAAACATGAACAATCCGCACAAATTATCACATCTAATTATAGTAGTATGAAAAGAAATTATCTCATATTATTACATAACATAGTTGTTAATTTGTCTTTACTTTTAATGCGTTATAAAAATATATGTGCACTATATTTTAGAACATACAAAATGCATATATCTTTTACATTATATGAAAAATAATACATGTGCACAAAGTAGAAAAATTTAAAAATAATGGAATACATATACATGATCAATAGACCGGATCATATTATGATGCAATGTGCCTATACATGTCCTACGTTACTTAGGAAGCTAAGTGGTGTTGTGTTTATAAAGGGTGAACACTCTTTAAATGATATGATGCGTTTTGGGGTTTCTCCTAGAAGTAAAACCATGAGGACCCGTTAAACTATAAAGTCTTGGTTGTGGGTCCGCTAAATTTGCAGTTATGGACCAAAACGGATAATCTTGTGCTACGTGTAGTAGGTCTCGTCTCATTATAAGTAGATGAATTAATCGTTTTATGTCAGTTGGTATCAGAGTCATGGTCCTATTGGGCTATGTGGGCTTGCGTTTTTATGAGGACGTAAGACTCCCTGAGTGAGAGTGTATGATCCAGTGTGCTTGTACATATCTCACATTGCTTAGGAAGCTAAGTAGTAATGTGCTTATAAGGGATAATTATTTTCTAAATGGTATGACGTGTTTTGAGATTTCTATCTAGAAGCAAAATCGTGAGATCCCGCTGAACTGTCAAGTCATGACTGTAAGTCTATTGAATTTGCAGTTATGGATCAAAGTAGCCAATTTCATACCACGTGAAGTGGGTCCCACCCTATTATAAATAGACGGATTAATCGTTTTGTATAATATTAGGATGAATCAATATGTGGATTAGACCAGATTAAATAAATTTAAATCTAAATCTTTTGAAAATTATTATTTTAGATATAAAATAATTACATATTTTAAAATACTTTTTTAATTTTTAAAATTATTTATTTAAAAAAATTAACATTCTCAATAATTATTTTTTAAATTTATATGTATTATATTTTTATAAATCTAACTTTATCTCTCTTATAATTTTAATAAATATATATTTATAACTATTTTTTTATAATTAAAAGATATTATTATTTTTTAATTTTTGAATAATTAATCTAAATTTGATGTTTACAAAAACTTCTCTTTTTTATTTTGTAAACTTTTTTATTATAAAAATATTAATTATTTTTTTGAAATTAAATAAAAATTAAGGTATATTTTTCTTAAATAAATAAAAAAATATTTTCATATAAATATATGATTTTTTATTTTTATTTTTTTAATTTATTAATTAAAATATATGATATAGTTAAATAATATTTAGTTAAAAAAATTAAATAATTTAAATTAAATCATAAATATTCATTTATCATTATTTTAATAAAAGTTAAAAATAATTTAAATTAGATTATAAGTATTTATTGATCGACGAATTAAAATAAATCAAACCAAATATTTTACAATGAATTGGATTAAATTATTACACAATACCCATCTGCCCACTCCATTTCAGTTTTCTCTTTCTTCCCCCTTATTTCTGTATTTATAATATAATTAATTCTCATTTTACCTCGGTTTTGTGAAATTTTGCGGGATGGAGCAGCAGAGAAGTGTCTCAGGGGCGTCCCATAGCCCTAGATCTCCATCGTCGCAGCCTTACCTTTCGGTCTCAGTTACTGATCCTGTCAAATTAGGCAATGGCGTCCAGGCCTATATCTCCTATCGAGTCATCACCAAGGTTTTGATTCTACTTTCTTATCATTAATTCCTATACAGCCAGCTATCCAGCTATGCTCTTTGCGGTTTCGGTATATCTTGGAATTTTCTAGCTATTAGGCTGACTTACGTTCTCTATTGTACTTATTCAATTGCTCTTTTTTAATTCAAGGAACGAGGTTGTGAAAATCCCCCTTTTATCTAATGTGCTTCATCTTGCATGTTGTGTTGCCAAACCCAAAGTGTAGCTTGTTAAAAATAAATTGTAAGGAAATTGTGTTCTCTTGTTCGTTGTATTGATGGGTGTGGTTTATTAATACGTTTAATAGTACATTGATAATTTTTTTTATAGCTATGGATGAACTATGTCTTATATGGATCGTTTAAGTTTGGAGCGGAACAATTGATGTCTTGATGGATGGTTGGATTGAAATGCTTCTTTTATGTCCTGTAATTTTCGTTTTCTTACAAAAGCTTGGATTTTCTTGGACTCTGTCTTGTTTTAAGTTTTAAATCAGCTTGAAACTCGGTGATGATTTATACGTTTCCTGTCTATGTCATACAAGTGTAACCAGTTGAATGATAGAAAACATTATTTTGATAGACAAATCTACCTGAATATCAAGGGCCAGAGAAGATTGTTATCCGTCGTTACAGCGATTTTGTTTGGTTACGCGACCGTCTGTTTGAGAAGTACAAAGGAGTTTTCATTCCTCCTCTTCCAGAAAAGAGTACTGTAGGTAATAATTCAGAAATCTCCCTTTCTTTTGCAAAGATTCACTTCAAGGTTCAAGCTAGGAGGCCCATGGTTATGTTTCTATAATTTTTGTTTTATGGCCATCCTCATGTAAATAAAGTTTTATTATCTATGCTTTAGTAGAATTTGCCTCTAGTATTACTTCCTTCTTTTGTGTTATGTTAAGCAAAACTTTATGTTTGTGTTTAAGAAAATGAAGGAAAGATGTCAACTCATATTTTATATTTGTTAAATGAAAATATTTGCATTGAACTTGTAAGGTTGGAGTGGGAAAATTAGTGAGAAACTTCTTAGCCTACACTGCATGCCTATTGGTTATGTATCTGCACTTTTCTAATACCTTTTGTGAATTAAATTAACAGCTTTTGAACGACATTTATTTTGATGCAATCAAGCTTTTTAATGTTAATTGAAACAGGACAGTGGATGTCCGAGTCGGATTACTTTTAAGTGTTTTCAAGGAAACTAAGACTAGCTTCATCATTCTTTAGCCAAAAAGAAGGCTAACTTCATTCTCTTTGTGCAGAAAAGTTTCGTTTTAGTGCTGAGTTCATAGAGATGAGGCGACAAGCATTAGACATATTCATTAATAGGATAGCTTCACATCATGAACTTCAGCCAAGCGAGGACCTCAGGACCTTCTTGCAGGCTGGTGAAGAGGTCATGTTTCTAAACTTCAATACATTGTTTTTTTTAGAAATAATACTATTTTCACTAGCCTCAAAGTTAATCAGTGAATTATTGCACCATTTTGTATATGACTGACTATTCTTTCATGCATATCTGATCTGATCCATAAATTGTCAACCTATTTTCTTGCTTCCATTGCTGCAATGCATTTTTTATATTTATAAAATAATTGTATTTGTTGGAACAACTTGTTGGGGTTGGAGGAGGTGAGTTGGTTGGTCTGTCAAGTTAATTGTTGTAATATGTTAGTGAAAATGTTTCAGTGTCATTGTGTCATATATTAGAAAGAAAACTGATCACTTGGCTGGCACTTGTATATCATTGTAGTAGATCTCAGGAGCTGTTGGTTACTGTTTTCTGGTTTTGTTAGGTCAGTCTAAGGGTTGATGTGGGATGAAAGAAAGATATGTTTGTTATAGGAACAAGGTTCTTTGAGCTTTTCCAATGCAAAATATATCTCTTTCTTTTGTATTACCAAGCAATATAAACACTGATGGCAGCTTCACTGGTGGGTCTCATGTGGGATCACAGGTCCTGTGATGGCAAAGAAAATAATACTTACACTCTTTGAGTTCAAAAGTTCTTTCAGTTTGGAAAATTTCATGCAGCAACTTATGGCACATAAGGGAAAGAAAAAAAGAATTAAAGAAGGAGAAAATATATTTGTAGGAGAATCTAGGCACTGGGCCAACAACGAGCATTAGATCTCCTTGTATGCGTAAACCTAGACATGTTCAAGTTAACTATTACCAGTCTAAGTTGATTGGTTTAAATAAACACATAATTGATAAATAGTGCACTTGACAATACTATTTGACAATTACATTCTTGACATATTTGTATTAATTGCTTTGCAGACCATGGAGAGGCTAAGGTCTCAAGAGACCGGTATTTTTAAGAAGCCTGCTGATTTATTACAAATCTTCAAGGTATATATTTCACATGATATTGCATTATGTGGCATGCTGTAGTAGAAATGCATGATAATGTTGCAATTGACTTGAACATTAATCTGGAAACATCTCATGTACTTTGGCTTTGATCACTGGTTTTATTCATATTACAAAATTGAGATGGTTATATCTTTAACGATGTTACTATCAGATCTCCTATCACTATGATGAATCATCTGGATTTTATTCTAGAGTTATACCTTCATGATGTCCAACTTTGGAAAATTCTTTATAGAATTGGATCTGCTTTAACTGATCTCGAGCTTCCAAGCAGTAGCAGAACAGCAGTTCTATTAATTAAAATTACATTGGGCTTTGGATTTATGTTTGACACTTACTAGAATAACTGTATTTGATGAACCAAGCTGCTACATCGTCGTTTTGGATGGTCAAGCTGATACATTAGTAACTTGTCTTGTATTTCTACAGGATGTACAATCTAAAGTGACTGATGCTGTTCTCGGAAAAGAGAAGCCAGTAGAAGAATCAAATCCTGAGTATGAAAAGCTGAAGCACTATATCTTTGAGCTTGAAAACCACATGGCTGAAGCCCAGAAGCATGCATACCGCCTAGTCAAGAGACATAGAGGTAACAAGGGATTCAGAGCTTTGTTTCTCTTAGACTGCCCTACCTCTGAAGGTTGCATTTTGTTTGCAATCGTTCTAGAATGGTTTCCATTGGATGAAAATTTGTATTTTATATGTTTCCACAGAGTTGGGGCAATCTCTGTCAGATTTTGGAAAGGCAATCAAAACTCTTGGTGCTAATGAAGGCAATTCTCTGGGGAAAGCGTTTAATGACATTGGTGAAAAATCAGAGACATTGTCAGTTAGGCTACAAAAGGAGGTAATCTTGAATTTAAGATTCACTTAGCCTTTGCATGGTTTAATGTTACATGGCAGCTTTTCTGGCCTATGGTTGTTTCACATGCGTCATTGCGGCATTTTGAATGTGAAGCATATTGCATTGCCATACAGGCTCATCAACTCCTAATGAACTTTGAAGAACCCTTGAAAGATTATGTCCGTGCTGTTCAGTCTGTTAAGGTGCGTTTCGTTTCTGACTTGAATGATGCTTTTAACATTGCATATACATTTGAAAGATACGATGTCCTCCTGACTATATAGAAGGATATGTCTATGTTGAGCTGGGGGCTTTGATATTTTGAATTGGTGTTAAGCTGGAGAAGTAAAGTATTAAATATATTGGCTATTTGTAGTTTTTGACCATCCACACTGAGTTATGGCTGTGTACTTGTGTCCAGCAGTTGATAGTTCTTTAATTGCTTCTCTGTCTTTAAAGCAGGCCACGATTGCCGAGAGAGCCAATGCCTTCAAGCAACAATGTGAACTTGCTGAGACAATTAAATTAAAGGAGATAAATTTGTACGCATCTGTTCAATTGTTCTTTTTCTATCTTCCTATCGCTCCTTTTGGTCATAATCTGATGTCAACAATCCTGTTTTTCTTTGTTTGTCTAAAATTAAATTATGTGTAGCTTTGTGATATATTATATCCTGCAGTATTTTCGAGTCTATTTTTTTTAATTTTTTTTTCCCAATCATTATCGAATGTGGTATGTTATATTGACCAAGTATTTTGGAATTAAGGTGTCTTTTCTAATTAGTATGGATAGGAAAAGAAATGTGAATAATTGAGGGATTGGAAATGGGCGGACCAGGAACAGTGTTACTGTTATGTTTACTAACATTCTTTTTGATTCAAAATGTGAAAAGGGTTGATTTCCTTTAAAAATTTGAACTGTTGGCTAATCTCTAAGTATGGGAATAAAACATAGCTACTTTCCTCAATATCCCTTCTATCTCTCTCAATTGTTTGTTGGTACATTTAAAAGTCGGTTGCTTTTGTAGAATGAAAATGTAAAGGAAAATAAAAAATTATGGAAGTGGAATGGGAAGTGAACCCTTTTTTGGGGGCATTTGGGGAGGAAGTACACCAAAGCCAGTAACAGATCCCAGAGTTTGTGGGGAACACGTTATTATTATTAACAGTAGACAAAGTAGCGTAATGTATTTGAGGACATACATGTTTCCTTTCCTTGTATGTAAAGGTGCACAAATTTTTCCATTCCATTTACATAATTTTTTTTCATTTCTTTCTAGTTTTAACATTTCATATCATCCTTCTCAAAAATAGATAACATTCCATTCGATTTTTACAAAAGGTTTATTTTAGTAAAGTAGTTACTTTTCATTCTTATTCCTAGCTTCAGTGGTTACTCAGCCTCGGACTATAATTGATACTGGAAATAGTCAGTAAATACAAAATATCAATCACTTCTTCCATTCCACCCCTTTCTTGATTCGTTTGTTATTTGCGTTTCATTTTTATGTCCAATACAGATTAGTAAATCTTGACTAGAAGTCTCTGCTCAAATTTTCTTTTGAAACTATTATATTCTATAGCTTACGCAAATTAGTTATTTTTATTACCCTGGCACATAACAGTTGTTGAATGGTAAAGGCCTTCACAACCTCAAATCTAATATGAGGGCAAAGCAGTTATTTAATTCTTTTGCAACAAATCAACAATACTATACTTTGAAGTTGAGGCCCATAAAGCTAGAAGATTCAGCTACTAAGGTTTTGATAACCTTTGGGCTAGTTAATATGTAACTACTTTGAGAAGTAGCTAGTATCTCTTCTGTTTTCACTTTCGGTTTATGATGTTTGCTCACATTTATGCCTCATAGCAAATAGACAGACTTAAAGTCACTGTGGTAGGCTATTTTATGAATGTTCGAGTTTACTGCGTTTGGGCTTTGCTGGATTCAAATTTTGGCCTGATGTTCCTGTGGATTTATATTCACCAATGTTTAACTTTTTTATTGGTTTTGTAGAGACAAACTTATGCTCACACGATCTGACAAGGTAGCAGAAGCTGAACATGAATACAAGGAGGTAAATCAGCAAAAACATTACGATTCATGTATTGTATGGTATGGCATATCACTAAAAACTGGTTACATGATGCAGTTGAAGGCTGCAAGTGAGGAAGCAACAAGACGATTTGAAACCATCGTGAGGCTAATGAATGAAGAGATGGTCCGCTTTCAGGAGCAGAAGACAATTGATATTGGAATTGCTTTCCATGAATTCGCTACAGGACAGGCACGTCTGGCAAATTGTATGGCTGATGCGTGGCGAAGTCTCCTCCCCAAGCTTGAAGCTTGTTCCTCTTAGCAAATGGATAACAAAGACAAAGGAAACTATTTGGGTGGTTAATTTGAATGTGTACAGCTCTTAGCCTCTTATGTTGTGTGAACGAAACCCGTCTTTGACGAGTTTGTTCTGCCATTCCGATGTTGCATGGGTTTAAGTCATGCTGATTTTGCTTTGTTTTGTTTTGTATTTTCTTTTGCTTTTTGGCCCTCTTAACCGAAGAAGTTACCCATACAAATACAAAGCTAGATGAACAGATACATTTGCAGGAGAACTTGTCAAAATTTCATGTGTATGTCATACGTTAACCAGAAGGACAATGTTCTATTTGAAGCATTTCACCTTGTACTTTCCTTCATTTTCATTAAAAGATGCTATCTCATCGTAGGATTATATTTTGTGATCAGGAACTATACATTTTTATATTCTTTCTAGCGGCAAAACTTGGTTTAATTGGATTGTATAATCCTTTTTCAGTAATGGAATTTTATTTTTAATCATTAGAGTGGTATACATTTTTTTTGTGACGTATAAATATATATATTTTTATATTTTTTATGTTTAAAAATATGGTATATATCTTTTTTTAACGTAAAAGAAATAATTTTTTTAGATGGGATGAGAATAAAACTTCGTGAATAATTGAGTAAGAAAATATGGAGTGCCAAAACTGTGAGAATTGCCTTGTGATTTTAAAAACGTGTGATTCAAAAATTAATGGCCTATTTGGCAGCATAATCACAAAATATAAAACAATTTTCAATATTTTTTAAAAAGATTTAGAAGTTGGTTAGTGTTTTTAGAAATTATTTTTAAAACAAAAAATGTAATCGTTATACTATTCGATCAAATTATTTTAAAAATTTATTTTGGTAGAAAACTTTTTAAAATTAATTTTTATATAATGATGTTGTCTTATTATTATTATTATTGATACAATAAAATTACATAAAATATTATAATTATTATTGAATAAAGTTATTATTAATAGATATAATTAGATTATTTTTTATGGTTATTAAATAATTAAAATAAAATGTATCTTTAATTAAAATGATGTAATGAAATACTTCATTTAGTAATTTAATTTTTATTTTCAATTAAGAATAGTTGATTTTATAATTAAATGTATAATTTTTTTTTTATAAAATTGTAAGATAATCGGTTTCGGCATTTCAATGGGGGCGATGAGTGATATTCCACTTACTCACTCAAAAATAAATTTTTTGCAATTATTTACTCCGTGGAAAAAATAATAACACCAACAAAAATGAGAAAAATTATGGTAACAATTTACTCTATTTAATTTTTAAAAACTAATTCAATTCAAATAAAAATTAGTCACTCGATTATATTTTAATTAAAAATAAATAAAAAAGATAATGATAATGATTATTGCAATTATTAAAATAAAAAATGTATGTGATATTAAAATATTTCTAATAATTAAAATAATTATATAATTTTAAAAACAACAAAAAAAAAATGTTATTAAATAACTTCAACAAAAATAATAAAAAGAGAAGGTTAATAGTAGCCTTTTCAAAAAACAAGAAAAGTTACTACTTATTCATGTTTGTAAAACAATAACTTAAAAACATTATCAAATACTTTAAATTGTTTTTAAAAGAATTTTTTTGTTTTCAAATACATAAAATAATTTTAAGTTACGTAATAAAAAAGCCCTAATATTCTCACATTTCCATTTCCTACCATTTTCATGCACGATGAATGGAAAATTAAAATTGAAGGTATATTAAAATTAAAATCAATTTGACATGTATAGATAGTGGGAAATTCGAATAAAATTTTATTTCAAAGAAAACTGCAATAGTTGGGTAAAATAATGAAGATTTTTAACTTGGCCCATAAAGTCACAGTTAGTCCACTTGGTTTCCCCATCTTCACCAAATATCCAATTCCAAACTCTTATCCTATCGGCTTCGCATCTTTTCCAGCCAATCATTTCCACTTCTTTTTTTCACACTATCAAGCTTTGGCATTTGGGATTTCTGTTATTATTCTAATAAGGAGCCATGGCCTGTATGTCGTCGGTAAGGCTATTACTCCATAACAAAAGCGTCCATTATTTTCATGATGTTCGATTTTCTCCTCCTCTAGAGGTTTCTCCAACCCAGTTCATGTTTCGACAAAGCAATTACAAGTTCCTCAAGCTTAACGGATGTTCTTTCTCTGGCCAATGTCGGAACCTCAACATAGTGGCTAAAGCCTCGCCTGGAGGTGATTCTATTGTTCCGGCGTCTGATGAAGATGGGATCTCTTTGGGTACTATGAAATTGCCTTTGAACACCGATATTCAACGTTTCGAAACTTTGCTATTTCAGGTATTAAAATACATTATATATCATTTTAAATTATAAATTACGCATTTAACCAACATGCTGGAATAGCTCAGTTGGTTAGAGCGTGTGGCTGTTAACCACAAGGTCGGAGGTTCGACCCCTCCTTCTAGCGATCTATCATTTTCCTCTTTTTTTCCTCACTAATTTCACTTATATTTTTAAAAAAAATTTGGACACCGTTTTAGGACCTTTAAATATCTAACAAAATCTGTTTGCAAACGTTAATAGTGGGCTAACAGTCTTTGCCAAGGTGCTACTCTGCCACTTCCTGCGCCATTGAAGGTAGTGTCACTTGCCCAGTAGCGTTTTTTTTAATCACTCTAGTTTTTCATATCATTCAATTATTTAATGGGTTCAGTTTTAACCCTTGAAAATGTATATCCATTCCGGGTTAAAAATAAAACTCAATCTATAAATGTTTATATAATGAAAATAAACATGATTGACCGTTGAATAACTGTCAAAAGCTTTAAAGCTTTTCTAATTGAAATTATCAATATAAAAAAATAAACAGATTATTTAAATGGAACAGGTAGACAAAGTTGCAGGTGGAGCTAGATTGGGTTTTATTACCATTGTTGATAATGGAGAGACTGATGTTTCTGTTTACATTGACTGTTTGGTTTTTCCACCAACTGATACTAATTCTGGACCTATTTTTAGAGCTATAAGAAACGGTCGTTTAAAGGATAAATCACCACCTGGTGAGCCTAGGATCATGAGAAGTCTTTTGGGAGCCCTTCAAAAGTCTGTTGAAATTGCTAAGCTCTAAAATTAATTAGTTTCTTAATTATGCTGGTGTAATTATTCATGTAATATTTGCTTATTAATACTCTCAAAATTAATTGAACTTTCTTTCTTTCTTTCTTTCTTTCTTTCTTTTTGACCTTTTGTTATTTTTGCAAATGGATCATTTGATTTGTGTGTCTCTATTTTTATGTCAAAAATTTAATCTAACAAACCAATGTTTATTTGAAGTCTATGTAAACAGCCTTGAAATATTCAAGATATTATCTTAAATTTAAAAACAAAATTTTTAATCAATTTTATTTAAAAATATATATATATTAGTCCTATTTTACAAAAAATAATTATTATAAACATAAAAAATATTAACATCTTATAAATTTATAATTAATTTTAAATACATAAATTTTTTTTATCATATCATATATTAAAAAATTTATTTTAAAAAATAAAAAATAATTTATTTTACAATAAAATAAATATAAATTTATACATATATTGAAAATGATATGCTAAATATTTTGATAATTCATAAATAATTATAATATTAATTATAATTATGATATAAAAAATAATATTCATAAAAATAATTAAATTATTAAAAAAAATTGTAGAGCCTCTATATCCAACTTTTTATGAGATATAATACAAATATAGAACATTATATCACAAATTTTATGAAAAAATATTATATAATATAATATGATTATAATTATAATTATTTTTATTATTAATATAATAAAATATATAAATTATACTGAATTAATTATATTTTAATACTTAAATATAATTATTGTTAATAAATATTTGCTATCTTAGTAATAATTAAAATTATAATAATATTAGAGATATTTGTTACAATATAATCTATTTTTTAATTTTTTAATCTTAAATAATTTATTTTTTAAAATGTCAATAATTTTTATGAAAAATTATTGTAACTATTTAATAAAGTTTTTAATAATTTAAAATTTTATAATTTATTATTATTATTATTTTATAATAAAATTTTGATAAGTTATTTATTATAAAAAATATATTTTTTTATTATATAAATATAAATTATTTTATTATTTTTTATTTATAATAAAAATAAATTGTTGTTTATTAAAAATTGGTAAATATGTATATTTTAAAAAATAAAGTTCTGAAAATTAGTGAAAGAGAGAGAAGGAAAAGATAAAAATATTTATTTTTTAAAATAATGTGGTTAATAAACTGTTAATTAAAAAAAGGAGAGAGAGAGAGAAAATGTTATGGGAGTTAAAAAAAATGAAAAAGAAGAGAGAAAATATAACGAGAGTTAGAAAAAATAAATAACCTGATTTTGTTTATTTTTAAACTAAATCTTAATTAAGTCTAAGACTAGTTTTTCATAGACAAAAAACCTAGAATATATAGCTAAAAAGCTCGGCATCGCGTTATATAATTTTAGGATAAATAATACAGAAAATTCTACGATGAAATTCTTTTTGAAATAAGCTTCCTGCATAAAATATACTAATCTCTGACAAGTCTTACAGCCCCATACACCCAGCACAGGGAAAGGTCAGGTTCGTTGATATTCGGTTGCTATCATAGTCATATATCCCAACACTATTATGACGAGAAGGGTGTGTAAAATTTACTATAACCAAACCAATTCAATCAATTTGAATCAATTCAATATAATTTTATCAATTTTAAAGGATTTTTGAGTTTGTTTGGTTTTAAATTTTGAAAAACTAATCAAGTATAAATTAATTCGATTTTTAAATTTTAAAAATCAATTAAAATGAAACAAATCCTATATATATTATTTAATTTATTTATTTTAAAATTGTTTATTTTTTTAATTTAAAAATTTAAAGACTTAACATATAATCTTTTTCATCTTTAATCTTAATTTTTTTCTTGTAGTTATTATTATTGTGTGATTAAAAATAATATTAGGTTTGTTAGTCAAAATAAGAGGTACTTAATTTAGAAAAAAATTAATGGAAGATGACTTACCATATTGTCAAAGATAGAGGTGTTTAATCTTGTTTGAATAAAAAATAAGAAAATTAGGTAGTCTAATTTTGTTGAATGAAAAAATATTTGACATATGAAATGAGAACTTGAAGGTTATAAATATGGTTTTATTTCTTTATTGTTAATCATCCCAAAAATAGAGAAAAACTTATATAAGAAGTTTTTAAGTTAAAAAATTTTGTGGAAAAATTATCTTGAATATGTAATTATTCTTGTCTTTTGGGTGCGTGAGAAAAAAATGAGAATAGTTGTAACAATTTTTCACATAATAAATTTTTTTCTTTAGTTATCTTTTGATAACGAAAAATATTTTTCTGTAATTTAGAATTTTCACTATTATTTTATGCATGATATAGATACAAATATTCAAGTTATTATATATGTATAAGTTATAAGGAAAGTTCAAAAATATTTAAATTATATATTAATATATATATATATATAACAATAAAAGTTGTATTCGATAAATAAAAATTTATAGTTAAAATTTACGAGAAAAATAAAAATTTTAAAAACCAATAATCACATATATAATAATAACATTTTATTATAACAAAAATGATAAAATATCTTATTCGATATAATAGCATAAAAATTTATATAACTATGAGATTGTAACCCACTCCAATTCTCCTATATGTGCCCTTGCTCGTGATGCGTATACAATAGAGTGAAAGAATATTAATCACATATAATTATATACACAAAGTAATAATCATTTACTCTGATAATATTTTTTAAAAAATATACGGTGTATTTATTAATTTAAGTCCAAAATTGTGTATTTGGTATTCCTCGGGGAGTAAATATATATACGCACACTCCCTCCCTTTCTAAAGGTCACATCTAATCATTAATTAGTATCAATCTTATTGGATGGATACTTTTGAAAAATATGTTGTAAAAACACAAAAGAAAAATAATTTAAAAAAAATTTATCTAAAATAACATCTATAAAAATTATAATAATAAAATTAATATCATTATTTTAAATTAAAATTAATATCATTATTTTAAATTAAAAATAATATAAGTTAGTATTAGAAAGTATTAACTTTATTCTTATAAATTTTAAAATTTTAATTTTGTGATTTTTTTTAAATATTTTTTAATCAAATAATACTTAATATAATTTAAAATTATGATTTAAATAAAAAAAAGTTAATTTTTTTCTTAATAAAATTTGATGTTTTTATAAAATAATTTTAGAAAAATAATAAAAATGTTATTATTAAAATTTCTAAATATAATATCTTATATATTTTTATTATTAAAAAAATCTCTTTAATTTTATTTAAATTCATTCAATATTTAATATCAATTAATTAAATGATGTTTAATATTATTAAAGTTGTATTTTTATTATTATAAATTTTAAAATAAATATTTTTTAATTTTTTTATAATTGTTTTTCCCCGAGGAAAATAAATAAATTAGGAGTAAAACAAGTTAACGGAAATGACGACCATACGGAAACATACACGTCACCTCATCATTTGTCCGTGTATTACAAAGAATCTTTTTATAATGATCCTCTTCCTCTCACAATCACTTCTTTCCTTCTACATCTATTCTCTGTTCTGGAAGGAACATAACGTATATCCACCAAATTCCCAATGGCCTGTTCTCTCTTCTCTCCCTCTGTTCTTCCCAAGCTCGAACCCATCAAATCAAAATCCCTAATTATCTATTCCTCTTCCAATGGAAACCCCAATCGTCTCTTTCTCTTCCCACGTACATCCTCGCTTTCTAGAGTTCTATGTTCTTCATCCAACGACGCCTCACCCAGCGATAATAACCCTAAGTAATTTCTTTCTCTACTCCTTTTCTTTAGTCTTTGAAGATATATTTCTCTCGCTTTCTTTTGTTCATTCCTTGCTTGGTTTATGAGAAAATGCAAGAAAGTACTTGCATAAGATAAACATTTACATACACCACTTAACGTAGGTGAATTTTCATGTATCAAAGAGATGAGAGGATTTCTTTTGTTTGGGTATAATTCAATTGATCAATTCCATGTTTTCAGCAACTTTTGTATCATTGAAGGACCAGAGACCGTTCGTGATTTTGTTGAAATGCAACTTCAGGAAACTCAGGATAACATAAAGAGTAGACGGAACAAGATATTTTTACTCATGGAAGAGGTACAATTAATTGTTTTTGTGTGATTATATTATTTTCCCTCTTTTTCATGCTGATTGATTCTATAGGTGAGGAGATTAAGGGTACAGCAACGAATAAAGCGCATTAAAGCTGTTGATGAGAGTGATGAGCAAGAATCAAATGAAATGCCTGACATTCCTTCATCTATTCCCTTTCTTCCTCATGTGGCGAGTTTCATTTTTATTTTTGCAATTGTTCTCTAGCTATTCAAAAGATGCTAAGATGATTGATTGCTATTTTCTCTATGCTTTGTCTCTTGCTATTTCCTAACTTTTGGATTAAATCGTCTGTATTCTTCTATTGCAGACACCAAAAACATTGAAGCAGCTTTATCTCACGAGCTTGTCATTTATTTCTGGTATAATTGTATTCGGAGGCCTTATTGCACCAACTGTAAGTTTACAAAAGTTGTTATTTATTGATAACTAAGAGAGCCTGGATATTTTCTGCTCTGCTCTTCTATTCAATGTTCTATTTTAAATTGGTTAGAGAGGCTTAAATCTGGTTTTGGTGAGTAGAAGATTCGGTTGTGGGGGAGTGGAGGGTAATGTTCAGTTCTATGTGCTTCAGTCGTCTAGATAGCATGTATTTGTTTGCGATAATAGTTCTTAGGTTAGGAATTGGGATTCATGCTCCCTAGAGTCAGTGATGCTTTGACCCAGAAGAAGAAAGAATTGGGAATGAAAAGCCAATATTTAAATTTTTGAGATGAGGTACTCGTGTAATTGGAGGTGGCACTTGCTTAAGGTATGCTTCCTTTTATCATGTAATAGAAAAACTTATATTTTTGTTCTCTTTCTGGTAGTGGTTAGAATAATGCGTGTGTCTATTAAGAATGTCGGATCAATAGATATATATAAGTTAGGAAGGCTTCTGCCACTCCACTAGGTTAGATTTTGGAGCTTTGTATTATTCAATCAGCATGTTTTATTTTTATTAATTGTCCCAGCTGTTTGTACATAGAACGGAAAGCTTTTGTGATCGTGTTGTTTGTCTTTCTAGAATATATATTTTAATTTTCCTCCATGTCAATGCGTTTGCAAATCCTTGTTTCACATCTTATTTAGCTGGATCTATTCTTTCACAGCTGGAGCTCAAATTAGGATTGGGGGGTACCTCGTATGAAGATTTCATACGTAGTATGCACTTGCCCTTGCAATTAAGGTTTGTACTGAACTTGCACTTTTCCTCTTGATAAATTTAACATTTGATAGCAAGCAGAATTGAATGTCTTGCTGTGCTTCTGCTTCTGCTTCATATTTGCTTGGTTAACATACTGAACTGTTTCTCTCTGTTTTTTATTTTTCCCCTGAGCCTAGTCAGGTTGATCCCATTGTAGCTTCTTTTTCCGGTGGGGCAGTTGGTGTCATCTCAGCCTTGATGTTGATTGAAGTCAACAATGTTGAGCAACAAGAAAAGAAAAGATGCAAATATTGCCTTGGAACTGGTTTGTCTCCTTTTCCCTTACTCTTTTTTTTTTGTATGACAGCATCGAAATAGGTGTGAGGACATAGGTTGATTTTGTTGCATTATCATATTTTTTCACTTCATAGAAATGACCTCTCTCCACATCCCTTATTTCTCTTAGAATGCCTTTATTTTGCCTGAAGCTCTAATTCACTTTTGTATGATCTTGTGTGAACAGGATACTTAGCTTGTGCTAGATGTTCTGCTAGTGGTGTGTGTTTGAAAATTGATCCTATCTCAGTTTCAAGTGCATCTGAAAGGGCCTTGCGAATGCCCAGAACTCAGAGGTGTCCAAATTGCTCTGGGGCAGGAAAGGTACAGGATCTGAGCAGCTTATTCATGAAAATTCAATTTATTAATTCCAAGATATAGAGCTGCACTTTAACCAAGCTTTACAAAGAAGCAATCAAATAGTCTTGTGCAACTTTTGATCTCTCTCCTAACATCCATCATATTTTCTTACAAAATCTTTTGATATCAAGTTAAAAGGGAATAATATGGTAAAAGCATGATATTTCTTTAGTTCTCTGTTTCAAATCCCATCCCAAATATAATAAAAGAAGTTAAAAGGGAATAGTAATTAAAAAATATATACGAGGGTTGAAAATTATCATTTGTTACAGTGTATTATTATCCATCATCATGCCCTTCTTATCTCTAAATGTTCACTAAGATTTTGACTTAATTACCCTAATTATGGTTATTAATAAGCTTTCATGGTCATATAGGTTATGTGCCCAACCTGCCTATGCACGGGACTTGTGATGGCAAGTGAGCATGACCTGCGGATAGACCCATTTGACTGAAGGAGACCAGCCACTTAATTTACTCTAGTATTATAAAATCTGTTTGTTATTATTAAAAAAGAAGTGACCGTTTCTTTCTTTATGCAACTCTAGGAATATTTTCTTTCCCATCCCAAATAACCATCAAAAGGAAAAGTTTCACTTCAAAAGATATACAGGTACAAGAAATATATAAAAATATTTTAGGCATTTATGCATACAAGCACAAGATATAGCTCCCTAAAATTTAGGTCAGGTGCCAGAGTGTTTATTAGATTAGTGGCACTAAAACCTCCTTGTGAGGTATGTAGATGTAAAGCAAGGGGTTCGATTCCTACGGTGTATGAGGTGAGTAATGTGATTTAAAAAAAATAAAAATTAGGTAAAGTTTGATATTAGTGTAGCTCAAGAAAAATTCACTTATGTGGTAGAGGAAATAAACGGTAACAAAGATCTATTGTGTTTGGTAAACTTTAACTTAAAGGTATGGTGAATATATTATTAGTTTTTCCAACTGTAGCGATTATTTTTATTTATCAAAATAGCAGGGCAACAAAACTGTTTTAGTTAACGTGTTTGTTGAGACAAAAAATAACGTTTTTTGTAAAGTTATCTTCTTGTTATGGTATTTGTAAGAACACAAAACGATTGGTGATCAATTATAACCATAATTTGTATGTTGTATTTATGTTTGGTTAATGAGTTGTAGATATTGTTACTCTTACAAAAATGGACACTAATAGATCATACAATTGGGAAATAAAATTAAAATTTGAAGTGAGTCTAATGGTCGCAATTAATTAATTTCAAATTTAGAAATGCGTAAAAAGTATTACTAAATATATTCTTGAATTATTTAAATAGTTTTATTTTTATTATTCTTAAAAAAATAATTAAGTTATAAAAAATATATATATAAAAAAGTTTTATACTTGTATACTCAGCATACCTTGGTGTAGCTGGTCCGGTATCTTCATTTTTCTCATTGCCATGCATATTTTCCTTTATATCTCCTTTCAAACTTAGTAACATGATGAAGAAATTGAGTTTGGGCCTTAGACTAAGAAAATAAGAAATGGATAGAGGCATTGTAAAGATGTCAACTAGATATGTTGAATCAACATTTCATGATCCATTTCTCTTTTTTGAATAAAATGTAAGTTTAATTTCACATATTTTGTTCAAACATGACATGTGGGATTAACAATTATGGATAGAGTGTTGAGATTATCGCACCAAATTGTTAGGAAAGTAGGAAGTATCAGTGACAATTTAATCAATAAAGATTGTATCCAAATCAATTTAGATGTATATGTAAATAATATGTACTCAGCTTCAGTAGAATTTATAGAAACTATGCCTTGTTTTTTGTTGGACCACATTATAGGGTTTAAGGTAAGGAAAATAATGATACCGGAAGTAGAACATTTGTTATCTGGTGATGATGCCTAATTTGCATCACCATAGAGTTGTAGGTATGAGGATTTCCTCAGCATCGGTCCATGACTGATATGCCCAGAAGGTATCGAAGTATATGTTTGATAGCATGCCAGTATGGTTGAAAAAGTTTGCTCATGAATTGATTAGTTTTGTTAACTGTATATGAGATGCTTAGTCTTGTAATGCATAGATGTTGAAGAGCCCTTACAAGACTTATATAGTGGGATGCTCAAATGATTCTCCTATATGGGTTGAGAGAGTAATTAAAATGGACATAGGTGTAACAATTGCATTGACATTATCCATACCTGCTTTAGCCAGAAGTTGGAGAATGTACTTGCATCTAGTCAAGAATAACTCTTCATTTGACATGTGATTAACTTCAATGCCTAAGAAATAAGAAAGTTTGCCTAAATATTTTAATGCAAACTGATTGTTTAACATGGTGATCAGTGATAGTACTTTAGCTACCACATTACTTGTGACAATAATGTCATCAACATATATTAGAAGATAGATAACAAAGCAGTTGTAATTTTGAAAAAGAGTCTTATCTAGATTACTTAAATCCTATGTGAAGCAAAAATGTTGTTAATGTCTCAAACCAAGCTCTTGGAGTTTGTTTGAGACCATATATTGCTTTGTTTAATTGACATAAATAGTTTGGGTATGTAGGATCTTCAAAACGTTGTGGTTGCCTTATGTAAACTTCTTTATGTAATTGGCCATTTAGGATAGCGTTGTTTATGTCTAATTTATATAGTTTTCCAACTTTGCGAGAGAGCTACTGTTAGGATAATTCTTATTGTTACTTGTTTAACTACAAGGCTAAATGTCTCATAGAAATCAAAGCCTATAGTTTGATCGAAGCCCTTAGGAATCACACATGATTTTTTTTTAACAAGTGAACCATGAGGTTATGTTTTCACACGAAAAGCCACTTGTTTCCAATCACATTTTTGTCTGAAGGAATAGGCACCAAAGTCCAGGTATTATTTTTTAAAAGAGTGGTGAACTGCTCTTAAATAGATGCTTTCCACAAGGGATCTTTTAAGGCTTGTTTGACACTTGAAGGTTCATTAACTCTATGTTCCGCTAAGGCCATCATGTAACTTTTTTGTTTATGAAGGCCAACTTTAGCTCGAGTGATCATAAGATGGATGTTTATAGATAGAGAGGTATAGTGAGTAAGCCAATAGGTATAGTAAGATGTGTGATTGTGGTTTATGATTTTGAGGTGGAAGGAGCGTGAGAGGTAGGAAAATATTTCAATGAGTTAGGAGAATGGTGACAATGTGATAAATGAGACATTAACAAAGTATGAATGAGAAGATGTGTTTAGGTTGATTTGTAATCATAGGAAGAATATGATTTATTTTGGAGAAAGGAAACTATGGCTCAAAAAATATCACATTACATCTGATATACATTCTTGCATCAGGTGTTAAGCACTTGTATCCTTGTTTCTGGGGCTATAATCAACAAATGTGCAAGGAACTAACCTTAAGCATGGTCTAATGCAAGGATACCATAAGCATCCAAAGAACTTCAAGAAGAAGTAATAAGGAATTTTTTGAAATAGAACTTCAAGTGAGTTGTTGTGCAGAATTGGCGTGGGAAGTCTATCGATGAGATGATTGCTTGTGAATAAAGCTTCATCCCAATATTGCATGGATGGGAAGCATGATGTAACATCGAAAGTCTTAGATCAATAATATGACAATGCTTTCTCTCAACCATGCCATTGTAGTCGTGTAAGAGTGGGCAGAAAGATTTATGAATGATACCAATGTCATTTAACAAGGGTGTTAAACCTTAGTATTCCCCACCTCAATCACTTTGTAGGAATTTGATTTTATGACTAATTTGTAGCTTAATTTGGGACTTAAATTGGATAAATGCTTAGTAAACTACAAATTTAGTTTTTAAAAAATATATCCTACTATATTCATCAATGAAATTAACATAATAATTAAAGCTATTAATAGATTGGACAAGATATACCCAAACATTAGAGTGAATTATATCTAAGTGAACTGTAGAGTAAACATTTCTTACAACAAAAGGTAGTTTATGACTTTTACTAACTTCACAAGCATTGCAATGCAATTTATAGGTAGATGTATTTGGAAAAGGAAGATTACATTTAGATAGAATTGCTTTTACAATAAAAAGTGAAGCATGTGCGAGTCTTTTGGTGTCAAAGGTTTAAATTCTCTAAAACTTTATTTGTGCTACTAGTAAAGGTACTAAATGTATGTGGCTTCTGAGAGATATTTGCTAAGGTAGTGGTAGTGTCTCTTTTACTGAACAAATTGAGATCAAAGACATAAAATCCATTATGTAGAGTGCTCTTAAGAAGCACATTCTTCTCTTCCTTATCCTTCTTACAATAGCGAGTATGGTGAAATTCAAAAAATGCCTTATTATCTCTAACAAATTGAGAAACACTTAATAATTTTTTTGCTATGGAAGGAACATGAAGAATGTTTTGTAAAATGAGGTTTTTATCAGACATATTTGATGGAGCAATCCCAACATTTTTAATATGAGAGATGTTTAGAGTCTTACCATTTCCAATCATCAATTTCTCACTTCTAGTGTAGGATTAAGCATGAGATAAATTTTGGATATTGAGTGTGGCATAATTGCTTGCTTCTGAATTTGGGAACCATTATGGTTCAGTTGAGAATGATAAGAGTTGTGAGGTATTTGGTGGTGGTGCAATAGTTGGTGAGAAATAAGCTTATAGAGGTTGAGGTAAATATGTTGGAAATGGTGCATCAAAAAATGGTGGTTGTATAACAATCGATGAGTTGAGGATAACTTGGCTATATGGTTTTTATGATTGATTCTGAGGTTAGAACTGTGTTGCTTGGTAAGGAGGAATAAAAGGTTGCCTAAATTTCATTTGGGATTGAGAAGAAGAAACATATTCTATCAAAATGAAACTAACATGTGGCTATTATGTGGCATGTTTTACCACATAATTGGCATTGAACTCGACCCCTTCCTTTACCAACATTAGGTGCTCTGTCTCATGATGGTGGATAAAGAGATGTGGTTGTTGTTGTGCATTGGGTTGGGAATATGGTTGGCCATAAAAAAACTAGGTGTATGGGTTAACTAGTATTGACATTTGGGGATTTTTGAATGTTAAGTTAGTAGATGGTAATGGTGATGTAACTAAACTTCTTCTTTCAAGCCTTGATTCACGAGTAAGAAGTAAGGTTTTAGCATCATCCACAGTGATGCATTTAAAGATCATTTTCATCAATTTTTCATCCTCAAATAAACCATAGTCAACTGATTGTAATTCATCAACAATCATTTTGACTTTGAGTATATAATCATCAATGCTTAGACCTAATTTCTTAAGGTTTTGGAGTTCTTTGAGTTAAATCAATTTTTCTCTAGATTTAGAGGTATATGATTTTTCAAACTTGATTCAAGTATCATGAAATGTATAAAAACCTGATATCTGTTTGAGTCAGTCATCCATCATTGTAGACATAAGTCATACTCCAAACATTTCATCTTATTTCTTCCATTTTAAAATTAGGATATGGTAGTCCATTTGGAAGCAACTGTGGGGTGGGTTTATGATTAGAAAATCATCTAACTCAAGGCTACGAAGGATCTTTAGGATTTGGTGTTTCCATATTGTATAATTTTTTAATATAATTTTATAATAACTGTGATGTTATGAAAGGTAAACAACACTCGATCATCTTGATTTGAATGTTTATATTAAGAACATCAGTATTTGTTCATTAAGAACATGAGGTGTGATGATTATTGATGGTTCTTCCATTTTTGTATAAGATTACTTAAGCTATCAAACTTGGATGTGCTGATGTCATGAAGATAAACATAATGATAGATAAAGTAAGTGTTATGAATAAGATTGAAAATAAGAAAATAAAGCAGAAGATTAATAGACTATCAAGATCAAGAGAAATTCAAAGAAGAAGCATCATAGATGATGTAGAAAAAAAAACAAAGAAGAAGTTGAGGAATACATTTCATTGAAGCTTACCTTCATCTATTACAAAAGACATATTTATATACCTAGTTTAGTAGTATATTTAAATGTAAATTATAAATTATTTGTAACAAAATAATATTCTTTTTCATTTATAGATTTGTGTAATTTTTTTTGTAACAAACTGATATTATTTGATTGGTTGAGATGAAATATTAGATTATCTGATTAATGATGAAATTTCTTTTGTAATTTGTTTCTTGTGCACAATCTTTGTCAATTGTCATGTGCATTACGTGGGATTGTTTTTGCCTTGATTTTTTGTTGCACTGCCATTACATGTAGATGCATTTGTTTTGCTTGAGTTTCTAGTAATTGCATTACTTTTATTATTGTTTTGGTGATTATCATACTTTGATGAAATTGGTTCAGTATCTCCATTTTTCTTATTGGCGTGCATATTTTTCTTGAAATTCTGATCCTTAACCTACAAATCTCATAACTTTATACCTATTATACTTCATGGCCTTTTGGGATTTAGTTGTAATTGGAAATATTTCTCTCTCAACCTCATCTCCTCATTCCTAAGTTCTTCCAGTATTTCTCTCTCATCCCATGGATTTTTGTTTGTAATAAATTTATTTACGATTAATTATGTTAGTATTACTAATTTTGATGTGTTTATATAGATTAAAGGATGATACTTATGGATTTAAGGAATCATGGGAAATCAACTCAGCTTGAAAGTCTAAACCCACCTAATGATTTGATCAATGTAGTGTAAGATTTATCTAATTTGGTTAAGTCTTAAAGCTGGGCATGACTTGACATTGTTATTTCAAGCTTGCAAAGCCAATACTAAAAATGTGTTTTGATGTAATAAGATCAAGAAGGAAAAATACAATTACAAGCTTAAATCTAAATAAAAGCAACTAAGTTATTTATAGAGAGTGTGATCAAGCTAGTAACTAACTCAACTAACTATACAAGGATATACTTGATGATTAAGGAATTATCTCCAATACCCCCTCTCAAAATGATGGTCGAGGAACAACTAGGCATTTTATACGAAGATTCTGAAATTGTGTCATGCCTAGTGGCTTTATAGACAAATCTTCCAATTGCTTAGAGGAAGGAACATGTTGAACATCTAACGTACCTGAAGCTACCAAGTCACACATAAAATGATGATCAATTTTGATGTGTTTAGTGCGTGTATAGAGGACATGAGTTTGTGCTAAATGTTTGGCACTCATATCATCATAGAAAATAATGGAATGGAAGAGAACACAGTGTGAAGTTCTTTGAGTAATGACTTGAACCATAGCAATTCAAAAGCTATGTTTGCCAAGGAACGATATTACAATTTTGTGGAGTTGTGTGAGACAACCTTTTGTTTGGAGCTTCGTCAAGAAACCAAATTGTCATCAAGAAAAATGCAAAAAATGTTGGTGTTGTATTTATTATTTGGGCTACCTTCCGATCAACATCATTCCATTGAAGAACACATAAATGTATATAGGTTATATGTGGAAATGCCACTTAGGCATCTTAGTAACCTCTTAACAAAAAATTGGCACAACTTGTTAAGAATAAAACTAATTTCTGATTTACTAATGGTGACATATTGAAGAGTATTAATTGGATGGATAGAAAGTTCATCCAAAAGAGCTCTATCCATTTTATTATAAGAAACTAAATTATTAAATCCAATAAAATTTAGGGACCAATGGTCAAACATATAAAAGAATTAAAATTATTAAAAAATAACATACATAAACTTATAATAATAAAATAATATTTTGATAATATTAAACGATATTCAATTAACGACGTTCAATATTGAATGAGTTTAAATAATCGTCAATTAATTTTACGATATTTAATTAGATGATATTCAAAATAAAATAATATATCAAATTTTTTTTAATAATAAAATATATATAAGCTAAATATCTTATTTTTATGATTAAAATTTATAAATATAATACTTTTATTATTTATAAAAAAAAAATAGTAGACTTTGCTCACACGTGAGATGCCAATTGGCTCAAATGAGGTTGTTAATTTTTCTTTTCCTCTCCTTTATTTAGTATGTTTTCTTGCGTTATCCTGCTTCTATCTCTCTCTCCAGGCCATGATTCCAGTGCTTCTTTTTTCTCCTTGTTGACCAGTGATCACGCGCAATACCTCAAGCCCCTAGCTTGACAATATTCTTCTAATCTCTTGGTAAGGTCTGCGCATCCCTACTTCTAGTTTTCAAATTGAAACTTGATTTTGTATGATTTTTTTTCTGGGTAAAAATTAGCTGTAACACTTTTTTTTTAATTAGGAAAATCCTTAACCCAGGTCTCAAATAGGGGAAAGAGGAGTATTAGCACCTGAAATCTGATTGAAAGAAGGCCTGTGTAATACCTACCTCAACTCCCAACCAATGAGCTAATATTTATTTGATATTGATGATCTTGAAATTAAGATAAATACGGTTTGTTTACTTTTTGAGTAACTTGCTATCTCATTTGGTATCAGAATTTATTTTAGATTTATAGATTAATGAAAGGGTTAAAGACCATAATTAGTTTGAGATGAATAATTGATTGATTAGCATTTATTTTTAATATAAAAAGCAAAATTTGTTAGGTTGTCTACTAAACTAATGGTAGAGTTGGAATATGATAGGCAAGTAGGGGGCTATGTTTACTTTCAGTCATTATGATTTATCAAGTTTGTGTATATTAATGTGTTTTCTCTTCTTCTTCCCAATTATAAGGTCTATTCTATGACTGTGTCCCTATCATACTGATATTATTGTGAATCATCAAAGAACACTGTGACCGGAAATTCAACTGCCTCATACAGATTATTGAAATAGTAGATAAATAGTTTATTTTGTTTTTACTTGACATTGTGAGTTGGTTTTAAGATTTGTTTTCAAGCTTTAGGAATATCCAAAGACTTGGTTTGTGCTCAGCTTACAGAGTTACATTTGTTGAATATTGGCTCTAAAAGTAACAAATTAGTGGCATAATTTATAGAATTTTTGGCCTAATTTGTGACATAATTTAAGGAAATTAGTGGTCTAATTTAAGGCTTAAATTATGCCACAATTTTAGGGAAAGGGAGCCGTGCTTCATCTATAAATAGGGAAGAGTTCATGCATTGAAGAACAAGGCAAAAATCAGAAAAAATCAGAGAGAGCATAAGTAAACTCAAAGAGAGAAAATACTTGTGAGTTTGAGAGTTTTCTGTGAGTTTGGAGAAAACACTTGAGAGATATTATTAGTGAGCAAATCTGTATCTGTATTCTGTATATTTCTTACTCAGTTCAAATAATATCTGTTGCCTCCCGTGGATCTAGGCGAATTGCCGAACCACGTAAATTCTGTGTGTTCATTTTATCGCTTTGATATATTCATATACCGCTATTTATTGTTATCAGAGCCAAATATAGCAGTATTATATATCAAATCGAAGCTCTCGACGAGACAAATGCAACGGTGAAATAATCGCTCAAATCGGAAGTTAGAATCATAGCCGCCGGAAAGCCTTTGAGTCTTCTTGCCAAAGAATCGAGTCAACTCATTTGAGTTGGACCAAGTCAACTCAATCACTAGTGATATTTGGACCGAGTTGGTCCATTTTTCATCCTTTTTCAGCTGAGTTGGATCTATTTCTAGCTAATTGGAAAAATATTGTTTTAAGTTGTAAGTGCAAAATTTCTGTTATTTGTTTGTACTTATGGCTGATAAAAGAGAAATCGAAGAAGGTGAACAAGTTGACCATAGAATTTATGGCAAGCCAAGTTGTTCTACTCGAAAAATTATGTTGTCCAACGCAAAGTTTGAGGTGGAGAAATTCGACGGCACCAATAACTTTGGCATGTGGCAATGTGAGGTATTAGATCTGTTGTTTCAAGAAGGATCTAATATAGCCTTGGAGACCAGGCCAGGAGATTATTCAAATGAAGATTGAAATTATGTAAACCGACAAACTTGTGGCACAATTCGACTGTGCTTAGGAAAAGATCAGAAGTACTTTGTCATGAAAGAGAATGTAATCGTAGTTCTTTGGAAGAAACTAAAGGACAAGTACATGACGAAAAGTATTGAGAACATACTCTACTTGAAGAAGAAACTTTTCCGTTTCCAATACAAGAAAGGTACCCTTATGATTGAGCACTTAGATAATTTCAATAAAATTTTGGCCGATCTGCAAAATTTAGATGTTGAAATTATCGATGAAGATAAAATTTTGTTGTTACTGAATTCATTACCTGAGAGTTATGAGCATTTAACCACAACCTTGTTATATGGAAAGGATGATGTTAAGTTTGTAGATGTTTCAAATGCTTTGATAAATAACGAGTATCGGAAGAAGGATCAACATGATCACAGACTAATATCGGAAGCATTATCGATAGCATCAGGACTAACAACAAAAATCTATCGGATCAATAATAGGGGACAATCCGGATCAAAGTCTGGGAGAGTCATCAAAAGACGTCTACGAAGGGACGAGTATGCCTATTGTCACCGAAAGAGCGGCTGGAAGAAAGATTGTCCCAAACAAGGACAAGTCAAATGCAAATGTTGCACGGAAATGTCGATGAAGATGAAGAATCAACCTTTTCGGTTTCATCATCAAAAACCTACTTAGATAAGTGGATCCTTGATTACCGGATGTTCTTATCATATGTGTCCAAACAGGACATTGGTTTCGAGTTTTGAAGAGCTTGATGGAGGAGTTGTGCTTATGGGCGCGATAATGTATCGAGACAAAAGGACGGGAACGATGCGACTAAAGATACACGATGGTACAATCGTGACGACTTACAAATGTAAGGTATATTCCTGACTTAAAGAAAAACCTTATTTCTTTAGGTGTTCTAGATTCTGATGGTTACAAAGTAATATTGGAAAATGGAGTCTTGAAAGTTGTACAAGGTGCATTTGTAGCGATGAAGGGTACTCGAAAGGCGAACTTGTATTTCTTTAGACGGGAGTACTGCATTACGGGAAAGCGAGCTTGTCTCAAGTAGTTCTCAAGAAAAGACAAATGATTCTTCCCCCGTGGCATGGTACATGCTAGCATGTCAGTGAAAAGACTTTACAAGGTTTAATGAAGCAAGGTTTTTTGAAAGGTGCCAAGACTGAAAAATTTGATTTCTGCGAGCGTTGTGTAATTGGAAAACAAACAAGAGTCAAGTTCGGCACTGCCATTCATCGCACTAAGTGATCCCTTGATTATATTCACACGGATGTCTGGGGACCTTCAAAGAATGTTTCGCTTGGAAGTAAACGCTGGTTTGTGACTTTTATTGATGATTTCTCTAGATATGTCTGGATATACACCATGAGTCACAAAGATGAAGTTATACATATCTTTCTTAAATGGAAGAAAATGATCGAGATTCAGACAGACAGGAAAATTAAGAAGCTCAGATCTGATAATGGTGACGAGTACAAATCAGATCCCTTCTTCAAAGTTTGTCAAGATGAAGGGATAATTAGACATTTTTCTGTTCCTCGTACACCACAACAGAATGGAGTTGCAGAACGAATGAATCGTACTTTGGTTGAGAAAGTTCGATGTATGCTATCTCAATCCAAATTGAGCAAGATATTGGTGAGGCTTTGTCAAGCGGCAACTCATATAGTCAGCAGTACTCTGCGATCGCATTAGATGGGTAAACTCCTAAAGAGGTATTGTCCGATAACTTCTCGATTATGATTCATTGCGAATATTTAGATATCCAACATATTTTCATGTTAGTGAATCCAAACTGGATCCTAGAGCAAAGAAAGCTATTTTCTTGGGCTTTAAGGAAGGAGTTAAAGGATTTTGACTTTGGTGTGGTGAATCCAAAAAGATCGTCTTAAGGCGAGATGTCACATTCGACGAGTACATCTTTGAGATGACGAGACTTTAGAGAAAGAGAATGAAAGTTCAAATACTCTTTCTAAGGTGATGCTTGAGACTCAAAGATCTGAGAAAGATTGCACCGAGCTACCGATCGTGGTGAAGATGAAATTGATGATCAAGAAGAGATCTCGGTTGAGTGGAGGTTTTTCACCATCACCACCATGTCAATCGAACGAATCTATTGCCACTACTCGATCGAGAAGGGAGATTAGGAAGCCTACCAGATACACAGACATGGTAGCATTCGCACTTCCAGTAATTGATGATGATGTCCCATGCATTTACAGAGAAGCCGTGCAAAAAGTTGATAGTATGAAGTGGAAGATGGCAATGGATGAAGAGATGAAGTCTCTACACCAGAATCAGACTTGGGAGTTGGTTCAACTTCCCAAAGGAAAGAAAACTATTGGCTACAAATGGGTCTATGCCAAGAAGGAAGGTGTTTCTGGTAAAGACAACATCAGATACAAAGCCAAATTGGTAGCAAAAGGCTATGCTCAGAAAGAAGGAATAGACTACAATGAAGTATTCTCACCTGTTGTTAAGCATTCATCTATTCAGATACTATTGGCTTTGGTAGCACAGTTTGATCTCGAGTTAGCTCAACTCGATGTCAAAACAACTTTTCTCTATGGTAGTTTGAACCAAGAGATCTACATGTCTCAACTGGATGGCTTCAAAGTTCCAGGACGAGAGAATTGGGCTTGCAAGTTGAGCAAGTCAATTTACGGTTTGAAGCAATCACTGCAACAATGGTACAAACGCTTTGATAGCTTCATCAGAGAGCAGAAATATACACGCAGTCAGTTTGATCACTGTGTATACTTTCGGAAACTCCAAGATGGTACCTTCATTTATTTCCTACTCAGTTCAAATAACAAATTAGTGGCCTAATTTGTGATATAATTTAAGGAAATTAGTGGCCTAATTTAAGGCTTAAATTATGGCATAATTTTAGGGAAAGGGAGCCTTGTTTCATCTATAAATAGGAAAGAGTTCATGCATTGAAGAACAAGGCAAAAATTAGAAAAAATCAGAGAGAACATAAGCAAACTCAAAAAGAGAAAATACTTGTGAGTTTGAGAGTTTTCTGTGAGTTTGGGGAAACACTTGAGAGATATTATTAGTGAGCAAATCTGTATCTGTATTCTGTATATTTCCTACTCAGTTCAAATAATATCTGCTGTCTCCTGGGGACCTAGGCGAATTACCAAACCACGTAAATTCTGTGTTCATTTTATCGTTTTGATATATTCATATGACGCTATTTATTGCTTCCGCCCACAACAGCATTTTGGGATGAATCATAAACTCTCAGTCAATTCATATTTGTTCTGGCTGTAATTGTTGATATGAAACGGTGAAAGTTGTATATTGCCGAATCTGAGGGTCAAAGTGACAATAGTCAAATATATTTTACACAAAATTTTGTACAACCTACTTTTCTTTTTCTCCTATGGTGTTCCGTATTCATTATGTAAAAGCAAAGTTCGATACACTTAAAAGGTTGTATCTTACCAAACCTAACATGAAAATGACAATAGTTGAATATATTTTTCATAAAAATTTCGTGATTGTGCTTTTAAGTTGATTACTGATGAACTGCTTTATTTCCTCTATTCTATTCCTTATGTATAAACATTATTAGGTTTGTGTGAAAAAAAAATTTGCATTCAGTTTTCGTATGTGACATACGACTCCTCTCTCTCCAGGACACGAAACTTCTACTTCCTTTAACCAAAGCCCATCAACAAGACCCATCCAACTGAAATGGCCAATTTGGACCAGAACCCAAGCAAAAAGAAACAGATCTTTATCCTATCGGGACAAAGTAACATGGCGGGACGTGGTGGTGTGTCAAAACACCACCATGATCATCATCTCCACTGGGACCATGTTGTTCCACCTGAGTGCAAACCAAATCCCTCCATTCTCTGCCTAAGAGCCAATCTCCACTGGGAGGTTGCACATGAGCCCCTTCACTCCGATATCGACTCTAAAAAAGTCACTGGAGTTGGGCCAGGAATGTCCTTTGCTAATGCAGTTAAAGAACATGTGGGACTGGTGGGCTTGGTGCCATGTGCAATAGGAGGGACAGCAATAAAGGAGTGGGCACCTGGGCAACCCTTGTATGAAAACATGATCAAGAGGGCAAAAGAGAGCGTCAAGGATGGTGATGGAGTGATCAAAGCTTTGCTTTGGTACCAAGGAGAAAGTGACACGTCAACTCAGCATGTTGCTGATCAGTACCAGGGGAACATGGAAAGGCTTATAGAGAATGTGCGTAAAGATCTTGATTTTCCTTTGCTTCCAATAATCCAGGTTAGTCTTTCCCTCATTGGATGTGGAAGTATAATGGGAAAAAGAAATCATTTTCTTAATTAAGGTTTTATACTTGTGTATTGAAATTTTTTATTATTTGACAGGTTGCAATTACTTCCGGGTGCAAGCAGTTTATGGAAAAGGTAAGGGAAGCACAATTGGGGATGAACATTCCAAATGTTGTGTGTGTAGACGCCAAAGGATTGGAACTGCAAGATGATAATCTTCACCTAACTACAAAGGCCCAAGTTCAGTTAGGTCACATGCTAGCTGAGGCATATCTCTCACATTTTGTATACGAATGAGGTTTGTGAGAACAATTCGATGTCATTCATCCGTTCATTCATTGTTGGGATTATGAATTTCTTCCTATGGTTTGATGTCATTTGGTGTTTACAGAAAACGACATCAACATTATTAGTTTGGTTAGTGTGAGTGGATAATATTTAAATGTTGTTATGCTTATGATGAGGGTGGTTGCCTTTTGGTTTCTTTGTAATCTTTGGAAATTTATATTTCTATTTGTTTAGATATATTTTTCTTGGCTTCAGTCTACAATCCTTTATTATATTGCTGTTTTTACATTTCAAGGTGTGTATGATTTGACAGGATATTGAATAAAGGTATATTTTTGGATGGTGTATGGCATGAACATGAACATGAACATTGGGTAGTTTACTTTTTATCTCTCTAGATTGAACACATCTTTACTTTGGACTCTTCACTAATGAACGTTTCAGTCCAGTTTACTTATTTAACTGTGATCTTTTCGAAACACAAGGAGTTAGGGTATGCAAAAATTACTGTAACCTACAATTTTTTATGGAAAGTTTTGTAGACAATTTTTATTTGTTTTTAATAATCTGTATTCTTAATCTAAACCAGAAATATTTATGAAAAATCTTGTAGGCACCTATTTTTAGATCTTTTGGAATGTGTTCCAACAATTTTATTTGGATGTCTAGAAGGTTCCAGAAGAATGGTTTGAGCTATTAGGAGTTTCTGTAGTCTTGGTAGGATCAACAATGATAAATTGGCCATTCAGAAAACAAACAAAGAAAGAAATGACAAAAAAGTAATGGTTGATTCTTATGTAAAAAATAAGAAAGTAATGGTTGACTGGTCACGAAAGATTTTCAATTTTAACAACAATGCATTTTTATTTTTTGAACACTAATTTTGAGTACATCTAGCATATTTTCTAAGCAATCAATTTAATCAAATGATTAATAAAATATTCATGTAGTTGTAGGTTTCAAAGAGGATTTTTGAAATAATATTATTATATCTCGTAAATATATTTATAATTATAATTAATATAATAATTTATTATTGAATATAATTACTTAAAGCATACATTAATCCATAACACTTTTTCATATAACTAAAATTTATCTAAATTTAAGATATAATTTTTTTATCAGCAAAATGTTACAAAGCAAGGACATGTGTGTCGTGCCTTTTTTTTTTTTGGTCAAAATGAGACCATTCTACACTAAATATATTGTTTTATTGTATTTAATTTTAATATTTATACATGTATTATTTATAATTAAGATTAAAATAAATAAAAATAATAAATTAATAATTAAAATACATATTTTAAAAAAATATTAAATTATCAATAATATATATTTATTAATTATTAAATTTTAAATGTTAAATATTAAATTCTATTTTTTATTTATGTTAACAAACCTAAATCCTAAAAAAATTTAGATTTAGCTTTATATATATATATATATTAAATTATATCTCTAAATTTTTGTTATTCTTATGTTAGATATAAATAGCCATGGAATATCTTATTCTACTTATTTTGTATTCCGCTACTAGATATTATGGATCCGAGTCATGGGCCTCAACCCGAATTATCAGTCCGAATAGCTAGAGCTTTTAAGTCTTGATTGATGATACGGAATGAAACCCTAGCTATGGAGCTTATAAAGCCTAACACAATCAATATTGATGAGACCAGGGGAAGCCGAGAAAGATGCAGGTATACGTCAAAACCCTAACGGGGGAGACCTGCACTCTCTAGGTAGATAGAAGTGACACCATTGACAATGTCAAAGCTAAGTTCCAAGACAAGCAAGGCATACCCCGTGACCAACAGAGTTTGATCTTCGCTGGGAAGCAACTTGAGGATGGTCGTACTTTAGCCTACTAGAATAATATTCATAAAGGTTTGGCAATTTTTGTTTTTTGGTATTTCATTTATATATTTTTTAATATTTTGTTAATGTTAGTATTATTGCAGAAACTAATCGTGTTCTATGTTTTCCTCTTTGTTGTTGTTGGTGATTCAGAGTCGACTCTACACCTGGTACTTAGGCTTTGTGGAGGTATTATATCACCTTTTCTGATGGCTGTGGCTAGGAAATACAACCAATACAAGACTATGTGCAGGAAGTATGATTCTACTTCTATTAATGTTTTGATAACATTAGACATGTTTATTTTCTTTATATGTTTTGGGTAATAATATAGATTTAGTACATTTCTTTTACCCTTTGTGTTGAATCGTTGTAGGGGACAATCCTAGCCTCTTTAGCTGCTAATGAGTACGATGAAGGTTATGCATGTTCCCGATATTTTTTCCATTCTCCATTCATCAGCTGGATTTATTTAGTTCCCTGTTGAATTTTCATGGGTGGAACATCCGTCTTGTCCATAAATTATTTACTATGTGATACTTGCTCAGTGGTTTAATAGAAGATCTATGTTGAGTTCAAATACAGATTTTTTTAATGCTGAACCTTGAAAGAGGAGTTATGTAAGCTCTTAATTCTCATGTTCATTTTAAAATCTGTCAGTTGTGTTTTGCATCCTGCTCATGGTGATAAAAGTTTGAATAAAGTTTCAGTTTACTAAATAAATTTTGTGCATGCTAAATGTTGTATTTACTCTGTAATCTACTTCTTAGTTGACATAAATGGGGAAAGTTTTGTTTTTTTTTCAACTAATTATGCGAAAGCTGTTTTTATATTACTGCAAGTTCTTCCTGGATCTTGCATTCTAGTGAAATTTGCTTAAATGATTATTTTGAAACATTATGTAACAAGTCATAAAATAGGAATCTATTATTATGTAAAGCGCAGCCCTTAAGATCGCCTTCCACTGTAAACATGGAAGCGTTTTGAGTCATAGCTGCGCAATATTAAATCCTCTGTTGGAAGGTCTCTTTAGGGTTTTCCTCTTGAGACATCTTCTTCACTCACCTTGTTTTTCTTTGGGGCACTTTTCCTATGCCCATGGGTCTGAATATCCCCTTTTCCGAACTCACTTGGCAAACTGCTTAGGCTTTGTTGCCATTGGATTTTCAGCTGATGGGATTTCAGATTCTGGGCAATTTGTGAATGTCTCTCTGAAATGTGAGTTACATAAATCCACTGTTTAATAGTTTTGTATTTCCAGTTTGAGTTGCTTGTGAAATATATTTACTATTTTCTCATGTATTTTATTTTAACCCAAATCTAATTTGGTTGGCAAGAATGATGAACCAATTAGATGCGTGAAAGGAAGTTACCTTTGTGAACTCATTTTTTTGAGGCATTTAAATTGTCTGACTTGCCTTATATTTTTATAGTCCAGGAATTAAATTTTGTTGTCATTTGAAACTTTGAGGTCCAAAATTTCAAATGACCAAGTATGTGATTATGTCGTATTTCATTCCAATGAAATTCAAAATTAGATCAAGAGGAGTCTAGAGTCAAAGTAATTTAATTGATGAAAATTATAATCTAAAAGTAATGAATAACATCTCTAATTTTGGTGGGCAAGAATGATGAATCAATTAGATGCATGAAAGGAAAATTCCTTTGTGAACTCACTTTTTGAGGCATTTAAATTGTCTGACTTGACTGGCATATTTCTTTGTTGTTCGATAGATACTTAACTTAAGGTGATGGTCTCTTGTGATCCTTCCATGTGTAGTTCTTTTTTTTATTATTTAGCTACTGCTTGATTAATTTCTGAGAGTTCTCTTTTTTGCCTCCATAAGTTTGCCAATCATATTAGTTTCTTCTTATTTGGAACAATAACTTACCTCTTTTGCTGCTGAAAGTGCAAAATGAAGATATACTTGTTCCGCATATAGATTACACTCTCTAACTTTGTCAGCTGGACATTCTTTCAGTTGATTTTCATGTGTGGGACATTGTTTTACAAATGCATGCACTTTTCTTGTTCTATTCTATGGAGTGAAAGGAGCGGGAAATATAACCTATTGCTCACCCTGCTTCTCGAGTTGGTTCCTCTCTCTCTCTCTCTCTCTCCCACTCCCTCACCCTCACCCTCTCCCTCTTTTGGTTGGAACCGTTGGTTTAGGCTCATTTTAAACAATGCATTTTCGACATGCATTCTTTTACTTATCGGATGAGCAATGGTCTCATTTTTATGTAAAATGTGTCAATGAATTATTTTTGAGTCGGTCACTATAAGTTCTATATTATGAAAAATAATTACATTTAGTTTCCATAATTATTTAAAATAATGCATTTTAATTTCATGATTTTATGTGTTTTTATATTTATTAATTTTGTAGTTGTTATTGTTTATTATTAAAGGTAATTTATGAAATTGATTGAGAAAAATATAAACAAATGAAAAGTTAATCCTTTATTCTTTTGTTAGTTTTTCAAAAGAAAAGAATTAAGTTATGGAAACACCAACTCCTAAAGATCCTTCGCAGCCTTGAGTTAGATGATTTTCTAATCATAAACCCACCCTCACAGCTGCTTCCAAATGGACTACCATATCCTAATTTTAAATATGGAAGAAATAATATGAAATGCTTCGTGTATGGCTAATGTCTACAATGATGGATGACATGCAAACAGATAAAAAATTGATGAAAATTATCTTTAAATGCATCAGTGTGGATGCTGCTAAAGCCTTGCTTCTTACTCATGAATCAAAGGCTTGAAAGAAGTTTAGTTACATCAGCATTACCATCTACTAGCTTAACATTCAAAAATCCCCAAATGCCAATACTAGTCAACCCATACACCTGGTTTTTTTAGGGTCAATCATATTCCCAACCCAATGCACAACATCCAACATCTCTTTAGCTATTATAATAAAAATTATTTTTTATTAATGATAATTTTATTTATAATATAATTAATTTTAAAAGTATAATAAATATTTTATTTAATAATAAAATTGATCGTATTAGTATTATTAAAAAAATAACAATGAAATTATAGAAATAAATGCATGATACACTGTTCTTGATTGACCTAGATGCAAATGAGATGGTTTTATTGGGAGGGGATTTGAAATTTTACATTACTTATTGAGCCAATTCATTGGACGAGACTGGTTAATTTTTCTCGAATATTATTCAAAAATATCTTTCATGTTTTTATAAAATTAAATTCATAATATTTTTGGTATATCTATAATTTTTTCCCTGATTATATAAAAAGTCAATTTTTAATATTTCATCGTATATACCACTAATATTAGCATATATGTGATAAAAAATGTTTAAAATGTAGATATTCAATGAACAAATTACCTTAAAATACGTGCATATAAAAACTTAAATCGACATCTTAAAAAATAATATTTTTAAAATTTATAATAATAAAAATAATATGTAAATTCAATTATATTAAAAATTAAACGTTTTTAATTAGTCATAATTTAATTTAAATATATTCAAATTTAATAGTTTTTAATGTAAAATTATCACATATATTTTTAAATAATGAAAATATATAAATCGGACATAAATACATATTATGTTTTCAAATTTAATTGGTATTATTACATCACAAGTTCTCAAAATAACGTTAATAGGTCAAAGTATCGATATCGATAGTGAATTATTTGCCCCAAAAATCCTTTCAGTGGATTTGTCAAATGGTGTATTTCATGTATAATATATGTGAGGCAGAGAATATTACTAATAAGCTATACGAAATTATTGTAATTTGTGTATTATATATTTATATTAATAATAAAATTATGTGACAGTAGTTGCAGCTTCTAAGCCAATCAAATATTATTTATGAGATTAAATTAATGACTAATTTATTACAATTTTTTTTTATAATTTTATAACTTAGTAGTTAGAACTTAGAATCTATAAGTCGAGAATCATGTGAAACGGAAGAAGAACAAATTAATCTTTAAATTTTAATTATTAAAAAATATAAAATTAAAATAAATTATATAATAATATGAGGCTATCAAGCTATCACATAATTAAAAATCTATCCAATGAAGGGATGATTTATAAAATTTGGAAAACTTTACATATTATCATTAATAATCATTTAAAAATAAAATTAAATAACCAAACGTTTTAATTTAACAACATAAATTATATTATGAAAAATGTGTGCATTTTAGACATGCATTCTTTTACTTATCAGGTGAGTGGTAACAATTGTCTTATTTTTATGTTAAATGTGTCAATATAGTCTTATTATTTTTGAGTCGGTCACTATAAATTCTATATTATGAAAAATTATTATATTTAGTTTTTACTTTTGTTTCATAATTATTTAAAATCATATATTTTAATTTCATGATTAAAGTTCACATTTAAAATATTTTTATATTTATTTCATTTTTATTAATTTTATAATTATTATTGTTTATTATTAAAGGTAATTTATGAAATTGAATGACAAAAATATAAATAAATAAAAAATTAATCATTTATTTTTTTGTTATTTTTTCAAAACAAAATAATTAAGTTGTTACACAAAATAAGGAAGGGATTACATTATTTTGAGAAAATTACATAATTAACATCATGCAACTAAAGGCAATAAAAATAAAATCATTTATTACTAACTTATAGATCTCTCTCCATATAAGATAAAATTACTTTTGTAATTTATAAGAAATTTAATTTCTCTTAAAAAATTAGTATTTTTTTAAAATTTGATTTATTTGAATCTTTTTAAAATTCAATGGACTGAATTAGTTAAAATTCGAGGTATATGCCTTTTTCCCCATCTAGCTAAAATGTATTCCATTAGTATGAAATATGAAAGCTTTCGACCAATGAAGCCCACATTTCGTTCTATTAAAAAATAAACGACTTAAATCCCAAAATGATATCCTACATAGTACGGTATAGGCTACTTTGTTACAATTATGCTCTACATAAAATTTTCTTTGTTGGTGGAGCTAGAATTAAAATATTAGTGATGCCAATATTAAAAATTTAAGCATTAAAAGTCGCAAGTGAATTATATATTTTTTTACTTATAATTATCAAAGAAATCAGTAGTTTTTGAACAAATTCTCTAGAGTCAAGGGGATGGTTAATTTTGGTCTAGATATTTGGGTTCATCAAATATTAGACCATTTCAGGTCTTGTAGAAAACCATTACATGTCTAAAAAATTGTATAATTTTTTTAAAATCGCTACTTTAATTATATAACTTATGATTTAATCACTATTAACTCATTAATAATTGGCTTAACAGTTTGTGTTACCATCTAGAATAATATTTAACATTCTACGACTAGGGTTTAATTTCCATGATCTAGAACACAATTTCCTTTTTCATGTAAGCATTTCATTAATATTTAGGATGAGTTGTTATAAAAATATCTTAAATTATGTTATTTATTTTGTTTAGTTTTTCATATTAGAAACGTTATCATTTAATCATTTTGTTTTGTAAAAATAATTAATTAAGAATAAATTGTATTATTTTAATATTTTTTTTATTTAAAATATTATTTTGTATCAAATAATTGAAATGCTATTAAATACTTATTTTTCATTGAATCTCATGTCCTTAGTCATAATACTTATTTTTCATTGAATCTCATGTCCTTAGTGATTTCCTTCTCAAGAATTGTCTCTAAAATGGACTTGTTATTACTTGAAATAAATTCAATTTCAATGCATTAATTTTTTTGTTTCTATTGAGCATAAACTTCATCAAACTTTCCGATCCCATTTTCTATTAGATCTCGAAATTCATTGGATCTTAAGAAATTTTCAATTATCATGTTCCTATGATTGTAGTAACTATTGAACTCGGGAATAGTTGATTGGATAAAGTCGTCATTTTTTGTAGTCATTTTGTTGTCGCAAGGTTTTGTTTTTTTTTTAAATCAGTTCCTTATGTGACTTTGATACCAGATATTAAGAAAAAATTATAAAATTTTGATACCAGATATTAGAAAAAATTTATAAATTTCTCTCTTGTTTCTCTCAATTTTTTAAAAATTGAATTCATACAAAAATTGAGTACAAGAAACAATTTTTTCTCTATATTTTTATTCTCCTAATTACATGAATATATAAAAATAAACTGTTACAAATTCAATCAGTTTTTCATGGACAAATTTCAAGCCCATCAATAAGTGGGGAATATGCTTACATTACTCCTGAAATGGATTATTGATTGCTAGTATTCCAAGTCTCAAGTTAGCATTTAACATAAAAGAAAGTTACTCCATTGAAATATTGCCCAAAACCCTACGATTAGGATACTCAATTGACTAGTTGTTGGAAAATGTGGTGGAAAAAATGTATTTATAAAAATAAAACAAATGTTTGAGGTCTTTCAGACTGAGACAGTTTTTTGAATTTTTTGCATTAATTGATGATTCATTAATCATATCATCAGTTTTCCTTTTCCTTTTCCTTTTGCTGGCTTTTGAAAGCTTTTTAAATCCTTTGGGAAAATGAAATAAAAGATATTTAAAAAACATCTATCAATTATTCAGTGTAAAGTTAAAGGTTTTTGCATTTATCCATGTATTTTAAAAGATAATTTTTTAAATATATGTGAAGAATAAAAAAGTTATATTAAAAACAGGTTGTGTTATATAAATATTACTTATTTACTTACTCAAATATTATAGTTTTAATTATATGATATAATCTTATTCGTATATGTAGTTTTATTTTTTTAACTCTTAAAAAAATTATATTAATCTTTTTATAATGGAATTTTTTTTAAAAAAAACATATGTTATCATCCGTATAAATGTATATATATGTTTTTTTAATCTTTAGGTAAACAAGGTATGTTTTTTTAAGAAATTTTAAATTGAATAAATTAAAGAAGGAGAATGAATATTATGTTGTGTTATTTAAATTTTATATATATTTATATTTATGTAATTTTAATTTAATATTATACTCACAACTTGGTTGCCTTGTTAACACTAATTTCTTGTAGTGACTATTCATGGGCTTGAATTTTTGAGTTGGCGAGCCGTAACATGTTCAATATTCTTGAAAACAAATGGAGACAAACTGTAGAGCCATCGAATTTGAATTCATAGGCATGATGCAAGTTGTTTGGGTTATTTTCTAACAACTTCAAATGAACAACATTGTTACGTTATAATAAAGTAAATGACATATATATGCAACAAGCCTCCAAGTATAATAGCATATAATTGAAGTGGATTTAAGAATTTATGTGTTTGAATATTATCCAATATAAATAGATATTCTTATACGTAATATGTTATTTAAAAAAAAATAAATACTATAATGAGCAACCCGAATTTAATCACCTTAAAAACCATATATGAGATAATTATTTATTAAAAAAAACACTTTGATAACATAATAGCTTCGTCAGGTAGATATATTACTCTTTTTATTGGTTTATATTATCATTGATAATGAAAATGTACAATCAATATCTAATAAGCATGTGGGTTGAATTTGGAAGGAAGTCATATTTATAAAACATTCATATAAAAGAATGTCATAGAAATAATATTAAGATATGTTATATCATTTGTATTATTTGATAATTTAGATAGTTAATTGTATCATTTAATTTTTTAAAAAATAATCAATTAAAAATAAAAATTATATTATTTTAATTAAAAATTATTAAAATAATATATTTTATCTTTAATTATCTTATTTTTTAAAAAATTAAAAAATTAAATGATAAAGCTCGCGATAACAAAAAAATCACATCATCTAATTAATTACCTCTAATATCTAATATTATATATGAAGTCTGTCAATATCTTTTATTGATTTTATCCCATTAAATCTTTTACACATTCCAACCTCCATATATATATATATATATCTTTATAATTTAGTTATAAGTTACTACACATTTGAGTCATGTAATTATTATTTTAAGTTTTTAATTATCTCAAAAAAAAAAATTGTACTTAGCCAAATAGGATCCTTTATGATGAAATCGACATTAACATATACTATTGTATATTTTAAATCAATGATTACAAATAAGATTTACTAAACACATAACACCCTTGTGATCATATAATCTTAGACGAGAGAGATGTCTCCCTCTAGGAATAAAATTACAGACAGAGTTTTATTACACATATATATATAGCTTACAACGATAACATGATGTTTTGGAACATATATATATATATATATGGTTTAAATTAATAATTATTACTTATACGATGATTGGTGAAAATTATTTAATTACGTATTTTAAGTTTTTCAACCAAGGATTTGCTATCAAGTTCCTTATCGAAAAAATTCTCTAAGAATTCTTTTTTAGTGAAATTTCTGTAAATAGCTGGCTTCTCAGGAGTACATAGCTCAGGTAAAGGTCCGTGGTAACCATCTCCGAGCCATTTACTTAAGTTGTGGAATACTACAACAGAAATTCTTGCTTCTTTCCAAGAGTTGGCCAAAACTCTGTGCTCTATGCTTTTGTATTCTCCATTTGTGACTATCTGCAGTGATCAGTAACAAATTAATTAACGAAAAATTATTCATTATTTTTAAAATATATCACAATATAATATTTTAAATTAATAAAATTTAAGATTGAAAAAACCAAATACACGTTAAAAAGTGTAGAGAAAAAAATAATATAATCATTAAGTAATGTTATTTATAAAATTAATGTGTTAATATATGAAGAGCCGGATGTATATCTTATTTAGTGCAAGTGTCAATTTTAAAAGTAATATTTTTTTTATAAAATTATTAAATATTATTCTCTAAACCTCTTAACTTAAATTTTAATCTCATATTTTAATTAAGTATACAATTATTTAAGTTTTTAATTAAAGCTTAATAAAATTATAACAAATCCATACTTAATTTTTAGCTCTAATTTTGAATTCATAAGTTTTTTTATATAAATTTTATGTTATTGATTATTGATTAGTGTATAAATATATCACTATATGTATATACATTTTGTTCTAACTAGCTTCAAAATAATAGATAGAAACTTCAATTCAATTATATATATATATTTTTTATGGCTTAGATTCCATTACTATATATTAAAGTAAGAATCGAATATATTGAACAAATATATATGTAACTAAAATATTAATTAATTACCTGAAGCAAATCACCAACATTGATAATCAAACTTCCATGAATAGGCTTAACATTAACCCACTCATCTTCATGCTTAACTTGTAACCCAGGAACAAGATTTGTTAACAGAACCGTAAGAACCCCAGGATCAGTATGCCATTTAAGCCCCACCGTTAGATCTGGTTGTGGACAATACGGATAAATAGTCCCAACCATGACTCTCTCTTCAGCAAATGTCAATTCCTTAAACTTATTAGCTTCCAATCCCAACCCTTCAGACATATACTCCAACAAATTCTCTGCCACGTGCTTTGCATGTGCATCCCACGCAAGCATCTCATCTCTACATGTCTCTGGAATATCATTCACTGGTGGTGGCTCGGGTCCCATCCAGACTTGTAAATAGTCGTGCCAACTCGCAGCTTTAGTCCGATACAAGTCGTTGTTATTTGCATACATAACTCCTTTTAGTTCTTGTCTTTTGTAGAATTTGGCTTTAAATTCTTGAGGTTTCTCGTGAAATGTTTGTATAGCACGAGTGGTGTCATCAAGTACAGACACGGGTACACCGTGATTGATGACTTGAAAGAAGCCCCATGAGCTGGCAGCTTCTTTGATTTGTTGCACGAGTTGTGCACGATTGGTTTGGGAGAGATCAATAAGAGGGATACCGTTAGTGTGTTTAGTGGCGGGTTTTGGGTCGGGACGAGTTTCGGGTGGGTGGATGAAGAATTTAGGAATGGTTGTGATGCCGGAATCGGAAAGGCCTTTAACACCAATTTTGGACTCGTCGAATTCTTTAACTTCTTTTGTAAGGTTGTAGACAACTGTGGTTGAATCCATTGTTAATTAAAGTTCTAAGTATGTATGTTACTTTTGTTTATGTATTCTAGTTTTTATTTTCTTCTCTTTAAATAGCCAAAGCTTGAATGAAGAATCAAGTTTGGTACCTAACTTGGTTGGTGATTCATTATCCTTCAATTTTTTAAGATTTATTATTAGAGGAATGTTAATATGTAGTGTTAATTTTTTTAAAAATCTTAAAAAGAAGATAATATCAGGTATTATATTAATATTTAATGCAAAATGTATGTTTAAATATCTATCACAAAGTTGTGATAATATCAAATATTGTGGTACAACCACATAATTTTACTAATTTAATAATATTAAATATTTATAAATATTAATCACAATATATTATTTAAAATTATGATATACTTGTAATATAAAATATTTGTATTTGTTAAGGAGGTAAAAGTTTGAACAATTGTGCTTGGTATTTGAAAAAAAAAAGAATCACTATGTTTGGTGCACTTGCATGGCAGACGATATTTTTAATTCTTTATTAAATCTAATGCTAAGGGCAATACAGGGGCGGAACACAATGAAGGTTGTATGGTACTGTAGTTACAACCCAAAAAAATTAATTATATATTATTTTTAATATTAATAAATATTTTTATTTATAATAACATCTTATATTTTTTTTACATTAACAAGTAGATACAAATAACATAAATAAATTATAAATAAAATAGTTAAATAAACATATTTTTATTCATGTATTTGATCGATATTAATTTATTTTATCCATAGAATTATAATAATATATATCATATAAAAATATTTTTTTAAATAAATAAGATATAATTTAAAAATATTTAATATATTTAAATTTAATTTATGATAATATAACGTTAATATCAAACATTATAAGAATTTAAATAAAAAAAGTATAACAAAAAATTTTAAAGTAAAACTTTTAATATTTTATTAAATTTTATATTATTTTATATTTTATTTTATTTAAAAAAAATTTAATACAAAAATTTAATATTTTTTCATACATTTTCTTTAATTCTAATCACAATTATAAATTAAACTCATTTTATCACTTCCAAAAAATCAATGAAACAATTATAAATATAAAATAAGTATATTTGTTAATTTTTTATTTAATAACAATTTTTATTTTAAATACTTTCAAATTTAAAATTATAAATTATATATTATTATTTATATTTTAATATATTTTTCTTAATTTTAATTTTTAATACTTTTATATATATATATATTTATGATATTAATATTTATTAAATTATTATATTCCTTTTCTTTTCTTATACGCTAAAGAATATACTCATTAGATTTCTCTATAGTTAAATAATATAAAAAATTTATCTTTAATTAAGAATTAACCTCTTATTAAAATTTATATTATAATATATTTTTTATTTTTAATATTTAAATATAATTTTATATTTTGTATAAAAAAATATATTTTTTCATCTTTAAATTATATTTTTAACTCGATACCAAGAAATTCAAAATTAGTAATGATTAAGAAAATGAAGATCATTAGCTCAGAAAAAAATTATTTATTATTTGTTAAATATATGACCATACGTTACTTTAAAGTAATGTAAAAATAATTTAATTAATAAAAAATATATTCTAAAAATAATAATTAATATACCCTTAATTCAGTCCCTGCGAAACCCAAAACTAGTAATGATTTTAAAACGCAGCCAGATCTAAAAGCAAAGCTGTTATGGCTGCGCATTGGAATTAATAATGAAATTCGAATTATTATTAAGAAACCTGCCAGGCTGCTTCCAATTATAAGCAAATTTTATGATTAAGTCCATTTGTAAATTAGGAAGCCAACCTACCGCCATATCAATTTTATACATGGAATCTTAAGTATGAATAGTGATTCGAACACAAGAGCACTTTAATTTATAAGATTTTTTTCATAACTTGGGATATTAATGATTTAATTTCATAATTTGTGTGCGAAGGTGTACATTTATGCTATTTTAAAAAAAATTTAAGTTTGAAATATTTATTTTTAAAAAATTATAAAAATAAAGTTTTATTTTATAAAATCATGAGATTATTCTTTAAAAAATATTGATCCTTTTAAAATTTGATAGGAATTATATGACGGAGGTTAGTTGAGATTCAAATTTCAGATTATGGTTGTTTAAATAAATTTATAAAAATAATAATAATATTCATTTTAAAATTTATAATTATAAAATATTATCTAAATAATATTTTTATATATTTATATTATTAAAAAAATTGATAAATACTTTTTTAAATATCATATAATTAAATATTATTTAAATTAAATTACGATTATTTATATCCATTTAGTATTTAATATTATTAAAATATTATTATTTTTTAATTTTTTAATAAATTTTATGTTGTTAAATTACAGTTTTTTGTTATTTTATTTTATTTTTAAATGATTATTAATGATAATATGTGAAGTTTTTCAAATTTTATAAATGATCCCTTCACTGCTACAAACAAAGATTTTTAATTTGAAGTCATTAGAAAAAGAATTTAAATTTTAAGTTATTTCATCAAAACAATTTAAAAATAGTTCATTAAAAAAAGCTTATTTCTTGTCGTTCAGACAAAAACTTATATATATATTACAAAACTAAACTCAACGGTTTTAAATATCAGTCAATTTTGTCACCTCATATCTCATTTTAATTTACTTGAAATAATAAGAGGACTTTTTGTTCAAACTAATTTAAATATACTTCTAAGTTTTGAGAAAGTATTATTCCTTAGAGATGGCTAATTGTTATATATATAAATAATGTGATAGCTTAATAGCCTCATATTATTATATAATTTATTATAATTTTATATTTTTTTAATAATTGAAATTTAAAGATTAAGTTTTTCTTCTTCCGTTTCTTATGATTCTCAACTTGATTCTAACTACTAAGACATAAAATTATAAAAAAAATTGTAATAAATTATAGTCATTAATTTAATCTCATAAATAATATTTGATTAGCTTAGAAGCTGCAATTACTGACACATAATTTTATTATTAGTATAAATATATAATATACATACTTGACTATAAATTACAATAATTTCGTATAGTTTATTAGTAATATTCTCTGCCTCACAGATTTATTATACATAAAATACACCATTTGAAAGGATTTTTGGGGCAAATAATTCACTACCTATATCGATACTATTGACCTATTAACGTTATTTTTGAGAACTTGTGATAGTAATACCAATTAAATTTGAAAAAATAATATGTTTAAATTTATAATCATATAAAAATAATATGTATTTATATTCTATTTATATATTTTTATTATTTAAAAAATATATATAATCATTTTATACTTAATATTATTAAATTTAATTAAATTTTAATTAATTAGATTCGTTTAATTTTTAACTGTATACTATTATTATTATTATTATTATAAATTTTAAAAATGTTATTTTTTAAGATTTTATTTTAAGTTTTTATATGTAAGTATTTTAAGATAATTTGTTCATTGAATATCTACATTTTAAACATCTTTAATCACATATATGTTAATATTAGTTGTTTATATAATGAAATATTAAAAATTAACTTTTTAATATATATATAATCAGGCAAAAATATATAGATATACCAAAAATATTATGAATTTAATTTTATAAAAACATGGAAGATATTTTTGAATAATATTTGAGAAAAATTAATCAGTCTCGTGTCCAATGAATTGGCTCGATAAATAATGTAAAATTTCAAGACCCCTCCCAATAAAACCATCTCATTTGCATCTAGGTCCATCAAGAATAGTATATCATGCATTTATTTCTATAATTTTATTGTTATTTTTTAATAATATTAATACAATCAATTTTATTATTAAATAAAATATTTATTATATTTTTATAATTAATTATATTATAATATTATTATTAATAAATAAAATTATCATTAATAAATAATAATTTTTATTATAATAATATCATTAATTATATTTTTTTAACGTTCTTGTGTTGTAACGGTTAGAGTTTTTGTTAGTTTTATAATTTTTTCTCTTTCTTTCTTATTCTTTCCGAAAAGTCAAAACAGGGTATTAATAAAGGGTTTTTTGCTTATAATGGACATTTATTATTCAATAGTTTAAAAATAGACTCCTCGTTACCCATTCAACAATTAACATGTCATTTTTTTTTGTCATTTTCTAGCTTTCCATCCCCTTCTATTTTTCTCTCTCTTTCTCTAATCAATATTTTTTTTCATCTTCTTATTTTCTAAAAAAAAATCAAAAATAAAATATTCTCTCCCACCAACTTTTAATAAATAATAATTTATATTTATATAATAAAAAAAAATATTTTTTATAACAAATAACTTATCAAAATTTTATTATAAAATAATTTAAAATAATAATAAATTATTAAAAATTTTACTAAAATAAATTATTTACATTTTAAAAAAATAAATTATTTAAGATTAAAGAAATTAAAAAATAGATTACATTATAACACATATCTTTAATATTATTATAATTTTAATTATTCTTAAGATAACAAATATTTATTAATAATAATTTAATTTAAGTATTAAAATATAATTAATTAGATATAATTTATATAATTTATTATATTAATAATAAAAATAATTATAATAGTATTATATTAGATAATATTTTTACACAAATTTGTGATATAATTTCTATGTTTGTATTGTATATTGTAAAAAGTTGGAGAAAGACTTCACAATTTTTTTTAATAATTTAATTTTTTTATGAATATTATTTTTTATATCATAATTATAATTATTTATTAAATATAATTATAATTATATTTAATAATAATGTATTATATTATTTAGGTTGTTTTTATTATAATAAGATAAAAAATTAATATTATAAAATTTTGCAAAATAGTTAGTAAGTTATAGTTTATTAAAAAAATTATAGTTTTTATGTAATTTAATTATTTTTTATTATACATCACATTTTCTCTCTCTCTCTTTTCATTTGTTTTTCTAAGTCTCGTTACATTTTCTTTTTTTTTAATTAACGGTCCATCAATTACGTTTTTTTTAAAAAATAATTATTTTTGTCTTTTCCTTTTCTCTCTTTCACTAATTTCCAAAACCTTATTTTTTTAAAATATATCCATTCATCAATTTTTAATAAATAACAATTTATTTTTATTATAAATAAAAAATAATAAAATAATTTATATAAAAATAATAATATATTATATTATTTATGAATTATCAAAATATTTAGCATATCATTTTCAATATAAGTATAAATTTATATTTATTTTATTGTAAAATAAATTATTTTTTATTTTTTAAAATAAAATTTTTAATATATGATATGATAAATTTTTTTTATGTATTTAAAATTAATTATAAATTTATAAGATGTTAATATTTTTATTTATTTATAATAATTATGTTTTATAAAATAGAACTAATATATCTTTTTTTAAATAAAATTGGTTAAAAATTTTGCTTTCAAGTTTAATGTAAGATTTTGTCTATTTTTAAAAAAAATCCTACTTATACTTATTTTTAAACTATTATCTAAAAATTAGTTTTTATAGAAAAAAACCCCTTAATAAAGTGATAGTTGGGACTTTTCTTTCCTTTTCTTTTATAAAAGCTAGGTAATAAAAATAAATAGTAACTGGAGAAAGTAAATTTTTTAAAAAATAATAATATTATGATAAAAACCATCTCATACATTAAATTTAAAAAAAAAATTAAATTAAATTAAATTAGTACACAATATACAGAGTGGTTGGTCAAATGTAATACATACAAAATGTTTATTTTAAATTTTCCTTGATATAAGTTAGTTTTTTAACAAGATATAAATTAATTTTTTTTATGAGTCTTAAATAGATTTAATGATTATAGCACACGTCCATATCTGATTACCTGTGGATTACTATTTTAAAAATAATTTTAAAAAAAATCTAAATAGTTTTTTTACAGATTGAAAAGAAAAAATAAAGGAAGAAAAAGTAAACGAAAAAATAAAAAACAAAAACAAAAACAGAGGCAAGCACGTCTGGGAGTAAATGGGTGTCTCGTTTCCCCTATAATTGGTACAAAACGGATCGTGCTTTCAAAATAAATAAGATTTTCATATTCTATGCTAAGAAATCTAAATCACACGTCAATTAGCTTTATATCTTTTATATTATTTATATTTTTAGATAATCTTTAACTTTAATAGATCTTAATTAAATTAAGATAAATTTAAGTCAATTAACATGATATTAAAGCTCGATTCTTGATTTTCAAACATCACCTAAAATTTATCTCGTCGATACCTCAGAAAATAAGTGCGTTTTAACACGACCTTAAGTCTTATCTTCATCGATGTGAAAAAAGATATTAAAAAATTTAAATTTTACATTGAACTTAACAAACATGGTATCAAAATCTTTAACCTGTTAATATCTTGCATCACTTTACAGTCAATAATTTCAAAATCTTGCATTTTCGTCGATATAAAGGACGGTTATTAAAGAATCCAAGTTCTATATCGTGTAAGTATATCATTTTAAGTACAATCTACTTTACGGAATGATATTCTAACAAAACAATATCACTTCACTTATATCTATTATAAATTTATGAAACATTGTTATTTTGAAATATTTTTATTTTGATATTATTTTAAAATAATATATATTAAATATCTTTATTTAAGTTCTTATTGTTAAAATAACAAAACAATAATTGATATTTTTAAAATACCTAATTTTTTTAAAATTATTGTTAAATTTAATAAAATAAATATCATTAACTTAAATAAAAATATCTCAAATATCTCAATTGAAAATAAAAATAAATAAAGATACAAAAATAAGGATAAGATACTCTAAAATTATTAATAATATTTTATGATATATAAGAATTACGAACTCAAGATTATGAAAGAGATGGAGGCACCATCTAGAATTTTATAGTTATATGTAAATGTTTAATTTTTTCTATTATAAATTTTTTTCAAGCCAAATGAAGGTCATAATTAATGTAAATAAAAATTAATATTAATATATGTATAAACATATATAACATTTAGGTTTGGATTCTTGATTATGAATTATGAGTACGTAAATAATATATATATATAATTATTTAAAAATTATTTTCAATTAATAAAATTATATATCAGTTATATTACCTTGATATTAATACTAATTAATTAATATTTTTTCTTCAAAAATAAAAGTTTCGAAGCATATTTTGCAGACACATGTGTTGATGCATTTGATTCTCTCGATCGAATTTAAGTTTTATTCTCATTTTTTAGTATATATATTTTTTTATCTTATCTATTAAACTTCATTCAATTACAAGAAAACATTTTTTTTCTTTATTAATTAATACTTAACATTAATCCAACTCCTCTCACAAATTAATTTCCTTGCAATTAGGATGGTATGAAGTTTTGCACACAAGAAAGAAACAATTCCGAATTTTAACATTGCAGCAGCCATAATCACTATTTTTATTATTACACGAAGAATATTATTATATATTACAATCTAAACTCGTATAATAAATATGTCACATTATAAATTTAATTATAATCATGAACAATATTATGACATGTAATTTATGAGTAATAGCATTTTTCATTCATAAGCCAATAATATTGACGAACTGTTCATTTGTTGACCGGATAAATCCAAAGTCCACATCGAGTTCAAAAGATATGAAAACAGCCCTCCTTTCACGAAATTCAAAGACCACAGCCAAGCCATCAAATGTGAAAGCAGCGTCACACTTTCTTTCTACACATTGAAATCCACGTCATAAACCACGTCATAAATGTTAAAGTGGAATTTTTTTAATTATTTAAAAAATATTTTTTATAACTGATATATATATTAATTATATAGTATATTTTAATTCATCCATAATTTAATCATCTTATATTCACAATTTTATATACAACTAATAAATAAAATATGAAATAAATTCATCCATATAATAATATTTTACATAAATATACTTAATTATATAAGGAGACTTATTTTAATGTAAATATTAATATTAGTTTTTTAAAATCTATTATCTAATTTCATCAACCAATAAAAACAACATTTACCTATAATTTTCTTTAATTGAGAGTACTACTAGCACATAAAATATGAAACTCAAAGTTGAACTGTTCCACATTCATAAAAACACAAGTATCTTATTGAATAAAAAGATTATGATATGCAAATTGTTGATTTAGAGGATAAACCATAATTCTCAAACATCATTAGAATGAATGGAAGGATTAATTGGCAGACTATTCATATTCCAAAGATCAGAAATTAAGTCAGTAACATATAGAGATAAGTTAGCAAACACACCTTCCTTGATTCTTGGTTGAGAATTAAGTAAAATAGGAATCCAGTACAAACTTTTGTATCTTTAACATTTTCAATTATCTTGCAAATTGAAATCTTCAAGGTTTCATTTGAATTAAAAATTCTTGTCCAAAATCTGTCCTTTTATATGAACATTCGAAAAGTGATCTCCGTGACAATATTTGGATTTTAAAATTTGAGAATGTTGAAAATAAAACTTATTTAAAACTTAAGATGAAATCCAATCAAATTGAAACTCAATTTGAGTAAGCTTTCGTGGTAGTTCAAGAAATTATTCATATTGATGAGTTGTGAAACAACTAGTGGAAGTTGAGTTGGATTGTAGGTAAGATGTTTGGTTGTGATACAACTAGTAGAGGTTGAGTTAGATTGTAGGAAAGAAGGTTGTGTGTGGTGATTAGAGTAAGTATTAGTTTTATATTATGTATCTTGTATTAATTCTATGATAGTATAAATATTTTGTCCTTTGTTATGTAATATATCTCAATCAAGTTTAAAAAATAAGAAGTAAGAGTTTGAGAGTTTTTAAGAATTGTTGGAAAATTGTTTTTGAGTGTTGAGCAGTTTTAATCCATAATATTCCAACAAAGTGGTATTAGAACAGAGCAATAATTAAAAATATACACTATTGTATATCAAATCGAAGCTCTCGACCAGATGAATCCGACGTCACTAGAATCATCTTGATTAGGTGCTACCAGAATCATCCTGATTAGGTGCTACCAGAATCATCCTGATTAGGTGCTACCAGAATCATCCTCATTAGGTGCTACCAGAAAGTGAGTCCACTCACTGAGTTGACCGAACCGTGAAGCCCGTTGATCGAGCAATCGAGTTGTTGATTGTGTCGTTTGACCGAGTTACATAATTGTTGAACAAGTCGTGACGAGCCATTGACCGAGTCAGAGAACCATTGACCGAGTCATCAAGCCTGTTGATCGAGTTGTTGACTGAGCCCTTCACCAATAAGTTTAACCGTCGACCAACGAGGGTTGACTTTGATCGTTGACCGAAAAATTCTCGAACCTCCTCCCAAATTTTTACAGTGTTCCAAATTCATCCATGTGATCGGATTTTGCAAATTCTTACTACATTGAGAATTATGGAAAATGGAGGTTTGTCTTCGTTTCAAGTCCTAGTACTCAACAACATCAACTACGATAATTTGAGTATCAAAATGAAAGCACTTTTAAGTGTGAACGATGTATGTGAAGTTGTGGAGAAAGTTTTTTAGTAAGCCCATAGATGAAGCTACTCTAACTTAACCACAAAAGGATTCTTTGAAAGACTTAAGAAAGAGAGACAAGAAGGCTCTTTACCTCATCTATCAAGCCTTGAATGATGATAGGTTTGAGAAGATCTCAAGTGAAATCTCCTCAAAAGCAGCATAGGATAAGCTTCAAACTTCTTTCAAAGGAGTTAAAAAAGTAAAGAAATTTTTTCTCCAAACACTAAGAGGTGAATTTGAATCTTTACATATGAAAGATTTCAAGTCTATTTCTAATTATTTCTCAAGAGTCATAATCGTTTCTTATTAATTGAAAAGAAACGATGAGATGTTGGAAGATGTGAGAATAATTGAAAAAATATTTCGTTCTTTGGATCCAAAATTTGAGCATATTGTCTTAACAATTGAAGAAACTAAAGATTTGGAAGTAATAACGATTGAGCAACTTCAAGGTTCACTGCAAACTTATGAAGAAAAGCATAAGAAAAGCTAAAGGATCAACGAACAACTCCTCAAGACGTAACTCAAGGAGAAGGAAGAAATCCAAGGCTATGACATAAATCAACATGGTCGTGGTAGAAACCGAGGCCGAGGTCGAGGAAGAGGCTGTGGTCATGAAAGAGGTTGGAACTACAATAAAAATTCCAACGCCAGCTATAAGAAAGGAGAAAGCTCATCAAGAAGTCATGTGAGAGGCAATTCAAACTAGAGGTATGATAAATCTCAAGTTCAATGTTATAATTGTCAGAAGTTTGGGCATTATACTTCAAAATGTAGAGCTGCCAATAACAAGGTCAAAGAAAAGACCAACTATGCAAAAGTTAAGACTGAGGAGAAAGAAACATTGTTCTTAGCATACCAAGACACTGACGGAGGACACAAGAACACTTGGTACTTGGACACCAGTGCAAGTAACCATATGTGTGGTAGAAGAAACATATTTGTAGAACTCAACGAATTAGTAAATGGCCATGTCTCTTTTGGAGATAATTCAAAAATATCGGTGAAAGGGAAATGTAACATTCTTATTTAAGCAAAATATGGTAGTCATCAAATAATTTCAAATGTCTACTATGTGCCCGATATGAAAACCAATATCTTAAGTTTGGGTCAACTCTTAGAAAAATGCTATGATATTCACATGAAAGATTAGGATGGCTAAGGAAATCTAATTGCCAAGGTGAAAATGTCAAAGAATAGAATGTTTACTTTGAATATTCAAAATGATGATGCAAAGTGTTTAAAAGCTTATTACAAAGATGCATCCTGGTTATGACATCTTTGGTTTGGGTATCTCAACTTTAGATGACTAGAGCTGTTGTCTAAAAGAAAGATGGTGAAAGGATTACCCCACATCAATCATCCAGACCAACTGTGTAAAGATTGTTTACTCGAGAAGCAATTCAGAAAGAGTTTTCTTAAGGAGTCTAACACAAGAGCCCAAAAGCCACTTGAACTCATTCATACTTATGTGTGCGGACCCATTAGGCCAAGTTTTCTTGGTAAAAATAATTATCTTATTCTCTTCATTGATGATTTCAAGGAAAACTTGGGTTTATTTCAAAGTTGTTGTGGAAAAAGAAACTGGTTGTACGATCAAGGCAATGCGATTAGATCAACGAGAAGAATTTACTTCCAAGGAGTTACAAGAGTTCTGTGCATCAAATGGAATTAGATGCCCACCAACCGTGCCACGATCCCTCTAATAGAATGGTGTTGCATAAAGAAAGAACATAACCATTCTTGATATGGCGAAAAGCATGATTAAAAGTAAGAGAATGCCTAAGGAGTTTTGGGTAGAAGCAATAGCTTGCGCAGTCTACCTATCAAACTGATCTCCAACAAGAAGTGTGTTTAGGAAGACAATACAAGAAGCATAGAGTGAAAGAAAGCCAGAAATATCTCATCTTAGAGTCTTCGGAAGTATAGCTCATATACATGTACCGGATGTGAGAAGAACCAAGCTAGATGATAAAAGGGAGAGTTTCATCTTTATCGGCTATGACTTAAATTCAAAAGGATACAATCTGTATAATCTGAAAAACAAAAAAGATTGTAACTAGGCAAGATGTGATATTCGATAAAGATAGAGAATGAGATTTTGGCTCACATATAAATGATTTCAAATTCTTTCCACATTTTAAAGAAGTCCATACAGAGAAACCTGGAGAAATTCAGCAAGAGCCAACGACTCCACCTACTTTTCCAATGCCAACCACTCATGAAGACCCATCACCTTCATCATCTTCGAGTGGAAGTGAAAGAGCCATAACACATACACAAAGTCTCTAAGATCTTTATGAGGTAACAGAACGACAAGATAATACCTTATTCTGTTTCTTTGTTGATTGTGAACTAGTGAGCTTTCAAGAAGCTGTACAATAAAAGAAGTGGATATATACGATGGATGAAGAAATCAATGCAATTAAGAAGATCGATACATAAGAACCCGTTTTACTTCCCAAAGGGCAGAAGGCAATAGGTATCAAATAGGTTTACAAGACAAAGAGAAATGCAAAGGGAGAAATCGAAAGGCACAATGTGAGACTAGTAGCAAAAGGTTATAGTCAAAGAGTTAGAATTGACTATTATGAGGTATTCGCTCATGTTTTCCGATTGGAAACTATTAGACTAATCATCTCTATGGCAGCCCAAAACAAGTGGAGGATACATCAAATGGATGTGAAGTCTGCTTTCCTAAATTGAGTCCTAGAAGAAGAAGTCTACATACACAAACCATTAGGCTACGAAGTCAAAGGGTACGAAGACAAGGTGTTAAAGTTGGAGAGCTCTTTATGGGTTGAATCAAGCACCAAGAGCATGGAATACTCGCATCAACAGGTACTTCCTAAAAAACAACTTCACCAAATGCCCTTATGAACATGCGCTCTATGTCAAAGTTAAATATGGAGAGATTTTGATTGTGTGTCTATATGTGGATGATCTCCTCTTCACAGGAAGTGACCCAAGCATGCTTGAAGAATTCAAGAGAGTGATGACTAGTGAGTTTGAGATGATCGACATCAGACTGATGACATACTACCTCGGTATTGAAATCAAGCAAAAAGAAGAAAGTATTTTCATCTCTCAAAAAAGCTATGCAAAGGAGATACTCAAGAAGTTCAAGATGTATGATTGCAAGTCGATAAGAACTCCAGTGAAATGTGGAGTCAAGTTATCCAAGCATGATGGAGAAGAAAATGTAGATCCAAATTTCTTCAAGAATTTAGTTGGAAGCTTACGATATTTGACGTACACAATACCTGATATTCTCTATGTTGTTGGACTTGTGAGTCGTTACATGGAGAATTCAACAACCACTCATTTCAAGACTACTAAGAGAATCATACGCTACATCAAAGGTACAATTTATTTTGGTTTGTTATACTCATTTTCTAATGATTGCAAACTTATTAGATATAGCCATAGTGATTATGGAGGAGATATAGATGATCGAAAGAGCACCACATGGTTCGTGTTCTTCATAAGAGATATTGTTTTTACGTGGATGTCAAAGAAGAAACCGATTGTCACCCTATCCAGTTGTGAAGCTGAGTACATAGCTGCAACCTTAGCTATTTGTCATGCGATTTGGTTGAGAAACTTATTAGAGGAGCTAAACATGGCACAAAAAGAACCAACGAAGATTTGTGTTGTAACAAATCAATAATTTCTTTGGCAAAGAATTTAGTCTTCTATGATTGAAGCAAACACATTGATACTCGTTACCACTATATAAGGGAGTGCATCGCCAGAAAGGATGTACAAGTCGAGTGTATCAAGTAACATGATCAAGTTGCTGACATCTTTACCAAACCACTAAAATTTGAAGACTTTGTGAGGATAAGAAGTTTGCTTGGTCTCATTAAACAAGTTAAGAGGGCGTGTTGAAAATAAAACTTGTTTAAAGCTCAAGATGGAATCCAACCAAATTGAAGCTCAACTTGAGGAAGCTTCCATGGTATTTCAAGAAATTATTCAAGGTGATGAGTTATGAGATAGCTAATGGAGGTTGAGTTGGATTGTAGGTAAGATGTTGGGTTGTGAGACAACTAGTGGAGGTTGAGTTGGATTGTAGGTAAGAAGATGGGTTGTGTGTGATGATTAGAGTGAGTGTTAGCTTTATATTGTGTGACTTGTATTAATTCTATGATAGTATAAATATCTTGCATCATTTGCTATGTAATATATCTCAATCAAGTTTAAGGAATAAGAAGTAAGAGTTTGAGAGTTTCTAAGGGTTACTGAAAAATTGTTCTTAAGTATTGAAGAATTTTTATCTATAATATTTCAACAGAGAACACATTGTATCTTGATTATTTTATAAATACCAGCCCAATTTAGATATCAAAGCATTGTTCAAGTCTTCAAATTTTATGAATCTCAATCCACCTACTTCTTTAACTAAACAAATATCATCCCATTTTTTGAGTGGTAGTCCAAATTTATTTGACCTTTTCTACCACCAAAAGGATTTAGCAATAGTATCCATCTTATTGCAAATCCATTTTGGTAACACAAAAGTATTCATCTGATACATGTGAATTGATTGAATAATTGATTTAATCAAGGTTGCTTTGCTTGTTTTAGATAAAACTTTGGACTGCAAACCTTCTGTTTTCTTTGCAATACTTTGTAAAAGATTAGGAAGAAAATTTCTCTTAAGAAACAAAGGAGTGACCAAGTAAGAAATATCACTTGTAATTCTCTTTATACCACATTGATTCTCCAATAATAAGTTTAGAGATTCATGAGCATTCTTGGAAAACAAAAGGCATGATTTTCCTTGATTAGCTAATTGTCTTGACCAAGTAGTATATTTTTGAATCACATCCAATAAAGCAAATGATATAACATTAGATCACCTTGATGCAAACCTAGATGTGGTACAATATGACCATAAGGAGGTCCATTAAGCAAAATTGAGTATGAAACTGAAAACAAGCATGAATTAGTTTACAAAAATGATTCCTAAATCCTAAGAGTTTTGTAACTTTCAAAATAAGCTCTCAACTCATCTTATCATAAGCTTTTTCCAAGTCAATTTTCATTCCCAACAAAGCCTTGTTACCTTTATTCTTTTTCATTGCATGAACTATCTCCTACGCTAAAATAACATTTTTAGAAATCTAACATCCTGGGATAAAGGTACTCTAAAATGGTGAAATGAATATGTTTTGAAAAGGTTTAATCCTATCAACCAAAATTTTTGCAATAACCCTATAGCTAACATTACAAAGGCTGAAATGTCTAAATCCAGTGGCTTTACTAGGATTAATTCCTTTTGATAATAGAAAAATAAAGGTCTCATTAATTTCAAGAGGTAAAGAACTTATTGGACCAACTTAATGAGATCTTCACCCACAATATCCAAAATTTTTTTTATAAAAAATGACATGCATACCATCTTTACTTGGAGCCTTCAAATTTTACATATGCCATAAAGTACATTTATTTCATCTGGATCAAAAAATTTGGAAATATCCTACTGTTCTTCGGAGGAAATGCAAGTTTGAAAAAGATCCTCTAAATCTTCAAGAAATTGGTTATAACAATCATGTTGATAAATTCTTGTAAAATATTGAAGTAAATGGCCCTCAATTTGATTTTTGTCCCGTAACCAATTATTTTCATCATCTTACAAAGAAAAAATTAAGTTTATTTTCCTTCGATTTAGAGTAAATAAATGAAAAATCTCGTATTATCATTACCTTGTTTGAATAATTGAGTTAAATTTATCTGAATTTTTAACGTTAAATAAGATGTAAACGAGTCTGAATCTCTTGAAGAAGTTGTTGTAAATGATATTTTGATTGACAAAATTTACAACCATCAAGAACTATAAGTCTTTTAATCTGTTCTTCCAAATATTTGAATCTTTGTTTACATTTTTCAAAATTTGATTTGCTTTTTATAAGGTGAAATCTTTTGCTGTAAGTCCAATTCTATGACAAAATTGTAATGCATGATTCGAAGAATTAAATTTCATCTAAGTAGATTGTATTTACTGATCTACAAGATGAGTCTCTACATCATACCTCATAAAATCTAAATGGTTTTTGAAAATTTTAATCTCTCAAAGCACAAATCTAATAAGATTTTACCATGATCACTTACAATGATTGAAAAGTTTTGTATTATAGCTTTTGGATTTGCAATAAACCAACCACTACTTGAGATGACCTCTGGTTAATTCTCTTGGTTTTTCCTAATTTCTAAACTAAGTGAAATTTGGACCGGTAAATAAAATATCTAAATCCTACAAATAGATCTATAAACATTTTCATTTTACTACATAAATAGATTTCTCCCATTTTTATCTTCTTGAGAAATAGTATCATTCCAATCACCAATACAAAGTCAATCTTCAATACATGAAGAGATGATACCTAATAAGTACAACCAAAAGTTATCTTTCTCATTAATATAGGTAGGTTCGAACACAAAACAAAGTAGCCACTTTTAAAGTAAATTATTTGGACCAAACACTTCTGAGGCTACAAAATTATCATTTACTTCTATTATATCAACTTTAACATCAATTTTTCAAAAAAGAGAAAAACCCCCACTATTACCCTCTGAAGGAATAATTATAGATTGATGATAATTAAGATAGTGCTAACTGCAAAGATGTCATATGCTGCTCGGACGCTTTTGTTTTCATTAACCACAAAAATTCAGGATTAAAGTTCATAACTAAACTATGTAGATGAATTTTAGCCGAGGCTTTTATAGCTCCTCGGCAATTCCACGAAATTATTCTCATGGAAATGGAGAATGAGGAACAAAATAAGTTGAGCTATGAACTTGATCCTGAATAAAATCTTCCATATTTTCACAAGCAGGCAGATTTTCCAAATTCTTACCATCAATAGGAACTATTGACTGATCTTGATTCATTCCAGTAGAACACATCAAGCCTTTATCCTTCATGACTTGAATTTTTTTCTGCATCCAATCATCTCTTTTGTTTGATAAAGGAGAAAGCTCTAAAACAGAAGGTGCTAGAAGATGAATTTGTCCTAAAGCAACCTTCTTTTTACATGATTGCTCATTAAAACAGCTTCTCTTTTTGAGGTTTTTCAAATTTCAGAAGCTTCCATAATTTTAAGTGAAGGTGTTCTTCATCTTTTGTGCAAAGGATTTAAAGGGTGTTGAAAACTTCTCTTCTCTGATTTTAAAACAAGGGAAGTAGAGAAGGGTATATTCTCATTAACGTTTGAAGCATTGGGGGAGTATGATTGAATTTGAGAAAAGGCCCTCTCAAATGAAGAAGAGGTTGTACTGATAGGATCTGTTAGACTTGAGTCTAACTTCATCACAAAAGCATGCTTAGAAGTGAAGAGTTTTCTAAGATTATATGTGTAGCGGAGGACCAACACTTGACCAATGTGAAACTTAGATCCTTAACAGCCGTCCTTCACATCGACGAGGATATGAGGATTTGAAATTGATGCCTATAAAGGGGTGTCCTAGGGTACCAGGAGTCAGCTTTGATATCATGTTAGACTTGAACTTAACTCTACCACAAAAACATGTTATATGTGCAATGGAGGACCAACTCTTGGCCAACGTGGGACTTAGATCCTTATCAGAATCTACCATGGTATCAGCAAATTTCAAAGGATTAGAAGTATAAACAGACATACCAGAAAAAGGCAAACTGGAAATAGTAGAAATATTTATTCTATATACAATCACATTAGCAGTCGACACATTGAAACTAAAAACATGGACACACCAGAAACCGTAGAAAAAGACTCAGTAGAAACTGCAGAATTTGCAAAATCAGAAACAGAAGAAGTAACAGGCATACAAGAAACAGATGAAGCAATTTTGTTTTTGTTTGTTTTTTTATTTTTATTAGACTTAATATTGTTTGATGGAACAGAAGAAAAACTTGGAGTGGAGTTGAAAGTAGTGTTTAAAGGTTAAGACAGAGGAAGGACATGTCCAATAGGAGGATCAGAGGCAATAATTATTCCAAAATGAGAGTTTTCAGTGGTAGTATAAGACAATAGAATGCCTAATGAACTCCAGTCAATATCATGCTATCCCAAAGGTATGATGGATTCTTGATTTGATGAATCAAAATTAATATGAGAACCACCATCAGAAAATGTTCCATTGTGTTTCATTGAGTCATCTGTGTTGAGTCCTACATTGGTTAAGAGTAAGGCAGTAGTACTGCTTATAAGTCTGGACAACCCTCTAACTCAAAAGCTAGCTTTTGGGTTCAGAGTGCCGTAAATCTGGACTCTAATTGATGTAGAGGGGGGATGTTAAGTCACACATTGACTAGGGACACTTCTTCCGTTGTACATATAAACTTGAGCAATCATTCATCTTATAACCTAGTTTTTGGGTTCAGAGTGCCGTAAATCCGGACTCTAGTCGATGTAGAGGGGGGATGTTAAGTCCCACATTGACTAGGGACACTTCTTCCGTTGCACATATAAACTTGAGCAATCATTCACCTTATAACGTAAGTTTTGAGGTGGAGTTAGGCTCAAGTCTAACATGGTGTCAGAGCTAGGCTCTTGGTTTCTTTGTACTCCCATTGGCCCTCATGCCGTAAAAATCCGGACTCTAGCCGATGTGGAGGGGGATGTTAAGTCCCATATTGGCTAAGAGTAAGGCAGCAGTACTGCTTATAAGTCTGGGCAACCCTCTAACTCACAAGTTGTTTTTTTGGTTCAAAGTTAGGCCTGAGTTTCTAACATGATATCAGAGCTGGTTTCCTGACCCCCATCGGCCCTCGTGCCGTAAATCCGGACTCTAACCGATGTGGAGGGGAAATGTTAAGTCCCACATTAGCTAGGGACACTTCTTTCGCTGCACATATAAGCTTGAGCAATCCTTCATCATATAACTTAAGTTTTGAGGTGGAGTTAGGCTCAAGTCTAACAATCTGATTGTAATAGCATACGTTGAAAGGAAAGGAAGGAACAAAAGTTGTACTTGGTAGTCCTAATTGAGAATGAAGTAGCATATTGTCATGTTATTTTCCTTTTCCTGTGCTTGAGGAAGCCTCACCATGACTCGAAAAGGTTATTGTTAAAAGTGCAACTTCATTAACAGAAACCAACGGTAGTAAACCAGCATCAGGCAAATAAGTCTGTTCTTTGTTACCATTGGACTCATTAACAGAAACTTCAGTAGAAGCTTTATCAGAATTAGAATTTGCAATTTTTAAACTTTTGAATTTGGCTACATTAGTCATTCCAAATTCACTCTGCATCATGAGTCTCCGAGTCTCAACACATCACCATAATAACAGCAATATGAAGATAGACGTTCATAACGCAGTTGAATCTAGCTGGTTTCTTCATCTCAACTTCATTGTGTAAAAGCTTTTGAACTTTTCATCATCATAATCCACTTGTATTATTTTTTCAATTATTGCTCCAATTAGTCTACCATTTTCCTCTTAAAAATATAATTCATTTAAACCACGAATTTGGATCAGAAGAAAGCTGAACCAAAGTTAATTTCATCCAGATTCATGTTGAGATAACATTCACGTAGAACAAGTAGACGTCCAGCGATATTCCAAATCCTTTTCTCAAAAACTTTCTCTTTTTCTGATTTTGAAAGAAATTTAAAGACAAAAATATTGAATCTTTCTTTAGTAACTATCAGAGAACCTCTAGTACGCTATGCTCTATCGAAGTTATCTTTAACAAATTCACGTTTGAACTCTTTATCAGACCAGATTTTGCCCACTAGAGATCTCCCTGCATTAAGGATTGCTTTTGAAGGATCCCTTTTGAGAGTGGTTACAAATTCATCCTTACCAATTTCAGACATTTGCTTGGATTCCTTACGATACATTTGTTTGTTCTGAGCAATATTATCCATAATCCTAGCTTTTAGGTGAAACAGGAACTTGGATAAGCTGAGAATGCCAAATTTTAATTGTGAGGTTGGGAGTAGCAGAGAATAATGTTGTATTCATAGCATATTATTAGAATTTATAAGCTTATCAGGAATGAAGCTATTAAGAGAGAATGCGTGAACTTAAGTCTCGAGAAACCTTCACATAAATGAAAACACAAAGAATTGACATCAACTATCTGAGAAAGGTAGCTAAGGAAATCTGGGATTTTATGATCAGAAGCAATCTATTAGTAACTTAGCCCAATGATTATATCTATTGAAGGTATTGCTTGCAGAAGATAAGGAAGTTGAAACGCGAAAGCATAATGCAGATTTACAAGTGGCATTCAATCTATGGCAGGCATGCAATTAGGAGAGCTGGAAAACAATGACAGAAAAACCAGTGAAAAATATTAATTTTGGAAGACGAAAAGATGAAAGATTAAAGGTAAATAAAGAGATGAATCAATAGGGAAAAGTGAAACAAGAGCTTGACCAAGTTGTTGGAGCTAACAAAAAAGTTGAAGAAAGTCACTAGTATGATCTACAATATTTACAAGGTATAGTGAAAGAAACATTGAGATTACATCCTCCACTTCCTTTACTACTTCCTAGGACTGCATTACAAGAAACCCAATTCATGGGTTATCTCATACCTAAAGATACTCAATTATTTGTCAATATATGGGCAATAGGAAGAGACCCTGATATATGGGAAGACCCTTTAAATTTCAAGCCTGAGAGGTTTAATGGCTCAAATATTGATTACAAAGGGCATAATTTTGAGTTGCTTTCATTTGGAGCAGGCAGAAGAATTGGTGTAGGCTTGTCATTAGCTCAACGTATAGTTCATCTTGCCTTAGCTTCTCTCCTCTATTCTTTTGATTGGAAAGTTGGTAGCAATTTGCCTCCTGAGGCCATGGACATGAATGAGAGGATAGGGATTTCAGTGAAAAAACCTGTACCTCTTCAAGTCATACCCAAGAAGAGGTTTGCATAAACTTTGCCCAAAAAGCAGCTCTTTAATTTGTAATAACTGCCCACGAGAATATTCTTAGGACATGTTTGGTGTGTGGGATTAGATTAAGGAATGAAATTGTTTATTTGATAATTACCCTTTGAATTATTATCTTTGCAGTGATCATGGTTTGATTTGAACAAAACTTTAACATGTATGCATAATAATTGCCTCCAAAAGCCTGCCATATAAATTGTTTGCACAATCATGCAGTTTTGATACAGTATACCAGACTAGGAGATTCATTTTTGTTATGGATTGTTATAATTTGCAATATGTGTTCCAGATACATAGAGAGAAAGAGAGAGAGAGAGAACGATATACTTCTCTTAACAGAAGACAAACCAATCATGAGGAGATTGAGAAAAACAAACGACGAAAAGAGAATAATCATGTAAAGATTAGATGCCTTGGTCTAAGAGGTGTTTGAGGGAAAAATGATAAGTCGCACGTTGATTAAGAATGTCTTACAAGTAGAGTTTATATGTATCATGGTTCTCAAGATCCATTGGTTAACATTTAGTATTGAGCCTATGGTGCAACTCTAAGAAATAAACACCTAGTCTTTTTGGACATATTACATTCAATATTTGAGTAACCTGAAAAACTAGATTGATATAACATGAGATTTAGACAGAGTTTCAACACATAACTTGGAGAACTGGACAATGTTATTATTGCACAGCATTCATTTAAGGTATCCATCAAACAGAAAAATAATTAGACAAAAGGCATTGGGCAAAAATAGAAAAGATGGAACATCTACTTCTTCATCAACTGGGGGTGCTCTGGCCTTTGTCGTTGCGCGCGGCTTCTAAGCATTCCTTGGCTCTGTGAACCTTAGATTGAAGGTAAAAGCTCCCATTCTTCGCATTATTCTCAAACAAGGTATCATATTTCTGCATTGATAAAGAAAATACATCCAAAAAAACTTAGGTCCTCTTGTGTGACACAATGCAGAAAAATGAAAGTGCAACACTGAGTACTGACCTTCAGAACCTCCTCCCAAGTAGTTTCCTCTGAGATACCAAGAATTTGCCTCGCTTCTTGCTCTGTCATGACTTTGCTTCCTTTACGAACTGCATTTTGCAATGTTTCTTGAGCAACACCAGTTTTTGAGGCATCTGCAACATAAAAAAGGCTTGTAAAAGAAGCATCTCTGTTGGTTAAAAATCTATATGAGACATTAGTAAGCCAAAATTTAGATGCCATATAGCAAAGCACACTAATTGTCAGAACGATATTTAGTTTGACCCAAAGAATAACAAAGCTGGAGCAGAAATGCGAGAAAAATAAACATGAATCTGAAAAGGATTGAGGGATCAAGGAGCACCAGCGAGTATATCACAAACTTCTTGCTTCCCCCCACTCCTAATTATCCTTAAACAAGTGAATAAAACAGTTCAATAAACCTAATTGGTTAAATTATACAAATAGTCCCCAAAACTTTTCGCAGTCTACACTTTGGTATCCTTATTATTATTATTTTATGATTTGGTCCCTTCCTTTTTTAATTTTCACACTTTGTTCCCTTATTTTTTTTTCCTAATAATTTGGTCCCTTTATTTTTAAATTTCACAATTTGATCTTTCACTTTTTTTCTTATAATTTGATCCACTTGTTTTTTAATTATAAAAAATAAGGGGATCAAAACGTGAAAATTAAAAAATAAAGGGACTAAATCATAAGAAAAAATAATGAGACCAAAGTGTAGAATGTGAAAATTTTAGAGACTGTGAGTACTTCACCATTAGACCCAATTAAAATAATGAAAAAGGGTAATTGATAAGAACTTAACGATGAAAATAATATGCAATTGATTGGTAGCCCGTTATGCATTATCCTGTAAAAATTGCAGGGTTAAGAGTCTACTTAGTTTAGTCCAAAAACTTTATGAACGCTTTTCATCAAAGAATCCTAGTTTAATCAATGCTTCAAAATTCTACTTTCTACAGGCAGAAAAGACAATAAGCTACCAAATGAAAAGGTGGTTATTTGTTTTCACTTTTCACTACCATTTTTGAAATAACATTTTCAACATAATGCTGCATTTTTAGCCAATGATACAATTGGTAATCATATATGTAATTGAAGATAGGTGCCTTCATTTACAAAATAATTGTGACAAAAATAGTCATGCACAAATATAAAATCAAAAAGATTCTTCTGTCTGCTTCAAAAATTGGTGATAAATGATAATTAAACAGTCTGAAACAATGGTCATATAGCATGTATAAATTTGATGGGTAATTAAATTAATATATTTTTCACTTCACTCGAAGATTCAACAATATTTTTTTATTTTCATCACTTGGTAACAGCCTCTTCATGGGATGCATATGGAGTAAACACAATGAAACTTTGAGTGTAACTTGTTTAGCTTCCGCATGCAAGCATAACTGAAGCAACTTCAACAAGGTTGTCCAATTTCTCTTATGCATCTAGGTTCTAATGTGACTAAGAACGTTAAAAATGAGCAAATACTACTGTTCCTTCTTACCTTTTTCAACAGGTTCACTCAGAATAAATCTCTTAAAAGCCATAAAATTGAACAGATTGGTTTATATCAAGATAACAGGAAGTTGAAACATTGACATTTGAATTTTGAAGCTAGCAACATGTAAAGAAGAGGATATTGTAGTATTTTACTTTATTTTATTGTGGCTTATAGGATCCTCTAGTTGTAGATGATGATGATTGGGCCACAGAAGATGAGTAGGTGGTTCTGCATACTGAATGTGATGAAATTGAAATATTGACAGTTGGGGATGGGGATGGAGGAACTCTAGCAATGTTGTTCAACAAAGCAAGGTAGAAGAACAAAGGATAGAAAAGTTTAGTGTAAACAATAAACAATGCTTTAAAACAAAAGGTTGAAAGAAGTGAATAAATATCAATTCTTAACATTTAAAGTTCCAGCAACACATTTTTATTGGTATATCATTGTTTTTAATAGGAAAAAGAAAATATAAGGATACTGGTAAAAGTTATTTTAAAGAAGAGGAAGAAGAACAAGAATTGATGGATATTAATGATTTCTTTTTTTATTCTCTTATCCCATTTTGAATTTATATGGATATTATGTTTATGCTTTTTCAATTTTGAAGTTTTAACTGTATGACTATATCAGCCGTTATGTTATGATGAATCACAGGACCTTGTTTGGTATTTTAATTTTGCTAGTATGCTTAGTTATAACTTCCACATTCTACTAACTTTTAAGTAAAGTAATTACTTATTTCTCTTCCTTTTTTAATTTAAAACTTAGGCTTACTAGGCTTACTCCTGAGTCCTGACTCATGGAAGTTGGTCTCAAGAACTGGGGGAAGACATCAACAAAAGAGAAAGAAAAAAGCAAAATGAATGAAATACCCTTCATACTAATACATGAGTTCAGGATAAATTGCAATATTGCGAACTGGGGCATATGATCAAGTGAACTTACTTGCTAATGCTTGACGGTATGCTTGAATGAAAGCCCTGCCTAAAATACTTGTACCAATAACAATTAGTCTAGCAAGAATTTTTGCAGCCTGGGCAAATGGATGAACGGATATGTTACACACAAGTAATCCCTATGAAAATAAGATCATGCAAACAAGCAGACATAGACTTAAATAGGGGGTTGAATTAGTGATTATGATCTATTTTGTAATCAAAATAGTCTTGTTATTGTATATTGAGATCAAACTTTGATGATTGATCGATTTGTTCAGACCCTAGATCCCCATTTTTTTTCAATCCCTAATCATAATTATTCCCCTCTTCTTCCCTTACTCCAATTCTCTTCTCTTCCCCGCTCTTTATCACTTGGCTAAACTTTGCTAAATAGAAACTATTGCAATATATCTTACTCTCCATGAATCACTTCAACCTAGTTTGACCCAGCAGCTTCTGGCACACCATAATGCTCAGTGGCGGACTTGAAGAGGCATGGAGGGTTTAGAAGGGGCACGTGTCCCCACTCACTTATTAACAAAGAATTTTAGGTTTAATATCTATATAATTATAGACAAATTCATGCATAAAATGGAACTATGTCATCCCTGGATTTTAAATTTTAGGCTTCTATCATTTAAAAATTCATTATAAATTTAATATTTAGAACTTATTAAACTCAATTGATATACATATAACACCTTTATTCAACGAGAAGCAAGCAATAACTGAGAAAGAAGTATTAGCATTTTTTACTGTTTTTATAGTGTCCTTTTTGAGCTCTAATCCTATATCCACCACTAACAATGCAGCAGATAACAATAAAATTAAACAAAACGATAAATGCAACCCGGGAACTTCAGAAAGAATGTAACTAGTTGTCCCTCTTTTTTCTCCTCCTACTTTAAAACAAACTGGGTGCTAAATCGTGTCGAGCAAATCAAGCAATCGGACCATACGGTCATACTATAAACTACAACAAATAATCAAGCACTCAAAAATTAATTAAACAAATGACAGTACAACAAAATCCTCAATGCTCTAACATACATTAGCATATTCCACAGATCAGACTAGAGAATAAAATTCCAAACTATCAAAATTCGATTAGATGATATCTGAAGAGGAAAAAAAAACATAAATAATAAATACGATAGTTCCAAAGCGGTATTTTTGTTTCCCATTATTTTTCTCTCTTATTCGTCACTTTTCTAGGAAAGCAAAAAGAAAAAAAAAACAATAAAACCATTGAATTAGTATCTGAGAAGAAACTAGACGTACCATAGTTGAAAGATGCCGAATCGAACTCTATATATGGGCGATGGCCCAAACCTATAAATTTCCCAAACAAATTAGGGTTTCTAATTTATGCAGAAATTAAAATCGATTACTCTTGATAGTTCTTTAATGTTGATTGGTATCTGAAGATAGTGGTAATCAAAGGGAACGCAGATTAACAGGAAGCCAAAACCTGCGTGGGCCATTGTCAAGGAAAGGAATGAAACCAGCGCTTCATTTAGCTCCTTTTTTTCTTCTTCTTTTTTTTCTCTCTTTTTCCAAATCGAGCCTTTTATAGTTGAGCACTTCATTACCCCACCTCAACTGTGGTGCGACTAAAATATATTTTCAAGTAATATTATTAAAAGGATAAATTTTGTTAATTTTAAAATAGTTTTTAAAAAATATATATAATATTAATTATGAGATAAAATAATTTAATTATTTTAATCCATAATTAATTAATATATATAAATATTTTTTTTTATAATTTTAAATATATATTTTTATTTTAAAAAATCTTATTTATCATAAGTTTTTGATAAATTATGAATGATGTATGTATTTATATTGATAAATACAATCAAATTTATATAATTGAATCCAATGAAATATAATTACTAAAGTATAATTATGATATAATTATGATATATAAAAGTATTATTTTATTTAATATCAAAAATTTTGACCAAATATTTTTTAACAATTTCATAATAAATTATTGCCACATGGATATTAAAAAAATACTTCCAAATTTTATAATTATAAAATTAAATAAATTACATCTATTTTATATATTTTTATTATTAATAAATTCAACATATTATTTCATATTTAACGCCATTAATTAAATATTATTTAAATTAATTCTAATCATTTAAATTCATTTATTATTTAACATTATTCAACTAGATCTTCTTCAATATTTTTGTTATAAATATTGTTGTTTTTATGGAATATTTTAACTTTTTAAGCATATAATTAATCAATTTTTTGTAATATTTTATTGAATAAAATTATTATTAATAAAAAATAATTAAATTGTGTAAAATTGAGTGTCATATAACTTTTTTAAGCATTTGTTTTCCTTTTCTTTGTTTATCCTTTCTCTCCCTTTTGGGTGAAATTGTTAAGGAAAATAAATCAAGTTACATTCAATTTTAAAAAATAAAAATCCAATTAAGTTACATTAAATTAAAAAAATCCAATTGGTGACAATTTCTTTTTACTTAAACATTGAAATTAAAAAATTTCGTAAGTTTTTTAATTACAATGTGTTTTTGCACTCATGTTCCAATAAAAAATGTGACCTTCTTAAAAACAAAAGAGATATGCTAACTAAAAATCCAACAATGATTTACGTTTATTATTATTATTATTCGTATAATATATTTTTTAATTTTCATGCAATAATTTCGTTAAATAATTCAAAGATCTAATAGTGTTTATGTTCATATTAATGTATTAATTTTTTTTTTAATCAATCCTTGCTCCTTATTTATTAATAAGTTTATCTTTCATCTGAACAAGTCGACAAAAATCCAAGCTGCAAGAACCTCCTATCTCCATCGTTTTGTGTTCCTAGCTTGTAATGCGTTAAAACTGAAGTGGTAGTATTTGATGTGAAGAAACAAATAAAACCAATTTTATAATCTAATTATATTTTAATCATCTAATCTAAATTTGAAACAAATGCAAACATTCTTAAAATAATTTAATAACATAATTCTTATTTTTAATCCAAAAAACTTAATATGAAAATAATAATTAAACATTCAAAAGGAAGAAAACAAATCATAATTATCTTGACATCAGATGCAAATTACAAAATATGATTTGACGTAATAGTTCGGCATCCTTTGTAAATGATGCGAGATTTGAAGTAAATCAACTCAGGGGCCAATTAGGACAATTGGTAAAACTCCTTGGGGTTTATGATATGGGAATATTTGTTTTTGTTTGTCTAATCTAAGATATAAAATAATACAAATATTAAAGAAAATATTTAAAATAATAACTTATAATAATAACCTTAGATCTTAAATGTAAAATGTTGAGATTCAAAAATAATTACATAAAAACACATAAATGATTATAATTTAATTCGATATAATTGATACTAAAATAATCAAAATTTTATCTTAAATTCAACAAAAATGTACAAAAATTTATTATTTTAGATAAAAATGATATTTTAATTTTTTATTTTTAAGGAAAACACGCTAAGTTATAATATTAAAAATTAACCCATTAAAAATATTATGTTATTATGAAATGATAAAAATGTGTTAATTAGAGGTAAATATTTTATTTAAAAAAATGTATACAGTTAGATAATACAATGAATATATTTCTTTTATTTAAACAAACAAATTAGTCCGGTGGAAATAAACTATTTATAATTACTATTGAAGGGATATATATATACCAAAAACTCATAAGGGAGAGCTTGCTATTTGCTAGATCTACCTCTACAAAGCCAGCATATGATGGCGGCGTATATAAATAATGACTTCTGTTAAATCTGTATAGCCAAATTGAGGGCAAAGGAATAACTTAGTACATGAGCTACAGAAAATTTACATAAGCTCTTTCTATTTTTTTTTTTTTTGTAAAGATTCTTAATCACTCATTTTATAATGAGTTTTTTTTTATTTATTTAAAGTTAGTTTTTTGTTGTATAAACTTGATTTTGAACTTAAAAATCGAATTAATTTTCAAACAATACTCATTTAAAAACTTAGATTCAAAAACTAAAACTTAACACAGAATTAGTTGCAAAAGAAACTCTAAATATCTTTCAATCATTAGAGAAGCTAGTTCAAACCTGCTTTTTTTATATAAAAAATAGCACTTTTAAGTCTTTTTTTATATTAAATAGATAAAAATTATACGAGTAAAATTCGAATTTAAATACAGCTTATAATAAAGGTGGAGAGTGTACTTGCATGAGCACAGGAGAATTTTATGCTTGTATGAATCTTTGAAAACCCTAAACAATACAGGAGTGAATTCTTCTAGTTTATGTGAAGCTAATGTCAAAAGCCCAAAGGCCCAAGCCCACCTTCAACCGTTGAACTCTTTTGGGCACACAAATCTTGGGCATTTACATCCAAGTTTTCAGCTTTATCTAAGCTTGGAAATGAGAAAGGAATTCAAGATTGATAAAAGTATTATTTATAACTGTTAAGATTGCAACGTTACCTACAATGCAAAGGATCAATAGGATCAAGAGCTGATGATTGGAGCTCTAATGCTTTTTGCTGGGTGATGATACCGTAAAAGGCTCTTGGGCTTCTGAGGGCTGAATGAAACGATCTTAATAGAATAAAATAGTGCGTATATATAACAAAAGGGCCTTGGAATAGAAACATCAAGATGGGTTAAATGTGTGAGCTATCCATAATATGTTAAATAAAGTAACTTTTTTAATATATATATATATATTTTTTAGTTAATGAATATATTATTTTTATTATTAAATATATATATTCATTATATTAAAAATTTTATTCACTAGAAAGTAACCCTCACATGAGCCTCTAATCCAAAAAATTAGATGTGTAATAATTCCCATATATTTGTCTCCATCTATTTATTTAATAAACATATCATATATTTAGGTATAATTATATGATATAATTCATTTTTTTTATCTAAATATATATTCTATTAAAATCACTTTTAACATGTCTTATATATATAATATTATAATATTTATACATTTCTTATAATCTTAAATGAAGCTACGAAAATTATTAGGATTTTTGTCTAAAATAATCATATTAAGTATAATAGTTTAAAAAGAAACATATTTGTAATTTAATTTAAAAAAAGGTAAAAGTTAACTCATCATGTCGGTATCCACTACTATCAAAAACTTTATTTCTTTATTCTCTCTCCTTCTTCACACTCTCATCTCATTTTTTTCTCTTTTTCTCATTTTCTTATTCTCTTTCCTTCTCCACGCTCAAAAGCCCATTTTTTTCTTCTATTTTTCCATTTTCTTCTTCTTCTTTTTCTTTCTCTACGCTCCTTCCATTTATCTTCTCTGATTTTATATCTATTTCTTCATTAAAAGTGAAATATTTTCAAAATAAGGTTAGTGATATTAATTATATGAGTTATGTAAATTAATATTGGTTTTATTAGCATGTAAATGTTGAATTTTTCCCATATTTATAAACCTTTGGGAAGCCATTGTTGGGTTGAATTTTTTTTGAAATTTTTCCAACTATTTGGATGATTGTTTTTTTCCTAAACTAATTTGGGGTTATTTAATGATTAGATTTTTAATTGAAAAATTATATTATCTATTACCCTAATAAATCAAAAATATAATTAAAATTTTGTATTATCTATGAGCATGTTTTAGTATATTCTTTTCATATATCCCACATTAATAGGGGCTTAAAGATTAATATAATAATAATAAAGTATTAGATTCTACGTTTTGGGTTCAAAGGAAGAAATTGATAAATATACCAGTTGTGACTTGTGAGAAGAAAAAGAGTTAATATTCTCCATGAGCCTTAATATTCTACAAAGTGTTAATTAATAAACTAATTTAATTTTAAGTATTAATGTATTAATATTTGATAATTTTTCTTATACCTTCTAGAGAATGATGGTCTTAGTATTCTAATAATTCACGGTGATAAGTGGTCGAAGAAAGATGACAAAATAATATATCGAGGAGGTGAAGGTTCGACAATAAGGATAAAAAAGGAATTTATGTGTAATGACCTTAAAGATAAATTGTTTCAAAAGTTGAAGATCGATAAGTACAAGTTAAAATTTCAATGAAATACTTCTATAAGAATGATCTGACACTACCTATTGTTTTAATAGGCGATGACGAAGATCTTGATGAGTTTTTTAACCTTCATATTCAAGATAATCAAAGCAAGGTTGTTATATATGTTACAAAAAATGAGATAAGATCTGTAGATACACATCATTTTATTGTTGTGAAGAAATTATTAATTTTGGAAATGGTCATGTAAGTTGCAACAATATTTTTGAGAGTATGAGTGATGCATGAAGTGTTAATCATTCTTCAAATCCTAATGAATTTATTGGTAATGCTCTTAGGAACAAGAGTGATGTAAACGAGAATTGTACAACTTCATTAGTGTAACCTTGTAACAATGTTATTTCATCAATCACTTCTAGGGTTATTGTAGGAATTGATTCTGAAAATGATTTATCTCAATCTCAAGGAACAACTTTAGTTCGGTGCAGTAATAAAGTACTGTCTAATCGACCATGTACACCCACATACATTTTTTCAAATGGTGATGTTGGTTCATCGGTGCCACATGTAGATCTTGATTTGAAGGTTGATCAAGTATTTGACAATAAGATAGATTTCACCACATATGTCGGGTTTCATGCCATAAGAAATAGATTTGAGACGAGGACACTATCAAGCAAGAAAGACCATGTAGTGATAAAATGCATTCAAGCTAATTGTACTTGGATGATTAGAAGTAATAAGATCACTGGATCAGATCGATTCAAGGTAAAATAGTTTGAATCAAGACATACTTGTGATCCTAATAAGTACATGAGGAAAAATAGGACCGCGACCTCAAGAATGATAGCAAATGCTATTAAGATGAAACTTGTGCGACTTGGAAGAGTTATAAGCTAAAAGATACTATTGATGATTGTTAGAATGAGTTTGGGATTGATATTGGTTACACCACAACATACAGGTCTAAAGAAAAGGCTCTTAGATTGCTACGGGGCACTGAAGAGGAATCTTTCCTCAAACTCCCTTCCTACTGTTATGTTCTAAAGGAAAGAAATCCTGGAAGCGTCACATATATTGAAGTTGACCAGTCGGGAAGATTTAAGTATTTTTTTCATGGCATTAGGTCCCTATATTAGAGGATTCTTATCCTGCATAAGACATGTGATTACAGTTGATAGTGCATTTCTTACTGGTAGGTATGCTAGGACATTATTTGTAGAAAATGGTTATGATGGAAATAACAATATATATATCCAATCTCTATTGGGGTTGGAGATTCATAGAATAATGATGCTTGGGAATGGTTTTTGTTAAAACTATCATATGTAGTTGGGCACATTGACGACCTTGTTATTATTTCGGATATACATCAAAGTATTATTCAAGATGTTCTGAAAGCATTTCATAATGCAGTGCATGGTTATTGTGCGTTTCACATGGAGAAGAATTTAAATCACAAATTTAAGAACCCTCACATTATACCTTTGTTCAGATGCTGCTCAAAGGCTTATACAAAGGGTGAATTTGACAAGTACATAGGGGATTTGAGAGAGATCGATCCTTTGATAGATAAGTACTTATTGGAAGCGGGTAAAGAGAAGTGGTCAAGATATCATTTCCCAGGAAATAGGTACAAGATAATGACCATCAATGGTTATGAATCTTTTAATAATGTAATGAAATCGGCGCGTGAATTACCCATAACTATGCTTGTTGAGTATTACCACAGCAAAATATAATAGTGGTTTGTGAAACATAAGGAGGTTGGAATGAGATGGAGAACTCGATTCCTTACAGATGAAGTTCAATCAATAATGCGTGCAAATCACTTTAAGTCATTTAGGTATAGGGTTTTTAGAATTAATGCACATGTTTTCCAGGTAAATGATTCATTCACCAGTTGTTATCTTACTATCATGTTTATCTATTTGCATTATTTTTGTTAAATATTTATATAATATTACTTTTTATTACATATATTATGTACCAACGATGACACTTGGAACCCTCTTAGGTTATACACGGTGACAACAGTGATGATGTGGATCTACTTAATAAAATTTATAGTTGTAGAGAGTTTGATGCTCACAAGATCCCATGTTGTCATGACAACGTAGCTGCTCAGTTTCAAGATGTTGATGTGCATTCTTTCGCTGATAATAAGTACACCATAAATTATTATATTACAGCATATGTTGAGTCCATTTTTTTGGCAATTGATAATGGTGAGTAGACCATTCTACCAGAGATAATGGACCTAGTTGAACTTCCTCCTAACACTAAGAGGAAGCGTGGAAGACCACGAAAGCAACACATACGTTCATGTGAGGAGGTAATTAAGAAGGTCATATTGTGCAATAAGTGGAAGGAGTGGTCATAACACAAGAACTTATAGCCAGTTCCTTCAGATGATTTTAGAACCTTCTTTGTCTTCTCACCCTTAAACATTATTGAGATATATGCAAGATATTCTTGTTTTTTATATTGATCGCCTTTTTGTAAACATTGTTATATGATGATATGATAAATATTATATTCTTTATTTACCAAAATACATCACGTTATTTGTATATTTTCAGATAGAACCGATATTGTAGGTGAATAAAATATAAATATTTAAATATAAATTTTTAGGTTGTTTTTATTATAATAAAATAAAAAATTAATGTTATAAAATTTTACAAAATAGTTATGTAAGTTATAGTTTATTAAAAAAATTATATTTTTTATCTTTTATGTAATTTAGTTATTCTTTATTATTCCATGTATAAATATATAAATATTTATTGTTATGTATACTATATACTTAATATTGTTATAATCTATTTTTTATGTATTTATTAATTTATATTCTTTAATTTTTAAATTATTTTATCAATTTATATAAATATGAAACTGTATTATTCAAGTTGATAAATAAATTTGAAAGTATTAAAAATTAAAAAACCTACTTAAAAAATTAATTCTTAAATTATAAGTTAAGTTTTGTTCCTTTTTAAACTATAATACAAATAATAATTTTTAAAAAGTATTATATGAGATATGTTCATTTAGGACAAAACCTTATATTATTGTTGGCCAATAAAGAACTTTATGATGACTATGAGAATGCGTGCTTTAGTGTGATAAGTCATTGACATACCATGGTAAGGTTTTAGTAAACTCAAAAAAGATATTGGCTTAATGGAAGAATGCATCGTCAAGTTGCATGAAAGCATTGACAAATTGTAGGAAAAGCATTTACAAATTATAGGAAGACGTTGGCCAAGTAGACTTAATAGTATGGACAGAATAATGTTTTACTATAACACTAATTAATCTTTTCTTTCAAACAATTTTGATAAAAACAAATCTAAATCAAATTTAAACTACTTTAAATAAATTGGACAATTTAAGATCGTACGTTTTATTTCAGATAAGTCGTAAAAAATTAAAACAAATTACGTGAAAATCATGCATATTAAAAACTTGACTTGAAATCCTTTCCTTTTTTTTCCCTTTTCTTTTTAAGAAAACTCGTTCTCAATGTTTTCCACTCCAAAAGATCATTGAAGGCAAGTTCCCGAAAATTATTGTAATATTCATTTTTCACAAAATTGTAACAATATTGTTATTCTCATCCTAAGCCATACATTTTCTTTCTAAATGTGTAATTCATTGTCAGACAATGATATATATATATTTATACTTTCTTTCTAAATGTGTAGTTCTTTGTCAGACGTATAATTTTTTTTAAATAAACGAAGTACAAAAGGATGGCAATTATATCATATTTGGTATAAATACCCATTTCATGTTCACATGTTAATTAACATATGAAAAAACTTATTTTTTTTCTTATCGTTCATTTTTAATAGTAATACATAACAAGACCTAAAACATAAAAAAAATTATTGATAAATTATAACTAAATTTCTTATCATATTGTGTCGTATTAAGAAACACTATTGCCCGTAACAGTAAGCAGGAAGATTACAAGTTTACGTTCCAGTTCAAAAGCCTAAAAAACAAAATCAGGACAAAGTAAAAATGCGAAAAACACAAGATGATTGTGGGCAGCCATATTTGCACTACAAGTTTTTGAACCAAAAAGAAAACAGATTTGCACTACGAGTGGAATGCTGAAGCCTACTTTGAGGACACAAATCCAAATATCATTGCACATCCACTCTTTTCTATTTTCCTCTTTGAAATAATTACATTACTCACAACCATAATTTGACTCAAACCCCATACTTTCTACATACAACACAGGCTTGTTAGCACATCTTTGGATATCAAGCTAAGCTGATTGGTATCCATGCTAGATAACCGCTCTCTCTAAAACTTTTAAGTGAATTAAGTGTTATTTAGGACCCGTACATAAAGCAAATAATTCTACTCCGCAAGGAAGAAAGACATAAACAGAGAGTCTGGAAGGCGAGGTCCTCTTTTTGTAAAATTTTAAATTTTGTGTTGTGACTAGCATTAGCAAGACTTCCAAAATTTTGTACACATGGGCCATCGGGCACAGTTCATGCACCAACTCAAATTGGGCCTACAGACATCAATTCGGCCCAACTTGGGATCCGGTTGCTCAAAGAAATAAACCATAGGCATCATCCTCTATCCCATAATCAGTTTCGTTTGCACACTCCAAGAAATACATGACTCTATTGACCTTACACTGAGAAATGAGAATTGTTTAACGTTGAGATTAGGCCAACATATATATTTATATTCCAAAGCATAATATAATCAACGTTTTAGATTTTTTGTGTTTTGAGAGAGGCTGCAGATATGTTTAACTATTCCAGGCCCGTTCAATCTTTGGTTCATGCGATAAATACAAGGACTCTTGTTCTCATTCCATGTCCATGATTAGCAGAAATCATAACGACGTGAAGTGCTTGATGTAAAGATTTAGAAGCAAGAAGAAATTAATACTTGTGTTTCAAGATGCCATCAAAACACATGTTGTGGTTGTGGTTTCTCTGCGGGAATTTGGAGCAGCTCCCGAATCCCTTCACACACCTGCAAAGAAGATCAAGATAATTTCTTATTAGGACCCAAAAAACTGAATTGAATTAGAGGGGATGATTTTAAGAAAAACATAGAAATAGAAACTATTATCATATTGATAGATAAGAAACAGCCACAGGCTCAGAACCAGCATTTAGACCACACGTGTTTGTTATATATGCCACCATGAAAGAAAATAGCCGACTCATGTCAAAAAGACTAAAGCGTGAAGAATTCACCACTATAACTGAACATACCAACTTGATTTGTGCTTTAATTGATGCAATAAGGTGAGTGCATTCTTCAATTTGCCTGCGGGGATAAATTCATTGCTTTAAGTTTGGATTAAATCACCCCACATAAGAAAAGAAGGTAAGGGAGATTGAAAAATAATATCAAGATTAACAACTACCAAAAAAAAAAGTCCACCTGTTTAATTTTTCTTCCCTTAGGGATATGTAATTTAAAGCTTCAGGCCATGTGAACTCCACATGGAACCCCAGTCCAACATCCACAAATATGTGTTTTGTATCCGGCCTGCACACATTCAGGATGCCACGTGATTACAGTTAAAGAGAGGAATCAGTGTCCGCAAATACCAGAAATAAATTACTTACACGTCAGCTTGCATGTACACTTCAGAGCCAAGATTAACCATTGTCCTCAAACTCGTTATGTTATTTTTCTCTAAATTCTCAATGTTTCTCCTTAAATCTGAGCTTTAAATCACAAATGTCAAGTACAAGCATCACCACTACACAGCTCAACTACTAATAAACAGGAGATCAACCGAGCAAAAATGATGCATCAATGAAATAACTAAAGCAAGTAGTTAAAATATCTAAAATCAGAAGTTACAAAAAGAAGCAACAGTAGAAGGATACAACATCTTTTGTTGTTCAAACACCTTGTCCCTGCAAAGCCAGATTGGTAAATGACAGTGAATAAACAATTGCTAAGAACTTCCCTCATAAATTCATTATGGCAAATTGGATGGTACAAAACACAAAAAGTTTTGTTCCATAATCAGACAATATCAAACCTTTAACTTCGGCAAATTGTCTAAGAAACCAAAAGGAACTGAAACCCATCAAATGTTTCACCGCAACTCCACTTTCCACAATGTTAAAAAGAAAAAAAGCAAAAACAAAATCCCTACAAGAGAATTGCTTAGAAACAAGTTTTGATATACCGCTCAACAACAGCTTTAATGAGATCCGGTTTCAAGCGGCGATCTACGAACTCCTCATACTTCTGAATTTTCTCCTGGTGATAGCTGTCCATTCCGAGTGCTATTAAACAAGTGTAACACTTCAAACTTAAAGTCCTAAAAAAGAATTAAACTTAAAACAGATAGAAGGAGCATACATAACCCTAAATAAAAGATATCAGGTTCAGTCGAGCATTCTATAAAACATTTGGAGTTTATAAACTTTCACTAGGCCATTTATCTTACTTTGACAAAGAAAGATGAAAGAGAGTTCAATCTTAGAACGTGGAAATAATTATTAATTACACTATTGGGAGTTAAAGAAAGCTTGTCTCATCATTTTTGGTTTTGGTCAGTATGGTTCATTATTATAGAGGCATTTTATCCCAACTTACATTTGCTCACATGTTTCTTAATAAGTCGGCAAGCACCAAACAAGAGAGAGCCTTATGCCGTTACATATAGCTAATGCTTTTCAAACGAAAAATCAGCATGCTTGACAATATAACTATAAGAAAAATATTTTTATGAAAAATTTATTAATAAAGGGAAAAAATTAAAAACAAAGTTATTTACAAATAAACAAAGACGTTTTGGTACTGGCCACTGCAGTGGTTGTGAAAGCCAAACAGAAGGGAAGAAGCTTTTCATGGCTTGGATTTAGACAGTTTTGTTGCTAAGTTTGAGCATCACATTCATTTGGAGGCGGCAAACTAAGCTTCAAATAGCTTACTTTCAAACAACCAAAAAAGATGCGGACTTTAAATTAGGAATGGGCATGAGGATATTTTTGGTATAACTTTCCCCAAACCCAAATATGTAATTGTTTCCCCGAAACTGCCCAAAAACCAAAGCAGTTTGGGAACGAGTATTAACGGTCGGATATCCGGAGGTACAGAACAAAATACCCACATGAAAACTTTTTTCCTTGCCTAAAATCATAAATTCAAGAAAAACTCATTATAGAACCCTCACTCAAGATCTATATGTAAAGTAATTAAACTCATGCAAAGTTGATCTATATAGACTTTATTTAAGTAGAACATAAAACAAAACAAATATAGAAAAAATAATAAAAATAACACTCCTACACCTTATAACTACAAAAACAGTAGGATACTCATATATTGTCCCTATTAAAAAAAGTCACACATTTACCTTGAACATCATCCCAATTCAAACTACAAACATTTAAATCAAGATAATATTAAACTTCATTCAATTAAAACCCGTTTAATATTATTTAAGTGATATTTTTGTTGTCGCCAGTTTTCAAGGGTATTATTATTTTTCGTAATTTCTCATAAATATATTCTAAGATAAGGTAACTACTGTGAGAAAATAATGCTCTCTCAAACCAGATGAGATAGCAAAGAGGTAGTTGAGGAAATTTTTTTTTTGTTCGAAATAAACCACAGTTGAAACACACATAAAAAAAGGCGATAGTACAAACAGAAAAACAATCTATTATCTGCATGAAATAATGCTTAATGTTGTGTTTGGTTATTTGAATTCTGAGGAAAGGGAGAAGATTTATAATAAAAATGAATTCTGGATATTTGGTTTAAGAAAATGAGTAAAGAAAAAAAATTAAGTTTGAATAAATATTTACTCAAAGATCGACAGAAAAATATGACCAAGTTTTGAAAATATATATTTGTAGAAGTTGTTTGAGTACTTCTTAAAATGATTCATTTTCCTTAGCAAGAAACTTTTTTTTTTTCACAAATTCTTTACCTTCCAATTCCCTCGCCATTTTCTTTTTCTCTAAAATCCTCACTCCAAACACAGTAAATCTCAATTTACAACTCATTGATATGAGAAAGAAGAAGAAGAAAGAGAAGATACCTACCTAATTACGACGGGGACGACGTGTGATGAAGCGGTGGCCGGTGGGTGGTGGCACAAGCCGTTTACCGGTTGAAGGACAGCTTTGGTTTCGCTTGTGGTTCGGTATGGAACAGGGTTGGGGCTGGCGACTGGGTTTATCTAGTGATAAGGGTTATAAGGAATTCTCTAATGTTTAAAATTCTTGTTGTGTATTTATTTATTATTTTTTATAAATTAATTTTTTTTTAATATTTATTTTATAAAAAAATAGTATATTACTTAATGATTATTAAATTTTATTTTTAATTAAAGGTATACTATTATTATTATTATCTAAAAAAATTTAACATAAAATTAATATTTCAAATAACCTTTAACATAAAAACAAATATTTTACATATTAATAATTTATTATTTAATTAATAAAACAAAAAAAATAAACAAACACCTTTCGTTAATTTTATTCTAAGATGAAAACCCATTTTTCATTTTTATGTAAATTCTAAAATTGTTCCCGTAGCCTCTCCCTTCTCAAATGCAATCTCATCTTATTCTAGTAAGGATTCCGACTTATCAGATTTAATCTTATACTAATTTAAGATTGGACATCACTAGCAATGTACGCACCATCACAATTAACTAAACATCTAAGACTCAACCTGAATGAGAGAAGATGGATCTGAGACAGAAGCATTACAAAATAGTTACTAATAAAATTATATTATGAATTTTTGTAGAACTCAATAATAATTACCGTTTAAATAATAAATCATTCATATAGTAACATATAAAAGTTTGATTAAAAAAGTCGAAAATTTTATCCTACTTAAGCTTAACCAATAAGATGCAAGATGCTAAAGAAAAAAAAAATTGAACAGAAGATTACGTGAGAAATTAATGCATTGACATTAAATAAAATAACTTAATAATAATTCAAACAAAATTTGGAAAAAATCATTTAAAATTTAGTAAAAATAATAAATTTATCGCCCCTAAAACTTATGACTTTAATACTAATGTATACTCTAAGTTCAAAAAAAGTGATATATATTTTTAATGTTATTAATTTTAAAAATATTATTTGAGATAAATTTCTTAAAATTCGTGTACTAACAAGATATATGTGTATGGGAAGTAAATGTATTTCTTTAAGTTATTTTTATAGATCAAAGGATTTTTCAAACTAAAGTCTTATTTAATTCTTTTTTATATATAAATTAAAATGATAATTGATATGAGGATGAACAAAGTTGATCTGAAATATGGCGATAAGGGATAGGAAATAGGGAGGTGATGTGTGGTAGGTGAATAAAGAAGGGGTTGTGGATGTGCGGAAAGTACATTAGTTGATTCATTCCACCCAATTAATTAAACAAATCACCAATAATCGTTGCAAGAAAAAAACGAAGAGGTGAAACCTGCTTGCATCTCGAACTATGATCACCCTTTGTGTAATAGCCGATACAGACTTCCCAAATGAGTGCAATCCCCACAAATTCTAAGATTCTTCGCAAGGAGGGTTAAATATTGGTTATAAAGTAATAAATTAATGATCTATGATATAATTTAAAAAAATTAGTTGTTTAATTTGTGGCTTAAATCATAACATAATTTAGGAAAAAAAACCTTACTTTATCTATAAATATGGAAGAATTCATACATTGAAGAAGAAGGTAAAAATCAGAGAGAGCGAAAACAAACTAAAAAAGAGAAAATACTTAATGAGTGGAAGAGTTTTACGTGAGTTTGTGAAAATACTTGAGAGATATTATTAGTACGAAAATTTGTATTTATATTCTCTATATTTCCTACTCAGTTCACTCATATCTACTACCTCCCGTAGACCTAGAAAAATTGTCAAATCATGTAAATTTTGTGTTTCCTTTTACCGATTTGATATATTCATATACCGTTATTTATTACTTCTATGTACAACAAATTGGTATCAGAGCAAAATATAGCAGTATTATATACCAAAACGCAACGGATAAAGGATCGATCAAATTGGAGGTCATAATCACCACCAGAAGTTGCTGGAGTGCTGCTACCAGCAACTGAGTCAACTCAATCATTAGTGAATTTTGGACCGAGTTGGTTCGTTTTTCACCCGTTTTCAACCAAGTCAAACTTATTCTTAGCTAATTGGATCATTCTGGATTTAACTACGAACTCTGTTTTTTTCAAATAAGGTATAAAATTTGAAAAAACATTGTTTTAAGTTGTAAGTACAAAATTTTTGTTATTTGTTTGTACTTATGGCTGATAAAAGAGAGATTGCAGAAGGTGAATAAGATGACCTCAGAATTTCTAACAAACCAAGTTGTTCTACTCGAAGAACTATGTTGTTCAACAGAAAGTTTGAGATGGAGAAATTTGACGGCACCAATAACTTTAGCATGTGACAATGTGAAGTATTAGATCTATTATTTCAAAAAGGATCTAATATATCCTTGGAAACCAGACCAGAAGACTATTCCAATAAAGATTGAAATTATGTCAACCGACAAACTTGTGGCACAATTCGACTGTACTTAAGAAAAGATCAGAAATACTTTGTCATGAAAAAGAATGTAACCGCAGTTCTCTAGAAGAAGCTAGAGGATAAGTACATGACGAAAAGTATAAAGAATAGATTCTACCAAAAGAAGAAACTTTTTCATTTCCAGTAAAAGAAAGGTACCCCTATGATTGAGCACTTAGATGATTTCAATAAAATTTTGGCTGATCTACAAAATTTAGATGTTTAAATTATCGATGAAGATAAAGATTTGTTGTTGCTGACTTCATTACCTAAGAGTTATGAGCATTTAACCACAACTCTATTATATGGAAAAGATGAGATTAAATTCATAAATGTTTCAAATATTTTGGTAAATAATGAGTACCGAAAAAAGGATCAACATGATCACAGAGACTCAATATCAGAAGCATTAATTGCAGCCAGAGGTAGGACGAACAACAAAAAATTTGGAAAATCAAATAATATGGGGTGATCCAGATCAAAGTCAAAAGGATAGTCATCCAAAAGACATCCTACGAAGAACGAGTACGCCTATTGTTACCAGAAAGGGCATTGGAAGAAAGATTGTCCAAACAAGGACAAGTCAAATACAAACGTTGCACAAAAGGCCAATGAAGATGAAGAATCAACCTTTACAGTTTCATCATCAGATACCTACTCAAATAAATTGATCCTTAATTCTAGATGTTCTTATAATATATGCCTAAACAGACATTGGTTTTCGAGTTTTGAGGAGCTCGATGGAAGAGTTATGCTTATGCGCAACAACAATGTTTGTCAAACAAAAGGGATCGAAATAATATGACTAAAGATGCACGATTGTACAATTAGACGACTTATGAATGTGAGGTACATTCTTGATCTAAAGAAAAACCTTATTTCTTTAGGTGTTCTAAATTCTGATAGTTACAAGGTAACATTGGAAAATAGAATCTTAAAAGTTGTACGAGCTGTATTTGTAGCGATAAAGGGAACTGGGAAGGCAAACCTGTATTTCTTAGATGGGAGTACAGTTACAGAGATAGCAGTTGTCTCAAGTAGTTTTGAAGAAAAGACATGATTCTTCCCACCTGTGGCACATGCGTTTAAGGCATATTAGTGAAAAGGTTTTGCAAGGCTTAATGAAGTAAGGTCTTCTAAAAGGTACCAAGATTGGAAAGTTTGAGTTCTACGAGCATTGTGTAATGGGAAAATAAACAAAAGTCAAATTCGACAGTGCCATTCATCGTACTAAGGGAACACTTTATTATATTCACATAGATGTCTAGGGACTTTCCAAGAATGCTTCACTTAGAGGTAAACATTGCTTTGTGACTTTTATTCATGATTTCTCTATATATGTCTGAATATCCACCATGAGTCACAAAGATGAAGTTATGGATATCTTTCTTAAATGGAAGAAAATGATCAAAACTCACACAGGTAGAAAAATTAAGAAGCTCAGATGTGATAATGGTGGCGAGTACAAATCATATCCATTCTTCAAAGTTTGTCAGGATGAAAGCACAATTAGACATTTTTTAGTTCCTCGTACACCATAACTGAATGAAGTTGCAGAACGAATGAATCGTACTTTGGTTGAGAAAGTTCGATGTATACTATCTCAATCCAAATTGAAAGGCATTTTAAGCTTAGGCTTTGTCATATGAAAATATATAGTCAACAAACTTCTTGCGATTGCATTAGATGGGAAAACTCTTAAAGAGGTATGGTCTGGACAACCTGCTTCTGATTATGATTCATTGCGAATATATGGATGTCTTGTATATTTTCATGTTAGTGAATCCAAATTGGATCCTAAAGGAAAGAAAGTTGTTTTCTTGGGCTTTTGTGAAAGAGTTAAAGGGTTTTGACTTTGATGTGCTGAATTGAAGAAGATCGTCTTAAGCCAACATGTCACATTTGACGAGTCTGTTATGTTGAGACAGAAAAATTCAGAGAAAGAGAATGAAAGTCTAAACACTCTTTATAAGGTGGTGCTTAAGACTCTAAAAGATCCAAAAAAGATTGCACTGACTGGTAATCGTGGTAAATATAAAATGGATGATCAAGAAGAGATCTCAGTTGATGTGGAGGTTCTCTCACCATCACTACCAAACAATCAACAACCAGAATCTATTGCCACTACTCGATCGAGAAGGGAGATTAAGAAGCTTACCAAATACACAGACATGGTAGCATTTACACTTCCAGTAATTAATGATGATGTCCCATTTACTTACAGAGAAGTCCTTGAGAGAGTTAATAGTATGAAGTGGAAGATGGCAATGGATGAAGAAATGAAGTCTCTACACTAGAATCAAACTTGGGAGTTGGTTCAAATTCCCAAAGGAAAGAAAACTATTGGCTGCAAATGAGTCTATACCAAGAAGGAATGTGTTCCTGGTAAAGACAACATCAGATACAAAGCCAAAGTAGTAGCAAAAGGCTATGCTCAGAAAGAAAGAATAGACTACAATGAGGTGTTCTCACATGTTATTAAGCATTCATCTATTTGAATACTATTGGCTTTGGTAGCACAGTTCGATCTCGATAAAGGAAACTAGCAAAGTTCCAGAATGTGAGAATTAGGCTTGCAAGCTAAGCAAGTCACTTTATGGTTTGAAGCAATCACCACGACAATGGTACAAGTGCTTTGATAGCTTCATCATAGAGTAGAAGTACACATGTAGCCAGTTTGATCACTGTATATACTTTCAAAAACTCCAAGATGGTACCTTTATTTATTTGCTCTTATATGTTGATAATATATTGATTGCATCTAAGAGTAAGGTGGAGATCGACAAATTGAAGGCTCTGTTTAGTTCAGAATTTGAAATGAAAGATTTTGGAGAAGCTAAGAAAATTCTTAGGATGGAGATCAAAAGAGATAGAGTTTCAAACATAGTGTGTCTGACAAAGACTCAGTATCTGAAGAAAGTACTACAAATTTTTGACATTGATGAGAAAACCAAACCACTAAGTACACCGCTTGCTCTTCACTTTCAGTTGAGTACATTAATGTCACCTAGCACCGTCGATGAGAAGAAGCAAATGGAGTGTATTCCATATGCAAATGTCGTTGGTGCCTTGATGTACACAATGGTATGCACTAGACCTGATATTTCTCATGTTGTTACTATGGTGAGTCATTACATGCACAATCTCGATAAAGGACACTGGCAAGGAGTGAAGTGGATTCTATGGTACATCTACGGTACTGTGGATATTGATTTGAAGTTTTAGAGAGACAAGACTGGAAGCAAACACCTAGTCGGATATGTGGATTCTGACTATGCTAGAGATTTGAATAAGCATCAATCTACAACTGGTTATATGCTCACAATGGTAGGAGGATCAGTTTGTTAGATATCAACATTGCAGTCAATTGTAGCTTTGTCTACTACAGAGGCAAAGTATATAGTTGTAATAGAAGCATTCAAAGAAGCTATATGGCTTCTTAGGTTGACCAAGGATTTGAGTATTATTTAGAAGAACGTGGAGGTTTTCTACGATAGCTAGAATGCCATTTATTTGACAAAGAACCAAGTTCATCGTAATCGCACCAAGCACATAAATGTTCGATTTCATTTTGTTCGAAAAATTGTTGATGAAGGGAATCTTACACTCCAAAAAGTCAAAACTGTAGATAACCCTACAGATATGCTTACAAAGGTGGTTAGAGTGCCTAGTATGCATTTGGAGATAATGTTATGAACTTTTTTGCCAAGATGGAGATTGTTAAATATTGGCTCTAAAGTAACAAATTAGTCACCTAATTTATGCCATAATTTAAGGAACTTTAAAGTAAGAAATTAATGACCTAATTTGTAACTTAAATTATGGCATAATTTAAGGAAAATGAGTATTGTTTCATCTATTAATATTAAGGAGTTCATGTATTAAAGAACAAGGCAAAAATTAGAAAAAAAGCATAGAAAGTATAAGCAAACTCAAAAAGGAGAAAATACTTATTGAGTGTGAGAGTTTTCTGTGAGTTTGAGAAAACATTTTAGAGATATTATTAGTGAAGAAATATGTATCTGTATTTTGTATATTTTCTACTCAATTCAATAATATATGTTGTCTCCCGTGAACTTAGGCAAATTCTCGAATCACGTAAATTATGTGTGTTTCCTTTTATCGATTTGATATATTCATATACCGCTATTTATTGATTCCGTGTACAACAAAGAGTTCATTCAGGAGTTGAAATGAGACCAAACACAATTGCTAATTTCTCACTATGTGTCAACAATGTTCCTACCTTTAACTTCTTCATCAACATCATGTAACACTAAAATTTGTTTTGGGAACAAAACCAAAACGCTCCACTTTCTCATTCAAACTCTCAAGCATCCTATAAATCTCATCCGATCGAGAATGAGTCCTATCTCCAGAACTAAATTGGTAAATGACATTATACACTTCAATCCAACTCCAGCTAGTAACTTTCTTCACTCTCCTCTGTGTCATAAGATTCCTTATCTTTGCCACACCATTCCATCTTTTTACTTTGGCATATAAATTTGAAAGTACTATGTAAGGCCATGCATTTTGAGGGTGCAGTTCAAGAAGCGAGTTTGCAGCTGCTTCTGCAAGCTCTATGTTTCCATGAATTCTACATGCTCCAAGCATAGAACACCAAAGCCCTTCATCTTTCTCAACCTTCATGCTCACAATTAATTTCCAGGCCTCATCAAGTCTCCCGGCACGGCCTAAGAGATCAACCATGCAAGTATAGTGCTTAACATCTACTCTCACATGGTATTCTTCTTGCATCATCGAGAAAAACCTAAGGCCTTCTTCAATCATCCCAGCATGACTACAAGCACATAACAGAGAAACAAAGGTTACCCTATTTGGTAATACCCCGTTACTCAACATTTGTGAAAATATATCAAGTGCCTCTCTACCTTGTCCATAGTACCCGTGAGCTGCAATCATCACACTCCACGAAATAACATTCTTTTCCTGCATCCTATAAAAAATATCCCTTGCAAAATCAACACTCCCGCTCTTAGCATACATATCAATCATAGCTGTACCCAAGATAACATCCAAAGAAAACCTTTTCTGAAAAATGTAATTATGAAGAAATATAGCCTTATGCAGGGCTCCCAAATTTGCACAAGCATTAACAACAGTTACCATAGCAACCTTATCAGGGACAATACCTTCCTCTATCATCCTATCAAACAAAACCAACGATTCATAAGCATTGTTACACTCGGCATATCCACCAATCATAACAGTCCAAGTGACGAGGTCTCTACTGGTCATATTATCAAACAGTTGACGAGCATCCTCCATCACCCTACATTTTGCATACATATCTACCAAAGCAGCACAAACAAATTGATCCAAATGTAAACCATGTTTCAAAACAATATCATGAATAATCCTACCATTTTGAAGATCCATCATATATCTACACACCCTTATTAGACAAGGCAATGTAAAATTATCAGGTCGCACCCCACATCTAATAAGGTCCTTAAATAAATCAAAACAACTACTATAATCACCAACCTTTGCAAACCCACCAATTATTGCACTCCAAGTATAAGAATCTCTATCATCCATCTCACAAAACAAAGCATAAGAAACACGCAATTCTTTATACTGGGCATAAACGTAGAGCATCTTGTTTGCAACCAAGAGGTTCCGAAGCATTCCATTGACAGTCACTTGACCATGAACTTGTTTAACTTGAGTGAGGCTTCTACTCCTTATCAGCAAAGAAATGAAAATGCTGGGATCCAAAGAGCGAGGAAAATGAGATTCGTGTAGTTCTTGTGTCTGGGTATCAGAAAGTAAAAGATTTTCTTGGTCAAATTGACAAGTGGTTCTGATACTGGCCACTGCAGTGGTTGTGAAATCCAAGCAGTAGCGAAGAAGCTTTTCATGGGTTGGATTTATAAAGGTTTTGTTGCTAAGTTTGAGCAACAAATTCATTTGTAGGCGGCAAAATAGGCTTTGAATACCTGACTATTAAACCGCCTAAAAAGCCGCAGACTTTAAATCGGCAAGGGGTACACCTGAATCATTACACGTTTTTTTGTAAGTCTTGTTTTCTTAATTGAAATAGATAAAATATTATTTTATATTAAAAGATTCAAATTATTAAGTATAAAATAAGTAGTTAAAATTATTAAAAAAAAGTACAAATAAGCACATGATTTTAATCTCTTTATTGATGAGTCACCTTAGGCGCAAGGAAAATAGGAAATCGTGTCATGAAAATAAATAAATCATTTAACATATTTTTACAATTAATACTTAAATATCATTATTATTAAATAAAATTACTAATATTTTTAAAAATAAAATATTTTTTTGTAAAATTAATAATTCCATATTTTGAAAGTGTACCACCATTTATACTATAAATAGTGCAAAAACTAAAATCCACTTATAAAATGTAGAATAATTCTTAAAAATAGTATAACTTTTTGTATTTTTAATATTTTTTAACAATTTAAATTGTAATATAAATAAATAAATTAAGTGTAAAAATTAAAATTGACTTATAAAATATAAAATAAATCTCGAAAATAATATAAATCTATGTGTTTTTAATATTTTTTAATAATTTAAATTATAATAAAAATAAATAAATTAAATTTCATAGTTGAAGAGTTTGATTTTGATTATTTTTATTTAAAATATTAATTAAATTAATATATATCCGTTTATAAATTAAAAACTTAAATGATTTATAAATTATTGATTAGATAATATTAAACTAATATATTTATCTAAATTTTACATGTTTAATTTGTAATTTAGAGTTACTTATTTTTAAAGTGAACTTATATTATTTTTCCTATATTTTAATATTAAATTAATAAAAAATTATTGCTTAAGCAACAATTTAATTAAAAATTTGTATATTAATATTTAAATTATAATTATACATCAATTTAAATATAAAATAATTCTTATAAATAAGTTAATTATTAAAAATTTGAACACAAAAAATAATTTATATTTTTATTATTAATATAATTTTTTTAAAAAATTGAAACTAAAAGAAAATAATATAAGTTATTTTACTTTTTTAATTGACAAAATATGTTAAATAAAATAAAATAAATAATTATAAACACATGATATATGTATTACAAATGTACAAAATTAAAAATAAATATATATATATATATATATATATATATTAATATTATATAAATTAATTCATTTAAATATAAATTTAAAATTTTAATATATCCAATATAGTATATTTTTATATTTTATAAACCTAAACTAACATATTTAAGACTATAAAACTTAACGCTTGATTTCAATTCTAGATCAAATATATTAATTTATCTATTATTATCTCTGGCCCAAAGTTGGAAACATTTTGATTTTTGAGTTTAAAAAGAATTCGTAAAACATTAGAATATAGTATTATTTTGACAGGGAAAAAATGAGATTTTACTACTGAATTGTATTATTAGAGGAAAATATAATTAACTTTGTAGGAAATTAACCTAGGAGTATGGTCAGTTTCCTGATTTTCAGGGTAGAACCAACCCTTAATTTTCAGGGTGGAACCAACCCATGTTTTTAGGATATTAGTTTCCTGATTTTCAGGATGTTTTACAGCTGTATAGTAATAAATTCCAGCAGTATGTTAGACATAACAAATGTATATATAAAGGGATCTGATATTAAGAAATGAGAAGAAGTAATTTTTCTGTAAAATATATAAAACTTCATGGTATCGTAGACTCGGCGAAAGACCACGCTTCTAATCTATCTCTTTTATTTCCAAATAACAACCATTTCCTTGTGGAAGAACATTCCTCTCGCATCTAATCCCTCTTTTAATACTCCCATCGCCTCCTGCTAACATCAAGCAATACAGATAATAATCTCGCCCCTATCATCACACACAAACTTAATGGCCAAAACTATCTTCAATGGTCTCAATCAACGATGATGTTCATAAGTGGGCGAAGCAAGGATGAATATCTCACTGGAAATATCCCAAAACCCGATCCCAATACTGCTGATTTTAACTGAAAGCGTAAAACAATCTGGTTATGTCTCGTTAATCCGCTTCTATGACAACCGAAATAGGAGAAAATTTCTTGTTGTACACCACAGCAAAAGAAATATGGGAAGTTGCACGAGAAACGTTCTCCAGTAGTGAGAACACTTCTGAGCTCTTCTATGTGGAGAGTTCTCTCCAAGACCTGCGCCAAGGCGACAACTCTGTGACTATTTATTTCACAACTCTTACTCATCATTGGCAACATCTGGACTTGTTTGAGATACATGAATGGAAATGTCCAGAAGATCGTGCATATTTCAAAAAAATTGTGGAGACTAAGCGTGTCTTCAAATTCTTGATGGGACTCGATAAATCCCTTGATGAAGTAAGGGGTAGAATTCTTGGAACAAACCATTACCAAGTCTCATGGTAGGCATTCTCTGAGGTGCGCAGAGAGGAGAGCCGAAAACGTGTCATGCTGGGACAATCAAATCCTTCCACGATTCCTGAAGTCCCAACTTTTGCAGCAATCAAAAGCAATTCACCAAATTTTGGTGCATGTGCTGCACGAAGCAATACTCAACATACCGACACTAATCGAATAAGGAAAGCGTCGGCGTGACTATTGTAGAAAACCCGGGCATTTTAAGGAGATCCGTTGGAAATTACATGGAAAGCCCGCTCGACCGGAAAACAAATCGAGACCGAGGCAAAGGGAAATGCCGCACTTGAGCATATCTCTATCCGATAATCATGTCCCATTCACTAAGGACCAGTTGGATCTCCTCCAACAACTTATACAAAAATCAAACATTAATCCCACTCATAGCTCCAGTAATTCAGCAATGCATGCAGCCAAATTTCTCCCTTTATCTTGGATAGTAGACTCAAGTGCTTCCAATCACATAACAATGTGATCAATCACTTTTCACAACCTACTTTCACCTTGTAACAGACTTCAAACGGTGCGTGTGGCCAACCCGTACTCGAACCACGTTGGTTCGGAACAGAACTATATGTCTCGAACAACCTCACCTCAAATCTGTGTTATTTGTGCCTCGATTTTGATTTGCAATCTTACACGGTTAGTAGACTTAATCATGACCTTAAGCGTGAAACTAAATTCTTGGCTAAATCTTGTGTTTTTCAGACTGAGCTCAGTAAGATGATTGGAAGTGCCGATTTTCGTGCGGGCCTCATGTTCTTGTGACGTCAACACTCCTTCAATCCATTCTGTTAGTCATCAATGTCAATTGAGTCATAATCTTAAGTCTAATAGTCGTACTGATAAAGAAAGTGAAATCATGCGGTGGCACTTTCGCCTAGGTCATCCAAATTTTCTGTACTTGAAACGTTTGTTTCCATCCTTATTCATCAATATAAATCCAAACTTATTTCGTTGTGAAGTTTGTCAATTGGCAAAACATACTCGAAACACTTTTTCACCACGCACGCACAAACCAAGTCACCCTTTTTCTCTCATTCACGGTGACATTTGGGGACCATGTCGCATTCCCAGTATTACTGGTGCTAGATGGTTTTTACTGTTAGTTGATGACCATACTCGATTGTGTTGGACATTTCTTATGAAAGACAAATCTGAAACCAAGCACATATTTCCACTTTTTCATGCCATGATCCAAACTCAGTTTAATGCCCATATTCAAATCCTAAAAACTGATAATGCTAGGGATTTCTTTAATTCCGATCTTAGTGGATATCTCAAATCACATGGTATTGTCCAACAAAGCTCCTGCGTTAACACACCACAACAAAACGGTGTAGCTAAACGTAAGAACCGCCATATACTTGAGGTTGCCCGAACTTTGCTCTTTCAAACCAATGTTCCTAAAAAATTTTGGGGTGAAGCCATTCTTATTACAACACACTTGATCAATCGAATGCCTTCTCGAGTTCTCAAATTTCACTCACCTTTACAAGTATTTCAGGATCAATATTCTACCTCATAACTTGTGTCACAAATTCCTTTCAAGATTTTTGGTTGCACTGTTTTTGTCCATATTCATTCACAATATCGTGGTAAACTTGATCCTCGTTCCCTTAAATGCATCTTCCTCGCTACTCACCAATCAAAAAGGTTACAAATGTTTCTCTCCATCACCCATAAGTTTTACAATTCTATGGACGTTACTTTCTTTGAGGAAACTCCATTCTATTCTAATTCTCGCAATCCAGGGGAGAATCACACAAATGAATTACGTAATTGGGATCGGGTCATCGCTCATCGAACCAAACCTACCATCTCCGTTATCTTCTACTACTTTGTCCTCTTCCAACCCGGTTCCCATTCCGCATTCTCCTTCCAAACTTAATCAATCTCCCATTGTCTATCCTAGGCATCTTCTCCTTCCTAATGATGCCATAAAGTCTATGGAAGAAAGAGAAACTTTGACTTGCCCACACAAAATCAAAGAAAGCCAAGAATCTCTCCCCGCGCCAGACCGACCGAGAGATTACAAGATGAAGCAGAATCTAGTCCAACACTAGGTTCGACCCCGAGTTTGATCTTCCTATCGTGCCAGAGAAAAGGTGTTCGATCACGCACTCAACATCCCCTTCGAAGTTACATTTCTTATGCAAATTTGTCCCCCGAAAATTTCGTGCATTTTGTGACATCCCTAGACAACATCAAGATTCCTAATTCTATCAACGAGGCTCTAAAGTTCCGAAGTGCAAGGCAACCTTAGAAGAATACACTTGCACTTGAAAAAGAATGGTACATGGATGTTAACAAAGCTACCACACGGAAAGAGGACGGTGGGTTGTAAATGGATATTCTCGCTAAACTGTATGCGTATGGAAATATCGACATATATAAAGCTCGACTAGTGGCAAAAGCGGTTCACCCAATCATATGGAATTGATTATCAAGAGACTTTTGCTCCCGTAGCAAAACTTAACACGCTCAGGTGTCTTGGCTTGTCTATTGCGAGCTTAACGAGGATTGGCCACTGGCCTAGCCTTTGATGTCAAGAACGCATTCTTAAATGGAGATTTGATCGAAGAAGTTTACATGGACGTGCCTTCTCCGGCTTCGAGACTAAAGATACACAGGAAGGTATGCAAGTTGAGAAAGGCACTATATGGACTTAAACAAATACAGAAAGCATGGTTCGAAAAATTCACCAAGGTCCTCAAACAGGATGGATACTCTCATTACACGCAGACCACACTTTATTTGTCAAACACTTCAAAGATGGGAGAATTACAACTTTGATTGTATATGTTGATGATATAGTTCTTACAGAAATCATGTAGGAGAAATGAAGAGACTTAAGATGCTATTATCCAAGGAATTCGAGATTAAAGACTTGGGATATTTGAAATATTTCTTAGGGATGGAGCGTGGCACGTAGTACTAAAGGACCCCGGTTCTCAACGCAAATATGTTCTAGATCTCGCGTGAGACCTGCATGAGGTGGGTGTAAGCCTCGTTAAAACACCCATGGATCCTAACACCAAACTAATGCCTCGAATCGATGAATTGGCAACTCGACAAAGGGCAATATCAACGTTTGGTAGGTAAGTAATTTATTTGACCCATACACGTCCGCATATAAGTTTTTCGATCGGTGTTAGTCGGCTTGGCAACCCATCAAGAGATCACTTGAGGCAAGAATCGTATTCTAAGATACTTGAAGAAGGATCCCGGAAAGGGACTCATGTTCAAGAAAACAATTAATAGAGATTGGAAATTTATCACGCCGATACTGAAGTGATCTCCTAGTGACCGAAAATCCACATCCGGATATGCTCATTTATTCGGGAAATTTGGTGACATGGCGAGCAAAAAAGCGGTGGTAAATACGTAGTAGTGCCGAGGCCGAGTTTCGTGCATTGGCTTTGGGCATATGTGAAGGAATTTGGCTAAAACGACGCTATACGAACTCAAGGTTGAACATTCGTAATCTATTAGAATCATGTGACAACCAACACTGCAATTGCCAAAAATCCAGTCCACCATGATCGAACTAAACATGTGGAAATTGATAGACACTTCATCAGTGAGAAAATTGAAGGCAAGATGATCTCCCTCAACTATGTTCCATCTAGGCAACAAATAGCAGATATCTTAACTAAAGCTTTGTTTCGACCTAATTTCACAGAGTTAAATGTAGCACTTGGTTTGGAAAATATATATTGTCTAGCTTGAGGGGAAGTGTAGGAAATCAACCTAGGAGTATAGTCAATTTCCTGATTTTCAGGGTGGAACCAACCCCTAATTTTCAGGGTGAAACTAACCCCTGATTTTAGGAGGACAGTTTCCTGATTTTCAAGGTGGAACCAACCCATGTTTTTAGGATATTAGTTTCCTAATTTTCAGGATGATTTTCAGGATGTTTTACAGCTGTATAGTAATAAATTCCAGCAGTATGTTAGACATAACAAATGTATATATAAAGGGATCTGATATTAAGAAATGAGAAGAAGTAATTTTTCTGTAAAATATATAAAACTTCAAACTTTTTAATCATATTGTGCAAATATTACATAAATGTAAAACAATCTCCTTCACTTCAATTTTGCCTGTTAAAAAGTAGATCAAATATCACCAACAATCATATGGATCAAAAGCATGTAATTAATATAGAAAGTTAGAAGTTTGAATCTAAATTATAAATACGTGAATAATATAATTATTTTAAATAATAAAAAGAAAACCGAATGTCCACTCTTAGATATAGGTTAATTTATACTAAATATTCCTTTCTTTTAGAACAGCACGTATCTTATAACACATCTTCTCGTCCAATATACATTCTTTCAAGTAGCTACAAATTAAGAACAGCACATATCTTCTCCTCCAATACATTCTTTCAAGTAGCTACAAATTAAGAACAGCACATATCTTCTCCAATATACATTCTTCCAAGTAGCTACAAATTAAGAACAACACATATCTTATCCAATATACATTATTTCATGTAGCTACAAATTAATAACAGCACATTTCTCCTCCTCCCACATACATTCTTTCATGTAGCTACAAATTAATAAATCCCAAGTTAGGATTTATTTGACACCCTCCCTCCTCATCAATAAATACTAGCTAGCAGTTGAGCCTTGTGTCACCTGCTAAACCTAAAAGATTCTATTGGCTAGAATAACAACACATTAACCGTACAGATACAAACTTCTTCCTTCATGCATGTTTAACTAATTCAGTTGAGTAAGGGGGGAGCGTGGTATAAGCGATGGTTTCAAATCGTTCCCATCAATTGAATCATATGAATAATTTTCCCTGAATTCCTCTACAAGATTTTCCATCGGCACCGCTCGAAGTGATTCAATCATCCCCTTACTCGGCACCTCCTGTTCACATCTTGATGGAGTGGTACCAGTTGGCTCGTAATCCTATTTAGCCACAACAGGAAAAAAAACAAAAACAAAAGGAATATGCAAACTTGTAAGTTGTAAGAACTAAGCCTCACTTTGACAAAGAAAATGATACGTATACTCCACATTTGAAAATTGGTTTATATTGCATGGTCTTGATGACATGACAAAATTCAAAACTTGCAACTAAAGATAGATAAAATGTAACATGGTATGTCCTTTATTTTGATTTAATGTAGTATGGTACTATGGTTGATACAAAACCTAGTCCTCAAACACAGAATACATTCTCTTACCAAATAGGAGCTATACTCTTAAAAACATATTCTAACTAAACCGAGTGGTGTGCCGATAAACTTACCAGGTATAAATTCTGGAATGTATCTTGTGCCCTGTGCTCTATGAGTGCAGCTTGACCTGAGTGATCCTCCCAGAAAATCTCTAGCGCATTCGAATGAGCTCTAACAGATTCAATGGCTCCATATACAGATGCTTTCTCTTGTTTATACAAACCTGTAGAGTGTTCCATAAACATCACATCTGTGTTAGGATGATGGATAGACCAAGCAAAAAGTGCTATAAATTTTAGGTGTCATAACTTGGTCAAAAATATCATGAATGAAGAGTTGTACATCAAACAAAATGCAAACCATCTTTATGTAATATTTGATATTTTAAGCCAATTGTTAATAATTGTTCTATCTCTATCCCATAGATTAAATATCAATGCATATGCATAACTAAACAAGGGATGCGTACATGATGCAGAACGTGTAATTAATAAGTTGTTTAAATACCAGTAACATTTTAATAGATTTGAGTTTACATTTAAATTTATCACCCCCTTTTTCACAAAAGATGATGAATTCTAGTAAAGCTTCAATTCACGTATATATTTGATTCTTACAAACTCAATTTTAATATAATAAAAGATTTTGGTAGTGTACAACGTAAAAGACAATTGATTGCCATCTAAACGATTCAGGTATCTCATTCAAATAAAATGAGAAAGATATTTCAAATACAATTAGTTAATGATAAGATCAATTAAAAAGATTTATCAAAACGCGGGAGCAGAAAGATGATATCCAGAATAAAATCAAAAACCTATAAATAGACATTAAGAACAGCAATGCACTTACTATCTACATGCAGAAGGACATCTTCGTTACTCTTAGCCATATCTTGCTCAGCTACAGCCCTTTCAGAACTAATCTCAACATTGTGTTGCTCATTCATATCAGTGGCATTCCTGCAATCAAACAAATTGATTATGAGGATTCCTTCAATATGAAACATCAACACTCAAAATTTGTTTGACATGGAGAATTGAGGGAAAACAGAGCCTCGACTTTCAAATACAATATTATCAATAAACATAGGCATGCCAAAAATACAGGAATGTCATTGAGACAATATGCAAACGTACGAAATAAGAATACATGATATGGAAAGAAAGATGGAAAATTTTGATCTTCACCTGATAAGTTCCACAATACTTGAAACATGTTTACTTCCCATCTCATTAACAGACTCTCGTGTACTTTCCCAATGCTTCAGAGCTGAATCTGCTGTACTGACACTAAAACCAATAGGGAAAGGAAAATTCAGACACCTTACTCATAGGCACAAAGGACTTAGGACACAGGAGGAGAGAGAACATACCATTGCTGTAGAAGTACCTCCATACGACAATGCTTTGCAGCAGAGTAATCTGCACTGTCCTTGGTATCATTTTCTGCTTGCATTGAAAATGATTGCCATTTCCGTTTTGCATCAGTTGTAATACCCTGCATTGAGGAGACGTGACCATCCAAGAATGTCTTCTCTACAATTGCACTTTCTCTCATATCAAGAAGTCTAGAATCAACCTACCAACAATACCACTATACTTAGAAAAAGAACAGAACAGGAAAACCAAGACTCTAGTAGGAGATACAACAAAAATAAGCATAAGCAAACCATCTCTTTCTGACGGCACATGTGATTCGAAACCAAAGTTGAAATATCAGCAATAAGCTTCTCTGCATCAGATTTTGACCGCTCCTGCAGAGAATATAATTTAATGTCATGGATGGAAATAATTTTTCCAGCAAAACCTGTTTTAATAAGTTCATGCACCTATTAGCAAAAAAGGGGAACCCAAACCTCATAAACCTTCTGAAACTCATCAATGTTCTTCATTTTGATTTCATTGACCTGGGCAGCATGATCTTCAAGTCCTTTCGATTCATCCATCAGTTTGTTAAGAAATCCTTGTGAGTATTCAAATATGTCCTTTGCTTGCTGGATACTAGCATTGAATCTCTGTATTCAATGACAAATAACGTCACATTTTGGAAGTAATATACCATTGAACAATGAAAGATGAAAAGCACTGGCTAGGTGTAGAGGCCGATGCAAAACTGTAGATTATAGTGAATAATTAATCTGATGATTGTAATTGAATGATTTTAATGTTACATAGTTTTCCTAAAATCAAAAATAAAAATTAAATATAAATATCTTAACTGAAAGAATATTTACAGCTAGTTGTTTTGAATTTCAAACTAATCCAGATTACATGGGATTTCTACAAAAACGGACACCATAAAACAAACTTGGTTTTAGTTATCACTTGTGACTCTAAAAGGCCAGCTTTGAAATAACAATTCATTCATCCAACCTAATATGGAGAAATAGAGATGGTGAAAAAAAATCTCATAAAGTCAAGATAGAAAACATTAATTAAAGAGAAGATAACTCTTAATTCCTAACCTTCCGCAACTCTCTCGCAAAAACAGCCATTTCACCCTGCTGTGTGGAGAGATTACTCTGAAGATCGTCAAACACCAAAGCCAAATTACCAGCCTCTGAAGCTAGAAACTGATCCATAAACGAATAAATGTTACGTAAGAAAGTCAGAAAACACAAAAAAATAGCTTTAAATGCAAAAGAAACTACTTTTAATCCAAAAGTGGTTAAAAATAGATCTTAGTTTTCTGCTACTTACTTCTTCAATCGATTGTGCATTAGTAGAAGCCAATGATGAAATTTCCTCTAAGCTAGCATTAGAGTTTGCTGTATGTAAACGGACAACATTCTGCACTGCTTCAATATGAGAAAGGTACAAAGCCCTGGAAGATATAAATTTCTTCTTCAAATTCACAACAGCCTGAAAACAGCACTTTGCCAGTCAGGTATGAAAGCTTCATGAAATAAACTATCAGTAAAACAGCGGAGAACCTTAAAGAAAAGGAGAGGAGGGTAATAAATATTCATACTCTACCTTATCATTTACATCTAATAAAGAATTACAGAGATTCTCAACACATTGTATGTGTTCATTCTGACGAGACAAAGATTTTGTAACCACATCACAAAGTGAACTAATTTGCTGGGAAAGCTCTATTTGGTATTTGTTCACCACTGATCTATTATCAGTATTCAGCTTATCCTCTCTACCTATAAAAAGTTAAACAAAAAAGCTATCACCAAACTAAATGGATGATACAGACATGAATAAATATTAGATAGCTATTTCATTTTATGATCACAGACCAATTTTAGAAAACAATGAAGCATTATCCTGAAGAGCTTTCTCCAAATCAGATCGTAGAACACATGCTTGATGAGTCAAAGCATTTTCTGTTTTACACATTTAGGAGTGTTAGTACAGAAAAGAAAACATGGAGCATGAAGAAGAGTCATATACAAGCATATAACTTCCGGAAGAAGGACAATATACCTGCTTTCTTTTGTTCAGAAATAATATAATCCCTTTCCTGCAGATTATATTTACATTTCCTCAAATCTTCCTCAGTGTTGGCAAGTAGCGTATTGGTTTGATTCAAGCTTTTCTGCACATTATTTTACCTTCTCAAACAGAATCACATGAATCCAAAATCATTACAAAAACAATTCAAATAAGCTTACCTCAGTGGTTTCAAGTTTGCTACTCAAATCAGTACATTGTTCAATCTGAAAATTGTATTTTTCTTGCAATTCCTCAATTTTCTGTTTTCAACATGTCAAGTGAATGTTAACGTCAGCAATGAAAATACTAGATAGTAAAACTTTTGTAAGTAAGCGGAATGGACAAAACTAACCTTTTGATAGGTTTCTATTGAAATCCCCATCTGCTCAATCTGGTCAGCCATGGCCTAATAATGACAAGAAAAAATAATTTAGAACACTAGATAGGCATATGAAAAGCAAAAATATTAGGGGAAATAGAAGAGTTCGCTGCTTTTGTGGTACCACTATTTTACTTTTTATACTCTTTTTTACTCAAATTTTTGAGATGGTACTTTAGTGGTATCCAATTTTAAAAAAAGTATTAATTTGGTATAATTTGTCATTTAATTGAAGATTTTTCACATGTGCAATACGTGTGCGATATTAAAGGATATTTTTGGATAATTAATTAATTGATTATCTTAAAATTAAAATACCTTTTAAATATAGCACATGTATTACTGTACATGTGAAAAATCTCAAAATTAAATGACAAATTACACCAAATTTTTACCTTTTTTTTTAAATGGAGATACCATCTCAAAAATCTAGGTAAAAAAAGATACTAAAATAAAATCATAGTACCACTAAAGTAACAAACCCGAAATAGAATGCAGAAGACAAATTACCTTCCTTTCACTCTCCTCCTGATAATATCTATCCTTTGGGATATATATACCATTTTTCTCACGTGCTGCATAAACCTCTGAACATAATCATAATATAGAGAAAGCACAGTTAATGGAGATACATGCAGAAAATTTTACCTATCAGGCAAACACAATAAAAATAATGTAAAAACATCCTACCTACTTTGAGACGCTCAATTTCGCCATAAAGATCCTTGATAAGAGTTGATTTCATCATTTTTTGGTTCACCTATGTGACCAAGAAAAAACATATCATACAGTTATTCTAATAAATATTATAAAAATGAAAATTAACAGATGAATCTATCGAAAGACAATAGATCATGGTAGATAGCACTATGCATAGAAGAACAACAACCAAGAAATATATATGGCCTAGTTATGAGATGCAATCAAAACATTAAATATGCTCATTAACCTTACTGATTTCTCAAGGCTACAAGTGTTATGTGTAAAGCAGAAACTACTAATTTCTATCCATAACTAGTCCATATATGTTTGATAAATGGGGTAGCAGCTCTAAAGTTTTATCTATAGGAAGTCCTATACCAAAAACAAATTATAGTTACACTAGAAATTGGCATCAGAGTAAATATAGGTCCAATACCTCATCAGTAAAAGCTACTTGCAAGAGTTCTCACAAGTACGCATAAAAAGTGCAAGACAAAAAAAAATAGCAAACCTCAGGCTTATTTCTTATATTCTTTGCCCTGTATGCATAATCTAGTGTACTCAGGGTTTCCTCCAAACAGTGGACGGCCGGTGAAACTGTAGCTATGATGCAGGTCTTGGTTCTTCCCCCAAGTGAGTCACGTAGTAATCGTGTGAGCTTGCTATCCCTGAGTTCATTCATATTTGTTATTAAATTAGAGAAGAGGGCAAAATAGAGCAAGTAACTAAGAAATTTGTCAGTGCTTATCAAAACCTGTAGGGAATATGGCCAAGATGCTCCACTAAAGCATTGATTACTCTCCCTAGAGTTAGTAAACTCTTGTTAATTTCTCCAGCCTCTCTTGCACGACCCTGTTAAACATTAAGATGATATAAGATGAAACTCTAAAAGAAGGTTTCCTATTTAAGTAGCAAGATACGAAAAAATATAAAATAACTGTACGATAAAATAACAATATTTCTACCTCACGAGCACCAGAACGCGAAATATTTTCTGATCCGGCCAAATCAACAAGATTCAACTTTCCACATTTGATTAATTCTTCACCTTCTGGTGTTGCTTCTCTAATGTGAATTGTAATGGAAAATAGAGAATGCGAACGACTGAGATCAAATGCAGATTTGCAATAAGACATGGAAAAATCAAATTTACCATAAAAATAATAAATTAGGTTAATAACAAACCAAAACAACAGGAAAGTACCTTGATTGCTTATTTAGCAAAGTTTCTGCAGTTCTACGTTTCGCGGATCCCCTCTCAAGTAAAGTAAAAATCTCACTAGCACTTGTCACAATTTCCTCCTCTAAACCTCTCACAAGAACACCACCCTTCCCATCTTCCATCAGGGGCAACTGTTTCTTTTGCTTCTCCTCCACAGTTACCCTTGAAATTTCCTCCGGAGCAAGAAGGTCTGTGATCTCTTCATTATAAAGCTCTAGAAAAGTAACTTTTACACTATATTCAGCATTTTGACTCTCCAGCGTATCAAAAATTTGTTTCACAGCCCTAGGAATGACTCCAGCGTCAGGAGGCAACTCTCCATTAGGCCCACTCTGTTGCAATTTCCAATGACGACATTAAACAAACTATCATTTTATTATTAATTGAAGAATTTCTATTAAACCATAAGGAGAAAGTAAAAATAAACGAGGCAAGTAGTACACCTTTGCCCTTTTGCATTCTCCCTCCATTGTGTATGTCTTTCCTGTACCAGTTTGACCATATGCAAAAATTGTACAGTTAAACCCTTCCAAAACCTCATTCACTATTGGTACCATTGCTTGGTCATACAATTCTCCTTGCTTAGCAGAAGGACCAAACACCTGCAGGTGCCCAATATCAAAACTTGCAGCATCCAAGAGACCCCTTTAACATGAAATGAAAACAATACCTTAATCTAAGTTTCTCCATAGAATTATCATCCTATACTGAATAAGTTGACTCAAATATACTGAATCAAGAAGTTGAGGATTTTTATTTCCAAATATCTTATAGACTTAAGAGCACGAAATTTTCACCTTCCTTTTCTCTTGTAGATCAATAAATTTTACAAATTCAAATAGTATACAAATATTTATTGTGTATTATTATTTAAATGTCATTAACTTACCATCAATAGAGTAGCATATGCTCATTAAACATCCCCAATCCCCCAATTTATACCTTTAGTCCAAACATAATTCAATGTTTTACATTTGCAGAAGCTGGAAAGGGGAGAAATTGGAGCATGCGCAACTGCCATATCCTTAAACAAATGATGAAGGGTTTGTGTAAATTTAGTAACCCGGTTACAAGAGTTCTAAACTTTTGAAGCTCAAAGCCTCGATTATTTAGTAGCCTATTGAAACAACCTATACTACCCCTTTCACTAAACACTCCTTTAAGTAGTAAATAATTACAAAAGTACACAAAATGACATTTATAACTGCAAGTCGGTAACTAACAAATCAAAGGTGTTAATACTTTATCGAAAGTGAAAATACGGTCAATGTGTTTCCCAGCAATGTTCTGCGAAACCGCGACTTCTCTCTGGTATTCATTGCAAGTAACCACCTGCGGCGCATTTGTTCTCAACTCTTCATCGCTAAATGGCCTAAAGAGAAAAACAAAATTCAGAGCAAACGATTATATTTCCCCCAAAACAAAAATTAAAAGCAAAGCCCTCACATATAAATTATAGATGGCAATTACCTACAACGAAGAAGAACCTGGACATTAACGCCCTTCTCTTTATCACGGCCGGACATTCTTGACGGACGGCGAGATGGTGACTCGTACGAACCTATTGTGATATTGCTCGCACCAGATCTGTTCTTCCAAAAGGTTTTTCTCTCGCTTTCTCAATTTCTCCCTCTCTTCTCTATTTGATTCGAAGTTTTTCACTCTGTTTTTGGTTTTTTTCTCTCTTTCTGCCTCTGGAAAGAGAGCGGGATTGGAGATGAGATTTGAAATTTGAGAGCCGCTTTCTCTTTAATATATCAACGGCTCGACTCGTATACGAAAAAAATTATAAAAAAATAATATATTTATAATTTATAACTAAAATTTTATATTTATATCATGTATTTTTATTATTAAAAAAAATTATATATTACAATAATTTAAATTTATTTAATATTAAATATCATTTATTAAAGTTTATTCATTATTATTTATTATTGTTTTTGTACTTATAAATTACTTTTTATTTATTTTCCAATAAAATTTAATGCAAGTGGACGGTCCTGATTATTTGTTAGTCAGTTTGATGTTGATTTACTTAATTGATCCTGTAATTTTTAAAGATATTCGTATTGGAATTTGAATATTGCGAGGAGAGCGTCTCCCCTCCAAACCAAAGACTCCAATATTTATGTGCCTTGCATTTTTATTTTTTATTTTTATTTTTGTTTATTGTTTGATTTCTAAAACAAATCCTACTATTTTGTGTCAATTAAATATATTTTTATTATAAAAATTTCATAAAAAATATGCATGTTCATATAAAAAATGTTATAAATAAACATTCATCTATGAGTGAAGTAAACTTTAGAAAAAAAAATTCAAATTTTAAAATAATACTAGATTTTGAAACTATGCATGCTCACATGTTCATTATCAAATTTGGTAAATATATAACAATGTTAATAATGAAATAATTATTATTATTATTATTTTAAAATTATATTTTTTATAATATATATATCTTTTTAAATATAAATATATGTCGCTGAAAAATTGATGTTAAACAAAATAAATACACAATAATAAATATTTTATTAGTAATATAATTAAAATACGATAAATATGAGTAATTTGATACAATATATAAATTTTGTATAATAAAAAATTAATATAAGTCATTAAATCTTAAAATATTAAACTCCGTGTAATATATGTTTTCCATTACTTATAAACATTATATTAATATCTTTATTAATCAGTTTAAGATGTTATTTTTATACATTAATACAATATTGATAAAACTTGATAATATACTAATACAATATTGATAATATATATAAGCTTGTTTAATTAATATTTTATTATTATTATTTAAAAAATTAATCATACATGATTTAGATATATATATATATAATATAATTTAATTTAAAAATTATTTTTATAAATATTTTTTTAAAAAGTCATTTATGTTAATTGTCTATTTTTAAATTGATATAAAATATAATATAATCTCATTAAAAAAATTATTCTTTAACGAATATAATCAACTCATAAATAAGTTGATCGAATTAGACCAACTTATAAAATGTGTAAGCATGTATATGAAATATCATCATTAATATGATTAAAATAATTATTTGAAGAGTACGTGTAAAATTAGTATAAATAAAATTATCAAATAATTATTCATAAAAAAACATATTTATTGTATAAGAATTTTGATATTTATTATTTAAAAGCTCGTTGAGAAATTTTTTGGTTAAGTATATAAATAAAGGATATAAAAGGTAATATAAGTCATTATTTTAAATATAATAACACTTTTGCATAAAAAATATATTTTATATATAATTCATATTTTTATATATCCTATAAACTATAAATTAACACATAAATTGTAAATAATTTGTTAAAATAAGACGTAGTTAGTATTAAGTTTTATTTTAATTAAATTAATATTTTAAGTATTAATAATTTATTAAGTAATTTTTCAAAAAAAATAGTTAATTTTGGATAATTTTGTCTAAACATATATAATACATAATTTTAATATATATAAATTATAAATTATAAATATAAATTTATTATTTAAACATTTTTTTCAAACAAAACAATATCACAATAATTTTATTATTATGTATAAATTAACACTTTAATGTTATGTTTTTAGATTATGCAATTCTAATATTTTTACTTACTAAAAATTAACACTTTAATATAAATTTTGGTCTCATTTTATAAGTTTATAAGTATTTTTTATATACATAAGGGATTATAAATACTTATTTTTTATAATAACATATACAATTCGTTATAAATATATTTTGTTATTTTGACAATAATTTAAATTTTTGAAATATTTTGTTTCTTAAAAACTTCGAACACGTTACTAGATTTGAATATCTAATATTCAAATCCTATTAATACGATAATATCAAATTATTAAATTTTTGATGTTTCATCATATAAAAGTATCATTAACATTTTTCCTATTAACTTGAATTTTTTTAAAAATTAATTATTTAAAAACTTATAACATAACATCAAAATTGAAAGTTTCATATTTAAATTCTAGTAATCGATTATAAATTTTGGTTTGTCAGAAAGTTTTATAATTTTAATTATTAAATTTATAGGGTATAAATTCAACATTTTGATTCTTAATGGATCATAATTATATAAAAATATTATTAATTATTTTTAAATTTTTTAAAAAAAATATTTCAAACAAATTATAATAGAGACGAGGTGAAGACATTCAGTGCCATCAAGATATCCCCAGCATGGGTGCGTTGGTGCTTGCCTTGTAATGGGGTGTTTACTTTATACGGGATAAGAGGTGTTTAAATGACTATTACTAACTTAAAATAAAATAAGTTTTTTATCCTATTTTTATTACAAACAGGGTAATAGGTAAAAAAAAATGATATATATGAAATATAGTATTATTATTTAATTAACATGATTATAAAATTATTATTTAATTTTCTAACAAAAAAAATTATAAAATTTTTATTTAAATAATATTAAAAATAAAATTTTAACTAAAAATGATTATTTTGGTGATTAAGTAATACATGAAAGGAAAAGAAAAATGATAATTTTATATTTTTAAATGAACTGTGATAAATTTAATTAAATAATAATTATTTGTATTATAATTTATGATATAAATAAAACTAATGTGATAGATAATTATTAGTTAAATTAATGAGATTTATTTTTTCCATCCTATAATTAACTGTGAGATGAGTTACTGATAAATAAATTTTTAACTAAAATAATGTTAAAATATCACTTTTGTCTCTATTTAATTAAAAATGGCAAGATTAAAAAGTTTTATTTTTAATATACAATATTAAACGATCCAAATAACTTATTTTGTAAAAATATCATGACTCTTAATCCTATTTTAATTATTTATTAATTTTAGATCTATGCAAATGGTGATTTAATTTTGATAAATATATAATAATTATTATTATTTAAAAAAAATTAATTTTAAAAATAATATAATTTTGTAAAGTTTTTAAATATAACTTTACATAAAATTTTGTTGTTAAATTTTTTTTTAAAAACATATATAGGTACTCTTAGAATAAATAATTATTTAATTTATATTTTAGTAAATAATAAATACATAATAATAATTAATTTATAAGCATTATATGTGACAATTTATGATAATGAAATTCAATCTAAATATGAAATAAACATTAGCGATTAGTGATTTGACTTTCTATTAACAAAAATTACATATTCATTTAATAAGTAAATTAAATATAATATGAGAATATATATGAATATGTTTAATAAATATTTTTATTATTATGTAAGAAGTTAATATAACATGAACACAACTTGGTAGAATTTAATAAATATTTTATAAATATTTTGTTACTTAAAAATAATATGCATCATTTGGCTATTATTTAATTCATATCATATAGATTTAATTACATGACATAACTTCATTATATTAAATTTCATTTTTAATTCTATTAAAAATATATATATTGTTTTTTTATAATATAAAACTAATATTTGTGTTTTTTAAGGGTTAAAAATAAAATTATATGAATAAGTGGATTGTTTATGCATTAAAATAATTAAATATAACATGATTTTAATACAAAATTGATTAATTAAATTTAAACATGATCTATTTATAAATTAATTAATTAAATATGATATATTTATTAAATGATAAACATAAACATAATAATTTTGTTCTCACGTGATTGTTTAATTTTTTGACTAATTAAATTAAATGAAGAAACATAACTAATATGAATTAGAACAACTTTTCCTAATTTGATAATTTTAGCAATTAACATTCTTAAAATAAAAAAAATCTCAAGACTCAATATGTTATAAAATTAATAAAAATTGTGTTTGTCATTTAAAAGTATTTTAAAAAATATTAAAAAATAGCATTGTCAAGACTCAATAGTTTGTAAAGAGAGATACGTGCGAAAGGTTCAATGTGTGGATCCTCATGAGTGATTTGTTGGTGTTTGTTGTGGTGCATGGTGCAACAGTGGTATACAACAATGTTTAGTGGAGTAAGGAATGACAAACAATAATATTAGTGGAGCCGCAAAACATAGATGTGCAACAGCTAGGGTTAGTTTTTAGTTTTTGTTTTCCTTGTATGCATAGACCAAGACTCTTGCACAGAAACATAACAGAATATACATGAATATATTGATAATTATCAGATTTCACAATATTTGTCATGATATCAAAGCAAGTTATTGTTGACTAATAGAATTACCTGCTACGCTGTTTTCTGTTCTATTAGCATCTAATTTATGATTTATGGGGTGGTCGTTTTGATTTACTTGTTGAAATCGTACCTGTCTAATTGGTTGGGTCCAACACTGGTTGCTTGCTAGTGTGGCCGGTTCCACCATCAATTTCTTTTCTAAAAAAGAAACATAACATAGCGATAAAACGGCGTAGAGGTCGCATTCTTTGCATCTGCATTTGAGGTCACAGATTGCTCGTTGGTCGTGGAACGATTATAGTTTCTCTACGTAGTCGTGGGCAATCGCACCATTTTCCTACCTCGGTGAAACTTGAAACGTAGCGACATACAGTGTTGTCTCCTCGGCAACATATTTTTTGTGTTTGGTCTTTGTGCGTGTGGCTGGTTGGAGCCGTTGCAGTCTCTCTATGTACCAGTCCAGTCACCGTTGTGGGTAACCATACTTTTCTTCTAAGCTTGGACAAGCTTGGAACGAAAAGGAACTACAAGGTTGTAGGGCTGTGCAAAGAAAGCGCTACAGAGGGCTGTGTGAAGAAAGAGCTGCAGAGGGCTACGCGAATAGAAAAAAAATGAATTAGGGTTACAAAATATTCTATATATACTTGGCTGGTGTACGAAGTGCAAAAAAAAAAGGGAAAAAAGGGAGAAAAAAATGAAGGAATTTGTTTTTTAGATTTCATGGCAGAATCTAGAGATTTAACCACCACTTTCATATTGGACGATTTGACTACAAAAATGACGAAAATTTTAACTAGAGCTCAGATCACCTCACAACCTCCACTAATTGAAGCGTCGACTACTCCTATCAGTATCAAGTTGGGAGGATCCAACTATGCCTTATGGTCTCAGGTGGTGGAGATGTATATATCTAACAAAGACAAACTAGGATTTATTAATGGGGATTTTCCTCAACCTGTTGAAACCGACCCCTCATTCAGGAAATGGCGCACTGAAAATGCCATTGTCAAAGGATGGTTGATCAATTCGATGGACCCCTCCTTGATTGCAAATTTTATTCGATTACCAATTGTGAAACAGGTTTGGGATTCTACTGCTACCACCTACTATGATGGGATAGACACGTGTCAAGTGTATGATCTTTGCCGTCGAGTTACTCGTATGAAGTAGGTAGGTGGATCCATTGAAAAATACTACAATGACTTTCAAGGGTTGTGGCGAGAAATTGATTTCCATCGTCCTAATCCAATGGAATGTGCGATTGACATACAAAAATACAACTTCATCGTACAAGAAGATCGAGTGTATACCTTCCTCAATGGACTTAATGACAGACTAGATAAAACTCGAAGTGATGTGCTTCGAATCAAACCATTCTCTACGGTGGAACAAGCCTATGGATTCATCCGTAGGGAATAGGTCCGACAGACCGTGATGATCACGGGTGCAGATACGACACCCGGAGCAGTTATGGCTTTCAAAGGGATCAAGAGACACCATAATTCGATGCCACCAAAACCAGAAACTTTTTTGGGTAGCAAGAAATCCACAAGAAATCCACCGTCTAATGACATGAAATGTGGCCATTGCGGAAACTACATGGGTATCCATAATGGTGGAATGATCTTCAAGTATGGAAGAAATGGGAAACCACTGGACGAGCAGTTGTGGCTACCAATAATGCATCACTATCCCTTCTTCCTTAGGTCGAATCCTCCCAGGATCCAGGTATTTCAAGTAAAGCATGTCACATCTCTACTCGTAGTGATAATGAGGATTGGATTCTAGACTTTGGAGCTACAGATCATATGATATTTGACCCAAAAGATCTCTCCAATACAACCCAGCCGAGACGGAGCCATGTTGCCAATGCCAATGGGGTCACTTATCCAGTTACAGGGGTTGGAACAGTGACTTTATCTCCTTCATTATCATTATCTAATACATTACTTGTCCCATCTCTTTCAAACAGACTAATGTTTGTAAGTCAGGTCACGTCAGATCTTAACTGTGTAGTATTGATGTATTCTACCTTTTGTCTTGTACATGATATTCTCACCAAGGAGATCATTGGGCGTGGTACTAAGAGATGAGGGTTATATTATGTGGATGACCTCAGTTCAAGAAGAGCCAATCACATGCAACACACTGTTAGCAACAAGGAACGACATATTTGGCTATGTCATCGTCGATTTGGGCATCCATCATTTTGGTATCTAAAGCACCTACTCCCTAGTTTATTTTCAAATATCACACACTCAGATTTCAAATGTGATACTTATATCTTAGCAAAAAGTCATAGGGCGTCTTATCCTGTGAGCATGCATAAAAGTATGACTCCTTTTGCTTTAGTACATTATGATGTTTGGGGACCTTCCTTGGTCACTACGTCATCGGGTCATCGTTGGTTTGTAATTTTTGTTGATGATTGTACACGAATGACATGGCTTTACCTTCTCAAACATAAATATGAAGTATTTTCTACGTTTCACTTGTTTCACACCATGGTTCAGACCCAATTTTATGAAAAAATTAAGATTTTTAGGTCTGATAATGGAGGGGAGTATGTTAATCAACAATTTTGGACATACTTGGACAACCATGGTATTCTCTATAAAACCTCGTGTTCACAAACCCCACAACAGAATGAGACTGCGGAGAGGAAGAATAGACATATTTTAGAAACTGCTCGGGCCTTACTAATTGGTGTATATATACCTAGTAGATACTGGAGTGCTGTTCTTACTACGATTGTGTATCTACTGAACCATATGCCCACAAAAACCTTACAATTTCAGACTTCATTAAAGGTGCTATCTGATCATGTTCCCTTGCCTACTATTTTGATGCTTCTGCCCCCAATTTTTGGATGTGTTTCTTTTGTCCATCTCCATAAAAATCAACAAACTAAGTTGGATACATGTGTTGTCCGATGTGTATTCTTGGGGTATGACGTACAAAAAAAAAGGATACTGATGCTACGATCCTATTACTAAAAGAACCTACATTACCATGGATGTCACTTCCTAGAATCTGAATGGTTTTTTCCATCATCAGTATCCAATTACCCTCTTCAGGGGGAGAGTTATGATGAAGAACGAAATTGGCTTGATGTTGAAGTATTAGACATTAGTAACAATCCAACGTACTCAGATAATGCCAACAATATGGATGAGTCAGTACCTAGACCCGAACTTGAACTTCTAAGAACTGAATCTAAACTAGTGATTGAATCTCCAGAAGATGCAGTAGTTGATGCACCCCTCCACTCTCTAGTACCCAATGATTCTATTACTGAGAATACTCCAGAGGTAAGTTATCCTATCACACTTTTACAAACTAATGCTATAGATACACCTATTGGCTATGTTTTACCTTTCAAACACAATCGAGGAAAACCTCTGAATCGATACTCTCCAAATAGAGAAGAACGAAAATCCAAGTATCCAATAGCCAATTATGTATCTACTCAAGGGTTACCAGAACCTATAAGGGCATTTGCACAAACACTCTCCTCAAGTCAAATTCCAAGTAGCGTTGAAGAAGCCCTATCTGATCCAAACTGGGCTCAAGCTATAAAAGAAGAATTTGAGGCATTACAGAAGAATAACACATGAGTGCTAAGCGAGCTACCTCAAGGGAGGTAGATGGTAGGATGCAAGTGGATCTTCTTCATTAAGTATAGAGCAGATGGGTCAGGTGATCGATACAAGGCGAGACTATTAGCAAAAAGGTATACACAGAAACATGGTATAGACTATCAGGAAACCTTCTCACCTGTGGCTAAACTAAAAATTGTTAGAGTTTTGTTATCTCTTGCAGCAAACTTAGATTGGCCACTGCACCAACTTGACGTGAAGAATGCCTTCCTTCATGGTGACCTTGAAAAAGAGATTTACAAGGGTATCCCACCAGGATATATTGTTACATCAGGAAAAGAAACTGCATTTAGATTACAACAAGCATTGTATGGACTAAAACAATCACCTCGAGCATGGTTTGACAGATTGAGTTCAACAATGAGGAAATATGGGTTTCAACAAAGCAACTCTGACCACACTCTTTTCCTAAAATATCGATTGGGAAAAATAACAGCCCTTATAGTCTATGTAGACGACATGATCATTACAGGGAATGATAAAGAAGAAATCTCTAGGCTTCAAGAACAACTGTTAAATGAGTTTGAAATGAAAGACTTAGGAGGGCTCAAATACTTCTTAGGCATTGAGGTAACAAGATCAAAACAAGACATATGTCTTTTCCAAAGGAAATATACTATAGACCTACTGAAAGAGGTAGGATTACTAGATTGTAAACTTGTCGATATTCCGATGGTCCAAAATCATAAACTTGGAGAATATGTGGACCAAGTACCAGCAGATAAATAAAGATATCAACGGTTAGTAGGTAAACTCATATATTTATCTCATACTCAACCTGATATTGCTTATGCTGTGAATGTCGTGAGTCAGTTTATGCACTGCCCAAGTGAAGACCATATGGATGCCGTCATGCGAATACTCCGTTATTTAAAATCCTCCCCTGGGAAAGGACTTATGTTTTCAAAGAATGGTCAATTGGAAGTCGTTGGATATACAGATTCAGACTGGGCAGGGAATATGAAGGATATGAAATCTATTGCTCGGTACTTTACTTTTGTGAGGGGAAATCTTGTTACATGGAGGAGTAAGAAGCAAAATGTAGTTGCCTTATCTTGTGCTGAAGCTAAATTTCGAGAAATGGTCAAGAGAATATGTGAGCTCCTTTGGTTGAAAAAACTTCTAACTGAGATTGGTGTTGCTCCTAACTCTGAAATGAACTTATTTTGTGATAACAAAGCAGCCATTGCCATTTCTCACAATCCAGTTCAACATGATCGTAGGAAGCACGTTGAAGTGGATCGAAACTTCATCAAACAGAATCTTGAAGAAAAGATTATTCAACTTCTATTTGTTAAATCAGAAGATCAATTGACTGATATACTTACAAAATCTGTGTCTGCAGATAAATTCTACAACTCACTTGATAAATTGGGCATAAGAGACATATATGCACCAACTTGAGGGGGAATGTTGGTGTTTGTTTTGGTGCATGCTGCAACAGTGGCAGACAACGACGTTTAGTGGAGTAAGGAATGACATATAATAATATTAATGGAGCCATAAAACATAGATGTGCAGCGCCTAGGGTTAGTTTTTAGTTTTCGTTTTCCTTGTATACATAGACCAAGACTCTTGTACAAAAATAGAACAGAATATACATAAATATATTGATAATTACCAGATTTCACAATATTTATCATGATCAATCTATTTATAACATATTTATAGATTCACGTGTCAGTTATACAATGTGTACACGTAACTATATGTCAGGAGGACATGATTAACTTAAAGTACAATGTATCAGAGATCTAGGTTGAGTATTACTCGTGTTGTCAACGAACTCGTGCTATTCTTAGGCTTGGTCTGTATAAAGCTCGAGCTGACATTATGCTTGGTCTGTTTAAGACTCGAGTTGCCATTGGATTTGATATATCCCATGGATGGAATGTGTAGGGTACTTCATTTTTCGTCTTGAGTTGAACTTGACTTGGATAGTTTACAAGGTTCGATCTTTGGGTCGATTTGAATGTACAAACAAATATGTTTAAAATTTATAATAAAAATAATAATATTGAATAAAATTATATTAATATTAAAAGATTAAAAGTAATTACAATTTAATTTAAATAATTTTAATATAAAATTAAGTATTATATTATTTTTTAATAATAAAAAATATATAATTAGATATAATAAATATTATTTTTACTTTTATAAATTTTAAAAATAATATTTTTATTATTTACTTATTTATTTATGGTTTAATTTCATTACGTAATCACGTTCATACATATATAAAAAATAATCCCTTCAATGCATCAATATTTCATTTATTTAATTAATTTTATTTTTAATTATATTAAAAGATTTATATTTACTTATTTTTATAAAAAAAATTAAAATATTTTTTTTATAAAATTGAAAAAGATAGTTTTTTTTTTTCATATATGCATTTATTTATTTACCAGCAATCATACTCCGTGAAAGACCAAAAGCATTCTGTCACTCCACTAATAATATCAATCATGTCCTCCGACAACAAAGCCCCCGAGAACATCACTCACCATCCCGAACCCAGGGTTCGATCCGTCGGCGGAACTGAGTACAGCTGGTGCAGATCCGTTCCCGGTGGTACCGGAACCACAGTCCTAGCCCTCCTTCTCTCAAAACCCCCAGACATCTCACTTCTGCAAAATGCCCTCCACAATATCCAAATATCCAATCCTATCCTCAATTCCAAACTCCGCTTCACTCCCTCAACCAACACCTTCTCTTACCTCATCCCCTCCGATCCTCACCTCCAAATCCAACTCTTCGATCTCCCATCAACTTTTAATATTCTCCAATCCAACTCAAACTCTTCAATTTCCCCTTTCCATCTAATCCTCGAACACGAGATCAATCGCAACACGTGGCTTAATACCGGCGGTCAATCAGACAATGATGACACCGACGTCTTGTTTGCGAGTGTGTATACTTTAAGTGAAGCTCAATGGGCAGTGATGATCCGTATTCACACGTCAGCTTGCGATCGTACGGCGGCGGTATCTCTGCTGAAGGGATTGATGGTGGAAGTGGGAGGAGGGGTGAATATGGAATTTGTGGGAAATGGGGAGGTTAGTTTTGGAATTGAGGAGCTTATTCCGAATGAGCAGTGTAACAAGCCGTTATGGGCGCGTGGGATTGATATGCTTGGCTACTCTTTGAATTCTTTCAGATTTTCTAATTTGGAGTTTCAAGATGTCAATTCGAGTAGGTGTACTCAGGTTGTGAGGCTCCAAATGAACCCCCAAGATACTGAGAAACTTCTTGCTGTAAGTTAATTTGTTATGAGCATTTTATCCTAAAACTGAAAATAGTTCACTTATGTTCTTACCTTTCTTTTTATCTTTGGTTTGGAAGAAAAATTAATTCTTGATTATCGTTATAGTTGAGCTTTCTTCTATCGTTCTACTTGTTTAATATTATTTTTTTCTTGGTTGGAAACTTGGAATAGATTTATAGGAAAGTACTTGACCGTATGTTTACTGGAGTAAAAGAGACGTAGAAAACAATAATGCTGTTATAGAGTTAATTTTTCCCTCTAAATGCTGTTGTAGTTTTCTATTTGGTGGAATATGCTATAAGCTAAGAATCATAGAAGAAAAAAGGGCAAACTATTCATTACGTATGAAGTATCGTTTTAGTTTCAATTTACTACCAAAAGTATCTTGTGTCAGTTTACTACTTAAACTATTTAATTTTGTTTCAAATAGGTTTCCCGTTAATGATTTGTTCTAATTGATTGACCATGTCCAAATTTTAGGGTATTTTTGAAATTCAGGAGCACGTCTATAATAAAATAAAATTTTGAATTTTTTTTTTCTTCTAATAATCGATCATAAATCGCCCCACAGTTAGAGGTGACATATGATCCATAAATGTTTCCCTTTTTTTTTATTTTACACGTGCTCAATATGTGTGATGTGTCCGTAATTAAAAAAATACGCTTAAATTTGAACAAAACATTAACAAAATGACTAATTGAAACGTAATTGAATACTTGAAGTACTAAATTTACACAAAAATAATTGAAGTACTAAAGTGAAAATAAAGCAATACTTTTAGTATTAAATGGAACATTTGCCTAGGGGAAAGAGAGAGAGAGAAGACTCCAAACCCTACTAAATGTGCCACTAGGCAAAATGATAGGAGATATGTCCTTTTCAATCAACTAAGATAATTAGCTCTTTCCTTTTGCCATAAGAAAAAAACAATTTGCATGTGAGATTGAAGATAAGTGGGCCTAAGGAAGGTAGGTCGTCGATTATATAACTGAATAACTCCAGGTTGTGGTTGGACCTCTAGTACTCCTTTCCCACTTTAACTTATAACATAAAACCCAAGGATGGATTGATCCGAAAAGAAGAATAAGCCCAAGGTGATGTCTAACGTCTAAAATTTGTCGTCCATTATTAGTCTATTCGCTAACCTTTGCTGAGCTTATATCTCCGGGGCTAGACTTGTCATCTGTTCATGAGCAGGCATTTAATAAAGTGAAAATAACCCACAAGTTATTAGTGTTTATTTATTATAGATCTGTGATGATAGTACTGTATCATTTTTAACTATAGTTGGGTTTATAAAATTGTATTTAATAATAAGCTAGTTTGTCATTTGTGATTATCACACCTATAGTGCTCTATACATATCAATCACTAAAGTCCCATTTTTTTAACATAAGGGTCACCACCAGGGCACTTTGTCTAATTGCCTGTTTTCACCAACTGACTGATAAAATGTAGAATGGAAATGTTTTTTCTACGTCCCTTTACTTACATGTAGTTTGCTCTAAAAAAAGGAGGTAATCGCAAAGAAAATGAAGTTGATTACACGTATTTTTCAGTAATTTTGACTCCAGCCTAACAGATTCCGTTAAAATTGTCCTAATGGTGAAACATATGTTAAAACAGTGAAAGCCTTTGTTAAAAGACCTACGGCCCTTCCACCCCATTATAAATCAATTTCTTATGCTATGATATTTTATTGGTAATCTTGTTTGTTTGGAATAGGGAATTGGAAGCCAGCTTTATTTGTTTGATACATTGCAATTTTTTTTTCTTTTCAACATAAATGAGAAATCTTGGTATCTTCCACTATTAACATGGATTTAGATTAAGTTAGTCATTTAATAGGAGGATCCTTGGACTTTTAACGACGTTGTTGGTGGTTGACCTTACATATCTTGTTATTGAAAATTCAGGGGGCCCTTTCAGTAAAGGGTGAAGGTTAATCTGGTGAGTGTTTTTTGGAGTTAATGCGGGTTTGATAGAGATTAACTGAGGTACAGTAATATACTGATATGAAGTTTTAGCATGAGAGTATTATATTTCAGCTGAACAATTGGGCATATTTAGTGCAATGTATTGGATAAGTAAATATAATAATATTTGACTGAACTGTATTGTAATTAGTTTGTACAATGTTTGGTAACAATTTGTATAATATAGTCGAACAAAATTGATTATAAATATTTTAATGAGATAATTTATATTTAAAATAATTTTTTATTATAAATTTATTTAAATTAATCTTTATTCTATTTTTATTACACTTTAAAATAAAAAAATTATTTTTTATTTGAAATAAAAGGAAAAAAAATCAAGATATATAATTTTATTATTGAAAATTTAGACAGACTAAGTTAAGTGTCTAGTATGGTTTAAACTCACATCTCTTGGTCGTATTAAATTTATACATAACCGTATAATTTTTATATTATACAATACGGTCTGATTTCACAATTAAACGCATGACTGTATAGGAATTGTATAATCAGATTCTTTAGTACTGTGTAACATATTAATGCTGGTAGAATATTAGACTGTGTTGAAGGCATTGGAGATAGTTTCTTTGCTATTAATATAGACAATGCTAAGGAGACCAAATAATTTGGGGCCGGTGCAGATCTGGTGCCCTTTTCTTTTGCTATTGATGCACATTAGTCTCTTAGTTTCTCAATTTTGAAGAAGGTGCACCATTATTGACCTTTAAGTGCACCAACTTTGTGAGCTAGAGTACTAATGGTGTACATTTTCAAAGCTGGGACTAAAGTGCATTAGTAGTGAAAGGAAGGGGACCAAATTTACAATGAATCCAGATAATTGGGGGTAGTGGTGGTTGCAAAAATAACAGAGAAATATAACTTTTTTGCTTAAAGAGAGATAATTTGAAGTGCTATACTATAATCTATTTCTCTGTTGATTGTGAAGTCAGTTATTACCAATTCTTGTGCTACACAAGCAACTCAGGATCACCCTGAAATATATCCTACTTATATGTTAATGAGAAATAGATATATTGTTTTCTACAACTGAGTTTTTGATGCCAACCCAAGATTCCCATCGGTTATGATATAGAAATGGATACGTAAATTGAGATTAGGAAAGTTGCAAAATTGTTTTTATAAATAAAGTTGGTTCTACCATGGTTGACCAAAAAATACGAAATCCTTTTGCAGGGTTGTGAATCAAGAGGTATCAAACTTTGTGCAGCCCTTGCAGCCGCGGGATTGATTGCTGCACATTCATCAAACAGCCTTCCTGACCGGTGGGAGAAATATGCTGTTGTAACCCTCCTCGATTGTCGTTCAATTCTTGATCCTCCGCTTAGTAGCCAACATGTTGGTAAGCTCTATTTAAGATGAGTGAGTAAAGCTATTAGAAATACTAATAATAAGATAATGAGCAGTATAGGATCATCTACTATTTTTATATCACCAAGAAGACTTGAACAGTACCATTCATATAGTCAAGTAATGATCTGATATCTCTTATTATTCATACAGGATTTTATCATTCTCTCATCCTTAATACTCATGACGTAAATGGAAGAGAAAAACTATGGGAGCTGGCTAATAGATGTTACATGTCTTTTGCAAATTCAAAGAAGTCGAACAAGCATTTTTCAGATATGTCTGATCTGAATTTCCTCATGTGCAAGGCTATTGATAACCCTGGTTTGACCCCATCGACATCCTCAAGGACTGCTTTTATATCAGTATTTGAGGATCCAGTGATAGACAACTCTACTAAATTAACTCTGTCCCTTGGATTGGAAGATTATATCGGCTGTGCTTCAGTTCATGGTGTTGGTCCCTCCATTGCTGTATTTGACACAATACGTGGTGGATGGTTGGACTGTGCATGTGTTTATCCGTCCCCCCTTCATTCAAGGGAGCAAATACAAGAGCTAATTGATCAGATGAAGAAAGTTTTAATTGATGGTTGTAACAATTTTGAAAGATAGATCCTCTTTTTTATGATATTGTGTTGGTTGATTCTCTATCAATATGAGGTTCATTATTGCTCATTCTAACCCACTTTTATTATCATAAGTCCATCTAATGCAGCTTCTATGTCTAGAATATGGAGAGAGCAGATCTTTGACCATTGCACCTCTTCTAGAGGTGTGTCGGGAAAAGTCTCTTGATCACATATGATAGTACTGGTAATTCAATTGGGTTCTTTTTACCAAAAACATAAAAATTACAATGAGATGTCATTTCTGCTTGTAATATAGTTGTAATGGATGGAAGTGTTTGTATATGAAGATGGTGTTTGGAGATCGTTATAAATCTCTTTAATTTAAGGAGTAAATTAAGGAATCTCTTTAATTTAAGGAGTAAATTAAGGAGTAAAACATGGAGTTTAATTCAAAGAGCAATTCAAAGAATCATTAATTTAAGAAGTAATTTAAGGAGTGAATTTTTTTATAAATAGATATGTAATTGTAATGAATTAAACAATAAGCGTTCATTCCAATTGAGAGTAATTTTTTTGGGTGTAATTGGGTTGTGGGTTGTGAGTGTTGTAAATATTTTGTGTAATTTTTCTCTTTTTTCAATAAAAAAATCTATAGCAGGTCTGGAGATGTAAGCAAGATTAGTCGAATTTTATTATCAAATTTGTGTGTTATTTTTCTATTTTTATTTTTTCATAAATCTTGTTTATCGAAAATTTGCGTAATTTTTCAACAATTGGTATCATAGCTTTTGGTGGTGATTTTTGTCAATTTCTTGCAAGAAATAGTCAGAAATGATCTAGAGGAAGTCAAATTTGAGTGGGAGTAATGACCACAGATGAAAGAAAGGTGAAACTCGAGAAATTTGATGGCAAAGATTTTGGGTTTTGGAAAATGCAGATAGAAGATTATTTTTATAAAAGAAATATATATCAACCTCTCTCAGTGAAGAAGCCAGAGACTATGAAGGAAGAAGATTGAAATCTTTTAGACAGACAAGCCCTCGAAATTATTCGATTGACGTTATCCCGCAATGTTGCTTTCAATATAGTATGAGAAGTCATCAACCTCAAACAAAGTGCACTTGATGAGGCGTTTGTTTAATTTGCGGATGACGGAAGGCACATCGGTAGCTCAACATCTCAATGAACTCAACACAGTCATAACCCAGTTGAGTTCAGTTGAAATTGAATTCGATGAAGAAGTACGAGCATTGATACTTTTGTCTTCTTTACCAGAAAGCTAGAATGCTACTGAGCTCGTCAGGAAGCAATAAGTTGAAATTTGAAGATGTTCGTGATTTGGTTCTCAGTGAAGAGATCCGACGTAGAGAGTCGGGTGAATCATCAACCTCTTCAGTTTTGCATACAGAGTCAAGAGGAAGAGATTCAACCAAAGGGAATGGACGTGGCAGAACAGACTACCAAGGTAGATCAAAGGACAAGAGGTCCAAATCCAGGAATCCTAATAATTCCCATAACTTGAAGACTATAGAGTGTTGGAATTGTGGAGAATCGGGCACTACAAAAATTAATGCAAAAGTGCACCGAAAGACAACACAAGTGAAGGCAGAGGCAAATGTTACTTCCACTTGAGGAGGAGATGGAGGAAATGATGCATTAATATGCTCTTTGGAGAGCAACGAAGAATCTTGGGTGTTAGACTCTGGAGTATCGTTCCATATTACTTCACAGAAATAATTCTTCGAGAAATATGTCCCCGAAAACCTTGGAAAAGTATATCTTGGTTATAATCAACTGTGTGCTATTATTGGTAAATGTGTAGTGAATATTAAGTTGAATAGGTTTGTTTGAGAACTAAAGGATATCATGCATATTCCCGACCTAAGAAAGAACTTAATCTCAGTAGGGAAATTGGCTAGTGAAAGCTACACTACGATCTTCCATGGTGATGATTGGAAGATTTCAAAAGGTGTAATGACGATTGCTCGAGGCAAGAAGAATGTCACTCTTTACATGACAGCAAGGACACGTTGTTCAATCACAGTTGCATCAGGCAATGAAACACCAAATCTGTGGCACTAGAGACTAGGCCATATGAGTGAGAGAGAGATAAGATTATGCACTCAAAGGGAAAACTTCCAGGTCTAGAGTCAGCGGAGATAGACATGTGTGAAGATTGCATACTTGGAAAGCAAAAGAGAGTCAGCTTTCAGACAAGTGATAGAACCCCAAAGAAGGAAAGGTTAGAGCTTATCCACTCTGATGTTTGGGGACCAACAACCGTCTCATCCATTGGTGGGAAACACTACTTCGTGACTTTCATCGATGATAACTCTCAGAAGGTATGAGTTTACTTTCTAAAGCATAAGTCTGAAGTATTTAAGGCTTTCAAAAGATGGAAAGCTATGGTGGAAAATGAGACGGGTTTGAAGATAAAAAAGTTGAGAACCGATAATGGTGGTGAATATGAAGACACCAGATTCAAAAATTTCTGCTATGAGCACGGGATCATAGTGGAAAGAATTGTGCCATGCACGCCTCAACACAATGGTGTAGCTGAGCGTATGAACCGAACGTTGATAGGAAGAGCCAGAAGCATTCGTATACAATCAGGTCTACCGAAGCAGTTCTAGGCAGAAGCAGTCAACATGACAGCTTACTTGATCAACCGGGGCCCATCTATTCCATTGTAACATAGAATACCATAGAAAGTATGGAGCAAAAAAGAGGTGAAACTATCACATCTAAAAGTTTTCTACTGTGTAGCATTTGTGCATATCAGTGATCAAGGCAGGAATAAGCTTGATCCCAAATCCAAGAAATGCACATTCATCGGTTATGGTGAGGATGAGTTTGGCTACCACATTTGGGATGACAAAAACAAGAAAGTGATCCGTAGTAGAGATGTGATTTTTAACGAAAGGGTGATGTATAAGGACATGCATAAAATAGACGCCAACGACTCAGAGCAGAATGAGTCAGTATTTACAGATGCAGATGATGTCCCAGATAGTTTCGCAACGGAACCAATTGTAGCAAGTCTTCAGCCAGAGGAACTTGTTGGACAGAGCAGTACGCAACAGTCTGACATACCACAACCTCCTACTCTAGCTCCTGTATTGAAAAGGTCTTCTCGACCTTATGTGCCTAACAAGAGGACTGATGGAGGAAAGTCTGAATGCTATGATGAAGCTTGTCAGACTCGAGATGCCAGTAAGTGACAGCTTGCCATGAAACTGAAGTTGTGCTCAACTTCAGTTGGTTTGCTAGAGTAACAAGACTAGAAAAAATGTTGTATTGATCGAGGTGTGAAGATAGATTGAAATCAGGCTTCAAGTGGGAGATTGTTATAAAACTCTTTAATTTAAGGAGCAATTAAAGGAACCATTAATTTAAGGAGTAATTTAAGGAGTGTATTTTCCTATAAATAGATGTATAATTGTAACGAATTAAACAACCAAATGTTCATTCCAATTGAGAGAAAAACTTAGAGAGAAAAGCTTTTGTGAGAGAAAATTTAGAGTAATTTTCTTGGGTGTAATTGGGTTGTGAGTATTGTAAACACCTTGTATAATTTCTCTCCTTTCAGTAAAAAGATCTGTATCAGGTCTGAAAACGTAAACAAGATTAGCCGAACTCCGTTATCAAATTTATGTGTTATTTTTTTATTCTTATAATTTCCCAAATGGTCCATATCATTTCACCCCGCTTATTTTTGTGGCAAATAGGCGTTTGCATTGAGATAACCCACAAATAAAACAAAAAGTGGTGAACCTTGTTTTAAAGAAACCATATTTTAATTAAGGTTTCAACCGTAGTTCCAACTTTTATCCCTAGTGTTTGCTCCCTATAGCATCAGGCATTAAGCTCGTGTTACCTACATTTTTTTTCTTCTCTTTTTAGTCTCTTTATCATTAAAATATTCCGTAACAAATAATCTTTTTAAAAAATATTTTTATTATATGTTAACCAGTGGCGGGGAACAACAAGGTAGCAGACTCGCTCATATAACACAATTTGCCAATTCGATGCGATATACATCCTTCACGGTCCCTCACATTTTCTTTTGAACTTTGCTTTATATTATGATAAAGAAAATATCTTGCTTGATTTGATAATCATTATAAATAAAATCTTAAATATCATTCTAGGTATCATTAAAATTATAAATCACGTTAATTGAAATCCGTTTTATATTAAACACTTTAATTTAAATATATTTTATATTATTATAAATTTTAAAGATTTAATTAATGTAAGTAATTTTTAAAGAAACATCAATTTAACATCAAATTAGTACAAATATTTTAAAGTGATACTTTATTAATTAATTTAGTAGATTAATATATATGGTAAACTATTTTTTTCAATAGTAATAATTCATTTGCTTTTATTAAAATAACAAATAATGATTCTCAAAATTTTGAAACTATTTCTAATGAAAATTGCTTTAAAACATTTGAAATCACTTTTAACTAAAAAAAAAAGTTCTAGACAACCCTGAAATTCACCATTTACACCGTAAAAATTGTAAGATTTAAAAACAAGTAATTTTCAACTAAAATACCAATAATTTTGAAAAAATATACAATTTAATCTTATATGGCAAAATCACGAACTAAAATGCACTCTTTTTTGGGACTTAAATGCATCACTTTTATGAATTTTTTTTCATTATTTCAAGAGTGCATATTATAAAAAAATAAATAAATATAAAATACCTATAAGGGAGAGAGAATTAAGTGATCAATAATACATAGTCAAATATGAGGTATTAAGTCTATCTCTCTCATTAAGTATAACCATGCCATAAATTTTTTCTTTTATATTTTTAATACTAAAATACATCTTTTTTTATTTGACTAAAAAAGATTTAAAAAAAAAACTACTAACTAAAACACTCATTTTTCAAAACTTGTGAGATTAATGGTGCCTTCTAAAGAAAAAAAAAATAGAAACCTGACCCATCGTATTTTTATTACAGAATCAGATCTTCTAATGTACACGTCCAATTCTTTTGTCTTTGCTTGCTTGCTCTACATTCTGCTCTTCCTATGGGTTTGTTTGATCAAATAGTGCAAAGGGCGAATTTGAGAATTACCATTTTATCCGTATGAATTGTGAGTTGTGAGGTAGCCATAGATAGCTTTAAGTTCTTCTAACCGAAGCGTGTAGTAGACTGAGCTCACCTCACCTGTTGTTGACAGAAATTCAGGATCAGTTCAAATAATCCTCCGCCTCACGTCCCACAAATTGAAATTGTTTTGAAATGCGTGCCTGTGGCCATGGATCACCTCTCGAGACAGCCATAGGTTAGTTATGCTTACCCTTTCTTCAGAACACGCGTGCTTGTTGCGAGGTTTGTATCTGACTTGAAATAGATAAAAAGAAAGTGGGCTAAGTTCTATCTAAATTTTATCCACATTTGGATTTCAAAGTTTGTGTTAGATAAGTGATCGAAACTAGCTCATCTTTTGGTAAGAGCTGCTGGATATATATATGTGTGTGTGTGCATGTATGTGATATTACATTTTTGAAAATGCAGATCCATAGCAATTGGCAAAGATTATATAATTAATTAATCTCTAAGAATTTCAAGTACACATGTAATAAAAAACAGGCTGATCTCTTCAATCTCTAAAGAAGTAAAGATCAATAGTCAACTACTTGTAGTATATTAATATTTATAATCTAAAGGAACTCCTCAACAAGTTCCCCAAAATCAAACTTCCCATTGCTACATTCAACAACATTTACAACCTCTTGAAAAGTAGAGACACTACATGGAACCACTAACCCATTCCTTTGCTCAAACCCAAACTCATTATATGCTTTTTCTAATAACATTTTGAAGAGTGGATGAGAGAGAAAACTTGTTGGAACCACAAATCTTTGGTGTTCCTCTCCTACATATAAAGCCAAAAACCCAGTTGGTGTTTTGATCGAAGGAGAAGAGCCTTCATCAAATTCCCTTAGTAAATATTCATGGTATGATTGCTCATTGTGATCATTTCCACTTTTAACCTTGGTTTTCTTTGATAGTTTTTTCAAAGATACCATCTTCTTACCTAGCATTTTTCACTCTTTTGAGATTGAAAGGAAAAAAAAAATGAATAAGAGAGAGCTAGATAGGGGATGTTCAATTGGATTAGCGAAGAGACAAAGCTAGAGAGCTAAAAAAGAAGAGGCTTCGTAACTTTGCTCAATGGGCAAAATTGTGGGTAGGAGAAGATTTTATTTGTATAGTGGATTTGTAGGAGTGGGAGGAATGTCTTAGAAAATGTCATAAATTTGACTTTATAAATTGGGAATTTAGATTTTTTTAAATTAAATTTCGGAATTGTCTTTATATGCTCTGACTTCTCAACAGTTTAAAGCAAACTAATTGAAATTAAAGAGAATTCAATCTTTTGTTAACATGGTCTAATATGTTATGATTATTTATTAAAAATATTTCTTTAAATTTTACTATTAACAAAAAGAGGATAATTTATCATGAGGTGTATTGCAGTGTTACACACCTATAATCAGAGGCTCCATCTCCATTTTCATGTGAGGAAATTTGTCCATGAAAATGTTATTTATTGTTTTAACATAATGTTTATCGATTAAATTTGATTTATCTCTTTATAAAGAATTTAATATTTGTTTTATATTTTAAAAATATATTAATTTTAAATTTTACCGGTCTAAAATATTATGTTATCATATATTTTTAAAATAATAAATAATTTTTTTTAACACATCCAATAAAATTAGTTAGGTTTATTAGTTTATTATGAGCAAAGAAAATAACATAATTTTTTTAAAAGGAATTAATTGATCACCAACCTTTATTGGTGACGAAAAATAGTCGGGGAAATGGAATTTAGTCAATAAAATGATTCTTCAACTAAAAGATGGTAAATATGACCAAAAAAAGAAAAAGAAAAAAGAGTGAGATGGTAAAGAACAAAATGGTATTATGTTTTGTCTTTTAATTGCTCTAGTTCCATTAAAAATAATGGATTCCACTACGTGTTAATGATGGATTTCATCAATAATTTTTCGGTTTAAATCAAATGCAAACCACTAATTATTGTTGTTGTAATTTTATTTGACTTTATAATAATGGAATCTCAATGCAGTCACCCAATTTTTATTTTTTATTTTGCTTATAAAGTGTTCTTTACTTAACTTTTTTTCCCAAATGTTATAATTTTTTTACCTTAAATAACAAACTAACTTAAAACAATAAAAATTACATCTTTATTTTGAATTTAGACCCATATGAATTAATTTTAGATAATATTATTTTTATTGTTATAAATTTTAAAAGTATTAATTTTATGATTTTTAAAAAAAATTATTTCAATATTTTTGGTCCATTTGCTTATTTATTTTTTAAATTTAGTCACAATTACTCAACATGTTTTGATTGAATATTGAATGTATAGTTATATTTTTTTCTTAATGTTATATTAGTCTGAATTTACAATGTTGGTTTTTTTTAAGAGATAAGTGCTCTTACAAATTTTATACGTCTAGATGAGAATCAAACTTTCATAATTTTAGGTATTGTGTGTCTAACACTTCATTGCTTAAACTATAAGTAATATACCTAAACTTTAAACAATTACACTCAAGGCGCATCTTCTTTCATTCTCCTAAGGATGTTGAAGGATGCATAAACCAATAATATTATATCACAAAGCTTACAAATGAAATAATGAATTAGATTAGTAGTATTTACTACTCTAAACACCTAAACATATGCACACATACATACATCCTTTTGTCAGATGTTATGTATGTTATTCTTCTGGATGCTGACAATTTGAATACTTAGAAGGGCATTTGCGTTAAGGAGATCCAATTTGGGTTAAAATGTCATTTCAATCTATTAATAATTTTTTTAATAAAAATATAACCATTAACAAGTTGCATCAAATTATGATAATCCTTTGATAAAATTTGATAGAACATTGATTTTATATTTATTTTTTTCATTTATTTATCAACATTACATTTATAATTAAAAAATTCAATCTTACTTAATCATATACTCTCATAAATATAACTTAATTACCGACAATATATAACATATATACATTATGTTGGACATGATATATTTTCTTATTATATATATAAAAAAGGTTGACATGGGGAGGGAGAGAGTGGATTATTTATCTCTTCTTAATCCCATTACTACAAGACAAGACATGGTAAATCTATATCTTTGTTAGAAGGTAATATAATTTTATCAATTGAATTGTGAAGATGTGAGACGAGAGTATGGAGGATTGAAGATAGTGGGTAACATGAAATGAAATGGGAAGCCATTTAACTTCCATTAAATATTAGAATGGTATAATATCACAACATAAATTATTATTGATATAAAAATGATTTATTAATAATAATAATATTGAAATATAATTAAATTAAATATTTAATGTATTTTTATGATGATAATATAATAATTATTTTAAAAATATAATTCTCAAGTATAAGAAAGTGATAAAAGATGATCCAATTATTATGGGGATCCACAGTAGTCAAATATATATATATATATTAAAACGATTTAATCAAATATGATACTTTAATGACAACGTGTGTGGAGGAAAGAAATAAATGAGTTACATATCCATAATCATTACTAATTTGGATTAATAAAAAAGGAGTGATTCACAATGATGTGCTGTGCCTCCATTCACTAGAAGACAGATTTTAGACATATGGTGGACTGGACAAATGGATACAATTCAAGATCATTACAAAGTCAAATAACAGGCCAAGGTCATATGTTCAAGGTTTTTTTTTTTTAATAATTGGTTGTTGCTCCATTAATTCAACATTATCTTTACATCATTTTGCATACACACAGCCCGCTAATAAAGAGATCCCTAGCCAAAACATTTGTTCAGTAAATGTAGCAGCAACTAAACTGTATTGTAAGTAGTATGATTACACTTTTTAGAACAAAATTAAACATAAAAATCTTTATCCTTAATTACTTTCTTAATCCTATCTTAGATAAGAGCATCACTTGATAAGAGAAGCTTGCTAAGATATACAATTACCGAGTCGAAGCTAACATATAATATAATTAAAGTAAAATTGAAAATAATGAAAATAAGATAGATAAAAATATTTTACGTGAAAAACCCCCTGAATAAATTGGGATAAAAAACACATGTAGTAGGATTTCACTATTGTAAGATAGTGATTACAACATGTTCTCTCTAGTTATAATGAGATAACAATTCTAATCTCTATTGTAATAGGAGAAATAACTCTCTCACAAAATAGAAAAAATATTACTTACAAAGAAGGAACAAATTTTCCTTTCTTAGTAGTAACTCACAAGATAACTCTCACAAAAATTTTTACTATCTTTTTTATGGTTGCTCTCTAATTCATTTGCTCTTATATTTTTCACAAATGAAACAAGCTATTTATAGGCAACATCCTTGAAGAACTTGTAGTAGCAAAAACTCTATGTTCATCTCCACTTTGGATAGACAAGAAATTAGTGTTCCACATTGAATGAACAAGAAATTAGTGCTTCACATTGAATGCATAAGAAATTAGTGCTCCAATAGCATCCTTAATTAAATGTCTTCCATGTTTCCTATTCATCCATTAGCAAAATATAACATTAAACCAAGTAAGTGACTTTACCACTAAATAAGGCCATCAATTATCACATTCTCCCACTTAAAGTCACTTATGTAATCCTTCCATCCTTCCTCACTTGCCAAATCCATGCTTGCTTATGTTTTCACTAGACCATATGATGATCTACACCATTTAAACTTGTCAGTGTTGATTGGCTTGGTCATAACATCTGCTAGGTTCTCGTCGATGTTAATCTTCTACATATCCACACTACCTTCTTCCACTACTTCTCGAACAAAGTGATACTGAACCCTTATGTGCTTTGTACGTGAATGAAAAGCTGAATTCCTTGCAATGTGCAAAGCACTCTGATTGTCACAAAATAGAATAATCTTCTCCTACTTGTACCCGAGCTCTTCTAATAACCTTTATATCCAGACTACTTCCTTGCAAGCTTGTGTAGCTGCCATGTATTCTGCTTCCGTTATAGATAGAACTACAACTGATTGCAGTTTAGATACCCAACTTACAGCTCCTTGTGCAAGTATAAACACATAACCTGTAGTAGACTTGCTTTTATTGAGATTCTTTGTAAAATCTGAATCAACATAGCCTCTAACAATAAAATTTGATCCTCCGTAACATAATGCAGCATTTGAGGTTCCTCTCATGTATCTCAGAACCCTCTTCACAGTATTCCAACGCTCTCTTTCAGGATTTGCCATTAACCGACTAACTACTCCCACTACTTGTGCAATGTCTGGTCTTGTACATATCATGACAAATATTAAACTTCTCACTACTGATGCATATGGTACTTGAGACATCTCTCCCCTCTCTGCTTCATTGCTAAGACATATACTTGAGGATAACTTGAAATTAATAGGAAGTGGGGTAGAAATTGGCTTATTATCTTGCATGTTGAAATAATTCTTTTGAGAAAGCCAAATTTTCCTGTTACAATGGATGTCACATTCTTTGAACAATATTCATACTATTACAAACCTACCATTCAAGGGGAGAACATAGGTAATGAATACCAGCTTTCAAATATCACAACCACTCAGTCTCCCACAAATCCTATCCCGTAAATTTCAGAGAGTGAATCAATGTCTCAAATAAATACTCTTACTAATCCCAATGAACTCTCAACTTCTCTACCAATAGATCCAAACTTCCTTGTCCCAAACAATGATATTCTTGTCTACTCTAGAAGGAAAACAACTCAAGAAAGAACGGAGAACCGAGCATATCTTAAGCCAGTCTAGGAATCCAATCCGAGTACAGGCCACTTCGATAATTCACAAGGTAATATCATTGAACCTCATATTATTGAATTACCTCCTAATGATTTGAATTTTCCAATTGTTATAAGGGAAGATGTAAGATCGTGCACAAACCATCCCATCTACAACTTTGTTTCCTATAAAAATATCTCACTAGGTTATAAGGCATTTATCAACAACCTTGATCAGATAGAGGTTTCTAATTCTGTTCATGAAGCATTTCAGATACCTGAATGGAAGACAACTATTCGTGAAGAATTCAGTACCTTAGAGAAAAACAAGACTTGGGAGATCACAGAACTACCATCGGGAAAACAAGATGTTGGGTGTAAATGGATCTTTATAATAAAACACAAAGCATACATATGGGCTTGACTATCAGGAGACTTTTGCACCTATAGCAAAACTTAACACTATTTGTGTTCTTCTCTCCTTAGCATATAACTTGGATTGATCTCTTTACCAATTAGATGTCAAGAATGCATTCCTTAATGATGATCTCGAAGAAGAAGTCTACATGGAAATTCCTACTGGAATTGAATCTCATGTTCTAACCAATAGAGTCTACAAACTTAAAAAATCCTTATATGGATTGAAACAGTCTCCACGTGCCTGGTTTGATAGGTTCTCTAAAGTTTTGAAGAGATATGGGTACACTCAATGCCAATCAGATCACACATTATTCGTCAAACACTTCTCCAATGATAGAATAGTTATCCTAATTGTGTACGTAGATGATATTATTCTAATAGGTAATTCTATAATTGAGATGAATAAACTCAAAGAATTCCTTGCCAAGGAATTTGAGATCAAAGATCTAGGTAATCTCAAATATTTCCTAGAAATGGAAGTAGCACGAAAAAAAGGCATATCTATATCTCAAAGGAAATATGTACTTGATCTTCTCAAGGAAACAAGAATGATTGGGTGTAAATCGGCAGAAACTCCGATGGACTCTACAATAAAACTCAGAATCAAAGAAAATAGTACACCTGTGGAAAAAAGGCCGTTACCAAAGATTAGTGGGAAAACTCATTTACCTATCCCACACTAGACCAAATATTGGTTTTTTAGTAAGTGTTGTAAGTCAATTTATGAGCAGTCCCACTGAAGAACATATGGAAGCAGTCTATCGTATACTCAGGTATCTTAAGATGACACCAAGAAAAGGATTATACTTTAGTAAGAATCCCACTAGAAAATTGAAGTCTTTGCAGATACTGACTGGGTAGGCTCTTTAGTGGATCACAGATCTACCATTGGGTATTGTACATTCGTATGAAGAAATCTTGTAACTTGACGAAGTAAGAAACAGTCAGTAATCGCTCGAAGTAGTGTAGAAGCTGAATTTAGAGCTATGACTCATGAGATTTGTGAATGAATGTGGTTAAGAAGACTACTCAATGAATTAGATTTCACAACTCCTGAACCTATCAACATGTATTGTGACAATCAAGTTGCAATAAGAATTGCGAAAAATCTAGTTCATCGTGACCGAACCAAACATGTAGAAATTGATCGTCATTTCATTAAAGATAAGTTAGATGGAAAAATCGTGGACCTACTATATACATCTACACATCATCAAATTGCAGATATCCTTACCAAAGCATTATCTTGAACAATCTTTGAAGAATTGAGTTGCAAGTTGAGAATGATTAATATCTATTACCTATATTTTATCAGTATTGTATAGACTGTATATATTAAGTGTAAAACAAGCTGTAATTATTTGTTGATACCAGTTGTTATATTCCTAATTTAGTGGCCATTAATCTAAGTTCTCATTCCTATTTACAGTGTTGTATATACATTAAAAAAAATAGAGAATAAAGAGTAAAAATATATTCCAGATTATTATCTCCATCATCTTTTGTAATATACAAATATTAAAAAAAAATTCAGTTATTATTTTCTTTTCATTAAATAAGATGTTATATTTATCTTATTTAAGTTTAAATATATTTAAATTATTAAATTTATAATGAATTTTTAAGTAATGAAAACCAAAAATTTTAAATATAAAAATGATACAGTTTCATTTTATGCATATGCATGAATTTATCTATAATTATAAATATTGTATTTATAATTTTATTTGTTAAAAAAAAAAAGAGATACGAATCCCTCCTATACTCTAGACACATCTGCCCTTACTTAATGGGAGCTTAAAAATACAGATTTTGTATATTTATTTGTTTCTTATTAGTGGCAAATACATACATTGATACATTAAAATTACAAGAGTAATTTGAAGGCAAAAATACCAAATTATCCTTATCAGCTAATGATATCTCAAATCAATGCCATATTTCTAAAATCGTATAATGATACCAAATTAAACGTATTCATCATTGCCCAATGTGCTTAGTTAAAATATGCAATTTGTCCAAAGGCAATCAATGCAAACATTTCATTGTGTATGTATGATACAAATTAAATCCTTAATTAGTCAAGTCCAAGTCCAAGTCCAAGTCATGAAAATACAGCAACTTGACTCTGTACGTAACTTAGAGCTTTAAACATACCACGTGACACATGATGAACTTTAAATATGCATAGAGATTGAAATTCATATTTGATAAAGAAACAAACACTTGACAATAAAATTCTCAAATCTTGAAGAAAATTGTTCATATTACAAAGAAGATAAATCTTTGCCAATTATACAAATTCAGATCCATAATTAGTGAAAAATAATGCTTAGTAAATTTAATTATCATGTCCTGTGACTCATTTTTTTACCTCCTTTTTGATAGGTGATAATTTTATCAAAATAATTTAATGAAACCTTATGATTCATGGCTGTAGGAGTAGGCACAACCTTTTAAAAAGTTTGTTATTACTATTCGACTGGTTATATGTGTTGAAGTTGTAACGACAAAAAAAAAATGGTGTTGAAATTTTATTGACAAAAAAGGGCGCTGAAGACTTGAAGCTAGGGGACAATGAACTGTTACCTAACTTCATATTGTTTATTTAGGTGTATAAAAGTTTTAAGGTTGGAATCTTATTAAAGGTATATAGGACGTTATTTTCTTTTAAAAAAATATACAATTTAATTTAAAATGATAAAAAAAGATAATTTTTATCAAATTTGATTAATGTAAAACACTATAATAACTATTTTAAAAAAAATTATAAACTTATTATTTTGGTATTGTTAATTCTTGTGCATTCTATTTTACATTTTAAAATTTTTTTTCCCCAAAAAAGATTACTAATATATCAATCAATAAAAGAAAATATTAATAATATATTTTTATATAATTTTAATATTAATTTATACCTTTATAAAAAATCAAGATATCATGTAAGATTTTTACTCAATTTAATTTATATAAAAAAAACTTGAAGTTAGTAAAAAGATGTAAAGTATAATTGTATAAATATGATAATTGTATAAATATGACTAATTTGGATTAAACTCCCTCAGGGAAAGTGTGATGGCCTAAGAGTAACGAATAATCAGTTTCACCGTTCCGTCTAAATATATTTTTTTTCCAAGAACGGGAAAAACGTTCGTTCCGTGAACATAATGAATACAAGGATATTTATTGAATAAAATATCCAATATATTGATATTATCTTAAAAAAAAAAAAGAAAGGATACAAGCATCTAAGTTTTGACTCCTATCGCGCTCAATGAAGCATAGCCAAAGCATGAAAGAAAGAAAAAAAAACCTTGGGCATATGTGAACTAATATGACAAAGTCTCATTGCATGTGAACCTAAATATGATATTCAATCGTAATTATTCACATCATTTCAAATAAATATTATAAATATGTGATATTTAAATTTTGAGAAATTTTAAATACACCAAATGATGAGTATATATTGAATGTTAAATAGAAAGATATATAAATGTTAAAATAGTCATGAATACATATAATAATAAGGATAATAACTGTGTGATAATGCATATATTAATAATAACAAATTGCTTTTCTTATTTTTAGAATAAGTTTTCTATATATTTGTATAAAAAATTACTATAAATTTTAAATGATGTGACGTAGTTTTATTATGAGTATAATAATTGAATTTATATAAATATATTTAATAAAATATTGATATATTAATTATAGTTATGATATTTTATGATATTAGGTATGTTGTAAGTAATTTATAAAATAAAAATAATTATTACTAAATTTTATTTTAATTAAAATTATGTTGTTGTTATTATTATCGGATATTCAACTAATATCTTAATAAAGATAATTTATAATATTTTAAATAATAATAATATATTATTTAATTAATAATTTTTTTAAAATAAAGCTTACACTTTATACCCCAGCTTTTATATATACTACATAGATATAATTTTACTCTCTACATACCGACATTGTAAGTAAAGGAAAGACCCCAAGAAAGATGCGACTTAAGATAATACGAATGCTAATAGAAATAATTTAGAGTATTTTATATTTAATTTAACTATTAATTTAAAATAAAATATAAAATATTCTAACATATTATAAAGTTAAAATATTTTATTTTTTTCATACGATTGTATAATTTTTTTTTTGTTATTAACATGATATAATGTTTAATAATATGTTAATTTAATATTTTATATTCTTGTAATTAAACGCTAACACTTTACTTTAATTCATATAATATTATTCAAGTTTAATAAAAGAATGAAAAAATAATATTTATAACATCACTTAAACTTGTAATAAAGAAAATAACGTCATTTATTTCTACTTATATATATATATATATATATATATATATTTTATTATTTAAAAAAAAAGCCGAGTCTAAATATTATTTCATATTTATCGCATTCCAGTTTCTCTACATTGTAGCAATATACTCTATAAATAATTGTAGTTATTTATGCATAAGCAGATATAAAGTCTTTTCCTGTGTGAGATATAAACAAACTACAAAAATAATGCCAGAGAAGTTGATCAGGAAACCTTTACTAAATCAAAGCAATGGCTCCACTTTTTGGGAAGCCTGCTTCAATGCAACCAACGCATTTCTTGGTACTTCAATTGACATTATTATTACTACTTTGCATTTTAAAATTATTAATGCAACTTAATTAATTATCGAATATTAATTTCTACTTAAATTAATCTATTTTCTTTTTCTTCCAGGAATTGGTATTGTTACAATTCCTTATGCACTATCAAGTGGAGGATGGTTAAGTTTAGTGTTGTTTTTGGTGATTGGAATTATGACATTTTACACTGCCATTTTAATTAAGGCATGTATGGAATTGGATGAAGAAAACTTAGTTACAACCTACCTTGATATAGCTGAGTTAGCTTTTGGAAAAAAAGGAAGAATTTTGATTTCAATTATGATGAACACAGAGCTTTACTTCTATGGTGTTGGATTCATAATACTAGAAAGTAAAAACTTAAATAAGCTTTTCCCAAAATTCATGTTATTTAATTTAGGTGGTAGAGAGACATTTGTGTTGGTAACAACTTTGGTTATCTTACCTTCAAATCTCCTAACTGATATGAGTTTACTATCATATATATCTGCCTCTGGAATTTTCTCTTCTTTTATAATTTTGGGTTCTATATTCTGGGTTGGAGCATTTGGAGGAATTGGGTTTCATACAAAAGGAACATCAGTGTTAAATTTCAGTGGTTTATCTACTGCCATAAGTTTGTACATAGTTTGCTTTGCAGGTCACCCAGTTATTCCCTCAATTTACACTTCAATGCGACATAAAAATCAATTTAGTAAGGTGGGTTTTTCTTTTTTAGTATCACTTTTTATTATTGAAATATATAAGGAAGAAAAATATTATCATTAAAAAGTTAGGGATTTATCAAACTAACAGGATATATAGATTAGATTTTATTTTATTTTACTAAAATCATTCTCGAGGTAAGAGTTATTACTGTTATGCAAGATATTGTTTTATCGTGATAAATCTTACTTTAATAGTGGATGTTAATGATAAACTATTTTTTTTAACCAAAATTGCTCTGAATTAAGACTTATCATTATTATGATAAGACATTATCTTGTCGTGATAAACCTTAGTACAACACTATACATTAGTGCTAAGCCTTTTCACACTGGACAAATGCATTCTTATATTAGGCCAATGCTTTATCACAAATTCTATTTTTTACCAAAATTGCTATAAAATAAGGTTTATCATTATTGTAGTAATGTTAACTTGTGAGTGATTTTAATAAAAAATAAAATAAAGCATTATATATTTTGGGTAATTTTTTTTCAAAAATAACATCTATTATATTCACAACACATTTTTATTATTAAAAAAACTCTATCATATTATTTTATTTTTAATACCGTTCAATTAAATATCATTCGAATTGAATTATATAAGGTCATTTAGACCTGTTTAATATTGAATACCGTTCAATTAGACCCCATTCAATATTATTGGGGTGTTAATTTTGTTATTATAAGTTTCAGGGTAATATTTTTGTAAATTTTCAATGAAAGAATAACAAAAATAGTAATATTGAAACTTGTAACCACAAAAAATAGTATCTTTATGATCCTTTCGTACATTTTCATTATTAAAAAAAACTATGAAATTTTATTTTATTTGAAACTTCCATCAAATTGAATTATGATCATTTAAACTCGTTCAATATTAAACGTCATTTAAATTAAATTGCGGTAATTTAGATCAGTTCTATATTGAACGTTATTCAAGTGGATCATGTTCAATGTTACTAATAGTGCTATTTTATTTTATAAGTTTTAAAAGTGTTATTTTTTTCTCTGATGCATAAATGATCAAATTATCGAATTGATTTCACTTTTAATCTTCATAAGAAAAAACTTACTTTCGTTCTTTTACAACGTTAAAAAACATATATTTTATTTACGTTATAAGAAAAATAAACATATATATATATTTTATATATAAGTTATTTTTGCATCAACTTCTCTAACAAGAATCAATGTGAAAGACAAATAGACAATTATACAACTTCAAATTTTCTTTAAGTATGAAGCCGGACGTTAAGGGTATTTATTAACCACCCTACCAGATTTAGTGAGTTATTGTTAGAGATTGTTATAAACTCTTTAATTTAAGGAGTAAAACATGGAACTTAACTCAAGGAGTAATTCAAGGAATGAATTTTCCTAGAAATAGATGTGTAATTGTGATGAATTAAACAACCAAGTGTTCATTCCAATTGAAAAAAAAAATTTGTGAGAGAAATTTGAGAGTAATTTTCTTGAGTGTAATTGAGTTGTGGGTTGTGAGTCGTGAGTGTTGTAAACACCTTATGTAATATATCCTCTTTTAGTAAAAATATTTGCAGTAGGCCCGGAGACGTAAGCAAGATTGGTCGAACTCCGTTATCAAATTTGTGTGTTATTTTGTCTATTTTGTCTATTTTACTTTCTCATAAATCTGACTTATCGGAAATTTACATAATTTCTCAACACTTACCACTTTATTCCAAAAATTAAGATTAAAATAAATATCAAACTAATTGTTTTTTTAAAATGTTTGCAGGTATTGTTAGTCACTTTTGTCCTCACAGTCATGACAAACTTGTTGATAGCTCTTATGAGTTATCTTATGTTTGGAGATAGAGTTGAATCACTAATCACATTGAATCTTCCAACTAACCAAATCGTTGCAAAAGTTGCAATATACATTTTTCTGCTGCTTCCACTCACAAAATATGCATTGATGGTGACACCAATTGCAAACACCATGGAGGGTGTGTTACCAGAAGAATACAGAAATTGGAAACCAATCAGACTATTGATGAGAATATTATTACTAGTTAGTACAAGTTTGATAGCCTACGTGTTTCCATATTTCGACAACTTGACAGAAATTCTTGCCTCGATTTTTATGGTCTTAACTTCATTTATTCTCCCATGCTTATGCTACATAAAAATCTCACATTGCTATAGAAATTGGAGCTATAAATTTATGGGACTTATAGGAATAATTGTATTTGGAATTATAGTTGGGATTGTTGGAACATTTACTTCTCTTCTAGACCTCATTGAAAAATCCAATTTTTTTTTAAAAAGCACGAAAAAGGATCCGTTACTTTTTTACTTTTCCTGTTTTTGAAAAACTCTATTCGTCTTTTTATTTATCTTGCTTTTGTATTTTCATTTACTAGAAAAATTAGAAAATATATTGAGCTCGAGAGGAGAAGCTTCAACCCATCTTAGCCAAAGATGTATGTACTTGCGGTAATAATTTAATAAAACATCTTATTAGTTTGCATATGCTTTCATGACAATTTATTCATTTAAATTTAATTTAGGAGAATTTATTTAGACATATTTTTTTTTGTGTGTTTTGATCTATTATTACTTCTCTTATATATATAAATAAAAAAATAAAAAATGAAGAGTTGTTAAAAAATAATATTTTTAATAAAAATAAACTTTAAATTCGTATTTATTAGATAAAATATTATAATTTTTTTAAAAAAAGAATCAATAAGTTTATTCTATAAAAATAATAGATTTATGTTGCATATTTTCTAATATAATTTTTGAATTTATATAATATTATTTAATAAGGATGGATTAAAATAAACTGTTTTTTTAATGTTAGATGACTTTTACAGTCATTTTTAGCGTGGAGATGGACTGTTATTTTTTTATTTATTATTATTCTGATTTATAAAGATTAATATTTTTAAGATAGAATGGCATGACTATTTTGTTTATGAAAATAAAATATGCCTGCAGATTGAAAAAAAGGAATAGAATTGAGAAATATAATGGAGGAAGAGACAGAGAAATACAGGAAAGAAATTGATATTTTGATTTTAATTAATAATTCAAATATGAGATTCAATTATAATTCTACATCTTAATATTTTATTAACTAATTTACCAAATAATTAAGTAATAAATATAAATATTTTAAATATCACTTCTAGATGATAACGATAATAATAATAATATTTAGATAATCTTAACTTAAAATAATAATTATTTTTATTTTATATTCTTAATTTTCATTAGTATATTGTAAAATTAATTTTCTAATTAAGTAAAGATAATATTAAATATTTATAATTTAATGATCCGAGTTATTAGTTATTCATCTCATAAATTTTAATTCTAATATTATATTAAAAATTATTAGAAATTAAGATAAACCTCTTAAAACCTTAAAGTAGTAGGAAAATGAGTAAGGGAAGCATCGAAGCATTGAAGCATTGAGAAACCTTGCACTGTATGAAATCCGAACCATGTGACTTATAAGGTTTAATTATATTTTATGTTTATATTGTATGTATTAATTTTTTAAAAATAATAAAAATATTTATTTTATTATAATTAATTCTAACCAACGTTACAAGAACATAATAGTAATTTCAGGTCTCTTCTTCTGCTTCTTGTCATGGCCAATCCTCCGTGTAACCCATTTTTTCCAGCTCCGACACCATCACCATCTTCAAACTCTCCACCACCAAACATACTTCACAAAAAGTTCAAAAACCTCTCAAATGGAGCCATTGTAGGAATCGTCCTTAGGTCAATTTTCGCCATTCTACTTCTAATTCTCCTTCTCTTCCTCTGCCTTAAAAAATTGCTTGTCTACGGTATCTCCTTCAATTTTGCAAACTCAGCTCTATCTCACAGAGGTCTGAAGGTCTAGACAATGGTATTTTACACAGCATTTTCCTGCCTAAATCTCCTTCCGAAACCTTTGATTCCCTACGCAGTTTGAAAGAGCTAGCCTCAGAGCACTAAATTTTTACTTGTCTGCGGCATCTGCAACGAGGCTTGTTACTATCACCTCCCTAAATTTTTCATTCGATTCCTCGGCGGTCCTTTGCTCTAGATCAACTAATTACACCTTAGCAGTTCCCAAAAATCGAATTTCAAGTCCACAAAACGATTTTCCTATGTTGGTATTCAAACTAGCTTTGATATAAAATATTGTTAAAATTTATATATTTAACTGAAGAAGAAGAAGTATCATTAGTTAGACTTAACATCTTCTTTTATATCGATTAAAATTTAAATTTATGACACGATTTGAATATACGACATGAAAGTTGATGAGAAAAAAAAATTAACTTTGATATCAAGTTAGATTTAAATTTAATTATACCTCAAAACTTAAATAATAAGTGAAAAGATTGTACAAATTTATATGTGTAATAAAAGAAGTATCGTTACTTAATGTGAAACTTAACGGTAGTTTTTTTAAAATTTTTCCGTCAATGAATGTTGGTGTTTTGTTTTTCTAAGCTGTCTGTGAAGGAATAGATGTGATAGAACTGTGAGAACTGACTATGGATGAAGAAGAGGAGATTATCTAAAATTATTATTATGCCTTCAACAAAAATTACGTGAAATTATTAAAAAAATTAATACTTACTAATTTTTGGATTTTTTTGTTTCGTTGTATATTTTAGATATAATTATAATAAAATAAATATTTTAAATATTTTTTAAAATTATCTTATAAGTTAATAACACCTAAATTAATTAATTTTTCTTATAAATTAAATTACACCCACGATACTTTTTCCTACAAATATTAAAGTTTGAAAATATCAATCACTTTTAGATGAATTTATTTATTTATTTTATTTTTTTATATCATTTTATATGATATTGATGATTAATAAATATATATATAAAAAAATTCATATTTTTTTAATAAAAATTTAAATTTTTAATTATTTTATTTAATTATTTATTAATTATTAATTACATATAAAATTATAAGTTAAAAATAAAATAAAAAAACTATTTTCCTTTTAAATGTACTATTGGGGTTTGATATTTATGTAGTCTATTAACGTGTATTTTAAATTATCTTATTTTTTAATTGTAATATTTTAATAATGAATAATTTTTTTAATTAATTAAATATTTTTATAAAATTACTATTAATTCATCGATTTTAAAGGATTATTTTTAATCTAATACTTATTATATTTTTTTGTTAACTTTTTTACTAATAATATTTTCTTAATTGTTTGGAGAGATTTATCAATGAATTAAAGTAAGATTTAATCTAAATTAACGAGATTAATTACTTTTTATGTCTTTAATGTATTGATTTTTTTTATTATAATCATGCTCTTAACGTTTATAAAGTTACACATATTTCTATAATGTATTTAAAATTCTAATATTATAAACATTTGGTATAAATATGTCTACTATGTTTATAAATCTAACATATTTATATAAAATATGTCATTAGTTTTAAAATTTTAAATATATTATAAGTATGTTACTAACAAACAAGATATATTAATAACATGAAATATAATTAATGAATAAAAAAATATTATTTCCTAATTTATATTTTCAATTTGATTATTAGGATAAATCCACAAGAATGTAAACAAATGGAGCAAATAAAGCAGTAGATCGATGCAAAGAAATTTGTTGTGACACAAATGCAAGTGTTTTCAAATACGGGCCATTTATGAAAACCCAACTTAATAACTGTCTAAAAGTTACCTTTTCAAAGATGGATCAACTAAGAGGATTCTACAAACTAAAGTCCATCGTACATTCATTACCTTGTTCTCCTCGCTTCAGTTCATTATATGCTTTTCCAACCCCCGTACAATTCTAAACGTTTACATTGAGAACTTAACACGACGCCTTAAAAACTAAACTAAGATGTCAACAGATCCGTTAATTACTATCTAGAAAAAAACACACACTAGCTGAGAATGATACAAATAATAGGTTTTTTTAAATCCTTTTATTTCACAAACAAATCAAAATAGGATACCAACGTTGCATAATGATATGATACTTTAGATTAATAAATAATAAAATTAATGCAATCATTTATTTAAAAAGAGAAACAAATACCTAATTATTAATAAAGAGAGCAAGTAATCTGATCGATAAAATTATATTATAAAAATAATAAATAATATGTGAGAGTACAAATTCAAATATAAAATACAAACAAATTTTAATCAACACAAAATAATATTAAAATTACCTTAATCACAAAACTAATAATGTAATAAACGTCACCAATCTAAAACCTTTTAAATTGTTAGAGTTGAACAAGACTTATGAGTTAATATAAACAACAAATCAAATAATTAATATGTATGAATTGATGACTAGATAAATAACACATGATTAGTTAATAATCAAATCTTAGTATGAACAATAAATATACTTATTAATAAAGTATTATTCATCTTAATGTAAAAAAAAAATATATTTGTTAATTATATATTATTTCTCTTACTAATCAAGTATTATTTCTTTATATTTAACTTTCATATATTACATAATTGTATTAATTCCTATATGATTTTATATAGTTACAACTACTAATACAAAAATACAAATTTCTTTTCTATCCGTCTTCATCTTCTTACATGTCGTATTTCTTCTTCTTTGTCGTTTAGTCATGATGCTTCTTATCTTCTTCTTTGTTGTTCAATCATGATGCTTTTTATCCTCTTCTTTGTTATATATACTCAATTTTAATTGTTATTTCTTCATAAATAACTACTTGAATTGCCCACTCAAAATTGACAAATAACAAAACAATGGCTGCAAAATAGATAATATTTGTGATATAAGGATTTAACACCTTGATTTTCTTCTCTCTCATATGAGCAGAGAGATCAACAAGAGCAAGAATCTCAAACCTAGCATTCTCACATAGCTTTGCATTGTTTGTGTTGGGAAATTATGTAAATTTCTAATAAGTTAAATTTATGAGAAAAAAAGAATAAAAATAACACACAAATTTGATAACAGAGTTCGGTCAATCATGTTTACATATCCGGACCTGCTGTAGATCTTTTTACTGAAAGGGGAGAAATTACAAAAGGTGTTTACAACACTCACAACTCACAACCCAATTACACCCAAGAAAATTACTCTCAATTTTCTCTCACAAAAGCTTTTCCCTCAATTGGATTGAACACTTTGGAAGATTAACTCATTACAATTACACATCTATTTATAGAAAAATTCACTCCTTGAATTACTCCTTAAATTAATGGTTCCTTGAATTGCTCCTTGAATTAAGCTCCATGTTTTACTCCTTGTTTTGCTTCATGTTTTGCTCTTTAATTTGCTCCTTAAATTAAGGAGCTTTATAACAATCTCCAACAGTTTGCTTTAACAAAAAAATTGTCGTGATCATCTACAAAATAATAAGTTTTCAACTGCTCATTTCCCTGTAATTAGAATCTAAAATCAACCAGACTATTATAATTTCTCTTCTCAATTAGAATCTAAAATCAGTCAGACACTAAATGAAACCATCTTTTGCTTTGTTATTAGTACTTTTATGGAAGAGAATATTGTTACGAAAATGTGAAAATATGTGATATTGTTAATGCCTACTAATGTAAGCAAGAATAGAATTTTCCAAACAACAATATCCAATAAAAAATATTCAACAAAATAACAACAAACTCTAGAATAGAATAAGTTCAATAAAAATAATGCAAGGAAAGATAAAGAAAAAACACATTAAGATTGTAGTAATTTAACCCAACCAACGTGTTAAGTCTACTTCAATTCTTCATCCTTAATTTCCAAATGGAGATGAATTCTACTAGTTTTTTTATGAAGAATATAAATACAAGGATATAACTTTGAAGAGAAATATACTCACTTAAGAGAAATAACACTCAAAGAAATCTTACACAAATTTCACACCCAACAATGGTGAAAATCTTAAATTTCTCCTTTTTCCCCTCTAATACTCTCTCAATCTTTTCTAGCTATCACAGGAGTATAATGTGACTTATAGGGCACAAAATATGTATATACATGTCGAAAGTGAGCCATTATAATAATGCCTATCAAAACCTTGCTTCTTGTCCTAAAAAATTGTATCCCATATTGTTATTTATTCTATTTTTCTTTACTCGCTTGATCGATCTTTACGTTTCAATCGATCAACCCTTTAAAATTGGGAACAATAATTTACACAAAAGCTCCTCGATCAATGCATCCTAGATTAATCAACTAGTTCGATCGATTGACGTGCTTCAATAACATTTTTTCATTTTTTGTTTTACATACAATGTTTTTAGTCCAACTTTTAATACTTGATCACCCACATTGATAATCAATCATCCCTATAAATTTGCATCACAAAATCATAAATACATATCTTTTTAATAAATAGTTGCACACTATATGTTGGTTGGAATCTATACGTATATAGGGCATTACAAGTCAATATAACTTTGCAGTTTGCAGCTTCTATATATTACATTAGTTGAGGGCACAAAAAGTTATTTTTTCTTAAAAAACTAACACTAAAGTAATGTAATTTTTGAATCTTGGTACATTATTAATCCTATTATTATAAAAATAAATATATTTAATTCAATAATTATTAAAAATAACATTTAAAATCTTATTATCATTCAAAATAATGCACTTTATTTTCTAGACTAAGGTGCATGTTTTATATTAAAATTCCTAATTCTAATAAACAACATGACTAAAAATTCCTATAATAAATTATGTAATTAAAGTGTATATTTTTACATAATATTAAGAACTTATTCGAATATGGGTATATTACATCCCTCTATCATTTTATTTTGAGTGGTTATTAAAATATATATTTTATTTTTAAAATAGTTTAATAGTTTTGAATAACCCATAAATTAAAAAAAGAAAAAATATATATTAAAGAAGTCTCACATCAGTCAAAAGTTTGACAATAGTGTTATTTACAAACCTAAACAATCATTAATTCAATGAGATTTTATTGGGTTGAATTAAACCTGAGTTTCTAACATGTTATCAAAGATAAGCTCCTGGCGATGTCGGCCACTACCCTAAAACTTACCATCCCTGTCGGTAGTAGGACATGTCTTCGCCGCCTGACCGATATGAGAAGGAATGTTAAGGAAGTCTCATATCGGCCAGGAGTTCGTTAGCAGTACTGCTTATAAACTTGGACAATCTTTAACTCAATGAGATCTTATTGGGTTGGGTTAGGCCTGAGTTTCTAACAATATCAATACTTTTGATCGGTAAGAAAATATTAAAAGAAGAGAATTAATATTTTTGGGTTGCACAAATTAAGAACATATATAGCACACTAAGATGTGTTGTTATCTCAATTCCAAAACATTACACACACAAGATGATATTGTCTATTTTCATCAAGATGTGACCTACTCTACGTGGTATGATATTGTGTTCTTTAGTTCATAAATGTAAGTTCAGCAAGCCTAAGGTTATGACTTGACAATTTAGCAGGATCTCACTGTTTTTCTTTTAAGGAGAAATCATAAAATGTGTCATGCCATTTAGAGAGTGCTCACTACTTAGTTTCCTAAGAAATATGAGACATGTACACTTCATCATACACCCCTCTTTAGGGAGTCTTATGTCCTTATAAGAATACAAGCTCATATAACACAGTATGGTTATGGCTTTGATACCAATTGATACAGGACGGGATCCACTCTATGTGGTATGAGATTTTATGCTTTGGTCTATAATTGCAAGTTTAGTGGGTCCAGGACCATGACTTGATAGTTCAACGGGATCTCATAGCTTTGCTTCTAGGGAGAAACTCTAAAAAACATTATGCCATTTAAAGAGTGCTCGCCTTTCATAAGTACATCATCACTTAGCTTTCTAAGTAATGTGGGAAATGTATAAATACACTGTATCACAAGAAGAAGTAGAAGGAGAAGAAGAAGAAGAAGAAGGATAAAAAGATGTGCATTTTAAAAAAGTGTTAGCCACTTAAACAAGAGCCCAAGATGCCAGAGATAAAGAACATATTGGGTTTACCATTGAAGTATTAATGTGACAAAAAAGTACATTTTAACACATCAACTTCAAGAGAGTTGATTTCATTCTTAATGATAAAAAAGTGTTGCCATTTTGCCAAGAGCCCAAGATGTCAAAGATAAAGAGCATATTGGAGTTACCATTCATGTATCAATATGATAAAGAAACAAGATTTTACATCATCAATAAACCATGGCTACATAAAGCTAGACAAGGTCTACTACATATATAGCATACATGAGTTTAGAGAGATATTCTTTTGAACTCACAACCATAAGAGAATTCCCAATCACATTCTTTTCTATTTTTAGTCTATGCATAGTCTCTTGGAAATCTAATGGCAATTCATAAGTAAATTCCATGTCATTCAGTAATTCTATAAAAAAATTATAATATCTCCCAAAGTTCACACTTCACACATAATAAACACAAAACAATAAACAGTTTATAACATTCCAAGCTGAGTTTGGATTTTTCTGTCTATGAGATAAAATCTTGCTTATTGTATAACAACTCTTCACCTACCTTGCCAAAAAATCAAGTACCCCATTAAAATATAATTCCCAATCATCTAAGAGTTCAGTATTCATGTTCCTATTCCATTTGTTGTGTACAAGCCATTCTAGAAGAGATGACCTTGTACAAAAGAAGATTCCCTTAGAGTAAAATACCATAACCATATTTAAAGAGCTCAAGAAGGTACACACAACTCCCAGTGGATATGCGTTTTCACTCACCCAATTCAAATAATAAGTACTCTCTTGCATGACCATAAGGAACTTGTGAACTAGAGAAACATGACACAGGAAATATTAAAAACTCAATGAAACTTTTAAAGAATGACTTATCAATCAACTCAACTAGTTCATCATATAGTTCATCAGTATGTGAGAACACCAAAGGACTATTGTAATCCCATTTCCAATTTTCTCATATGTAAGCTACTTTTTCGAGTTATGGATTTTACATTTCACATTTTTTATCAAATTCCTACAACTCCATGTCTCCTTCTTGATTATTGAGTAAATTTTAGAATACACAACTCTAAATTTACTAATATTGGATCCAAAAAAGTAAACAAACTACTTGTATTATACTCACAATAAAAGACACTATAACACCTTTCAAAAGCAACTCACAAATTAAAGAGAAATACAAACTCAAAGAGAAAACTCTCAACTCACACTTAAACTAATAATACAAAGACTTATTTTATTTTTGATGGGATGATTAAACCAAATGCAAGATAGGCTATTTATAGTCCTCATCATGCAATCTACACCACACAAATATAAAATTAAGAAATAATTCTAGCCACACAAATATTATCTACACACTTTTCTTTTCTACATCCTTCAACCACTCTATTTATTTTTCTACATCCTTCAACCACTCCATTTATTTTCCTACATCCTTCAACCACTCCATTTATTTTCCTACATCCTTAAACCATTCTATTTATTTCTCTATAACCTTCAACTACTTCATTTATTGGGTTGGCGTTGATTTTCAACACTCCTCTTCAACACCAATTTTCACTATTTTTACTGTGCTAAGTTGACGGTGAAGCATTTTGAACTTACCAATACTTAAGCTTTTTTAAACAAGTCCGTAACTTGATCATCTGTCTTGATTTAACTCATCTCAATTTCTTCTTACAAAACTTTTTCTCTAATAAATTCGTAGTGCACTTCAACATGCTTAGTTCTTACATGAAAGATTGGATTCTCTGCCAAACAAATTATCGATTGATTTTCACAGTATAACGAAACTGCATAATCTATTGGTTGTTGTAGATTATCCATTAGCCATATCAACCATGTACTCTCTTGAGCTGTCATTGCCACTACTTGTTGTCTCTTTTGGAGAACATAAAAACGTGCAAGTATATACGGTCACAAGTAATAAAATTTGATAAGTAAATTATCATTCCCACAGAGATTTGTTACTACAATTTATGAAGTACTAAAATTATTTCAATTTGATTTTATTAAAATGATCGAAAATTTTGATGGAGTTTAACAACTAATTTTTGTAAACAATAAATAAGAGAATTCTAGGATTGTAGTTTCACCAAATTAATCCACTCGAATCATATTATTCTGTCTTGATTTATATATTTTTTTTGTAAATTTAATTTGTCAACCAAGAACTTCTAATTTTATCCATACGTCTCTTTCGAGCTCCGTATAGACACATCTCGCTAAAATAATTCACTATATTCCTATGAGAATTAAATTCACCAAGATTCATTACGTTCTAAGTTCTCAAATGGCCACACATACGACAAAGGTATATTCCTTTCCTTCATATATATGTTATTCTATCCACGAGCAATTACACAAAAATGCCTCTTTCAAGTTTATTTAAGTGCCACAGATCAATTGATAAATTTTCCAATAATCAAAAGCATTAAGCACAAATAAAATAAACAAATTAAAAATCTCATAAATCGTTCAAAAATAATTTATTCAAGCTTCATAAATTTAGCTAAAACGCAACCCTAGAAAAATTAAATTATTTCATAACAAAAATTAAAATTACAAAATTTAAGGAATATCAGTTAAAGAACACAAAGAAAATTAAAATATTTTTGCTTTTAAATTTTATGGCACACACAGAATACAACAGAAGCCAAAAATGGCTTCTGCATGTTCCACAGTCCAAAACTTTAACCTCCTCTCCAACCCAACCCTCTCAATTTATCGCAAATATCTCTTATTTATAGGTCCACACTCTAAAAAAAAATACATTATAATTTTTTTTACACATGCGGAAAACAAATAATACATCAAAAATATTAATTTATAAACGCGTGGGAGACATTCTTGAAACACGCAAAAGAAATATTGTGCAATCCAAAAACGAGGACAATGTGCGCCGTTTCTGATTTTATTTTTAATTCAAAAAGCATGCCACGTGTCAGTATATGACTCGCTAAAAGAAATAACCGAGACACATGGCAATGTTTTATTGGCGGGAGGAAAAGCTTGCACGTGGTTGCACCGCACCAGATTATTACACAAAGACATATGGGTCCCACATAAAAAGTTGAAAAAATGAGCATTGTTTGTGCGCTTTTGTTTTGACCAACACATGCCACGTGGCAATATTTGATTCGCTAAAAGAATATCGAGACACATGACAATGAATGATTAGTTGGAATGTCAGGGTACACGATATCCATCTAGATCGCGTCAAATGCGACACTTCGCGCAGTGACACGTGGGTCCCATCCTACACACCGGTCTGCGCGTCAAGTGGGCCCCACATGGCACATCGAATAGCATGTGATCTTGAAAACCTAGGTCTAATCGTTTGTCGCGTCTGTCTCCACGCACTTGATCCTAGCCGTTGATTGCCTGATCAGACGGTGTGTGTTGTGCGTTGATGATGGCGCGAGTGGTCTCATTTTCCTAAACAGAAAATAAATTTCCTTAATTGCAGTTTAGCCTTCCAATTTAATTCAAATTAAATTTTAAACTTTCTTTAATTGCAATTAAGCCCTTTTCTAATTTAAATTAGCTTTTAAATTTTTGTTAATTACAATTAAGCCCTATTTTAATTCAAATTATATTTGACTTTTGTTAATTGCAATTAAGCACTCTTTTAATTTAAATTATATTTTCAGACTTCATTATTTGCAATTATGTCCTTTTTCGATTGATATTCTTTAATTTTCTTAAAAATATATTCCTTAAGAAATAAACAGAAAATATTAATTTAATTAATTAAAATTAATTAAAAATATCAAGAACATAGCAATTATAATTAATAAAATGGACAAAATAACTGTATAATATACAGTTATCACTACTCGATACTCAACTTCAGTGGTTGATAATGATATTTTTGGTTGTCTCTTGCTATACCAAGAAATTGTTCTAGAACCAAGTTTAAACACATACCCAATTGTTGATCTTCTGGTGTCATGATCTCCTCTATAATCAACATCGTAGTAACCAACTAACTTGTCATCTCCACCTTTCTTGTACAAAATACCATAGTCAATTTTACTATTCATATATCTCAATATTCGTCGAATTGCTTCCAAATGAGGCTTCTTTGGATTTTGCATATATTGCCTCATTACACTAATTACATAAGAAATGTCAGGTCGAGTTAAGGTTAAGTAGATCAGACTGCCTACCGATTTTTGATACATTGTCGCATTTTCCAAATCTTTTCCTTCATGTGCACACATTTTGGAATTTGGTTCCATCGATGTCAAAATTGGTTTGCATTCAAGCATTCAGAACCTCTTCATCAAATCTTTGGAATATTTTTATTGACAAAGAAATATTCCTTCTTGTGTGCAATCAGCCTCTAAACTAAGAAAGTGCTTGAGCTGTTCAAGTTCTTTCATCTGGAAACGAACTGATAAATTCTCTTTTGTTCGAAGAATTTCTACCTTATTATCATCAGTTATGATTAAATTATCTATGTATACTAGCACGATAGCTAGCTTTCCTTCATTGGATTTTACAAACAAGTTGGAATCTGTAGGTGTTACTGAATAACCACTTTGTGTTAAAATTCAACAATCTTACCATACCATGCCATGTGACCTTGTTTCAATCTGTAAAGTGCTTTTTGTAGCTTACACATATATTCAGGATGATCTTGGTTTTGAAAACCCATTAGTTGGATCATTTAGATCTCCCGATCCAGCTCTCCATAAAGAAAAAAATTCTTTGCATTCATCTACTATAAATTACAGTCTTTGTTAGTTGCAAGTGTAAGTAAGACTCGTACAGTTGTAAGTTTTGCCACCAGACTAAAAGTTTCATCATAGTTTAGTTCATACTATTGAGAGAAACCACAAGCTACCAATCATGCCTTACATCTCTCAATTGACCCATCTGGACGATGCTTTATCTTGTAAACCCACTTATAGGATATAGGTTTCACATCTCCTGATTTTCACACCAGATCCCAAGTTTGATTTTGCTAAAGTGCATCGATCTCTTCCTTCATAGCTGTCATCCACTCAGATCTTTACGATGTTTTTTCAAATGTCTTAGGTTCTATTGTTTTTTCAACTATGGCTGCATTGACATATTTGGGATTTGGCCTTCGTGTTCTTGTTGACCTACGAATTTGAGATTGTGGAGTTGATTCTTCCATTTCATTAGGCCCACCTTCTTCATTTAGTTGATATATGCCAGTTTGCCAAGGATTCTGAGTTACACTTTGTTCGATATCATCATCATTTAGATTTTTGGATTCATCTAAACTTGGTTAGAGTTGAATAGTATGCTTCCCCATCTTTTGTTGCAACTTGTCTCCAAATTCTCTTGAGTCTGGAAATGCCTATTTCTCTGAGGACCACTAAGAAGATGCTTTATAGAACACCATATATTAGGATATGTAGCATATTCCACTAGCTGGATTGCAAAATTTCTACCCCTTTCTCTGGCCGTCATATCCCACAAAAATACACCTAACAACTTTCTTGTCAAACTTGCTTCGTAAATCATCAAGAAAAAATACATAACATACACAGCCAAATACTCAAAAATAGCTAATTGTAGGTTTCATGTTCCATAGTTTCTCAAAGGGTGAAACAAATCCTAACCTTGATTGAGGAAGTTTGTTGAACACAAAGGCTGCAGTCCTTATCGCTTCATCCCAAAACCTCCTAGGTACATTCTTTTCATGTAGCATACTCTGAAAAATTTCTATAAGATGTAGATTCTTTCTCTCCACTACACCATTTTGTTGTGACATGTTGACACAAGTGTACTGATAACGTATTCGATATTCCCTTAGGTATTGAGAGAACTCACTTAAGCTATATTCTTCGTTGTTGTCTGTGCGCAAGCAACAGATTTTCTTTCCTATTTCTTCTTTAGTTGACTCTCTAAACTCTTTAAACTTTAAGAATACATCAGATTTATCTTTCATAAAGAAAAACCCACACATACCTTGAGAAGTTGTCAATGAATGTCACCATGTATCGCATACCGTCAATTGATGGTTGCTTAACGGGCCCGAATACATCAGAGTGAACTAACTCCAATGGTTCTTTTGCTTTAAAATTTGATTCCTCATATGGAAATTAGTGAGCTTTACCATACTAGCATCCTGTACAGACCATGTTTGTTAGAAGGTCTAGTTGAGGAAGCCCTTTAAGCATCGACTTCTTCACCATTACACTTAGCTTGGAATAACTAAAATGACCTAACTGTATATGCTATAGATCTGTTGTCTCATTTCTTATTGTCTTGTCTACATATGAAAATTCTACTAACATCACGTAGATTGATTCTAATAGTTTCCCTTCCATTGTAGATGTTTCTGAGATTTTGAGATCACGAGACACCTTCACATCTCGAGAACTGAACAATACATAGTGGTATGATGATGTTAATTGAGCCACAAATAACAAAATTTTCTTCATTCTGGGGACATGATAAACATCTTGAAGTGGTACCTTGTTAGTATTATATCGAGGCATAACTATCATCTTACCAATGTGGGCTATCAGTAACCTTGAGTTATCAGCTGCCACCACTACACGACCTCCTTTCTACTCACATATGCTTTCCAACTTCTATTTATCACCCGAAATATGATTTGAGCAGCTTGAATCTACGATCCAATCATTCTTATTGTCAATCTGTTTTGATGTTGTTACTATAAGAGCTAATTCTTCTTCTTCTGTAGCGAATAATGCTTCAACATCCCAACCATATTCGCTATGCTCCTTAGAACTAGAAGTAGTTGTATTACTTTCATCATTCTTTTCTTACTATAACAATATTTTTCCATGTGACCCTTGGACCAAAGTCTCAATTTCCTTGAGAAATTTTTCCTTTGTCTCCATCCTTGTTAGATCCACTACTATTGTACCGCTTGAAAGTGCCTCTACTTTTGCTGGTGTAGAGTGCTTCTTCCTCACCCTTCAGTGAGACTTTTCCCATTTTCTTAGCCATAACTTCTTGACCAGCCAAAAAATTCTCAAACTCAACAAGATATGGTTGTGTCAGTCATCCTTGTATAGCGGTGACAAACCCTCGATATACATGTCTTAAACTATGGATAATTATTCTCTTTATCCTGCTTTCCCCAATAGAAGCTTTCAGATCTAACTCTAAAATTTTGCGACATAATGACTTCACCTCTTGCTCCAACATATCTTCTTCAACTGTAGTCTTTAAAGCAAATATTACTTTGTCTATTTTAATTTTTCACCTTCGTAAGGTACCGTTGCATCTTCCGCTATAGGTTGTGTAACTTCGTCACCCCCAACAACCTCCCACAAGTCTTGAACTTGTAGGTAAGACTCCATACATGTTGCCGATGTGTTATAATTTTTGTTGTCGAGCTTCTTGATTCCACCAACTACTTGAAGGTCACCCATCGTGTTAGTAAGACTTCAACTATACTAAACAAGCTTAACTAAGAAACTTGTAGAGTATCAAAATTTTCACGACTCAATATAGCTCCACTAAGAACGATATTTGATCGTCCCGTTCTAATACCAATTGTTGAGTAAAATTTAGAATACACAACTCTAAATTTACTAATATTGGATCCAAACAAGTAAACAAACTACTTGTATTATACTCACAATAAAAGACATTATAAGATCTTTCAAAGGTAACTCACAAATTGAAGAGAAATACAAACACTCAAAAAGAAAACTCTCACCACTTCATTTATTAGATTGGTGTTGATTTTCAACACTGATAATCATCACCTTGCTCGTCCATCAATTGAGTGAAAACGTATTCTCAATGAAGTTACAAGTTAAAGTTCAATGCAGGATTTGACAAGCTTATCATTAGCATCATAGTTTATTGTCTAGATATTCTTATTCTTCAATAGTTTTTGCAATTTCAAACATATGAATTTTGTTAAATATACCAAAGTATTGTTGTTATTTTTTTATTAACTTAAACTTTTGAGATAGTTGATTTGTTAAGATTAATGTCGCACGTTAGTTAAGTATAATGCTACGATAGAATTTATAAAGAATATAATTGTTTATACCCATCGTGTTAACTTGTTAAGATTAGAAGGTATATAATTTTTAATGAATTTTGACACAATATTAAAGTTTTAATTTATTCAGTCAAAAAATTTGCACATCACCTAACAACAAAATAAAATAATTTAATAGATCTTTGAAAAATAAAAGAAGACAAGTGATTCAAATAGAATAAAATAAGTTAAAAATATAAAATGATAAGCTTTGTAAATGTTACATATTTATTAAATATAATAATATGATAGTGTATAATGAGCATGGATATATCAATTTATTGGATTAATTTTTTGGAATTATAAGAATTCAATTGGTTTTTTAACCAAGGTTATATATGTATTCCCAATATCTTAATATCTTAAACTTTAATTTCATAACAACTCCTCACAAATTTGATAAACACATTCGCAATAGAGTTGCGACAAATTTCTAGAAAACTGAAAAAGCCTTTTCCTTGTACGTGTAACAGCTACATAACTATTTTAGCTCATAACAGAACTTCTTGTCCTTGCAGTAATTTTGGAAAAGTATCTAACAGACTTGGGTCAAGGATATAATGTTCAATCAAGTATTCATATATTACATCTCATTCTGTTTTCGAAGTTGACGATCTGAAAAAATTGTACACAAGAACTTAAAAGATATGTGTTTAAAAAAAATAATGTTTGAAAGTTAAAATCTTTATTAAACTAACATAATTTCTTGTTGAGGAATCCCACATCGACCAAGGACCAGCATAAGAGCTGGTTTATAAGCCTGGGCAGTCCTCACCCTTGTAAGCGCGTTTTCAGGGGTAGAGTTAGGTCCAGGTGATTCAACATGGTATCAGAGCAGGACCCTTGGCGGTGGAGGAGAGCTACCTTGCACTTACACCCGTGGCAACCATAAGACCACTACCGTCCGTCGACACAATCGATGTGAGAGGGAGTGTTGAGGAGTCCCACATCGACCAAGGACCAGCATAAGAGCTGGTTTATAAGCCTGGGTAGTCCTCACCCTTGCAAGCGCGTTTTCAGGGGTAGAGTTAGGCCCAGGTGATTCAACATGGTATCAGAGCAGGACCCTTGGCGGTGGAGGAGAGCTACCCTGCACTTACACCCGTGGCAACCATAAGACCACCACCGTCCGTCGACACAGTCGATGTGAGGGGGAGTGTTGAGGAATCCCACATCGACCAAGGACCACCATAAGAGCTAGTTTATAAGCCTTGGCAGTCCTTACCCTTGTAAGCGCGTTTCAGGGATAGAGTTAGGCCAAGGTGAATCAACATGGTATCAGAGCAGGACCCTTGGCGGTGGAGGAGAGCTATCCTGCACTTATACCCGTGGCAACCATAAGACCACCACCGTCCGTCGACACAGTCGATGTGAGAGGGAGTGTTGAGGAGTCCCACATCGACAAAGGACCAGCATAAGAGCTGGTTTATAAGCCTTGGCAGTCCTCACCCTTGTAAGCGCGTTTTCAGGGATAGAGTTAGGCCAAGGTGATTCAACATGGTATCAAAGCAGGACCCTTGGCGGTGGAGGAGAGCTACCCTGCACTTACACCCGTGGCAACCATAAGACCACCACCATCCGTCGACACAGTCGATTTGAGGGGGAGTGTTGAGGAGTCCCACATCGACCAAGGACCAGCATAAGATCTGGTTTATAAGCCTGGGCAGTCCTCACCCTTGCAATCGCGTTTTCAGGGGTAGAGTTAGGCCCAGGTGATTCAACATTTCTATTGGTCTATGTAACGAAGAAGTAATAAAATAAATGATACTACTTGAAGTAAAGAAAACAATTTTTTTTAACACATGTCATCCCTTTAAATCAATGAAATTTTGTAATATTTATTAATTATAACTTAAAAACTTTAATATGTGGAGAGAAAAATACACAAATTTATTTCTTCTAATAAATTTTTAAAATTATTTATGAGAATAAATTTAATAAAATGTTTATAAAAATTTACATGTTTAACCAATAATAATGTATCATTATATTTTCAAATGTATCTTTATGTATTAAGTGTAATAAATTTTCATTATTTATTTCTCTTAATATGCATTGTTTTTAATATTTTTTTTCATTATGAATTTTATATTTATTAAATTATAAATAATAATATTTTTTTTGTTCCTTATGAAAATTTGATTCAAAAAAATAATATTTTTAAAAATGTTGATGAATTTCATTATATATTATTGCTTATAAAGTTTGCTATTATGTGAGATTGTGTTGTTTATTTTATTTTTAATTGATTATTTATTTTATAGATACTATTAATCCTAAATTAAATAAATGGATGTGTTCAAATATAATTTTATATTTTAATTTTTATATAATTGAAATTAAAAAATTATATAAAAAATTAATAAAATTTTAATACAACAAATAACGTGTGTACGCACGTGAATTTATTAAAATATAAAATTATATTTTAATATATTTTGATCTTAACCCTCCCTCTTTCACTTTCTTTCGTTTCATGGTTAATTGAAAGTTGAAGTTTTTTCGGAGCTTGTTTTCATATCATTTCTTATATATATTTTTTCTCTTGGTGCATTTCTTTCTTATCTACAACATGGTTGGAGGTTATCTCGACATTTTGCTATGTATCTTGTTGGTGTGTGTTGTGATGTATGCTGTAACAGTGACAAACATCAATGCTTAATGGAGCAAAACATAGAGCAGACAATAATATTAGTAGAGCCATAAAACATGGATGTGCAGCAATTAGGGTTATTGTTTAATTTTCATTTTTTTTTGTATACATATACCTAAACTCTTGTGCAGAAACAGAACAGAAAAAGATATGAAAAATACATGATAATTATAAAAAACATAATATTTGTCATGGTATTAGAACAAGTTATTGCTGATTAATGAAATTACCCGCTGTTGTTTTTCTGTTCCGGTAGCATCTGATTTCTAGGGTGGCCGTTCTGATTTACATTTTTTTCTTGACATTGGTTCGATCTAGGTGGTCGTTTTGACTTACTCGTTGAAACCGTACCGGTCTAACTGATTGGGTCCAACGCTGGTTGCCTCCTACTGTGGCCGGTTCCACCATCAGTTTCTTTTCTGAAAAAGAAATAGAACACAACGATAAACGACGTTGAGGTTGCGTTCTTTGTATCTGCGTTTGGAGTCATAGATTGTTCATTGGTCGTGGAACTATTGCAGTCTCTCTACATAGCCGTGGGCAACCGCACTATTTTCCTACCTCGGTGAAACTTGAAACGCATTAACATATATTTTGTATTTTGTCTCTGTGCGTGTGGCTGGTTGGAGCCGTAGGTCTATCTGCAGTTGTGGGTAACCATACTGTTCTTCGAAGCTCGGACAAGCTTGGAACGAGAAGAAACTACACAGAGGCTGCGTGAAGAAAGGGCTACTGTGAAGCCACAATTAAAGAACATAGTTGAGGAACGCAGAAGAAGCTACGCGAATTTGAAAAAAAAATTTAGGATTACGAAATGTTCTATATATAGCTATGTGCGAAGTGTCAAAAAAATGACGGAAGATTTGACCACCAATTTCATATTGGAAGATTTGACGACAAAAATGACGGAAGTTCTAACTAGAGCTCAAATCACCTCACAACCTCCGCTAACTGAAGCGTCGACTACTCCCATTAGTATCAAGTTGGGAGGATCCAACTATGCCTTGTGGTCCCAGGTGGTGGAGATGTATATCTCTGGCAAAGACAAACTGGGATATATTAATGGGGATTTTCCTCAACCTGTTGAAACCGATCCCTCATTCAGGAGATGGGGTACTGAAAATGCCATTGTCAAAGGATGGTTGATCAATTCGATGGACCCCTCCTTGATTGCAAATTTTATTCGATTCCCAACTGCGAAATAGGTTTGAGATTCTGCTACTACCATCTACTATGATGGGAAAGACACGTCTCAAGTGTATGATTTTTGCCATCGAGTTACTCGTATGAAGTAGGCGGGTGGATCCATTGAAAAATACTACAATGACCTTCAAGGGTTGTGGCGAGAAATTGATTTCTGTCGTCCTAATCTAATGGAGTGTGCAAATGACATACAAAAATACAACTCCATCGTACAGGAAGATCGAGTGTATACCTTCCTTGATGGACTTGATGACAGATTAGATAAAACACGAAGTGATGTGCTTCAAATCAAACCATTCCCTACGGTTGAGCAAGCCTATGGATTCATCCGAAGGGAAGAGGTCCGGTAGACTGTGATGATCACGGGTGCATATACGACACTCGGAGCAGTTATGGCTTTCAAAGGGATCAAGGGACACCATAATCCATTGCCACCCAAACCAGGAACCTTTTTGGGTAGCAAGAAATCCACGGGAAATCCACCGTCTATTGACATGAAATGTGGCCATTGTGGAAACTCCAAACACACCCGTGAAAACTGCTTCAAACTACATGGGTATCCAGAATGGTGGAATGATCTTCAAGCACAAAAGAAACGGGAAACCACTGGGTGAGCCGCTGTGGCTACCCATAATGCATCACTATCTATTATTCCTCAGGCTGAATCTTCCCAGGATCTTGGTATTTCAAGTAAAGCATTTCACATCTCTACTCGTAGTGATAATGAGGATTGGATTCTAGTCTCTGGAGCTACAGATCATATGACATTTGACCCAAAAGATCTCTCCAATACAACCCAACCGAGATGGAGTCGTGTTGCCAATGCTAATGGGGTTACCTATCCAGTTACAGGGGCTGGAATAGTGACTTTATCTCCTTCATTATCATTATCTAATACATTACTTGTACCTTCTCTTTCAAACAGACTAATGTCTGTCAATCAGGTCACTTCAGATCTTAACTGTGTAGTATTGATGTATTCTACCTTTTGTCTTCTACAGGAGGGTTATATTATGTGGATGACATCAGTTCAGGAAGAGCCAATCACATACAACACACTACTGGTAACAAGGAATGCCAGATTTGGTTATGTCATCGTCGATTTGGGCATCCATCATTCGGGTATTTAAAGCACCTACTCCTCAGTTTATTTTCAAATATCACACATTTAGATTTCAAGTGTGATACTTGTATCCTAGCAAAAATTCATAGGGCATCTTATCCTATGAGCATGAATAAAAGTATGACTCATTTTGCTTTGGTACATTCTGATGTTTGGGGACCTTCCCTGGTCACTACATTATCGGGTCATCGTTGTTTTGTTATTTTTGTTGATGATTGTACACGAATGACATGGCTTTACCTTCTCAAACATAAAGATGAAGTATTTTCTTCATTTCACCTGTTTCACACCATGATTCAGACATAATTTTTTGAAAAAATTAAGATTCTTAGGTCTGATAATGGAGGGGAGTATGTTAATCAACAATTCCGGACATACTTGGACAACCATGGTATTCTCCATGAAACCTCATGTTTGCAAACCCCACAACAGAATTAGACTGCGGAGAGGAGGAATAGGCATATTTTAGAAACTGCTCAGGCCTTATTAATCGGTGCACATATGCCTAATAAATACTGGAGTGATGCTGTTACTACAGCTATGTATCTACTGAATCGTATGCCCATAAAAACCTTACAATTTCAAACTCCATTAAAGGTGCTATCTAATCATGTTCCCTTGCCTACTATTTTGATGCTTCCGCCTTGAATTTTTGGATGTGTTGCTTTTTTCCACCTCCACAAAAATCAACGAACTAAGTTGGATCCATGTGCTATCCGATGTGTATTCTTGGGGTATGGCGTACAAAAAAAGGGCTACCGATGCTACGATCCAGTTACAAAAAAAACCTATATTACCATGGATGTTACGTTCCTAGAATCTGAATGGTTTTTCCCATCACTGGTATCCAATTACCCTCTTCAGGGGGAGAGTTATGGTGAAGAACGAAATTGGCTTGATGTTAAAATATTAGATACTAGTAACAATCCAGCATACTCGGATCATGCCAATAATATGGAGGAGCCAGTACTTAGACCCGAACTTGAACTTCCAAGAACTAAAGCTGAAGTAGTAACTGAATCTCCAGAAGATGAAGTGGTTGATGCACCCTTTCACTCTCTAGTACCCAATGATCCTTCTACTGAGAATACTCATGAGGTAAGCTATCCTATCACACCTTTACAAACTAATGCTATAGATACATCTGTTGGTTATGTTCTACCTTTCAGACACAATCGAGGCAAACCTCTAAATCGATACTCCCCAAAAAGAGAAGAACGACGATCCAAGTATCCAATAGCCAATTATGTATCTACTCAAGGGTTATCAGAACCTATCAGGGAGTTTTCACAAACACTCTCCTCATGTCAAATTCCAAGTAGTGTTGAAGAAGCCTTATCTGATCCAAGATGGGCTCAAGCTATAAAAGAAGAATTTGAGGCATTGTAGAAGAATAACATATGGGTGTTAAGCAAGTTGCCTCAAGGGAAGAACATGGTAGGATGTAGGTGAATTTTCTCCATTAAGTATAAAGCAGATGGGTTAGTTGATCGATACAAGGCGAGGCTAGTAGCAAAGGATATACACAGAAACATGGGATAGATTATCAAGAAACCTTCTCACCTGTGGCTAAACTAAAAACTATGAGAGTTTTGTTATCTCTTACAGCAAATTTAGATTGACCATTGCACCAACTTGACGTGAAGAATGCCTTCCTTCATGGTGACCTTGAAGAAGAGATTTACATGGATATCCCACCAGGATATATTGTTACATCAGGAAAAGAAATTGCATGTAGATTACAACGAGTATTGTATGGACTAAAACAATCACCTCGAGCATGGTTTGGCAGATTGAGTTCAGCAATGAGAAAATATGGGTTTCAACAAAGCAACTTTGACCACATTCTTTTCCTAAAACATCAATTACAAAAAATAACAGCCTTTATAGTCTATGTAGACGACATGATCATTACAGGGGATGATAAAGAAGAAATCTCTAGGCTTCAAGAACAACTGTCAAATGAGTTTGAAATGAAGGACTTGAGAGGGCTCAAATACTTCTTAGGTGTTGAAGTAACAAGATGAAAACAAGGTATATGTCTTTCCCAAAGGAAATATACTCTAGACCTACTGGCAGAGACAAGATTACTAGATTGTAAACCTGTCGATATTTCGATGGTCCAAAATCATAAACTTGGAGAATATGTGGACCAAGTACCAACAGATAAACAGAGATATCAACCGTTAGTAGGTAAACTCATATACGTATCTCATACTCGACCTGATATTGCTTATGATGTGAGTGTCATGAGTCAGTTTATGCACTGCCCAAGTGAAGACCATATGGATGCTGTCATGCGAATACTCCGTTATTTAAAATATTCCCCTGGGAAAGGACTTATGTTTTCAAAGAATGGTCAATTGGAAGTCGTTGGATATACAGATTCAGACTGGGCAGGGAATATGAAGGATAAGAAATCTATTGTTGGGTACTTTACTTTTGTGGGGGGCAATCTTGTTACATGGAGGAGCAAGAAGCAAAAGGTAGTTGCCTTATCTAGTACTGAAGCTGAATTTCGAGGAATGATCAAGGGAATATGTGAGCTCCTTTGGTTGAAAAAACTTCTAATTGAGATTGGTGTTGCTCCTAACTCTGAAATAAGCTTATTTTGTGATAACAAAGCAGCCATTGCCATCTCTCACAATCCAGTTCAACATGATCGCACGAAGCACGTTGAAGTGGATCGGAACTTCATCAAACAGAATCTTGAAGAAAAGATTATTCAGGTTCCATTTGTTAAATCAGAAGATCAATTGGCTAATATACTCATAAAATCTGTGTCTACAAAGAACTTCTACAACTCACTTGACAAGTTGGGCATAAGAGACATATATGCACCAACTTGAGGGGGAGTGTTGATGTGTGTTGTGGTGCATGCTGTAACAGTGGTAGACACCAATGCTTAGTGGAGCAAAACATGGAGCATACAATAATATTAGTGGAGCCATAAAATATGGATGTCCAACAATTAGGGTTATTGTTTAATTTTCATTTTCCTTGTATACATATACATAAACTCTTGTACAAAAACAAAACAAAAAATGATATAAAAAATACATGATAATTATCAGAAATACAATATTTGTCATATTTCTCATCAACTGAAGCTAAAACCAATATTTGTTATGGATTCTCATAAAATGAAAAATGCATAAGTATTTGGCCAATACGTTAAAGCTTCTTCCAAAAGACCACGACAAATTCTTCATTTATGGTCCATGTATGAGATTATTGTATATCTATCTTCTTTTAAATAAAATTAAAATTATTATTATTTAATTAAATATGTAATTATTTTATAGTGTTTCACATCTAGCATATATAAGAAATATATCATACAAATTCAATTATTTATTATTCTATCATCTTCTTAATATATTTTAAAATTAATTTCCAAATGCAACCCATCATATGTTTATTAATTTTGTTGGCTTTTATACATATTTTTCCTTGATATTTACTTAAAAGTAAAATTTAATCTTTAACTTCTCAAAGCATATAATTTAGTTACTAATATTTTAAAGAAATTAATAGTTTTAATCAGATTTAATAAAATTTATTTTTAATATTCATAAAAAAATAATTTGGTTTTTAAATGTTTGATGAATTTTCTTAAATTGGATTGAAATTATTCAATTTTAAAAAAATTAGGGAATGAAAATAGAGGTGTAATGAGATTCATAAGACAATTCGTTAATTTTGAAAACCAATATTATTTTATTTTATTTAATTTTTAATAAGATGAGATGATAACGAAATAATATTAATTAAAACATCTCACTTATCCATACTAAACTTAAGTGAGATAATTAATAATACAAAAATAATAAAAAATATGACAAATAATAATTTATAATGTAAGTTCAATAAAAATAATAATACAACATATATTTAAAATTAGATCCATTCAATTTACAATCTAAATGAAATGAAACAATATTGTATTATGAGTCCATTGAGATGAAATAACTCAATTTATATCTCTATTATAAAATGTTAAAAAATGATAATTTTGGATAAAGTTCGAGTTTCAACAAATTACAAAAACCTATTTTAATTTTTTTATTATATTAGTTAACATAATAGTTTAAGTATATTAGTATATTTTGTCAAGAAAATATTAAAGACACAATAATTAAATATTTAAATTTATTTTATTAAAACAATGATAAATATGTTTATAACAACTATTTTTATTAAATACTTGTTATTAAAATAATTTATATTTTACCTTACTTATTTAATCTTTAATATCTTTAAAGCATATTGATTTCCATATCATTTTTAATCCTTAAAAAATTGTTTATTGTTTTAATACATCTTATATAAAAGCTTTGCAATGGCCATTTTTGCCCCCCAAAAAAATTACCATGCCAATTTTTAGGAAATTTGATAAAAAAAAAAAGAGTTGTAAGATTGTGGACGTTAATAATATTAAGATATATAAATAAATGTATTGTTAACTTTGGTACAGAATTATGTTGTCATACTTCGACAATGAGAACTTCTATTTGAATCATTGAATTGTAATTCAATAATTTCTTTAGAATATTTTCACAATAACATTCTCCTCGTGATTGATTCTTCTCTTTTATTTGATTTCATACAAAAATTAGCAATTAATTTATCTTTTTCATCTGTTGCATTACTTTTTCGATACAGAGTTATCTCGTTATATCTCTGGACTTCACTTAATCCAAACAAAATATACTATTGAATTCGTATCTCGTCCATCCTATCGCCCTACTCCTATAAAAAGCTATCTATCTTTACTCTTATAAAAAAAACAAGTTATCCTGACAACTAATGCTCTATCTCGGGTTTTTGTTCTTGATTGGAATCTCATTTCTTAAAACGCTAAGAAATAGTCCCTTATTATAAAAAAAAACAAGTCCTATAGATTTGACATTTTATTAAAATTATTTTTAATATAAATTTAAACTTAAAGTTTAATTATATACATGGTTGCCATCACATACAAAATAACTGGTTGTGGAGCTGAAGCAAAATCAATGTTTATATATATACAGCATAGAGACATTGCCTTGAAACAAGCTTTGCAAGCATGGCTTTTTGTGCCACTTATGTTATTGTATTCTAGCTTTTTGAATTTAATCTAGATTTCAACTAAGTTTTTATTTATTTATAACTAACTTTTGATGGCTTTTATATTTTATTAGTACTTGAAATTTACCTCAAATTATAAATAAATTCTTAATTTTTTAAATCTCATAATTTAATTATTAATCGTTTAAAAATTTATAAAATTTTACGTAAATTTAACTTAATTTGCTTTCTAACATTCACGAAAATAGAATTTATTCCTTAACATTTTTACATTTTTGATAAATTAAACTAAAATTATTAAATATTAAAAAATTAAATATTAAATTAAATATTTTATTAATAAAAAATATTTAAAAAAACTGCAACTTCTCCCTTTCACTCTCATTCCTCCTTTCTCTCTCACAGTCACTCACTCACTCTTTCTTTCTTTCTTTTTCTCTCTTCATCTCCTTTATCACTCTCATTCTACCGTCACTATTTTATGAATAAATAATAAAAATAAAATTAAGAGAGAAAAATGATTTTGTTTAATATTTTTTATTAATAAAATATATAATTTTCATTTTATACTTTAAAAAATCTTAATTTTTAATTCTTTTAATTTAATTAATCATATTTTTAAATTATAAGATTAATTAATCTCATCTAAAATTTAAAGTATTAAAATATAAGAACAAAACAATTTTGAAATATAATTTTTTTGTGTAACTTAATTAATATTAAGTATTATTATTATTGATAAAATATTAAAAATGTATTAATAGCTTTAATATATAAGTTTATTTTGTTCAGAAAATATTAATGAAATAATAGTTAAATAGTTAAATTTATCTTATAAAAATAATGACTTGTTTTTATAATAAATATTTTTTATTAAAATAATTTATATTTTATATTAGAAAAAAATGCTATGTAAATAGAAAAAAAATGATGCATGCAAGCAAATATTTCCAATCAATCACTACCACATATGCTATAAATCACATACATAATGACTATGTTTATACATTTATAAACATTATATTAGGCACAGTGATATACATGCTAACCATATAAGCTTTTTACTTATATCATAACCACAAAACAAAATATTTCTCACCAACTATATATAAAAGCCCTTTTACAACCCTAAACAATAAGAAGCTACACACTGTATCCAAAGCATTGATCCTCTTATACCAATTTCATCCCTAAGTTTATCACCACTTGTCAAAAAGTCAAACATAATTAAGTGAAAACCAGATGAAAAGTTGGAATGTCAAAGATCTTCTACTACTATGATTCTTTAGGAGATGAGAAGATGCAATAATTTGCTAAGTAAAACAGTTTTTTTTTTTTTTTTGAGTTTTTATGTTCAAAACGGATTAATTATTATTATTATTATTAAATTATAAAAATTGAGAAACAAACAGTATTATTTTACTGTTTACATAATGTCTCTTCTAAGTTAAGAGGCAAGATCCACTACCGTGATTTTCCAACCTTTCCCAGTTTACACATTCAGATTTTTCGGTTTACACATTCAGATTTTTCGGTTTACACATTCAGATTGAGAACTTAACACAATGTCTTAAAAGGTCAAATCAAGACGACCACATAACCAATAGTTACTATTCACACACACAAAAAAAACCACTTATGATTGATACCAAAAAATACTCAATTACTTTTACTTCATAAACAAAACAAATAAAAATAAGGTATCAACATTGCATTGCATTAACCTCAAGAGAACACAAAAAGAATACAGATTTAAGCGGAGTACAAACCAGTTCTAATTAACACAAACATGAGCTGGCTCAACATGAAAACTAATTATGTAAGAAAAGACACCAAGCCACACCCATCGAAAGATGAACTTCTCTTCTAAAATCAATCAGTTGGTTATCCTTTTACTTTAGTAAATAAGACTACATTCCAATACTGTAGTTTGATCTAAAAACATATATCAATTAGACAAAATGAGACTACCAATTCCAGTTACATAAAAAGTGTTCATCACTCCTAATGACACAAAAAAGAGAAAAAAATGTGGGTTCATCACTTTGCCAAGATGCAGGGATAAAGAAAAAACATATTAGTTACAAGACAAAGAAACAAAATTTACAAAAGCAATGTAGCACACTACCTATAGCTATGGAAAGATGGAATATTAAACAGTTTTCCCATAAAACTGTTCCTGCCTATATGGGTCTTTAGGTTCACATAGATGGCATCCTTGGACTTAGATATATGCTCTTCTGAACTCACAACCACTAGAGGATTTTCGTTCCTTCTGAAAACTTCTGCTAGAATAACAAATTCATCCTCCAAATTTCCTGGTTTCCATTTCTGAATAGGTATCCAAAATGCAGACGGCAATCGAGTAATAATTTTTCTTTCATTAAGCAACTTCCGAAACAAATCACTCCTAGAGTTCACACAGAGTAAACACAAAAGAACAAACAGTCTCACCACTAGCTGATTTTGACACTCCAAGCTCAGTTTGAATTTTTCAACCCAAGATAGAAACTTCTTTTCATTGCATAACAGCTCTTCCACAACTTTTGCAAAGAAATCAAAGATGCCAGAAAACCATGATTCCCAATCCTCTACGATTTCGATATTCGTGTTCCTATTCCAATTATTGTGCAGAAGCCATTCAAGAAGATATGACCTTGTACAAAAGAAAGTCTCCTTGGAGAGTAGTACCATAACCATAAGGCGTTCTAGAAGGTACATAAATGTCCAAGGTGACATGTAATCTTTTTCATTTACCCTATCAACATAAAAGGTCTCTTGCATGGCTATAAAGAACTTGTGAACCATAGAAACATGATAGACAGGAGACATTGGGAACTTTGAAGACAAATGCCCTAGTAAACTTTCAATGCATAACTTCCAAGCTGATTTTTTGTCTTTCATAATAATAGTGATTTCCTCATATAGTTCATCAGAGAGTATGTGAGAACCCCCAAGGACTATAGTGACCACATTTCCAATTTGCTTATGTGTTAGTTGATCCTTTGAGTTTATGATTCTAGAAATAGCATTTTTCAGCAAATTCCTAGAGTTCAATTTCTCCTTCAAATTAATCAATAATAGAGGGGAAGAGAACTGCCAATTTAGTGGAAAAATCTTCTCAATGAAGTTATCAGTTGATAATTCAAGGTACTCTGATTCTTCAAGAGCTTTTGCAACTTCAAACATATGAGTTAGACAAATGCATTTACAGTACATATTTCTATGGAACTCAAAAATATTTTTGAGTTTTTCTAACACCTTTTTCCCAACTGAGAGCATTTCTGATCTCCAATAACTCTCAGCTGCTTTGACAAATTGACCTTCTTTGAGATAAACAAACTTCCCTTTCCAATCTAGACATTCAACACTAACATCTTTAACCCAACTGGAACCAGAGTAAAGCAAAGTGTAGATAGTTTTCTCATTAGCATTGCTCTTGGTAAGGCCAAGGTAATTCAAACAGAAATGTCCATAATCATCATTGTCTTTAAGATCACAAAGATACTGAAATATTCCATCGATATAAGGCTTCCACATATTCCAAAAGTAAATAAGGGTTTCAATAGAAACTCCATTAGAGCTGAAAACATATTCAGCTTGTTCACTCAAGTCTAGGTTTGAATCAACTTCCCAAATAAATGCGGAATGGCGCTTGCCAAAATGGTCATCAAGTATTTTTCTAGCACTTATTATGACACCTCTAACACTTCTATGACTTCTTGATTGAAGAAATAACCGGTTTAACTCGGACAGACCGAATGACCTGAGTGACAAAACATCTACTTCTGTACAGATATAATTGGAAAACTGATCTGAAACTTTCTCAGCCAATGCTTTAGCTTTACTAAGGAGTTGCTCCTTTTCTCCGAAGCCTTTTAAGGGCCAACCTTTACCCCCAGATGACCATAGAGAATTGGAAAATACATAATAAAGAATGGCTAATGAAGCTTCTTTAAAATGATTAGCTTTTTCCAGCAATTCAGCTTCACACCGCAACCTCCCTAGCTGATTTGCTATGTTTGCAGCAAACAGAAAATTCCCCCGTTCAATTTCCAAATCTAAAAGCTCTTCGAGGCAACCTTCACTTTTTAAGAAATCATGCATTGAACTTTTTGACTGAAAAGCTTTAACAAATCTCATCATTGTGTTGCTATCTCCAAGCTTTTTGTATTTTTTTGCAGCTGTTATCAAGAGCTTCTGTGCAAACTTTTTTGTATCATTCTTATTTGGAGTTGTCTGCTCTCTCGACATGTAGATGTAATTTAAGCCTTCTTCATATAGTTTTCCCTTGATGCAAGCTGCTAAGCACATGGATATTAAGTTTCCCTTGGCATATACCAGAGCTGCATGCCTATAATCACCTGCCCGGCTAAAGCATTCTGCCGCTTCTTCAAGCTTAGTATTCCCAAATTTTTCTAGATAAATTTCACCTGCATAAAGAATCAATCATTCATAGCTTCATAGTTAAGGAAACATAAAATTGGACATTTATTAGAGTACAATAATTATGATGTGACAAATTTTAAGACAATGAAATGGATACGGATGACTTTTAAGGCAATGGACACTTCTATACATCACAGATTTATCACAATCAGAACTAACATGACATGTCAGTTTTTCATTAGATACAGTTATATAGGTCCAATTACACTTATCAATAACACAGCGACACATCAATTGTGATAATACCACAACTTGTAATATGTAGAATTTTTTTAAGGAAATATATAAATTTTAAAACATCGACATAAATATGATTTAAGAAACTTATGATTTTAGGTTGTTTTCTGCATAAGGAATCGAAAACGCGACTTTTTATTTCATAAATTTGTTCATCCATTTGCTTCAATGGCTCTTACACTCACACATATCTGCAAATGTAATGTTACAGCACAGGACCAAAGAAGGAGTATAAACTCAAGAACATATTTTCCATATTAGATTTTGAAAAAAAAAGTACATGAAGAAATTTGTACATTTTAAGAAATTGGTTCCTAATTTCAGTAACATGACTGATCTCTTAGGTACATTTCTACCAAAGTTAATGATACTTTGGCTAGACTAGATTACCAAAAAAAAAAAAAGAGAATCATTAATACTAAGTGTAGTTACACATTACATAAAAACTATTAAACCGAAATTTAAAAAAACAATTGATTATATATATGTATATAATAAAAAGTACCTGCTCTTTGATAATCCTTTGACTCGAAATAACATTGTGCTGCTGCCTCTGCTTTGTCAATAGAATAAAATATCTCAGCAGCTTTTGTAAGATAGGAACAAGCAATTTTGAAATCATAACCAATTACATGATGACCAGCAGCTCGGAGCTCAGAAGCCTCAGCACGACTTCTCCAAAATTCATCTTTTGCTCTTTCAAAGCAATTTTTTGCTGACTCGTAATTGTGATCATAATAAAGCTGCAGGGCAGGGTGACAAAAAAACAAAAAACATTAATTATAAAAGAAACAAATCATCATATTTATATGAGAAAAACATATTGTCTTAAAAACATAACCGATAAGATGTGCCTATAAAAATAACAGAAGATTCATCCGGGGATAGCAAAGACAATGGCATGGAAAAATATTAATATAATACTAGACCTTTATGCCACGTGACTTCCACTCCTCCGGGGTACTAGGATCTTGCATTTTTCTGGCAAACGATTCATCGAGTATTTGTTCTTCAACAACTTGCAATTTCTTCCAATAGTTAAATATTGGTACTGGGACTTCTTCATTTTCAAAAATCCACAACCTTTGCCTTGTACGTGTAATAGCTACATATAACTGCTTTAGCTCATAACACAACTTCTTGTCCTTGGCCTTATTTAATTTTGGAAAATATCTAACAGACTCGAGGATATTATGTTGAATTAAGTACTCATATATTACATCCCATTCTGTTTCCAAAGTTGAAGAACTGAAAAAATTGTACAGTAGAACATCCTGAGATACAAAAAAGAATTCAAAGTATATATGTTAACAGATATTTCTATACATTCATTTGAAAACTTTTTCAAGATAAAAAAATTAAAGACTTAGATACCTCAAACTCAAGTCCTTTGCATTCAGCTATGGATAGAACAAGAGCTTGCTTTCGAACATGCTCAGGTATCTTACTCTTAAAAGAGTCATCTCTAACCAATATGACTTGATTTGCTCCAAAACCAACAAGATTCCCACCAATATCTCCACCATTGACAAATATTGAAGCTAATGAAACCTCTCCATGAGAATATAGAATAACCGGACATTCTCCATGAACAAGACTGGTCTCGGGTCTCAAAACATCAATTGACATGGGAAATAAATGATAAATAAGGTCAATAACACTCTGAGCTATCTTCAAAATACCGGAATGAGTTCGAAAGTTCTGGCTTAGTTGGAACATGTCTGCTATTTGACCTTTCTGTTTTCCCTGGCTGCTGCTTAGACATTCTGATCTCATTATGAATTCATTGTAGAAAAGGCATCGAATGTCCTCGAATCTAAAATCAACTCCCCTTGCAATTGTTTGAGCAGTATCACCAGAAAAAGAAAATCCATCTTTGACATTTTTGCAAACATGTTTGAAAAGTTCAATCTGTCTCATTGTTAAATCTTGTACCTCATCAATGTACACAAAATCCAACAAGTCACCCTTGTATTTTTCTTCTCTTAATCGACTGTGAAGATCAATCACAAAATCAGCCAAGTCATATTCACCACAGATCCACTTTTTTCTTTCATATTGCAGAAAAATGTCATATATACAATCTCTTTCCTGACTGTTCAGCGTTGAAATCCTGCTTTCTGACAACAGTATGTATTCATCACGACTTAGTTTACCTTTTTCAGACTCAACTGATCGCAATCCACCCTTTATATATGACATAATTTCTGTATAAACTACAGAGGATTGAAGGCCCTTTGTCAGCTTGTTGTTAAACTGAGGCCAGTATGATGTACAAAACTTTTCAAAAGTAACTTCCTTCATTTTGATAAAAGTGTTAAAGAACAATGATCTCGAACTTGATGTGTTTTCATTTAAATCATCTCTTGCTTCAGGGAATTTATCAAAGAATGAGATGCCTACAGTTCCATCCAGCATCAAAAGGAACTTATGAAAAGTAATCACAAGGGGGTATAATTCATGTGAGAGATCAATCAATGAATTTGGAATATCACTGAATTGCATCGTATTATCAACATCATCCAAATGAATTGAAAAACTTTCTTCATCCAAACTTGAACCACAAGCAAATCTGTAAACTCATAACAAAAGTAACATATAAAATGAGTGTGTATCTAAATAGAAATAGAAATGTGGGGAAAATTTCACCAATAATAACAAACAAAAAAGGACTCAGCAGTCACTAAATTTAGATCTGGGTGCACCTTCTTAAGTGCAAGAGGTTTTGCATGACAGCATAGCATAGCTTTGAACTAAATGTGACGAAAATTTGGCGAAGAAAAGACTTATTGGTTTCTTCAATACTTTCATCACCCTCCTCAATAACTCTCTCGGAAATGCAGCTATTATATTTGTGAAAACCTTCTGAAGCTATATGGTACTCCTGCTCTCTCTGAAATAATTTTCGCACTAAAACAGTAGTCTTTCCAGTTCCTGACCTCCCAATAATAAATGAACTTTTTGCAAAACGGGTTATCTCTATTTCTTGACTAGATAGTTCATATGGCAGTTCCATCTTTAGGCCTTCATAGCCAGAGAGCAAATGGTTCACCATATTTGATGAAAGTGGGTAGAATTTCATGAGAAACCAACTATCACTGACCTTTGAATTCTGCACACTGCTTGATCCTTTGAAAACTTTTGCATTTACTTTGATTTCTTCCTCATTGTTGCTGCATTTTTTAATATCACATGAAGGTGGCCAGCTAATTGGGACTTCTAGATCCCTAAACATTCATATAACCAAAAATAACTAAAAGCACCCGGAAACAATACAATATAATTCAATACAATATAACTTTGTCAATGCTTAGCAATTATAGACAAATACCAGACTTACCCATCAAGACATTTTTCCTTGAAATACTTGAGGTCATATTCAGTATATGTCCCAAATATGGTGGTATCAAGATGTTCGACCAATTTTCCAACTTCGAATAAAGGTATTATATCCCACACCTTCAGGACTTGAATGTACCCTGATTCCTTCACTATATCAACGGAGCATATTACATACAAATCTTTGACCTTGAACTTCTTCAAGATCTGCCTTGATCTTGGACAAATTATTTCTTCTTTACTTTTCTTCGGCCTCCATCCTCCGGCAAGCCTCAATAACAAGTTAATAACTAACTTCTTCATTTCAAATGACTTTATTCTTTGAAATGATTTTCGGAAGTTTTGACTAAAAATAACCTGCCATCATTTGAATAAGAACAAAGGTCAGGTACTATTAGTGCTCGATGCGAAACATAAAGCTTTTATAAGAAATATGACATGTAATAATAATATTGATAATACCTTCCATTTAGCATTTTTGAAAAGAGAACTTTCAGCATCAAGCATCTCATCAAATTCATCAAGCTCTTTCTTGACTTCTTTGACAAATTTTGCTAAATCTTCAATTTCTTCCACATTAAAGAAACAACCTTTTTTCTTTGCTTCGTCGACTTTGGATTTCCACACTGAACCTCTAGCAGACAAAGCTCTATCATTTCCCAGGATCCAAAGACAGTGTCTTCAACATTACGCAAAATGTCAATTGCTATTTGATTACTATAACAAAGTACTAACTAAAAAAAAGATTTGTACCTTGCACTAGTCAAAGTCATTTGAGTTCTCTGTTCGTCATAAACAGGATCAACTGAACTATCACCAGTGTTTGATCTTACAGTTGATATTATTACTACGTCCTCCTGCTTATCTCTCAAGTCCTCGAAATGTTTCACATTCACAATAAATCCATGGCGAGTCTCATACATTTGACCGAGTTTATCTCGTATTTCAACTATTTGAGCAGTGTATGGAGATAAGATACATACACTGAGTTGCTGCTTTAAGCTCTTCCATGCTGTAAAGTCAAAGAATATTACAGGGAAACCAAACTATTATAAGACATGCGAATTAAAATTGTTCGTAGGTGTCTTGAGTAGCACTATAGTAATAATTTAGTAGATGATTTTTTGCATACAAAAAGTACTTATTTTTTAGAATAAAAAATTTCTAAAAGCAATTATACTAAACCATTAATAGCATTTGAAAGTACTTCTGTGGAACATCACAAGAAGTATTTTAATCCATTTAAAAACACTGCCAATCACAAGTAGAGGCAATTCCAAAGGGTATACAAAGTGATCTCAGAAATAATAAAACAGCTATGGGCCTTCCATAATACATGTACCATTTTATATAATTGGTGAACACATAAAAATGGTTATTTTCTTTTTAGGTTAAGGTTAATTAATTAAAGGAAAATAACAATTAAACATATAGAACTTATTTCAAAATTAATAACGATTCAGGGAGTTATTTTTTTAAGAAAAATAAAAACAAACAATACACGTAGGCATGACGATGAACACCATTGAACTAAAGCTAGAATCTATAAGAAATCAGTTTAAAATACAAAGGACATTGGTAACTAGGGTTAGGATACTTAGTAATTAAATGTAAATTCAATAGAAATATATAAATAAAAATAGTAAATGTACCTTTGTAAAGATTCCCTACAATTTTTGTTACCACAGCAACCTCTAACATATTTTTCTTGCTGTGATGAACATCATCAATTTCTTCTTTACCACATGAAATGTTAATGACAGAGTAAGGACCAAAAAGTGGACCTTGTAAATAGCTTTTAGAATTATCACTCATCCTCTCTAGCATTGAACTCCTCCTATTTTGCTCTTTTCTGATTTCTTCTTGCTATTATTGCATGATCAACTTGTACACATCAACTATATACTTCATATAATCACATTATAAAACTCATAGCTTTGAGTTGGTTTCTTTTTGCTTGAAATCAAATTAGATATTAAGAAAGAAAAAAAAGCAGTCTGAAGTGAAAGCTCAATAGTTGGAGGGCAACAGGGGAAGGGGGAGATAGAGAGTAACGAGTAAGTAAAGGATAACGATGAAAAATGTTGAAGGGAAATGAAAGGGTGAAGCTTTTAATTTCACAAGCAAAAAAGCAAGTGCAAATTGGGAGACACTTTTACTAATAACCTCTTTACTTATTATTTTATATGTATATATATATTTATGTATAAAAAAATTATATTTGAATTAAAATTAATAATATACTTTTTTAAATTATTAAAATATATTATATATCTATAGACTTAGTTTATACAAATTTTTTTACAAACTGAACGTTCCTTATTAAAGTGTTAAATTATATTTATATATATATATATATATTAGATTTAATTATATAAAATAAATTTTTATACATAAAGTTTTATTGTTAATTTTTTTATAAAAATATATATTTACTTTTGTACAACGTTTTTTTACCGAGAGATGAAAGGATAACGATAAAAAAAGGAAGAGATATGAAAGGGTGAAGCGTTAATTTCACCGGCAAAAACAATAGTACTTGTCGACTTTGACTATTAAAGTATGAAATTTTATATAAGAGAGATAAAAGGGCAAAGATAAAAAAGGACGAGAGATGAAAGGGTGATGACGCTTTTAATTTCACCCGCATAAACAAATGCACTGTTTGACTTTTATTATTAAAATATGTATTTTAGGATAAATTTTTTGTTATATTTAATGAAAACATATTTTATATTTTATTAAATATGATAGTATAATTTTATTATTTTTATAAAAATATTATAAAAAGTTATTTTATAAAAATAATAAATTTGTGTTGTTTTATTTTTTTTGAAAATAAAATAGTATAAATTCATTATTTTTATAAAATGTATTTTTACTATTTATTTTTATAATTATAATAAATTTATATTATCTTAATTAATAAATATAAGATTAAAATATAAGTTAATTTTTTTTATATTTTATATTATGCATTAATAGTTCACAATTTTTATTAAAAATGCATATATACTGACAGAAAGTTTAACTGTGAAAAAGTATGAACAGATATGAAGAGTGTTAAGCTTTGAATATCACTAGCAAAAGCAATTGCTTCAAGGTAAAGCTTTTAATTTCGGTTAGATTTGATTCTTTATTTTATAATAACAATTATTTAATTGTTTAATTAAAAAAATTATTAATTAAATAAAAATTATTTTATTTTAATATTTTTTTTAAATCTAATAGTTAAATATAATTACATTCAAAAATCAAAATAAATTAAATTAAATCGAAAAATTGGATTATATCGAACGATTTTATAAATCAAAATATTCGATTTAATTTATATTAATTAAAATTAATTTTTAAATAATTCTATCCGATTATATTGATTTTTATATCAAATCAATTTAATAAATATATTAAATTTTTTATATTATTTTATATTTTAAATATATCATATTTATAAATTATTAATCGAATTAAATTATTAAAAATATTTTTAATAATAAAATAATCAGATATAATCAATAATATTAATATTACGATCTGATTAAATGTTTTTTTTTACCGAGAATCGGACGTACGAATTTCAAGAGTTGGAGGATAATAGTCCAAGAAGATATAATTAGTAATGAGTAACATCGTACAATAGGGAAGATGGAAGGGTAATTATGAAAAAGTACGAAGAGAGATGAAAAGGATGAAGCTTTTAATTTCATTGGTGTGTTAAGGCCAACGCATGCATGCTTTAATTTTGGTTTATGATCGGTTTTACAAAGAAATGTTTTTTAGGATAATAATGATAGGAGTTGTTATTTTCATAACAATAAAAATTAATGTTAGAATAGTTAATTTTTTTCTTCATAATTTAATGTAAAAATATTTTTTAAAATATAAATTTTACTAAAAATAACTCAAACAATAAGATTACTTTAATGATAATAAAATATAATAAATATTAATTTTATTTATATTATTAAATAAAATGATTGAATTATTATATGATGCTAAGATTATGTTATTTTTTTAAGAGTAACAAATACAAATTGTTATTATTATAATTATTTTGTATTAATAATAAATTTATTTAATAATAATAATAAATTATAATTAAATATTATGTTTAAAAAATTATTTCATATAATTTATGAAAATAATAAAAATAATTATGATAATTTACATATTTATAATAATTAGTCACTCTTGGTACATATAGAAGGATAGGGGTGTCCATAAATCGGATTGGATCGGACCAAATCGTAAAACCGGATCGGATCAAACCGAACGGTTTTACTAATCAAACGGTCCGGTTCGGTTTGTATTAATTTTAAACCGTTCGAACTGGATCGGATCGGACCGGTTTAATAATATATTAAAAATTTCACATTATTCTTCATTAAATTATAAAAAAATTGAACCAAATTGGACCGAACCGTTTTATAAGTCAAACGGTCCGATCTGATTTTTATTTTTTAAAACCGTTTCAAACGGTCCGATCCAGTCCGATCCGAGTAATATGAACGGTCCGATCCGGTTAAATTTTTTTTAAGCAAAATCGGACCGGACCATGGATACCCCTATAGAAAGATGTGCTCAAAATCATGCCTCCCGGTACATGTGACATTATATTGCATTAGAGTTGTTATAAAGAAATATTAAAAAACGGGGAAGATGGAACAATAACGATTATAAATACATATAAATTTATATTTATACTTATATAAATTAATAATATATGATAAAATAATTTTACGAGTATTTAAGATATTTTATCATTCATGATATAAATATATATAAATTTATTAAGTTACAATTAGTCAATTAGATAGTATACGTGTGGAAAATTAAAGAGTTGTACCTAGATATTGATATCAAATTAGATGGGACTCGTTACCGAGAACCAAAATCGGATGGAATTATTGAAGATTGTTATAAAGTTTCTTAATTTAAGATGTAAAATATGGAGTAAAATAAGGAGTAAAACATGGAGCAAAATATAGAGTTTAATTCTAAGAGTAATTTAAAGAACTATTAATTTAAGAAGTAATTCAAGGAGTAAATTTTCCTATAAATAGATGTGTAATTGTAATGAATTAATCATCCAATGTGTTCATTCCAATTGAGAGAAAAGTTTTTGTGAGAGAAAATTGAGAGTAATTTTCTTGGGTGTAATTGAGTTGTGAGTTGTGAGTATTGTGAACATCTTGTGTAATTTCTCCACTTTCAGTAAAAAGATCTACAGTAGGTCCGGAGACGTAAGCAAGATTGGCTGAACTCCGTTATCAAATTTGTGTGTTATTTTTATTCTTACATTCTCATAAATCTAGTTTATCAGGAATTTGCTTAATTTCCCAACAACTGGTATCAGAGCTATTGGTCGTGATTTCTGTCAATTTTTCTACAAGGTTACTATTTACGTGAATAGTAAAATTTTGTTGGCAATATTGGTTTGTCGACGAAGGTGTTCTAATACACAGTGGTTTGCAGAATAGTCAGAAACGATCCGGAGGAAGTCAGATTTGAGTGAGAGCAATGACCGCAGATGAAGGAAAGGTGAAACTTGAGAAATTCGATGGCACAGATTTCAGATTTTGGAAAATACATATAGAGGATTATTTGTATCAAAGAAATCTGTATCAACCTCTCTCGGGAAAGAAGCTAGAGGCTATGAAGGAAGAAGATTGGAATCTTCTAGACAGATAAGCCCTCAGAGTTATTCGATTGACGCTATCCTGTAATGTTGCTTTCAACATAGCAAAGGAAAAGACCACTGCGGGTCTTATGGCAGCTCTCTCCAATATGTATGAGAAGCCATCAGCCTCAAACAAAGTGCACTTGATGAGGCATTTGTTCAATTTTTGGATGACAGAAGGCGCATCGGTAGCTCAACATCTCAATGAACTCAACACAGTCACAACCCAGTTGAGTTTAGTGGAAATTGAATTCGATGAAGAAGTACGAGCATTGATACTTTTGTCTTCTCTACCAGAAAGCTGGAATGCTACTGTCATGGTTGTGAGTAGCTTATCAGGAAGCAATAAGTTGAAATTTGACGATGTTCGTGATTTGGTTCTCAGTGAAGATATTCGACGTAGAGAGTGAGGTGAATCGTTAACTTCTTCAGTTTTACATATAGAGTCAAGAGGAAGAAATTCAACCAAAGGGAATGGACGAGGTAGATCAAAGGATAGGAGATCAAAATCTAGGAATCTTAATAATTCTCATAGCTCGAAGACTATCGAGTGTTAGAATTATGGAAAAACTGGGCACTACAAAAATCAGTGTAAGAGTGCACCGAAGGACAAACAAGTGAAGGTAGAGGCAAATGTTACTTTCACCTCAAGAGGGGATGATGCATTGATATGCTCTTTGGAGAGCAAGGAAGAATCTTGGGTGTTAGACTCTAGAGCATCGTTCCATGCTACTTCACAGAAAGAATTCTTCAAGAAATATGTCCCCGGAAACCTTGGAAAGGTATATCTTGGTGATGATCAACCATGTGCTATTATTGGCAAAGGTGTAGTGAAGATTAAGTTAAACGGGTCTATTTGGGATTTGAAGGATGTCAGGCATATTCCCGACCTCAGAAGGAACTTAATCTCAGTAGGGTAGTTAGCCAGTGAAGGCTACACTATGATCTTCCATGGTGATGATTGGAAGATTTCAAAGGGTGCAATGACAGTTGCTCGAGGCAAGAAAAGTGGCACTCTTTACATGATAGCAGAAGCACGTTATTCAATCACAATTACAGAAGGCAATGAAACACCAAATTTGTGGCACCAGAGACTAGGCCACATGAGTGAGAAGGGGATGAAGATTATGCACTCAAAAGGAAAACTTTCAGGCCTACAGTCTGTAGAGATGGACATGTGCGAAGATTGCATACTTGGAAAGCAAAAGAAGTCAGCTTTCAGACAAGTGGCATAACCCCAAAGAAGGAAAGGCTAGAGCTTATTCACTCTGATGTTTGGGGACCAACAACCGTCTCATCCATTGGTGGGAAACAATACTTCGTGATTTTCATCGATGATCACTCTCGAAAGGTATGAGTTTACTTTCTAAAGCATAAGTCTAAAGTATTTGAGGCTTTCAAAAGATGGAAAGCTATGGTGGAAAATGAGATGGGTTTGAAGATCAAAAAGCTCAGAACCGATAATGGTGGTGAATATGAAGACACCATATTCAAAAATTTCTGCTATGAGCACGGGATCAGAATGGAAAGAACTGTGCCTGGCATGCCTCAACACAATGGTGTAACTAAGTGTATGAACCGAACGTTGACAGAAAGAGCCAGAGGCATTCGTATACAGTCAGGTATACAACATAGTAGCTTACTTGATCAACCGAGGCCCATTTGTTCCATTGGAGCATAGAATACTAGAGGAGGTATGGAGCGAAAAAAAGATGAAACTATCACATCTAAAAGTTTTCGACTGTGTAGCATTTGTGCATATCAGTGATCAAGGCATGAATAAGCTTGATCCCAAATCCAAGAAATGCACATTCATCGGCTATGGTGAGGATGAGTTTGGCTACCGCATTTGGGATGACGAAAACAAGAAAGTTATCTGTAGTAGAGATGTGATTTTCAACGAAAGGGTGATGTATAAGGACATGCATAAAATAGACACCAATGACTTAGAGCAGAATGAGTCAGTATTTGCAGATGCAGATGATGTCCTAGATAGTTCCGCAACAACACCAATTGTAATAAGTCCTCAGTCAGAGGAACTTGTTGGACAGAGCAGTACACAACATTCTGAAACACCACAACCTCTTACTCTAGCTCCTATATTGAGAAGGTCTTCTCGACCTCATGTGCCTAACAGGAGATACATGAACTATATGTTGCTGACTGATGGAGGAGAGCCTGAATGCTATGATGAAGCTTGTCATACTCGAGATTCCAACAAGTGGGAGCTTGCTATGAAAGAAGAAATGAAATTTCTCATTTCCAACCAGACATGGGAACTAGCTGAGTTACCTATGGGAAAGAAGACACTTCACAACAATGGGTGTACCGAGTGAAAGAGGAGTATGATGGTTCCAAGAGATACAAAGCTCGCCTAGTTGTTAAAGGGTTTCAACAGAAGGAAAAAGTTAACTACATTGACATTTTTGCTCTCGTTGTGAAGCTCAATACTATCAGATCAGTATTGAGTATTGTAGCCATTGAAGATCTTCATCTTGAACAGTTGGATGTGAAGACTGCATTCCTTCACGGAGATTTAGATGAAGAGATATACATGTACCAACCAGAAGGTTTCTCAGAAAGAGGGAAGAAGAACATGGTGTGCAGACTTAAGAAGAGTTTGTATGGCCTAAAGACAATGGTACAAAAATTTTGACAGCTTCATGCATAAGGAAGGTTTCCAGAAGTGCAATGTTGACCATTGTTGCTACTTCAAGAGATATAGGTCCAGTTATATCATTTTACTACTTTATGTTGATGATATGTTAGTAGCAGGTTCAGATATGGATGATATTAAAAGGTTGAAGTAGTAATTGTCAAAGGAGTTTGACATGAAAGACTTGGGTCCAGCAAAGAAGATTCTTGGAATACAAATCACAAGAAATAAGAAGAATGGATCCTTGCAGTTATCTCAGGCAGAGTACATCAATCGTGTTTTGTAGAGATTCAACATGGGTGATGCCAAGCCAGTTAGCACACCCTTGGCCAGTCATTTTCGCCTATCCAAGGATCAGTCCCCTCAGACAGAGGAAGAGAGAGAATTCATGGCTAAGGTTCCTTATGCCTCAGCCATTGGAAGTTTGATGTACACAATGGTTTGTACGAGACCAGACATTGGCCATGCAGTGGGAGTTGTTAGCAGATTTATGTCAAATCTAGGAAAAACTCATTGGGAAGCAATCAAGTGGATTTTGAGGTATCTGCGAGGCAACACAAAAAAGTGCTTGTACTTTAGTAAAGGAGAGTTAAAAGTACAAGGATACGTAGACGCAGACTTTGGAGGTGAAGTTGATCACCGAAGAAGCACCACCAGTTATATATTTACTGTTGGAACTACAGCTGTTAGTTGGATGTCACAAATACAGAAAATTGTCACTCTATCCACTACAGAAGCTGAGTATGTAGTAGTAACTGAAGCTAGTAAAGAGATGATATGGCTTCAAGGTTTGTTAACTGAGTTGAGATTCAAACAAGAGAAGAATGTTCTGCATAGTGATAGTCAAAGTGCAATACACTTGGCGAAGAATTCAGCATTTCATTCTAGAACCAAGCATATTGGACTTCATTATCATTTCATCAGATCTCTATTGGAAGATGATGTGTTAATATTGGAGAAGATTCAAGGAAGGAAAAATCCAACAGATATGTTAACAAAGGTGGTGACTATTGACAAACTAAAGTTGTGCTCAACTTCAGTTGGTCTGCTAGAGTAACAAAGACTAGAAAAGCTACTGCATTGATCGAGATGTGAAGACAGATTGAAATCAGTCTTCAAGTAGGAGATTGTTATAAAGCTCATTAATTTAAGGAGCAAAACAAGGAGTAAAACATGGAGCAAAACATGAAGCTTAATTCTAGGAGCAATTCAAGGAATTATTAATTTAAGGAGTAATTCAAGGAGTGAATTTTCCTATAAATAGATGTGTAATGTAATGAATTAATCATCCAATGTGTTTATTCCATTTGAGAGAAAAGCTTTTGTGAGAGAAAATTGAGAGTAATTTTCTTGGGTGTAATTGGGTTATGAGTTGTGAGTATTGTAAACACCTTGTGTAATTTCTCTCCTTTCAGTAAAAAGATTTGTAGTAGGTCCGGAAACGTAAACAAGATTGACCGAACTCCGTTATTAATTTTGTGTGTTATTTTTATTCTTGCATTCTCATAAATCTGACTTATCAAGAATTTACGTAATTTCTCAACAAGACTCACATCAATTAACGAAGCATTCAAATTATTTTTTATTGATATAATAGGATGGATGGATAAATGAAAATATTTAGTTTTTAAAAAAAAAGTATCGATATTCTCATAACCCAATGCGTTATTGTCACAATTGTCTATTAAAATTTTATAATTTAATGCAATTATTGTAAAACAAAAAACAAAATTTTTCTTCATAAATATTAGCTGTGATAATTATAAGAATGCCGATATTCATGACAAATTTACCCACATAAATTATTAAAAAATATTATTGATTATTAAATTATTAAAAATCTGAATAATTTTTTCTCAATAAATAAAATATCAAATTTATATTTAGTATTTTTATTACCAAAATATAAATCGATGAACTTCAAACACAAATGACACAAGACACAAATACTTATATGTATTCGATTTATAATGTGTGAATATAATCTATAATTGAACTCAATTTTCTACTAATCCATTATAATATTGATCAAGTTTATATCTTTAATTATTTATACTTATACTTATACTTATACGCAAAAAAATGTCATTAACTCATCGAGAATTTTACTTATAAAGAATTTTAAAATTATTTTCATTAAAATTTTATTTATATAAAGGTATTTTATGATAAACTTAATTATTGAGCGATAATATATTTATAAAAAGTAAATATTTTTTAAATAATATGATATATTTTAAGATTTTTTTAAAACAAAACCTTAAGATTTCGTTGAATCTTTAAATTATGATTATGAATATGTTGAATTTGTAATTATAAAACAAAATGAATAATATTGTATCACGTAAAACAAATTATGTATCGTTATAAGTGAATGGATGAACATATTACAAATTTCCTATCTGAAGCAGCCTTACAGAAACTGTTTACAACTTAGTTTACATTGCATCAGTTTATTATCACCACGTGCACTTTCATGCCTTCACTGTACTTGATCTTTTGAGTCACATTTCACAATTAGCCTCTTCTTCTTTTTTCGCCTTAAAAATAGCAATTTTCATCGTTACATCGGTACATGTTCTATTAAAACAACATATCCTAGCTACATTTGTGATATTGTTACTGCTAATTAAACCGCTGTTCTACCCCTTAAAATTAAAACTAGGAAACAAAATTATTATACCAAATCATACTATTTAAACTAGCTCAAATGTTAGAGCAGGATATTTGTTAGGAAAGATAATGATTTTAATCATAAAATGAAAACTTAATTAAACTCCATTCTTCATCTTCTCAAACAAGAGAACACTTGGCATAAATATAGCTTATCATTGTCCTAATCACAACCATTATTTGTTTTTTCAAAAGTATTTAAGTTTATTTCTTTTATTAAATAAACAAAATATTATACAGGTAGATTTTAAAGCTCACCTGGAACAAAAAATCTTACCACCCAAACCATAAGTAAATCTCAAACTAGAATCATTCTTTTCATTCAATTTCTTAGTTTTATAGTAATTCAACTAATAATTTAATGTAGAGAAATTATTTATTGCTTATAAACTCACTCTCATCCGCCATTTTAAATTTACCAATTTGAATTATATATCAAATACTAATTAATCTTAATAGATATAACATGTTTTTACAGTTTTCCTAAATATCACATAATTCTTCATCTCACACACACATATAACTCATTATAAATGCGATGGTAACAAAAAAAAAAAAGTAAATATCGTTATAACAAAAATGTGTAATAGTAAGAAAACAAATTAGAGAAATATTAGATAGAAAAGAATAAAAGAGAAAAAGTTTGGGTAATTTGTTACAACCGATTGTTCCTTAAGTTTCATTTCTCTCTCAATTTCTTGGTTATAGCAAAGATAGCTCCTGCCACAGCTAAGATAACCCCTGATACTATTATGGTTGTTTTAATTGTCTGTATTGGATCCTTATTTTCTTTTTCCATTCTCTGCTCTTCCGCTTCAACTTGTTTCTTTAACAAATTTACAATACCATAACATTTATAATCAGTTAATTATATATCTAATTTAAAAATAAAGAATATATATATAGAGGATTAAAACAACAAGGAGATCTAATTTAGTTTATGTAAAATTTTAGGGAAAGTTATATATACGATAAATATATATTGTTATGATCGATTAAAAATAATATTGAACAAAATATGAGATGTCTAATTTAGAAGAAAATTCATATAAGGTGGTTTTTCATGTTTTCAAAGATGGAGGTAACTAATTTTGTTTAAATAAAAAATTGGAAAATTAAATAGTCTCATTTTAATGAATGAAGAAATGTTTGACATATGAAATGAAAACTTGAAGATTATAAATATGATTTTATTTTTTTATTGTTAATTATTCTAAAAATTGATAAAAACTTATATGAAAAGTTTTTGAGTGAGAATATTTTGTGAAAAAAATATTGAAAGTATAGTTGTAACAATATTTCACACATAATGAATTTTTTATCTAATTGTCTTTTAATAACGAAAGTGATTTTTTTTAAAATTTGAAGTTTCTACTATAATTCTTATGTTGTATTTTTTATTTCTCTATTCTTTGACATTCTATTAAAAAGGATCTTAAGAGAAAAAATTTATGATTATATCATTTGATCTAAATTTCTGAACACATGAATAATTCTTATCTTAATTAATCATGTATCAGGTAGTTTGAAGAAAAATCAGTGATTGAGGTCTCTATTAAAGTAAATGTCTTTGCCAATAAATTTCAGTATGAAATGCATTCGATGTTGTATTTATTATGAATACGTAAATAGCGTAATTATTTAAATATTTTTCCAGAATCAACGAAACTTCATAGTTGAAACAATAGATGTAAATTACTTAAGATTATAAGGCTTTTTCTTATTTTAATTATGTAAAATTTTCAGAGTTGGCTTAATTTTTTATCACATGGTTGGTTTTTTTCACAGCTTCACTTATTAATTTCTACGTTACATTCATGGTAGGTTATATCATTTTTTGTCTTTGTATTATTTAAATTGCCATTACCTATATTCATTTTTTAAAAAAAATTATATAGTAGGTCAGGAATATAAGTAAGGATGTAACTTAGAATTTTCCTTATTCCTGGTTAAACAAGGATAAGAAAATATTAAATTCATAGGCTTCATTTTTAATATGACACTGCATATGTCATGTATTTTTAGCATTTATCTTCATGAAAATGAAAAATAATTTGAAAAATTATAAAAAATAACAATCATAATATTTATAATAATAAAAATAGAACTCTAATAATATTAAATAAAATTTAATTAATCAGGTCTAATAATCTTAATTTAATTCAAATAAAATTTGAAATAAAATAATGTCATTTTTTTTAATTAATGATGTATAAAGAATTAACCTATAAGAATTTATTTTTATGATTATAAATTTTAAACATCATTAATTTTTGTTATTTTTCCAAATAATTTTCATGTACAAAAAAATAATATGTTATGTAACAAAAAAATTTCAAATAAAAATTAATGAAAAAAAAACCTTATCATCCAAGGATGTAACTCCTTGGGAGGAAATAGGATCGACTTGATCAAAACCATAGTTATCGGCAGAGTTGGGTTGTTTATCAACATTGGTCTCTACAGGAACTAGTACTGTAGAATCAAAAGGTTGAGAAGCTTCTTCATCGTTGCCTTTTGGACTTTCCATTTTCTTCAGACTCTAGCTTAATTATTCTTCGTCCTTAATTTCTTTGGTTATATCGGTAGGAAAGAGCAACCGACAACGGGAAGCGAAAGAAACAAAAATAGCTAGAAACTACAGCAAATGTGTTACGATGTTTTTACTGACACGTGTTTGAAACTTAAGGCAGCTGAGTCATCACGGTCGTTATATTCATGCGGATCTTAACTGCTTTTCTTCAACTGCATTGTAAATTTTTTGGATCGTTTACTAATTTTATGGTGTTCATTGATCAAGTTACCGATTATTCTTTTTATTAATTTAAGAATATGTATTTGTTTCTTTTTAATAAAAATTATATTTACGTAAGAAAGAAAAAATTAAGAACTCGTGCAAAAATATGAAACCGAGAAAGCGTTAATATTATACAAAATAAAGGAACAACTAGCACACTAACATCAACCACTTCAAGAAAGTGAATCCTTTCTTTCTCGATCATCTATCCTATTTAGTATAAGTGAATTATGATTCATGCAATCAATCTCTTCTGCATTAATGTTTTCACTTCTCACTATCCACCGTTACAAAATATTTTCACTATATCTTAGAAGTAGTCATAATAAAGTAATTTTTATAATTAACCAATTAATTTTTATTTCAAGGTAGAGAATGTTGAATAAAATTTAAAATATATAACTCCAAATTTATTAATACTATATCCAAATAATTAAACAAACTATTTATATTATACACACAATAAAAGATATTATAATATCTTTTAAAGGAGCAACTAGCACACTAACATCAACCACTTCAAGAAAGTGAATCCTTTCTTTATCGATCATCTATCCTATTTAGTATAAGTGAATTATGATTCATGCAATCAATCTCTTCTGCATTAGTGTTTTCACTTCTCACTATCCACCGTTACAAAATATTTTCACTATATCTTAGAAGTAGTCATAATAAAGTAATTTTTATAATTAACCAATTAATTTTTATTTCAAGGTAGAGAATGTTGAATAAAATTTAAAATATATAACTCTAAATTTATTAATACTATATCCAAATAAGTAAACAAACTAGTTATATTATACACACAATAAAAGATATTATAATATCTTTTAAAGGAGTAACTAGCACACTAACATCAACCACTTCAAGAAAGTGAATCCTTTCTTTCTCGATCATCTATCCTATTTAGTATAAGTGAATTATGATTCATGCAATCAATCTCTTCTGCATTAGTGTTTTCACTTCTCACTATCCACTGTTACAAAATATTTTCACTATATCTTAGAAGTAGTCATAATAAAGTAATTTTTATAATTAACCAATTAATTTTTATTTCAAGGTAGAGAATGTTGAATAAAATTTAAAATATATAATTCTAAATTTATTAATACTATATCCAAATAAGTAAACAAACTATTTATATTATACACACAATAAAAGGAGCAACTAGCACACTAACATCAACCACTTCAAGAAAGTGAATCCTTTCTTTCTCGATCATCTATCCTATTTAGTATAAGTGAATTATGATTCATGCAATCAATCTCTTCTGCATTAGTGTTTTCACTTCCCACTATCCACCGTTACAAAATATTTTCACTATATCTTAGAAGTAGTCATAATAAAGTAATTTTTATAATTAACCAATTAATTTTTATTTCAAGGTAGAGAATGTTGAATAAAATTTAAAATATATAACTCTAAATTTATTAATACTATATCCAAATAAGTAAATAAACTATTTATATTATACACACAATAAAAGATATTATAATATCTTTTAAAGATAACTTATAAATTGAAAAGAAATACAAACACCCAAAGAGAAAACTCTCAACTCACACTTAAACTAAAAATACAAAAAATTATTTATTTTTGATACAATAATTAAACCAAATACAAGGTAGATTATTTATAGTTCTAATCATGCAATCTACACCACACAAATATAAAACTAAGAAATAATTCTAACTATACAAATATTATCTATACACTTCTCTTTTTTACGTAGAAAAGAGAAGAGAAAATTGTGTAATATTTGAAGAATTTTCTTATCTATTCCTTCGGTGTACTAAATGGAAATTATGGTTTTTTATTTCAAGGCAGAGAAGAGAAAATTGTGTAATATTTGAAGAATTTTCTTATCTATTCTTTCAGTGTACTAAATGGAAATTATGGTTTTTTATTCCAAGGCAGAGAAGAGAAAATTGTGTAATATTTGAAGGATTTTCTTATTGATTCCTTCAGTATACTAAATGGCAATGATGTCGCCGCAAAATCATCACGCCTATTTAGAATGTCTTGCTGGCTTTTATATATTTCATTTTGTTAATCATCGTTTCCTTGATATTTAGTGGCAAAAAATAACAATGGCAGTCCAATACTGGTTTTTGGACCATTAATGATTCTCTAACCAATATCATTCATGCACAAGCTAATCTATAACAAAACAACAAAGCCTACTGTGTAATAATAGATAGAATCATTTAATATCATGAATTCTAAAGATATGGCATCATTAGTAGGATAATGGAGAAGAGACCCGGGGGGTCATTGCTTCAATCATTCCTTCCATTATCTTTAAGCTCTTCTCGGCTCCAAGAATCTGTGCTGGTGTAGCCTGTTTGTATACATATAGAAAGAAGGACAATACACACGGAGGAATATGCCTGCGGATATGTACCTGCTTCTTCAGGTAATAAGCTAATTTTGCACATACTGTTCTCTTTCCAACCCCTTGTAGACCAGCCAATAATATCACAGTGGGTCCAGATTCTGCAAAAGCAAGTTCAGACACATCTCCGCCCATCAGTTTCATTAGCTTATCATTTACAATCTGCAAGAATCAGCCAGTGATGTTTTCTTTGTTTTTCTTCATAAAGTAACTCACACACACTGATATCAACGCACTGGGATCCTCAATCCTGATATGCTACCATGGACTTTGTCAGCTAAGTATTTTTTTTTTTTTTTACCAATCGGCTAAAACAACTTTCCCAATAAATAGATATTATACCTGCTAACTTTGTTTTCACATTTATTTGAAAGAAAAGAAGAAAATGCCTTAAGCAAGATAGAGTAAATTACAAAAGATAAAATATGAAAATTTTAAGACTACTTAGTGCTACAAATAACAGAAAACTTCAACACCAAAGGTTGCATGCTTAGAAGTGGCAAAACCCTAACAATCATAACTTCAAGACAGGTCAGGAAGGGTTACTACCAACATGTCATGGTACAAGGAGATTCTAATAGCTTTTTTTTTCTCTTTTTTTCTTCTGCCTTGAGGAGTCAAAATTTCTGACATGGACATACATATAATCAACCCCTTTATGCGCTTATTACTAAATTTGTTGAAGAAATGAAATATCATCAAGGTATATATTTTCTATTAGAGATTGGATCAATCTTCAAAGAAGAATTAGGCCTCATTGCGTGTGTGATTGGAGGGTGGGCATTGAAAAAAGTAGGAAAATAGAAAAAAGTGAGCAGCATTATGTATCCTTTATAGAAAACAATTAATGATATTCTTATTTTGTCCTTCCTTAAATAGGACTTATATATGTGTATAAATGCCCAATTTGATTAATGAATGAAATAAGCTTTTCCTAATCAATTGAATCAAATTTCACACCTTGACTAGTTGCTGATCCGGTCTCACACCAACGACCTGCTCACTCACAGCTTGTACAAACCTTCTTACAACAAGCTCACCTGTTATAGGGGCAGAATTTACTATCTTTTGTGAAGACTTATGTAACAATAGTTTGAAAAGACTGCAAGACATTATCACTTACATCTGCTTCCAAGAGAACTCTATTAATTTCCCGCATAGGATCGACAATGTTTTCCTTGGTCAAGACCTCTGAGATTAAACAGAAGTTAAAAAATAAAAACTAGTAATAACACTAATCGGAAGGAGGAGGAGGAGGAGACACATTTATAAACACAAATAGCAGTAGCTAAATTCAAGATAAAGAGATTTTAAAACTCAACCAAATGTACCCATGTTATGGGGTTCCAAGATCAATACTTGAATTACTTTTTTCAATTACTAGACCATCGGATATCTTGATAGCATTCTGATACTCATTGCATTTTGCATCACGAAGGGTTGGGTTAGCAAATAACAAACTTCAATAATCAGAATAACAGTAGTAGAAGAGGAATCAATAGATAGGGCAAGAAAGAGAATAAAAAGCCAAATTTTGTATACAACCTTATCCTTTGAGTTTTTCCAAGCTGCTGCAAGGCCCCTTGTCAGCTGCCCAAACATTTTTGCTCTTCCAATCCCACGCATTTCTCTTCTACTGATAACTGTCTTGGAGTTTACCCAACCCCATACCTCCCTCTTAAAAATTCAAAACCAAAAAACAAATCAATAAACCCCTTGACATATCAAAATCAGGCTAAATCAAACCAACAACTCTCCTCTTGGTTTCTAAGTGAGTTTGCATAAGGAACACGTGTTCTAGCCACGTGTACTGTGGCTAGAAGCCTAATTGTGCCGTTATACGGAGGCAATAACTTATTTTGTGAAGCAGAGTAGTTGTAACAGATTTTACTAAACATAATAACAGTTTTTTTGTTCTTGGAGAAGGATTTGAATGTTGAACCTTGGGGTTCGTATCACAGAAAGGAAAGCCAACCAATTTTTTTGTCCTCTACTCTCTAGATTTCTGCCTTTTGGAAGTAAAATCAAATTCTAGGTTTTTACTCAACCTAACCTTCTAATTAATGTTATTACTAATTCGTAAAAAAATATATAATTCAGCAACAAATACATGGAAAACATTACAGGAATAATATACATTTCTAGACTTACCGTGAATAAATTCTTCGAGGAGAGCGAAGTTGAAAGATTAGGACCAACCAAAGAGGGGTAAATTCTATTTAAACTCCTGGAGATAGGGATGGTTTCGTGGGCCGAAAGAGAAGGCGAGGTTGCTGCAGAGAAATGGCGGGAAGCAACGGTCAAAAACTTTGTAGCCTCCACGGCCGAAAAGATTGTATGAGAAAAATGATGTCTTCTGGGTTCGTTCTTGGTTTATTTATTTATCCAGTGAACGCAATCAGATCTTCTATCCGTTAAAGAAGATTACATATGATACGAACCACCCAATCTTGCTCCCAGATCAGACACTGTCGGTCAAGACTCGACCTCACGCAGCTGAATTGTTCCCTAAACGCAGTGCATTCTACCGTTTTGGACTTTTGATCATGACTATTTTTATTAAGTCAATCGAAGTGGAAGTTGTCCAAAATTAAAGAGCTTTTAAGAAGCAAAACAAACACCTGTTCGAGGAATCGAAAGACGTTATGTATGATAATTCGAATTCAAAAGCGCTTTTTTGCTCAGCTGCACGCCTGCATCTCCAAGCCACCAAAACCCAAGTCACTTTTGTTGCCACCACCATTCCATGAAACAATCGGCTGAGATAACTGGCAAAACACCCCTCTGCACCGAAGCTCTCACTATATGTTTGATTCACGTAATTAAAAATGGATGAAAATAAAAATATTTGTGTCTTTTTTATGGTTTAGGATTTTAATTGTGTCTTTTTTTAACGAGGGTAAAACTAAAATAAAAAATGAATATAAAAATTGAATAAGGAAAGGGTTAATGGAATCGATGTTTTTCCTTTTTTTTTTTAAGAATTAATTCTATTAAATTCTTAATCTACTATACAAACAAATATAAAAATGTATTAAATTAATTATATTCCTACTTTCATTTTTACTAAACAAAGATGTCATTACTCTATACCTTCGTATGCTCCGCTTGTCCCAAAACCCATTCACCGTCCCTTTTGCTTCAAAAATAGTGGTGGGCCTCTTTTCCTCCCAAGATATGGGTGGAAATTTATTTTATCACCGATAACCCAATACAACAAGACACCAATCATATTTTAATTAAAATTAATTATTAATTTTATTATATTTATAAAGATAATAAATTTTCTTATTATAAACAAATAAGTTAATTAAAAATAATTTAATTTTTTAATAAGAGGAAAAATATGTTAATTTGGACAAGAAAACATGAATACAAACACACTTGAATTGCCTACAAGCTCGAACTGTTGTACAAGCTGCTTTGACTTCTAATGGACTATAAGTGCTCTTTGATGGACAACGCAGAAAATGTGTAAGATAAAAATGCCCACTCGAGGAAGCTAATTGTATGTTAGAATGCTTTGATATCTTGCTTTGAATGCGGAAATTTTGAAAGCTGTTATATTGTTTCGTAAGATGAGGGAGTTGGATTTGTTGTTTGCTCCATTACGATGTTGGCATTGGTTCTTATATTAACTGAACCAATGTTTTTGGGCATAAGCATAGAGAGAACTCAAAAGATCCTGATAAAGCCATGTAAACTGGTTCAGAAACTTTACTTTCTGAACAAAAGATGTTAAAAGTAGGTTATGCCAATATAGAACTCAAAAAAGAAACAGCATGTACAACAAAATGCTAAAGCACGCATGAAATCATACAACATACTTCCCACACAGGAAAAACAAACCAAAAGATACCAACTTTAGCAAGTTGGCAAGACCAACCACCCCATCCCCCTCCCCCGGCGGTGGCCGGCGGCACCAGAAAGCATCAAAGAACTTCTACCGCCAAGCTTCAACCAACTCATGTCTTGAATTTATGCGGCCAAGCATCCGAGTAGTCTTGTTCATCTCAGTAGTTCGAAGAGTATTTGAAGTATTTGACTGACTTGTTTTGCTCTTCCGTTTGCTAGTTTGAGCTTCTGTAGCTGGATGTGTGAGACCACTGTCTGGAAGACCATTTGCCAATAAGCTAACTTGGGTTACAACCTCACATGGACAGTTATTAACCAGCGACTGGCTTCCTCCAGGAATGGTATTCTCCGAAGGAGATGAAGAATTTTGAGATCCATTTCGAGCTGTAGTTTCTTCCTCTGTAGAATATTGGGGGCTCCCAAAAGCAGGTTCTTCATTGACAAACTGTTTCTCCACTTCATTCCCCTCGTTACACTCCTCCTTGGTCTCTTTAATAAATGGTGAGCAAAACCTTTGGTAGTCATCTTCATCAGGAGGGCCTATGTGGAACATAGGGTAAACCTCCACCACAGAGTGTTCTCTTTCTCTAAGTGTCCTGATGATAAGAATCTTTAGGAAATTCATTACCTGGACTGCATATCGCAATGCAGTCAAAGGATCTGCATGCTGTAACAGATAAGAATTAATAAAGCTTGTTATTACACGCATAATGTGTGGTTACAACCTAATTTGAGAAGACACAACATGACAGAATTCTAGAGAAAGGTAAACATCATTTGGTTGAATTACCAATTGGTTCTTCACCTTTTCTCGTCTGACTTATTTAGTCCTGAACCTTTCATTTTGACCAATCTAGTCCAAAAGCTTTGTAAATTTTGACCAATCTAGTAAAACTTCATCTGTCAATTTTGAACAAAATTTAGCTCGGACCAAATTAGTCAGAAGTAGATCAAATTTTGAAAAGGTTCTTAACTAAACTTAACAAATTAAAAGAATGGTGACAAAATTGGTCAAATTGTAAAGATTATGGAGTAATTCCATCGAGCTAAAAATTTAGGACATGATCGGTCAAAAGTGAAAAGGTAAAGCTTTAGCAAACTTTATTTACATATGAGAAATTTGCAACCAACTCTAGGACTCAAGGAAAGGGAGAGAGAGAGAGATATTATCAGTTATAACACAGTGAACAGTAATAGGCTTGCTCTTAGGTCACATATTTTTTCGTTTCTAACTATATTTTAGGTCCCACAACAAGCTTACTTACACTACCAGTTAAAAATAAAATTGGGCAGACATCTTAGGAATCTAAATGAAGACACTTGAAAGTAGAAACCATGATGATCGAAGAATTTAGCCAATGGAGTGATTAAATCTCTTCCTAAACAATAAAAGCTAACCAACCTATATGGGGTTGGCATACATAGGAATTACAAAATTAATCATAATGATCTTCAAATCTAATGTGTTTGTTATTGTTGCTACCTGTGTCATGTTTGGTGCAAAAACCATGGCAACATTGCGGGCATTCATCTTGTTCAAATTCTCTAGTTCTGCGACATCAGCCATTAGATTTATTGCCCAATCCAACAATGCAGCTTCGGTTGGGGGAAGGAGCCTCACAAGCTGAGCACACTCCTCTTCTGTTTGAGATTGCATTACCTGCTCTGGCGAGAGAGAGTCCATAATTCCATTTGGGAGTTCTCTAAACCAAGCCTAGAGAAATAGACACAACTATGAGTTTATCATCATAACATTTTAAAGATTAGTATTAATTCTGTCGGGCAATAGACCAAATTGAGTGGGAAGAAAAAAATGCAATACCTATGAATCATGATTGAAGAATAAAATATGATAATAAATGAACATACATTAAGCCTTTACCTTTATAAGACCAGCTAAGCAATGTACATCAATGCCATTTGGTACCACTCCCCCATTCAATTCGTCCCTAACATACTCTTCCTGGCTATTCTCAGCATTAATTCTGAAAATTCCTTCAGCCTGTATGCATTTTAAAATTTAAATTAGATTGTCAGTCTGGGTTGTGCCAAAATACCTAAATGACATTATAAAGCCGCATGTTCAAAGAGTTATGAACTTCTCAAGCTTTTCTACTTGATAAATGAAATAATCGACTACAATGTTGTACTTTCCACATACAGGGCAAAAGGTAAGAAAAGGACTATTGTCTATATACCTGTAGACCTCCTTGTCCATATAAATGTCTTTGCATCAATAGAAGTATTGTGGGGACACTGTTTCCTCTGGAATCAAATGAAAGCTGCATAGACTCGGTGGACACCCCAAAAACATTTGCACTGCAGATAAAAATAAACATGACTAGAGAAAAGGACATGTTGAGAAAATAAAATTATGAAATAAACAATAAATGTTTATGATTGGAAATAAGTACTAAACTTTTATTTGGTCATCATGCAGCTCAATTTAAAAAAAAAATTTAATAGGCATGGTAGTGTGATAATGTTGACAATATATAGTTGTGGTATGGCATGATAGCAGACAGATGAATGAATTCAAACAAACCATTTAGGTATAGAGGAGAAAATAGTGCAGGCAGGTACCATTTTGTCAGGAACCCAAATGTAAGACATCTAGTATACTTCATTCAATAAAGGAAATCTTTCAAAGTATGCTTTTTTTTAAAACACTGTAGAAATATTAATTGAAAAATTATAGTAGCCTGAGCAGTGAAAGGGGTTCCAGGGTACAAAATCTGGCCTAATAGACTAGAAGAAATGCTTATATATTGAATAATTTGGGCAATGAAATAGAAACCAAAGGACAGATTTTTGTTTATTATATATCCTTGATTGTTAAAAATTAGAGTTCATCAATATCACATGTCATAACAAAACCAGATAAACTAATACTTTTATTCATGAATATCTGCTGCAGCAAATATATTAAGGACAATGGCATCTAATATTTTCCATTTTGAGGCGTTTGACTTTGAAGAAGGAACTAAGATATACTACGTTATTGTAGCCAATTTATCTAACAATGCCCTGCTATAGCAGGAAATTAAAATATAAGAAATACTTGAATAACAGAATTGCACGCATGGCATATTAAAATCAGAATGTTATTCTGTGGGTTCCCATGAGAACTACTGCATCATCTTTATTGACTTAAATTCATTTCAAAATAACAGCTACGGTTTCATCAACAAACCAATGCATCAAGAAAAAATCAGAAAACCCACAAGTACCATTTGTTTTTTTCGGGGAAAAAGGGGGGATTTTTAAAAGAAATGTTCAAGTCAACCTAGAATTAGAAATTCGGTACATAATTCCACCAAAAAAGATACAATTTAACCCAAAAATTTATCCGATGAATTAGACTGACCTAGCACTTGGAGCTCTCCTGGGAACCTCAGGTTCGAATTCAACAGGCAATCCAAGAAACCCATTAAATCGATCAAAGGTGACGTGGGCAACATGTCTGACATTTGAAGGCCACCCAATCTCCATCGAAGAGAGCTCACCACAATCAATATTGCTACACCCAGTTAGAGACTTCCTCAAAGCAGCCAACAAAAGAGCCAATATAGACAACTGGTCTGCTTCTCTGTTCCTTTCTTTCCTTTTCCTTCGTTGTTCTTCTTCTTGCTCTGACCTTAAATTGCTCAAAACCCTCTTCTCTGCTGTGGGATTATCAATTAGGCTTGTTGGATTCGACCCATCATTGGGTGTAGGTGGTGTACATACCGTAGAAGAGGTTGAAGGTGAAGGAAAAGGAGATGGAGATTGAAGCACCTCTGTCATATTTGGGGGACCAAAAAGACTATTTGTGGAGTCGATAAAGAAAGAGTCTTTACCCTTTAATTTTTTTTTGCAGATATTTATTATGAATTTTTTATTGCTTTGACTCGGAAAGACCAATATTTGGACGCCAATTTGGAGTAGAGTTGGATTCAAGAAAGGGTTTTGGAGGTTGAGACGTGACCATCGTCCTTTTTTTCCGTTATCTCTTGTCCGCTGCAATACAAAGGAAGAAAAACAAAGATATTTTGTTTATTCTTTGAGAGAGAGACTGATAGCTCGAGAACTTGAGATGGAGATAACGTATTGCGTAAAAGAGAGATGGATGGTGTTTAGAAATACTATTAGGATTTTGCGTAGAGATGCAAACGGGCGTACCCTGGATTCCTTATTGTTATTGTTTTTGATATACCATTTAAAATTTATCTTATTTCAACGAAAATTTTCCGAAGATTTTCTTTAAGATGATATATTGGTTATCGTGCGTTATTTCCTCTCTTTCATGTTCCCATTTAATTTTGTTTTCTTTTTCTCGTATCCTTGATTCTTGCCATTTTTGTTTCCATTTTTCTCATATTTTCAGTGTCATTTTTGTCTTCTTTGTTGCGAAAAGGTTTGGTTTTCACTTGCCTTTTTTATTTTTTTTGTGTTTCATTCGCTATATTTTTTTGTTATTTTGATACATTTCTCGTAAACTTTGTGTATATATTCTTTGATTTATAGGATTTTAGAGTTGTTGGTTTGATTTTATTGATTATTTCTACACGATTATGATATTTTATCATTTTTGTGATTTTGTGTATTTGATTTCGTTTTTGTTTTGATTTCTATTTGTTTACGTTTTGAACTGTTACATTACTTACTTAGATAAGCGTTTTTAAATTTATTCACTCATTTATCTTGATTTATACTCGGTATATGTATTTATCTTTTATTTTGTTTTTATTTTTATTTTGTATATATATAACCATTATGGGTTATTTTTGTGTTCTTTAGAGTGCAAATATTTTTGTTATATTTTTTTTATTCACTTAGTACAATTTTGTTATATTACATAAAATGTTTATTTTGTGTGTTTGATTTTATGTTGTTGTGTATTTTTTGTCATTTATTGTGGTAAGTTTTATTTCACTTTCTTTTTAGAATATATATATATATATATATATATATATATATATTATCTTCTTTATCATTTTGTTGATTTTGTGTTTACTTATTTTCGTTTGTACATTGAAGTTTAATCAAAACGAAGTACATTTTTTCTATGTTTCTTGTATTTATATGTTGTTATCTCATTTTTTTAATAAAATTTTGTGCTTTTAAGTTTTTTGTTTTATGTTTGATATGAAGTTTTACAAATTCAAATGTTTAGAATCTAATAAGATGTTTAAAAGAAAAAGTATTGATAATACTTTATCACATCAATCGAAAAAGACTATCTGTTTATGGAGGAAGACACTAACGAGGTCAAATTGTTCTTACAATTTCTTTAACTGATCTCTTTAATTGCTTCTACACTTGTAAATTATGTATGACTATAATGTATGTTGTTACATTATATTAGTATTTTAACGTGAGAAGTGACATTTTTTTCTCACTTTATTGTTATTATATTTTTTAAAAATATAATATATATATATTCTTTAATATTTTTTGTACACCTTACAATTTTTTTAAAATATTTTTACATTTTATAATCTATTGAATGGTATTTTTATAAAAAAAATTGTAATGTTTTTAATGTACGTTATTATATTGAAGTTGAGTGTTAATATAACAAGTTTCATTATAAGTATGTGATATCTTTATTGTTATATTAAATTAGTTTAAACTTTTTATTTTACTATGAACATGTACATATTATTTCCTGCATGTGGTTACATTATTTGTGTTTTTTGTTCATTTTTAATCTTGTTATATTTTATTCCGTATTTTTTAGTATTACATGTATATTTGATATTATTTTTCAATCATTTTTAGGTTTTATACCTTGAAAAGAATTTATCATTTCCTAACCTTGTTAGTATTGACAATGATTTTAATATTTGTTGTGGTTGCAATTCTACACCTCAAATGATGATGACTCATATAAAGATGTATTGAACGAGACTTCGAAATTAAAGTTTCAAAAGTCATGCTTAAACAAATTTTATAATTTACCAAACTGTAGATATAGAGGACAACTGATCCATTCATTGCTATTAGAAAATATCTTCCTTGCAAATTTGTGAGAGAGATATCATTTCGTATAATTAAGTGTTGAAACAAGTACATGAAAACAATGTAGGAACAATATTACTGATAATCTGAAATGAACTGTTTGGGTTGAGTCGCGGACTAGATCGTTCTCTTTAAGACGTTTTGTGGCTTTGCCCAAAATTGTGCAAGCAAACACTGCCCCGTCGTCCCTAGGATAAAACAGCCCAAAATCTTTGATGTCTGTCTCGAAACTTCACTGCACTGATGAAGACCGGAATGCTACACCTATGAAATTTTGTTGCTCGGAAAACTCTAAACAATTTTGGATCTTTTTCTTTTTCTTTCTAAGAGCTTTTTCGTAGTAAGAGATGTTTGGAAATAGTTGTAATAAAACTAAGAGCTAAGACCCTCTATTTATAGGTTTGAGAAAACGTGTAGTCATTATGACAATAATGATCATGTCTGAGTAAAGAAAAGTAACAGCTATTTTCAAAGTAAAGTAACGATCATTTTTTTAGTAAAGAAGAATAACAGTCATTTAACATATATTTTCTAAGTAAAGAAGATAATGACCATTTTCTGAGTGAAAAAGTATTTTTTTTAAATAAAATGCCACCATATCTCTCTCTCTCTCTCACACACACACACACACACTCATCTCAGTACGGCTGGTCGGTCGGACGTACGATGGCGCGCGCGTGTGTGTGGTATCACATTTGCTTAGGTCCTCTCCCCTTCTACAAAAGTGGGTACCTCTTAAGGCCCAAACCAAATAGATAATACTTTTCTATTTATACATCTTCAAAGTGATGTAAAATAGCAATGTGGGATAAGGCAAAATATTGGCATCATATGTTTTATAAAAATTCATTTTTTTCCAACATTAAGTATTAAGGTGCTGAATTTTGGATCATTATTTGTCTTAAGTTACTGAATGAAGATGAGTCATTGTGTTGACAAGGATTCAACTTATTTCATTAACAAGTATTTTAGTAAGTTTTGTACCATTAAATATCTTGAGTTTTTGGTAAATTGTATTGGAAGGCTTAATCTCGACTCCATTAATGCCCGTAAGAAGAAGGGTGGTACGAAACCAGTTTGAGTAGTAAGGCTTCTAAAGGGAACCAAGTTATTGGACATGAATTTGAGTTTTTGAGATTGTAGAAGAGGACACTGTTATATGATTTATTTGATTTAATTCTTAGAGTGTGTTTTACTTAGTAAGTTGAAAAATTTGTTTGTTTGTACAGAAATGTTGTTATTCGCTAGTGATTGGGATAAGTTCAATTCTTATCCCTGGGTGACATTGTGCTAAACTTACTATTTTATAGCTTAAATAAAGATATATACATATGCATTGAGAATGGATCAAAAGAAAGACAAAACTAAGTTGAAACAAAAGAAGAACTATAGGGTTAGTTTTCAAATATATGGACTTAGTTTAGCATTCTAAGTTTAGATATATGATGTCATTCTAGATATTAGGAATAAACTAGTTGTTTTCTTGAACGAAGAATTCCAAACAATGCAGAGGTGGACAATTGTTATCATGCCAGAATTGACCCAAGTCAAGGCTATTCTTGATAAGCCTTACACAGTAATATTTTATTTTTGATTGTTGTATTTTTATTTTTAGTTTTAAGTAATGAACATCTTATCTTCACCATTTTTCATCATATATAACATGTTACATAATTTTTAGTATGTTTTGTAATATTTTACATCAACGAACTACATTGTTATAACATGTTACATATGATGTAACATGTTGCATTAAGGGAGAAATTTGAATGTATCATGATGTAACATGTTACATAACTACTTACATATAATGTAATATGTTACATAATAAGTCATATTATACGTAATAGTCTACATAATATGTTATATATGATGTTACTTGTTAAATAACTTTTAAATTAGTATATTTGAGCTCATATTAAATTTATTTTGATAATGCAGCTTATTATGTTGTGTTTTATAGGTTCGTGTAATACAATACTAGAACATGAGGATGCTCTTTATTTTTAATTTTTGTTGCCACATATCAAAGTACTTTATTATGATGAGGTGGGTTTGTCCTAAAGTCAAGCTGAAGGTCCACAATATGAACCTACTGATGATGTTTTGTTGAAAAAGAGTTAGTAAAGAATAAAAAGAAGTGTAAGAAAGAAAGGTTGGATGAAAGGTTGAAGTCATCGAATGTTGATATCGATCATTTTTATAACAAGTTGACTTCATATATTAATGACAAGTTAAGTCACCAAAGATAATATTTTGATTAGAGATTTAATAAGCATAGAGCTACCATTGATGGACTCCGTGCAGTTGTTGTAATGATTTCTTCGTGATTTTCTCAATCTGTATTTTATAAATTATTATTTGATTTTATTATATGTTTTGTTTATTACATTACTAATCAATTTTATAATTGATCTAATTTTGAATTTTTGTTGTTGTATGAATGTAACATATTTCCAAATCATACAAGTCTCCTACTAAGATATGTACTATACCGATTCGACCTATAAAGGATGATGTTCATGGTAAGAAGTCTAATGTTGATAGTGTATACAAACTTTCTTTTGATCTTGGCCTAGATTTGGAAGTCTCACAAATTGTTTTGAAGACTTTATATTCTCCCTCTTGTGATCCAACTTTTGATAATGATACATTTGATCAATTGCATCAGTATGCACAACTTTATCATTTAGGATTTAAGATGAAGTTTGATCCTTACTTTCTAACTTTCAAATCTTTATCTACTTTTGTATTAGAGAGGGAAAGAAGATCAATTAAATCATAAGGGCTATTTGTAGTCCTTATGTTTGTTCTCCTAAGATATGTGTATTTTTTCTTAGGGTAGAATACAAATGGAGCCTTCACTTAAACCTATGGGATTGAGTTCTCATGTTGACGTTCCACATAAGTTTATAGATATTTGTGAGGATGATGATGTATTAAAGCGTTCAAGATGTCCTTATCAAATTATTCCTAAGAATTAGGAAAAACGTTTCAATGAATGGTTTAGAAAGAAATCTCTGTATGTATTTTATCTTTTTATTTTCATTATTTCTGTATGTTTATTGGATAGTTTATTAACATTGTTCTTTTATCTTATTAGTGATATGATTAAAATCCAATATCGAGACTTGGTCATTGATAAGGAGGATTTCATTCTTTCTTTGAAGAAGGTTAAGGGATTGCTTCATGTCATTGTAATTATTACAATTTATTTTTGTTTGAACTTAGTACTCATGAATTATTTTTATCATATAGTTTAATAGTTGCATGTTTTTGTTTGTTATTTTATTGCATTTTGATATTGTTTTGTATGAGATACGTGCATAGAGATCCTATTATATCGACACTTTTGGATTGAAGAATTATTATATTTTGATGACTTTTTTTAAATGTAAATACTGGATTGGTTTTTATTTTTTCAAATTATGATGTTATGAATATGTTACCTTAATATTTGCTATAATGTAACATGTTATCCTATATATCAATTACAATGTAACATGCTACATTTCATTTTAGAAACTATGTAACATGTTACATAGGAGTTCACAAATGATATAACATGTTACATAATATTTTAATGTAAGAATTTTCTACTTTGGACACTTGTTTCTATCCAATGTCTAGATTGGTTTATATTTTTTTAATATATCATATTATGTAGCATTGACCAATTGATTGGAGAAATTTGGAATTATTCTATGTACCAATGAATATTGATGGTAATCATTGGGTATGCAAAGTAATATATTTGGACAAACGATTTATCAACCTTTATGATTTTTTAGACACATCTAATCTAAAGGAGAAATGTAATCATATATCGATCATGATACTCATATTGTTGTACTTTTTGAGATATCATGAATATGATGAGAATCGTCATGTCAGTCCATACATTTTTTTTGGCCAATTTTTGTAGTATAAGGTGTTCAAAAGCAGACCAATGTGTAATGATTTTATTTTATTTTATTTTGTTAATATTTTTTATTTATAATATCATTTTAATTCATCATAATATACTTTTCCATTGTTTTTATGTTGTAACCATTATTATGGGTTTTGGTTCCTCAAATTTATGGAATTCTTGATGAAAGGATGGACATTGAATATGGTTAATTCCATTAATTTTTTAAAAATTAGGTAAAAATATTACATACATCTAGTTTGTATTAATGGATTACTATACCTTACTTATTTGGAGGCCGTAAAGATAGTAGTAATTCATTTCTTGTTAGAATATTGTAGCATTCATAGAAATACGAACAAATTAGTATGTAATATTTATGTTTTTTTTTTCTAATTTTAATGGTTTGATGGATGTAGTTTTCTTTTGTTAATCTTATTTGAATTTAATGGTACAATTTATTACTTTATTACTTGTGTATTAAAAATTATTCATGTTATTATGTATTGATCATATTATCTAACATGTTACATTGTATTGTAATACCAATATAACATGTTATATTATGTTTGGTATTTAAGCATTAATCATATAACATGCTATATTATGTTGTAAGAACAATGTAACTTGTTACATTATATTTGATAATATTATTTTTATTATGTAACATCTTATCAACCGATGTAAACTCATATTAACATATAGAATTTATTTGTTTATATAATTTCAATTGTCTAGAATAAATATGTAAATTTAATACTAAAATGAAAATTTAAATCTAAAGTAAATCTATAATAATATAAAATGTAAAGTGGTGAATCTTTTTTTGTCATTTTTTTTTAATAGTTGGTGGCAACACTAGGACATCTTTAACAATGGTTGGTAGATTTCATTTACTTTCTTGTTCTATTGGGTAGATTGGAGCTTCATATGCTAACTTCAAGTAAGCTATGTGGTAGTATATTGAACACATGTCTTTTATGGATATCTTCTTTTCATTGCATGTTGCAATTTCATATGTATAAAGGATCTTAAGTGCTTGAAATTGACCACATGTACATGTCTTGTTCTCCAAGTCTGCAACTTAACTTTCAAACTCCTTATTCACTTTACTATTTGATTGTTTATGTCTACTACTTTCATATGTTCTATCTTGATCTACCTTTTTTCAATCTTATCTTGTACCCATTTTGTTAGTATTCTCATATCTGAAACAACTATCATTCTTTTTGCAAACCAACTTTGGATTATGCCTCATATCTCTCCCAAAAGTGTTTTACATTAGTGTCTTGAGCATGTTTTGGCGTTGAATTCATTGTTCTGTGTTGTTTGAAGTCATCATTTCTTTTGAAGCTTCATTAAGCATATAAATATTTTTGGTGAACTTTTCTTCACTGTAAGCGTAAGCAGCTAGTTTGAGATAAGTGCTTACAACTAGTTTGAGATAAGTTCTTGCAACTTTTTTTGTGGTAGTATATTGCGAGGTTTTGTTTTATGTGACAATAAAAATCACAATGATGTACCTTATCGTTGTAAACCGTACTAATTACTAATTTTATTGCTAGATTTTTATTTGAAACTATAATCAAATTTTCTCTTTCTTTACTAAGTAGCTTTAGTCTTTTGAAAAATTATTTCCATGTGTTTTGTGGTTTCCCCATCTACCACCCTAAAAGTAATAGGAAAAATCTACATTATGTTATATGTTAAATTAGTAACTTCTTATGTAACTTGTTACATTTATTAGTACTATAGAAATGTAACAAGTTACATCTAAGAAGTTTTTCTAAATATGATTTAAGTAAACAATATTTTTACCATAAAATCATTATTACTTAATTTTTTTTTATCTTTTGTAACTATTACAAGTAATACCCCTTCTCATCCTCTTTATTTTATGAATTTTATCAACTACTATTATCGGTCGCATGCATTGGTTGAATCCATTCATGTATGCGCCAATTGCCATGAATTCATACTTGAAGTTGGAATCTACATAAGTTTTTATCTCAGTGTATAAATTTTGATTTTTCTTTTCTAACATGTAGAAGAATCCAAGTAGGTTACTGTATGATTCTTTGGGATCTCCTCATACTTACTTTATTACTTCATTTTTTTCCCATGATCATTCTTTTGTAAGTGATTGTGACTCCTGTTTTCCTTTTGATGTCGCCTATTATTTCTTTTGGCCTTATTTTCTACCTGGATCTTGGTAAAATATTTTGATCCTTAAACATTTATGAATATGAATTATCTTCATTGTAAGTGGTTACTTTGAATGCATATGATTGTCCAATCTTACTTGGTGCAAGTCTAAAATGAAAATTTTCATCTTTGTACTCATTCTAATGCTTGTCTTATTTTAGTTGCTAATTTTATAATGGAATTTCTTAGTTATTACTAATGTTGAGACATATAGTTTGAGAGCTTATTTATTATCAAAAATACTACCATTGAATAATTCTTTCTCTATATATCGAAATTTGTTGTTGAGTCATTCTCACTATATGAGATTATTGTTACATAATTAGAATTTGAAGGTAGACTAATCTCTTCTTGGACATCTTGCTTGATTGTATGAGTTACATACAATTTATTGTACTCTTCGTTGTCTTCCAACATTTGTATTGACGAAATACTCCACATGTCTATCATTTGTTAACCTTAAGGCTATATAAATTCTCATGTATTTCATCTTGATGTCGATATCTTTACCTAGATGTATTGCCTCGCATATTTCATTCCTCAATTCATCCAAAGTCATATTTCTTTTTATGCATATGCTCTTCGAAATACCATTCATATATTTTTATTCTTTTTCGTAGAATATTCATTATCCACTATAAACAACAAGTATTTCAATCTTTGTATCACTTATTTAAATAATATTAAAAGTTACACTATATTTATAATATTAAGAAAAAAATATCAAAAAGATATACATAAGATAATAAAGAAATTATTGAAATTTATAAATGTAACAAATCCAATAAAAATGTAACATGTTACATTTTATTTTCTTTTCCAAATGATGTAACATGTTACATCATATGATATTCACAATGTAATATGTAACCTCATGTGTTGTCAGAATAATTTGTTTCGTTAAAATCTTTCATCTATTTAAAAAATTAGTATCTCGGTACATTAAAACAACAATTAAATGATGGACGAAATGAAATGTACATAGATTTAGAAATTTTAAATAATTTAGAAGCATAAAACAATTCTACATAGAATACAATGGGGTAGAAAGACTATAATTCAAAGGTACCGTGAAGAAATATATTTAGTTTTTGAAGCATAAGACAGTTACGGATAATTAAGAGATGGACGAAACATTCATTGGTAGAGCTTGATCCAACCTCAATTTGCAAGCTTGTTCAATAATGGAATTAGTGTTTGAAATTTGGATTGATATCATCGAATTTTTCATTTTTTGCTTTTGGAACTAATATTAACACTGATTTTGCTTTGATTCGAATATGATATTCTCTTTGAAATTTGGATTGATTTGGTGGTTCTTATATGGAAATGATGAACCACTGACACAGGTTTTGTAACTTATGGGATGTGTGAATTTTGTGGGATTACAATTACAATATGTGGGCTATTTGAGTGATGAGTAAAGGATAATTTGATAAAATATCACTTAATGTAACATTAAAACTGTAAGTTTTAGGTTTTATTATTGATAGTTTGGGAAAAATTATTAATTTATCTAATATAATGTTATTTATGTCATTTTTTGCTTATTTTTATTTAAAATCTTTTTAGTGACATAATGGTGATCCTAGTGTGAAACGAGATCCCTAAATAAAGAACAAAAAATTATGTAATATTTTAAATATTATTTTTTTATTTTTAAGAATTTTTGTATTCTTATTATAAAGAAAAATTATAACATAAATAGATCCATAATAAATATTTTGTCATGAATAAAAATTAAACAATATTTATATGAAAGGAAAAAAATAAAACATATGAAACAATAAATACATAATTTTTTATTAAACAATTTTGATAGAATTTTGTTACAAACTAGTATGAAATAATAACAATAAATTATAAAATAATTATAAGAATTTAGAATTTAAATATTTTTTATAAAAGAGAAATTATTAATGTTTTAGTAGAATAAAAGTATAACTTAAAGATGAAATATAAAATATGTAATGTATTACTTATAATTAGTTTGAGTTTAAATATAATTAAGTCTATATAAAAAATTAAAAAATTAAAATTTTATATATTTATTAAAATAAGATATATAATTTTGGAGCATGAGTAAGTGAAACAATCTCCACACTTTCCTAATCTTATATTATAAAATATAGATCCTCGTTTTTCGTTCCCTATTTTTTATTTTGTTGTCCTTATCCTTAAAAATGGGTATTTTTATTGGGGGTTCGTATATTTGCAGTTATCCTCGACTAATTTTAGAAATATGGATGATTTCGAGTATTATTCAATCATGAAGTGACAATTTCAAGGCATGTACATTTATACTGATATTTGTCCCTATATGTGTCCAAGATCTGGTTCGATTTTGAGTAATAAAAAAAATTAAACAAACTGGATCGTTCATATTGCTTTAAACAAATCAGGTCGGACCGTTTGGCTATTAAAAATGTTGTAACTGACTAATAATACATAAGTATGATACAGTTTAATAGGATACAGTCAAATGTCATACTCATCATACATAAATATGATACATTCTAATCCTAGAAATGGTTAATGATGAACTCTACCAAGCAAAAGGAAGTAATTGAAGCATTCTAAGTAAGAACTATTGAAGTTAGACACTCTGATGCATAAGTTGAATCCATATTATTTTATGTTATTTTTTTATTATAAATTTTAAATATATTTTTTGAATTAAAAAAAAAAGAGTTTATCCTTATTGGCATTGGGAACCGACTCTTTTAGAGATTTTATTTTCTTTGCAATTCTCTCTCTCTTTGTAACTACAATAAGCCAAAAAAGAAGAGGCAAGTTTACATATCAGAAAAAGAACCTAATTCTCTTTCGTTTGGTTATTTAAAAAAAGCATGGAAAGACTATTAAGGAAGAATATTTAATATATAATATTAAAAAAACTCAATTTAAAATCGAATTTTACAACATTTTCTCAAGAACCAAAAATAATTATGATAGAGATGAAAATAGTAACACTTCATATATTCTTTCAACAATATTGTGTGGATCAGTTGCTTGTTCTCTTCTAGCTCTAACCCTAGGTCTTGGTTGTGTTGGTGTAGTAGCTCCAGAATAGCTACTTACCGGAGGATGAAGCTGGTTCATCAAAGCCCCTGGAGCTTCATAACTCTAACCTTAAATCGAATTTTCCTGAAGAAAACAAACAGAAGTAAATCCATTAATAAAAATTTTGCAAATTTTGGATGTAAAAAAAACAAATTAGAAATCCTACCTGAGGTTGATGAAAATGTCAAGTTTGAGTCAGTGAGACCTGACTTGCTTCACATAGAGATCCAAGGAATCCATTATGTAGGACTTGAATCGAATCATCACCTCACTGTAAAAAGTATAAAGCATCACCCATGATTCACCATGCAGATAGGGTATTAGGGTTTTGAGGAGATTAATTGGCGAATGATTTTTTTATATAGCCATCCCGTAGTTAAAATAATTTTTAATATATTATTAATAAAGGTTCAATCCGGTCTGACCAGTTTAAAAATTAGTATAATCGGACCAGACCATGTGATTTATAAAACTATTTAACTTGGTCTGATTTTTCAACTTAATTCAATTTGGTCTAGTTTTTGGACACCCCTATTTGTCCCTTTCCGTACCTTATATATATTATATTCATTTATTTAATTTATATATTTATTAAATCAATATATTTATTTAATTAATTTAAATATTTATTATAGTAATTTTATATTTGAGTATTATTTATTACCCGTCCCGCCTCGTTACCTACGGATAAAAACCTTTCTTAAACTATAACGATTTTCGGATAGTTTCAAGTATGGATTTTATATTTCAATTCAGGGACAATTACATCAAAAATTGTCAATACTCGTCACTGTGCCCATTCCTACCCATCATTGCCTCAAATCGGATAATCTCCGTAAAAATTTATCTCATCAGAAAAAGTTAACAATCTTAATTTTATATATAAGCCTATAAGAGGCTTTATTGATGAAGTGATTTTGAATCTAATTTTTTTTAAGGTGGATTGGCTTTTATTAAGTGTTGTTTTGGAAGATATATATTAATGTTTAATTTATAGTAATAAAAATGATAATAAAAATAAATTTAAGATCGTAGATATATTATTAAGAATTCTCAAAATATATTACTCACCAATAAGATTGATTTCTATATCCACATCCTATTTGGTAAAATGCACTATTTTCCTATAATTATAACAATAATATATTTTGATACCGTAAAAATTCAAGTGAATTTTATTAATTTTATAATTTAATAAAATGGTTAACTAATTCTATTTTTAAAAAAAAAATTAAAAATCTATATTATTAAGTGATAAATGTTTTTAGATTTTTTCTTTTAATAAAAATATTGTTAAGTTATTTAAATTAATAAATGTGCATGTTAATCTTTTTACTTATAAAAGAGAGTAACATAATAACTTTTAGTAGTATTAATAAAAATTTATAAATGAAATGATTTAGTAATTTTAAATAGTAAACGATGAAAGAATGGGATATATCTGATAATATTTTTAAATAATTTTAAAATTATTAAATGTTTGACAATTTTTTAAAACAAAAAAGGATTAAATAATAGATTTTCTAACTTAAAAGATTAATTAAATGAAATTTTTGTATAAATAAATAGAAAAAATTGACCTTTTACACGATTATTTTTTTTTTAAATCCTAGTAGAACATGAATGAAGTAGAGTATCGAAATATCATACTAGAATAGAGAATACAAACCTAAATACCTGATGGATTTTGGGTACATATAATTGGTGCAGACCAGACATTCGAGCAACTCGTGGATGCTATTGGCTGGGGAAATGGCGATTAGAGCAACAATAACGATGTTGTTGATGCCATTGTTTAGAGACTTAGAAGAAGAAAAACTCGACATAATATGGGTGTGGATGATTGTCAAGATGTGTATGTGAGGCAAGATGGAAGCAAAAATGCACCAATAATATAAAAACACTTAGGAAATAAAAAATATGAATAAAGTTTAGACTAACTAGACTCACTCTCTGAAAAAGGTGAATAATGAAAATTAAGGTACTGACCAAGTTGATGTTTGCAAATATTCTAAAGATTTTCAAGATCATACAAATATTCTCAAAATCCTACAAATATTCTCAAGATCCTACATAAGGAATAGATTTAGAATATCAAGTTGGATGAAATGATTAATTTAGGAAGTAATTTTTTTGTTTTAGTTAGTTGTGTGCCTTTTATGTTTAGCAGTTTTTATTTTAGTAAATTGTAGGCTTTTTATGTCTTATTTATCATAAGTTTTTTTAGTCTTTTATTCTTTAAGGATGGATTAGGCCCAATCCATAACTAAATAGGCCCATAAGACCCATTTCATCTAGGGTTTTTTTCTTTAACGTAAATTTCATCTAGGGTTATTTGCTTATAAAAGAAAATAGTAGATATGTAATGGAGGTAGAATGAATATCATTAATGAAAAATATTTTTCAAAAAGTTTTTGCTTTGCCTTCTTGTGTTCTTGATTGAATGCTTGAATTCGTATTATCAAATGAGTGATCATCCTTTGTGGTATCTCAAGATTGGGGTTTTAAGGATTTTGTTTTCTTAGGGTTCTAATATGTTTATCTTTAACATGTTCTTAGCAATTCAATCGTTCCTATTCCTTTATGTTCGTTGGTTCTTAGGGTTATTCGCCTAGAGGGAGTGAGTGAGGAACAACACCTTTTATTTCATTTTATTTTATTTTACATGTTCAAAACATGAGAGTAAGGAAGGTAGAGAACCACAAGAGGACGACTTGAAATTCTTCCTTAAGACTTTTAATGACCAATTTAAGAGGCTAAATGCAAAGTTGGATGATTTAGAATCCTCTCTCGGTTCTAAATTACATAGAAGAAGACATAGACATAGAAGACATAAGTTTGACGAAGAATAAGTTGATTCCAAAGTGGAGGAGAGAGCAATTTATAAACGGGACAAAAGGTTATGGTTGTACAGACAAGTGGAGAAATCGAAAACGTTAGTTCATGTGATGAAGAGATACCACTATTAGAGGATTGTTTTAATGTTAAAGTGGAAGAACCTGTGTATGAAGATTTACTTGTTACAATGAGAGCCCTGAATATAAAGCCTAAGCATGAAAGAGATGAGGAGCACAAAGGAGAGAAAATTGAGCACAAAAAAGAGAAAAATGAGAACAAAAGAGAGAAATGTGAGCACAAAGGAGAGAAAAGTGAGCAAAAAGAAGAAAAAAGTGAGCAAATAGGAAAGAAAAATAAAAGAATGAGTACATTGGCTAAAAAATATGAGATTAAGAGTGCAATGATGACAAGGCAACAAGTACTTATACTTATGTACAAGGATGTTTATCTTTCTACTAACGATCTTAATTCATCATTACTTAGTGTTGTTATGTCTTCATTGCAGGACTTTGAGAATATATTTCATAAAGAGATTTCCCATGGATTACCAAATTGATCAGCTTACAAAGCTAAGATTCGAGGATTAATCTTTTAAAGAAGAAAAGGAATAATGGAGATTAAGGTGCTAACCAAGTTGTTGTTTACAAATATTCCAAATATTCTAAAGATCTTACAAATATTCTCAAGATTCTACACGAGGGATAGATTTGGAATATCAAATTGGATGCAAGGATTAATTTGGGAAGTACCTTTTTAATTTGTTTTAGTTAATTATGAGCCTTTTATGTTTATCAATTTTTATTTTAGTGAATTATGGAATTTTTATTTTAGGAAGTCTTTTTAGTCTTTTATTCTTTAAGGATGGATTAGGTCCAATCCATAACTAAATAAACCCACTAGGGTTGAATTACATCTAGGGTTCTTTTCTTTAGAGTAAATTTTATCTAGGGTTTTGTTGCTTATAAAAGAAAATAGAAGCCATGTAATGGAGACAAAACAAATATCATTAATGAAAAGTATTTTTTAGAAAGATTTTCCTTTGCCTTTTTGGTTCTTGATTGAATGCTTGAATTTGACTTATCAAAGGGAGTTATCATCCTTTGTGGCATCTCAAGATTGGGGTTTTAAGGACTTTGTTTCTTTAGGGTTCTAATTTGGTCATCTTCAATACATTATTAGCAATTCAATCGTTCCTATTCCTTTGAATTCGTGAGTTTTGAGAGTTATTCGCCTAGAGGGTCCACATCATTAATACTGGAGATTGAGGTGCTGACCAAGTTGATGTTTATAAATATTCTAAAAATTCTTAAGATCCTACAAATATTCTCAATCTTACAAATATCCTCAAGATCCTACATAAGGGATGGATTTGGAATATCAAATTTGATGTAAGGATTAATTTAGGAAGCAATTTTTTTTTTGTTTTAGTGAATTATGGGTTTTTATGTCTTATTTATCATGAGTCTTTTTAGACGAGCCATTCCTAAATCTCACGAATAAAAGGACCTCAACTTCCAAACGGAAGAAAAAATAGTTATTCTTAAAATTTAGGAATAAGAGAAAAAAAGAAGAATATAACTTCTTTATATTACTAAGTTGATTATTTTCTAGGATGTCTTATACAAGCATAAGGTCTAGTTCATTATAGTTGAAATGTCCCTAGAATAATTCATAATTTTTTTATGTAAGACTCTAGTAGTACATAAAAATTAGAATTCTAAACAAAATAAGTTATTACTTTAGTAGAACTCTAAACAAAAATCCTAAATAAAATAAACTACTTTCTCTTTTTTAATTTTATGCCGTAATATTCCCTTCCACTTATTTAAAACTCGTTCTCGAGTTTTCTTCAAATGAGGATGATAATACTTGTAGCATTCATGGATCTTTAAAATTGATTTTTCTTGTTATTTCACTTCCTTGAACAATATTAGCCAAATATTGTCTGCTTACCTTTAACATTAATATTTTCAATAAATTCTAGAATAATGAAATATGACTCGGTATCTTAAAAATTATTTAATAACTGTAATTGCTTTAGAAAATAATTTATTGGGATGTCAAATATTTGATTGTATTTGAAAGTAGTGAAGACACCTCGTTCTTTAACTTCAAGAACATCTATAAATATCATGATATTTGAATCTTCTTTATGGAGATAATTTTAAGAGTTGGGACTAACTCATCTTGTAAAGATATTTTTTATTCAAATTCTTCATTTTGAATTTATATGATCTCTAACATAAGTTTATTGGCCTCAATAATATGATCATTTTTTCTTCGATCAAAACTATCTAAGGAACCTTGTTTTCAAAAGATTACTCTTCCACTTGTAAACCTTTAGGTGAGTGTTTCTTTTTTGGCAGCTCATATATTAACTTTGTGTTGGATCATTTTTTTCACTCGAACAAGATCTTGATTTTAAATTTTTTCATAATCTTTTTGAATAAGAGTTTGATTCATATTTTTGTCTAATAAAGCCAATGATGCAAACGGTTTATTAAGAGCTTGATTAACCTCTTGATCAAATTTTTAAATTTTTTTCTCATAAAATGTCTTTATTATGCTCCATTGAACCTACATGAACTTAAATTCTATTAATACACATAAAAATGAACTCTAAATAAAGGTTTGTATGTATGATTCTAATTATATATAAAAATTATAATTCTAAATACAATAAGTTATTATTTTAATAAAATTTTAAATAAAAATCTTAAATAAAATAAATTATTATATATTTTTTTAATTTTGTCTCGTATTAATAGGTGGAAGAAGGTTAACATGGTGTTGATGGATCTCATCCTCGTCAAGAGCATATGAGCATCATACACATTCGATGCTATCAAGATCCATTGTTTAGTTTAGTTTAGAACGGATAAACCAAGCCCACCCTTAAAAAGCTAAAAAAAATATTTTACCTTTAAAATACTCACTAATAAAAAATTAATCTAAAAAAATATGATTTACTTGGTTTATCTGCACAGTTCTCAAAGTTACTATCACTTTGTTCTCTATCCTCTAAGAAAATTCAAGAGAAGAAGAACAAGTGAAAATTCTGAATTGTGAAGAGAGATGAGGCTGATCGTTGATTTAATAATTCAGTAGAGTTCGATTGAAATCCAGGGTGATCAATTCTTGATTTATGTAACTTTGTTTTTATTTTATAATTTAGATAATAATTTTTTTAAATATTAACACAAAAAAATACACAATTTTAAAAAATTACACTTAATAGATTATTTTATGAAACTATAGGACTAAAAGAGTTCACTTAAAAAAATAATCAATTCATTTTATGTAATAGATACTCTATTTTTTTACACATTTATAAAATTATTTATTATTTATTCTCGTTCCTTCTTACTAAGTCTATTTTCTAATTTTATTTGATTTATAATTTTATAAATTTTACATTGATATTTATTATTATTTTAATTATATTATTTAAAGAAAAATAAAAATAATATTATTATCTTAATTGAATTGAATTATTATTGTTATTTTTATTCTTGTTATATTTTCTTTATACTAACCAAACATTAACTTAAATATCTATTTGATTTATAATTCAAAAATAATAGAAATGATCTAAAAATTATTTTAATATTTCATTTGTATTTAAAAAAAATTGAACTTAATATTTGTGATACAAAAATACAAATATGAGAAAGAATACAAAATGGGAGTGCAAATATACGAAATGTGAATTAAGTATTTAAATGTAGAAATAAATAAATAAATAAAAGTAAAAAGTATTAATTATTCAATTTATATTCGTCTATTTTAAAAATATAATGATAAGTTATATTTATACAATCAAAATAATAAATTAGATAATCGTAAAATATTAAATAATAATCTTAAACATAAATTCAAAAATTAAAAAGATATACAAATATTTTACTAAATGTTAATTTAAATATTTAAATGATAAATAATAAATAGAAATACAATTAAAGAGAGATTCTAATTTAACTAAAACATATACATTTTATTTTGCATCATTCTCTCCGTACTAGACTCCTGACGAGTAGAAGCCATAAACCAATAATCTAAACTTCAAAATTGACAATAAATATGAAATTTTGAATTATAGTTGAATAAATATTGTCGTAGTTTGGAATTTGTAGCATGAATTCTTGATTCTTCGTAATAACAATAACACACAGTCCAACTAAAAATATGAAATCTTTTTTTGCTAATAAAAAATATGAAATCTTTTTTTGCTAATAAAAAATATGAAACTTAAGCATAAATGGAGGTTGACCAAACTATGATGCGTTGATCGGTGAGAACATCAACGTTGACTAGCGAGAATAATGACCGATGGGGCGATCGACGGTGGCAATATGTGTATGTAAAAATATATTTTTCTGTTCTATTTTTTTCTATATAAGAGTGATGTATTTATATACTAAGAAACATAAAGAAAAAAAGTTTTAAACATTTTTGTCTATCACTAAACATTATTATTTGTCATACTGTTACATTGTTGTCTGGCACACTGCTAACACACGCCAACACTTTCCCTCAAAGTAGTGTATATATGTTTTTTATGCTTAACTTGTCAAGTGAGTTGTAGAAGTTTTTTATAGACACAAATTTTGTGAGTATATCAACCAATTGATCTTCTGATTTAACAAATGGAAGTTGAATAATTTTTTCTTCAAGATTTTGTTTGATGAAGTTTTGATCCACTTCAACGTGCTTCGTGCGATCATGTTGAACTGGATTGTGTGAGATGGAAATGACTGCCTTGTTATCACAAAATAAGTTCATTTTAGAGTTATGAGCAACACCAATCTCAGTTAGAAGTTTTTTCAACCAAAGGAGCTCACATATTCCCTTGACCATTCCTCGAAATTCAACTTCAGCACTAGACAAGGCAATTACCTATTGTTTCTTGCTCCTCCATGTAACAAGATTGCCCCCCACAAAAGTAAAGTACCCAGTAGTAGATTTCCTATCCTTGATATTCCCTACCCAGTCCGAATCTGTATATCTAACGACTTTCCATTGACCATTCTCTAAAAACATAAGTCCTTTCCCAGGGAAGGATTTTAAATAACAAAGTATTCGCATGATGTTATCCATATGGTCTTCACTTGGGCAGTGCATGAACTGACTCACGATACTCACAACATAAGCAATGTCAGGTCGAGTATGAGATAAATATATGAGTTTACCTACTAACCGTTGATATCTCTGTTTATCTGTTGGTACTTGGTCCACGTATTCTCCAAGTTTATGATTTTGGACCGTTGGAATATCGATAGGTTTACAATCGAATAATCTTGTCTCTGTTAGTAGGTATAGAGTATATTTCCTTTGGAAAAGAAATATGTTTTGTTTTGATCTTGTTACCTCAATGCCTAAGAAGTATTTGAGCCCTCCTAAGTTCTTCATTTCAAACTCATTTGACAATCGTTCTTGAAGCCTAAAGATTTCTTCTTTATCATCCCATGTAATGATCATGTCCTCTACATAGACTATAAAGGCTGTTATTTTTTCCCATCGATGTTTTAGGAAAATAGTATGGTCAAAGTTGCTTTGTTAAAACCCATATTTTTTCATTGCTGAACTCAACCTGCCAAACCATGCTCGAGGTGATTGTTTTAGTCCATACAATGCTCGTTGTAATCTATATGCAGTTTCTTTTCCTGATGTAACAGTATATCCTGGTGGGATATCCATGTAAATCTCTTCTTCAAGATCACCATGAAAGAAGACATTTTTTACGTCAAGTTGGTGCAATGGTCAATCTAAATTTGCTACAAGAGATAACAAAACTCTAATAGTTTTTAGTTTAGCCACAGGTGAGAAGGTTTCATGATAATCTATCCCATGTTTTTTGTGTATATCTTTTTGCTACTAGCCTCGCCTTGTACCAATCAACTGACTCATCTGCTTTATACTTAATGGAGAAAATTCACTTGCATCCTACCATCTTTCTCCCTTGAGGCAACTTGCTTAACACCCATGTGTTATTCTTCTACAATGCGTCAAATTCTTCTTTTATAGCTTGAGCCCAGTTTGGATCAGATAAGGCTTCTTCAACGCTACTTGGAATTTGACATGAGGAGAGTGTTTATGCAAATGCCCTGATAGGTTCTGATAACCCTTGAGTAGATACATAATTGGCTATTGGATACTTGAATTATCGTTCTTCTCTTTCTGGGAAGTATTGATTTGGAGGTTTACCTCGATTGTGTCTGAAAGGTAGAACATAACCAACAGATGTATCTATAGCATTAATTTGTAAAGGTGTGATAGGATAGCTTACCTCAGGAGTATTCTCAACAGGAGGATCATTGGGTCTTGGTACTGGCTCCTCCATATTGTTGGCATGATCCGAGTATGACGGATTATTACTAGTGTCTAATATTTCAACATCAAGCCAATTTCCTTCTTCATCATAACTCCCCCCTGAAGAGGGTAATTGGATACTGGTGATGGGAAAAACCATTCAAATTCTAGGAAAGTGACATCCATGGTAATATAGGTTTTTTTAGTAATCGAAGCGTAGCATCGGTAGCCCTTTTTTTGTACGTCATACCCCAAGAATACACACCGAACAACATATGGATCTAACTTAGTTCGTTGATTTTTGTGGAGATGGATAAAAACAACACATCCAAAAATTTTGGGCGGAAGCATCAAAATAGTAGGTAGGGGAACATGATCAGATAACACCTTTAATAAAGTTTGAAATTGTAAGGTTTTTGTGGGCATGCGATTCAGTAGATACACAGTTGTAGTAGCAGCATCACTCCAATATCTATTAGGCATATGTGCAATGATTAGTAAGGCCTAGGTAGTTTTTAAAATATGCCTATTCTTCCTCTCTACAGTCCCATTCTATTGTGGGGTTTGTAAACAAGAGGTTTCATGGAGAATACCATGATCGTCCAAGTATGTCCTAAATTGTTGATTAACATACTCCCCCCCCATTATTAGACCTAAGGATCTTAATTTTTTCCAAAAATTGTGTCTGAATCATGGTATGAAACGAGTGAAACGTAGAAAATACTTCATCTTTATGTTTGAGAAGGTAAAGCCATGTCATTCGTGAACAATCATCAACAAAAATTACAAACCAACAATGACTCGATGACGTAGTGACCGGGGAAGGTCCCCAAACATCAGAATGTACTAAAGCAAATGGACTCATACTTTTATGCATGCTCATAGGATAAGATGCCCTATGACTTTTTGCTAAGATACAAGTATCACATTTGAAATTCAAGTGTGTGACATTTGAAAATAGACTAGGTAGTAAGTGCCTTAAATACCCAAATGATGGATGCCCAAATCGACGATGATATAACCAAATCTGCTACTCCTTGTTACTAACCGTGTGTTGCATTTGATTGGCTCTTCCTGAACTGAGGTCATCCATATAGTATAACCCTCCTCTCTTAGTACCACGCCCAATGATCTCTTTGGTGAGAATATCATGTAGAAGACAAAAGGTAGAATACATCAATAATACACAGTTAAGATCTGAAGTGACTTGACTTACATACATTAGTCTGTTTGAAAGAGAGGGTACAAGTAATGTATTAGATAATGATAATGAAGGAGATAAATTCACTATTCTAGCCTCTATAACTGGATAAGTGACCCCATTGGCATTGACACCACAGCTCTGTCTCGACTAGGTTGTATTAGAGAGATCTTTTGGGTCAAATGTCATATGATCTGTAGCTCAAGAGTCGAGAATCCAATCCTCATTATCACTACGAGTAGAGATGTGAAATGATTTACTTGAAATACCTAGATCCTAGGAAGATTCGGCCTGAGGAATAAGGGATAGTGATGCATTATTGGTAGCCACAACGGCTCTTCTAATGGTTTCTCGTTTCTTCCGTGCTTGAAGATCATTCCACCACTTTGAATACCCATGTAGTTTGAAATAGTTTCCACGGGTGTGTTTGGAGTTTCCGCAATGGCCATATTTCATGTCAATAGAAGGTGGATTTCTTGTTACCCAAAAAAAAGAGTTCTTGATTTTGGTGGCATCGGATTATGGTGCCCCTTGATCCCTTTGAAAGCCATAACTACTCTGGGAGTCGTATTTACACCTGTGATCATCACGGTCTGCCTGACCTCTTCCCTATGGACGAATCCATAGGCTTATTCCACTGTAGGGAATGGTTTGATTTGAAGCACATCACTTTGAGTTTTATCCAGTCTGTCATCAAGTCCATCGAGGAAGGTATACACTCGATCTTCCTGTACGATGGAGTTGTATTTTTGTATGTCAGTTGCACACTCCATTGGGTTAGGACGATGGAAATCAATTTCTTGCCACAACCTTTGAAGGTCATTGTAGTATTTTTCAATGGATCCACCCGCCTACTTCATATGAGTAACTGGACGGCGGATATCATACACTTGAGACGTGTGTGTCCCATCATAGTAGGTTGTAGCAGTAGAATCCCAAACCTGTTTTGTAGTTGGGAATAAGATAAAATTTGCAATCAAGGAGGGGTCCATCTAATTGATCAACCATCCTTTGACAATGGCATTTTCAATGCGTCATCTACTAAATGATGGGTCAGTTTTAGTAGGTTGAGGAAAATCTCCATTAATATATCCCAGTTTGTCATTGCCAGAGATATACATCTCCATCACCTGGGACCACAAGACATAGTTGGATCCTCTCAACTTGATACTAATGGGAGTAGTCGACGCTTCAATTGTAGTCAACTCGTTCAATATGAAATTGGTGGTTAAATCTCTAGATTCTGCCATGAAATCGACCAACTATATATAGAAAATATCATACCTGTAACCCTAATTCTTTTTTTTCCTATTCGCACAGCCCTCCTGTGGAGCGACGCTTTTCTTCTACTACGTTCCAAGATTCTCCGAGCCAGAAGAATAGTATGGTGCCCACGACGGTGGCTAGACTGGTACGTAGAGAGACTGCAATGGCACCAACGAGCAAGCGGTGTTGGGAAACTGCGACGGCTCCAACGAGCAGATAGACTTGAAACGCAGGGAAACTATGACAAATCCAACAAACAGCTAGATCAGTATGGCTCTTACGCCTATGGCAGTAAGCAGCATCCATCCAAAAATAGGTGACATAACCACACGTACAGAGACAAAAAAAACACAAAAAAATGTTGTTGAAGAGACCAACAGAGTAAACCAGATGATAGGGGACAAATAGAGTAAGCTAGATCAGCCACCCTTGATTCCAGTAAAACAACTAATCAGCCAAACCTAGTTGTTTTTGCATAAACGAAGCTTCTTCTGCAATTATATTTTCTTGACACTTTAGAGTTTTATACTTTATCGTGGATCCTCCGATTGTGATGAAGATACGCAAATGAAGACATATAACTAATAGAGGTCTTCAACGGTTTGTTTTCTTGAGCTCAACTGATCTCTAGGTTCAACAGAAAACAATCTTTGTTTTAGATTCAGACCACAAGAATCCAAATTGGAAACTCGAAGTCTAGGGTCTCTACAGAATGAGAAAGATTTGTATCCTAACAGTCACACCAACACACCAAATCAAACTAGTGTCAAGGAGAACAAAAAATAGTGTAACAGGTAACGTTTTTATTTCTTTAGGTCAACTATAGCCATTCTGATAACATGTCAAAATATATTTTTCTTTTATAATCTTTCCTCTACAAGAATGATGTATTTGTATACTAAGAAACAAAAAGAAAAAAAAAACCCTAAATATTATTGTCTATCACGCTGTTATATTGTTGTTACTGATGGGCAGTACATTGAAGGGATGGGTCGATTTCCGATGAAGACAATGTCTGGAGATGCAACACTGATACACTGATGGCTATGAGCCTATGCTAAGTGGTGGTTTTAATTTAAAAAAAAAAAAGGCAAATATGATTTTCTAAAAAACAAAATTTGGTAAGCTAATTTGTTTTTTATTTATTTTGTATTTCAGATCGATTCTAAAATCTTTTGAGGATTTTTTTTAAGACGATTCTAATTTTTTTAATTCATTTTAGAATAGAAAATTTTTATTTAAGAAAAAGAAATTGAAGATAAATAAGGAATAAATTAATATTTATATTCAATTTATTTTAATTTTCTTATTTATACGACTTAAATAACAAACGATATAATTGAAAAAATTGTAATATCATCTACAAATCTTATCATTATTTCGTACTAAATTTTACATTATTTTATAATAAAAGATAAAAGTTTCATTAAATTTTTTATTAGATAAAAGTTTCATTAAATTTTTACTTCTCCGACTAATGTTTTATTTAAATAATTTTTGATAACTATTTCAATTTTTAAATTTAAATTATTTATTTTGAAATTGAATTTTCAATTTTAATAAAAATTAAAATCTTTTCATAATCAATTTTTAATTCTAATTTTAGAAAATAAAATTCGTTTAATAAAATTTCCTTTGGTTAGTCGATTTTAAATCCTTGGATTGATACTTCTTTTTTTATTTTTTGTAAGAGAATCCTTGGTTGATACTTTAGAATATATCTTTAAATGTGCATGCAATGAATTTAAAGTGACTAGATTGGTTTGTATATTGAATGATCATAATCACTACAGGGTTGGTTAATGTACCTGCTGTAAATCATGAGAAGAAAAAATCTATTTACCACAGGTCAGTGATATTATTATAAATTATAATATTACCATAATTGGTTTGATGTTTTATTATTTATAAGTAAAATTGAATTTATGTAACTATATCTAATAAAAAAATTTACATTAGTTGTGATTATAATAAATTTATAATGTATAAAAATCTTCTTACTAATTGGACTACCACTTTATTTTTGATGCACCAAAACTAAAACTATAGCCAGAAACATGTTAGAGCTTCCTTCAAATATGAGTTCAGTGATTCCGGTATCTCAAAGAATTGCATAATGCTATAGACAAACCAAATAGGACGTATATGTACACTCCTGATTTACAATTACTCTCTGCCTCACCTAAAAGGTTTTGAAAAGAAAAGAAAAAGCTGTTAATAAAAGAAATAGAAAAGAAGAAGAAGCAGTTAATAAAGAAGCAGAAGAAGGAAACTTTTTAGGATGAAGAGTTTATAACAAGCAGAAGCAGATTGGTTCATTAACAAATATAATCCACGGATCAACTAATTACAGCTAACTAAACTAAATACATAATAAATATTTTTCAGAAAATTACCTCAAATAACACCCCAATACTTATAATAATAAAAATAATTCTCTCACCTTGATTTGAAAGGAACAGGAACATCAATTAGTATTGAAAGACTGTATTTTTGATAGTGTTAGTTTTATGATTTTTCCCACATTCTTTTACTTATCTTTATGCCTTAGTACCATGCTTATCAGAACAGAATTCACTTTCTTCTACACAGACGAGACTAGCATGACACATTTGGGGAAGACCACATCAAAATGAAAAATGTCATTAAATTGAATGGTTAATATTGAGTTGATTACTGGCCATTCTTTGTATCGATGATTATTAATAAAAGTAATATTATATACATCAATTAATGATTTACATGTAAAATTAGGAATAGGAAAGAACACTTACTAACAAGAGACCAAGACCAGTTAAATTGTTATATGTAGATTGATATATGTAACATAAAAAAACATTATGCTATTAATAAATAAGATTTTGTTTGTTCAGATAAGCACAGGAACAGGTGATGAAGCTAGAGATCCATTCCGTACATTTTAAGGAGAGAATGAGAATAGAAGTTTAATGAACGTTGAGGGGTATGATTCATTGTAGCAATACAACCCTGAATTTAATCCTTTTACTAGGAGAAAGTAGAAGAGACGGCATACATTTAGCATTCTACACATGTTTGCAAATGCAAGATGCTTTGGTCGTAGGCAGTTCTAATCTCCAAAATCAGACTAGTCCTATAACAGCAAAATGTTCATGTGGTTGTCACAAGCAATCCAAAATTAGACTAGCACTAGAACACATATATGAATAACACTTAGTCCGCTAAGAGAACAAGCACAAAACTGATCAAGCCTAAATATATATATGCACCGAACAACAAACTGGAAGTGCCTCAAAAATTCCCCAACAGCACTCATTGAAGAGTGCTATCATCAGTAGGTGGCCAATCCAGAAACTTCCTGTCTTGTAGTGACGGTGGTAGATAGCTCTGCTCCGCAGTGGGATTGTCCGGCGTGTATATATATCCCCGGCCATACCCAATTTCTTTCATGAGTTTCGTAGGTGCATTTCTGAGATGAAGAGGCACTCCATCATTCTGCCCGGCAGACTCCCTCACAGCCTTTTGAGCAGTATTTATTGCCTTATACACAGCCACTGATTTAGGAGCCAGTGCCAAGTAAGCCACACATTGGGCCAGAACTACATTGCACTCAGGCATTCCAATAAAATGACAAGCTTGTTGACAAGCGACAGCCTGGTTTAACGCCAACGGATCCGCCAATCCTACATCTTCAGCAGCAAACCTTACCAGCCGACGAGCAATGTAGAGAGGATTTTCACCACCTTCTAACATTCTAGCCAACCAATATATAGCAGCATTTGCATCACTTCCCCTCATAGACTTGTGAAGCGCACTAATCAGATTGTAATGCTCTTCTCCGTCTCTATCATACGCCAAGTGCTTGCTCTGCATTGCCTCCTTAGCATCCTCCAAATTCACCACAACAACATCGTTTTCCTTTCCGCAAGAGTCATTCCTAGCAGCTCGAGCCGCCGCCGTAGTAGACGAAATCTCAAGAGCATTAAGTGCCACTCGAGCATCACCATCACAATTCGACGAAATGAAATCAAGCGCTGCCTTTTCAACACTAACCGACATTCTCACACTAGCATTCAATCCCTTCTCAACATCATTAACAGCTCTACTAAGAACCACGTCAATATGATGAGGCTTCAATGGTTGAAGCACAAGTACCCTAGACCTTGACAACAACGGTGTAATCATATGAAAAGAAGGGTTTTCAGTAGTGGCACCCATGAAAATTATACTACCATCTTCAATAAACGGCAAGAAAGAATCTTGCTGAGACTTATTAAAACGATGTACCTCATCGACGAACAAAACTGTCCGTCTCGACATCAGTTTTCGAGCTTTTCGAGCTTCATCAACAGCATCGCGAACGTCCTTAACGCCAGAAGTGACAGCAGAGAGAGGAACAAAGCGGTAGGAAGAAGCATTAGGAGAGGAATTGAGGATAGCTCGAGCAATGGAGGTCTTACCAGTACCAGGTGGGCCCCAGAGAATAATGGAAGGGAGACGATCGCGATCAATGGCGGAACGGAGAAGAGAAGTGGGAGAGAGAAGGTGGTCTTGGCCAACGACGTCGTTTAGAGTTTGAGGTCTCATGCGTTCGTATAAGGGAACTTGTTTGGGACGCTTGTTGTTGTTGTTGTTGTTGTTGTTGGGGACAAAAATGGAATTGGGTAATGGGTCTAGAGGAGTGGGATTGGATGGAATGTTGAAGAAACGGTTGAGTGTGGATTGGGATTGGGATTGGGATTGAGAGTTGGTGGTGATGTTAAGATTAGAGGAAGAGGGCGTCGAAGAGGATTGGTGATTGAGAATCCAATCAGTGGCTTTGAGAATGGAGTTATGGCCAGTGGCAGCTAGGGCTTGAGAAGCCAAGTCGTTAGGAAAACCCATGCTAATTAGCTGCTTCTCCATCTCTGTGTCCGTCTTTGTTTCCATTTTGACTCTCTTCTTCTCGAAAGAGAGGTTCAAATGAAGACATAGAGTGACGCAGTTCTTTTTAAGGAAAATGTGGTGTGCACTTTTACTTTTGATTTTATAAAAGTTGGTATATTTCAACATTACAAATTATATTATTTAATTATTTTAAAAGATTTTAAAAAGTGACATATTGAGATGAAATTTTTGGTTAAAATGATATGTAATAAAATATATACTCTTTAGCACATAAGGATGCTAGTATTAATGATAAAAATATAGATAATATTTGTTAAAAATAAATATGTTAAATAAAAATCATCATTTTCAATCCAATTAAATCAAAGTTAATTAAATAAATATAATTTTATTATGATTTAAAAAAAATTATAAATCAAAATTAATATAATGGTTTTGATTTCACAAAAATGTTTATAATATTAATTATTAAATTAATATAAAATTATAAATTATAAATTATGTTTAAAATTATTAAAGTAAAATATATTTTTTAAATTATTATATATTATCATTAAGAATTAAATTATCATAATATCCATAAATTATTATTTAAATATTATTTTAGTTAAATTAATGTTTAAATTTATTTTTTAATTAAAATATATTAGATATTGTAGTTAAAATATTATCAAAAAATATTAACAAAATATTGATAAAATTTATTTTTATACCGTTAGAGATTTATATATTTATAATAATTAATATAATTAGATAATTTATTTATTTATTTTAAATATTTTAACTATTTATTTACAATATTATGTAAAAAATAATATATAATTTATTTTATAATTTTATAATTAATTTATTAATTAATATAAATATTTAAAAATATATTTACAGTTAATAAGATAAAAATACATACTTTGTGTATTACAGAAATACCCGACGCAGATGCACACAAGCAGTGAACCATAAACTTTACTAATTACCAACATGTTGCTTTTAGCCTGTGTACCAAATATAATAATGTTATATATTATTAATGGAAAAGTAATAGATATAAATTTAATCATTAATTAAAATTTAAAAAATTATAATTAACATATGAATAATATTAAATAATAAAATAATATTCCGAAGCATTTTACAGTATAATAACATTATGAATATATTTACGAAATTATAACACTGCATGTCGACTATAATGTGAAATTGTCGATTTCCCTGTAACAGTCACGCACTTACTCAAACAGATTTTATTTAGAAAAAGTATGACATCAATTACACGTTATAACATTATAATGTTAATTTACATGTTAAACTAAAATTAATTGTAATATTTTTTTATTTTTTTATTGTATTAAAATATCAATAATTTTTTAAATAAAATTATTCAAAATATTTTTAAATTTTAAAAATCTAAAATCTTATATTTATTCTTATTATTTTAAATAATAACATTTTAAAAAATAATATTTAAAATATTATTTGAATTGTTGTCGTAGGATATTTAATATATCCCATGCAAATTTTAAGGAATGATAAGATATAAATTATAAACCGTGGCGGGAACCAGGAACGGAAAGGGGTCCCGGCCCTCCCGGCTGACAAGTTAGCATTCATCTTCTTCGAGTCGCTGATTTCTCCTATGAATTCCGTTTCAGTGACTCAGAAAAACAAAAACCCCTAAAGTAGAAAAAGAAGAAGAGGTGGAAATAAGAGAAAAAAATCATTAGATATGGAGCGCAAAGGAAAAGGGCAGATATTGCTGGCGAAAGCGGAGAGGCTACAACCTGAATGCTCGATGCTGCCCAACAACTGCATGTAGATTAATCTTATAAAAAATCCGCCAATATTTTCAAGCTTGCCAAATCCTGTGACTTCCGATTTTCATATATTTTTTTCCCTCTTCTTTTTGTTAGCTGAGAAAGGTGAAGAGTAACTATATGAAAACGAGTTTAATCCAGCCATAAAAAAATATTTTTGAAGAACACAATAACATGTATTTTGAATAACTAGCAACAAGACAATACATACATGGTGGGTAGTGGATAGATAATCTGTATTTTAGAATTTTCCTTCTATCAGATTTCGACTTTCGTTTATTTTCCTATTTTTCTACTTTTTTGACCATATCCTTGGAATGGAAGATTGATAGACCGTCTCATAAATGGGGGCTTGTGGATATTTCTCATTAATTTAATCTGTATTTTCATTATGGGGTTTCTCGCCAAGTTTGTTTAAGATGAAATTGATGCTAAACAATTTTATCTTGTTCTTTTGTTCAATAAAAATTATTGCAATTTTTGGCTGTATTATGTTATTTTATTTTTGTTCCTTTTCTTTTCAGTATTACAGAGTGAAGAAGATTACATTTGAGATAGTACAGGCCTATTAAGAACCTCCTTAAAATGCTTTTCACTATTAATTTTTTTGTTTCATTATCTTCTTCCTTATTATCACATTTTGCACTAGGAATTAACAATAATATCATTGCTTTATAGTTTTGTGGATCTGTGATTTAGTTTTGTTGAATACCACATGATTTTGCTCATTGCATCTTGTTTCTATTGCTTGTTAATCTGTGCATGCATGATGCTACAGAGGTTGTTGCTGGAAAGGCATATGAAAAACTACCTCAACATCTTTCCCAGGTCAGTGTGCTCAGATTTCTGAATTTTGGCTTTGTATATTTTCTAAATTATTTCAAATTGATGCACTTGTTAAATACACATGATGAAGTAGTGTTTTTCTCTTTAGCTTCACTTCGATACTCATCGTAGCACTCTGTTGACACTTACATCGATGCTGCTCATTGCTACGTGGAAGAAAAATCTTTGAATGGTATGACCCAAATGTTAAGAGAATCACAATTTCAATTCGAACTTAATCAAGTTCTAAACATCGGAATTAAACCTATTCTCCTTCTTTGTGTGAAATTTTTAAGAAACAAATAAATAGAGCTTAAAATCAAACATGCACAAAATCAACACAACCAATTTACGTGGAAAAACCTTCCCGGTATAGAAAGGAAACAACCACGGCACTCCTCTCCAAAACTTCCACTATCAAGAAACAATTGTACAACAGTTCTCTCTAGGTAAAACTAGAGGCAAACAATCAACAACATCATCAAGAATACATTTCTTGGAAACTAACAATTATTTCAAGAAATAATGGAAGGATCTAACCCAATTCGTAGTCACTATCCACTGCTCATAATTTCACAAACCGGTGAGTCAAATCCAAATCCCACCGTACAGATTAAAGAGTCTTGAGTCGTGAAACTGCCTGAAAAATTTCAGCTTAATCAGACCAAAAACAGCCTTCGATCGGAGCACTTGATGAAAACTGGCTAGAGAGGAAAAAACTGCTCTCTTTTTTGCTAGCTGCTGCCTTTGCTGCTACAATTCTGAAAAACTCTGCAGAATCCCACACACAACAAACCCTAAATGGGTTTATTAATTAAAATAATGAAATTACACAATTTTCCTTCTTACTCCATGGGCTTTTAAGCCACAAGGGCTTCCCTTGGACCCCTCCAAATCAAGAGGAAAACCCAACAACAAATGCTAAGATATATAATCTGTTGTACTGGTTGCTCATATTCCTAACTCCTAAGGCATGCAATTTTGTTTGTTTTTCACATTCGAGAAGTTGATGCATTATTTAGTTTCTTTTAGTGAAACTCAGAATGGGTTATCGAAGGAATAAAAAGATAAGAATCTTACTGTTATCTTTATCTTTCGTAATAATAGGATCGAACATTGTAATCTATGCCTTCTTGTTTTAATATAGAGACTAATAAATGTTTTGAGATGGCAATCAAAGCTGCTTCATGAATATGATACCGATACAACTGGAACATACTATAAGGTATGTACTCGTGTAGTTATGTCTATGTCATTATATAGTAGGACAATGATAGTTTAAACTTATTACATGAAGTAATTTTGATATAGATCGGGAAAAGAGAACATAAAAGAATTAAAGGATAAATTTCGGTAGGCCTATTTTCTCCTGCCATTAGGACTGATTTTTTTGAGTCATGCTCGAGAACCCAAGAGGCACGAAAGATGAGATAATTGGTGATGTCGAGGCTCCTCCTATCATCACCTATTGATGGTAATTTTCCCATCGTATCTCAAACAACACTTTGCGAACTAATGGTAAGGTTCGTAGACTAAAGACTATTCCATGAATGTCATCCAATTCCTTGTTCAATCCAACGAGAAAATCGAACATTCTTTCATTTTCAAGCTTTTTTGGGTAACATACACTATCCCTTGGGTATTTACACTTTTTTTTATACTTAGATTGATTTCTTGCAATAGTAGTGTCATTTTCATATAATAATCCGTTACACTTTTCTCTCTTTGTTTCAGATTCCAAAAACGAGTTTTTAATTCAAAAAGATAGGCAGAATCTTCACCATGGGAATAAGTCTCACATAAGGCTTACCAAACAACTTTTGTTGTGGGCTAAAAAAATAGGGTTTACTAATAGAAGGTACCATGGAATGGATTAGCAAGGCTATGTCATTGAGTTTTTCGAGCACTAACGTTGGTAAGCGTTAGAATTAGTGTTTATTGGTTTTGTCATCTCTTCGATGAAGTAACCAATTTTCCCTTTTGCATTGATTATCAATTTGATAGATTAAACTCAGTCTCTAAAATTTCAACCATTCAAATAATCCACATTAATTTATAAGAATGAATTATCATTTGAACTTAAGTAGAAACAGACACTAGATCTTTGTTAGGAATTTCATAATGGGTTTTTGATTTATTTGGAGTTATCGTGTTTGCCATAGGGAGCTTGTTTTAATGAAAACTAATCTTTGATATTATCTAGAATTAGTAAAAGAGGAAATGAATAGTAGAACAATTTGTTTACTTTATTTTTCTGAGTATTGAATTGTGTTTTGTACAATAGACTTGCTTACAATTTATAGGAGAAAATTAAGATTAAAAAAAAGAAAAATAAATCTCCTTATAATAATAGAAATAATTTCTTAATTTAGACATAATATTCTAAGCCTAATTAATATACAATCATATGAAATTCTTAGCATTTATTCCTTGAGATTTTAAGATTTCAACCTATCTCAATAATTGTCAAAGATTTCAACTACTTCTTTACTAGCATATTCCTACTCGTCGATACACCATCACGTGCAACGTCACCCACAAGGTGTGTTATCTTATCATGAAGTTACTTTTACGTGTCCACATCGTGTAAACCATTAGGCATAAACATTCTCTCTAGTGTAGCCTCCCACATGGGAGTAATGTGCAATATCGATCATTTCACATCATCGATACTTTTTCTAGACTCCTTGTCTCAAGGTAACATTGACGCACCCTCGTTGCACAAGTACAATCAAAGCCCACCCCATGAGCATTCCCTAATCCATAGGACTTAAAACATTGTGTGTCGGGATGGTGGGGAGCGTGATAACATGCTTCCCCATAAAGTCCTCTTAGAGCATTTTCCTTTGTTTAGGAGAAAGTTTCACTTTGTCCAATTAGGCATAAGCCTAAGTGCTCCTTATACGGATCATGACATTTTCCCCTACTTAATTCCTTCGACGTCTTTGTTGATGCACTTTCAAGGTTCTTTAAGCTCTACATCTTCATAATACCTTCTAGCATGTAGTTGTCCCACTACCTCATGTAGAACCATTCCTTGTGAAGACCTTCGTGTCACCTCTCTTATACTTGGAATGAAACTTTATTGCATCTATTTACTCAAACTAAGCTTCATTTGAGAAAGGGTTATTCCAAAGAACATAAGTAATATCCACTACATCATTGGCAAAGTTATAACTATAGGCTTACCTTTGTCACTTTGTACTGACTTTCCTTGGACCTTGACGTTAAAATGGTTAAGAAAATAAGTTAAAGTGTGATTTTAGTAATATTTGCATAGAGAGAAATACCTACTTTTATTCACACATTATATAACACAAGGTCTAATAGATAGATTCAAAGATATTGAAAAATATAATAAAAGCAGATTAAAAGCAAAAGTGGGATACTTGGCCATAACAATTTCATGTTTTTGCCTCTAAAAACTAATTTTTGGCTTAGTATGGCTTGGGTATTGTGTCATTAGGGATTTTAAACCCATCCACGAGGAGATCCAAGAAATAGTATATTTTTAAGGCATAAAGTCCTAATAATTTCATTGTGTACTACTTAATTGTGTAAGCCTCAAACAAACTATTTGAGGTGAAGCTTGAACTCATTATATAGGAGTGAGGATTTGTTGATTCAGGTATGTAAAAATAAGATATGAACAATATTATTGATATACTGGAAAATACTACTTGCGTTAAGTTACGAACTAAATTGCTCTCTTTAAGATGTGTCGTAGCTCTTTAAGATGTGTCGCAGCTCTTTAAGATGTGTTGGGACTCTGTCCAAATTTGTACAAGCAAACACAACATTGTCGTCCCTAAGATAAAATAGCTTAGAATCATTTTTCTGTCTATGAGCTTCACTGAATTGACGAAGTCCAAAATGCTACACCTATAAAGTATTTATGTTGCTTGGAAAAATAGAAAAATAATTTTGAATTTTCTTTCCTTATGTTTGCTATAAAGAACAATTTTTGAGTTGTATTTTAAAACTGAGAGCTATGACCCTCTTTTTATAGTTGGAAAAATATGAACATGCGTGCAACATTCACAAAGACAAAATTCACAAAATAACAGTCACAAAGAAAACGTCCACAAAATAACGATCATAAAGAAAACATTAACAAAATAACTGTTACAAAATGAGTGATGCAGTTTGGATAAGAACGAAATTTCCAATTGTTGAAAAAAATAATTTTAATAATGAAAAAATTTCTAAAAAATAAAATGCTGCCTCATCTTACACACACACACTTGTGCTCGGCTTGTGTGTGTGTGTGTGTGGACTCATATTTGCCTAGATCCCTCTCCCTTTTCCACAAAAGTGGGTTCTCTTTGGGACTTAATCCTAATTGTAAATCCTTCTCTATATATATCAACACCTTCTAAGAGATGTAGAAAAACAACATGGGACAAAAAAACTTTAAGAGAGGAAATTTTTTCCATTTTTTCTCATCATTTTTTATTTAAATTCACACTATTTCTAAAAATTCTCTACTTGAAATTTATATAAAATAAGTTTTAATCGAGCAACTGATCAATCAATTAAAAGTATAAGATTGTGCATCAGCAAAAGGTGTTTATCAATTTTAACCTTTGCATAGTGTTGATGCTTTATAATATACTAGAGTAACTCATAGTTTTGAACTCTATCTCTAACAACATTACACACATAACCTTTACTAGAATATTCACATAGGTGAGTCTATTAAAAGTACTCTTGTAGCTATGTATTCTACTCCACATAGAGTATAGCTAGAACTCATTAAGAGCTAAAAATTAACTTATCCTTTTTGTTTCTTTAGGACTTCATGCTTCTAACAATATAGAATGAGATTTCATAATAGCATGATTCATCTTATATCACTTTATGACTTGTTATTACCCATTGAACTTATTTTTTGGGATCTTCAATCTATAAATTGGGTTACCATCATGAGTGACTCTTCATTCTAAGGACATCAGTCCCATTCCTTTCCAAGTTTTGAAAACCTTTTCTCTTGCTATTCTTTTCGTTAAAGAATCAACCAAATTTCAATCAGTACATACATGATCTACTATTACATCTCATGTAGAGAGAAATTCTCTAACAATACTATGCTTATGACATATTATCGCAGTGGATCAGAATAGTTGGTATTGGTCTTTCCCATAAAGGGATCTCAGCTAATAGACTTCTTAACCAGCCCGCCAATACCAACAACTTTAGTAGATTGGGAATCGCCCAGCAACACTTTATTATCCTCAGACTCAGAATAGGACTTGGACATGTCTAGATCATAGCAAACATGACGAGAAGCACTAATGTCCACCCACCACCCTTCAGATCCACCAACAAAATTGATTTAAGATATCATAGCAATAAGTTGATCTTCAGTAAGGTTCGTCTGTAGGGCAGGACGATTCCTATTTCGACAGTTCCTAACCAAATGGCCAAGTCTGTTACAACTATAACACATGAATGTGTTATTTCTTAAGGGGGTTAAGGTCTATTCTGGGAAGGATAGTTTATGTTTCTATTTTGGTGGTTATGGTCTTGATTATTATTACGATTCTGAGTTTTCATATTTCTTCCTTTAGGTTTCAAAACTACAAAGGAGGATTTCTTATTGGTATTATTGTTTGAGATAACGAGTACTTCATCTCTTTGATATTGTTTTTGGGCTTCTTCTTCTATTCTTAGACGAGTTATAAGACTTTCTAAAGAGAATTCTTTAGTTTTATGTTTAAGTGCATTCTTAAAATCTTTCCAAGCAAGGGGTAATTTATCTATAATAACAGCTACTTGAAATTGTTCATCTAAAGTCATACCTTCAAAAGTTATCTCGTGTGCTATCTTCTACAATTCGTGTGATTGAGCTTTCACATATTTGCCATCAATCATTTGGTACTTCATATATCTACTAACAGTATACTTCTTAGTTCCAGCTTCTTCAGTGTCGTACTTCTTTTAAATAACATCCCAAATTTCCTTAGTAGTCTTATCAAAATTATAATAATCATACAAGTCATCAGCTAATCTATTAAGAATAAAATTTTTGCATAAAAAATCATTTTCCATCCAGGTGTCTAAATCCTTAATTGTAGCTTCAGTAGGAGGATTAGACAGTGTTGATTTTTCAATAGTAATAGTAGAAGTAACTTTTTTCATGGTTAAGAAAAATAATATTTTTTGTTTCCATCTTTTAAAGTGTAGTCCCTCAAAACAGAACGGTTTGTTGAGATTAGTAGTTAACATTTTCAGTAGACATGACAGATAGAAAATCGTCTTAAAATTGTTGGGACAAGTATGTGAAAACAATTTAAGAACGATGTTACCGATATACTAAAATGTACTGCTTGGGTTGAATCGCAGACTAAGTCACTATCTTTAAGACATTTCGTGGCTCTACCTAAAATTGTGCAAGTAAACACAGTCCTGTCGTCCCCATCCCCGTCCCCGTCGGCTCGACTCGACACGATCGGTCGGACGACAACTGCGTATGTGTGATATCATATTTGTCTAGGTCTTTTCCCCTTCCATAAAAATGAGTAACCCTTGGGGTCCAAACCTAATAGCCAATCATTTTTTATTTATACATCTTCAAAGTAATGTAAAATAACACCGCAAGACAAGGAAAAATTCATTTTTTTATAGACACTAATTTAAGAAATTTAGGAAAAAATTATTTCACACATTGAAAGATCAAAATTAATCAATTGTCGGTTTCCACTAGTTCGTGTATTACAAATTACATGATTGAGATTCATAGTAACTCAAAAAACCTATGGTTTCGAGAGGTAAAGCATTAAGAGATGAAGAAATCTAAGTAATATTAGTGGAGTTAAGGTGCATTGAGTCCTGTTAAGGTGTTAAGTTTTTTTACTCCAACGATCGAAGACTGAAGAAAATGGGCGAGAAAAACGATGATAAAAATGCCCTGTGAAAATTTTGTAGCTAGATAAATGGATAAGTGAGCCCATTTTAATCAATATTTCTAGTTTTTGGGATCAATATAAAAAATTCACAAAAGTAATATGTTACATCTACTTAAGTTTAAATTACAATAGATGATTATAACTAAAATTAATTTTTACACAAGAAATTAAAATTTCCTAATACTTTAATGGTGGTTGTTGAAATTAAAAGGATATTAATGTCATCTTTAGTATAGTGTCATCGGATAAATTCTGTCACATTTCTAATATTGACATTACTAAACGTGCTTAGGATACTTTAGAGATTGTCTAAGAAAACACCACTCAATTTAAACGAATTAGATTTTGTGTGTTTATAAGATTGAAAACTTAAGGTGAAAGAAAATGAGATATTTTTTAAATTTAATGTTAAAATTTATGATATTGCTAACATCTCTTCAAATATTGAAGAGAAAATTAATAAAGTGAGGTTAGTCTAGAATATTATGTACTCATTAGTAGATTATTTTTATGCGAATGTTACTACCGTAGATAAAAGCAAAGATATAAACACCATCAAAATTAATGAACATGTGATGCATTTTAAACTTTTGAAATGAGCTCTCGAATATTTATAAAGAACAAAGATATCGCTTTCAAAACCATCATGATTGATGATGGTGAGAATTAGAATGAGATGATGAAGAAAAAGGCTTAAAAAAATCTTCAACCGAAAGAACTCACAAAATAAAAGGTAATCAAGCGATACAAAGGATCATAAATCAAAAGAACTCAAATATATGAATTCCGACATTGGCTAAAGTAACGATGAAAGTGATTTTTGAATTTTTTTTTATTAAATTTAATGTTAATAACTTTGAAAAAAAATTCGACTTTGTTGGTTGTAAGAAGGAAAAAAAATAAGTTATTAATTGATGTAGTAAATTGAAATGACAAAGTTAAAACCCTTAGACTTAATTCCTCCATCTTACAAAAACTGAATTATCTTAATATAATTAGAAGGGAAGCATATTATATATGTTCATGGAGCATTTTAATCATTTTTTTTATTTTTTAGATGATGTAGCACATAAATTTTATTTTGATTATCGAAAAAAGAAAATTGAAAAAAAAATCCCAACAATTATCGTTTAATTGACTTTTAAGATTCAAAAAAACATTTCATCATGTGCAAATAAAACCCAATTTTTCTACATTATGAACAATTTCAACAAGTTTAGATCAACAAATGTTCAAACCCTCAAAAATCAGAAATATGAGATAATTAAAATGGAAAAAGGCGATGATAAATTTAGAATTTGTATTAAGATGGAACACTATATATCCAATAAAAAATAACATTAAGTATTTTTTGATTTATTAATTATTTTTAATTGTAAAAAAATATTATACATATCTATTTTAAGAAAAATATGTACACATTATTTATAATGAATTATTAAATATTAAAAGTTTAAATTTTAAAATCCAAATTATAATTATATTTTGTGCATATAATTTATTCATAATTTTATAAATATTATATTTAAAAATTATTTATCGAAAGTTAAAATAGGACACATATCTCTCCTCATATCCGACTCTAAAAAAAGATAACTACATTTCAATAATACATATTATTATTAACACGTGAATATTTTATTAATAACAACATTATTCAATAACAATGATATTAAGATGTAATTAAAAATATTTTATGTATTTTTTTTTATAATAATAACAAAAATTAATTATGAAAATATAATTAGTCTAGAAAAATACTCATAATATATATTTTATATGACAAACAAAAGAACCTTACAGCCAATTAGTGACATGGGGAGGTCGATAGCAATCTTAGTTTATTCACTACTCCTCTTCTTCTTATTTTATTTTGTTTTTATTTGGCTTGTAGGAGGACTCTCTGATAAAGTTCACTCCTTTAATGGTGTATCAAGTATATAAATAAGAACCATTCCTTTAATAGTGTATCAAAAGCATATAAATAAGAAGCACATTCAAGCAACACAGATCACAAAACAAAGCCAATAACATAACAGACATTACATGCTCGCTATTGACCATTCATAACAACCTGAATCAATAAATATTGCCACAATCGTGTAATTAAGATTAACACACTGAAATAGATACAAAGCAATTATAATAAAACTAGCAAGGGGCCTAAAACCAACTTTAAAACCCAACCTTGCAAATACTTAAAAAACAAACATTCCCTTGAAAACTTTCTTCTATAAAGAAAGTAATCCAAAACCAGAGAACTTAAATTTTCAAAGTCAATCCACAAGTTAATGTCAATAAAATTTGCAGCAAATAGGGCAATGTACTAACCCATTTTCATTGCACTGACCACATCTTACCATCTTTTTCTCATCCTTATCCAAAACCTTGCAGCTCCCATAACAATCCAAGCACAATATGAACCTTACACTACCACAGGCTTCACAATCTCCAATTGCCTTAGGAATTCCATCAAACAAAAGTCCCAACTTTCCTTCCTCTTCCAATTTCAAAACTTCATCAGAACCACCAATTAATCTGCCTTTCACAAATAAAAGAGGTACCTTTACTTCTTTACTACCCATAAGTCTTCTTAGTTCTTCTTTAAACCCTGAATCCATGGATATATCACGCTCAAACATACGAACCAAATGGGACTCTATGATGGACCTAACAATGTTACAATTTTCAAATGTTCTCCTAATTCCTCTTAAGGTTGTTGTGTAAATCACAACAGAGTTTTCGCCTCCCGGTGGACATTTCTTTTCAAACAACTGAAGAAATGATTCTGAATCTGCATAGGAGTTCCTTGTTTTTCTTGCTTTTGGAGTTGGAGAAACCATCATCTTGATTTGCTCTCCTTCTTGTGACAATGATTTCTCATAAGAAGCAACAAGCTCTGGATCAAACAGGGGACTCTGATTTTTCTTCCATGAACAATAACCAGAATCACTTCCAAAACTATTTCTTCTAGTACCAAGTGGGGACCCTTTCACTGGAAAACTTAAACTCAAAACAACCTTTGAAGAATTTGAATTTTCATTGGAGTTGTTAAGTTTCAATACTTGTTTTGGACTATACCCATTTTGATTCACCCAACCTTTATTCTCTTTCCCTCCTAACCTCTTCATTTTCTTTGGAGAACCAATATGGTTTAAGAATTTTAATGGACTTTTGGTTTCATAATCACCAAACCCACGAAGAACACTTCGTGATTTTGGGCTTTTCTTGGCTTGATTCGAAATAGGCATTCCTTCTTCTAAATCCTCCATGAGTTCCCAAGCATTAATAACCTCTGGACCTTCACGAGAAGGCGACCTCTGCGTTTTCTTCGTAGTCTCTGGAACAACACATTCCTTACTGGGTTGATGCTCATTTTCCAATTTGAGAACCCCGTATGTGCTAGAAGTAAGAGAGACGACGTGGTTCATGTAATCGCCGCCATTATTGACGATAATATCTCGCTTTAGATCTTTCTTGAAGAGTTTTGATGAAACACAGCCCATTTGACAGATCCTTCTCTCTAGTATATTTTCTCTGGATCTTTCAATTTCAATGTCTGTTATTGGGGGTTGAGATTTGAAGGGAAAGATGAGCAATTGAGGGGAGGTTTCTTTTTAAAATTTTAACGGCTATCTTGTCCGCAACGGGACCCAAACGGTTGTATTTTTCGAATTAACTTTGTCGGATTTATGCTGGGGAATTTTAATAAGAACTCATGCGTTAGCAAATAATATTTTAGTAATTTTATTTTTATAAATTAAATATATTATTTATTTATTAAAAAATGGTATGATTATTGTCACATGTTTCTATTAAATTTAAAAAAAAATTAAAATATTTTTAATAAATTTTAATTTACATAGAATAAATATATTAAAAATAAAATAATAATTTTAATAATTTTTAAATTTAAAAATAAATATTAAAAATAACAAAATGAGATTTGACAATAATCCTACCAAAAATTGTACATTTTAATTAATTTATTATCATATTTTTTTGATATTTAATCATTTTTTATCAATTTTAATTTTTTTAAATCTTTCATTTTTTTTAATTTTAAGTGTGATCAAAATTATACTTATTATTTAAAATTGGTATATATTTGAAGAGAAAAAAAATATTAAAAAATAAAATTGTTAAAATTAATTTAAAATGATTAAAACTTTATAAATATAATAATAAAATTATTAATATATTTGATTTATAAAAATAAAATAATCTCATATTTTTGACCTCCTATCTTTGCTTTTCTAGGCACAATTTATTAATGAGTTTAGTAGTCTTAATATATTTTCGAGAAATCACTTAATATATATATATAATTATATATTTTTTTTCTGTACTACGGTAATATAAAATCTATTACATATTAATAAATCTAGACTTAAATATCTCTCGTTCACTTATATTATTAGATTATATTATTTTTCTCACTTTTATAAGAATTTAATCTTCTGCCTTTCTCTTCCCAAGTAATACTATTGTTGTTCATAAAAAAATTCTCCTTAAAAATGATCCATTATGGAATTTTTTTACAAAATCATTTGTATTAAAGGAACTTTATGAATTAAGTGTGTTGAAACTTTACATATATGAAAATGAAAAAATGAAACAAGTTATATAGATACTTAGAAATTCTAGATACATATAAATATGAAAGTGAAGATTTGAGGAAGGAATTCTTAAACAATAATATAAATAAAGATAAAAATTAAACCTACATTATCTTTGATTAACTAATTTTCACATGTTTTTTTTTTCCTATTTATTGACTACGAGGGAAAATTCTATCTTACATGATATGATAAACATTCTATTTAATACTAAAATTATTAATTTTGTATAAATTTACTATTAAAGTTATTGTAAGAATTGGATTTATTGATGATGAATAAACGAATGTTTACGACCTATTTATACAAAAGAAAAGCAAAATTGTAATAATTAAAAATAAACACAATTATGGAGATACATGTTCTTGGACAGCCTATCCTTCTCCACCAAGTTGTTGGTGGTTGCTTCCAGTTGGTGTGTTGGTTGTCACCAGCTGGATATCATGTTCTTTAACATTCTCCCTCAAGTTAGAATATATGTTAATTATTCCTAACTTGTTAAGTAAGCTTGAGAACTATGGAAAACTCAGAGATTTGGTAAATATATCTGCTGGTTGCTCTAATGTAGAGATATGATAAGTTTTGATCATTCCAGCTTGAATCTTTTCTCTTACTAGATGACAATCGATCTCTATGTGTTTGGTTCGCTCATGAAACACTGGATTTGATGCAATGTGAAGAGCTGCTTGATTGTCACAGTATAACTTGGTCGGTTGGGAGTGTTTGATACCCAAATCATCCAAAATATATCGTAACCAGGTTACTTCGCAACATGCTGCTGCCATAGAGCGGTATTCTGCTTCTGCACTTGATCGCGAGACTGTATTTTGTTTCTTAGTCTTCCAAGAAATTAGCGAGTTTCCAAGAAACATACAATATCCTGTGGTTGATCGTCGTGTATCTATGCATTTTGCCCAATCTGCATCACAAAAAGCATTTAGTTGTAATGAACTAGTTGCTGAGAAAAAGAGACCTTGTCCTAGTGTCTTCTTGATATATCTTAGCACTCGTTGAGCTGCTTCCAAATGTGGTTGTCGTGGTTTATCCATATATTGATTGAGAATGTGCACGGCATACACTAAGTCGGGCCTTGTGATGGTCAAGTATATTAATCTCCCAACAAGTCTTCGATAGGATGTGGGATTACTGATGAATTCCCCTTCAACCTTGTTGAGGGATAAATTTTGTTCCATAGGTGAGTTGGCAGATTTGGCACCAAGATAACCCATGTCCTCCAATATTTCAAGTGCGTACTTGCGTTGTGACAAAATAATTCCCTTCCTGGAACGTGAAACTTCTATGCCCAAAAAATACTTTAATTCACCGAGATCTTTAAGCTTGAATTGTCTCATGAGATGATTCTTAGTTTCTTCAATGTCTTGTATATTGTTTCATGTTATGATTATATCATCTACATAGACAAGAAGAACAGAGAAGGAATTACCACGGGTTCAGACGAACAGTGAGTGATCATACTTGGATTGGTTAAAACCAGCTAGCTTAAGTGTTGTTGATAGCTTGATGAACCACTGTCGTGAGGCTTGTTTGAGTCCATACAAGGATTTGTGTAGCTTACATACTCGTGTTTCCCCCTTTCGTCCGAATCCAGGTGGAAGAGACATGTAGACATCTTCATGAAGATCACCATAGAGAAAAGCATTGTTGACATCGAGTTGTCGAAGATGCCAATTTTGAATAGCAGCAACAGCAAGAAGAAGCCGAACAGTGACAAGTTTGGCTACTGGTGCAAAAGTTTCTTGGTAGTCAAAACCTTCAATCTGACTGTATCCTTTGGCCACTAACCGTGCTTTATATCGTTCCACAGAGCCATCAGGATTATACTTGATTTTGTAGACCCATTTACAACCAACTGGTTTCTTGTGTGGAGGAAGCTGTTGAAGCGTCCATGTGCCATTAGTTTCAAGAGCATCCAGTTCATGTTTCATGGCAAGCTGCCATTTTGGATCATTGAAAGCTTCAAGAAAGGTGGTTGGTTCCCTGAGAATGGAAATAGAAGTAGCAAAGGCACGATGTGCAGGTGATAATTGGTCATAGGTAAGTATATGAGATAAGGAATGAAAAGTACCTTTGTCTTTGGACGATGCTGAGTGAGACGAAGGGAAGGACCGAGAAGGCAAGGAAGTTTCTACATGATATTTTTGAAGATAGCTAGGAACATTGGTGGATCGACAAAGCCTATGTGTGACTGGGGTTGGAGGAGTTATGTGTGGTGGAGAAGTTGATGATGATATTTCTGGAGATGAATTTTGAAGATGAAGAGTGTCTGAGTTGATTGTTGGAAGGAGAGATGGTGTATGATCAAGTGATATATTTGGATTAGTTGATTGACGAATGTTGGGTATGTCATCATAAATAGTATCATCTGATGGAGGAAATAGAGTTGGAGTGTTGACAACGGAAGTGAAATAAGGAAATACATGTTCATGAAAGATAACATCACGAGACACTAAAGTCTTGCTTGTTTCCAGATTGTAGACACGATAACCTTTGATCCCAGATGGATACCCAATGAATATGCATTTATATGACCTAGCATCAAACTTGGTGAGTCGATCATGATGTGTAGACACAAAACAAAGGGAACCAAAAACACGAAGATGTTCATACCTAGGATTTTTGTGAAAAAGGACTTCAAATGGTGTTTTACCCTCGAGAGCAGTGTTGGAGTACGATTTATGAGGTATGTGGGTCAGTAAGAATGGCATCTCCCCGAATTGTTTAGGAAGATTGGCTTGGAAAAGCAATGAACGAGCGACATTGAGAAGATGACGGTGTTTGCGTTCAAGAACACCATTTTGTTGAGGGTAGAGACACAACTAGTTTGATGAAGGATTCCCTTGGTAGAAAACAAGCTGGGTCATAGAGAATTCGGTCCATTGTCACTACGAATGATTTTAACTCTAGATGAAAATTGTGTTTCAACAAGATTGATGAAGGTGGTAAGAAATGTGCGTGTATCGATTTAGTATGTAAGAGATAGACCCGTGTGCATCTTGAGTAATCATCAACAATAGTGAGAAAATAACGTGCTCCATTAAGTCTTTGGAATGTGATAACCACCCCAAATATCGACATGAATCATTTCAAAAGGTGCTTTTGTATTGATGGAACTTAAAGGAAATGGATTACGTGTTTGCTTAGCTAATGGACAAATAGAACAATCACTAATGGAACAAAAGGTGTGTTGATGGAAAGAGAAATTACACGCAAATTATTATTAGATAAATGACCAAGTCGTTGATGCCATAGATGAGAGTTGGTGGAAGTAGTGTTTGAAACAGAGAAACATCCAGCCTCTTCAGAAATAGTCAGGTAGTAGAGTCACTGCTTTCTCGGTTCCTTCCCAATCGTCTTCCCGAGCATTTGTCTGAACAAAGCACATACTATTAGTGAAGGTGATATGGAAAAATGAGGTTTGAGTTAGTTTGGCACGAAACTAAGTTTATTTGAAGGAGGAACACACAAGACACTATGGAGTATGAAATTATTTGAGAAATGTACGGTGCCAATATGTGTGACACGGGCAAGGGAATGATCGTGTAAATGCACATGTCGATTAGTGACCGGAATCTTGGAGCTCATAAGGTTTTGGGAACAGACCATGTGATCAGTTGCTCCTGTATCAAAAATCCAACGAGTTTCTGAATGGAAAACAGTTGCACATAATGTGTTACCTGAAGAATAGTCACTTGACTTGCCATGCTACCTGATTTGGATTGATTGAGAAGTGTAAGGAGCTCTTGATATTGGGCAGATGTAAGGTTGTGGGATGGTGTCTTTGTGTCGGGCTTGCCTTTCTGAAAGTCAGTATGATGAGCTTTGGAAGGGAAGCCATAACTTGTGTTTCTTTTATCTTGAATTGCTCCTTTCTTCCGACACATATTGATGTCATGTCCATTCAAACCACAAAAATTACATTTGAGACGCTTTCGGCAGTTTTCAAAATTGTGTCCATTGAGACCACAAAAATCACATTTGAGGTAACTTCGGCAATTCTCAGAATTATGGCCTATATTGTTGCATCTATTGCACTTGAGATGTGGGTTCCTTGGTGGGTAATTTCTGTGAGGATATTGTGGACGACTATCTCTAGCAATAAGTGCGGCGACTTTCCGGCATCCTTCCTATGCTTTGAGTGGAGACAGCTCTTTGCTTTTCATCTTGAACAATAAGTGAATATACCTTATTTACTGTAGGTAATGGTTCCATGAGCAAGATTTGTCCACGTACTGATGTGTAAACCGTGTTAAGGCCCATGAGAAACTTTATGGTTCGCTGCTTTTGTTGAATATTCTTGTAATTCTCTTCCGACATTTCCTCCACAATGTGGAAGAGGACATAGTGCATCGCGACTATCCCATAAACTTTTCAATTTGGTATAGTATTCTCCAATGCTTACACCTTCTTGCATGCAATCATGGATCTCTTGCTCAATGTGGAATAGGTGCACGTTGTTGGTGTGTGAAAAACGTTCCTTTAATTCTTCCCATAGCTCATATGCAGTATCACTATACATGACACTTTTTGCAATTTTGGGTGATATGGTGTTGAGGATCCATCCTTTGACAAGAATGTTGCAGCGAGTCCATTGTTTTATTTCTGCTTCAAGGTTTGTTGATGGCCTTTTGATTGTGCCATCAATGAATCCTTCTTTGTTTTTGGTTATTAGAGCCATGAGCATTGCATGACTCCAAATGTGATAGTTTTCTTGGTTTAAGGATTGAGCTACGAGAACCATGCCTGGTTGGTCTGAGTGGTGTAGATATAATGAATGGCTAGGGTCATCATACCATTTTGGTAAAGTAGGATTGGTATTGGTAGTTATAGACATTTTTTGTTGAATAAATTCTAAAGAACGGGATAGGTTCAAGTATATTTTAGATAATAATGACTATTTATGAAATAAATAATGTACTGAAATATGCTTAATATTATAGAAAATGAGTCAAGGATTACAGAATCGGAAATTTTAGCCGCAGAACCGGTCGGAAAGTGGGTGAACCGGCGTTTGGAATGGTTGAAACGGCTACTGCAACGGTGAAGGGCTGAACCGGATGAAGACCGAACCGGACCGGACCGGATGGTAGACCGAACCGAGTGAACGACGCGTCGTTTGCTTCAGCAGCGTGCGAACGACGTGTCGTTGGAGTCGTCTTCTTCAACAGCTGGCGCGTGTTGGCGCGTGTGTCTCCGGCGAGGCGCGTGGAACGCCGGTGAGTTTAAACAAGGCGCGTGTGAGCGCGTGGATGGGTATTTTGGCTTGATTTTAATTGCAGATTGCTCGGATTCTTCTGAATAATATGATGGGATGAAATTGGAATTATTTTGTGAATCGAAATTGGTTTTGGAAAAAAAACAGATTGAGGAAAAATGGAAAAAAATTTCTATGAGCTGAATTTTCTGGGAATTGTTTCCTAAGCTCTGATACCATGTAAGAATTGGATTTATTGATGATAAATAAACGAATATTTACAATCTATTTATACAAAAAAAAAGCAAAATTGTAATAATTAAAAATAAACACAATTATGGAGATGCATGTTCTTGGACAGCCTATCCTTCCCCACCAAGTTGTTGGTGGCTACTTCCAGCTGGTGTGTTGGTTGTCACCAACTGGATATCGTGTTCTTTAACAGCTATTAGTTTTGTTTCAATTTATATTTAATATTAAAATTATTAATTTTGTGTTGACTTAATACTAAAACTATTTTTTTTAACTTGCTATTAAATTATTAAAATTATGTAATTTTATTTTATTTTAATATTATGTTAATTTTAAAATTAGGTACTTAAAATAATTAAAAAAAATCAAACATTACATATGTTACCACGTTAGAGGTATTTTATTAAATTTTATATATAGTATAAAAAAATAAAAATAAAAATAAAAACAACAGCAAAGTACGAAGGTGAGAAAGAAGAGACCACTCATTAACACAACTGTGGCAGTACTGTTTCGCTTTGTCTCATCACCGCATGTAACAGCAACTATAGTCATACCTCTATGCAACCCAACCTTGGTCTATAGCAACAAGTAAACCACCAAAATCGCGTGATACCCATTGACTCACTTGTTGAGGACAACACGATCAATCAATCCATTTTCTTCTATTTCCATTTTCTTCCAAAACTATTATAATCCATATTTTCAATCACAATTCTTCAAGTTATTTTCTTCCAGCGTCATCTTCTCACTGTTTCAGTTTTTTTTTTCATTTTTTTACATTATACATTAAAATTATTAAAATATTTATAATATGATCAAATGATTAACATATATTTGGATTTTCTTTTATTTTGGATATATAAACTAATAGATTATCAAAATGAAACAAAATTATATAATTTTAGTAATAAGATGAAAAAATAGTAATAAGTCACACAAAATTAATAGTTTTTGTACTAAATAAAATATTTTTCTTATAATGATATCTTAATTAATTGATATTTATTAAAAGTGTTAATTTAATACATCAATTTAAGGATTAGTATTTTTTTTCAAATTTTATTTAAAATTTTGATAGCATGCATGTGAACTAAAATAGAAGATAATTTATTTTTTATATATATTTTCCTCTCTCTCTGTATCAAACAACCCTCTTTTTCCCTTGATTAATTTGATTACCAAACAACCCTCCTTGATTATTTTGAATTTTTTTTTTGTAAAAATTTCATTTTTCATAAAATACCACCTAAATCATTTTTAAACTTAAAAATCTTTAAAAGCAATATAGATGATGGTTACCACAAAATAAAGTATTTTTCATAAAATATCACTTAAATTATTTTTAAACATCATCTTTAAAAAAGAAAGATGATGTTTGACAAAATATGAGTGATAAGGAAAATTAAAATAAAATAAATAAAATAAAGAATCTAAACAAATTATAAAATTATCTTCTATTTTATATCAACGTTACCAAAATTTCAAATTAAATTTTCAATTTAGACAAAAGAGATAACAAACTAATAATCTTTGAATTATGATATTAAATTGACACATTTTAAAGACTCAATACATAATAAATATCAATCCAATAAATAAGATAAAAAACCTAAATTAGGTATCCATTTACTTCTTTTTTCCCTTTTCCTAATTTTCTCACTAATCTTTAAAAAAATATGTTTTTTAAAAAATAAAAAAAATCTTCCTACTTTTAACAATTCATTAAATATTGTATGTCACTTAATATGTACATTTAATTAAAAAAATGTCTAAAAATTAATTTTGTTATCCTTCAGTCTTTTTCCATCTAAATGGTTTAAGCTAAGAGATTATAATGACTATTTATCTTTTTAATTAATGGAAAATAACCATAGTTTTTTTCTTTTTTAAAAATTTGAAATCTATTATGTATTTTGCTCTAATTGTTGAAGTTAATATGTTTTCAATCGAAGTGAGTTAAAAATTAGAAATGGTAAGGATGAGCATCTTTAGTTTTCTTGATTTCGTGTTCTTATTATTTAGCCCTCCGGAGTTCAAAATTTGTCACATTTTACTACGATCAAAAAAATGTTCCATTGATCCATTGAAGTAACCTGTAAATTTAGCTGCTTTCTTACGCCGATATCCATTTTCATTATTGAAAACTCTGCGATAAACTCTTCATTTTATCCCTAATTTCTTAAACAAGCTTGATTGCTTGAATCATACCGAGAGTGACTACACAATAAGATGATAATTAGGCATTGTGGTTCTTAAATTGAATTCATGACCAACTGGTATGTGACAAGGAAAATCAGTAACTTTAAAGTAACTTTGTTAGATTTTGTAATCTTCTAATTATTATAATAAAATTGGTTTGACTTTTCAAGTATAAATGAACTCTAAAAGAATAATATAGTAAAAATTAATTGAACTCAATAATTAAAGTGTTTTTTCATAGTCTTTTAAAACAATTTAAACTTTTACTTAATTTTAAAATTTTATAATTATGACTAGATGCATTAAATTAGTTAACTTGCACTTTCATATCCTTAAAATAAAATCAAAAGTTGATTAATTCAACATCTTTAATAAAAATATATTTTAAATTTATAAATATTAATTTTATAATATAAATTTATTATATTTTTTAAAAAGATCATAGAAATATATTTTATAAAGATAATAAATTTATATTATCTCTTCTAATAAATAAGAATATAAAGTATATTTTCGTTAAAATTAACGAACTTAAACGATTATTTTTTTATTACAATTTAAATAATGATATTATTACAATTAAAATTTTAATTGTTATAATAATAATATATAAATTATCTATTTTCTTTTCGTACTTAATATATTTCTATGTTATTATATTTAAATAAAGTTGTTATAATAGTTATTACAGTAACAATTTTGAATCGTACCATTATCATAATTCTATAGTTTGGAATATACATTTATTAAACATATGCAATCTTTTACGATCCGTTGAAAGTTAAAATAATTAATACATGGCATCATATTAATGATCAATATGATGCTCGGTGTAGTTATGGTATTAATTATTTTATAAAATTATGATATTAATGATTTTTTTTAAATATGTAAAATTTATAAATTTGTTTATGTAAGTTAAGTGTATAATTATTTATATAACAATAATTCAATAATTATCTTGTAACTAGTCACAACATTTTAATATTTATTTATAAAAATTACTTTAGAAAACTTGTCTTATATAACAAATTTTGAAAATTTAAAATACAAATGAAGTTAACGTGTACGTACCACACACATAATAGTAACGATGTTTGGCCCTTTCATTCTTAACTCTTGCGAGAAACAATTGACCCTCATTTTTTTAGGTCACAAGACCCATTAATATATTTATAGAGATTCAATAAGATTTCACTAATCACAAAATCGCAAATACTATGAATAAGCTGTAAAGAGGTTTACTAAGCTGATATCAAATATACTAGCTTACATGTATATTAGTTAGATTTTAATTAAAAATAGAATTTTATTAATAAATAATTAAAATTTGGGTTATTCATAAAAATTCAAGAGTATTTTTTAAAATTAAACTTAATTAATTAGACATTGATTGATTAGGATGAATTTAAATAATTAAATTAATCGTAATTAATTATATATATATATTATTTTAATTGAAAATATACGTAGTAATACAATCCAAAAAACACTCGATGGGTTTATTGAGTCGTGGCTAGTAAGATGGAATATATACTTGGATATTTCATTCAAACAATTGAGTGGACTGAATGAATGAGGATGTGAAACACAAATGATTCAAGAAAAAAATCTCATTTTGGAAAATTTCAATACGCAACTGTCATTTGTTTATATATTGTTCATCTAATATTTTAATAAGTTAAATAAAAATAGATTAGAAAGCTTACTCAATTTAGAATGCATTCTTTATCTTTTAACTTTATTTTCCATCACTTTATTTATTAAGATTTAATTTATTTTTTTTAATAAATATTATCTAAAATATTATTTATTATTTTACCAATAATTTATATCATTGTTGTAAAATATTTCCTAGGATACCTTTGAGTGTGTGACCACTAACTTAACTTAAATTTGTGAGTGAGTTGCAAACAACTTAATTTCTAGGATTTTATTGTTTTTACCTATTATTTATGTTATGTTTTTAGTCTAAAAATACATACATAAGTTTTTAGAATTATTAATCAATCATTTTTAATATAATTTTTATAGAAAGTTTTCTCATAATTTTGATGAATTTATTCCAAATAATTTTTATGATATTTATTCTAAACATATCACTCACATCTTTTACGTGTTCTTTAACGTAACGTTCATAATATTTTTCTCATTATAGATAATAAATTATAATCTTTTTTTTAATCATTACAATTTAATTTAGAATTTTCATAATGAAAAGATATGATCTTCACATCTTATTTTTTTAAATAATATTTATATTATTTGATGTCATAATAACCTATAATAAAAAATTTCGCTCCTAACTATATATCACAATATATTCATTTCTTAATTAAAATTTTATTTTCGTACTTTTTAATAAATTAAAATATAATTATCAATAATATATTATTTAAATTACAATTAAAATTTAAAATAAATAATATTTTCCAATAAAAAATACATATTTTTCCCACCAACTAAAATTAGAAGACGCCGGTCACGAAAGCGAATCAATCTTTTGTTGATTTCTTCCTCCGTTTAATTTTGACAAATGAAGTTAAAAAGTATAATGATATTATTAATTGTTTTTATTGTCCGATCTCTCCCTCTCTTTCACACTCACGAAGCACAAAGCACAAAGCACGAGTCAACAAGTTGAAACTCTAGACCCTCCAAAAAGTAAAAAACTTTTCTTCCATTGAAATTTATTTTCAATTACTATTTTTTATTATTAATTAGTTTTAATACAATGTGTTCTGAGTTACTAAAATTAATGCAGCTCTCTTCTTTCTTTCTTCATTCAATATACTTCTCTATCAAGAAGACTCCACCTCGTTATTTTTCCTCTCTATTTCCTCTTCCTCAATTTTGACCTAAATGACACAAGTTGATTTGGAAACCCTAGTTTCGGCATGTTCCGGGGGCTCCATGGATCGGAAAATTGCATGCGAGACCCTTGCTGACTGCGGCGAAGTAAAACCGCCGGAAGAAGGGAACGATGTCACTGATGATCAACCGGATGTTCCTCCAGATTTCCCGCCAGAATCTTTCTGGATCTCTAAAGACGCAGAGTTAGATTGGTTCGATCAGCACGCTTTCTATGAGAGAAAAGATTCAACAAAAGGAAATTCCAATTCCACTAACTTGAATCCTCATATAAATCCGGGTTCTAATTCCAATTCTCAGAGATTTTCCAAGAATTTGAAGTCCAAGGCAGCAATTATTGGCCTACCAAAGACTCAGAAAACCAGCTATGTTGATGTGAAGAATCGCAAGAATGGTAAAGTAGGAAACACTCGTTTGTTTCCGAAACGATCTGTATCGACGGGAAAATCAGATGGTGTAATGATCGAACCTTCATCGCCAAAGGTTTCGTGTATGGGCAGAGTGAGATCGAAGAGAGACCGGAAGCGTAGACTCAGAAAGAACCGGCAATCGTCAAACGAACCGGCGATGGATAAAGCCAAAAAACCGGCGGAAAGACGGAAAACCGGATTATTGGCGACTCTTCGGTCTATGTTCCGCTCAAAGGCAAAGTTAGAGACCCACAACGCACTGGGCGAATGGTCCGGTTCGCCTTCTCGCGTGAGCAACTCGAGAGGAACACGAAGGTTTACGCCGGTCGATTTGGATGTTCCATCTTCTGAGATTGAATCGTTTTCAAGGAGGAGTGTGGATAGTGAACCTCCCGGTTTGGGTGGAATGCAGCGGTTCGTATCCGGTCGCAGATCCGATTCGTGGGTGGGTGAGGTTGGGGTCAACTCAACGTAGCGTGATTCTTCTATTCATGCCTTTAGGCGAGGGCTAGTGGTGGGTGGACTTGCCGTGGCAAGTTGGTTTACTTGTCAAATTATTATTTGGTATGACGTGGCATTTTAATAATTCTTCTGGGGTTAAAAAGGTAAAAGGGCAACTTGACTTTTCACGCTTGTGTTTCTTTTTCATTTTTCCTTTTTTTTTTCTTCATAATGTTTGTAAATAGAGATGTATGTTTTTGGTGTGAGCAATTTGTAAATTTTGAATGTAATTTCGGACTCTAAAACTCGAAAAAGACGGTATTTGCGTGATGAGTTTCCGATGATTGAATAATTTTTTACTTTTTCCTGTGAAACCTCTGCCGAATAATTAGTAGTGTGAGATTTTTAATGAAGCAATGCGTGTATATGTATTCTCATTTGTTTCAAAAAAAAAAAAACTATGCCTTTAGCCGTGTTAGATAAAACAATAATGCAAATAAAAATAAAAATATAATGGAGAACCCTGAAAGAAATAAAGTTTACAAAGTAAATTTGAGATATATCATTAAAAAAAATAGCATTTTAAACACTCAATGATCATTTTAATTCCAAAAAAACAAACATTAAATGTTTTCATTGTAATTTCAAAAAAACAAACATGAAATGTTTTCATTGTTAAGTCACCGAGATATTGGTTTTTTATTCTTATAATTATATAATTTATATATTTTAATTTTTTAAATAATTTATTATAATCTTATAATATAAAAATATGATAAAATAATATAAATTTTTAAAATGATAATCGGTAGAATCACAGCGTCACAAAGATAACATAAAAAAGAAATGTGAATTACATTTTCAAGCTTTTAAGTGTCTATTTTGTAAAACAGTGGAACTCATAAATGACATTTAAGAATTTTCCAAAGTGATACTTAAAAAGTGATATATATTCGAACCCGGCCAAATTAGAGGGTGAGAATGCGTAGATATTCTAACTTTTAAAAAGAAAAAGAGTTGTGATATTCTCCCCTTAAAGTACGCAGTTTTTTTTTTTTTAAAGAAAAGAAAAGAAAAGAAAAGAAAAGGGAGGATAACTAACGTAGTTGCTTCTGTTTTCTCTTTAGAATTCCATTTTTGCCTTCCATTCTAAAATTTTGGGTTCACTCAAGATATTTGGTCATACTTTTTTTCTTTTCTTTTTCTTTTTTATTGTCTGGATGTATTTTTTGGTCATATTTGGGTGGCGGAGAAATGGTGCGTGTGTTTTGACCCTTAGTCGTGAATTATCTAGAAGCATGACAACAACGGTGTCATCATTGATCCAATATTCAATGTTATTGAAAATGACTCCTTCACATATGATAAAAATTTATTTGGTATAAAGTATAAGTAAGTTATTTTTATATTTTATTTTGTTATTTTTATATTTTATTTATTATTAAATTTAAAATTATTTTTTTCTTTATTATATTTATTATATATAAATTAAAATTTACTAAAAATATTTTTTATAGTTTTAAAATTAATAATAAATATATTATAAAAACAACTAAGTAATAACTTTATTCATTATGATATCATCATAATTAATATAATAGTTAATTATAAATTAAAAAAATAAATTTTATTATTTTAATCAATAATAATAATAATATGATATATCAATTACAGTTTAATATTAAATATTTATAATTTTTTTATTATATTATTTATTTTTAATTAATTATTATGTATATATATTATTTTTAAAAAGGTTAATTTTATATTTCATTAATTCAAATACTATGTTATCAATACTCTTGAAGTAAAATATTTTATACCAATTATTTTTCTTCGTCCTTGGCCCCTCTATATATTTTTTTGTCTGTTTTGTTAGATATTACCAAGAAATCTTGAAATTTTGTCGCAGGTTCGACCAAATCCCATTTTTAGAGGATTATCTACTTATTTTTAACATTATTAGCTAATATTAATATAATTTATGTAGAAAAGACATTGGATATTAATTATTTGATTAAGATAACATTATTTTATTTAAAGTAGGGCATGTACTTGTACAAGAATTAGGATATGTGAATTTACTATTATGTAATTTTTTAGATTAATTATCATAAAATTCAAATGAAACACATTTCACCCAAAGATCAAGGCAATATGTATCTTAATAAAATCCACCTTAATTTGAATAAAATATAAAATAAAACGTACCATCAACATCAATTAACATGATCTGGTCTTAGAGTGAGAAAAATTGGACAGCTTTATGATATCCTATCGAGCTATTTACATTCTAACGTGTAGATTGAGATATATAAATTGCTTATTAATAGTCATTTCATGTATTAGTTCATAGAGTAAAGGAAAAATTATTACATAATCCTTGAAGTTTTCATAAATTGCAAAATATTTTTTATTAAATTTGAAAAATAAACAATTACATCAGTTGTATTATTATTTTATTACTTTTATTGGCTTTCTTGTAAATATAACTCTTGAAGAATAAAAAAATAGTGAAAATAAAGGGTATAATTGTTACTTTTTAAATTTATAGGATCTTTTAACCAACAAAATAGTGAAAATAAAATGGATTAGCTAACAAACTTGTTTTATACTTTTCATAAATAAATAAATAAAACATCAAAATTATATTTGGTTTAAATAACTAATATATTACATTAATGTCACTTGGACATTTAAGATTGACAATGGATCAATGGTTAATAAACTCATGATATAATTCAATCTGACGACCATGTAAGGGTTGCACAGGCCTTGCGTTGTGTTGATAAGATGTGTTCAATGGAGCTTTCAAAGCAAGTACTTGATCCTTGGAGATGGTAATCGCTTGTCCAATGATGTTCCAAATCACTTGTTCTTTGCATGGAGGAGTAGTGAGAGATCCAATATATCTGTAATAAGTTGGGGTCTTTTTTTGCATATGTTTCAATTTCAACATCCCTAGGCCAATATGAGCCTTCTCATTGCCTGCGTGAGCCTCCTTAGCCATTTCATCCAACCTATCCCTAATCTGCAATTATATGTGAAATTTTTAGTTATCGACTGAGATGTAAAGTGGTATATGTTTTATTTAATATTATTAATACATTAATCCTTTAAAATTATCTAATTTTATTTAAATATAAAATTCAATGTCATTTTAGTTTTTAATCAAATGGTGTTTTTTTATTTGTGAAATGTGTTATTTAATCATTTTTATTGTAAAAAAGAAGGTGATAAAAAGAAAAAAATTATTTTTTAACGATCAATTTAATAACTTATAAAAATGGAGATTTTTTTTAGATTTATTTGTAGGGATAATTTATTCTTTTGAATATATTCCTCCAAAACTAACTACTATTTATTTAATGAATTTAATCTTTTGAAGAAACAAATAATGCCTTTTAGTGAGCTCATGGTGTTGGGTACAACGGGTAAAAATAAAATGAATTCAACAGAGTAGAATAATGACACCGGAAATTTAACGTGATTCATCCTTTAATTTGGGCTAAGTCCACGAGACAAACTCCGAAAAATATTTCTTCCACTAATAAAATTAATGGGTACAAAGTGAGAGACAATACAATAAATTGAGATAAACCCAAAATAGTGTCACACAAGTGTTTCCCAAACTCACTATTTTGTCACTCCCCTTTTAGAAAAATATCCCAATATTTTTCTAAGATATTCTTTCTCACTTTCTTACACATAACACTATTTTTCTTCAAAGGAAATTGTTCCTTTAGCTTTGCTTTGCTTCTCTTCTTGTTTTGGTGTGTTGGTGTATCTCTAAGGCAAAGACATTGCCTATTTATAGGCAAAATTGCATATCAATGTTAGTTGCACCTACCATTTATGGTTGCACTTACCATTTATGGTTGCACCTACCAATTGTGGTTGCACTTACCAATTGTGGTTGCACCTATCATTTATGGTTGCACCTAATATTTGTGTTTTCTTCCTCTTAAATGTAGGAGGGACTTACAAATCTCCCCCTCCCGACTACATAGAGGGCTCCACCAATCCAACAACTAAACGACAGTATTCAAAATTTTGTCTTGGGAGAATTTTTGTCAACATGTCTGATCCATTTTCTTCTGTATGGATCTTCTCAAGTTGTAATAACTTCTTCTCCATTACATCCCTAATCCAGTGATATCTCACATCAATATGTTTTGATCTTGAATGAAAGGAGGCATTCTTTCCAAGATGGATAGCACTCTGACTATCACAAAATAACTGATAACTATCTTGTTGCAACCCAAGTTCTTTTAAGAACTTTTTCATCCATAGCAACTCTTTACATGCTTCTGTTACTGCTATAAGCTCTGCTTCTAAGTGGATGACAAGGCAACACATTTTTGTAACTTTGATTGCCATGACACAGCTCCCCCTACAAATGTAATCAGGTAATCTGAAGTGGATTTTCTAGAATCCACATCACCAGCCATATCTGCATCTGTGTATCCAACTAACATAGGTTTGTCATTTCCAAAACATAGGCATATTTTGGAAGAACTTCGAAGATACCTGAAAATCCATTTCACTGCAGCCCAATGTTCTTTTCCAGGATTTGAAAGGAATCTGCTCACAATTCCATCTACATGAGTGATATCTGGCCGTGTACAAACCATGACATACATTAGACTTCCAACTACTGAAGCATATGGAACCTCTTCCATCTCTTCCTTCTCTTTTTCTGTAGAAGGGCTCTGCTTAGAACTTAGCTTAAAGTGATTAGCAAGAGGACAACTAATCGCTTTAGCCTTATCCATATGAAATCTTTGAAGTACTTTCTCAATGTACTTCTCCTGTGACAACCATAATTTCTTGGCGCCTCTGTCTCTAATAATAGTCATGTCAAGAATTTTCTTTGCTTGCCCCAAGTCTTTCATGGCAAAAGACTTACTCAACTACGTTTTCAAGTTGTTGATTCTACAAATATTTCAGCCAACAATCAGCATATCATCCACATAAAGCAAAAGAATAATGAAATCATTATCAGAGAATTTCTACACAAAAACACAATGGTCTGAAGTAGTCTTTTTGTAGCCTTGCTCCCCTATAATAGACTCAAACTTCTTGTACCATTATCTTGGTGCATGTTTTAAGCCGTAGATACTTTTCTTCAATTTGCAGACGTACTCTTCTTTTCCTTTTTGCTGAAAACCCTCTGGTTGCTCCATGTATATCTCTTATTCCAAGTCACCATGTAGGAAGCCAGTTTTGACATCCATTTGCTCAACCTCCAAGTCAAGACTTGCTGCTAACCCTAGCATAGTACGAATGGATGTCATTTTCACAACTGGAGAGAAAATCTCGTCAAAGTCAACACCTTTTCTTTGGCTAAATCCTTTGACAACCAGTCTGGCTTTGTATCGCGGACTGGAACTGTGTCCTTCATGCTTCACCCTGAACACCCATTTATTTTTCAAGGCCTTCTTCCCTTTGGGCAGCTTCATCAGCTCAAAGGTTTTATTCTCATGCAAGGACTTCATCTCATCTTACATGGCTTCAATCCATTTTTGTTTAGATTCGTCATCCATAGCCTCTTCGTAACTCTCAGGTTCTCCTCCATCAGTGAAAATTACATACTCATCTGAAGGATATGAGGTAGAGGGTCGTCTTACTTTATCACTTCTTCTCAGTGGAACAGGAGAAGTCGCGGATGTTGGTACTAGATAATGAACATCATCATTTCCTTCATGTTCAGAATCAACTTCTATGGGAGCATCATCTTCACAAGGTGGATAAACTTGGTCTTCATCTCCAACTTGTCTTGGCAATGATGTTGGAGGAATTAATTCCAAATCTAATGAGTCACCATTGGAATTAGGAACATCTTTCTTCATTTTATTAATATCTTCAATGGTCTCATCTTCAACAAATACAACATCACGGCTCCTGACAAGTCTCTTTGCAACCGGATCGTAAAATCTATAGCCAAATTGATCTTAACCATAGCCAATAAAAATACACTGTCTTGTTTTGGCATCAAGTTTGAATCTCTCATCCTTAGGGATATGAACAAATGCTTTGCAACCAAACACTCGCAGATGATCATAGGAAACATCCTTTCCTAACCACACTTTATCTGGAACATCCATCTTGAGAAGAGTACTGGGTGAAAGATTCAACACATGTGCATTTGTGAGTATGGTTTCATCCCAAAATTTTTTAGGCAACTTTGCATGTGAGAGTAGACATCTAACTCTCTCCATCAAAGTTCTGTTCATCCTCTCAGCTAAGCCATTCAACTACGGTGTCTTTGGAGGTGTCATCTGATGCCGAATACCATGCTTTTTGCAATAAACATGGAAAGGTCCCGTGTATTCTCCACCATTGTCTGTTCGGATGCACTTCAACTTCTTTCCAGTCTGTCTCTCAACTGAGGCATGAAATTCTTTGAAGACATCTAGCACCTGATCCTTTGTCTTTAGAAGATATACCCACGTATTCCTTGAATGATCATCAATGAAAGTCACAAAATATTGAGCACCACCAAGTGACTTTGGCATTGGTCCACACAAATCTGAATGAATCAAATCTAAAATATTATTCATTCTGGAAGGAAGGAAGCTCTTGCAAGAAACCCTATTTTGCTTTCCTGCTAGACAATGAACACATTTCTCCAAATGTACTTCTTCCATTCCAGGTAGTATCTTCTTTTTGACTAGACTTGTCAAACCTTTTTCACCCATGTGACTGAGCCTCTTATGCCATAACTCAGCTACATTATCTTTCTCTATGGCATTTACTGTGTCGGTGGAGAGCTTCGCTTGCATTATATACAGAGTTGTATGCTTCTCACATCTAGCCACTACTAAGGAGCCTTTTGTAAGTTTCCATTTGTCATAAATGAAGAAGCTGCAATATCCTTAATTTGCAAGCTTGCGCACAGAGATCAAATTCAGGAGCATATCTGGAATATGCCTGACATCCTTCAGAAATAGTCTGGTTCCGTTCTTTGTTTCCAAGCAAACGTCTCCTCTACCTACTACCTTTGACAGGCCTTCATTTCCCATTCTAACAACACCAAAACTTCCAGGTGTGTATGATGAGAAAAATTCTCTACGTGATGTAGCGTGAATTGTAGCACCACTATCAATCACCCAACTGGTCTCGTGTGATGCAAGATTGACAAAATCTTTATCATAAACGATATTGAACTCGTCTATGGTATTTGTTTGCTCATCATCACTGTTGTCATCTTTCTTCATTACTTTGCCTTTGTTCGTTTCTTGTTCCTTCTTGAACACTCGGCAAAATTTCTTAATGTGACCCTTCCTCTTGCAGTGATGGCATTCAACATTGGCAAATTTGTTTGATTTGCCTCTGCTCTTGCTTCTGGGTTTTTGTTCTTTGTACAGTCTCCTTCCTCTAGACTCTGTGATAAGAGCTTGTGCTTCTGAATCTCTTTCCTTGTTTTGTTTCTCATATGAGAACAAGGCTTCTACAACAACTTCAAACTCCATCTTGTCTTTTGCATAAGTTAGAGTTGTTGTGATATGATTATATGATGAGGGTAGTGATGCCAACAACATCACAACTTTCTCTTCATCGCCAAAACTCACATTAAATCTTGCTAAATGAGAAAGCTTGTTGTTGAAATTGCTAACATGCTACATCATGTTCACATTATCTTCCTTCCTCATCTGATATAGCTCCTTCCACAAATAAAATTTATTGGCAAGGAAGGTTCTTTGACATGTACACATTTTCTAGAGTCTCCCATGTTTTTTTAGCAGTCTTGCAATTTTTTGATTCAATATTTTGCAAGATACTATCTGAGAGATTTAGACGGATTGTACTAGCTGCAATCTCATCTATTTCCTCCCATTGTTCCTCGGTGACGGTTGCTACCTTCTTTTCTTTTCCTAGCAACGCCTTATGGACCTTCTGTTGAATGAGAATATCCTTCATCCTCCTTTGCCATAAAGAGAAATTATTATTGCCATTAAATTTCTCAATATCTACTTTTTGGCTTGACATTTTTTTTTCACTGTGTTTCTTTTTTTTCCTGTAAATAAATGCGCCCTGGACCTAATAAAATCTTTTCTGATGTGCCAGATAAGTCTATGTTACAACCACAGAGCATATTAAGAATTTTACTAGACCAGCTCTGATACCAATTGTTGGGCACAGCGAGTAAAAATAAAATGAATTCAACAGAGTAGAATAATGACACCGAAAATTTAACGTGGTTCACCCTTTAATTTGGGCTAAGTCCACGGGACAAACTCCGAAAAATATTTCTTCCACTAATAAAATTAATGGGTACAAAGTGACAGATAATACAACAAATTGAGATAAATCCAAAATAGTGTCACACAAGTGTTTCCCAAACTCACTATTTTGTCACTCCCATTTTAGAAAAATATCCCAATATTTTTCTAAGATATTCTTTCTCACTTTCTTACACACAACACTATTTTTCTTCAAAGGAAATTGTTCCTTTGGCTTTGCTTTGCTTCTCTTCTTGTTTTGGTGTATTGGTGTATCTCTAAGGCAAAGACATTGCCTATTTATAGGCAAAATTGCATATCAATGTTAGTTGCACTTACCATTGGTGGTTGCACCTACTATTTATGGTTGCCCCTATCATTTATGGTTGCATTTGTCATTTATGGTTGTACCTACCAATTGTGGTTGCACTTACCAATTGTGGTTGCACTTACCAATTGTGGTTGCACCTACCATTTATGGTTGCACCTAACATTTGTATTTTCTTCCTCTTACATGTAGGAGGGACATACACATGGATTTAGGTTTTAAAACTTTAGACAAAATATCATGAGTTATTATTTTAATAAATTGTAACATAATCATTATTTTATATATTATAAATATATCAATATAATTTAATAGATTCGATTATAATTATAAATATATTATCACATTATTTATACTACATCTTAAATTTAAGATAATAATATTTATCTTTTAACATAAATTAATTAAATATCTCATCTTGATTTATAAGTCTAATTATCGGTTAGATTTTATTTGTTATTATCATCTATAGTTACCTAATTTGCTTAGGATTACATATAAAAAAGGTTAGAAAAAATAAAATGATATTTATCAGAAATATGTGCTAAGTATGTTATTTCGACTTGATACTTTGTCATATCACTATCGACACATCATGAAAATGATATCGGTAAAGATTTATACAGTACTCAACGGTCGAAGTTTTAACCATAACTGAGAAAGAAAGAAAAGCAAAAAAACTAAGCTAAAAAATGAAGACGAACGACAACGAAGAAGACGAAGAGGAAGTGAAGCGCTGAAGAACAAGAATAAATAGACGGCGGTAATAGGGGAAGTGAAACTAGTTTTAAGATAACCCATTACACGTGCTTAAAACTGGGACTTGTGTTTTGTTGTTTATTACTTGGACTGGGCCTTATAACTTGAAGTATTTATAACATAAGTTCAGGACTGATCTTACAAAATGAGACATTAACACATAACGTAGGCCTATATCTTTATAAATAAGTTTTTATATTAATCTTAACACGTAATAATTAATGATCATAATTTAAAATTAATAATATAAATATTAAATTATCATAATCTAATAATCATTTTAATTTTCACATTAAAAAATAATAAACAATTGTTATCTATATAATAACGGGAAGAATAATGTTTTTTAGATCATGCGAATGATGCGATATTATTGTGAAACGGGAAGAATAAATTCGTAATTTTAAAATGAAGCTATAAGGTGATTCGCATGTTACACAAAGTGTTACCTGGAAAAGAAATTTGTCTGCATGACCATATTGGAAGAGCATTGCTAAAATTGAGAGGCTTTCGTCGGATGCTTGGTGGACTAAATGTAGCTCTGCTGGATATCTGTCGATGAAATTCTTCTCAAGCTTTGCATAAAAAAGAATACTATACTAGTTTCTTTTTATTATTGTCATAACTGCCTAGTGCTAAAACCAAATCTTTTATTGTTAAAGCTTTATCATTTTTTGTTTGACTCTAAGCTTGTTTTATTAACTTTCTGTGGTATGGCCATGAGCTTTTGGTTTGTATGTAAATAATATGTTACTATTCATCAATTTAGTCATGTCAAAAAAAGAAGTTGTAAATTGTCTTGTAGTATAAAAATATATAAGTACTTAAGTCGCGTGTTTGAGAATAAGGACTTACTGTATTCCATTGATGTGGTGTTCAGAAGGAGTATGCCAATGCATTTGCTTCAAAGTGTAGTTCTTACCATCCACCACCAACACTCCTGCATGTTTTTCAAATTCTACCTGCACAAAGGAATTCATGCCAATTAGATGCAGGATGTATAAATCCATGAAAAATATGTTTATCATGCATGTATCGATTCACATATCACAATATAATTAATTCTTATTAATAAATGATGTCACGGTTACAAATTGATACATATAACATTACTCTAAATTGATTAACCGTATTACAAAAAAATAAAAGATACAAGTATATTCTTTTCCACATGTTACCCTATTTTGTTGGTAGGATTTCTATTATATTTAAACCTCTAATCAATAACATACCCATTTATTTTATTCCTTTTACCCGAAGACTCTTATTTTTTAGTTACGTTATAATTATCACTTTTGTTAATTTTATGAAAATTTACAAGTAACTCCTTTAAGTTTTTTGAAATAAAATTACTTAAAAGTTATTAAATTCAAGGAAGGATATTGTAATAAAATAACAATAAAATCAACCTAATTGCCTATTTTTTAAACTTGAAGTGTATTTTTTGTAGTTTTAAACCTCAAGAAGTTCTATAATAATTTTTCTTTATCAAAAATTATATGACATGTATGATCAAAATATACTATAAATAACAATATTACTAAAATTGCAAAGGAAAAAAAAAGTAGAAAATAAGTTTGAGTAGCTCTGACCCCAACATTGAAGCCGTTGTTAACCAATGTGGAATTTGATTTATTGTAGACTCTTGTTAAAGGTTTATATTTCAACATCTGTGTTTGCTTGCTCATAATATTTACAGGAGATTGTATTTTTCCATATGAGCATTTTGAATAAAGTGGACTCAAATTTCCCCATTTGTTAGGACCACTTTTACCCAAGTAGGTAAATGATGGAAGATCCTTAGATTCTGCATCATAAATGTCCAACATGACAAAATATATTAATACATAACCCAACTTTTCAACAATTTAAGCATTAGAAAATATAAATTGCAAGATTTTTCGAAAATAGCTAGGCAATTATATCCATGAATTATTGATTTATTATTATATCCACGTGAATTTCTTGATCTAGATCCATTTATTTTCTTTCAAAAATATCTCAATAATCCTTACCCAAAAAAAATCTCAATAAAAATTTAAAATATTATTATCGAAAGAAATATAATTGCTATTTTTCAAATATGTAAGGTTATTTTGAGTTGTTTTATTAAATTTGTAAAAATTCTCTTATTATTATTATTATTGTTTGATATTATACATGTAATATATACGCAGTCTAGTAAATTATATTACCTCGTTAAATCCGAATGTATTCAACCTAGTAAATTATGATAACTCGTTATTATATAGCAAAGTAATGAAAAATAGAGACCTGATGAAAAAAATCAAAGCCTGAAGAGTCTAAAGCTGTACATCATAGAATGACCTCAACACCCAAATACTATCGTAATGATACAGGTGACCAATTTAAGAGTTTCAAACAATCTGTATATAACAATCTATTTATATAAACGTTTACAATGACTTAATTAACATAAATTATATTGTATATATTTTATCATGTTAACCTATACACTTGTCTATGTGCTATATATATATTTAATGAGAATAATATAATATCTTTTCATATATTAATTTTTTTTACTTTTTATTAGAATCATTATAATTATATATATATATATATTTAATAAGAATAATACAATATCTTTTCATATATTAATTTTTTTTACTTTTTATTAGAATCATTATAATTCTTAACATATAAAATTTTCTTCAAATAATAATAATAATAATAATAATAATTATTATTATGTGTAGTTATGCACAAATAGCTAACATGAGGCTAATTTTTAAGATCATGTTAATATTCATATCTTACATACAATGGCAACTTATAGATCTTAAAGCAAAAACATGTATACAAAAATTAAAAATATAAATAAAATAGAGAACTGTTAAAAGTCAAAACAATTTAAAGAAAAGTTAAAAAATGAAAAGAATAATAAAACAAATTTATGATATAAATAAGAGGAAGATAAGACAAAAACTAATATAACATATGAGTAAAAATAACCTAAATGTTCTTAAAAAATTAAATATTAATACAAATAAAACTGATACATTAATTTAAAGTTTTAACAAAGAAGAGAAGAAAAATCAATATATTACCTTCTGAGAAAGACCAAGTACACAGAAAGAGCAATGGAAGCACAAGAATAGACAAACCAAATCTGGGAATCATTTTTTTTTTCCTCTTATTAAACCTTAAACGAAGCACTGTGACTTTAGCAAAAATGAAGGAGATTTTTCAGGTTACTTGTGAGGATTAGCTGTGTAACTTTTGATCAATACTAAATTTAGAATAGTTGTGTTGTACATGTAACAATTAATATTGTGATAACTTCTTCATATACTGGAAATTTCAGATACAAGTTTAAGCTGGGAATTTCTGTTTATATATGAACTTTGCTTTTTTTTTTCTCTACACACGTATTTATATGAATTTTTCTAATACATTTGGTAAAAACATGGTATTTCAATTCCTTAAAGAATTCCCTATTTCAAACTCTCAGCTTGGAATATATTAAAAAATATATTTTATATGAATTTGAATTATGAAAGCAGTACGTAATAAAGATAGAGAAATAAAATATATTGAAAGTAGTCATTATCTAATTAATAAGTTCTTTTAATATGTTATTTGTGGTTTAACTCTTAACTCTATTAGAAAAACGTTTTTCTGCATATTTTAAATTTTATCTTATAATAAAATGAGGAAGGGTCGCAATGGTTTTTTTTTTTTTAATTAACTTTTGTCTAAGGGAAATTTTAGTTGGTAATCTGTTGAAAAACATGTTATTATAAACTCCATTAAGAAAATGAGAGACAGGTGATTCCAATTATTATTTTTTTAAATAATAACAGAGAATGAGATGTTTTGACGTTATCATCAATTTAGATTATTGTGCCTCAAATTTAATTACCTACCTCCATTTTTAGTTAGCAAACCTAGATTTACATTTAATTAAAGATTATGTTGTTAAGTCCATTTTTTTTAAATGATAAATTTTTATATATTATTTAATAATAATAAGATTTTTGTATATGGTTTAATAATAATAAGATAAGGATTTTGGACACATCCCCAAAACCCCCAGATCAAATGAAATATTAATATCCCACCCATCGGCAAATCCCCAAACTAGAAAACAGTAAACACAATCCAATGGTTGTTTGATCTTTCGAAATTTTTGGACCGTTAATTTCTTCCGAAGATAGCTGTGCAAGCTATATTTTCGTTAGTGTTTAATGGGCTCTTAAGCGATTCCACATTTACTAGCATTAATTTTTTTTTCTCTCAATAACATTAACATAAGTAATAATGGGCTCTGTTCAATAAAGTAAATGCAATATACAAAGAAAATTAAGTAAGGAGTAATCCGTTTTGAGAATCAAAAACTGATTCTGGACAAAATATGGTATCGAATATTAAAAGATAGAATGGATCATCAAGAATTGTTAGGAAGATAAACACAAGAATTGAAATGGCCATTAGTTTTGGGTTCAAATTTAATAACTTTCAAACGGTCATTGGATTGGGTTTTCTGTTTGTGGGTTTGGTTCGTGGGTTTGTCAATTGGTATCAATAATTACCAATAATCATAATCATTTTATATTAATTTTAGATATATTCAATTAATTAGTTATGTGTTGTTAATTTTTTATTTTTTTAATAATTATTTAAAAATATATTAAATTTAAAAATATTAAACGTAAATTAAAATTTTCTTTTATTATATTATTTAAAATATCAATATTATTTTTATTATTAAAATTATATATTTTTTATAATAATACTAATAAATATCAATTAATCATAATTTTGATATTATAATAACTATACCGGTTTTACGGTTCATCGATACGGTTATTTAAAAAAAACTATTTTTTTTCGAATAATCGTAATTTCAATTCTCTTTGTCTAAAAGCTTCATCCCTATTTACGGAGGGAGGGTGCATGTTCTGTTCTTCTATTTTTTTATATATATATATTTCAAATTCAGCAATAACTAAATGAAATGCTTCAATGTTTTTTTTCGTGCATGCCAATTCTCTATGGTTCTATACCAATTCCACTGGATACATAAAGCCACAAAACGTAGAAGACCAGCAGCAACTACCTCAAGGACAGCCATTAGGAATGATCACTTGGGGATAATCTTGAAGTTGCAAGGTACAGTAAAAGTACGTGAGAGTTGCAAGAAATAATAAAGCTAACACATTTAATGCCATCTTCTTGGCCACTTCATCAGCTTTTATTACCCTTGAGATGCTAGCTATAAGGCTGGTAAGTTGGGGTCGTTTTTTATTCTCTGCGATTATTGTTGAAATATGTTAAAATAGTGTTGCAATAATATTATCGATAACTTAAAATGAATTATTTGGGTTGAGTCGCGGATTAGGTCGCTCTTTTTAAGACGTTTCGCGACTCTGCTCAAATTTGTGCAAGCAAACACAATCTCGTCGTCTTTAGGATAAAATAACCCATAATCTTTTTTTTTGTCTCGGAACTTCACTGTACTGATGAAAACCGGAATACTATATCTGAAAAATTTATTGCTCGGAAAACTAAAAATAATTTAGAATTGTAGAGATAATTTTTTTTAGTAAGATGAGTTTGTAGATTGTTGTTTTGAAATTGAGAGCTAAGACTCTCTATTTATAGGTTTCAGAAACCGTGTGACCATTATGATAATAACGATAATGTTTGGGAATGAAGAGCGTAACAACCCTTTAACGGTCATATTCTGAGTAAAAGAAAACAATGGTCATATTCTAAGTAAAAGAAAATAACGTTTGTTTTTCTGAGAAAAAATATAACAACCATTTTCTGAGTGGAATTTTTTTTTAAAAAAAATAAAAAATAAATAAAATGCCACCTCACCTCACACACACACACATACACACGCACTCGGACTCAGCAAGGCATGGTTGGTCGGTCGGATGTACGACGGCACACGCGCGTGTGTGGTATCACATTTTCTTAGGTCTTCTCCCCTTCCACAAAAGTGGGTACCCCTTGAGGCCCAATCCCAATAGTCAACTCTGTACTATTTATACATCTTTTAAGTAGTGTAAAAAGGTAATGTGGGACAAGGATATACTAGTTTTTTTAATAAACATTCATCTTTTCCAACAATCCCCCACTTGAATTTTATATAAAAATAATTTTCATCGAACAACCGATCAATTAAAAATATAAGATTGTGCATAAGCAAAAGGTGTCTATCGACTTGAACCTTTGCATAGTGTTGATGCTTTAGAATATACTATAGTAACTCATAGTTTTGAACTCTATCTCTAAGAATCATCACACAGACACAACCTTTCCAAGGTGTAGTTCGAAAATCCCGTGTTTTACAACCATGCACGTGTATCCCAGTATAGTGAACGCTTTAGTAAATTTTGCCCAACAAATTTCCATAGGAAGAGGTCACACTTCCACATTCACATAGGTGAGTCTATCAAGAGCACTCCTGTAGCTATGTACTCCACTTCACATAAAGTATAGAACTCATTAAGAGTTTAACAATTAACTCATCTTTTTCTATCGCTTCAGGACTTCATGCTTCTAATAATATAGAATGGGATTTGAAAATAGCATGATTCATCTCATATCACTTCATGACTTTTTATTACCCTTTGAACTTATTTCTTGGGATCTCCAGTCTATAAGTTGGGTTATCATCACGAGTGACTCTTCATTCTAAGGGCATTAGTCTCATTCCTTTTGAGGTTTTGAAAACCTTCTCTCTCGGTAATCCTTTCGTCAAAGGATCTGCCAAATTTTTATCAGAACGTACATGATCTACTCTTACAGCTCCTATTGAGAGAAATTCTCTAATAGTACTATGCTTATGACATATCTGTCGTCTCTTTCCGTTGTAGTAACGATTCTGAATCTTTGCAATAGCCGCAGTACTATCGTTGTGGATCAAGACAACTGATATCAGTCTTTCCCATAAAGGGATCTCAGCTAACAGACTTCTTAACCAGCCTGTTTCTTCACTAGTAGTGGCTAGTGCTATCATTTCAGACTCCATTGTAGATTGAGCCAATATTGTCTATTTCTTAGACTTCCAAGAAACAAATCCACCAGCTATGTTAAATATATAGCTGCTAGTTTCTTTGGAATCTTATGATAAAGTGTTCCAATCTGCATCGTTGTATTCTTCTAGAACAACGGGAAACTTTTTATAATGTAATCCAAGGTATATAGTTCTCTTAAGGTATCTCATAACCCTTTCAATAACATTCCAATGCTCTACACTAGGTCTAGTGGTAAATCTACATAGTAGTCCCACAACATAAGCTATGTCTGGTCTAGTGCAATCAGTAGCATAACGTAAGCTACCAATAATGCTCGCATACTCAGTTTGTCTCCAGTGTTCTTGAACAAGTTTACACTAGGATCATAAGGAGTACATGCAAGTTTGCAATTAAAGTAATTATATTTCTTTAAGATCTTCTCAATGTAGTGAGATTGATCTAGAGAAATTCCCTTTTCAGACCTAGTAATCTTTATACCAAGAATTACACTCGCTTCTCCGAGATCTTTCATATCAAAGTTAGCACTTAACAAAGTTTTCACATTGTTCACAACATGAATATTTGATCCAAAAACAAGCATGTCATCCATATATAAACATATAATTTTGTAAATGTTATTTTCCAATATATAATAAATGCATTTGTCATTTTCATTTATTTTGAATCCATGTGAGATAACTAGATTATCAAATTTTTCATGTCATTGCTTAGGTGATTTTTTTAGACCATAAAAGGGATTTATCTAGTTTACAAACTTTATTTTCTTGATCTGGGATAACAAAACCTTCAGGTTGATCCATATAAATTTCTTCTTCTAAGTCACCATTTAAGAAAACACTTTTAACATCCATTTGGTATACTACTAAATCATGGATAGCAGCAAGAGAAAAAAGTACACATATGGAACTTATTCATATGACTGGTGAAAAGGTATCAAAGAAATCTACATTTTCCCTTTGCCTATACCCTATAATTACAAGATGAGCTTTGTACTTTTCAATAGTACCATCGTTTTTTAATTTCTTCTTTAATATCGATTTACATCCAATGGTTCTGCAACCAGGAGGTAAGTCAACTAAATGGCAAGTCTTATTATACTAAAGAGAGTCCATTTAATCATTTATGACTTCTTCCCATAGGTTGGCATATAAAGAAGATAATACTTCTTTAAGAGTTTGGGGATCTTCCTCTAAGGTATAAACATAAAAATCAGACCCAAAATCTTTAAGGGTTTGAGCTCATTTACTTCTTCTAATTTCAGTATTTAATTCCTTATTTTGTTCACTAGTTCTAGTTATGGGTAAACTACTAGAAGACGAGCCCCCACTATTTTTAATTTTAAAGGGAAACCTATGTTCATAGAAATCACCATCATTTGATTCTATAACTACATGATCATTTAAGTCATAGAATTTATAAGCTTTACTATTCATAGTGTATCCTATGAATACACACTTATATGCTCTACTAACAAGTTTATTTCTTTTAGGATCAAGGATCCTAACATAGGCTAAACAACCCCAAGTTTAAAAAAAAGTTAAATTAGGTTTCTTATTTTTCAAAATTTCATATGGTGAAATTTTACTTGTAGATTTAGGCACTTTATTTAGCACATAGCAAACAGTTAATAAAATTTATCCTCACCAATGGGGAGCATCACTAGAGTTTAATGAAAACACAACAACTGATTCAGTAAAAGTTCTATTTTTTCTTTCAACTTTGCCATTCATTTCAGGAGAATAAAGTGTAGTTTTTTCATGAATGATTCCATGAGTTTTATAAAAATCATTGAAGATATTGGAATCATATTTAGTGCCTCTATCACTTTGAAACTTTTTATTTTTCTGTTAAGTTGATTCTTAATCTCAGTCATAAATATTTTAAACATGTCAAACGATTCATTTTTATTTTTCATTAGATATACATAAGTGTAATCTGAATAGTCATCTACAAAAGTTATAAAATAGCGTTTTTCATTTCTTGTTAAATTTTCATCAAGTTCACATATGTCATAATGTATTAATTCTAAAGGTTCAGATTCTCTAACTACTGATTTATGTGAAATTTTGGTTATTTTAGCTTGACTACAAAAATCACATTTTTCAAAATCATTCAAAGATAGTTTAGGAATTAGTTCTAAGATACTCATGTTCTTGATTATGAGTTTATTAACATGATAAAGTCTAGCATGCCAAATATTAAAAGAATTCAACATATAAGCAAAAGAAGAGGTTTTATTAATTTCAACATTTAATTTAAACATGCTATCAGTGGCGTACCCTTTCCCAACAAATATATTATTTTTAGTTAAAGTATATAAATCAGCCCTTATAATTTGAGTAAACCCAACTTTGTTAAGAAGATAGGCTGAAACTAAGTTCTTTCTCATCTCTAGAGTATGCAGGACATCCTTTAAGATGATAGACTTTCCAGAGGTAAACTTCAATACCACCTCACCAGTACCAACAAATTTAGTGGAGTGGGAGTCGCCCAGCAACACTTTCTTATCCTCAAAATCAGAATAGGACTTGAACATGTCTCGATCATAGAAAATATGGCGAGAAGCACCAGTGTCCACCCACCACCCCTCGGATCTACCAACAAAATTGACTTCAGACTAATAAATTGATCTTCAGTAAGGTTCGCCTGTGGGGCAGGATGATTCTTGTTCCAATAGTTCCTAGCCAAGTATAACACACACATGAATGTTTTATTCCTTAAGGAGGGTTGAGGTCCATTCTGGGGGAGGATAATTTCTATTTCTATTTTGGTGGTTGTAGTTTTGGTTATTATTACGATTCTGAGTTTTCATATTTCTACCTTTTGGTTTCTAAATTGTAGAGGAGGGTTTCTTATTGGTACTGTTGTTTGAGACTACGAGTACTTCATCACTTTGGTCTTGTTTTCGGGTTTCTTCTTTTATTCCTAAACGGGTTATAAGACTTTCTAAAGAAAATTCCTTAGTTTTATGCCTAAGTGTATTCTTAAAATCTTTCCAAGTAGGGGGTAATTTATCTATAATAACAGCTACTTGAAATTGTTCATCTAAAGTAATACCTTCAGAAGTTATTTCATATGCTATCTTTTCGTGTGATTGAGCTTCCACTGATTTGCCATCGATCATTTGAAACTTCATGTATCTACTGACAGCATACTTCTTAGTTCCAGCTTCCTCAGTATCGTACTTCTTTTGAAGTGCTTCCCAAATTTCCTTAGCAGACGATATCAGAGTTATAATAATCATACAAGTCATCACCTAATCCATTAAGAATAAAAAAAAATTGCATAGAAAATGATTTTCTATCCAAGTGTTTAAATAATTTATTGTAGCTTCAGTATGAGAATTAGGAAGTGTTTTTTTTTCAATAATAAGAACAAAAGAGACATTTTACATGGTTAAGAACAAATCTTTGACTTGTACTTGTCACAAGTCAAAATTAATTCTCCCATCAAATTTCTCAATGTTAATCTTGACTCTTGACATTTCTACTTTTTTTTTTAAATTTGTTCTGATACCAACTGTTAGAAAATTTGGATCAAATGGTATAATAATTAATTCTCACTCCCAATATCTTTCTTAGTAGAATATCAAAGAACAGAGAAACCGAAAATACACAACACAAAAATTATAGTAAAAACTCCAAATATGAAAAAAACCACTTTCGTTGTCAAAAGATTAGAAAAAAATTAACTATGGGTAAAATTGTTACAACTACACTTTCAATAATTTTCTTATACACCCAAAAGACAAAAAGCAATTACATGCCTAAGAGAATTTTCCTACAAAATTCTCTCACTCAAAAATTTCTCATACAAGTTTTTCTCTATTTTTTGGATGATTAATAATGAAAAAATAAAGCCATATTTATAACCTTCAAGTTCTTATTTTATATGTTAAACATTTCTTCATTCATCAAAATTAGGCTATCTAATTTTCTCATTCTTCGTTCAAACAAGATTAGGCACTTTCATCATTGGTAATATAAGAAATTATTTTCTATGAATTTTCTTCTAAATTAAACACTTTTTATTTTAACTAAAAAAAATCTAGGCATTATTTCTCTAGTTCTTGAGACACAAACACACATTTGTTCACAATCAACACATCAATAACCCGAGCCTCTTTTACTGCTCTTTGAAGAGCATTGAAATCTTACACATTAGTTGCAAAGAATTACACATCTTTAAGCTTATCCAGGGACCGAGCAAGGTAAGGTGTGGTCGGACTGACAGGTAGAGCAAGAAAAGGACATGAAAAGGTTATATGAGGTGTTAAACAACTTCTGTTAGTTCGTCTTATTTGAACCCATCTAAAACAAACTATTATTTAACACATTTAATTTTTAAATGAAATAAATTAAATTTATTTTTATCTAAAGTGCACCTAATCAGCTTATTTAAATAAAAATTCAACCATATTTAATTTTTTTATTAAAATTAAAAAACACTTGAAATGAAAATATTATAAAACATTAAACATTGAAAATTTAAACTGAAATGTTGGAATATTATGGATCAAAACTCTCAAAACTCAAGAACACTAGAACAATTTTCCAGAAACACTCAGAAACTCTCAAACTTTTGTTTCTGATTTCTTTAACTTGATTATTACATTCTTACTGAGAAGTATTTATAGAAACAACTAATAAATCTAAGCCATACAACATAAACCTACCAAAACAATCTAAACTATACACCTATCTTCTTACTTAACCCATTTATTTTCTTCTTTCCACCAACCATGAGATGTATCCTTATCAATCCAGATAATCACCATAGAATCTTTCATGAGTTTGACTTCAAATGGGCTAGAATATTTCAAAGAGTTTGTTTTTGATTTCTTTGGGCTTGTAAACAAGTTTACAAACCAACACTCCCCCTTAAACTTGTTTTATGCTGCTGAGCAAATTTCTCAATCTGACAAAGTCTTCTTGCTTGAGCAGTTTAGTGAAAATGTCGGCAATTTGATCTTGTGATTTTATATACTCGAGTTGTACATCCTTTCTTATGATGCACTCCCTCATGTAATGATATCGAGTATCTATATGTTTGCTTCGATTATGGAAAACATGATTTTTGGCTAAGGTAATGGTTGACTTGTTGTCGACACAAATTTTGGTTGGCTCTTCTTGTGTCATACTTAGCTCCTTTAACAAGTTTCTCAACCAAATTGCATGGCAAACACATGAGGTAGCTGCTAAATATTATGCTTCACAGCTAGACAAGGTGACAATCATTTGCTTTTTCAACATTCATGTAAAAGTAGTATCTCCCATGAAAAACACAAATCCATAAGTGTTTTTTCGATCGTCTATATCTCCACCAAAATTATTATCACTATATCCAACAAGCTTGTAATCATTAGAAGCCGAATAGAACAAGCTAAAATTAATTGTACCTTTTAGATAGCGTAGAATTCTTTTTGTAGCTTTGAAATAGGTGATTATCGGTTTCTCTATATAGCGGCTAATCAATCCAACGGCATATAGGATGTTAGGCCTTTTGCATGTGAGATAACGCAGACTTTCAACTAAACTTTGGAAAAATATTGGATCCACACTTTCACCATCTTCATACTTGGATAGTTTGATTCCACATTCCATTGGTGTGTTGATCGGCATGCAATCGTTCATCTTGAACTTCTTTAGTATCTCTCTTGCATAGCTTTCTTGAGAGATGAAGATGCCTTCTTCCTTTTGCTTCACTTCAATTCCAAGGTAGTATACCATTAACCCGATATCTATCATTTTAAACTCTCGGGTCATCACCTTCTTAAAATCTTCAAATAGCTTCAGATTACTTTCGGTGAAGATGAGATCATCTACATATAGATAAACGATTAGAATATCATTATCTTCAATCTTGACGTAGAGTGAATATTTATAGGGATACTTGGTGAAGTTGTTCTCCAAAAATTACTTGTCGATGTGGTTATTCCATGCTCTTGGTGCTTGCTTTAACCCATAAAGAGCTTTATTTAACTTCAACACCTTGTCTTTGTGACCTTTTGCTTCATAACCTGGTAGTTGCTTAATGTACACTTCTTCTTCAAGGACTCCATTTAGAAAAGCAAATTTTACATCCATTTGATGTATCTTCCACTTATTTCGAGCTGCCAAATAAATGATTAGTCTTATAGTTTCTAATCGAGTAACAGGAGAAAATACCTCATCATAGTCAATTCCAGCCTTTTGACTATATCATTTTGCTACTAGCTCCACCTTGTGCCTTTCAATCTCTCCCTTAGCATTCCTCTTTGTCTTGTACACCCATTTGACACCTATTGCCTTATGCCCTTTGGGAAGTGGAATAGGTTCGCATGTGTCGTTCTTCTCAATTGCATTGATTTTTTCGTCCATCACATCTTTCCACTTCTTCTCTTGTACAGCTTCTCGAAAGCACACTGGTTCACAATCAACAAAGAGACAGAATAAGGTAATATTATCTTGTCATTATGTTACCTTATAAAGATCTTGGAGATTTCATGTACGTGTCATGGCTTTTTCACTTCCACTTGAAGATGATGAAGGTGACGGGTCTTCATGAGTAGTTGGCATTGGTGAAGTAGATGGAGTTGTTGGCTCTTATTAAATTTCTATAGGTTGTTCCCTCGTTATCTGTTCATCTTCTTTAAATTGAGGAAAGAAATTAAAGTTATCTGCATGAGAGTTAAAATCCCATTTTCCTTCTTCGTCGAATACCACATCTCGACTTATTACAATCTTCTTATTGTGTGGTTTGTACAACTTATAGCCTTTTGAATTAGCATCATAGCCGATGAAGATAAAACTTTTGCTTTTATCATCAAGCTTCGTTCTTCTCTCATCCGATACATGAACATGTGCTATACTTCCAAAGACTCTTAGGTGGAAAATACCAGGCTTTCTTCCACTCCATGCCTCTTGCGATGTCTTTCCCCATACACTTCTTGTTGGAGATCGATTTGACAAGTAAACTACACATGCTACTACTTATGCCTAAAACTCTTTGGGTAGTTTCTTGTTTTTGAGCATGCTTCGTGCCATATTGAGGATTGTTCGGTTCTTTCTTTCAACTACACCATTCTATTGGGGGGATCTTGGTACTGTTAAAGATCTATGAATTCCATTTGCTTCACAGATCTCTTGAAACTCCTTGGATGTAAATTCTCCACCTCTGTCTGATCTCATGACTTTGATTTTTCTACTGCTTTCTCTCTCCACTGTAGCTTTGAACCTTTTGAATACTTCAAAAACTTCTTATTTCTGTTTCAAGAAATATACCCAAGTTTTTCTTGAAAAATCATCAATAAAAAGAAGAAAATAGTTACTGTTACCGAGAGAGCTAAGCTTGATCGGTCCGCACACATCAGTATGGATTAGCTCAAGTGGCTTCTTGGCTCTTGAGTTTGACTTCTTTGGGAAGCTTTTTCTGAATTGCTTCCCGAGTAGACACCCTTCACAAAGTTGATCAGGATGGTTAATGCAAGGTAGTCCCTTCACCATCTCCTTCTTAGACAACAGTTCCAATCCTCCAAAATTGAGATGCCCGAATCGAAGATGCCATAGCCACGATGCATCTTTATAGTAGGCTTTTAGACACTTTACAATGTCAGTTTTTATATTGATCAAGAACATTCTATTCTTTGACATCAGCACGTTAGCAATGAGGTTATTCTTATCATCTTTTATAGAAAGATTACAATTCTTCATATGAATATCATAACCTTTCTCTAACAGTTGTCCTAAACTTAAGATATTACTTTTCATATTTGGAACATAGTAAACATTGGAAATAAATTGATGTCGCTCATATTTCAAGCGAATAAGAATGCTACCTCTTCCTTTCACTGCTACGTTAGAATCATCTTCAAATGAGACATTTCCGCTTACTGACTCATTTAGTTCCACGAACATGTATTTCCTTCAACACATATGGTTGCTTGCACCACTGTCAAGATACCAAGCATTTGGTTGACTACCATCACCCTCATTCCGTGCTAGAAAAAGAGTTTCTTTCTCATCCGTCTTCTCCTCTATGTAGTTGATTTTCTCATCTACTCTATTGTTATGAGCTCTACATTCTGAAGCATAATGTCCAAATTTCTGAAAATTATAGCATTGAAGTTGAGATTTTCCATACCTTGAGTTCATATTGCCTCTTCCATGACTTCATGTTGAGCTTTCCGCTCTCTCGAAGTTGTTGTAATTCCAACCTCGTCCATGACCACGGCTTCCACCTCGTCCACGGCCTCTACCTCTACCTCGACCATGTTGGTTTCTATCATTGCCTTGGCTTTCATACTTATCTTTGAATTGCATCTTGAAGAGTTACTCAATGATCCCTTGCTTTTTCTTATGCTTTTCTTCATATGCATGTAATGACCCATTGAGTTCATCAATGGTCATTTCTTCCAAATCTTTTGTTTCCTCAATCGTCACAACAATGTGTTTAAATTTGGAATATAATGAACAAAGTATCTTTTCCATTATTCTGACATCTTTCAACATCTCACCATTTCTTTTCAATTGATTAGAAACAACTGTGACTCTCGAGAAATAGTCGAAAATAGATTTAGAAGCTTTCATATGTAGAGATTCAAACTCACATCTTAGTGTTTGGAGACGAACCTTCTTCACTTTCTCGGCTCCTTTGAAATCAATCTGAAGCTTATTCTACGCTACTTTAAAAGATATTGCATCTGAAATATTCTCAAACCCATCATCATTTAAGGCTTGATAGATAAGAAAGAGGACTTTCTTGCTCTCTTTCTCAAATCCTTCAAAGATTCTTTTTGCACTTGCGTTAGAGTAGCTTCATCGTGTGGCTCACTTAAGCCTTTTTCTAAAACTTCTCATACATCGTGTGCACCCAAAAGAGCTTTCATCTTGATACTCCAATTATCATAGTTGTCGTTGTTGAGTGTCGGGACTTGAAACGATGTCATGCCTCCACTTGAAACGATGTCATTCCTCTAGAGAAAAATCTGAATTTTTTTAATCAACGATCAAAATCAACTTTTTTGGTCAACGGTCTCGACGGCTTGGTCAACAGGCTTTACGACTCGATCAACTTGGTTGGACTCAGTTCCAACTCAGCTAACTCGGTAAGTTAACTCACTTTCTAGCAGAACCTTCCGGAGGATTGTGGAGGTGCGTTCGAACTCCGATCGGGATGATTCTCACGACGTTAGATTTTTCTCGTCGAAAGCTTCGATTTGATAAACAATAGTGTATATTTATATTTCCAACTACAGCTCTCATACCACTTTGTTGGAATATTATGAATCAAAACTCAAAAACACTCAAGAATAATTTTCTAAAAATACTCAGAAATTCTCAAATTTTTGTTTCTGATTTTTTCACTTGATTATTACATTGATACTGAGAAGTATTTATAGAACAAATAATAAATCTAAGTCATACAACATAAAATTTACCAAAACAATCTAAACGATACATCCATCTCCTTATTTAACTCATTTATATTTTTATTCCCAATAAACATGAATTGTATCCTTATTAATCTAGATTATTACCGTAAAAGCTTTCATAAACTGGACTTCTAATGAGTTAAAATATTTGAAAGAGTTTATTTTGATTTCTTTAAGCTTCTAAATAAGTTTACATATCAACATGAAAAATATTATTAAACATTTAAACCGAAATTTTCAGTATTCATTATAATCCCTAAAAGCTAAAGCAGACGACCTCCATAATCGCTATGTTCATCTGCTTGTTTCGCAATGTTCATCTGCTGTTTCGCGATGCTCACCTGTTTAGCTTAGCTTAATGATACTTTTGCAAATCGCAAAACTGGTGGCTTAGCTTTTCGGGTATTTTTGGTTTGATATAAGATAAATAATTACAGAGCCAGTATTAGAATGAAAAGGTAAGTTCCGGATAAATGATTAGAAATTAATGTAAATTTCGAGCCAAAAAAAAAACTCTTTTAGTAAATACATCTCCGTAATTTTATCAAATAATTTGTCACCTGTCTCTCTTTTCCCTGTTACTAAGCAATAAAAAAAAGTATGTTCGTTAATTGGGAAAAAAAATGTTTGAAAATAATTGAGTCAAAAAATTATTAAATAAGCCGATGAATTGTTTATAAATTTAAGTAAGATATTCATTTAATTACGTAATTATTAACTATATTTTTTCAATTTAATAATAAATTAATTTTAAATAAATTAAACCATCTTCAACCAATCATTTAATATATTATTTAACAAATAATAACCGTTAGATACATGTTATACCAATTAAATTTGTACTTATTTCTAGCGGGGAGGATAGTATAATTTTGGTTAAAAATATTATAAAAATAATTATTTTTTAAAATTTATTAATTATTTTAATAAAAATAATATTTTAATAATATTAAACGTGATCAATTGAATGATATTTAATATTAAATGGATCTGTTTAATTATAGTTCAATTTTAACATAATCTAATCAAAAGTCGTTTAAAATTAAATTATATATCATACATGTTTTTAATATTAAAAATATATAAAATAGATGTTATTTTTATGATTATAAATATTTAAGGGTGTTATTTTTATTATTTTTTAAAAAATTAATTATATAAAATAACACCATAAAAAATTTAAGAGCTATTTAAGGTGATAATCTCATATTAATCAAAAATCAGATATAACCCTTTTCTTTTGACATTTTATATAAAATGATAAAAATAACCACAGTTTTTATTTATTAATTGTGATTTAATTTTGATTAAATATTTATATAATTTGACATATCAAAATTAAAAAAATTGTCTAATTACTTAAAGTTTGATCGATCAGTAATCACACTTATCGGAACCGAATATGATACGTGTCCAACTTAACTAAATAGTTGTTCGACTCACTAAAGTTTGATCGACTAGTGGCACTATTCACTAGAGTTGATGTTCGACTCACTAAAGTTTAATCAAACAATAACCTCACTTGTTAGATATAAATTGACATATATCCAACTGAACTATACAATTGTCAACTTATCGGATTTTGATCGGATGGTAACTTTACTCGTCAGAGTTGAATTAAACACATGTCAAATTAAATTGAATAATTTTCTAACTCTGTTATGTCTAGTTGAATATATATCTAATAGTGTATTCTTTAAGGGTACAGTGAGAATAATAATAAAATTGTAAGTTAAAAGTCCAATCTAGCATAAAAATAATGAAAGGGATCACATTAGTTTATTTCTTAAATTTTAATAATAAAAATAGTATAAGAATAACTTTAAATGTTTAATCAATTAGAATTTAATATTAAATGTGTACAATTAATCAAAATTTAACTTAAATAACATTTAATTATATTATGTTAATGTAAAATTTTTAAACTTGAGTTTTTTTTAATAAAAATATATGAATTAGATATAAATAATACTATTTAGAATAAAAATATTATTTCTTAATCCTTATTGAATCTTCACTTTTCTCCTCTCTTTTTTAACCCTAGTTTTTTAATTTTCCTATCTATTGTATATCTATGAGAGAAAGCCTTCGTGTATAGGAATTTGTTCTCCTTAAATAATTGTTTCTTTTATTATTAATCTAGTTTAATGAAGCCAATCACAATTATAGAGCTTTTCGTTTAGATTTTAGATCTAAAGTTACCTATTCTAGCATACAGTTACTATATTGCGACTTTATGCTTCTGTTTTTATTTTTGCATGCATTTTTACTTTAGATAGGTTTGTTTAATAATTGGAGATGATGGTACTACAGTGATGAATGACGTAGAATCAATGAAATGAAACAATCCATGCAAAAATATTATTAATAGAGTCAAATATTATTATACGAACACCAAAATTATCTAAATGTTTGTTTAATTTATAATATATCTATTTGTTATATTTGATTATGTATTTAGATTATTTATGTATCTTCAATTTTAATAAATGAGTAAAATCTCTTATTTATCTAAAATAAAAAATTTGGCTTGTTATAAATATTATTTTATTTTATTTGTAAGATTATATTTTAAATATTTTTTAAGTAATTATTTATGTGAGAATATTTAATTTTAAATTTACTTATATTTATTTTTATTAATTAATTGAAAACAAATTTCAACATTGCGAAATTGATATTAATCATGGGTTATAGACTCATAGTTTATAATTTCCATTAAGCATTGTTAAGGTGAAATTGATATTAATCATGGGACTCATAGTTTATAATTTTCATTAATAATGTAAAACTAAAAAGTAGATTATAAAAATAACTTTCTTAAAATTTATAATAATAAAAATAATATTTATCGAGATTTAATTAAATGATATTTAATATTAAATATATTTAAATGATTATAATTTTATTTAAATTATGTTTAAAATAAAATAATATATTAAATTAATTTCATAATAAAAATATAAAAATATATGTGAGGATAATAAATAATATTATTTTTATAATTAATTCATATTTGTGTACCAACTAAAATTTAATTCAAAGAAACTTGATATTGTAATAAAGCATTATTCACTGTATAAGAGCATACTATGTTTGAATCCCTGATATAAAACAGAATCCTGCCTCTCAAGTTGGAATTTTAGGGGGAAGGAAAACAATCAATTACACCATTTAGGATACATTTGGTTAGCCAATTGTAAAAGTAATGATAGTAATAATAATAATAATAAAATTGAATTAAAATAAAATAATATTTGTTTTGTTTGATATATGGAATTTAATAAAGAATTATTATTGTAATATTTGGTTTTCATATAAAATATAATACATTAATAATATAAAAAAATATTTTTAATGAAGAGTTTATTATTTAAATTTCAAAATAAAATAAGTTTAAGTTAAAAAAACTAGATATTAATAAAATACGAATAGTAAACCATTTTAACCAAATAGTTTTTATTAAATCTTTGTTATATGATTGAAAGTAATCATCTTTTCTAGAGAGGCAGTGAAACGTCATTTTAATCTCCATAAGTGAACAAAAGACCTCCATGAATAAAGTACTCAAGAAAGGGTACTAGATGTGGATAAGACACAAGCATGAGTATTAAAGATGATTGCTCTCTTTTCTTTTAACTCAAATTCAAAAGCCAAAATTATTCAACTCCACTTCATTCAGCACAACCAAATATTCGAAGTAATAGAATTAATTTCATTTCTAATTTTATTTATTCCAACCAAAAGTAACTTTAATGTAATACTTTTTCAATACACCAACTAACTAAATAAGTACTTTTAAATATAATATATCTTTTACTTTTTTTCTCAATTGTAAACATAATAAATGTTGTTTTCCACATTTATACCCAATAAAATTTTATTTTTAATTTTATTCTCATTTGTATTATATTTTTCAAACCAAAAATATTGATAGCAGCTATATTATTTCCTTTTAATTTAATTGAATACATATTTTCAGTTCTATTTATATTTGCTTATACATCACCTTAGTGAAATTTTCTATTTAGTGAAATTTTGATTCTAAAGTACAAAACTTTTTTTCTTCCCCAAATGTACCACTTCAAAACATGGAACTCAAATTAATGAAAGACGTTTTCATGTACCACTTCAAAGTGGTTTTCTTTCGAAGTGATGTTTTCATGTACATGTACCACTTTTACTATTTAATTAGTCCGAGACTCTCCAAGAGGCCCAATGGGTTAACGTTGGAAGGAAATTTCAGCAAGTAACATGGTATTTATTTCTTAATCCATTATTATTAATTGATTAAAAGAGATATACTTGTGTTTTATCAACTGTACCGTTATTAAGATATGTTTGAATTTGAAAAGAAAATATATATAAATAATATTTTTTTTATAAAATAATTATCTTAATTATTAATTAAATAATATTAAATATTATGATATTTAAAAATATATGAATCTATTTAAATCATTTTAATTCTTATAAATAATTGCATAATAAAATTTATTAAGTAATTATTTTTTAATTTTTTTACTATTTTAATTAGGGGTTGTTCATAAAAACTTTTTTTTCCCGATTGTACGTAATACTTCTAAAAATGGAACTTAAACAAAGAAAGAAATTTTCTTACACTTAATGAACAAAAAGGAGTTCTATTTGCTACAAATTTCCTTCCTATGTTTTCTTTCTTTTTAAAGTGAGCGTAGCTAGCAATGGATGAGTATAGACGAAGACATTTATTAATATAACTGTTTCTAAATTGGATTATAAAATCTATATTCAAAATCGTTCAAAAATCGTTACGATTTAAGAATAATTTTTTAACGGTAAGTAAAGATTCGGGATAATTATTAAAAAATATTAAAAAAACTCTTTTTTTTTAATTTTTAAAAAATTTATATATACCTATACGAAAAATTAATAAAATTTAATCATTAATTAACATATAAATTAATTTAAAAAATATATATAAATTAATTTAAAATATATATATAAATTAATTAAATAAATATAATTAATTTTGGGAATGAACAGATACAATTATCAATATAACCGTACTTATTATTTCATGTTCAATTTTTACCAAAAATCATATCTGTCTTTAAAAAAAATCGGATAAAAATCGAAATGACAGTACAAATAATCGAACCTACAGTTTTTTTGTTTCCCATTCCTATGCCTAGCTCATTGTAAAGTATTTTATAAAATTAATATTTTTAAAGCTTCTAAGCATATAAATTGTAATTCTCTTATTCAGTTAATATATTTTTATTCTGAAAAAAGTATAACCTATATTATAATATTAAATATTATTTAAAATTAAATTATAATTATTTAAATTCTCTCAATTATATTTCGTTTAATAACATTGAAAGTTGAAAGTTATTTTTGTTATTGTAATTTTCACGGATGCTAATCCCTTTCTTTTATTATCAATGACTATTAATATAGTACAAATATCACTTGAACATTGAAGTTACAAGAATCAGTTAGTAGCTTTATAATATAGCTCAACCTGTCGCCCATTGAGCGGTTGCACCGGCCTCGAATTTTTTCGACAAGTTGCGTTCAATGGCGCTTCCAATGCAACTACTTGCTCCTTAGAGATGGATCTGACCTGCATATATAGTTCATTCATGTTTGTCAATTACTTCTTTATAATTTGTTTTTTGTAAGTCCTAAAATTGCGGGTGTTTTCAAGTTTTGACAAAAATTGACTCAAAATTGCACCTTTGTTTTTATGGGTTAGTCAAGTTAATGTTATAATTTGACAAATAATCGTGAGGACACAGGTTAGAGTGTTATCATGGTATGTTTTTTTTATCTAGATACTTGATGTTAGGGTTTAATCATGTATCATAGGATTGTATGATCGCCACTTGTCCTCGATGAGGTTTATTTTGATAAAAAAAATAAAAATAAAGTGAAAGCTATGTAGAACTATGTATTATAGATTTGGGATATTTTATGTCAAATTTCCAATACCTTGACAAGGACATTCCAAAGGACTTGTTCTGTGCATGGAGGAGTGGTAAGAGATCCAAAATATCTATAATATTTGAGGAGTTTTGTCTGCATATGTTTCATGTCCAACATTCCAAGAGCAACGTGAGCATTCTTATCACCTGCATAAACCTCCTTAGCCAGCTCATTCAACTTTCTATTAATCTGCAATTATTATATGGTCAACTTTCTATTAATCTGCAATTAGTAATCTGCATAGTACAATATTTATAATAAATAGGGCTGTTCATCGGATCGAAACCGCTGATTTTTCTGTCATTCGATCCGATCCGACCATCCGTTCGGATTGAAACATCCTAATCCGCATCCGATCCGATCACCTCTTACATCCGCTCAATCCGATCCGTAAACTATTCGGATGACATCCGATCAATCCGATCAATCCGACCAATAAATTTAATTAACTCTATTTTTTTGTATTTTTAAATAATTTTTTTAAATTTTTACATAAATCATAACATAAAATTATTTGACTTAAAAAAAACATTAAAAAATTAAATAAATATATATTAATTATATATATATATATATTTAATTTAATAAATATATATTAATTAAATATATATATAATTAATTTCGATCGGATCGGATCGGATCGGATAAATCGCAGTAAAATCCGTCATCCGATCCGCACTTAACGGATGGAAAAAATCTCCATCCGATCCGACCATCGGATTGGATCGGATCGGATGAAAAATCAACGGATCGGATCGGATTGATCGGATTGATCGGATGATCGGATTGATCGGATGATCGGATTTTTTGCACACCCCTAATAATAAATAATAATGGTTAATGTAATTTTTTTTTACTTGAAATAGAAATTTGTCTTCATGTCCGTATTTGTAGAGCATTGCTACAACAGATATGCTTCCATCAGCTGCTTGGTGGACTAAATGTAGCTCTGCTGGATATCTGTTTTTCATGAAATTATTGTTAAACTTTGCTTAAAAGTGATTAATAATTTATTTTCTTTAATAATTATTTCATGTTAATTAAAGGGTAGTACAATATTCCTATTTTTATAATTCATACGACATTAAATTGTGCGCCTTATGACACCCATATATTAAAAAAAAAGTTATCATTTATCTTGTAATGTAATTATATATAAGTACTTCAGTGATGTCAGATCGAGAATAAGAACTTACCGGACTCCATTAATGTGGTGTTCGGAAGGAGTATGCCAATGCATTTGCTTCAAAGTGTAGTTCTTACCATCCACCACCAACAATCCTGCATTTTGTTCAAAGTGTACCTGCACAAAAGAACTCATGCCATCAGATGTAGAACATACATATATCATAACAGAGAAAAAGAAGCAAATATTTTTCCACTTTGTTCTTCTTTTTCGGTATCTTTGCTTCTTAATCCATTGCCTCTAATCAATATACTTATTTGATCAAAATTTACAACTCCTAATTCTTTTAGCATGTGACATGAGAATTGGATCCTCTAATCACACTGAGCAAGTATCAATTTAATTTTACAAGTGAAGCTTATAATTTGCAGTTCATGACCTAAATAGATCGGTTTTTGGAGATTTGGTGAAAAATGTCCCAAAAATGCCTACGTGACTCATGTAGGTACGTATCTTGTAGGCTGTATATGAGCAATTTTGTTACATTTTTCAATGAAGTTCCAAAAACTTGTGATTTTGGGCCTCAAAGTAGCATACCCCGATACTGAAGCCGTTGTTAACCAATGTTGAATTTGATAGATTATACTCTCTAGTTAAGGGTTTATATTCCATCATTTTGGTAACTTGTTTCTTCACAATGTTTATAGGAGACTGAATTTTCCCATCTGAGCATTTTGAGTAAAATGGACTCAAACTTCCCCATTTGTTAGGGCCAGTTTCACCCAAGTAGCTAAATGATGGAAGATTAAATTTTGATTCTGCATCATTAAAATTGAAACATGTCAAAATATTAATACATAAGCCAATTTCTCAACCATTTTGATTAGAGATTTTTTTTAGTGTATAATACACATAGAAAAACAAGACATAGACGTTTTTTTTATGGGCACTTATGTCCATTTTTTTATTAAGTAAATGAAACATTACATGAGTAAAATTCGAACTTAGTGATATAGGTGGAAAATCATACTATTTAGAACACAAATCAATCTCAAAATAAAAACTAAATTATGTTATGAAAAGATGTAAATGAATATATCTTTACCTTGTGAGAAAGACCAAGTACCCATGAAGAGCAACGGGAGCAGAAGAATGAACAAAGAAAATTTGGGAAACATGTTTTTTTTTTTGAGTCTTAAACTTCAAACTTCTTTGACCTTGACACAAAAATAAAAAGGAGAATTTTCAGGCTATATTGAAAAATGCATGGGAGAGCTTGTAGGAAGTAAGGAGAGAATGAAGGTCAATGACTATTTATTGTAATGGATAAGCTAGTGGTTATGGTTAGCTTTGTTGAATCCAGAGGCTGTTAAAAGGTTTGGAGTTTTTGATCTTCTAAATTTAGATGTGTTTTGTTTAGACTATTGGTGCTCTTTCATATTTCATAGTTTTATCTATTTATACAACTCATAACCTTTATCTGTCTTATGTTGTACTTTTATAATTAAATAAATTATTACAACTTAATTACAATATGATTTCTGTTTATGTTGTCAAATTTTCAATACAATTGAGATTTAAGACAATATCTGTGTGGATATGAATTTAGTTTTTTTTTTCTTTTTCATTTTTTGGGCAACCGTTTTTATATGACTTTAAAACTAGAGGGACAACTAAAATAGTAATGACATAGTGTGATGATGATCATCCCAATAAGTTTTATGGTAAATAAACATATTTAAAAAAAAAAATAAAAAAAAAATCATATTTACTTTTTCAAAGTTCACAATAAATAATCCAATACATAATAAATTATCAAAATTTATAAAAAATATTACCATTAAAATTTATAATAATAAAAATAACAACATAATAACATAAACAATATTCAATTAGACAGTATTCAATATTAAATAAATTTAAATAGTTATAATTTAATTTAAAAAATATTTAATTATACGATTTTCACTATAAAATAATATGTCAAATTTTTTAATAGAAAAAATATATAAATTTTTTCATAAGAAATTTCTTTTATTGTTACAAGTTTTAAAAATATTATTTTCTAACTTTTTTAATTATATTTACACAATCGTACACACTCAATAGAGTTCAAAGTATTCACAACAAATATAAATCATTGCACTAAAAAAAATTTGATAATAAATAAAATTAGTAGAAAAATTTTGAACGATTTAAAAAAAAAAGCAAATTCAATGGTCTATATGAAACCTTCGTGGCAAAGTAGTCTCTTTTTTTTTTAAAAAAAAAAGTAGTGTTGTTTTTGTCATCGAACTTTGGACTTCTCATTATAGTGAATCCTTTTCTTTTGCTATTTGTCTTTCTTCATATCTTTCACCGTCTGTGGTATGAATAGTTTGGTATTTCCCAATACAAAAGGGACCAACCAACCAATACTCTCAAAGAGCCAAACTGGCTCCTTATTTTTATTACACTATACTTCTGGACTTCTTTTTTAAGATGATAATGTCTAGTACAAAATATTTCCTCCATTTGTCACCCTTTGAGAAATTCTTATCTATTTATATTATTCAAATATTTTTTAATAACTATATTATAAAATACTTATCACTTATTGTTTAATCATAATCTCGATAATTTAAAATTGTAATTTAATTATTTCTATAAATATAATAATAAAGATAATTTCTTATAATTTTAAGGTTATAGATTTAATAATCGTGGCTTTTGAAGTCACTCCATATTCTTCTTAGGTTACTAAAAAAAGAATTAAAAAAAATATTGTCCAACCATTGTTAAAAGGGGACAAAGGCTAATTGCAAGGTTGTTTGTGTACAGTGTGCTTTGAAACACTATAACTTAGTGACATACATTGCAAGGTAGTATTAGTCGTGGAGTGGTGTAATAGAAAGCGCACTCGGGTTTTTTTTTTTTAAATAATAATTTCCAACTTGCAAAAATGATATTAAATCTGTTGCGAATCGCATGGAAAAGTACTTGAGCTTTAAAAGTAATTATGAACCTATGCTTTACGTAAACTTTTTTATATAATTTTCATATTATAATTTAAATATTAATAAGTTGTTACATAATTATTTTATCATTTTATATTCTTAATTTTACGTACAAATTAATAATTATTATATAACATTTGATATATATATAAAGATATTTAATTTATTGATTTAATTATTCTTATAATCATTTTAATTTAAATTAATATACATATATTTTTTCGATAAACAAAAAAAAATTGACAGAGGAGCATATATAGGTTGAAGAAGCTTTACTGACGTTAAACACCGAGTGAAGGGATTAGATGCCTTATCCCACTTCCGATCGATATAAACACTAGAATAAAAATCTCTCTTATAGAAAAAGAAGATAAAAAAGAAGTGACTATGATCTCACAAAGTGGCATGGACCAGTTGCCACCAAGTATGGTTATTAGACTAGAAGCTACCATTTGACAACTCTTTTCTTCTCAGCTTCAAAATCTCCACTAAAACTAAAAAATGGGGACTTCCTATTTTTTTTGTCCACATCTCATAACTCTTTCAAATACTTCAAATTCCACTACCTCAAAGATCATGGACCACACTTTTTGGTGTAGAGTTCTTTTTAAGAAGTTACCTTTTAAGACCAAGGTTCTAAACTTTGGACTCTTTCGGATAGGTTCTCAAACTAAAAAAATTAACATTAGTCCCAAACTTATTGAGTATTAAACTAAGTGCGTTAGTCATATCATAGTTCCTAATTCTAATTTAAGACTTAGGTGGCGTTTGTTTCGTGGAATGGAATCGGAATCGGAATCGAAATGGAATGGAATGGAATGGAAAGGAAAGGAAACAATTTTGTTTGGTTTGACCACTGAATCAAGCTCAGAATAAGGATTATAGTGTTTGGTTTGCCACTAAAATGGAATGAAAAAAGCTGTAAATGACCTTAATACCCCTACATGCTGTAAAGTTCAAATAATGTCATTTAATTACTATTTTTTCGTCAGACAAAATACATTATTGAAATCATTTTTTTTCTAAATAGGGTTTAGGGTTTTGAGGTTTGGGATGTGTGATTTAGGGTTTAGGGATTTAGGATTTGGGGTTATATTTGTAGGTTAAGGTTTAGAGTTAAAATTATTATTTTTCTAAAAATAGTTTAGGGTTTTAGAATTTTGGATTTAGGGTTTAGGGTTTTAGGGTTTTAAGGTTTAAGGTATAGGGTTTATGGTTTTAGGATTTGGAATTTGGGGTTTAGGGTTTTGGGATTTATGTTTTAGGGTTTTGGGTTTTGGGATTTATGTTTTAAGGTTTAGGGTTTAGGGTTTAGAGATTTAGGGATTTAGGGTTTAGGGTTTTAGGGTTTAAGGTTTAGGATTTAGGGTTTTGGGGTTTAGGGTTTAGGATTTGGGGATTTGGGGTTTAGGGTTTAGGGTTTAGGGATTTGGGGTTTAGGGTTTAGGGTTTTGGGATTTATGTTTTAGGGTTTTGGGTTTTGGGATTTATGTTTTAGGGTTTAAGGTTTTAGGGTTTAGGGTTTAGGGTTTAGGGTTTAGGGTTTAGGGTTTAGGGTTTAGGGTTTAGGGTTTAGGGTTTAGGGATTTGGGATTTGGGGTTTATGGTTTAGGGATTTAGGGTTTAGGGATTTGGGGTTTATGGTTTAGGGATTTAGGGTTTAGGGATTTGGGGTTTAGGATTTGGGGTTTTAGAATTTGGGTGGGATTTAGGGTTTAGGGTTTAGGGTTTAGGGATTTGGGATTTATGTTTTAGGGTTTTGGGATTTATGTTTTAAGGTTTAGGGTTTTAGGGTTTAGGGATTTGAGGTTTAAGGTTTAAGGTTTTAGGATTTTAGGATTTGGATTTAGGGTTTAGGGTTTTGAAATTTTGGGTTTAGGGTTTTGAGTTTTGGAATTTTAGGTTTGAGAATTTGGGATTTGAATTTAAGGTTATATTTTAGGTGAGGATAAAATTGGAAAAAAAAGTTTAGATGGGAATGGAATAATGATTACCAAAGGTGGGAGAAGGAATTGTGATTCCTTCTCTTTTAATAATCAGATTTCATTCCGTCCTCCGTTCCGTCCAACCAAACACACAAAATGGAAAGAATCAATTCTGATTCCATTCCATTCCCTCCAACCAAGCGTGGGGTTATATGTCAATTTTTTTATTGTAGTTTCAATGGGTGTAAGTAACCACTAATGTAAGTGCTAACAAAAAAATTAATAAATCTTCAACAGATTGTAATAACATATTAAGATAAGGGTAGAGGAGTGAAGACATTTAAACCTAACCTCACCTGTGTTGATGTAACCAAATAAATAAGTCTATTTCTAAGATATAATAATTTTGGAATCAAAATGTTTAGTTTTTAATTTGAAGAGCATTGTATGAAGCATTTCAAAATTTGAAAACCTCAAAAGCTATTTAACCTTACAACACGTTCATAAATAGTAAGGAAGATCAATGTTATACACTAAATTGATGGCCAGTAACATTTTAAATGGAATAACAATAAAATAAAAGGAAAATAAAGATCCATTTGATTAAAAATGATTTCATAATAAAGTGCTTTCAAATAATTTGCAAAATATTTTTTATGACTCCTAAGCTTCGTGCAAATTTTCGCTTGTATTGTTTAAAAGCATTTTTTTACCCTGTTATAAGCATTTTTTATACTGTCTCAAAAGCAAACACAAACAAACAAACCCTAAATAACACAAAGCATGTTGGATAATGGCTAAAAATTATTTGATTGTCCTCAACTTGAAAATTCTATAACCCTCTCTTTCAATCACAAACTTTTCCATGTAATATACAGAAAATCATCTCAAATCAAAGCAATAAAACATTCATAGAACCCATGTCCATGTGCATACAAATGCAAATTGCAGTTTAAATAATGATGTGTTCAATGTTTCCATTACAAAACAAGCACTACATTATTGCGCTTTATTTCACTAGTATGAAAATTTCATAACATATGGCAGATCTATAAACTTTCTAGTATTTATAAGAATAAACTATCTAGTATTTATAAGAATATGATACATTATGAAATACATGCCTAAATCGATAGAATTCAATAGCCTTGAGAGATCATTCCTTATAAAATAGCATAAGTAGCTCTTAGATATTCGGCAATATCTGCACTCTCAAACATTTCAACCCCAGTATTTGGATCTTGTAAATAAGGCACCTGTAAATCATTATTGAAAAAAATCATGATGCATGCTCTTAGCAGTTAAATAACAGCATCTAGGTCAACAATGAGGTTATATTCACAAAGGAAAAGTGAGGAACTACCTGGAAATGTCCAACTTTCTCGTAGAATATCTGTCGTTTTGGGCTACCGCGTGAGCAACTAGAAGAAGGATAGAAGAAGGGATTTTTCTTACTTCTTAATTGGTTTAAAGGTTAGGGAAATACATAATGAGGAAAAAAAACTTTTTTTTATCGAATTAACAAATAATTGATGGGGAAAATAAGACTCCCAACTCTAAAAATGATGAAACATACTAAAAATAAAGGTAGGAAGGCCGCTCTCAGCAATGAAATATACAGCACCAGCTAGCATACAATGTAATAAAGGGTAAATAGAATTTTTCTACAGCCAAACTTTTTCATCGGTTACAAAACCACCATTTAACTTTACTATATTTAAAACTACCACTTGCATTAGGTGATCGACAAGGCAGCATGTGTTAACGGTCGTCTTTTCCTACATCTAAATTTTTCATGTTTAACAAAGCGACTATTTAACTCTAAGCTGTTCTAAAAATATGCATGGCTATGCTTGATAATATGGATGAGGATGTTATGCGTTAGAGTTAATTATGAAATTTAATGGTGATTCCAGGTTATTATTTGTGAAGGAAAAATCAAAACTAATAATTCCATCAGTTACTGCAAAATGTAGATGTAAGCTGATGTGTCAGCAACATCATAGAAATAACAGTTATTGGGAATAGAAAACTAGGAATTGGAATTATAATTCCCTTTCTTCTGTAGTTATCATGGAATACGAAAAATTAATTAATTGATTCTATATCTATCAATATAGATATTTTTATTAGGAATTGAGATCTCATTCTGTTGAGAGAAGGAATAACTATTATTTTCATCCAGTAAAGAATACATATTCATTATTAAGGAAATATGTATTTCAAAGGAATTGTGGCCTTAAACGTTCAAACAAACAAAGGAATATAAATATATATTGTATTATTTAATCTATTCCCACAACCAACCAAACATGCCTAAAGGTTTACCCCCTTTTTTTCCTTTTCCTTTTGCAGTTTTTTTTTATTTATCTTTTTACCTTTTTTTACTTTTCTATTTACAACTCTTTTTCCATAAATTATTGTAAAGATAAATACTTGTTCAAATTTCTTTAAGTTTTAAATATTTGTTCATTACAAATTTTCATGATATTTGTAACTGATAAATATGTAATATGATGAAAAAATATAAACACGTACTCATTTTGTTATTTGAATGTGTGTACAACATGAAAAAACATAGTTTTTTGTACAAATATTATTGAAAATATTTTTTTTTACAAAATATTTTTCAACTTGTCTTAATCATTTTGAGCATATTGATTTACATATGATGTTCTTTTGAAACATGTTGAATAAGTAGGTCATTAAAAAAATAGAACCAAGATTAAATGGAAGTAGAGAAACCAATTTGAAGGGTAATATTTTTTTGAAATTTAAGATCATATCAAAATATATGAGTAAAAATAATACTTTGACAAGAGACTAGAGTCACTAGACTTTTCATAACAATAGGAAAGATGATCAGGACCTAACGAAACAGTAATCTTTTATTTACCTGCGAACAATGTGGGGTAGCTCTAACTCTACCAGGACTTCACGTACATATTTGCAAAAGGGAGATCCCTGGAATGGATAAAAAATAGATTTCTAAAATGGAAAAAACTAAGAAGCAGACATGAGAATGGTTAACTATACATTATCATGTATATCTATGGGGATGCAATCTGGAAGAGAATAATCGAGAATAAGATTGAGAGGTATCAGGATACTTGCGAAGATTTGATACTCATTGTAATTCTTATTATTCATAACCTCCACAATGGGATAGAACAGATCCTTTGATCTTAAAGACCAGAAGGCAGCACACCAAGACACTTACCTCATATGCCCATATTTCAAGTGGTTTAGGAGGTAGTTTTGATGAAGAATAAGTAGTCCCCTGAACGTAAAATAAGAAATGGTGAGGCAAATTTGCACAACATCATCAGCATCTCTAAAAGATCATAATCTAACACTAGTATAGAAGTAGCTCTCAAATATCAAACAAAATGAAACATACATATCAGGAAATTCATGAGTTCACAAAATTATGACTTAATCTAACAGTTTACGCATGCCCAGAAGCTCCACCCACAAAAGTTTATGAAGGATGAGGAACAAATCATTTAACCTTTCCGGCTCGACCAAGCATACCAAGTCCAGCAGTCAAAGTCTGAAATACAGAATATGACGAATCAATATATAACAGAACAGCAAAACATAAGCAGCCAATGCTATGAATACTTTACAGACAGACTTTAAGCACAGTAAGAAAAATCAGTAAATACAAGAGCCAAATGATCACCGTCAATAAACCAAGAGACAAAGTCAATGGAATTTTTCCATCACCTGTATATACCAAGAAGAGAAGAGAAAAAAAAATTAGTAGTTCAGCAAATGTACCATAAAGTAAAAGATAATTGAGCAAGCATATATTAATAGAGACAATCTCTAAGCACCCTAATGACTACAGCAAGATTCATACCCATCACACAAAAATGTGTGTGTGTAACAAAGAAGATACAATGGTGGAAGCTAGAACAAGCTAATGCTACCAACCATATTTCCCAGCCAAGTATTTGATGATGTCATCTGATTCATACATTGAAACACCAGTGTTTGGATCCACCTGAGATTAAGAGTTTGTCTTGAGATCCAAAAAACCCACTACTAAGAATAACATGCTAAAAATATATAACTGAAGAGATGCTGAAAAGATTAACCAAAAGCAATATGTGATATTAGTGGAGTAAAATAAGGATTCTAATCTAACGTAAACAAAAAGAAAACTATAAGCTAAATTATTTTGTGTACCACCTAAGTAAGTTGAATTATGCATTAGGTGTAACTTAACAAAAATATTGGAAGTTCTAGCTTTGCACTTAAGGATTTAACCTATATAGGAATTTCATTTCCATATCCAATCAGCTTCCTTCTATAACCAGAAATTTTTTTGTTGTGCACATGGCATTAGGAAACATCATCAAACATCCAGTAACACTTGAGCTTCAACTATATGTTGGAAAGATTAGGATAAGAATGCTTAGAAAGGGATAAGAAAAGAAGATAAACTAAATTTGCATATGTTCCAAAATGAATTTTGTGAAAAAGAATATAATACTTTACATGTGCAGGTTTAATGACCAAAATTCGTTCTTCTTTTTCCATTCACCTTTATGCTTTTAAGGTTTTCAAGTATTGTAATATAAAATTATATCAAAGTTTCAACTACCTCTGGAATTTCATTTGAATTTCCCATTAATAAATTATAATGCTTTTGACCTTGGGGGAAGAACAATGTCCTAAAGGAATGGTAACTAACCATGTAAGGAAACTGCTGCTTTCCACCCATCTCAGCAACCTTGGGACGAAAATTTGGGCCATTTCTTGGGCAAGGATAATACAGGACATCAATATCTAAAATTGCAACAATTTCCCTAACCTGTAAATAAGCAGCATGTTAGACCATGCCATAACGATGACATAACATGCATTTCAGACACATCTTATCAAATAGTCATGAGAAATATGGTGAATTAAGGTATAATGCCCCCGTTGTTTTTGGACATAGTAAGAAAAATTTTTGCTGTAAAAATTTTTGGGAACTTTCTGCTCCCCAAAAGTTCCTCGGAATCTAAGCACTGTTTTGATAAAAGAGTAGCTTAGCTTATGATTGGTATATATAACTGTTAGCATGAGATTAAGTACAAAACAAATGCCTGAATACAAACAGATAACATGAAATGTGACTTAATAGCAATATATATATATATATGAAATGCGACTAATAAAGCATATTTCAGTTTCATATCCTTTGAAAGAGTCATTCAGATCATTTAGTATGGTACTATTAGTTCTCATTTCCATTTTTATAAGGCAAATTGTTGAAGAATAAAATAGAGTTTTCAATAATCATATAATTATTGTCAAAATTACCTTCCGACAAAACGGACAGCTGCAAACCAATTGCAGTCCATATGCAGAAGAAGAGCAATACACATAATCAGTCTTTATTTTGCAGAATGGCATATACAAAATTAGTGGAGCAGCCAGTAAAAAGATTTATATCCAGGAAAACTAAGATGTTATATACCTCTATCCCACCAACAAAATGCAGTAGAAAAGAGCATGATCTGGAAAATCAGTACCTCTCAAATTCATATAGTTCAATGGGTTTCTCTGGTCGAGGGCCTAGATTTGAAGTCTCTTTGACTTTGTAACCTGTTATAGTGTTGTTCAGAAGAGAGGAAGAGCGCAAAGTAATATTTTAAATGACAGGACGAAACCAAATATTAGAAACATGAGACAATCCAGTGTGGAGTTCCAAAATAGTTTCGTCTTTTTTACATTCTGACAGAAAAAAGTTACTTTATTAGCAAGAATTACATAAACCACAATAAAGTATAACAGCTACCTGAAATCTCTAGAGCATACTGGTCTGGCGGAAACTCATTTTTGGGAATAAAAGAAGCTGAATATCTGTCATAGCAAAAACACAACAAAACTCAGAATCCTCAACATACTAGTCTAGGGCTTCTTTAAACAAAAAAATAAAAAGACTATGGTGCAATGTTTGTGAATTGCCATTTTTTAAGATTACATAATCTGTCTTCTCACTAAGCCTTAACATCTTTCGGTAGACATGTCATGCCCAATTCTCAACTCCTAATTTGAATTTTTTTTTGGGTGGATGACTGCATAGAGTCCTCTACCTTTTTCAACTTGAGCACTACGTCCTCTAGCTATTTTTTGAGTAGTTTAGTCACTTGTTTTGAAAAAAATGACACACCACTAGGACAAAACAATGCACTTAGATTCACTAGCTATTTTTTATTTTATTTTCTCATTTTTTCAATTGCATATAAGAAATGCAATTTGACAAGAATAGCTACAATTGGAAAATCCAAATAAATAAATAAAAACATAAAAAATGACTATTTGTCCCCGCTGTGCAACTTTTTAAAAACAAGCGGACTAAATTACCTCAACAATTGCTAGAAGACGTAAGTCCTCTAGTTGCTATAGCTAGCGAAACCCTAGGGCATTTATCTCTATCAAAAGTAAACTAATAGATAATGCAGGATTTGCTGGAGAAACCTAAAGGAATAAAGGGGGAAAATATATAGTTGACGTTGAATTGGAAATGAAGTTTGCACCGGCATTAGATTAGCTGCATGTTGGAACGGGCATTTTCTGTGAATTCTCGTTAACAGAAATGTAGCCTATCCTATTGTGTAACAGCACTACAGCAGACCTTATAAAAAATTAGATAAACCAGTTACCAGAAAGCATGAACATGGGAAAGTATCCTTTGGTGTATGTGATCAACGTTTTACACCATATTATTCAAACTCGGATAGAGATGTCAGATATATATGTCTAAGTGTCTGACTTGTTAAATTTCCAAATTTAGGATACTTAGACACAGATATAAAATCTCCAATTTTTAGACAAACATTTGAACACGGCTATTAAATACATATGTATTTTTTTCAAATTTTATGTTTGCGCCTAAATATATTATTACATATTATTACACATAATATACTAACACTATATATGTCATGTATTGAAATTGTTAGAAGTTAAAACATGAAATATAAAATGAAAACAATTTATATGAATAAAACTTAAATTAATAAAATATTACATGTTTGGTTGATAGGAATGGGATTGAGAATGAAATTGATTCCATACATTCTTATGTTTGATTGTGTTGTAGATTAGGAATGGAATGGAATCCATTCCTAAAAGAGAAGAAATAACAATTCCACCACCCCTTTTGGTAATCCTTATTCCATTTTCATACCCATTTTTTATTCTAATTTTATCCTTAAAAAAACAAACAAATAAACCCTAATCTAACAAAATTATCAAGAATATTTTTCTTATTTTTAATCTTTTTATATGATTAAATAATATTTTTAAGTAATAATTATTTAGAAAAATAATATTTTTAGTAATATATTTTGTCTTACGGAAAAAATAACAATTAAATGATATTATTTAAACTTTACTAAACATAGGGGATATTAAGGTATTTTTTATTCTATTTCAGTTGTAAACCAAACACTGTAATACTAATTTCTTCTTTAATTACAGTGATCAAACCAAACACTATAATGATAATATTATTTCCTTTACATTCAATTCCATTACCATTCTCGTTCTCATTTCCATTGCTTTTTTAATCTGTAAAACAAACGTCTCCTTCGTTTTTGACTCAATTTTTTAAAATTATAATAACAATACTATAATTTTAGTTAAAATAAAATATAATAATAATTAGTTTTAGCTTTTTAATAATTTGTGTGCATGATAATATATATATATATTTTGCTTAGCTATGAATTATTAAATCAAAATATAAACTCCACTTTAATTTGTATTTTTTTAACTATTCTAACTAATGTTTCGTTAATAAATATGATATTAACAACTAAAAATATCATTATTGAAATTTAAAATTAAGGAAAAATAATAAAAATTATATCTTGATTTTTTAGGATTAATCTCCTATTTTTATTTGTAGTTTTTATAAATAACTATTTTTTTGAACATCACTTTCTCATTATTTTCAATTTCATCTATCTTTTTCTCTCTCTCTTTCAAAAATTTCTTATTTTTTTAAAAAATATAATTTAAAAATAAAATAAAAGAATACTTTTAATAAGAGAAACATAACAATCATTTTGATTATTCTCGTTATAACGATTTTAATATTAATGTGTTAAAAATGATAAAATTATTTAATTAACATTAAGAATTTATAAAATAATAAGATATATATATATCAGATTAAGTACAAAAAAATATATATATCAACAACCCTCCTCCCATTATGTCCCCTTAAAAATATTTTCTTTATTAACAATTTTACGCTTATTTATGGTGGCATATCACTTTCGCATGTTCAAATATTTACAAAATTTAAATAATTAACCCAAATTAACCACCTTGCAAATAATTTGTATGTAGCACATTTTGAAAGTTAAGTACACAAGCTATTTTTCCCTATTAATTTATTCGCAAAATTGATGAAATGCAAGAAATATACATACCCAGAAGCAAAAGTGCCAGTGCCCAATCTAAAGAATAACGGAAGAGCAGCCCCAATGATGTCCCAAGTCCTATCGGGCCTCACTCCAAACACTTTCGGCTCAGGTGGCTTGAAGCTGGGCGGAGCAGAAAATGACAGAGATGGTGAGGAAGAATCTTCCTTTTGTTCTTCTTCTTTGGTTTGGGTCTCTGGAGAAGACCCAGAAGTGGTTGCTCTAATAGAGAGTAATGTTCTTTTGGATCTTCTATGGCAAGAGATTGGTGCCAAAATTGTACAAGGCATGAGGTTTAGAGCTCCAGCCATGGCGTTGGGGTTTCTGGGATTGAGAGGTTTTTGGGGTTTTGGAGCTGAGATTTGGCCTTTTGGGTCTAAATAAGAAAACTGACTACATTGGCTAAGTACCATTTTGCTCGTATCTGTTGCATTTTATTCACTTTGATTTTACATTTGATATTTATGTCGCTCTTTCCATAAAATTAAGTAAAATTAATAATTTTTTAACGAAATAAAATTAATTTTTTAATTTTTTTTTATTTTCAGTTATTTATACCGTTATTTTTTTTAGTTCATTTTTACTATCATTTTTCAATTATAAAGATAAAAATATCATAATATTTTTTATTACATTCTCTTCATTTTTCACATAATTTTTTTTAAATCTACTATATTATCTCTATATCTAAAAAATAAAATAAATTATAATATACCAAACATTATAACAATTTAGAACAGCCGGTAAGATAATTGATTAATTAGAATATATCTTATTTTTCAGCTTAAGAAGAAAATAGATGATTAACAAAAATCTATGAAAATAGAGAAATGTAGTAAAAAAAATCATTATATTTTCAGCTTTATAATTTTAAAAATAACAGTAAAACAAAACCAAAAAATAAGACTAACCAGAAGACAACTTTAAAATAATAATTTTATTATATTAAATGCAATTTATTATTCAATCATGATAAAATAATATTATATTATTTAAAAATTAATTTATTTATTTACAAAAGTAAAGTGAATAAAAAATCTACTTAATATAAAAAAAATTATTTTCAAAGTCACCTAATCAATGATATTTTTTAATTCATGTCCTATATTACAAAAGAGTTAAGAAAAATTTGCATTTATATTTGTGTTGATATTAATTATAATACGATATATAATTAAATTTTAAAAAATAAATAATTATTTAATCACATGTTACGTAATAAATGATATGAGTGTAAATTTTTGTCATGATATCAATACTTTTTCAAAAAAAAAATATTTTTAAATTTCATATCATAATTGAGTTTTATTTTTAGTTCTCTTTATTGCACATAAATTATTTTTCATAAATTGTAAAATATTTTTTTAATGTTAAAAAATACTTATACATATTTTTTTATAATATAAAAAACATATATGTTTTTAAATAAAGATAAAAATAAAATTATTTAAATAAGTAAGTTATATAAAAAGGAATTGAGTTAAAGTAATTTTCATATAAAGAAAATTTGATTGATTTTTTTTTTCCTTCTTTTTTCACGAGGAAAAAAATAAGAAAGGAAATATCTAGCTGGGGTTGGAGTGGGAATAATAAACATTTGCTAGAACACCCTTAAAAATTAGCACTATTTATGTATTTGGATGTATATTTTTATTATTAAAAATATATAATTTAAGTGTTTCATAATTAATGTGTGTAAGTTAAATTTTAATTAATATTAAATTTCTCAAATTTAAGCTTCTATCTTATTATTTTTACATTTATATAAACATTTTTTGAATTTTGTTTTGTTTTCTTATGCTACGCCAACTTTTAGACGTTAAGCCAACCTTTTTCACACGTTTCATTAACTAAGCAATGGAATGGATATCTTTTTCCTAAATTTTGATTGGAGGAATTGGATTTCCAGGCATTACTAGTAGCATTATTATATTAAGCTAGTCACCTAGCACATGCTTGCACGCACGTGCAGTAACATAATGACGTTTAGAAAATTTGTTCCTCGTTTTAAATTGTGTAATAATATATTTTTATTATTAAAATAAAAATATAAAAATTACTCATTTTAAATATATAAATGAAAAATAATTATGGTAATAATAATTTAAATTGTTTCAATAATATCACCACCGTATAAATACTCTAAATGAAATTTTTGTAGATCATAAATAATGTCAAGTACCAATTAACTTATGCGGCTCTCACTTCTCAAACGCACAACAATTAAAGATAGAAAGAAAGATGATATCACTTGCATTCATCTATAAAAAAGATATCAATACAATTATCGAGAATCGTCCAATAAACACCGTATATATATGGGTGTCGACATTAAATGTGATGTAGCCTTCAATAAAAATATTTTAAAATATTATGTTTATTAAGTAATGTATAAAAATTTTATAACATTAAAAATGATACATATTAGTTTTAAATTAATAATTCAAATATTTTAAAAAAAAAATAATCCTGTGTTGAATCACATGACAAATTTTAAAAGTTTTTGAAATTATAAACTAATAAAAAAAATCAACTAATTCCTAACCTCAATAAAACTTAAAAATTAATGATTAATTTATGATTAATGTGTACTTTTTTTTGAAACTATAGTATATTATTTGATAATTATAAAAAAATTATTCATTTCTATTAAAAATAACATATTCTCAATGTCATTCACCTTGTGTTTATTTGGCTCATGAAATTAGAAAAAGATGTCATATTTGGACATATAATGACTTGGTGAACACTTACTAACCCAAACCTTTAAAAAAACAAACCACGTTACACAAATAACTAAAGAATGGTTCAATCAGAAACTTGTAAATTGGAAAACTTATGGTTTTGAATTTGGAATATAACCTATTTTTATTCGTATATTTCTTACCACTAGCATTGATATTAATTTTTAAATTTAAATTTAACAAAAACAATGTTAGATGAAATGAATAAAAATTAAACATTATATGACAACCAACACCTAATACGAATTAAGAAAACACCGAATAAAAACTACAAAGATAAATTAATATTGATCTCATTCTTAATCTACAACATACAATTAATGAACCTGATCAACGAAACATAATCTTAAATTAAATTGAGTTTATGATCATCTCTTACCGTGGATAATTAAAATTATAATTATTCATAAAAATTTGATAATTTTTTTGAAAAATAACAGTAACCGAAAAATTGTGAACGAGAATGGTTATTGTAATATCAAAATCATAGTTAATCAAAATCGAACATATATTGATATTATTATTTTATATACATATAATTACGTAAAAAAATATAATTTTAATAATAAAACATACAATAATTTATATAATTAGATTAAGTTTTATCTATTCTTAGTTTGTATTTTTTTATTTTACTTAAAAATATGTGTTAAATAGTCAAAAAATTTAATGTCAATATTTTAAATAATATAGTAAAGTAAAAATTAAGTTAACATTTAATTTTTTTAAACTAAATATATTTTTAAATAAATGTTAAAAAGTAATAAACGTGGTTAAATCGTAAATAAACTATTACCAATTCATAGCCGATAGTTATTAACAGAATGTATTCAAAATTGATATGAGATGATTATGGTTATTAGCATGACCATTCTCATCCATCTTCGCATCCCTTCGTACCTTCAATAAACATCTTTATTCTTCTCGATGGCCAAATCTAGGATCCATTATCTTTATGATTTTATTTTTTATATTATTTTTTATCTATATTTTTTAGATGGAACCTTAGTGGTATCCCATTTTAAAAAAAATGTATAAATTTAATGTAATTTGTCATTTAATTAGAAATTTTTCACATTATAATAATACATATGTAATATTTAAATGAAATTTTTAGATAATCAATTAATTAAATGATATTCATAGGATGTTTTTGGATAATTAATATCGTACATGTATTATTACACATGTGAAAAAATTATAATTAAATGATAAATTATTTTAAATTGATATTTTTTTAAATAGATACCACTAAAGTATCACCTCAAAAATATAAATAAAATAATATATCAAAAATAAAATTATAGTACTATTAAAATAACGAACCGTGAATTGATGAATCTGTATTCAAATGCTATATACCACAATTAATTTTCATAAAATCGTGAATTACATATCAATATTTACATAAGCCAATGGAAAAATTAATTAAAATTATCATATTCTTCTTTACACTAAATAGCACAAAATAATTTTTTTAAGAATTTGAAGACATACATAATTGTATTCAGAATTAGTAGTACTTCATAATCTCTTATAAAACTCAAAGGAAATATTTTATGAATTATGGTATGAAATATAAAGCAATATTTGGAGAAAGAATATACATGTTATGAAGTATAGAAACTCCATTGAAGAAAACTCAAACATAGGAAACATGACACTTGAGTTTACATAGGAAACTCAATAAAAAGCAACAAAATTGGGAAATGTTATGCCTCTACTCAACCTTATATCAAGAAATGCTTAGGAAACATGTTACTAGAAAAAAAGCAACAAAATTGGGAAATGTTATGCCTCTACTCAACCTTATATCAAGAAATACTTAGGAAACGTGACACTTGCGTGGATGGCACGTTTTTAAAAAAGAATTGAAAAATGAATGAATCTAAAAAAATTAGAACGTATAAAAATTGAAGTTAAATTGCTTTTGATTTTGTTTACATATATTATTTTGAAATCGGAATAAAAATATTAGTTTTATTAAAATGTATTATGGATGTAATAATAATTATTTTTGATAAAGTTTATATTTTTTTCTAGTAATTTAATTGTGGACTTTTAATAGAGAATCAAGCCCTTAATGAAAAATCAGTAAATTGAATCCCAAAATTTGTGTTACGCCTTAATTCTTTAAATTTTTATTTTTAAGTAAATAAATAAAAATAAATCATTACGGTAATTTAATTTTTATTATTGATAAGTAAACACCGTCGAAATGAAGACGAAAAATCAATTTTAAACCCTTCCGCTCCATCAGTTATGGGATCAACATAAGCGTTTTTTAATTAAGCACTAGTCATTAGAAAAGTATATATGTGGTGTTAATTCATTATCATTGTTAAATAATGTGTGAATTTATTAATTTAAAACAAATAGAATAAGGATTATTCTGGCTTATATATATAAGGTCATCCATTGCATCTTTTGGATCTTTAAATTTATTTAAATGAATTTCCTCCATGAATTTGTAGAAAATGTTATTTTCATAACTACCTAATAAATACGGATAGTGAAAATGTGTAAGTTAAATTTTTTTTCTTAAATTAATAAAATAGAAATATAATTCATTAGGCTTGAAATAAGTTTTTATGTTGGTCAAGATGTATAAGAATGGAGAATATATATAGATAAGTGAGAGATATTTTATGTTTTTTTTTTCTCTCTCTCATCTCCTATCCATGTTATCATATCCCATGTTATTGGCTCGGATCAATATGTAAATTTAATTTATAACTAATATATAATTCTTTGATAAAATAATAATATCACCAATTTTATATGACCCTCATAATTTTTTTACCTTATAAAAAATGTATATATGCACTACATTAAAATTAATTTAATAAATAATGTTTAAGGAATGGACATAATTGAAAAGGTTAAAACATAGATGAATTAAAATAACAATCATAATTTTATTGTAATAATCTTATGAAAATAATTTCATTGCAATTATAACCTAATATAAATTATTTACTCTTTAAAAACCAGACAAATCATAAATTCACATAAAAGGACAGTGAAAATAAAAAAGAGAGTATTTAAGAACTTTTTGTGACTATAAATAACATTTCAATGTTCCACAAAACGTTGAAATTATAAAGGATAATAGACTATATGAGTAAAATAAAAAAATGAAACATGGAAACAATTTTAATAAGTTAATAAATTTTTGAATTAATTATATATATATATATATATGATAAGAATTTCTCTCATATAATAGAAAAGTTTTAAGCATAGAAATATTTTTATTTCACTAAATATTTTTAATAAAGGTAATCGATAAGATTTTATCAAGAAATTAGATTTTTTTATCAAACAATATTTTTATTTTATTTAAATTTATAAAATGAAATAAAAAAAGATTAATTTTACCTCCTAACCACTGATGTAATCACTCTTGAAAGATATGATTACCTCCCAATTGCATTTGCTAGATTTATTCATAATAAATCAAAATTTAAATCTACTTTTTAAATTAATCAAGAGTAGTCAAATTTATTTTGGTAAAAATATGTAATAATAATTTTAATCAATAAATGTAACTATTAATATCTAAATATAAAATTATTTATATGCTTACATGTAACTTGAATTTTGAAAATTATTAACAAATTTTAAATTTTGATAGCATCTGTACAATTTAAATTAGAAGTGAGGGACATGAGAGGTCCTATGACTTCTAAAGAAGAAATATTTTAGTCATATTAAACTGAAACGTTTTAATTTCATAATATTTTTTAAAATATATTTTAGTCTTAAAAGTGCAAAATTATAAAACTTATAAACACTCTTTTAATACTAAAAAGTATATTTTTTTAAAATTATAGAACTAAAATGATACAATTATTGAACTAATGCGTTCATTTATCTAAAATTATAGGATTATCATACTCTTTTACCTTGAGTTATTCTTTGATTAAGAAGATTAGTTAATATCACTTATTTCTTAAATATGAAAATATGAATTATACAATTATTTTTTAAATATTTTTTTATTTTGCACAAATAATTAGGGATTTAAGGATGAGTATATCGAAAATATTTATATCTTCAAATTAAAGATATTTTGATTGTTTTAAAAAACTTATTCTTGTTTAAATTTTTATATAAATTTTCACAAAAAATTTAAAAAATATATTTTTTCAATAATTATAATTATTCATACGGCAACATGCTAAAATGACTACGTACTATAAATTCATAAACTTATAAATTTAATTAGGAGATTAAAAGATACGAAATCATCTAGTACAATGGCATCAATAAAGTCGTTTCACATTTTAATATATATTTTGTTAAAGACATGCAATGTTAATAGTAATAAATATAGTTTTTATGTGATTTAAAACATAATAATATTACAATTTGTAAATATATTAAATATGAATTACATCCTGATAGAATAAGCTCACCCACCCAAAACTTTATTTTCTCCCTCAAGTTATTCTCATCAATAAAAATACCAATATTCTACGCAAGTTACGCACCCTGGTAAGTGGTAACTAATCACGCATGTATTTTATTGTTGAACTTGAACTAACCCTAGAAAGCTTCTATAAACGACACTCTATAAGCATCATTATTAAAAGGTGAGTAAGTAACTAACTCCCCATGAATAATGAACGCACTTATGTTGCCCTTTCTATTTGCCTATTTTGGTGATTCATCCCGTGTTTAGGGTAGTATCAATAGTAACATTATTTTAAAAATTAATAGTTTATTCTCAAAATAATTTAAATGAAGTATATTGAATCTCATAATTTATGAATGTTAATTAATTTAATTTAATTTATTTACATATATATCACCTGATATATGAAGTATACGAAAATTCCCTCATCTTAATTGTATGGTCTACGTCCTAAGATACTTATGTGTCAATTCCGTTAATTCTAATATTTTACTAATAATTGAACTAAATTTATTAACTTTTTAAAATTATAGAATCTAATTTAACTAATCTAATAATTACGTGATTAATATACATTTTATTATATATGATGAAGTTTTTTAGATTAGTTCATTAGTGTTATTTAATCTCTTATATTAAAAGTAATACTATTTACTCACTTAACTTTGTAAAGATGATTAATTAAACATAAATTATATTATTTTAATAATTTTTTATTAAAATATTATTATTTTTTAAAATGCGATTAAAATACAAATTTTTAATAATAATAAAAGTTAATTTTAATATTAATTATTTTAAAAAAATCAACAATAATAAAATTCAAATAAAAAATTATTTAAATATATTTTTTATTTTTTAATAAAAATTAATAGAAATTAACATAAAATAATAAAATTAACAAATATTAAAAAATAAATTTTTTATGAAATTTTTCATATTAATTGTGACTTTATTATTGTTTAAAACTCATATTTTAATCGTATTAAATCACTCGATAAAAAAATAATAATATTTTAATAAAAAAATTTATTAAAATAATATAATTTATTTTTAATAATCTCATATTTTTTATATAAATAATTAAACTATATAAATAATCTAATCTAATATCTGTTTATATTATTTTTTTCTACTATATAATAGTAAGATTGTAACAATTTTTTTCCAAAAATAATGGTAGTACAAGCCTAACGAAGACACGTAGTTAGTATTTGAGCCGTCATCAAATATGGCCCATATAAAATACTCACTCACAAAAATAATATGGCCCATATATTAGCAATTTGGCAGCATGCGTTCATATAAAATATGTAATTGCCGAGAGGTAAGTGGGCTTTTAAGAAAAAAACATTATTGGGAAATAGGTAGTGGATTTGTTTAGTTGTAGGGGATTGTTTACTTTGTTTAGTACATTTATTTTAAAAAAATATTTTTAAATCCCTTTAATTATCTATATATGAATAAAGTTAATTTTTTTTAATTTTTCATTAAATAAAATAAAATATTACATATATTATATATATATTTGTATTTTTCGGTAAACAAATATTTAATATAATAAATTTTAATTAAAAAATTACTCAAATTTTTTAATAAATATTTTACTTAAATTTAAATTAAATTTTTATTGTCTAATGTATGATTTTGAATATTAGACAATAAAATTTTGTTTAATATTTATTAAAAAATTTGTTTAATTTAAAAAGAAAAATTTTCTTCAAAAATTTGATTAATTTTTAAGTTTATACCATGTAACACATATATTATACTATTATAATAAAAAATAAGATGAAAATTTATATTTGTCATTGTCTGGCACGTTTCCTATAAACAAATCTACTTAAATAATACTTTTTTTTACAAACAAAGAGATTCAAAAATAGTTTTCTAAATAAATATATTAAACAAAACTTTTATCATTGACTTACACATTTTTCACAAACAAAATGTATTCAAATTTTTTTCTTTCTGAACAAATGGATTAAACAAAACCTTTATCCTAAACAAAATGATCATTTGGATATTTTACTCCTATTTATTTTATATTATCTCTTTTTGGTTCACAAGAAATATTATTTCAAACATTAGTCTATATTGTTAAATTAACAAAGAAGTTATATATTTTCAATTATTAAAACAGCTAAATCTAGATAGAAGTTAGAAAGAGTTAAGAATAATATTAAAAAAAAAATTTGTTTGTCTATTACTGATTTGTTGTTATCATGATTTGATGTATTTTTGATTTTTTTTAATTTAAAAGTTATTAATGTACTTCTATTTTAAATCAAACTTATTTTATAACAAAATTTATCAAATACATATGAAATTAAAAATTAAAAATCCATTCCCATTATTTACATACAATTGCCAAATGGTGAAAAAATTAAGGAGTAAAGAATAAGTCATTCCATAAATTTTAAACAAAAATTATTTAAAAAATAACAAAATATATATTTTTCGTCATAAAATTTGAATTAATGTTAAAATTGAAATATAAAAATAAAAAATTTAATTTATATATAGTGACTAATTTAACCCTTTATTAAAAGAGTAATTATATGTGCTCCAAGTTGGATTAATCGAAAACTTATATGTCCAAAAGTAACTTTGAACGTAATTTAATACATCACATGTGATGAATACAAAGGGATCATATTCAACAAAAAATTTTATTGGTCAAGTTTATTAAGCGACGAGTCATTAAATAAACATGATCACATAATAATCTTAATAAATAAATAAATGATTTATAATTATCACTTAAGTATCCTAAAAATATAATTAAGTAGATGAAATCATGATACTACAATATGGGTAATAAATGTGTTAGATTAATTTTTTTCTTTATAGATATTCACATTTTTACACAATCATAGGAAAATTGGATCTTATTATAAAGAATCATAACTAAACATTATATTTCTTCTTAATCATAAAATAAGATCTAGATCTTTTATTACTTTATTTCATCATCTCATTATTAACTTAAGCATTAGAAGGTCAAATATCACCCTTTAAATTGATCTAAGATCCTAACGATTTATTTTATCTCTTAAATCTATGGAAAATAATTTTCCTTGAAATTAATAAAAATCGATATTAATAAATAATTTTTTAAGTACTTTTTACATTAGATATAAATATACGATGAGAATTGAATTGATTACTAAATAGAAAAAAAGGTGCTTTGAAGTAGAGGAAACTATGGTGCTTTAGACTGATTCTTATATATTCAAAAATAATTAATCGAATTAATAAGAGAGTATATTAAGTTATTAATAAGAAAGTACAATAAATTATAAATATTTTGGGAGTATTTTTGTGAAATTATTGCTGCTTATAATGATCCTTATATTGCAATTGGAGATTTCAATGAGACCATAGCTCTCTCGAAAAAATTTAGAAGAAAACATGTAAATATAAATAAAAGTTTCTTATGGGATTGTATGAATGCTTTTGGTTCTTTAGACCTGGAAGTTTCGGGTTGTAATTTAATTACTTGGAGGAACAAAGTTCATGGTCATAACATTATCAAAAAAATATTAGATAGAGTAACTTGTAGCCCGATTTGGTTGTTATTGTATCCTATATCTAAGTTATTTAATGAGCTTTTTACTGTCTCTTATCATTGTTCCATTATCATCCAAGTTTCGAAAGAAAATGATTTCCTACCCAAGCCTTTTCAATTTTTTGAAGCATGATGTAGAGATCATTCTTGTAGAAAAGTTATTACACTTGTTTGAAATTTAAATATTCTTGGTCTCCTTCTACAAAACTATGCAAAAAATTGAAAATCACTGCTAATAAATTGAAGTATTGGAATAAATATGAATTTGGGTATTATTATGAAAATATTTAAAGATTAAAAACTGAATTAAATAATTTTCAACAAGGACCAAATGACATGCAAAATTAACACAAATGCTAAAAACTAGAACTTCTACTCCATGAATAGTTTGTTGTGACATAGTTGATAAGAAATGATGTTATTTGGAAACAAAATTCAAAAGAAATTTGGATTAAAGAGGGTGATAGAAATTGCTATCTTTTTTCATCTTTCAACTTTGTTTGGAAGAAGAAGAAGAAGCAATATTTGGTGTATTCAAAGAGATGATGGAAGTTGGTTGCATCATAGAAGGAAAATTAGAGATCACATTTGTTTACACTTTGATCATATGTTCATTTCAATCATACAAGAGATTTTTTCATATTTGATAGTTTATTTACTCTTTATATTGATGATTCTAAAAATTTTGTTCTTATTAAAATTCCTATTATCGGAGAAATTAAAAAAGCACTATAGAGTATCAAGAATACAAAAACACCTGATATTAATGATATGTCTATTGATTTTTATAAAAAAACATTAAGATATGATTTGTCTTGATATTATTAATTTTGTTCAAGAGTTTTTCATTTTATGACAATTGTACCTTAAATAAATAAATATTTGAATGTTCTCTTAAAAAAAAGAAATCAATCAATCAATCAATATTTCTCATTTTAGGCCAATTAGTCTATGTAATGTAACTTACAACATCATTTCAAAACTTTTGGTTAACAAAATGAGACCTCTATTTCAAAAGATTGTTTCTCTTTTTCAAGCGGCATTTGTTCCAGGAAGATGAATTTCTAAAAATTCAATAATTACTCTGGAGATAGTTTTGATGAAGAAAAAACAAGGAATTAGAGCTTAAACGGGAGTAAAAATGATATGAATAAAGTTTATGAAAAAATGAAATCGAACCTAATCTTACGTCATAAACAGACTAAACTCTCAAGCCAATTTGTCAACTTATTCATCAACATCTCTCTTCTATTTCTAACTCCCTTTTGCTAAATGGTTCTAAATATAGAAGAATTGTTCTTACAAGATACCTCATATAGCGTGATATATTTTCTCCTTATTTATTTATTATTATATCATAAGCACTTTCAAGATTATTAGTTAAAACTTAATCCAATAATCAAATCAAAAGTAATTAAATTTCAAGGCAAGCACCTCCTATCATTCATCTTGTTTACGTTGATAGTATTTTTTTTTATTTTGCAATGCTAATAAAGTTGAGGCAAGCAACTTAATTCAAATCTTAGAAAGTTATAGCTCCATTTAAGGTAAATCTCTAAATTTATACAAATTTAATATTTTCTTCCCCAATAATGTTTCTAGAGAATTGAATATTAAATTGATTGTGATTATAAGTATTCAAGAATTTAATAGAAACATTACTTATCTAGATAACCCTTTTGTTTCTGTAAAAGAATAAAACTAATTAATTTAAAAAAATCTTGGAAATTTTAACTTAAAAGACATAAGGTAGAAGAGAAATTTTAGTTATTTTAATCCGATCAGTTTTAGAATCAAATCTAATCTATACTATGAGTATTTTTAAAGTACCCAAAATAATTTGTAAAAAAGTTAGATTCTTTAATTTCAAAGTTACTGTGGAATTCAAACGGGTCTCAAGATCATTATTGTGTTCTTAAAAGTTGAAAATCAATTTGAAATCCTAAGGATAGGTGTGGTCTAGGTTTCAAAAAAAATCAATGAATTGAATCAGGCCTTGTGTAACCAAATTGGGTTGGAATTTGGCTACAAAATCTAAATAAATAATTCAAGAATGTCTATGTATCCAAATTGGTAATGGGAAAAAAAAATAAAAGTAATGCATGGTTTTTGGCTACCTAGATCCCCTAATTTCATTCCTATCTTAAAGAAAGATGTCCAAGAAGATTTTCAAAACATGGCCAATGATTTACACGTACATGAGTTTAGTATTAATGGAGATTGGAATTGAAATTTAATTCATTATCTCTTTAATGACATATCCTTTAATTTGATCAGTAGACTTAAAAGTCGTAGTATTGCACTTCTAAACAAACCTATTTGGATTCTTGATAAGTCTGATTTGTTCTCTGTTAAATCCACCTACAGACACCATGTTAGTGGAAGAGATAATAGTGGTTCGCATGAGGTTTGGAATTTAATTTAAAAATCAAAACTTTATATAAAAGACAAAGTATTTTTGTAGAGAATAACTTCCAATTCTATAGTAGTAAAATCAAATCTTAAAAGATTCAATCAAAATATTGAAGAAAAATGTCATTTATGTTCAAATGAAACAGAGATAATGGAAGATCTCTTTATTAAATTAAGTATATGCAAGCTTTGTTGTTGGCCTCGAAAGATACTATTTTGTTACAACAATTTTACAAATTAGATATTTTATAGTACGTTCAGTTTTGTTTGAAACCATCTAATACTTTAATTAATACACGGTCTTGAGAAGACAAAAAAGAATTTTATATAGTTTGACAATTACTTTAACTACGATTTCCTTATGAAAAATTAGAAATGATAAGGTCTTCAAAAATTAGAATCTTGATTTTAGAAGGAGCATTAGTTATTTAAAAAATGTATTTTTTTTTTTAAATTCAAACAAATTAGAATGCAGAGAAGTTTCTCAGACGATAAAAAATGTCCCGATCAAGATTTACCTATTCCTGCTTGGTTTAAGCCTATTTCTATAACTATCAAATTTAATTTTGATGCTAAATATAAAGATGGAAACTCTGTCATTAATTGATATTTGGTGTAAACTCTTACAAGTTAGAAATAATGAGGAAGCAGAAGACAAAGCTACAGTTTTTTTTTTCTATTGGTATGACTAATATTGCATTTAATTTTCAATCAGTGCTAGCTATTTGGATACTAGATCTTGTAATATAATTATTCATAATTTAACATCTTGGGTTTTTAATGAACGATTGGAAATTGTATCATTTCATATTATTACTAATAAATAAAATTCATGACCTATTAAAAAAATATGAGTTCTAACAATGCAAAAACTAATAAAATTTAAACATTTGTATTGACACTATCTTAACTTAATATTTGTCATTTTTTATTAGTTATTGATCAATTTGTACTTGTATTGTAGGTAGATATTTATACATGCATAATATATTGATAGATATTTATAAAATATGATTTCTTATTCATCTCAATTTAGTTGAAACAAATTTAAATAGAATAAATATAATTACTAATATACATTCAATTGATGTTAAAAAAAATTTCAAATGCTATTTAGTAGAATGAAAAATGTTTTACATTTATATAAGAAATATAGTAGTTAATTATATCCTAACGTATGGCTTGAATCCTACGTAAATGTTCAAAAAGTTTTTTTTTTATTTTTATTTTAACTCATAATATGAGATAAATTTATTAGATATTATAAATTCAAATATGTACCTATATAATTGAAACTCTAAATTGCTCCTACACTCATTCTTCTAATATTATTTCATCTCACACACATGCAAAAAGAGCAAATTGATTTTCTTTTACTTATGCAATGTCACTTCTTAAAAAAATCAAAGTATATATAAAAAAGAGGCTGTTTGTTTTTTAACAGTTTGACTTGTTTAACCTCTAAATCATTAATTAGATCATCGGCTTTCTTTTACCAGCAATACAAAACATTTTGACCCTTTTTTTTAATTTATTTTGGCCATAATTCAAACAAAAACAGCTATTAATTAATATTTCTTAAAGCCTTCGTAGAAAATTAGTTATAACTCTTTGTTTGTTAATTTTTATGATAAACAACTTCCCAAACATTTTCTAGATTTTTAAATCTTTTTTGTTGAGATATTAACTCCAACAAAGATATTAACTTAATTATTTATCCAATAATTTCAACAAAAAGTTTTTATTAAAAACTAAAAACATTAACAAATATTTAAGAAATCTCATACTTAAATAGTTTTAATGTAGGGGTAAAATAGTATTCTCCTTACTTTATTATAAATTTATTCATTTATAATAATTATATTATATCATGAGATAAGATAATAATAAAAAATTAGTATAATATTATGAATCTTTTATTTTTTTATTTTTAAATTTTATTAAGAGATAATTTATAAATTTTAATTTATTCATATAGAATTAATTATTTTAAGAGTTTTTTAGTTTTTCTTTTTTAATTTTCCTACAAAAAGATACTTAATACATATAATCAAGTACTTTTCACTAAATATAATTTAGAAAAATATTTATCTAAAATTAAATTATAGTTTGATTATGTTATATGAAAAAATAAATTAATACTTATAGCATATATTTTTTAATTATTATAATTTAGTACATATTTAGTATAAATTTGATTTTTTATTTTAATTTTATAATAATAGATAATTATTATAATATCAATAAGTTTTTTAATTTTTTAAATGTCAATTTCATCGACTCTTTTACATATAATTAAATATTCTATAAAAAACCAAAAACATCTTAAGGGTATGTTATTTTATCTTTTATTAATTATTCCACTAAAAGATAATTATTAATATATATAAACAATTATTTTAAAAATAAACTAGAATTTAACTCATATTTAGGAGTCTTTATATTTTTATTTTTAATTTTTTTCACTAAAAGATAATTAATACATATAATTAATTATTTTTTACACTAAATATAATTTAAAAAATAAATTAACTAAAATTAAATTATAATTGGATTATATTATATGATAAAATATATGTATATTTACGATCAATGGTGTAGCTATTCAAGTTTCTGGACCGGGCTTCAATCTACGTATAAATATTTTTCTTTTATTTTTTAATAATTTAAAAATAAGTCATTAAAAAATTAAACTTAAAGTCATTTTAGTTTTATAAATTGTATATATTGGTAACTTTACTTTAAATTGATGTAGTTTAGTCAACTTATTTTTAATTTTATGTACATTTTAATTATTTTAAGCAAATTTTAGTGATTGTAATTTACTTTTTTTAACTTGTTTTTAATTTTTTGAGACATTTTCATCTTTAAATATCTCTTAGCTGCATCTCTATTAATCAAATTCATTTCAAATCAATTTAAGTTTTTCAACAAAAAAATATAATAGTAATGTGACTAAAGTGTATTAATTTTAAATAATGTGACTAAAATGTATTAATTTTAAATAATATTCAATTTATAAAAGTGAAATCACAAAAATGTCATGCAATCCATTCATTAGGTAGAAAACAACTAAAACTTTTTTTTTTTGTAATATTTGAAGATTAGAAAGTAACTACTCTAATTTTACAACAACAAAAAAATTTATAATGATTTTGACGCATTTTTATTTTATTGATTTAATAATTTTTGTATTCTTCATTTAAATGAACAAAATATAATTTTTTTTTCAAAAAAATATACATGTAAATAAGATTTAAACTCTAGAATTTCAACATATTCAAATGAACTCTATGTGTTTAAATTACAACTTCTTGTCTTTAATTTATAGATTTTACATTTAATATCCTGTATATTGAAATATGCATGATTCAACTCTATTTATTTATTTTTCTAACTATGACACTGTTTACATAGATCTCAACATTTAAAATATGATATATTATTTATAGGGTTATTATAATCATTTACGTATGAAAATATAAGTTCGTTTTTTTATACAGTTATAAAATTCGTTCTTTTATATCAATTATAAGATAAAAATTGATATTTCACTAAAAAAAAGTAGCATTTATTATTGGTTTAATATCTTATCTACAAAGTAGAATAATTGTTATTTTTTCGGTACTATAAAAAGTGATATTTTTCTTTCTTTAAAAGAGAGTTTTTCATTTCAGTGGACAAATCATTAGAGCTAATAATTTTTGGCATGATTCATGAAATTACTTGAATTCAAGATTTTTAAATTAATTTAAGTTTAAGTTAAATAGGTTGGATCATAAATAGATAAATGACCCATTTATTAAATAAATTGAATTTAAATTCAAGTGAAATGAATTATATAGTAAACATAATTGATTGTAAAAAAAAAAGATTAAATTTAAATAAGTTGGATCATAAACAAATCAAGATGTATTTTCTCACCTATTAAATGTAAATGAATTGGTGATGAGCATAATCATTTTACTCCAAAGTCGGCCCGACCTGACCCACCCGTTTCACTGTCATACCAAGTACTCACGAATAATATTTCTATTTGTGTAAACTTTATTTGATATAGTTAAAATATCAAGTCCAAAAGCATATATAATTGAAATTAAGATGTTAACCCTCGAGTGAATTCAACAAGACGGTGCCGTCCAACGAGTAAGAAGCAAGTGTATAATTACTTGTGTACGCCACGTCAGCCGACCGTGATCATGGATTTATGGTCCCTGGGACCCAATCTAGAAGCCCACCCAATAAGTCAGTAACCAAAAGAGAAGAAGATAATAAAAGATCAGGGAATGTTTTGAACTAATTTGAGTTTTTTTTTTTGGTTCTCTCGTGTCTTTTGCGAAACAATGAAGAAATTAATGAGTTACGAATATTGGACTAATGAGAAAGTTGTTTTTCCACTTTGTCCAAAGACTTAACTGCAACTAGAATAACCATAAATTATTAGTTATAACTTATAACTATATTTTTTATAAATAAAATTTAAAATTAATATAATTTTTCTTTAAACAAACAAATATCGAATATAAATTAAAAAAATCGATAAAATTAATAAAAAATATATTTTAAAAATAATAAATAACATATCTAAAAATTACATAAAAAAAAAATATAAGCACCAATTAACCTATATTATTAACACTCTTAATTAAAAATATACTCAACTATAATATTATTTTTAATGAATCAAATTGTTATATATCTAAGGGTTTTTGTTAATTAGATTCTCAATTAATTTCCACACGATAAAGAGTAATCAAATGGATATATGAGTCATGTTCATACTAATATGTTTATTTTTAATTAATTTTTATAAATAAGATTCATTATTAAATCATAATAAAATTTAAATATCCTACTTAATTTAATAACAAATTAATATCAATAAAAAATAAATACACTATTTGAAGGCAATCTAGTCAAGCGGGTCCATTAAATTCATGGCCCAAATGCATCATCATACATTAGATTCACTGAACTATAGTACCCAATTAAAAGTTGATATTCGTGTTTGGGATTAACTCAAATCGAGTGAACAGATTGCAATGGGTTGCTTACATTAAACTTAAAAAAAAGGAAAAAATTAAAAATTAAAAAAAATGTACAGATGGTTAGCTGTTGTGTCACTTGTTAAAAGTTAAAAAATTGAAATAAAAATCTCATTAAAAAATAAATAATAATACTAGTATAATGTTATTTCATTAACGATAATTTTATTTAATAATAAAGATATTATAAAATAATTAATATTAAAGATAAAATAAATATTTTTTTATAATTTTTATAAAATAATAAAAATTATTGTAATAATATTATTAAAAAAAATTGATGAATAGTTAGCTGTTGTGTCACTTGTTAAAAGTTAAAAAATTGAAATAAAAATCTCATTAAAAAATAAATAATAATACTACTACAATAAAAATTATTATTAATATAATGTTATTTCATTAACGATAATTTTATTTAATAATAATGATATTATAAAATAATTAATATTAAAGATAAAATAATAAAAATTATTGTAATAATATTATTAGATAATTTTATTTAATAATAATGATATTATAAAATAATTAATATTAAAGATAAAATAATAAAAATTATTGTAATAATATTATTAAAAAAAATTGATGAATAAAAATCATTTTCATATATGTCATATGTTTTAAGCATCATGAAGAAAAAGAATTAGGAGAAAAAGAGGAAGCGTCCACTGGGTAATTAATTTTATTTATAATTAATTTAAAGTGGTAGACCATAGTCTCAACTTTTCTTCAAACATATGGCTCGATTGTCTATTTGATAAATTCCAAAGAAAGTTATATAAATTAGTTTGTCATTCACTTAGTATTATTTTTAATTTTATTATCGGAAACTCAAATTTAAATCTTATGGTAATATTTTATTTATTTAATAAAAAAAGAATTTTAATTTAATTTTTTAAAAAAAAAGAAAAGAAAATTATTAAAATTAATTACTAAATTCAATGATATGACTATATATCTCTATTAATTATCATTAATTTAAGTTTAAATTTTACTCAAATTTAAACTTTTTATTCAATGAATTGAAAATTTCCCCTTAGTCTAGGCTATTTAGAGACATGCAAATTATAATTTACGATGAAGAGGATGGATTACAAAAGAATGATTCAAAATTATTGTATAACGAAACTGTTTAGTACCAAACACGAGGTATATTTTACAAAGAACACTTTTTTTTATTCCAAGTAAGTCAATTTATTTGGGACCTCATAAATCACTTATTTTTCTTATTCAAATATCACTCCTTATCTTTGCGTTTTCACATTGAGAAATCTTCTTAGATGAATAAACTTTGCTTTACTTAAAATACTCAAAAAAAAAAAAATAGTAATTTAAATTGTTAATTCCTAACGAGAGATTACATAGAATCTCATTATTTAATGGTTTTTTTTTCCTTTACTCCGTTTGCAAGCTATCACTTAAATGCTCCATAAAAAAAATTTTGAGAAGAATTTTTTTTTCAAAACCGACTTATCTTGCTTAATCAATTAGTAATTTTTTAAAATTGTCTATTATTAATATTTAAATTTTTTATATTTATTGAATATATTGATAATAATTTATGAAAAAATAAATAAAATAACTATGTTAACAATATTGGTGAAATCTTTTGTATACTTTTTAATAAATTGTAAATATATTAAAATTATATATCTACTAAAATTATTAAATGATATCCTTATAAAATTGTAAATATCGTAAATATATTAAAAAACATTACGAAATTTTTAATACAAGCTTTAACTCGTTAATGTAGTGGTATAAGTAATTAATGTTTTTTTTCCTTTTGTTTTTGTTCTATTATATAATATATTCAAAGAGGGTGCGGCATTCATCAGGCTTACGTAACGACAACATCTTAAATCTTAGTTCTAAGTTCAGAAAAATAATCTCACAGATCATTTTAATTATAACATAATTTAAATTTTAAAATTAATTAATATAAAAATCAAATAATACATAATTACATAATCATTATTACGTATAAATAAATTAATATATGATGTGATTAATTAAATTATTGATTTTCCATCCCAACCAATTAAAAACAAAATTACAGCATATTAAATACATTTTCTTTTTAGAAAATGTAAAAAATTCATCAATTTAACATTTTTTTTTATTTTTTCTATCAATATATTTTCTAAAATATCTTAAAATCAACATGATATGGATAAATATACCCTTTATATATACATATGATCAATGTATTCTTATGATTTTATTTTAACCTCTTTAGAAAGAAAAAAAATTCTTACAAAACAACATATATTTTTCAAAAAACATACATATATTTTTTTTCTTATTTAGTTAATATATCATGTAATTCAATCATAAATTTATGTGTATTTTTTTGAATGCTACTAAAAAATCTTATGTTGGTACTATTGTCATCAAAATCATCTCCGAAGAGCAATCCAACATGTACTTGCCTAGCTAGAGGAAAGAACAAATATGCATTTGCCTAGTATAGTAAGCCCAGTTGCTGATCACTTTCCCTTTAAAAACGACATTTCTGCTGCATATATTACTTTGTTGAATTCAAGCTTTTTTTTTTCTTTCTTTCTTTCTTTTTTTAATCAAGAATTCGAGCTATATGTTAACCGTTTGTTAATTGCACGCTAACTGTATGCTAATTAGCATCATTGAATAGTCAATTAATGATGTAGATTAAAAATATATATAGTTACGCCTACTTGTTATACATTACTCCCAACATATAATATGAACGCGTGACATATACATATTAACTAATTTATTTTTAAATTTAAGTGTCTTTTTAAGAGTTTATGAAGCATATTGATAAAAAAAAAAATGGCATGTTTTTTTTATTGGATTCATTGTTTGAAAGCCGACTTAAGCGCATAACTCCACCGGAAAGTGAGGGCCACTTTCCCACTTTCGTTCACCTCTTTTTCTAAGAAGCAAAATGAGTGCCCGCTTGGCTGAAGAATCCTAGCACTTACTATATTCCACCCACCACCCCACTAAGGAGTGGAAAAAATTCACTGAATCAGAGCTTTACATATATTTATTTTATATGATTCATTTTAAATTGAATAAAAATGAATTATTTTTGAAACAAAATAGATTTTTTTTTTGAATAAATTTGATCATAATACACTTATAAAATCAATAGATCAAATCGGATAATGATGGATCGATCCGTAATGTAACGGATAAATTAATGTAAATCTAAATTTTTTTAAAACTATAATTTCATAACTAAAAAAATCACAAACTATAATTTTATAACTAAAAAAAACCATACATTTTTAACATATTTTCCTAATTTTTACATATATTTATTTGAAAAAAATTACATTATCAGTAATCATTTTTAAAATTTATTTCACTTAAATTTTTATAAATCTAACTTTATCTCTCTTAAAGTTTTTAAAATTTATGAAATTATCATATTCATAACTATTTATTTTTTCTTATATTTATTATAAATGATATTATTTTTTAATTTATCATAATTTGTTTAAAATTAGTAAGAATATTTCTAAAAAAATAAGAATTTTTTTCCTATGATATATAATGTTCCCTTGTTATTTTTTTAAATGTATAAATTTAAAATATATAATACACCACAATAAATAATATTTTAGTCTTTGAAAAACAGAAGAAAATAAATTGTAATAATTTGGATTGGATCATGAATATTTATTGATATACGGATCAATACTTGATGTGAACCATCTTATTCATGGATCAAAACAGATTAGATTAAATTTTTTAAACAACGAATCAAAATAAATCTGATTATGATAAGTTCCGATCTATTATCATCTCTATTCCACCCTATCTTGTTCTTGTTATTCTTTTTCCTTCTTTCCTCACCTTCACTATCAAATCTCTCTCTTCTAGTAGAGAATGAGTTCCTCGTTAGAAGGCTTTCTTTTTCTTCCATTTATTTCTTTTTAGTAATTTCATTGGTAGTTTACTGATTTTTTTGTTACCAAAAACTACATACTTAGATCTAACACTTTCAAGTCTTTGATTTGTGATGCCTAAGTGTTTAATGAAAATTACAAAAGAGCACGGTATGTTCTTGTGCATGGTGTGTCATGCATCGTTTGGGTGTTACATGTATGTTGCCTTTGTACGGTTGTTATGTGGGAATTGTTTGGCATTATTGAGTACCCAAACGATTTTCGAATTGATCTGGTGAGCTATGACAATACTCAAGCATTTAAGAACATAGGCGTTTCCTTTTATCTCAAGGCTTAGTGATTAGTTTGAGACTTATTAGTATTTTTTTTAGTTGTTTGATGTATTTATTATATCAGGAGAATTTTCCTTATGTTGTTTTATAAAGTTGCTATGTGTTATAGTATTATATCTTATTCTCTTGGAGATATGAGGCTTTTTTATGTAAAAATAGTGAAGAATTTCATGAATAATAGAAAAACATATAAAAAAGATTTTTCAAATATATTAAAGTATCTTATTGAAATCTAAAACTATCAACGAGTAATATTAGGAGAAAATATTTTTAAGTTTTGATTGTTAATTCTATATTATTCTTTATTTTAATATTGTCAAATCAATTTATAGGATAACATATTTCTATAAAATATAAAATTATGATACTCATTTAATATTGTTTATGTGGAGATTTATATTCTTTACAAAACTGTTGATCTATGCTTGAAGAGATATATCTTCACATTGAATAAAATATCTACGTCTTAATAAAGTTTCGTAGATCTAAGGGTCAAAGAACTATTAAAAAAAAAACTCTTCGTAATATTCGATATAAGATTTGTTATATTAATAATTTAAATTGTTCATTTATTTTAAAGAGGTATTTAAGTCTTAATTTTTCATTAAATAAAAATATTTTTACATATATGTGATTCGAACAGGGTCCATAATAATAGGTAAAAAATCATATTAATTAAACTACAAGTCTACGTTTGGACAACAATAAAATATCTTTATTATAGTTAAAAAATAAAGTGACTTGTATTTCTTCAATACATATGTAGATATTAGATTTAACCAACATCCTCTCCAAATATTAAACATGTAGCAATTTTTCCTTAACATAATTTATTGCTATTATGTACATGAAACCAATACTACTTCGATCAATTTACTTTTGTTTTCCTAAATAAAGTGTAACATTTATCAAGTATCATTTTTTATAATAATAATTTATTAAAGTATAAAAAATATTATTATTAAATTTTATTTTAATTAAAATTATAATACCATAAATATTATAAAAAAATTGAGCATATATTTTGTTAATATGTTAAATAACTTTACAATAATTGTTATTATTTTAATAAGGTATTATTTAATTGATAAAAAAATAAAATTTTAAATAAATTATATAATAACTAAAGTGTTAAAAATAATAATATCATTACTATAAAAATTGCTTATAGGACAAGAATTATATGCTTTTTTTATTTGTATTTTTTTAAAATTTTATCTATTCATTTTTAATTTTTTATATTCAATATATGTACAATTATCAATAAAAAATAATATTAAATTTTTAAATTTAGTAAATAAAAATAAAATACTTAGAAGATATTATTTTAATATAATAATATAATTATTAGCAGATAATCATCTCAAGATTCCACGAGAGTCATTTTCATATCATTTCTAAGTGGCAAAAAATACCATTATAGACTATAGTGATATCGGATATGGGTAGTGAATTTAACTTAACCTACTTGCATTACGGTGGGAATAAAATACATCAATTAAGATATTTATTAGATATTAATAAGATTTGATTTATCATTTAATTATAAATTTAAATATTATTAGGATTTTATTTAGATATTTATAATATTTTAAGTTTGTTTTTTTAAAATATGTTTTGAACTAGATTTTTGGATTATTTTTATTGTTAGACAAATCTTATAAATAAGAGTTATGTCGTACGTTAATCTCAAACCGTAATATGAATTAATATCTCAGTTTCTTCTTATATTTTCTCTTCTTTCTCCTTCTAATTTCACAATTTTGCTCTCATTTGTTTTTTTATTTAATTCTCTAATTGTATTTCTTTTCATTCTAGCTACATCAATTTAATATCAGATTAAGTTCAATTTTCTTTCTTTAAGAAAAAGAAAATTATTGTGTGATTTTTTTTTTAACAAAATTTTCTCATCACATCTCTTCTTTCCATCTTTGTTTGCCTCTCCTTCCAAAACAAAAAAAAAGTTCAATTATTGTTTTGGTTTTTTAACTTTCCTTTATGACTGTAAAGTTATATTTAGTATAAATTTTAATAAATTTACATTATCTTTTAATAAAATACAAAAAAAAAAGTTCATGTTTTCTTTCATTTAATCATATTAAAAAAACACATTATGATTTATGAGTCATCTAATACTTTTTATGATCACGAATATTATGATAATCAACCCAAATATCATTATGTTTTCTACTAAGATGATTTCCAATTTAATACCAATTAAATCCGAATATGTGTCCCCTTCTACAATTTTTAAAGCTTATATTTATGTAGATTAAATTTAAAAAAATCTAAAAAATAAATGGTTAGGTAAAATGTTTAAATCATTTGCATATAATTTAAAAAAATTGTTTAAATGAGCAAATAAAATGAATAAGGTAGGTAAAAAAAATCAAACAGTCCTTAAAATAAAATAAAAAACATGCGATCACCCCAAGATCTCTAATGTTTATACTTCAAATTGTATGAAAAAAAGTTGAAATGTTACAAAGAAAATTGAATGAAAAAAAAATTGAATTTGTTACATTTTTTTAACGTTCAATTCTTTAAATCTATTTTTTGGACTTCTTTTCTTCCTCTATTTCCATTTTGCTTTAAAGATAGTTAATTTTCTTTATTTACTTGGTTGGTGGTGGCTTATGAGATATATATATATATACATGAGAAGAGAAACTAAAAAAAAAAAAAGAGAAAGAAGGGAAATCACTAATACAAGGAAAAAGAAAAAAAAATAAATATAAAAACTTCATCTATAGATAAGTTTTGTCTAGAATTCAGAAACTTAAAAATTCATATAATAATAAATTGTGATATAAATTTATTATTATTTGATCATTTTATTGGGAAGTTTTCGTAATCTCTAACACAAAGGGTGAACAAAAAATTATCTTAATGATACCGTATGATATACAGGTTTCGATTATTTAATTTATACATATATTTATATTTATGTATTTTTAATTTTAATAAAATAATTTTATTCTTAATTTATTTGTAAATATATTATTTCCTATAATCTTAAAATAATTTCTCGTGCGGCAAACAGTTTTGAAATTTTATTCACGTTCCTCTTATTGTTTCTATTTTTTGTTCTTCTTCTGTTCAGAATATATATATTTCATTATTTTAATAACGTTCCTTTGCTGTTAGAAATTTATATCCTATTATATATATTTATATTTATATATTATTGATTCAAAAATAATATATTATTGATTCTTAATTTATTTATCTATATATTAATTTTTATAATCTATTATTTTATCCTTTCTGTGTCGGACAAACGATATTTAAATTTGTCTTCTTTCAAACTAGTTTTTCGGTAACTTGGGTACTGCTTTTTGCCTTTTCTATTACTGCTACTGTTTATTCAATATTAGTTCTTATTTGGGTTTTGTTTCTTACCGTTAATTATTTACTTTTGATGTATATTCTTCTACTTTGTTTTATCACTGTATATATATTTTTTGAAATTGATATTTTTTTTGCCGATATTATATGAATTTAATCTCTTTATTAGTATTGTGTTTTTTTTTGTTCCTTTTACTTGTGGAAACTAGTTACATATTATATTTTAATCTAATCTGTGATCATCTATACTGCTATAAGTTTTACTCCTTTTCTAATACTATTAGTTCAGCACTAAATTTAACATAATTATTAATCATCTTTTCTTTAATGCTACTTTTTATGATAAATAATTTTTTGTTTCTTTATGGAATAGATTCATAAATATTTTATATATAACTTTGGTAGTTATAAGACTTTGTTCTTAATTGTGTATTTTTTAAAAGAAAAAAAATATTTTAATATCTAAAATGTCAATTCTATTATCTCAAACTGTAAACCTAGGTTACTGATACTACCGTGGGTGATTTTAATGTGAACAAAACAATGAAGACTTATATTGCTAATAGGGTTATCCCAATATTATCAGTTTTTCTTCTTATAAACTATGATATAGTAGAAAAACTAAAAAAGTTTAATGACTTAAACAGAGATGGAGGAGAAAGATAATGTTTTATCTCACCACTTTAAATTTTTGTAAGGTTTTTGATTGAATAAGTTCCAAATCAAATGAATGTAAAGACAACATTTCTAAATGAAGATTCAGATAAAGAAAACTACATGGACCAACCCAAGGATTTTTCATGCCAAAGGTAAGAAGAAAAGGTCTATAAATTAGAGAAGTCTTTATATGGCTTGAAATTAGCACCAAAATAATAGCATGAAAAGTTTGATAATGTCATGAGGATAAATGATTTTAAAATCAACGAATGTGATAAATGTGTATATGTCAAGAACAAAGAATATAATTATGTTATCTTGTGTATTTAAGTCGATAACATGCTAATTGTGGATAGTTTTGATCAAATGATTAAATTACTAAGACTATATTGAATTCAAGGTTTTATATGAAAGACATGGGATCTGTTGATGTAATTCTAGGAACTGAGATATCAAAGATATCAAGCGATCTCATTCTAAGTCAATATTATAATGTTAACAAAATACTTGAGAAATTCAACAATGGTGATTCTAAAATTGTGAGAACACTAGTAGAGGAAAAGCTACACCGATCTAAGAATAAAAGCGAGAGTATGTCTCAATTAGAATATTCTAGAGTGATAAGAAGTCTTATGTACTTGATGAGTTATACAAGATCCGACATATCTTACTCTATAAGTAAACTAAGTAGATATACGAGATCTAATCACTAAAAAAGTATTACAAGATAACTTAGATTCTTAAGTTATAACATAGCTATGGACTACAATACACCATATATCTAGTTGTATTAGAAGGATACAATGATGCAAATTGGATATCTCACATGAAAGACTCAAAATCTAGCAATTGGATATGTATTCATAAATGGGTGAAGCTTGTACCTGCAATATACATCCATTGTGATAACCAATCTGCTATTGGCAGGGCATAGAGCAATATGTTTGATAGTAAGTTTTGACATATACATCATAGACATAAAACAATAAACAACTACTCTCAACCAGGGTTATCTCTATTGATTATGTGAATTCAAAGGATAACATAGTTGATCTCATAACCAGAGGGTTAAATAGAGAGTTAAATGATAAGTTATCAAAGGGAATGGAGTGAAGCTCATGAATGAATAAGGATTTGTAAAGGAAGCCTAACCTATTTGATTAAAGATCCTAAGATCTAGGTTCAAAAGGACAACCTGATTGTAAAGACGTAGTGAGATCATGTAGGGGTTTACCCTTAAGTCCATTGATATGATGAAAATAGTGATACTCGTAAGATATAGAGTAATGTAAGGTTTTTAATGATTCTTATGAAGAAAATACTGAGTGAAATATGCATGTTATTCTTTACAAATTACTTTTAAAGATAAGAGATCACCTATGTGAGGGAGGAATGAGGTCGTTTAGAAAGAGAATTGTATATAGCTCAATTATTTAGAGACTCTCACAGAACCAGGCGTATGTTCGAAGTCAAAATGAACATAACAGTAAGAACTAAATTGTGTCAGGAAAGACTTTTGTGTGAAATATGTCATCGCTTCTATAAACAGCAAAACAGTTTAAGAACATCGCATATATTGGTCAATCAGTAAGGTAAATACACTTTCAAAGAGAAAGGTTCAAAGGATTACACTAGTTATCCTATGTAGGTTTCGAACCATTGAACTTTATTTTTGTGTCAAAATTTGATTTAAAATTTATTTCAATTTTTATTTATATGAGGAATGAAAAATTGAATGTAAAAAATTGAACTGTTACGTATTTGTTTTTGTAATTGTTCAATTCTTAAAATCTTTTTTTCCATTTGGGCTTCTTTTCTTCCTCTATTTCCGTTTTGCTTTAAAGGCTATTAATTTTCTTTATTTTCTTGGTTGGTGGTGGCCTTATGAGATATATCCTTATCTATATGAGAACATACACTTGAAAAAAGAAGAAAAAGAAGGGAAATCACTCATACAAATAAGGAAAAAGAAGAAAAAAAATAGAAAAATGTTTTTTTTCCAACTTGTATTATTAATCTAGAGTTAGGTTTTGTAGTATAAGTTTATTATTATTTGATATTTGTATCTTGTTTGATAAGTTTTTGTAGTTTTTTAACACTCACAATGAACGAAAAATTTATCTTAAAGATACTATGTGAAATACTTGCTTCAATCCTTTAATTTATACATATATTTTTATTTGTGTATTTATAATTTTAATAAAATAATTTTATTTTTAATTTATTTTTCCATGTATTATTTCTTACACAAATTATATAGAAAGAGACCACCTATCCACCTAAAAGTTATATCCAGACAATAATGTCTTATTTGAACCCAAATCACCTTATAAGCTTCTAATTGCTATCACCCTTAAAATCTTGTTAGAGGCTTCTTCAAATCTTTACTAAAACTCCAAGATCATATTGTTTAGCCTTTTGACAATTTATTTGTTAATTATAATATATATTTATTAAAAATTTCTACTAATATGACTATGCATACATATTTTAAATGATATTTTCTGATTCCTAACTAAAACATGTTAGAATTGAATATATTGAATTGTATTTACAATCACACAATTACAATGAATACTAATACATGTTTAAATACAGGAAATAAGAATCTACTTTTTGGAAAAGTGCTTTTAGGAAAAGTATATTAGTTGCAATGATATTGTCTGATTCCTAACTAAAACATGTTAGAATTGAATATATTGAATTGTATTTACAATCATACAACTATAATGAATACTAATACATGTTTAAATACAGGAAATAAGAATCTATTTTTTGGAAAAGTGCTTTTAGAAAAAGTATAGTAGTTGCATACAACTAATATACAGTTGATAAAGTATATTAGTTACATACAACTAATATACCATTAATGATTTATTAACACTCCCCTTCAAGTTGGCGCAAAGATATCGATCATGCCTAACTTACTTAGTAAACTGTATAATGCCTTCTTGGAAACTCCATTGGTAAGCATATCTGCAAGTTGCTCTTCTGTGAGAACAAAAAGAAAACTAATAAGTTTGGCATCTAACTTCTCTTTTATAAAGTGACGATCAACCTCTACATGCTTAGTGCGATCATGTTGTACTGGATTTTGTGATATATCAATGGCTGCCCGATTGTCACAATACATCTGCATAGTATTTTTGAGTTCGAAACCCAAATCCAATAACAAATTTCTTATCCACAAAAATTCACAAACCCCATGAGCCATACCTCTATACTCGGCCTCAGCACTAGATCGCGCCACCACTTTCTGCTTCTTACTTTTCCATGTAACCAAATTTCCTCCCACAAAGGTGAAATAACCCGATGTTGACTTTCTATCTGTAATTCTTCCTACCCAATCTGCATCTGTGAATCCACAAACTTCAAGAGGATTGTTGTGTTTAGAGAACATTACTCTCCTTCCTAGAGCCGATTTCAAATACCTTAAAATTCTCAAAACAGCATTCATATGGTTCTCACTTGGATTATGCATGAACTGACTCACTATACTTACTACATATGCAACATCTGGTCTAGTATGAGCTAAGTAAATCAAACGCCCAACCAATCTCTGATAACGAGCTCGATCAATTGGTTTCTGATCTAGATACTCTACTAAACAATGGTTTTGCTCAATAGGAGTGTCAATAGGTTTGCAATCCAACATACCTGTCTCTATTAGCATATCAATAATGTACTTCCTCTGACACAAATATATTCCTTCTTTTCCCCTGGCTACCTCAATTCCTAAGAAGTACTTTAGTTCACCTAAGTCCTTCATCTCAAATTCAGAGGCTAGCTGTCTTTGTAATTTATCCATCTCGATAGTATCATCACTAGTGATTACCATATCATCAACATAAATGATTAGGGCTGTTACCTTCCCTCGTTGATGTTTGAGAAATAGAGTATGGTCTGAATTACTCTGTCTGTAACCAACCTTTTGCATGAATTGTGAAAACCTTCCAAACCAGGCTCGAGGGGATTACTTGAGACCATACAAAGACTTCCTTAATTTGCATACAAAATTACAAGGGGAATCAACTACATACCCAGGTGGAAGACTCATGTACACCTCATCGGCTAATTATTCATGAAGAAACGCATTCTTGACATCAAACTGCCAAAGTGGCCAGTTTAGGTTAGTAGCAAGTGAGAGCAAAACCCGAATAGTGTTCATTTTGGAAACATGAGCAAAAGTCTCATCGTAGTCTACACCATACGTTTGAGTAAACCATTTTGCTACAAGATGAGCTTTATACCAATTTACGGATCCATCACCATTATGTTTTACAATAAACACCCATCGATAACCAATTGTCTTTTTCCTTGTGGTGGTGGCACAAGTTGCCAAGTATCGTTCTTCTTTAATGCATCCATCTCTTCAACTATTGCCTTTCTCCATATTGGATCTCCAACGCATCTTGCACTTTGTTAGGTACTGATACACCAGATATTTGATTCACAAATGATTTATATGACTTAGATAATCTTTTAGTGGACATGTAATTGGCAACTGGGTATTTTGATTTTGCATGAATATTTGGTTCATACCTTTTGACTGGTTGACCTCGAGTAGACCTATTTGGTAACACATACTGTCCAACATTATACTCGATGCTATTAGTATCAGTAGGTGTACATACCTCATATGAGTGACCTTTAGTACCAGGGAGTTGTTGATCAGGGGTAGGAGTAATGCTTAAGGGTACAATTGTGTCTTCAACTTCATTTGATGTAAGTGAATTTGGTGCTTGAATACTTGGAGCACCTGCTTCTGCAATGACTGGATTCAATGGATTAGGAGTCTCATATGGTCTTATTGAAACATTAGTTGGTGATTCTCCTAATGCCTCCCCCTCACCATGACACAGTTCTTCGAAATATGTATTCTCCCCCTGACGAGCAGTACCAGGTGAGGAAAAATAACTCATGTCCTCAAAGAAGGTAACATCCATAGTGACATAATACTTTCTGGTCGGTGGATGGAAGCACTTGTACCCTTTCTGATAACTTCTATAACCAACAAACACATATTTAATTACCTGAGCATCTAATTTAGACCGTTGATTTTTAAGAACATGCAAAAAAGCAACACAACCAAATACACGGGTAGGAAAATTATGGAAGGATGATAAGGAGATGTAAGATGCGAGAATTTGGAATGAGATTTTTTCGTTAAGGACACTAGACAGGAGACGATTGATGAGATGGGCGGAAGCCTGTACAACATCACCCCAAAGATATTTTGGCATATAAGCACTAAATAAGAGTGCACGAGCCATATCAAGTAAATGAAGATTTTTTCTTTGAGACACTCCATTTTGTTCCGGTGTTTGCGGACAAGTAGTTTGGTGAATAATCACATGTGTTTTGAAAAAATCTTGAAAAACATGATTAACATATTCCCCCCATTGTCAGAACGGAGTATCCGAATGATGCCATTATATTGTGTTTGAACGAAGGTATGAAAATTTTGAAAAACCGAAAAAACTTCATCTTTTGTTCTAAGAAGAGAAATTCACGATAACCTTGTACAATCATCGATAAATGAAACAAAATATCTCATACCCGATATAGTGGACTCTTTAGATGGTCTCCAAACATCAAAATGAATTAATTCAAAAGGAATGGAACTTTTATTAGAAATACTAGGAGAATAAGTAATATGATGGTTCTTGGCCAAAACACAAGTCTCACATTGTAAAACAGTCTCACTAACACCAATAAATAAAATGGGCATGGTTTTTTTCATAAGACTAAAAGAAGGATACCCTAAGCGGCGATGCAACAACCAAATTTCACTTAGCTTATCGGAACTAGAAGTCAATGTAGTGCTTGTCCGTGCTCCTGGTTTCTCCCCTCCGTAGCTCTGATACCAAATTAAATATATTGAATTGTATTTACAATCACACAATTACAATGAATATTAATACATGTTTAAATATAGGAAATAAGAATATGTTTTTTGAAAAAATGTTTTTAAAAAAAGTATATTAATTACCTACAACTAATATACAGCTGATAAAATATACAACTAATATATCATTAATGGTTTATTAACCGTTACTACCTTATTTATTATCGTTAGGAATTTTGTAGGTTAATTTATGGCTATGTTTGTTGTTCTCGATAATGTAACCATAGAATTTGAAGTTTTTGAAATTTCTCTTTTTGCTTTATTTTTTTTAAGGAGAAATAATAGAAATAAAGAGTGTTATTTAAGATATTTATTAGATATTAATAAGATTTTATTTATCATTTACAAAATTTAACTATTATTATGGTCTTGTTAAGGTACTTATAAATTAAGATTTTACGTTAGATTCTTAAATTATTTTTCGAATTAGATTTAGAATTATTTTTAATATTATAAAAGTTCGATAGATAGGAAATATGATTTAGAATTATTTTGTTAAATTTTACTATATGTGTTTAATATGTTAAATTAGACAAAAATATTTATAAAAATTTAAGAAAAAAAGCTAATACAAAAATAATAATTTAATGGTTAAAAAAGATATCAATAATTAAATTGAGGTACTAAAAGAAGATATTTTAATAACATATGACATGAAAAAAACCAATACATTAACTGAGGTTTCAAATCTTAGTAATTGGAAAAGTTCAAATTTACTATTTATTTTTTGTGTCAATATTTTACAATTATAAATACTAATCAAGTTTAAAAGTTTAACAAAATGACAAAAATTTAGAATAAAAAATCTTGCAACTAAAATCATGCTAGTTTACTTTTTTTTGATTTCCCAATCTAATATGCTCATAGAATTCTAACTTTTCAATTCTCACTCCTTTTAACAAGTTTTTCTTTCCAAGAATTTGTAAAGCTTTTTCACAAGTATATCTCAAATGCATATGTCATAGCTTTAGTAGTTTTAAAATATTTTTTTTTCTTTGAAATTGTTACTGATGTTGTCCCAATAACCGTACTACCAAGATAGTAGTACAAGTTATTCTTTCAAACATCTTTCACCACCACAAGTGCTCCAGAAGTAACTTTTAATACTCTATTTTGCATAATCATATTGAAGCCTTTTGATTCTAAGACTTCCATAACAATGAGATTCTTTTTCATATCTGGGACATTATGAACATCTTTCAAGACTTTGGTTGAACCATCTTCATTTTTTCAAACGAATTATATCGATCATTTGCATGGATAATCATTACCCATGAAAACAACTTCATCGTCTAGTTCTTCAAAGTTAAAAAACCACTCCTTATTAGAAGACATATAGAAGGTACACAATGAATCAAAAATATAATCGCCACGATGGGATGTTGTTGACGAACCAACCAATGAAAAAATTGAATTTGAATTTGAATTACTTTCAGCTACATATGTATCAGATGGCATAGCTTTTCCTTTCTTTAATAGCTTCAGATAGTTTTTCTTCCAATGACATTTTTAATGGAAAATGCACATTCATCTTTACCAAGCCTTCCTTTGGAATGAGATCCTTTCTGTTGAGTTTGTAGATGCCCTCTTACAGACAGTGTCTCTGTTGCTTCATTCATGCTTTTTTTTATTATCTTTTTTTTCTAATTTCATAACTATACAAAGCAGTGCAAACTTCCTCAAAAGATGTTTTATCCTTCCCAATGAGTAAGCTCGTAATAAGATGATTAAACTCATCACGAAGGGAAGCTAACAACATCAAGGCTAAATCTTCATCTTTAAAAGTTTTATCCATATTTAACAAATCTGTTACTAATTGATTAAAAGTAGTAATGTGGTAGTTTATTGTAGTACCTAGAAGGTATTCAAAACGAAACAAATTCTTCTTCAAATAGAGTCGATTATGTCCGCTCTTCTTCATGAACTTGTTCTCCAACGCCTTCCACGACTTACTTACGAATATCTCCTTCATAAATGTGTACTTTTGTTCTCTTGAGACACGAACGGATTGTACCATATGTCAATCGATTGATATTTTTCTACTCAACTTCATTTGCTTCATCTGGTTTCTCTTCTTTAATTGCAATGTCTAGACCTTGTTGAAACAAAGCATCTCAAACTTCTCCTTGCCACATGGAAAAATGATCGGTTCCATCAAACTTCTCCTTGCCACATGTCAAAATGATCGGTTCCATCAAACTTATCCTTGCCACATGGCGAAATGATCGGTTCCATCAAACTTCTACACCTCAAACCTTGCATTCATAACCATTGTTCTACCTGACGTGGATGGTTGGCCTTTGTTTGAAGGAGACTTTTTTTTCATCCATTCCTTTAGATTAAAACAACTAGCAACTATATTCGAATAACAAACAAAAAAAATACAAAAAAATGCCTAGGTAGAAACCTTTGACTCTAATACCAGAGATATTATATTAGCAACTGTATTTGCAGTAGTATGAGTAGTGGAAGAAACTAGATTTGCCATTGATTGGCTTTGATACCATGAATGTTGAGATGAAATAAAAGAAGATGAAAGAATCAGATAGATGGAGGGAGAAGATGAAAGTTGTTGAGGAAAAATGTATTACAACTGAAAACTGTTAGAGCTTACATATATTTATGTAGTGGAGCTAGTTTATGCAAGGCTAGCACACTCTGATGCAACACAAAATGATTGCTAGCAATTATGATATTAGTGTGGTGACAAACAAAAAATTACAATACATAAAATCACAATTTCATTGGGTAAACAACACATACAATCATATTACAAATGTTGGGAAATTATGCAAATTCTCGATAAGCCAGATTTATGAGAAAGCAAAATAGACAAAATAACACATAAATTTGATAACGGAGTTCAACGAATCTTGCTTACATCTCCGGACCTACTGTAAATCTTTTTACTGAAATGGGAGAAATTATACAAGGTGTTTACAACACTCACAACTCACAACTCATAACCCACAACACAATTACACCCAAAAAAATTACTCTTAATTTTCTCTCACAAAAGTTTTTCTCTCTAAGCTTTTCTCTCAATTGGAATGAACACTTGGTTGTTTCAATTCATTACAATTACATATCTATTTATAAAAAAATTCATTCCTTGAATTACTCCTTAAATTAATGGTTCCTTGAATTGCTCATTGAATTAAGCTCCTTGTTTTGCTTTTTAAATTAAGGAGTTTTATAACAATCTCCCACTTGAAGACTGATTTCAATCTATCTTCACACCTTGATCAATGTAGTAGATTTTCTAGTCTTGTTACTTCAACAGACCAACTGAAGTTAATCACAACTTCAATTTCATGGCAAGCTTCCACTTGCTCGCATCTCAAGTTTGACAAGCTTCATCATAGCATTCAGGATCCCTTCCATCAGTCCACAATATATAGTTCATGTATCTCCTGCTAGGCATATGAGGTCAAGAAGACCTTCTCAATACAGGATCTATAATAGGAGTCTGTGGTGTGTCAAACTGTTGCACACTACTCTGTCCAACGAGTTCCTCTAGCCGAGGACTTGCTAAAATTGGTTCCTTCACGGAACTATCTGGGAAATCATCTACATCTATAAATACTAACTCATTCTACTCCGAGTCATTGGCGTCTATTTTATGCATGTCCTTATACATCACCCTTTTGTTGAAAATCACATCTCTACTACGGATTGCTTTCTTATTTTCGTCATCCCAAATACGGTAGCCAAACTCACCCTCATCATAACCGATAAATGTATATTTCTTGGATTTGGGATCAAGCTTATTCCTACCTTGATCACTGATATGCACAAATGCTACACAACCGAAAACTTTTAGATGTGATAGTTTCACCTTTTTTCCGCTCCATACCTCCTCTAGTATTCTACGCTCCAATGGAACAGATGGACCTCGATTGATTAAATAAGTTGTTGTGTTGATTGCTTCTACCCAGAACTACTTCGGTAGACCTGACTGTATATGAATGCTTCTAGCTCTTTCTATCAACGTTCGGTTCATATGCTTAGCTACACCATTGTGTTAAGGCGTTCATGGCACAGTTCTTTCCATTCTGATCTTGTGCTCATAGCAAAAATTTTGGAATATGGTGTCTTCATAATCACTACCATTGTCGATTTTAAGCTTTTTGATTTTCAAACCTATCTCATTTTCAACCATAGCTTTCCATCTTCTGAAAGCCTCAAATACTTCAGACTTATTCTTTAGAAAGTAAACTCATACCTTCTGAGAGTGATCATCAATGAAAGTCACGAATTAGTGTTTCCCACCAATGGATGAGACAGTCGTTGGTTCCCAAAAATAAGAGTGGATAAGTTCTAGCCTTTCCTTCTTTGGGACTTTGCCACTTGTCTAAAAACTGGCCTTTTTTTGCTTTCCAAGTAGGCAATCTTCGCACATGTCTATCTCTACAGACTGTAGACCTGGAAGTTTTTCCTTTGAGTGCATAATCTTCATCCTTTTCTCACACATGTGACCTAGTTTCTGGTGCAACAAATTTGGTGTTTCGTTTTCTACTGCAACTGTTATTGTACAATGTGTTTATGCTGTCATGTAAAGAGTGTCACTCTTCTTGCCTCAAGCAACCATCATTACACCCTTTGAAATCTTCCAATCATCACCATGGAAGATCATAGTATAGCCTTCACTAGCCAATTGTCCTACTGAGATTAAGTTCTTTCTTAGGTTGGGAATATGCCTAACATCCTTCAGCTCCCAAACAGACCCGTTCAACTTAATCTTCACTACACCTTTGTCAATAATAGCACACAGTTGATCATCACCAAGATACACCTTTCCAAGGTTTCCAGGGACATATTTCTCAAATAATTCTTTTTGTGAAGTAACATGGAATGATGCTCCAGAGTCTAACACCCAAGATTCTTCCTTGCTCTCCAAAGAGCATATCAATGCATCATCTCTTCCTGAGATGGAAGTAACCTATGCCTCTTCCTTCACTTGTTGGTCCTTTGGTGCACTCTTGCACTAATTTTTATAGTGCCTGATTCTCCCACAATTCTAACTTAATCTTCACTACAGTCTTCGAGCTATGAGAATTATTGGGATTCCTAAATTTGGACCTCCAGTAGTATGTTCTACCATGTTCATTCCCTTTGGTTGAATTTCTTCCTCTTGACTTTGTATGCAAAACTGAAGAGGTTGACGATTCACCTAACTCTCTACGTCGAATCTCTTCATTGAGAACCAGATCACGAACATCATCAAATTTTAACTTATTGCTTCCTGACGAGCTACTCACAGCCGTGACAGTAGCATTCTAGCTTTCTAGTAAAGAAGACAAAAGTATCAATGCTTATACTTCTTCATCGAATTCAATTTCCACTGAACTCAACTCGGTTGTGACTGTGTTGAGTTCATTGAGATGTTGAGCTACCGATGTGCCTTCTATCATCAACAAATTGAATAAACGCCTCATCAAATGCACTTTGTTTGAGGCCAATGACTTCTCATACATATTGGAGAGAGCTGCCATAAGACCCACTATGGTCTTTTCTTTTACTATGTTGAAAGAAACATTACGGGATAACGTCAATCGAATAACTCTGAGGGCTTGTCTATCTAGAAGATTCCAATCTTCTTCCTTCATATCCTTTGGCTTCTTTCCTGTGAGAGGTTGGTACAGAATTCGTTGATACAGATAATCCTCTATCTGCATTTTCTTAAACCCAAAATCTGTTCCATCGAATTTCTCGGGTTTCACCTTTTCTTCATCTGTGGTCATTGTTTCCACTCAAATCTGACTTCCTAGGGATCGTTTCTGACTATTTCTACAAACCATCGTGTATTAGAACACCTCCATCGACAAACCATCATGTGAATAGTAACCTTGTAGAAAATTGACAAAAATTACCACCAAAAGCTCTAATACCAGTTGTTGAAAAATTACGCAAATTCTCGATAAGCCAGATTTATGAGAAAACAAAATAGATAAAATAACACACAAATTTGATAACGGAGTTCAGCCAATCTTACTTACGTTTTCGAATCTGCTGCAGATCTTTCTACTGAAAGGGGAGAAATTATACAAGGTGTTTACAACACTCACAACTCATAACGCACAACTCAATTACACCCAATAAAATTACTCTCAATTTTTTCTCACAAAAACTTTTCTCTCAATTGGAACGAACACTTGATTGTTTCAATTCATTATAATTACACATCTATTTATAGAAAAATTCATTACTTGAATTAAGCTTATTATTTTTATCCTTAATTTAAAGAGTTTTATAATAACAAACACCACATCACAGCATTCTTAAGCATTATTAACATATTTCTCACTACGCTGTTTAAAAGAAGAAGAACAAGGAGATAATTAAGACTAGTTTTTCCGAAAAATAAAAAGTAAAATTTGCATTCAATGGAAAAATATAGGAAAAAAGCTATCCGTATTCCGTATTCAACCCGATTCTTTCTCTTCTTACAGTTGCGAGATGCTCAATAAAACTTTTTCATTTTCATTTTCGAATTTTTTTGAATAACTTTATTTATACACCACTAGTCTTGAAATTTCACTGTATCTAGAACTATATTGATTATTTTTATTTTTAATTAGGCTATAGCCTGTGGTAAGCTATTTTTTAATTATTGTGTAGTGAATTTGTCACAGTAAGGAGGTAGATTTAAATGGTATTAAATACTTAATTTAATTTTTTTAAAATTAATTTAAAATTATGTGTTTGATTTTTTTTATATCTCATATTAAAAATAATATTTTTTAATCTAAAAAATATAACAAATAAATTAAATATTGATTTGAGTAAATTTTTATAATGAAATTATTTTGAATTTACATACTATTTTAAATATAAATAATTTTAATAGAATATTTAGTATAAATTTTAATTAAAAAATTAATTATAATTTAATTTAATACAATTCAATCAAATACAATTATATTTAACATATTTATATTATGCATCACACATGTTGTTACTCATAATTTACATATATAATACCTTTTAATAAATAGGATAAATCTACAAAAATATAATCAAGTTATTGTATTTGTTCTATTCATACCATTCTGTTAATATTTGTGTAATGTTATTACATATTGGTGATAAATTTAAAATAACTCAAATAGTTAAATAATATATTTAAAACAACTCAGATCATTAAGTTTTATATTTAGTAAATAATGAGTAAAAATGATAAAAAAATAATATCTTAATATTTACCTTATATTTTTTCATGCTTAAAGAAATTCCAAAGACAATAGGAGTAACTAAATCCACGTCAAAAGTGACCATATGTTAATAGAAGGCTTAAAATCAATAATTCACACGATAAAAATATAGTATAATTTTAGAAGAAAAGAGGAAATAAGAATATTATGATGGAAAATAATACTTATTATTATTCTTAAATTTTTGACTTGAAACAAAATGAGAAAAAACACTCTTATTTATACTAAAACTCTCTCCTAACCAATGGTAAGGATCATACCAACACATTTTTAATCTAATGATCATAATTGACCTATTAAAATTGTCCATAAATATATCTAGTTTTTAGAATTTGTGCCTATTAGTCTTTAATATAATGAACTCTTAATTATACCATTGAAATAAGCATCTCTCAGGCCCAATACTAATCGAGCTAAATCAAGTTTATTTTCAAATGATTTTCCATTACAAGCAAACTTCTCAATTTGATAAAGTCTTCATACTTGAGTGGCTTGGTGAATATATTAGTAACTTGATTTAGAGACTTCATATATTCCACTTACACATCCTTTCTTGTGATGCATTCATTATGTAATAGTAGCGAGTATCAATGTGTTTGCTTCGATCATGAAACACTGGATTCTTAGCCAATGTCATAGCCAACTTGTTGTCAGCATAAATCTTAATTAGATCTTATTTTTTCCATCCCAACTCTTTCAACAAATTTCTAAGCTAAATCGCATGGCAAACATATGATGTAGTAGCTATGTATTCAACTTTGCAGGTTGAAGAGTGACTATTGGTTGCTTCTTGGATATATAGGTGAATATGGTATCTCCAATGAAGAACACAAAACCGATAATACTTTTTCAATCATTAACTTTTATGGCCTGATCGCTATCATTATAACGAATAAGCTTGTAATCATTACTTGATGAATAAAATAAGCCAAAGTTAATTGTACCTTTGAGATATCGAAGAATTCTTTTGACAGCTCTGAAGTGACTAGTTGTTGGATACTTCATATAGCAACTTATAAGTCTAATAACATAAAGAATATTAGGTCTTTTGTATATCAAATACCATAGACTTCCAACCAAACTCTTGAAGAGTGTCATGTCCACCTTTTCTGATTCATCAAGCTTTGATAACTTACTTCCACATTCTATAGGTGTACTAATTGGCTTGTATTCATCAATTTTAAACTTCTTAAGGATCTCTTTTGCATAGCCTTCTTGTGAGATTAAAATTCCATCTTTTCTTTGTTTAAATTGGATGCCAAGATAATAAGCCATAAGCCTAATATTAGTCATCTCAAACTCTATTGTCATTGTTTTATTGAACTCTTAAAACATATTTAGATTATTTCCTATGAAGAACAAGTCATCCATATACAAGCACACGATCAAGACATCTCCTTCTTTGATCTTTGCATAAAACACATGCTCGTGTGGGAATTTTGCTAAGTTGTTCTCATGAAAGTACTTGTCGATCCTACTATTCCATTCCCTTGTGCTTGCTTCAACCCATAGAAAGTCTTCTTCTGTTTCAATACTTTTTCTTCTTACCCCTTGATAATAAAGCCCATCAATTGTTCGATGTTGACTTTTTCTTCAAGAACTCCATTTAGAAATGCGAACTTTACATCCATTTGATGTATTCTCCATTTGTTCTAAGCTTCCAAATAAATAATAAATATAAAAGTTTCCAATCGAGTAATGGGAGTAAATACCTCATCATAGTCGATCCTAGCTTTTTGATTGTATCATTTTACAACTAGAATCTTTTGACTTCTCCATTAGCATTCTTCTTTGTTTTGCACACCTACTTGACACCTATAGTTTTAGGACCTTTTGGAAGTAAAATAAGATCCTATGTATCATTTTTCCTGGTTGCTTTCATCTTTTCATCTATAACATCTCTCCATTTTCTTTCTCGAGGGTGAAGCTTACTAGTTATAGTTAGCAAATAGACACAAGAGTGTGAGATCTTCTATCCTATTAGTGTCATAATAAATTTATTCAAGATTATTTTGTGCGTGAGATGCTTCTTTCATTTAGAAATGATAGTAGTGAGTATCCAACTTCTATTTTTGGTGAAAAAGGTGGAGTGGTTGGCTCTCATTGGACTTTTCTTTATTGTTCATTTTGTTCTTCGAAATGAGGTAAGAAGTTCAAATCATTAAAATAAGAACCAAAATCCCATTCTACTTCTTCATGAAACTCCACATCTTGACTTATCACAGTTTTTTTAGTATTTGGATTGTATAACTTATAGCCTTTAGAGTTCAAGTCATACCCGATGAAGATGAACATCTCACTTTTTTCATCGAGCTTGCTCCCTTTCTTGTCCGGTATATGAGAATAGGCTAAGCTTCTAAATACTCTTAGGTGGGAGACGCTAGGCTTTCTTCAAATTCATGCCTCTTATGGTGTCCTACCCCAAACACTTCTTGTTGGAGATCAATTGGATAGATAGACTGCATATGCCACTACTTCAGCCCAAAACTCCATTGGCAATTTCTTATTTTTGAGCATGCTTCGCTCCATGTAAAGAATCATTCTATTCTTTTTGTCTACCACTCCATTTTGTTAAAGGGGATCTTGGAACAATTAGAAGGTGTCTTATTCCATATGCTTCACAAAATTCATGAAACTCCTTGAAAAGTGATTCTTTTCCTTAATCAGATCTCATGACCTTGATTTCTCATCCACTTTTCGTCTCCACTGTAGCTTTGAACTTTTTGAATACCCCAAATACTTCATATTTTTGTTTCAAGAAATAGACCAACGTCTTTATTGAAAAATCATCTATAAAGAAGAGTAAATTCTATTACCGAAAGAGCTTGGCTTAATCAGGTCAAACACATCGGTATGAATGAGTTTCAATGACTTTTAAGCTCTTGAATTTGACTCTTTTGAAAAGCCTTTTCTAAAATGCTTCCAAAGACAACCCTTTCACCATTTTATTTTTGGACAATAGATCTAGTCCTCCACAATTGAGATGTCCAAATCGAAGATGCCATAACCACAATGCATCTTTGTAGCAAGTTTTAAGACACTTTGCTACATCGTTTTGAATGTTCAATAAGAACATCCTATTTCTTGACATTAGTATCTTAGTGATCAAATTATTTATATCATCTCTTATTGAAAGACTGTCATCTTTCTTATGAATATCATAACTTTTCTATAAGAGTTAACCCAAACTCATAACATTATTTTTCATATTGGTCATATAGTAGACATTTGAAATAAATTGATGTCTACCATTTTTCAACTGGATTAAAGTTTTACCTTTACCTTTCATCGGGATCTTGGATTCATCACCAAATGAAGCATTATCGATCATCGACTCATTTAGCTCTACAAACATACTTCTTTTTTCACACATATGGTTGCTTGCACCGGTATTAAGATACCAAGTGTTATCTTGTGTTTCATTCTCACCTTTATATGCAAGTAATAAAGTTCCTTCGTGTTGGCTCTTATTTTCAACATAGTTGATCTTTTCTTCAACTTTAACTTTTAAATTTCTACATTCTAAAAAGTTGTGCCCATATAGTGTTGTAATTCCAACCTTGTCTATAACCTTAACCTCGACCTTTTCCATAACCACGATTTTTATCTATTGTAGCCTTGAATTTCTTCTTTCTCCTTCAATTGCATCTTGAGGAGTTGTTCGATGACCCATTACTTCTTCTTATGCTTTTCTTCATAAGCTTGCAATGACCCCAATAATTGGTCGATGGTCATCTCTTCTTAATATTTTGTTTTCTCAATTACCACCACAATATGCTCGAATTTTGAATCTAGTGAGCAGAGTATTTTCCCCATGATCCTCACATCTTTTAGTTTGTCACCGTTTCTTTCATTTGATTAGAAATGGCCAAAACTCTAGAGAAGTAATCAAAAAAAGGTTCAAACTCTTTCATATGTAAACTTCAAACTCACCTCTTAGCTCCATTACATGAAATTTGAAGCTTCCTCAAAGTTTCTTTGGCTAATGTTGCACTTGAAAACCTCTTAAAACCATCATCATCTAAAGCTTGATATATGATTAAAAGCTCTTTTTTGTCTGTCTTTCTTGAATTTTTTAAACTATAATTTTGAACTAGAGATAGTGTAACCTCATCTTGTAACTCATTATATCATTTCTCAACAATCTCCCAAACATCATGTGCACATAGTAAAACTTTCATCTTGATGCTCTAATTATTATAATTGTTTTTGTTAAACATAGAGACTAAATATGATATCATACTATTAGTCATATCTCTTAATACAATTATAATTATGAAATTTTGATTACACAGATGGATTCAGAACATTGAAATATCGTTGAAGGGTGTTTGACTCGGTACAACTCAGCTCAACTCGATTCAACTTAGTAGTTTTTGTGCATCAAACTTCTATTGATGCATGGTGGTGCTTCCAACCTGTGATTGGGATGATTTTTTTGGTGTTGTATTTCTATCATTGAGAGCTTTAATTTGATATATTATAGTGATATGTTTAGAACCATTTTACTAACTCTGATACCACTTTATTAGAAGATGAAAATTTTAGAATGATTTAGGAAATTTTAGAAGAAAAAAGGAAATAAAAATATTAATACTTGTTATTAGTTTTTTGATTGTTGGCTTGATATAAAATGAGAAAGATCTTCCTTATTTATACTAAAACTCATTCTTAACGAATAACTAGGATTATGCTAACATATTTTTAACGTAATGGTCATAATTGACCTACTAAAATTATCCATTAAAATATTTAGTTTATAAATTTTTCTATTATTCTCTCTTCTTAAAATATCAAAATATTTTCTAAGTTAATTCTATAACAAATATCTAAAAATTGAACCTATTAGACTTTAATATATAAGACTCTTATTAATACCATTAAAATAAGTATATCTTAAGTTCAATACTATTTGAATTAAATTAAATTTATTTTCAATATATTTATCAATTATATTAAAAACGGACTCAAAAATTTAAAGAAAAATAATAAATTTAAAATGCTTGAGATTAATAATAAAAAAATAATATTATTTTCATATTAATAAACACCCCATCTCAATTAAAAAAATAATATTATTTTTATTATTTAAAGTTTTAAAAGTAACTATTTATATAATTTTTTCAAAAATTAATTTAAATAGTTATTTGATATCCAGGAAACTCATACCTAAATTGTACTCACAAGGTTTTAAAGGTTTGAAATTGTTTCTTTTGTTAGAAATTGTTTATAATGGTCTAAATATTTACTAACGTGTTTGTAATTAATTGAAGTAACTTCAAAAATTTAAGAAATAATATTAATGATTTAAAAGGGGTAGTTTTGTTTTCATGTTAACTTCTTAAAATATTTATTAAAGAAAAAAAAATCACCGCGATCTCTTACATCAAGTTAAATTAATTATTTATTCTTTTAAGCAAAATATAATTTGATCATTTATTGTAATAAAACAGATCAAAAAAATGATAAAAATTATTTTTTTATTAATATTTTATTAATATTTCATTTTATTGTAATTAAGATGTTAAAAATATTTTTTTACTATAGTATTTATCATAAAAATTATTAAAATATTAAATAAATAATAAATTTATCTTTTTTTATTACATTTATAAAATATAAAAATTATATAATATATTTTATAATATAAAATATTAATTAATATAAATATTTTAATATAAAAAAAATATCCATCTCACCTATTATGAAAATATTACTTAAATTACTTCCATCTTTTTTATTTTAAATATTTAAGTACTTGTTTTAAAACTAGTTTTAATCCGACCAATCACATCCTAGCATCATTTCCATTGACTTGAATTTGAAGGGACAGAGATTGAGTAGGACATCCCCAAAAGTCTAAAAGCCTGAAGCCCTATGACTTTAATTAGCACAATGGCTTTCAAACTACCAACCTCTACTCACCGTCTTCTTGAGAGAAAATTTAAAAAGCATTTTGACTCTTACAATTCACCGGGGCTTAATTTCCTCGTGTCAAGCATGCTTTAAAAGTTCGTCAATTTAAGCCACAAACATTATCAAGTAATAAAAGTGAGGTAGATCTTATAATTTTTATTAAAAGAGATTATAAATATTATTTTTAATAATTTTGATAAACTAAGTGTATTAATTTTAATAATTATAGATCTAAAATTATTTATTTTTTATAATAATATTTAATTTACTTATTATAAAATTAAAGTGTTAATTTAAAAAATTATGAATTTGTATCTTCTAACTCAATAATCATGATGTCAATATCTTATTTCTCCGCAGTAACTAATTGTGGATATATGACAAAACTTTGTAGGGAAAATGTTTAGAGAAAAGCTCGGAGAAAATATGTATACGCATGCTTCTCGAAAGCACTTTTGGCGAAATGGTATGACACGGACTTAAGTACTCGTTAATTAACAATAACTTATACTCAGTAAAACAATAGAGTAAAATAATAATGAAAACTTCCAAAACACATGAATGTAAATTATATTTGCAACTTTAATTTGTTCTTTGTTCATATAAAGGAACTTTAACTTCTTTAACTAAGTGTCAAGTATTATAATTTAAGCTAGATTAATTATATTATTTAGCAAAGTAAAGAAAAAAAATAAGAAAAAGATGAAAAACTTTATAAAATATAGTAATAAATATTAAAAAAAATCAATTCATTCAATTTTTAAAATATTAATTAATAAGATTTAGTATAAATTTAATACTCTTAGATTTTATAACAATAAAAAATAGTGTAATAACCATCCCACAAAAACACTATCATCATTAACCGTCCATACCAACTAACAATGAAGCTAGTGCAACCCTTATTTTAAATGTTTTATTGCTTTTTTTAATAATATTTATTAGTTAATTAGTTAATTAGTTAATTATATTTATCTCTTTTAATTAACATAATACAATATTAAGATAATAGAATATTTTGATGTTTTATTATACGAAGACAAGTTAAAGCAAGATAAGTTATTCATGTTATTTTGACATTTAGTGAACATGTTGCTTTCGGTTTTTAGCAGCCAAGGAAGTGCATGGGCTATATAGCCTTTAGGCAGCTAAAGAATGATTAGATGATCATGTGATGTAATTCAAATTTTAGGGAATTATTCTCTTGTTTCTAATCTGAATTGACCCATCGTTGCTCTCTTTTTTTGGTTTCTAAATTGTTCTTGGTTTGCTTCATTAAATTGGTATCAGATCATTGATTTTCCTTAGCTATTATGATTGCTAATGATGCACCTAATCAACATGTAACGAGGAAACTCTGGTAAAATTAATGAGACAATTTTTGGTGAAACAAGAACAAAGAATTGATGCAAAATTCATTCAATTATCTATGGATTTACACCACTCATTAGAGCAAATGTGCAGAGGACAATAAAAAGAACAACTAATTGACCTCTTGTGGCAAGGAGAGGCAAAGGATAAGGAATAGTAGTTAGATTTGTTCAAAACATTGCTGATGACATTGGAGATACAAAAAAGGTTATAAACGCAATAAGAGTTGTAGAACTATCCCAACAAGAAAACTTCACAACTACAACAAGAAACCACCATGAGTTTGATTTTTGTTTCAAAAATAAAATTATAGAAATTCATAGTAAAATTAATATTGAAGAATACCTTAATTAAGAATCTATAACAAAAAGTTTTCTCATGAACTCACTTGACAACAAATGGACCAACCAGAGTTTAATTCTTAGGATAAATTGAAGCATTTGATGAGAAAAATATTTTTACCATATGACTATAAGTAAATCGTGTATACTGATTTCATTCAGTGCTATCAAGATATACACATTGTCAATGATTATGTTGATGAGTTTCAGAGATTAAGTGCTAGAAACAACCTAAATGAGGACAACTCTTATGAGGTATTACATTTCATTTTAGGTCCTAAAGATTCCCTAAAGGACAAACTAGAATAAATGGCTAGAGCTAATCGATCTTCTTACATTATGAAACAATATTCTAAGCCCCCCTTTGAGAGAAATACTAGTCCCTATCAACCCACCCCTAATCCAACCTAGGCACCTTACAAACAAGCGGGTGAATCCTCAAACCAAAAATAGAAACTCACCCAAGCCTAGTACCTATACACCAAAACCAACCCTTACACTAAACTTGCCCCATTTAAATGCTTTAAATGCCTACATCCAGAACATAAATCCAACTAATGCCCTAAAAGAAAAGTAGTTAACTATGTAGAGGATTCTAGAAAATTGGATGAAAGGTATAAAGATGCTCATGAATATGAGCTAAAAGACCATGAGATAGTAAATGAAGAGGGAGATCAAGGTGAAACTATTGTATGCATTTTGTAGAAATTATTGCTCACTCCAAAACAGGTAGGAAAACTTAGAAGCATGCAATTTTTTGAACTAGATGCACCATAAATAAGAAAGTCTACAATGTCAACATAGAGACGGTAGTAGTGAGAATGTTGTTTCAAAGGAGTTGGTAATAAAGTGTACAGATTGATTGGTCAACCATACCCCAATCCTTATAGAATTGGCTAGATGAAAAAAAGGGTTTTGAAACAAAAATCACTAAATTATGCAGGGTTCTTTTCTCAATAGAGAAATATTATCAAGACATAGTTATTTATGATATGGTCGATATGAATGCATGTTATATCCTATTGGGAAGACCTTGGTAGTTTGATGTTGATGCCACATGTCATGGTAAAGACAATACCTATCTTTTTCCTTGGAAGGGTATTTTTTTTTCTAAACCCAATGCTTAAACCTGAGCATGTGGTTAACATTGGTGGAACCAAAAGAAGTACTAGTTACTATCACTGGTAAGCAATTCCTTTGAGAGTTCCAAAGAGATAAACAAGTACTCATGTTGCTAGCCAGAAAGGTATCCAATAAAGTCTGTATTGTACATGCTAACTTACAACAATTATTAAAAGAATAAAAGGATATCTATTGAGAAGAAAAAATTGATGATTTATCTCCTTTAAGGAATGTTCACACCAAAACGACTTGCTTCCAGGTGCTAAAATTATCTAATATTTCCTGTTATAAAATGAGTCCACGAGAACATGATATTTACAAGGCATTGTAGGGAAAAGCACATCTAGGAGTGTCTTAGCTCATGTTTTAGGCTAGCTTTACTTGTCTTTAAGAAAAATAATACTCGTAGAATGTGTGTGGATAATAGAGTCATCAATAAAATTACAATCAAATACAAGTTTCATACCACTCCAATAGAGGATATGCTAGATAAGCTTAATGGCTCGAATATGTTCTAAAAGCTATATCTTAAGAGTGACTATCACCAAATCAAGATCAAATTAAGAGATGAATGAAAAACTACCTTTAAGATTCTTGAAGGACTCTGTAAGTGGCATGTTATACCTTTTGATTTGTGTAATGTCCAAAGTACATTTATGACTCAAGTTCTTAAACCATTAATTGGAAAATATGTTGTTGTCTACTTTGATGACATTTTTATTTTTAGTAAGTCCACTGCTAAGCATTATGATCATTTGAAGATCGTGTTGCAAGCTCTTAGAGACAACAAACTATTTTTGAACCCCAAGAAATATGAATGACACCTTGTTGTTCTTAGGCTTTATCATAAGTACACATGGTATCTCTATGGATCCAATGAAAATCCAAGCCATTAAAGACTAGAAAACACCTTCCAACATTCATGAGGTCCATAAATTTTATGATTCACTAACTTTTTATTGAAAATTTGTCAAAAAATTTAGTTTTATTATTGCTACTATTTTTAATTATTTAAAAAACAAAAAAAATCCATTGGGGAGTGCTAAAAAATCAAAGGATTTTAGGATGAATTAGAGATAATTTGTTCTCCATTCATATCATCATGCTTTATAATTTATCAACTCATAAAAATGGATGAATAGTATGCATATAAGATTGGGCTTGTTTTTGTAGAAATTCAATTAATTTTTAAACATAAATCTGGCATTAAGAACATTATGGTAGATGCTTTTAGTAGAAAATCCTATTTGCTAACTACTATTCAAGCTCAAATTATAAGCTTTGACACCCTATCTAATATATATATTTAGATGATACAGAATTTCGCAATATTTAACATCAATGCCAAACTCATATACTTGTGGATGATTTTATCATTCATCAAGGTTATATTTTCAAAGGGATGCATCTTTGCATTTCTAAGAGTTCTCTACGAGATTAATTACTTCATGAGGTTCACTTTGGTGGTTTTTTTGGCCATACTAGAAGAGATAAAACATTGGTGTTGCTCAATGATAGATTCTATTGGCCTCATATGCAAAGAGATGTTATTTGTTTTGTTTAGAGGTGTGGAATATACCAAATTGCCAAGGGACATGCTTAAAACATAGGCCTATATACTCCTTTACTTGTTCCCGCCAGCATTTGGAAGGATATTAGTATAGATTTTATTCTAGGCCTTCCTAGAACTTAAAGAAAAGTGGATTTCATCTTGGTTATTATTGACAGGTTTTTCAAAATGTCACACTTCCTACCTTGCAAGAAAACTACAGATGAAAGTTATGTAGCTCACTTATTCTTTAAAGACATAGTTAAGTTACATGGTGTTCCATATTCTATAACCTCTTATAGGGATGTTAAATTCACTAGCCATTTTTGGCCTAAACTTTGAAAAAGGTTGGATACTACCCTCAAATTTAATAGCTCTTTTCATCTACAAATAAATGGCCAAACTAAGGTGGTGAATAGAACACTTGGTGCTATGATGTGTTGCTTAACCATGGACAAACCAAAACAGTGGGATATTGCACTTTGTCAAGTTGAGTTTTAATATCATGCCCAACAGAAGCACTGGGAATCACCATTTTTCATTGTCTACACCAAGACTCCAAACTTTGCTATTGATCTTATTTCACTCCCACGTTACAAAAGCAAGGCTGATACTTTGCTAGTTGAGGAAGCATAACACATGCTTGTAACACATGTGTTTAATGAATGATATTTGTGTTATTTTGAATAATTTTTACCATTAAAATATTAACATCTTATTTTTTTTATTTTTTGATTTTTAAATACATATTTTAATATATTTTTTTGACTTATTTTATACTCTCTTCAACCTTTTTTCTTCTATAACACCTCTTTTTTACACTCTCTTGTTAAACTTAATTTATATTATGTTTAAAATTTAGAAAAAACCCTACATCATTTCTGAAATCGTTGGTGCATATACAATGTCAAACTGCTTATATCAAAGACCTCACAAAAATCAGGGAGAATATTTTAGAGGTTGAAGAGAGTGTAAAATGAGACAAATGGTATTAAAACATGTATTTAATTATTCAAAAATGAAGGAGAAATAAATTATTAATGTTTCAAAGGTGAAAAATGTTCAAAACACCATAAATATTCTTCAATAAATGCATATATGTTGTACAAGTGTAAGAAATTTTCATTAAATGAAAAAATATTTTATTTTTTAAATGCAAATATCACTAAAATACTTTTTGAAAATAAATATTAAATTAAAATACTATTAAAATAAAAAAACTTGTTATTCTTTATTTATCTTTATTAATTATGAATCGAACACTTTAATTTTACCAGAAACATACCTAATCGAGATGGTTACATAGTAAGGTCGATTCCTTTTAAAAACAAAGTACAGTTCAATTCATTTACCTCATTTTAATAAATATTAAATATTTAAATTTTTTAGCTATATAAATTGTGAAAATAATTTCTTTTTATGGTGTTTATATAAATTTTATTCATCATCAATTATAGAATTAATAATGTTTACTAAAATATTTTTGAGTAATAATTAATAAGAGTATGGAAAATTTAATCATATAATTATATTAAAGAAAATTAAAATAAAATAACAATGAAAAAATTCGTTTAAATAAAAACTACTGTGCGTATGGGCTTATGCTTTTCATTTAATGTTTCAAAATAAAAAAATTTATAGTTATATTTTGAAATTATCAAACGATAAAATATATTTTATAATTTTAATTTTAATAAAAATCATTAAATGTAGTATAGATGACCAAGCACAACGCATATAACAAGAGTCAAGCACTAAGATTCATAATAATTTTTACAGGCACCTAGTGGTAATTTAAAGCACCACTATACCTTTTAACTAATGAAATCTAATTAATAATAGCAAATTTATACACTTCATGATTTTTGTACTCTAATAATACAGTATAAAATTACCCGTATTAATAAGGTCAGGTGATATTCCACTTTCATATTAAATACATGGAACACGCTTATTTACTGTACATAAAACTCAGTGAGTCCACTTGAAACAACAACCAAGAGAGACGGATCTGAGATAGCTACGTTTGCTTCTTCTTCTTTTTTTCCTTGATAGTGGTTTAAGACTTAAGTCATGATCAGTACATGAAATGAAAAATAAATTAAAAAAAAAAGTAATTTTAATTAAATTAATTGATTAATTAACTTATAATGTAATGATATATGTTTCTCGTAAGTAATAAAAAATATGAGTTCTAACTGCTTGCATGAGTATGTAACGTTAAAAAATAATTAATTGATTAACGTTATTATATGATATAAATGTTTAAAAATATTAATAAATCTAAATTCACAACTATATTTTTATATTTTTATTTTTCAAACAAATATATAAACTAAATTATTAAAAAATAGTTAGAGAATTTAAACGTTGTAATTAAAAAAAACGTAATAAATATGTGCTTAACAAATAAAAATGATGTTGGTTGAAAAAAATATAGTTTTATATATTTTATTATAACTTAGTTGCCATATGAAGAAGTTTTCATTCTCCTCGTCAAATTGATTCATTTACTTTCTATGTTAACAATTAAACTAAATAAATAAATATTCATAATTTCCTTCCACTAATTACAACTATATATTTATTTGTGTTCAAAAGTGTTTCAAGATAAACTAATTTTAAAAATCACAAAATGTGTTTTATAAGCTTTAAAAATATATGATGTTAGGTTAAAAGTGAGATGAGGTTTCAAAAGAAGAAAATAAAACTTTAAGTGTAGCTTAAAATAAGAATCATAAATAATATGATTTTTGAAACTTAAAATACACTTCATAAGTATTTTTTAATGTTGGCCTTCAAAACACATTTTTTTCCTTTTCTTTTCTATGATTATATGTTAAATTTGATTATGTATTTTTATATATATTCAATTTTAATAAATTAATTTTTTTCTAATAAAAAAATTGCATTCCTCAGACAAGAACAAAGATTATAAAATTTAAAAATAAATGTGTATTATTGGGATTGAGTTATGTTAAACTTGATAGTAATACTTTACACCTTCACTGTTATGGATATAAATTCAAATCACATTTTTATAATATTTTTTTTATTTAATAAAAAGAGTACGACTCAACTGTTCCTTAAAAAAATCTAATTATTTTTAGAAAAGGGAGTATATCCAATTTTTCGGATAATTTAAAGAAGCCCCTGATTAGGATATTTAATTTTTTAGATAATTTAAAGAAGCCCCTGATTAGGAGAATTTTAATCTTGGGTTTGCCTGAATGATTAACCTATTTACTAATTGCCAATAGTAATAACACTCCCAATTATTATCTTTGTTCTCATGATTAATTTTTCCAATATTTGTTGCAAAAAATACTTTTCTTGACTTGCCAACCCCAACTCAGAGCAAGTTGAATTAATGAATCAAACTGCCATCATTAACATAAAGATCATGCTTTATATAAGAGAGTTAAGCAAAAAAAAAAAAAAATAAAGGCTTTATATAAGGGAAGAATTTTTTTTTCCCACTATTTCATACATGCATTTAGTGATATCAATTTATCATGTAAAAATTGAAATTTGTGAGAAAACTTTAATTTTGACAATAATAAAGAATGTGCTTGTGGTGATGAAGTTGGGTTGGAAATTACCCTCCCATTTTAAAATATATGAATAAAATTATATAGTTAAATAATATAAATGTTTATAAAAAATAATATTTTTTATAAATAAATAAATATTTAATTATAAAAATTCAATATTATAATATATGAAATAAATTATTATAATAATTGTTAAATAATAATATAAAAATTTAATTATACCTATAATTTGTACTCTAAATTTAAATTTATTTGATTTAATTACATAATAAGTAAATATACTTAAAATTTTATATATATTTAAGTTATTGAAAATTCAATTTATCGTAATCTTTGATTAGTAAAAAATCTCTTATATTCGTAAAATAAAATAAAAAGAATCATCTTACGAAAAATTCTTCCATCACCCATAATATTTAAATGAGAATAGAGATAACTTATCGGCTTATCTCACTTATTTACATCTCTACATACATCAATTTACATGACACAATTATATAATTAATATCATATTATATTAACATGTATTCACATAATGTTAGATTTATGACATGGAATTAATATAAAGTTATTATATAAAAAAAAATTCAATATCTTACATTCTCACGTTAAATTTAATACTAATATGTAATTTGATGTATTTATTATTTTTTAAAAGATAGGGTTTTTCTGTAATATTGTTCAATTTTGAGGGCAAATTCACAAACCATTTCCTTTAAATACCAGAAAGCTTTAACATAGGGCCCTCACATTCAGAAAACAAAAACCAACTTTTAATTAGAAACCAAAACAACTCTTTTGAAAATTACTCATGGGAAATTGCTTAGTTTTGGAAGAGAAAGTTATAAAGATTGTAAAACCAGATGGGAAAGTGCTTGAATACAGAGCCCCTATGAAAGTTTACCAAGTACTATCAGAATTTTCAGGTCATGTTATAACAGAGACAGCTGATCATCATCAAGTAGTAGTCCAACATCTGAAGCCTGAAACCAAACTGCTTGGTGGTCACTTTTACTATCTTTTCCCTCTTCCTCTAAAACAACCACAAGGTACTTCTCATGTGATCAAGAAGAACAAAAAGAAGGTGAGATTTTCAAATCCTGAAGTGGAAGACAGTATTGGACAAAATAGTACTATTTGTGATAATATTAGTACTAGTACTGATAACATTGGTTCTAATACTGTTATGAGGATTAAGCTGGTTATTAGTAAGAAAGAATTGAAAGAGATGTTGAAAAGAGGTGGAGTTTCAGTCGATGACATGGTTTCTAAGCTTCATGATAATACTGAAAAAAACACAATTGGGTCTGATAATGATAGATTTAGTGGTACAGATCATGCTAATTGTGAAGAGTGGAAACCTATGTTGGAAAGCATAGTTGAAGTAAATTAGCAATTAATTAAGAATTATACTTCAATTAGGAATACTAAAAAGAACAAGCAGTTTATACTTAACCAAAGGTATTGGAATTATAAAGTTCATAGTTTTTCTAATGAAAATGCTTTTTTAGTATCTTTTTTTCTTCCAATTGTTTATCATTTTGAAGATTATCTTAGGTTCATGCATTTATAACTGCTTTTCTATTGATGTAAAAGCGCTTTAAAATATGGGGGTCCGTATATATACGATGTTTGCTTTCAGAATTTTTATAGTCACAAGTCGTGATTTTATGAGTAACAAGTAATAAATTTAATTTTGAGAAAATTGATTTTATCCTAAAATAATTATTGAAATCCTAACTCCAAATCATTTATAACATTTTCATATCAAACTTATAACTAAGTAAAAAAAAAATTTGTTAATATTACACCTAACTAATATATTAAAACTAGAAGTTTTGTTTTTTGTTTTTTTTTTTAAAGATTACGTAAACTAACACTCTTAAAACTTATAATAATAAAAATATCACTTGATAATATTAAACAGAATCTAAATAGATGATATTTAATTTTAAACGGGATCTAAATAGATGATATTTAATTTTGAATGGGATCTAAGTAAACGATATTTAATTTTGAACGGATTTAAATAATCATATCAACTTAAATAATATTTAATTGAACATATTTCAATATAAATGATGAGTTAAAATTTTGTTAATTATAACAAAATATTATATATATTTTTTATAGGTATTTATTAAGAAATTAATATTTAATAAAAAATTATTCAAATATTTCAAGAGATTTTTTCTTTAGATTGTGAATAAAAATTTTATTGTCTACTATTCAAAATCGGACATACATAATTAAAATTTTATTTTAATTTGATATTAAAAAATTAAATAAGTTTTAGTTTTAAAATTACTTCATTATATATATATATATATATATATATATATATATATATCGAAATATATAAACATGTATTTGTATTATTTTGTTATATTTAACAAAAATTTAGATTAAAAATTAATTTTATCCATATTTATTATATTTTTGATAGAGAAAAATTAACTTAAAAAAACATTTTTAGATAAAGGTATTAAGCTCTCCTAAGGTCTAAACAAATAGAAATTTGTAATTATCTGATATTGTTTTTACAAACAAATGCAATTAAAAATATATTTTTAAAACAATAATACTAAACGGCTCATGAGGCCTAAATATATGACATTTTTCTCTAGAAAAAAATATGGGTTAGTTTTACTTGATATTTTGGAAGAAAGAAAAAATATTGCCGCAACAATAATATATGGATCGTATATATTATTCTATAATTAATTACATTTTTAAATGTTATTATTATATAAAATTATCATCAATAAATATTATTTGTAATAATAATAAATTAAATTATGATAATTTCATTAAAAAATTATGGTTATTTTTAATAATAATAAAAAGCTCCATTATAAATTTTTGAACATACTGTTTTAGACAATATCATTTATTATAAAAAAATCATAATTACAACCGAGAGACTTGACACAATTTTATTGAATATTATTAGGGTAAACAATTGTAAATTAGATCACATTTGTATTTAAATTATATTATAAATTTATGTAAGAATGGATTATTAATTGGTTTTAAAATAAATTAATATAATAGTATAGATCATGAGATAGAATAATGGTATGAGCTAAAAAAAGAGAGAAAAGTATAATATTATTATACCTCTAATTATTTAATTTATCTTATATCACATTTCAATTTCTCCGGACATGTGAACTTAGTTATTAGGAAGGATTGGAATATTAATTTTGGTAAAAATAAAAATTGAGATTTAAATTTTATAAATATGTTAAAAATATCGTTATTATTAATTAAACTTTCGAAAATTCATAAAAATTATAAATTAGAAAATTAAATATTCTTTAATATATGTAATTAAAATATTTATTTAAATTAATAATTAAAAATAAACAATTATATAAATATTTTTAATATAATAAAAAAAATTAAAAAATTACTCTAATTTTAAATAAATATATATATATATATAATAATAAATTACTTATAAAAAACAAATAAAGATAATCATAAAAAAAAATTATCGATATTACTTAACATTTTATCAATAATTTTAAAATTATTTTTATATTATTAATTAATATTATATCATAATCTTTGGAGAGTTATTTAAAATAGGTAATTTTTAAGAAATTTTCATCCATTACAAACCAATAATTTTTCGTTTGCCATCTTAGGCAAATCCGTAAAGGACCTTCAACTAAAGTCGCAGGTAGCCACCCAAGATGTAAGTATGAATTATCCAACCGCTTGAAATATAAGGTCGACTCCAGATCTTTCCCGACTTTCTCACACAAAAGTATGTAGTGTTCATAGTGCTCGAATGTAATGATGATCAATCAAAACGTGTCGGCTCGATCCCTTTTCAACGAGGCTTATCCTTCCCGTTCAGTTTCATATCTTTTCTTTGTCCCTCCACTTTCCCGAGAAAATGCAGCTAGAGATTTATGTAAAGAGTAATATCTTAAACTCGTCGTATTTTACGTTTGTAATTAGCATCCTAGCTAGAAGGCGAAAAAGTTTATTATTATGACCCAATTGCAATGACTCTGTAATTTGGAAATCATTAATAGACCGAAACATAAATGATATATATCCTCACATAATTTACATTTATTTATTCATCCGGATCATTTATACCTATTAAAGTTATCTAAAAAATTAAATGCTCTATTTTCTAAAAATAATTACAATTTTTTTTAAGAAACAGTTTGTTGTGTTTTTATTAAATATGTGATTTGAATTTAGATCGGTAGTGGTGAGTCATATCATCACCTAAATCCCAATAATACATATTTATTTTTAAATTTTATAAACAATTTATATTATTCTTTCAATTTTATAAATATTTATTATAACTAATAAAACTCTAAATTACTTTCTCGCAATAATTTAATTATTTTTAAGACTTCTTTTATATTTGAAACTTGTTGCAAAATTCTGGTTTCCATGCTACTGTATAACTTTTTTGAATTAAATTACTGAATGAATATTAAATCTTATTTATTATTTTTATTAAAGTCAACATAATTTAAATTCATTTTAAAAATATACAGATTTAAACTGTAAAATGAATATAACAAACCCACGTTGATATAATGTTTTCTAACAAATATTTTATAGATGGTTTTTGTTTTAACAAACTAATATATATTAATTCAATTAACATTTTAGAAAAAAATCAACCAAAACACACCACAAAATATGGGCGCTTCATCTGTCTTTGTGAGACTAGCAATTGTAATTAGGTTGAGTTTCTTTCAATTGCAGTTAAAACATCACTTTTTATGCTAATTTTTCTATGGATTTAGTAACTAGAAAAACAAAAACAAAATTCATGTTCCGTTGGATTTAAGTTAGTACCTGAAAAATCAATTTATTCTTCACTTTTTTTTTTCTTAACTGAAAACCTGGAAATGCTAATAATCTTTTTTTCTTATTTCAAGTTTGAAGTTCTATTATACAATGACAATCCCAGCATTGGCCAATTTCCTTTAGAGCATGGATAGATTTTTTTGGTTACTATAGTTTAGTAGTGGTGTACCTTTTATCATATAATATATAGTCTCACATGTCTATGAAATTTACAGCATCGATGCATGTGCATTGTGACGAGGGGTATAAAATTATAAATGCTGAGCAACTTGTATGAGTTCCGAATTTGAAGGTGAAAGAGCTTATACTTATATTTGATTTTACGAAGAATTCATGAAATTTAAGCTCTTGTGATTATGATTTGCATTTTTCTTTCCGAGCAATGTTTCTTTGTTTAATTATGGGAGTTTCACCTTGATTAAATAAAATATTACGATAAGATTTATAAAAATTAAAAATATCTCAATTTATTAAGTAAATATTTTGAGGATCGAAAGTTTCATGATTTTTATGAATTTTTACAATTTCCAAAGGAGAAGATGAGAATTAAAGAGTAACAGTTTACTTGAAATACTGTGGATTAATCATAATCATTTCAAGTGGTTTAATTCTACTATTGTAATCTAATCAGAATCCAAATAATTTACGTAAAGATAAGCTTAATTTGGATAACATGATGTTATTAGGGTAGGTCATTAAGAGTTTTTCATTTTGTAAAAGAAATTTGTTCCACTTTGCAGTTTGATTAAACTTAGAAGTTATATTGCTGAAAGAAGTACAACATATTGAGACATACCTACTATTTTGTGATTCTTCACTTCTCTAGTGTACCTGAACCAATTATGGTTGAAAATCAAAGGTTGGGAATTTGTTACTGTAGTAGTAGGGTAGGATTTTAATTGTTATCTGAAGGCTCTTTCAATACTTGGCCCAATGTAGAGTAATCTCACGAGAAACTCCATCTTCAGCAATAAACTTTTGAAGTGTGACACCCAATTCCTCACCTCTTTGCCTCATCTGATTTCCTTCATTTGATGCCATTAGCTTTCTTATAGCTTTGGCAACAGCTGACGATCTCAACATTAATTGGTCTCCGTCTTCATATTCTTTAACATTTAGACCAACTTTGAGCAACTGTGTAATTCGTACTGCGTTCCTAGGTTGATCAGAGTGGAATGGCCAAGCAGCTCTTGGCACTCCAATGCTATTATTCTCTATAATAGAACCCCCACCCACAATGACTCACGAACCCACATGTTGATGGGTGACCCAAGATCTCTACCTGGGGTATCCAATCTCTCACCACCATTCCTTTTTCTTTCACTCTCTTTTCAAATCCTTCTGGAAGTTGGGCTCACCCTACCTCTTCAAAAACATTCCCTGTATCTGCACATCTCAATACCCAGAGGAACTTTGTCTCACTTTGCTCTAACCCCATAGCAAGTTCTATGATCTGTTCATCTATCATTGAAATGCTGGATCCAAAACAGACATACAAGACAGAGTTAGCTAGGATCTTGTTTGTCTAGCCACTCCAAGCATTTGTGTTGGTTAACAGAATTTCTGTTATTGCAGGTTGGTATTGGATTTAACGGCCCAACTGCCCAGAGCTTTTTATTTCTGTTCATTTCTTCCCTTGGTAAGAGATCAAGGTAATCTCCTTCTACTAAACTACATGTGTTGTAGATATCTCCAGCTCTGAATTTTCTAAACTCTTCTTGATAAACCATAAAATTTGCTATCTCAAAAGTGAAACATCCAACAAGAGTTGGAAGCTCAATTGGCATTTCAGCTTCAATTTCAGGCTTTCCTGTCGTCTCCCATATATAAGAGAAATGATTGAAAGCAAAGATGGATTGGAAACCATAAGATTATGCGTGGATGTTGTTATTTTAATAATAATTTAGAAAATAAAAAATATTAAATAATTTTAAATAATATTTTTAAGTAATAATTATTTAGAAAAACAATAATTTATAAAAATAAATAATTTTAAATAATATGTTTAAGTAATAATTTTTAGAAAAATAATAATTTTAATAATATATTTTATTTTAATAATAATTTAGAAAATAAATAATTTTAAATAATATTAAATAGTATTTTTAAGTAATAGTTATTTAAAAAATTAAAAATAATTTAGAAAAATAAATAATATTATTAAGTAATAATTATTTTTAAAAATAATTATTTTAATAATATATTTTTATTTTAATAATAATTTAAAAAATATAATAATAATAATAATACATTTTTCATTAGATTTTAATCGTAAACCAAATAATGTTGATTTATTTTTTGATTCAAGTAACCAAACAAAACAATATAATATTAATATTATTTCTTTTTCATTTAATTTTATTCTCGTGTGAACTAAACATTTCCTTAAAGTAACGAAATCCTATCGACTAAATTATAATTTTATTAAAAGTAACGGAATTAAATTACGCTTCTTTTTCTCAAATATTTGAGGACAAGCATTTGAATGATTGAATCCTTCCTGATCTTTATATTGTTTTATAAGGTCCTATCTAATCTTCATATTCAATTGACTCTTGATCAATTTTAATATATTATCACGTATCTGATCATTTTTAACATTATCACTACCATCAATCGACTTAAAAAATGTTTTTTTTTTTTATCTTAAGTTTCATTTTCAACTTTAGTGTTGCTTTTTAATTAAGTGCACTTTAAATAGAATATGAAAGCTCCACAAGGATTAAGTAGCTTACTTGAGTCTGAATACCAGTTGCGTCCACACACTCTGCCTCATGTCATAACATAATAAAATGATGATTGATGGTAGAATAGCTAGAATGGATACCTTCAAAGAACTGTCCATCTCAGATTCATACAAAAAGCAAGCCCTTTAGTTGTAAAGTAAATGTTTATATCATACAGCCAACTTCAATGTTTCACTATATAAACATATAGAAGTCGTATAGGTATAACACAAGTTTAAAGTTCTAAGCCTTCATAGATAGAATCTATTACTCTGTTCTTTCAACCTCCAGTGCAATCTCATTACGACGTTGAAATGGAAGGGTAAATGGTGGATTATACTGGAACAAATAAAAGAACGCCGGTAAGCACATAAACTGGAATTTCGGGCTTATGCCTATAAATGAGTTAACTCGAAGTTCATCATTCAACCTCATAAATCATAATCCATTAATATCTTACCTGTGCAACTTCCAATGTAGTGCCATCCTTTACTTGAAATTGCTTATCATTTTCTAAGGCCTTGCGTAACTTGATTTCCTGTCTTTTAACAACTTCATCCGTAGCAAAACCTGGTTTAAAATGAATTATAAACCGTTTCAATACATTGTTGACTACTTTTTGAAGGCATAAGGATTTTTCTTTTTCATTAAGAATCAAAATTTAGTAACATAGAAAGTAGGCAAAATTAATTATGCTCCAAGGAAAAATGGATATATAGACTTGTAAATTGTAATGAATAGACCCATACATAAAGTTTATTTGGGAGAATAAAAAACAATATCAGCATATATCCACAATCCAAAGAAGAAAATGAGAAAAAAACCTGAAAAGGCAATGACTGCAACAATTTTCCGAGGAACCTCTTTGATCCTCACAGATGAATCTTTGGGCAAAGGCAGGTTGGCACCGTACTTTGAGGGCATAACAAAAGACATCTGCCACTTATCTTGATCTTGCACCTAAAGGCAAATATAATCAAATGAGATCGAGATAATAGTGCAGTAACAAACTATAAATCCGGAAAAAGAAGACAAAGGAATAACAAATACATATTTATTATCTAGAGCCATGCCTGCCATTTATAATTTTTGAAATGATTAATAATTAAGAATTCAAGATAATCTCTCACATACAGAAAGCAAAAATAACACAATATCGGACGAGGGAGAGATAGAGAGAGAGCAATGAGAACACCGTGACAAGGAACAAGCTAACTATGACCAAATCTATGGGATTAAGTTTTCCAACTATCTTATTCATCAAGCAAATAAGTAGGATATTTTTTTCTACGTATACAATTGTTAAATACTTGAAATTTAATTATTGCAGACAATTGTTAAATACTTGATAACTCCAATGAAAGAACATTAAAGGCATGAAGAACTTTTACATTTTTCCTTAATCAAGTCGGAAGTTGTCAGGTTGCGGCGAGTACTAATATGCAGTTATTCACACGACAAAACACAACCATTTTACAGATTATAGTTACTTAGAGCATCGTCAAAGAGAGACAAGAATAACCAATATATCAAAATTGCAACTTGGAAATATGCAGGGATGATTCTAAACTCCATAACCTAGGAGCCTTAATAGAATAATATCACTGAAAATTACTCTTCTGGTTATAACAGGAGTAGTCATTTCCATTTTCTCCCCATCAGCTGGAGCTCTACGTGTAATGACTGGCGTAGTCATCTCCATTCTCTCCTTTGTAGTATTCTGTACCACAATTATCCACAACACGCTTAGTGTTACAGAAAGATGTCAAAAACATTGATGCAAAATCAATCTCTTCAGCAACCTATGAAGCAACTCGTTCAAAAGAACGAAATAAAATAAATTAAAGAAGGAAAATAAAAAACAAAGTACCTTACCAAACAGGTACTCGGCTAATACATTAAACGATTGAGACGCTCCATTGAAATCATAGCCAGTCTTCCCGGGCATTGTTGTCTCTGCTATAAAGTAAGTCTGTTTTTTAAAAGCAAAAATATGTTTGAAATCACATAGGAAGAAAACAGAAAAAAGCAAAGCCACCATTATAATAGTCAGAGACAAGTGAAAAAACTGCCAAAATTAAATTAAAAGATGAAAAGGTAACAAAGTCTTAGAAGACGAATCAAAGCAAACGCCATAACAAAACAGAATTGAATTTGAATACCTCAACTTCTCTGATCTCATACTTGTCTCTTATACATAAAGTTTTGAACTTCACGGTCTCAAGGTCCGGAACTACATTAAGCGTAACATAAAATTTTAAATAAAAAAAAAAGTGAAAAACCCAGTTTCAATCACTTAGATAAAGAACCCAAATAAAAGGAAGAAGAAAACAATACCAGACATCAAAGCTTCCTCAAGAGTGCGAGCCTCGAACCCTTTGGGGAAGACATATTTCGCAGTCTCCGTTGCTAAATCCACCAAAACTGCAAAAGGAAACAGAATCAAATTCAGAAAGAAAAAGGAGGAATTATTAGAGTAGAGAACACAAGAGAGTGAAAGTGAAACATGTACGTCGCTGAGAAACTGAAGAGGCTTGAGAAGCGAGAGCAAAGACAAGTGAGATTCTAGCTTCGAGAGCCGACATGGACCTTCTGCTTTGTCGCGATTGAGTAGTCATGGAGCAAGTGATTCCTCTGCTGGGGATTCTTCGTGGTGAAATGGGAAAGCTTTTCGAGATGATTGTTTGGGCCATCATTTTGATGCTTCCACTTAGAGGACTTTCCTCTTCTTTATCTTTTTTTTCACTTCTTTTCCTGAGAAAATTGTGAACTGTGAGCTTTTAAACGTTTGGGTTGCTATTCTTTTTCATCCATATCATTAAATAATTTCAGTTTAATACTCTTAATTAAATGATTCCAAAACTAATATCTATGAGTTAATATATTAATTAAAATTATTTTGTAAATTAAAATTATTTTGTAAATTAAAAATATCATTGTAATACCTGACCCAAAGGTTTGGATTTGATTTGTTTTGTTGCAGATTTTTGTTATAATTAGTGGTTATGGTTGCTCGTCCTATAAGTATAAGAAAATCTACATCCTCACACTCTAGAAACTTCTTTTCTTCCGAGGGAAAGTTTTTTTTTTCCTTTAAATCTTCCAAGTTAAAGATAATCGCCCTACTAAGTCAAAAAAAAAAAACTTGGGTTTTGGGTTAAATTATTAAAGTCAAATATTCACCGGAATTAATTAGTTCTATACTTAAAAAAGAAAAATAAGTCAATTAAATTTAAATTCTAATAAAGTTAATATTTATTAAAAATTAAATTAAAATTAAAATTAAAAAAATTTATATTCTTTATCTCCTAATTTTTAATTTTTATTTACGTGATTATGTTATTTTAATTCTATAAATGAAATTTATTATTTTACTTATTAATTTCTTTTTTAATTATCTATTATTACCATTATTTTGTATTTTTATAAATCTTTAATTTTAATTCATTTATTATTTTAATTTTTATCTATTTTTCTCTCATATTTTAAATTAATTTGATATTAAAACCAACAAAAATTTCATTTTTTTTAAAGAAATATTTTATTTAAATTTTTCCAAACTAAAAAAAGATAACTTTTATTGAAATAAAAAAGTTGGTAAATATAGTGAGGTTTTTTTATTTTTGAATATTTTTTATTTTACCTTAAAAAATCATAACTATTTTAAAAATTAAATTTAGATTAATTATTTTTTAAAATTATTAGGTTAAATTAATTCATCTTAAAAGTAACAGGATCAATGGATCACTTAAACGAGAATCACCAACTTTAACTTATTAGAAAGAAAAAAAACTTTTATTTGATACAATTATTAAAAGAATTTTAATGCTATTAATAATAATTTGATGAAATTTGAAATAAATAAACAATTAATGTAATATTTATACGAAAAATTATGCATTATTTTTGTAATATACATTAAGTATTTTAGGTCAATAAATTCAAAATTAGTACAAATTTTTCTTTAAAAAAACCAAATATTTAATAAAAAATGAAGATAAATCAATATAATTTGTGAAAAATATATTATAAAAATAATAAATAATATCCCCTAATTATATAGACATTAAACATGTGTCGTGCAACAAGTTTTTATACTTGTTTTTAAAGATAACTTGAGTTCAATTAAATATTTTTTAAAATCATACTAATTTAACTCATGTTTATTATCATTATTTTAAAAAAATTGTTAATATAAAAAAAATATCTAAACAAAATGTTTATAATAGATTAAGATTAATGAGATAAAAAGGAGTTATGTTAAATTATTTTTCAATTTTTGTATGCTTTTGCTTAGGTTTTAATTGATTTTATAAATAACTTGTTAGTTTATTTATTTATTTTTTACGATAATATTTATGGCTTCAAATATGTATATATTTGATAATTAAATGATGATAGTAAGGAAACATACCTGAAAGGCCGTGAGACATTAATTAACGTCTACAAACAAATACTTTCATAACTTGCAAAAACAAATATATATTTCGAGATGAAATAAATGCGTATTCTGGTACGTATTCACATTTGACATACTTCATGCTCTTTTTCTTCGGACACATTTGATGCCTTATTTTTTTTAATAAAAAATTAAGTTTGATTAAGATTTTATATAAAGTATATATTATGTTTTAATACTATGTAAGTGGTAGAGTGAAGTTTTTCTTTCCTTCAAATTTTACTTTATTTTTGCATGAGCTGCTTCACAGATTGCTGAATCAGATAGCCTTTGCATCAATGTTTCTAACCCTCGACTTCTTGATGATAGGTGATTCAAACAACCCTAAAATTTATCATTTTTTCATTTCAAATCACAAATTAAAATTATACTAAAAATATCATTCTAACTTCTTATTGGTAGATTGTGTTTAGAATACAACAAAAAGAAGAAAATGAATGAAGATCCCAACATCACAACACATGTTCTTACTTAGGACAAGAAAAATTGCCTTTGGTCAAAGATCATCATTTAGTATTAAAGAGGTCATCCATTCATTTAAGCTTCACAATCACACAATTATATTTATTAGAAACAATTAAAAACATTTGAGAAAATAAAAATACCCCTAAACTCATAATACTAAAAATAATACATCTAATATTAATTAATAGCCCTAATAATTTAATGAAAGAGTGATATTTTTGTTGTTATGAATTTTAAGAATGTTATTTTAAAAAATCTTCCAAAATGTTTTGGAACCCATTACTCAATGATTGATAGTGACAACAACAGCAAAAATCCTATATAATGAGGCCAAAAAGATAAAATATCATAAGTTATATGTTAAAACAAAACAATCATGAGTACATTGGTCAATTTTGAAGAAATCAATGTTTGAAGAAATAATCAGAGGAAGAAATAAACGTTTCATTCATTTATTTTCTTGATTTGTATCGGATATTTACATTGTTTATATAGACAAATACTAATTACTATTTCACCAACCACCATGATTGAATTGTATGATTTACAGCTTGATTGGTAGGCGCCGTGTATATTGGAAAAAATGTTTGGCGTCGGTGCAGTGATTGTTGAATTGTGTTTGCAGTGTTTGTTGAATTCAACACTCCCCCTCAAGTTGGTGCATAGATGTCTTTCATGCCCAACTTGTCTGAAACTTCTGTGAATACTCGATATGAGACTGCTTTAGTGAGGATGTCAGCCAATTGATCTTCTGACTTGATTTTTGGCAATTCCAATGAATTTTCTTCTAACTTTTCTTTAATAAAAAATCATCAACTTCAACATGTTTTGTACGATCGTGTTGAAGCTGGATTACGCAATATCACATCCGCTTTATTGTCACAAAATAACTTAATTGATTCTTTCGCAGGATATGGCAAATCTTTTAAGAGAGATTGTAACCACAAGGCCTCACAAAGCCCAAGTGCCATTCCTCGTATTCACCTCTGTGACTTGAGCAGACCTGACATGTTGTTTCTTACTTCTCCATGTTACAAGATTTCCCTACAAAAGTGAAGTAGCTTTGATGTAGATCGTCTATCATTTATTGATCCAGCCAATCAAAGATCAAGATATACTTCAATTCTAGAAAACTCGAGTTCTTAGTGAACAATACTCCTTTTCCAGAGCGGACTTTAAATATCTCAAAATACGAATAACTGCATTCATATGTTGTTCTCCAGGATTATGCATAAATTGGTGACAATACTTAAAGCATAGGCAAGGTCCGGTCTTGTGTGTGCCAAATACATCAACCTTCCAACAAGCCTTTGGTATCTTTCTTTATTTGTTGGAACTTGATCAACCTTGATACATAACTTTAATCCTTCCTCTCTTGGTGTATTAAATTGTTGACATCTCGACATACCGGTTTCTTTTAATAAATCTAAGGCATACTTTCTTTGAGATAAGAAGATTCCTTCATTGATCGAGAAACCTCAATCCCAAGAAAATATTTTAAGGAACCAAGGTCTTTCATTTCAAATTCTTTGGACAAGTAAGTTTGTAGCGCTTTCCTTTCTTCAAGATCATTTCTGTTACTATCATATCATCAACATATACAATAAGTGCGGTGATCTTACCATACCCTTTTTTTTAGAAATAAAGTATGGTGCGAATTGCTTTGCTTGTAGCCAAATGCCTTCATTGACCTTGTGAACACGCCAAACCATGCTCTTGGGGATTGTTTCAATCCATATGATGATTTTTAATTTGCACACCTTTTCTCCATGGATTGTGGATTTCTTGATTCCTGGTGGTAAATCCATGTAGACTTCTTCAATTAAATCTCCATGTAGAAAGGCATTTTTTACATCAAACTGATATAATGGCCAATCTAAATTTGCAGCTAGAGATACCAAGACCCGAACAGTGTTAATTTTGGCTACAGGTGCAAATATTTCTGTATAGTCGATCCCATATGTTTGAGTGTATCCTTTTGCCACCAATCTTGCTTTATATCGTTCAATCGTACCATCTGCTTGATATTTTACTGAAAAAATCCATCGACATCCAACAATTTTCTTTGTTGGTGGACGATCGACAAGCTCCCAAGTTCTATTTATTTCCAAATATTTTAGTTCTTCATTCATAGCATCTTTCCATTTTTGGTCAGCTAAAGCTTCCTGCACACTGTTAGGAATAGATACAGCAGATAATTGATTCACAAATGATACGTTTGATTTTGACAAACGATGTTTAGACATATAGTTACTCATGGGATATTTGACTTTACTAGAAATCTCAGGTTCATACATGGCTTTAGGAATACCTCTGTTAGGACGTGATGGAAGTATTTTTCTGGTTGGTTCAATAGTTGGAACATCCTCTGCAAAACGATTGGTTAGGTATATCGACTTGTGGAGGAGGAATCTCGTACTCATTTAGTGGTAGTAAGGAATTTGCTTGATGATCTTGAAATTGATGAGCACTTGATTCCATTTGTCTTGAGTCTTTTCTATATTGAGAGTTATTACCATCTGAATTCAAGTTATTTGTATTTTCCTCACATATAATTTGTCTTTCTTCATAAGGAAGCAATTTATATGTAAGTCTAATTTCAAGATGGTTGTACTCCCCGAAATTCAGTGTAGAGGAGAAATACATTGTATCTTCATAAAAATAACATCCATAGTAGTAATCATTTGTTTTGTAGGAGGATGGTAACACCGATACCACTTTTTGTTGTATGGCATATCCCATAAAAACACAACGTATTGCTCGTGGATCCAACTTGCTACGTTGTTGTTTATGTAGGTGTACAAATGCCACACAACCAAAGACACGAGGAGGTAAATTGGGAACACTTGGTGCAACAATTGCTTGATGATGGCTTGTAGTGGTGTTTGGAAGTTAATGGGGCTTGGAAGGTACCCGATTGATTAAATATGCAGCGAAGTAATTGCTTCTCCCCAATAAGATAATGACATATTAGCTTCGATCAATGAGGCACGAACAACTTCCAACAAGTGTCGATTTTTCTTTCTCGCAACTCCATTTTGTTGAGGTGTATCAACACAAGTAGTTTGATGAATAATGCCTTCGATTGAAGATATTCTTGAAGCTCAGAACTTTTATATTCTCCTCCATTATCACTTCTTAGAACTTGGATCTGTGTTTTATATTGAGTACGAACCATTTTATGAAATTTTCTAAATAAGAAGTTTACCTCACTTTTAGATTTCATTAAACAGACCCAAGTCATTCTACTAAAATCATCAATAAATGTAACAAACCAACGTGATCCTCCCAACGTAGAGACTTTGGAAGGACCCCATACATCAGAATGTATAACCATAAACGGAGATGGACTTTTATTTAAGGGTACAGGAAATGAGGAACGATGACTTTTTGCTAGTTCACAGACATCACACTTTAAAGTAGAAAGATCTAAGCTCAAAAATAAACTTGGAAATAATTTTTTCAAATATCCAAAAGAAGCATGACCCAATCTCCTATGCCATAGCCATATATTTGATTCATCCTTGTTAGATCCAGTTGCTACCAATGCATGATTTGTTGAATCCAAGTCCAAATAATACAGGTTTCCTCGCCTAACACCACGACCAATCGTTTGCTTTGTTTGAATGTCCTTGAACACACAAAAGTCAGGCCAAAAAATAACAAAACAAGATAAAGCAGTGGTTATTTGAGAAATAGATATAAGGTTATACTCTAAAGAGGGAACAACTAATCTTGAGTCTAAATTCAAAGTACTAGTGAGAGACAAATATATTTCCCCAATGATTGGGGTTGTGTTACCATTGGCAGTGCAAACAGTTTTGTGTGAGGATGATTTTGAGATTTGTCTAGAATCGAATGTCATATGATGAGTTGCACCTGAATCAATTATCCATGTATTATTAAAAACAGGAGAAAAACTTTAAGCATCTTACCAACACGTGTCTTTGAGGAGGTTGCAACATGATCCTTTGTTGTTTCAATGGTGGCGGTGAGACATCTGTCGTGAATTTTTCTTCCGAGAGTCACGGTTGTGATCCCGGATCCAGGATATCCCACCAGTTCAAAACATCGTTCTTTTGTATGACCCTTTTGATGACAATGGGTACATTTAAATGATGATTTATCAGTCACCTTTCGTTCTTGCTGATTGGAAAAAGAACGATTTTTAGATATCATGGCGGAAGCGTCAACATCTCTAGATTTTTCCTTCAATGAGATTCGACGTACTACTTCCCGTCGAATCAAGGAATAACAACCTTCTAAATCTGGGATAGTTTCTTTTCGCAAAATTTCGCCACGAACCTGCTCAAACTCATCATCTAATCCAGCAAGAAAAATATGTATCCTTAGTCTTTCAACAGACTCTTGATATGATATTAGATCATGAGGGTCTTTCATGACCACCTTATCACGATGGTCTAGCTCTTGGAAAATTTCAGTTAACTCTCCATAATACTCTGAAAGTGATTTTCCATTTTGTCTAGAAGTAAAGGCTTTTTGGTTTAAGACAAATACCTGTAATTCATCACTTCCATCATAGAATGCTTTAGCCAAAGCACCCCAAATTTCAAGAGCAGTAGGTATGCGTAAATATCGCTTCATGATTTCTGGACTCATTGACATAAGTAGCCATCTCTTCACTTTTTGATTTTCTGCATACCACTTGTTATAATTGTTTGATGTTTTTTCGGGTTGCAAATTTTTGTCATGAATATAAGAGAGTTTTTCTCTCTCTGCAATATGCATTTCTATTATTTGAGACCAAACATCATAATTAGTCTCATTAAGAACAATTCCAGCATTAAACACACCTTGGTGAGCAGATTGTACAACAACTGGATTTGATTGCTCCATAGGTAATGAAATTATACCCTCTGTCATGATATTATGGTAACCAAACTAGAAAATGGTGTAATAATTTTAGGGCTAAAGAATTTTTTTTTTGTGTGTTTTTAATATATATTTATACTAAACCGGATAAAAACCATAAAACCGATTCAAATTTGGTTTAAAAAACTTGAAAACATAAACCGGAAGGGTGTTAGAAATCCAGAACCGGAAAAAAAAACGGGTTCAGACATTTAAAATAGACCGAACCGGCCAAAAATATGGAACTGTGAACAACCGAGAAAACCGAGTTCAATCGAACCATTGGCCGGACCAACTCGAGCCGAACCGAGGTGACTGGCCGAGCCAAGGCGCGGACGGCCACGCCTCGAGCCGGACCGAGCCGCGCTATGCCGAGCCGAACCGGCCGAACCGAACCGAACCGGATGACACGTCATCATCTTCAACCTCCAGACGGCGCGTGGGGCGCGTGGAAAAACTTACCCTCCACTTCAGGCGACGCGTGAGAGCGCGTGGAATGTTTTTCTGCTACTCTGTTTTTACCAAAATGTTCAGAATTGTGTTTAGAGTAATCTGGTAAAATTAGGTGGGAAAAATACTGCTTAAAATTGATGTTTGTAATTAATATTTGTAAGGGTGTTTGAATGAAAATTTTTTTCAGTAGAAAAAAAAATATTTTCAGAGAAAGAAATCTCTGTTTTAGAGAACAAGAGTTTCAAATTTGTATAAAGCAACGACTTGGCTTTGATACCATGAAGAAATCAATGTTTGAAGAAATCAATGTTTGAAGAAATAATCAGAGGAAGAAATAAACGTTTCATTCATTTATTTTCTTGATTTGTATCGGATATTTACATTGTTTATATAGACAAATACTAATTACTATTTCACCAACCACCATGATTGAATTGTATGATTTACAGCTTGATTGGTAGGCGCCGTGTATATTGGAAAAAATATTTGGCGTCGGTGCAGTGATTGTTGAATTGTGTTTGCAGTGTTTGTTGAATTCAACAAATTTTACACTTTTGCGTGTGCATGTGAAAAGAAAACCAATCTTTTTAAGTTGTCATTAGAAACTCTCCTTTCTGATGCCAGTTGAATTCCATACTTGGTTCAGCATTATACACCATACCAATGTATCCAACTCTTCTCCACATATAGGACATAAAGCTGCGTTCCTGCTTTTATTTAAACAAGATTGACAATTTGGTTATTTACATACAAATCCTTTTTAAATCTGAGTTCTCGAATCCAAATTTTACTAGGCATGCTCGCATAGTCAATTCCGTAGAGGTGACCAAGGACAAATATTTGGTATGCAATGCTGGACCCATGCTTGACAAATAGCTATCTTGCTTCAGATATTCATAGTTAATAATCATAGCAGAGACATATATCCTCGTTGTTTAAAGAACAAACCAACTTAACACAAAATGAGTGCCTTTTATCCTCACCGTCCATAAGAGGATCATTCCAAGGTTACAAGGATCAAATATGAACATTTTGACCACTATCGTCTCTTCATAAAACACCATCTCCAACACAGGGCTAACTTCAAAAGTACTCTTCCAAATTTAAGAAGGGGACCAACTGCATATCAAAAAACAGAAACTGTATATAATATTTAGCTTAAATCGCTCTAGAGTCTAGCACACAATGAATTGGATTTTTTTAGAGTTTCCAACTATTCTTTCTAAATAACACAAAATAATTCTCTAAATTTCTAAATTCTAGACAGAAAACATTCCAAATAAGGCAATGTTTGCCAATGATGCCATTCTTCAGATTCTCACACCCATCAAAAGTAAAAAAAAAAAAAAAGATTTAGTTAACTCATAACAAAGCATATCTAGACTCTCACAGCATATATTAGAATGTCCCTACCAACCTATGAATCCCGAGACCAGCTGTTTCTTCCAATCTGGAGTTATATATCAAAGCTTTTCTTTGTAGTCTTTTTTTTTTTTTTTGCCATGTCCAATACTAGAGGAAGTCCAAGTGTTTCTGATAAAACTATTACTAGAATAATATCAAGATCAATTTTGGCATATTATCAATAAAGGTAAAAGTTGAATTTTCACAATATATCTTGTAGTTCAATAATACTCGCATACATCATCATATCAAAAACTACTTTGTATGTTTCCTTTGAAGGTAGCGCAAAAACAAACTACCCTTTCCAAAATTAAAGCATACAGCAACACTCAATATCATCAGTGGATTTAATAATTCAAAAAAGAAAAAAAAAGATTTCTCTTACTTGCTGTCTTCCATGCACTTTATCCACTACCATGAAGTAGAAAATACTCTAACTTAAGAACTCAAACCTAAGTGAATAATACAAAATACATTCTCTTTTCTATTTAACATAGTAAAAACCAGTATTTCAATGGTCAAACTTGTCAATTATTGAACGCACCAATTTCATATATTTTCATTTTCTCCAGATACATATTAGAGTTAGAAACACCTAACACTACATGGAAATCACAAAATGCCAAGTGAAGGAAGGAACATTGAAAGAAGATGCAAAATCCATATTGAATTTTGTTTAGTAATTACCTTGAGATAGAATAGAATTGAAGAAACTTGTGAACAAGGATCTTCAAATCCTGACCCTGAATGATCCAGTATTAACATCAGTTTGATAATAAAAGAAACATAGATGACAGAAGAAAATTAAAAATGAGGGGGGGGAGAAGCAAGAGACAGCAAGTAAACCAGATGAGAAATACCCAGGTAATGCCAATGGTGTGCGTGAAATCGTCAAAAACTGCAACGACACCAACGGGGAGAGTAACAGTGACAGCAATGGCAAGTTAACAACTTTTTTCTCTTCTCCCTCTAGCAAGCCCATTCATCAACCTATTATAGGTAGCAATATTAGGTAAAAGTTCCTTGTCCAACATCTCATCTACCAGCTTTTCTCCTTCCTCCTTTTTGCCCTCTTTTGTGTACCCAGAAACCAAAATATTGTAAGCCATGTCATCTGGGTTCAAACCCTTGCTTGAAGCTAACAATCTCAACTTATCAGCTTCAATAGTTCTTCCTACAATGCAGAGATCTTGATAGAGACAATTGAGGGTCACACTATCTGGAAGCATGCCCTCTTGAAGCATCCTTTCCGTCAATCTCATAGCTTCATCTATTCTCCCCAACCTCCTCAAACCTTCAATCAAAGTAGTACAAGCAATGAAGCTTGGGCAACTTCCTCTGCTCCATAGCTCATTTATGACTACCAAAGCTCTCCCTGAATTTCCTTTCCTGCAAAGCTCATCCACAAGACCAAAATAATCATACCCTTTAGGCAACACCCCTTTCTGTGAAAAATCAATCAGCAACTTACAAGCTTCCAGAACTTGATCTTCTCTACAAAGTCCATCAATCAAAATTTCACAAGTCACCCTTGAGAATTCACATCCCAGTTCAATCATCTCATAAGCCATCCCAACCCCTTCCTTGAACTTTCTCTCTCTAAAGAAACCTTTAATCAAAGTGTTAAAACTAACCACATTGGGACTACAACCTTTTTCTCGCATCTCCTTAAACAACTCCAAAGCTAACATGAATTGTGAATTACGACAGTAGCTACTTAGCAATATATTAAAAGTAAAAACATCAGGCTTAACTCTCTCCTTAATCATTCTATTATAAAAACCCAAAGCTTTCTCATGTTTACGATATTTCACAAACCCATTAATCAAAATATTGTAGGCAACAGCAGAAGGCTTCCCATCAATCAATTTCTTCATGCACTCAAATGCCTCAACAGCAAAGTCTAATTTTCCGACTCTACAATAAGCATTAACGGAAAATTGGAAAATAGGTTCATACCGAGAGCAAGAGAAAATACCATCAGAGCAGGGGCAAGGGTTGGAAGCCATGAAGTGTAGGAGTAAGCGAAGGTCCTCAAACCGATCAGTGATTGCAAGGGTACGAGCCATCCATTCGAAGGTTGTGTGATCATGACGATAAGAATCGATGGTAGAAGCCCAATTGAAAACAAGAAAATCATAGTGGGTGAAATTGGGATGATGGTGGAGCTTAGACTTAAGAAAACGAAGAAGGGTTTGAGAATTGAATGGTGGTTTGAAGTTGGTTTTGAGGAAAGTTAGCAAATGGTCGTGGTTTGAGGTGGGGGAAAGAGTAAGTGTTGGAAAAGGAATCAGTGAAATGACTGGTGGAATTGGAAGAGTTGGGTTTGGAATTGGAGGGATTGGTTGTGGAGGTTTCGGCTGAAGCAATGGAATGGGCCTTGGATACCTCTTAGGCATTGCAGCTTCAGTGCTCTCAAAGGTCTCTCTTTTTCGAAGACGATATCTAGATGTACCAACTTGGGTTTCGTTTGCCCTTCTTTTAAGGGCAACGTTGACTTTAATTTTGTCAATCTCACACCGTGTACGGTAGGGGTGATGGCATTTTGTTATTTGTTTATTTTATAAGTTAATTTTATATTGAATTTAAAAAAATCAAAATAAAATTCTAGAGATGTTGCGTATATTACTTAATACATCTAGTTAATTTAAAAAAGAAATTTTTTATTAAAAATTGATAAATTTATCGATATATACTTCAAACATTCTTCAACATTACGTAAAGAAGATTAAGTAAGAACTAACGAACCTTCTGAAAAAGATCTGGCAAGTTCTATTGAACTTATGAGTGATTTTTAAACGATTTGTAATAAAAAAGTTATAAAACAGACATGTTTTAATTGATTATTAGCTTAATTTTCTTCACATTTTTTCTTTTTTTATATCTTTAATATACATTATTTTATTCGTAATATTATAAGTTTTTAATGATCAAAATATTAGAGTTTATATTAATAATTAGTGAAGTAGTAAAAAATATGTTGAGTTTGTGATAAAAAAAAAGTGGGATGTATTAGGTTAGAAAAGTTTTTGCATGGAAGAAAAAAAATTGTGAAAAAATATGAGTTGTTTTGATTATATTAAAAACCAATATTTTAATTATATTTTAATTGATTTAAAATAATTTATAATTATTAGAATGTTTTTTAGTTAATTTCAAAAAAATTTAAAGTTTTTAAAATTAAAATTTTAATGGACCTATTAACTCCTAAAATCGACATACCAGTTTATATGCTCACTTTAGCAATTTTCAATTTATTATTTTTTAGAGTCTAATTCTTCTTTTGTTATTTCTGTTGCGTTGTTATATATATTACTAATATACTTAAGGCATGGACAAAAATGAATAGAAGTGTGAGCATTTGTTTTATATTTTTAATCAAAAATTTCTTTATAGAAGTATAACATAGAATTTAGAAGAATTTTTAGTATGATATATCTTCTTTTTATATTATTATTTAATAATGTTTATTTTTACTAAAAAATAAATTTACTTAAAAAATATTTTAAAATATGTACCATAATTCAAATTATTATAAAATTAATCACAATAATAAAGATTATTAAAGTGATTAAAATTATAAATAAATAAAAAATATTTTTATCTCTTACTTCTAAAAAAATATTTTTCACACACATAATTAGTATAAAGATTATAATTTATGAAAAATGATAAATATATTAAATAATATATATAAATTTTATCAGTTTAATTTTTATGGATTTTATAAAATATAAGTTAATTTTTTTAATACTGAGAACAATCAATTTATCAAAAAAAAAAAATTTAATTTAGTCTTAACTTTGACTGTTTGGATGATTTTGGACAACATATATCCACCCTTAATTTATGGGTCCACGAGTATAGGGGCAAAGAGAAGTAGAGAACCAGCTCATTGAAGACCAACATCCTTTTAAGTATATAGTAACTTATATTTAAATTAATAACATTGTTACAATAATTATTTTTATTGTTATAATAAAATATATAAAATATTTTTTAATATTAATTACACTCGAGGCATATACAATTTATTTTTATAAAAATAATAATTTATGTTATAGTAATATCTTACTCTCTTTTTTATTTAAATTTTATATTGTATGTTTTTACTATTATTTCGAATATCTCTCTTATTTAAATTCTTTCGTTCACTCAAGTCATATACAACAATATTAAATATTTAAAAAATTAAAAAATATTAGTAAATATGTGAAACATAATTAACATATACTTATGGGATTAAATAAAATAACTTCTTATAAAAATAAACGTTTTGGATCGAATATATAAAAAAGTAATTATAATGGGTGATTTAAACAATAAAATAATTATTCTAATTTTTTTGAAAAAATTATAAATAATATATTATATATTTAAAAAAAACTTTTATTTAAAATGATTTTTGAATAAAATATTTTTTTTAAATATGTTGCAATTAAATTTTGACTTATATTAATTATAGTGGCAACCATGTAGCATCATTTTTTTTAAAATAATTTAACACTTATTAGATAATATAAGTATACATTTGTATATATTTATCATACATTTAATGAAAAAATGATCGTGTAGGTTTATTTTTTTAGACATTAGAAATTATTTAGTCATTTGTTTATAAAATGTTTCTTTAAATTTATTTTTTGTTAAAAATATATTTGATAAAAATAAAGTTAATTTTTATCTAATTTTTTGTTAAAAATAATAAAATAATACATATAACACGTTTATATTTTTTGATAAATATATATTTAATAATTATTTTTTAATTAAAAAATTATTTTTAATACATCATTCTAATAAATTTAAATTAAATTTTTATTATTTAATTTATGATTTTAGATATTAAATAATAAAAAATTTATTTAATTTTTTAATTAAATATTAATTTTTTTTATTTGTGTAGTCTTTGAAAAATATAAATATAAATATATATATGATACGTATACTAAGCTATTATATTTAATAAAAAAATTGAAATAAAAAAAAATTAATTTTATTATTATCTAATATATTTTCATAAATTAATTAGATTAAATAGCGCACATTTTTGTAAATAAATGGAATTAAAAACAATTCATTGGGATATTTCACCATTATTTTAAATGAAATCATTTTATCAAAAGATAAAAATTACTGGAACCGAAGAAATCGATGGCTTCATCCATTCCACGTCAGCGGTATTGCCATAGTGAGACAAATGACTGAAATGACCCAAAGCAAGTACTTTTTTTTGTTTTTTTGTTTTTAATAGACCAAAGCAAGTACCTTAAGAACATGAAAAAACCGATATCTAAAGCTTTCGATCTTTCAGAACTTAACCTCTACTTTCCACCAAGTAAAAGTACGTGGCAACAGTAGAGCCCTATGCCATTCTATGAACATTCTCTCTACGACAAAAACTTAAAATATGAACCTCAATATTAAATACAGAAATAAACTTTTGCAAAATATTTAATCAATGGCTTTCATATCTACACATTTTACCCTCAAATTCAAGCCTTTTCTCTACCCAAAATTCTAGATTCCTCCAAGTTTTTCAAAAAAAATTTCTTTCTTGCAAACACTGATATTTCTCAAACGTTCTGTTAAAGCTCGGGAGTCTAGGGTTCTGGGATGGTGAGAGCTAGCATTGACATTACCACAGGGATTAGGCTTGGAGGTCTTGTGGAGAGTGATAAGTTACCAAGTGATTTGAGGAAGCGAACGGTTAAAGAACTCAAGATCTAGCTAGTAGCAACCAATACACCAATTGAAAACAACCAACAATGGAATGGTGGGGAGCAACAAATTCTTCAAGAACATGGTTTTTCATAATTATGTCTATTTTAATTATAACATTTTTTTTTCTTGTATAAATTAGATTGTAAACATTCATTTATATATACAATAAAATCATCTCTTACATGGTATCAAAACAGACAAGCTCATCCTGTGACATGCAACTGTAAATCCACCATCGTCCATCGATAAATTGTCGATGTGAGGGAGAGTGTTAAAAAATCTCACATCGACTGGGCATGAAGTATCCACCTTATATATAAATGAAAACAATCCTCTGTCTCATAACCTAGGTTTTGAGATAGAGTTAGACCCAAATTTAACATGGTATCAAAGATCAGGAAGTAGTTCTTTGAAAAAATCACTTCACACAGAAATTTTTTTCTTCCTTCCAAATTTTGTTTCTTTTCAAAACCAATTTCGAATCACAAAAACAATTTCAAATAATTCATCCTATTATAATTTCTAGAAATTTCCTAGCAATTTGTAGTTTTTTTCAAGCCAATACAATAACCCACATGCCTCGCCGGAGTTACATGAGCCAACATGCGTTCACGCTAAAGAAGATGACTCAAACAACATGTCGTTTAGCCCGCCCTCTGAAGAAAATGACGTATCGTTTGTTCCAGTTTGGTCTTCCAGCCGGTTCAGTCGTTAGCCGATTTAGTGTTCCAATCGCCATTTCAGTCACTCTAAACGCCGATTCACCAACTTTCCGACTAGTTCTTGGGCTGAAATTTCCAATTCTGTAATCCTCAATACATTTTCTATAAAATAAAGCCTATTCAGTTCATTATTTGTTTCATAAACAATTATTATTGTCTAAAACACACTAAATCTTATCCCATTTTTGAATTTTTCACTCAACAATAATGTCTACAACTACCAATACCAGCCCTACTTTACCAAAATGATATGATGACCCTAGTCATTCATTATATCTACACCACTCAGACCAACCGAGCATGGTTCCATTAGTGATTGTTCTATTTGACCACTAGCTAAGCAAACTCGTAATCCATTTCCTTTAATTTCCATCAATACAAAAGCACATTTTGAATTGATTCATGTTGATATTTGGGGTGGCTATCACATTCCATCACTTAATGGAGCACGTTATTTTCTCATTATTATTGATGACTACTCATCTCTTAAATACTAAATCTGATACATACACATTTCTCACAATCTTCATTAACCTTGTTCAAACATAATTTGCATCCAGATTTAAAATCATTCGTAGCGACAATGGCCCATAATTCTCTATAACCCAGTTGTTTTCTACCAAAGGAATCCTTCATCACACCAGTTGTGTCTCTATCTCTAAACAAAATGGTGTTATTGAACGCAAACACCATCATCTTTTCAATGTCGTTCGTGCATTGCTCTTCCAAGCTAATCTCTCTAAACAATTTTGGGGAGATGTCATTCTTACAGTCACATACCTCATAAATCGTACTCCAACACCTGTTCTCAAGGGTAAAACATCATTTGAAATCCTTTTTCACAAAGTTCCTAGGTATGAACATCTTCGTGTTTTTGGTTCCCTTTGTTTTGTGTCTGTACATCATGATCGACCCACCAAATTTGATGCTAGATCACATAAATGCATATTCATTGGGTATCCATCTGGGATAAAAGGTTACTGAGTCTATAATTTGGAAACATGCAAAACTTTAGTATCTCGTGATGTTATCTTTCATGAACATATATTTCCTTATTTCACTTCCGCTATCAATACTCCAACTCTATTCACTCTATCATAAAATACTATTTATGATGACATGTCTAACATTTGCCAATCAACCACTTCAAATACATCACTTCATCATACACCATATGTCCTTCCAACAATCGACTCAAACACTTTTCATCTTCAAGATTCATCTCCTGAAACATCATCATCAACTTCCACACCGCACGTGAATTCTCCAACACCAGTCACACATAGGCTCCACTAATCCATTAATGTTCCTAGCTACCTTCACAAGTATCATGTAGAAGCTTATTTGCCTTCTCAGTCATTCCCTTCATCTAACTCAGCATCGTCCAATAACGTAGGTACTTCTCATTCTCTATCTCATCTTACTTATGACCGATTATCACCTGCACATCGTGCCTTTGCTACTTCTATTTCCATTCTCAAGGAACCAACCACATTTATTGAAGCTTTTCAATGATCCAAAATGATGGCTTGCCATGAAACAAGAACTAGATGCTCTTGAAACTAATGACACTTGGACGCTTCAACAGCTTCCTCCAAACAAGAAACCAATTGGTTGTAAATGGGTTTACAAAATCAAGTATAATACTGATGGCTCTGTTAAATGATACAAGGCTCGGTTAGTGGCCAAAGGATACAGTCAAATTGAAGGTTTTAACTACCAAGAAACTTTTGCACCAGTAGCTAAACTTGTCACTGTTCGTCTCCTTCTTGCCGTTACTGCTATTCAAAGTTGGCATCTTTGCCAACTTGATGTCAACAATGTCTTTCTCTATGGTGATCTTCATGAAGATGTCTACATGTTTCTTCCACCCGAATTCAGACGAAAGAGGGAAACACGAGTATGTAAACTACACAAATCTTTGTATGGACTCAAACAAGCCTCACGACAATGGTTCATCAAGCTATCAACAACACTTAAGCTAATTAGTTTTAACCAATCCAAGTATGATCACTCACTATTCGTCCGAACTCGTAGTAATTCCTTCTCTATTTTTCTTGTCTATGTAGACAATATAATCATAATAGGAAACAATCTACAAGACATTGAAGAAACTAAGAATCATCTCATGCGACAATTCAAGCTAAAAGATCTCGGTGAATTAAAGTATTTTTTAGGTATAGAAGTTTCACGATCCAAGAAGGGAATTGTTCTATCACAACGCAAGTACGCACTTGAAATATTAGAGGACATGGGTTATCTTGGTGTCAAATCTACCAATTCACCTATGGAACATAATTTATCCCTCAGCAAGGATGAAAGGGAATTCATCAATGACCCCATATCCTATCAAAGACTTGTTGGGAGATTAATATACTTAACCATCACACGACCTGACTTAGTGTATGTTATGCACATTCTCAGTCAATATATGGATAAACCACGACAATCACATTTGAAAGCAGCTCAATGAGTGCTATGATATGTCAAGAACACACTAGGACAATGTCTCTTTTTCTCAGCAACTAGTTCATTACAACTAAATGCTTTCTGTGTCGTAGATTGGGCTAGATGTACAAACACACGACAATCAACCACGAGATATTATATGTTTCTTGGAAACTCACTAATTTCTTGAAAGACTAAGAAACAAAATACGGTCTCATGATCGAGTGTAGAAGCAGAATATCGTTTTATGACAGCAACCTGTTGTGAAGTAACTTGGTTATGATACATTTTGGATGATTTGGGTATCAAACACTCCCAACTGACCAAGTTATATTGCGACAATCAAGCAACCCTTCACATTGCAACAATCAAGCAATCATTCATATTGCAACAAATTCAGTGTTTTATGAACGAACTGAACACATAGAGAAATGATTCAAGTTGGAATGATAAAGACTTATCATATCTTTACATTAGAACAACCAGTAGATATCTTTACCAAATTTCTAAGTTTTTCACGGTTCTCGAGCTTATTTAACAAGTTATGAATAATTAACATATATTCTAACTTAAGGAAAAATGTTAAAGAACTCAAGATCCAACTGGTAGCAACCAATATATCAATCGAAAACAACCAACGATGGGAATGGTGGGAGCAACAGATTGTTCAAGAACATGACTTCTCATAATTATATCTATTTTAATTATTATATTTTTTTCTTTTCTCTTGTATAAATTAAATAATAAATATTCGTTTATACATTCAATAAAATAATTAAAAGTCTTTGGCAACATTAGAGCCCTATTGCCATTCTATGAACATTCTCTCTACTTATGGCCAAAACTTAAAATATGAACCTCAATATTAAATAAAGAAATAAACTTTTGCAAAATATTCAATCAATGGCTTCCATATCTACGCATTCAATCAAGCCTTCTCTCTACCCAAAATTCTCGGTTCCTCCAAGTTTTCCTAAAAATTTCCTTTCTTGCAAACACCAATATTTCCCGGACGTTCTGTTAGAGCTCGGGAGTCTAGGGTTCTGGTGCCGATGGTGAGAGCTAGCATTGACATTACCACAGGGATTAGGCCTGGAGGTCTTGTGGAGAGTGATAAGTTGCCAAGTGATTTGAGGAAGCGAGCAATGGAGGCTGTCGACAATTGTGGTCGGAGGGTTACTATTGGGGATGTTGCCAGTAGAGCTGGACTCAAGTTGAATGAAGCTTAAAAGGCTTTGCAAGCTCTAGCTGCTGATACTGATGGTTTTTTAGAGGTACTAAACTTTCCCAACTTGTCAACATTTAATCAATTCTCACTTCTTTCAGAGTGTTTAATGCATATGTACATGAATGTATTGCTTAGAGGTATATATGACTATCTTGACTTGAACCATTCACCTCACACGACACGATCACAACACGAAAAAAATTTGATTCCTAATTGATCACTAATAAAAGGTTTGATATTATTCACTCTTATAAATAGACCACTCGGATAAAAATTCATATTATTATCAAGAAACACGACAATAATACATGATAACACAGACACGAACAGATTAACTGATATGATTTGCCACCCACTTGGAGGTAATGCATGTAATTATTCATTTACATGATTGTAATGGTATTATTTAGTGAGAATTAGAGCTTTGTTAATGTTATAAAGTTTCTGTTGATTTCATGAGTGCAATTACTTTCAAGATGGTCTCAACAGGTTTCTGAAGGAGGTGATGTTCCCTATGTTTTCTCAAAGAATTATCAAACAAAACTTGCAGCTAAATCACTAAGAATAAAACTCGAACCTTTGTTTGAAAAGGCCAAGGTATTGGTTGCTGATCCTTTTGTGCTTTAATTCTTTAAAACTATGCTTGGTACTGATACATTGCTACTGGTGTATTTAACAGGCTGCAGCAGAGTATATAGTAAGAATTTCTTTTGGCACTGCTCTCATTGCATCAATTGTTGTTGTTTATACCACAATTATTGCTCTTCTTACCAGTAGAAGGTATTGACACAATTTGATAGACTATGACTTGTAAATGCTTATGAGACAAGTTTATTTATGTAGTGTTACATCTGTTTCAAATATTTATTATGATACTGATGTTTGGATTCTATTACAGTGAGGAGGATAATCACGGAAGACGAGGAAGATCATATGACACTGGATTTACTTTTTACTTAAGTCCCACTGATCTCTTTTGGTAATATCTTAGACACTTGATGTAGCTTTATATGTTATAAACCTACTATCCATAAAATTCTGAAAGGGTTTTGAGTTCTTTCTTTTTTGTCGATAAGACCACTTTTACCTCCTATTTTGAAGCTTCTTAAAACTAGGGTTCTCATCACATTCAATAATTGACATACAACTTATTTTGATTAATGAAATAAACAAAACACCTAAAGAGTTTGTATTTCAGAATAGGTGGTTATATTGCGACACCCACTTTTAGTGTTTCCACTTTCCACAGTTGCATTGAAAAAAATGGAAATTTAATCCCTACATTGACACTAATGCTACACAACAAATTTTGGATAAAAATGTCATTTATTACAAATCTTTCTTCGAAAAAACAAAAAGTGGCGTGGAAACACTGGCTTATGGTTCTCCAATGTGATTAGTGAAATGACCAAAGCTTCAAATTCAATCATTTAGCATATTTCACTGAAAGATTAATCTAAGATTACATGAAGTTCTGTTAATGGCTTTGTTATCTAACTTATTATCATACCTGCTTATTTGTAGAAAACATAAAAGGCCTGTGAAATGAACTCTTATTTTATTGTTGAGTTTTGTACTCTTGTCACCATTCTCATTGTCCTGGTATTTTCCCATTTTCTCTCTTTGCTTTGTTTTTTGGGACAAGTGACATGTGTGCAGAGTATGAATATTTGTCATCAGGAATGATTGTGGAACTTAATGATATTTATAGGATTTATATTCAAAATGGTGTCATTTTCCATTGGAGGTTTCAGTTACTTGGATAGTTTTTAGTAGCCGGGCAGTCAAGTTTTGAGTAGTCATATAAAGTTCCATTTATCTTTGTATCTGGCAACATGGGTTATAAACGAATATGGAGAATTAGATTTCTTCCTCAATTAACTTCTCCTTTCTATGAACCCAAATTTCTTGGTTCTAACATCTTCTTCTCTCTTCCTACTTCCTTTCTCTTCCTTTATCACTTTTATAAAGTAAACTATGCTAGTCACTTAAGATTCGCTAAAACTCTTGGTTGTGATTAATTTCAAAATGGGCATGCAATTTTATTCTAAGTAATTTACGAGCCTATCCATAATACCATCTTATCATTTGCTAAAATTTAAATGAGCATATTATTTACATTGTATAGAATGCAATATTTAGCCTCTGTTTTGTCAATAACTCTTTTCTCGCTATTAGAATATTGGACTATAGTAGATATGTTGGTGACCTTCTCTTTCATTTCACACAAGGTTTTGGGATCCTTACTACTACAGGAGGCGACGAATACAAACAGATGATGGCAAAAAGATGAACTTCATTGAATCTGTATGTCGATGATTATTCTGTATTTTACTTTCCTAGTGGCTTTTTCTTATTTTTGTAGGAAAAGGAACATAGAAACTTGATATATGTGTTATAATTCAGGTTTTTTCTTTTGTATTTGGTGATGGTGACCCAAATCAAGGAATTGAAGAAGAGCGATGGAAGTTGGTAATATTCAAGCACTGAGTTTAGTGGTCTGTTGCCTTAAAAAATAATATAAGCTAGTCAGTTTCAACTTTTTTTTTTGGTTTTTGTTTTTCCTTCCTTCTGAACTGTTACTTTGTTCTATGTCAGAATGTAAATATCCATTTAGGGGTTTTCCATAATCTTTTCTTTTTCTTCTGCCTCTCAACACATTTGTAAATAGCTTCCCATCTATTGCATATTGCCTTTTCCTTTGTAGACTGTAAATGTCTTCCAAAGGTCCTTTTTATGGTTAATGATGGGAGGTTGGTTTGGTTAGTTGGTTGAGCCCTTTCCATGTCTCATCATGTTATTATCTAGCTTTTCATTTCTTTCTTTTTTTATTTATTTATCCCCAATGATTGGTTTTTCCACTCTCTGCTTCCCTTTTAATATTTACATTGGATTTAATTGTGCTCTTGACATAACTGATTCATTGAATGGTACCCTGGCAAGTTTTTTTTTGTGGAGTCATCCTGAGATAATTGAATGTGAGAAAAATAGTAGTTTCATTTATTCGTAAATCAAAAGAATCCTTCTAATTTCACTAATTAATTATTTAATTCACATTTTTCCTCAAAAAGAAAAATAAATAAATTTTTTAATCTACATGAAACTTTTTCTAGATTTTCCACTGCTGATAAGTGATAAGTGAATATAATTTGTACAAAAAACTTAAATCCTTGAGCCATGTATGCAGATTGGTCAGTATATAGCCTCAAATGGTGGTGTTGTTGCAGCAGAAGAACTTGCTCCATACCTTGATTTAGAAACTGCAGGGGGATCCACCGTAGGTTTTATGTCTAATGACATTTTAGTTTCTATATACTCCTTTCTCTGTGTAATTTAGATTAAAGTCAATTTGGATATTTGGATTTGAGACTACTTATTTAGTAAATATTATCAACCACTAAAAAAAATGAAAATTGAAAAGACTATGGAATGTTAAGTTTGTCTGTTTTTTATGAAACTTTGTATTTAGTATCTTTTTAACAATTCAGTTCTTATCATATTTCTCTGAGCGCTCATGAAAACAAAAAAAAGCCTTCAGGATCAAACATGAAAAATTTGCATTAAGTGCTTTCCAGGCTTTGAAACAGAAAGCACATTTTGTGCTTCCTAAAAGAAGTATGTACTTCTACCTGAAACTGCTTCTGCCTGAAACCATAAGCAAACAGACTCTAAATCACCAACCTGTGTGTTGTCTTCCTGACTTGGTCACTCCTGTAATAAATTTCCTTCCAGATTCTTGAGGTACGGTTATTAGTTCTCTTTATTTAATACATAAACAGTACTCAAATTTTAAGTGCAAAAATTGAAGGTTCAGTCTCTTAACTGAGACAAATGTCAAAGTTTTGGGCCAGTTGGTGATAAACAGCGAGTAAGCTTGTATTATTGAAATTTTTGGTTCAGTCATGCGGTCATACCCTGTAGATCTGATCCTAATATGGTGCTAAGGTGCTTCATATATATTTATTTTTAACTGATAAATAATTTGGTATTGTGATCTTCCTTATTAGTTTTCCTTGGAAAAAGAAATTAAAGCAATAATTGTATTACATACTATCTTTGGTTCTTAGTAAGAAATTTTAATTACTCAAACTCTAGACCTACTCAGATTATCTAAGCAGACTAAGCTACTGCAAATGAACTTTGTTTCCTTTTTCCAAGTTATTTAAGCATCATCTTCAATCATGCAGGTTTACTTGCTGAACTGGCAGTCCTTAACTCTCTTATTGTTGAATTCAGGATGATGAATCATACATCTTACCTGTTCTTCTACAGTTTGATGGTCAGCCTGAAATAGACGAAGAGGTCATTTTAACATAGCTGGAGCAGAGCAATATTTTTTTTTTTCTTTTTCAGATATCTATAAAGATGGCATGAGCATTTAAACAAATTTGCTGCAAAATTCTGAAATTGATTTGACATCAATGAAATGTTTTTTGTCTTTGCATATGATACTGTTTTAAAATAAAACATTTAAGATTATACTTTCCTTACCAGTTTTAGGGTCAAATTAGAGTTTTAAAGTCAATCTTGATTTTCTAATGTCGAAATCTATTGTAAATATGAATGTACTATCCTATTTGTTTCAATGAAACCAATTAGTTCCTTCTTCTTCTTCTTCTTCTTCTTTTCTCATTTACCTCACAACTTTCTTTGATTTCTCAACAAGTACAAAAAAAGAAAACCTTCAATAGTTTATGTATTTATTTATTACTGTTTATACATATGTATGTATTACTTGTTTATTTACTTGAAGAGGGATAAACCTATAGGCTGAACATTGTTTATTGTGCAGGGAAATATTTTATACCGTTTTCCATCTTTACAGCTTACGGCATCTTCTCAGAGGAACGGAAGAAAGGAATATGTAGGGAAAATATGGACTAATTGGGTTGGAGGGGTTGACGAATTTTCCAAGGAGAAGAAATGGCAATTCAGGTTCATTTTTTATATTTTCAATTGATATTTATATGATGAAATCATCTAGCTGTTGATACGATAATGTTTTCCTCTTTTTTCTTTTCTTCAGTAAAACTAGTTCATTTGAGAGAGCAATGATCATTGGACTTAGTGGGTTCAACTTGTTAGGAGTCATCTTTCTTGGAACAATGTCTAAGTATGCTAAACTTGAAATTGTTAAAGTTACGTTGTATTTGATTCTCTCTCGCTTTGATGCCTTATGTTGTCTTCTTCTTTTCTTCTCTTTTTTTTGTTGGTGTGCATGTACAGAGACCTTGCACTACCACCAAGTGGGTGTTACGAGAAGAATTTCTTAGAGGTTGGGGAAGAAGAAGACATAGGTAAGGAGGCTGATTTCATATAATTTCTGATCCCTCCCTTCAATTCTCTAGCTACATATATAACATAACCAAGGCTAACTACTTCTGACATCTCCAGCTCAATTCGATGGTTCCCCACTCACGCGTTCAACCTGCCTCCTACGCCTTGCTCCTACGTCCTGCACCCGTGCACAACATCTGCTCGATGCTGCGCCCACTAGCAGCCCATAACGGTTTCTATACGTATCAATTCTCCCCTCTTTTAGAATCCTTGTCCTCAAAGATGGAGCTTATAGGTGAGTCCATCATATCTAGCATTGTAATCAAGGGTCCTTGTCCTCAAGGATGGAGCTTATAGGTGAGTCCATCATATCTAGCATTGTAATCAAGGGTGCTGTTTGATGGGTTCCCCAATTTACTCCATCTGTGAACAACTGTTGTGTTTCCCTGACCAGTGCTGATTCTATGCGTTGTCTTGACTTTTAGGTTGGCATGTAGATTAGGAATGCGAGCATTCACGTAAGCTCGTAGGTCCTTTAAGCTTATTGTTATATTACCCTTGGAATTTTTATTCTTGCTGGAGTTATTACAGGTAAGCAAGGATATCATTTCAGCAAGTCTACTATTTAACCTCCCCTTGTCATTTTCTTTTGTAAGTAGGTCTACTACTGTAAAATCCATCATGCCAGACATATCAATTCCTCCTTGACCTTGCCTTGTCCATATCAAGACATCACTCTGATTTTCAGCGCACGTTTGGTTATTGACCAGAAATTCAGAAAGGGTATTGTCACGTGTATATCTCATGCTGATAGCTGTTAGGATCTTTCCACAGAACTCCTCCTCTTGCTCGAATCCGGTCTCCACTTTAAGCATTTTCTTCAGTGTTTCCACGGAAATGCTTGGTTTGTCTCTATTCCAACCCATAACCATATTCAAACTCAAATCCAATAAAGCAGCAATCGCAACCATGGAAAAGAATGAGGAATCCTTACACCCAATTGCAGCAACCACGCTAGTTTGCTGAGTTTTCCCATAGTAGGCAGAATACCCTTCCTTGGTAATCTCCTTTGGTTCTCTCCTCCCATTAACGGTAAGAATTTGGGGTTGTTTGTTAAAATTGTTAGGCTCTATATTATTAGATATTGTGAGCTGGAACCCTTGTAAGGCCATTTTTCACCTCACAACTTTACATAAAGCTGTACCCAATGAATCACAAGAGTCTTGAATCCTCTTAATCCATTTCCCAACCATTTCGTGTGCTTCACCATCAGGAGCTTGAGTACTTCTGTAGGAATCTTTCAGTTTGTCATTCAAAATTCTTTCAAAAACCATGGCCAACACTCCTAATCCATTAGGAAGTGTCACTATGAACTTTAGAGCCAAAATCTCATCATCTTCAAAAGTTTCTTGATTGAGATCTGGAGAATTCAGCTCAACCAAGGAATTCAGAACCCAAGAGTTAGGTGGATGGTCAGGTTGAGTAATCCCAAAAGAAGCTAATCCAGTTCGGATGCACAGATTTCTAATGTCCTCAACTGTATCCACGCACAGAAGCAGATAACCTCTACCTTCAAATGCTATCTGAAAGTTTTCATAACATTTTAGAATGTGTAGCTTGTTAGAGATCAGATGGACCTACCCAACAAATCTTTGAATGGTCGATGGTTGTTGATACTTCTCAGCTCTTTGTTTCTGATCAAACAGAAACCCCTTTGATTTTAACCTTTGGAGTGTGTTATGGAATGAAAGGGAAGCTTCTACCTCTGCTTCTGAGAGTTAAAACCCTCGCCAGCTTATTAACATGATCGTAGAGCAGATCAAGAGAAAATTTGGAGCTATAACCAGTGCACGGGCATATCGTTTTTGAGTAACATTATCTTTTTGGTACCATCGATGCCAGAGGTAGGACTCATACAATTTTACCAGATTAATGGTCTCAAGAACATAACACAACTTATACACAATATGTATACTACTGGCATGAATTTGATTTTCTAACCTTAAGCTTGGAAGATTAGTCCCTGTTTTCTGAGTGGAGGAAACATCTTCCAAGAAAATTCCTATCTGGTTGTCAGAAATTGATAGAGGCGTGCGTTTGAAGAGCTGATTAGCCCGATGAAGCTTCCTCATGTGACTGTCTCGGGATTCTCTAATTGAACCCTCATCCTTGTGAAGTGGTTTTGGTCGCGTGTCGTGATGGCCGACGACGACTCTCTGATCGCCATAGTAACATAATTTCTTTCTTCTCTGCTTGTGTGCATCTTGATTGACTAACTGATCCATTGCTCTAATTTCTTTCAGAGAGCTAGATGAAGAAGAACCGAGGTGATCCTGGGTTTCTGCGTGTGTAGGGGCTATAAGGCCAAATGATGGACCAAATCTAAGCCCATTGTGAGGCAGTTCAACTGAGGGAGAGAGACTACACAGAAGAGGTAGGTTGGCTTCTTGGGTTGGCTCATGGGCCAATTCTAGGAGCCCAAACGCTGGCGATCCATAGAGCCTCAGCTTAGGTTCTGTATAAGTCCTCATTCCTTCTTCTCGTAACCCAGAAATGCAGTTCTTGTTCGTTCTGAGTTCTGAGGTTTGTAATTCGCTCATCGCGAAGGGATCAGAGGGTGGGGCTTCAGGTTTCTCGAAGATCTCAGGTGGTGCACGAAGGTGTAGTTCTGGTGAGCGGTGGAGGTTGCGAAGAGCTCTCAGCTCTACTTTAGTCACCTGTAAAATAGCGTTGAATCGCTCTGATTTGGACTTAGATCACGCGAAGAAATCAGATTCCTCATCAGAGGTTCTTGTGTTGGATTGGTTCAGGTCGATCATGGTTGGAACCGGCTTTGATACCATTGTTACGAGAAGAATTTCTCAGAGGTTAGGGAAGAAAAAGACAGAGGTAAGGAGGCTGATTTCATATAATTTCTGATCCCTCCCTTCAATTCTCTAGCTACATATATAGCATAACCAAGGCTAACTACTTCTGACATCTCCAGCCCAATTCGATGGTCCCTCACTCACACGTTCAACCTGCCTCCTGCGCCTTGCTCCTACGTCCTGCATCCATGCGCAACATCTGCTCGACGCTACGCCCACTAGCAGCCCATAACGGTTTCTATACGTATCAGTGGGTTCATCAAATTTGTCTCTAAGATTTTTCCACTGCTTCAGGTAACCTGACCACATTAAGTTTTTGTTTTGTCGTACCATTAATTGCAAACATGGATGATTTCTATAGTTCCTTAGTTTATGTTGATAAATTGGACCCGACATTGATTTACTAGAATCTTAATTGGTTTTGTACAGGACGAGATATATTAATGCTTGTTGCTATAGATTCATCTGTTTAGAAACTGAACTTTTTTTGCACCTTCTTTTTACTTCTGGACGAATCTTGACCACTTAAGAGTGTTCCAACTATATTTGCATGCCAAGTACTGATTTCTAGGAAGTATTGAATCCATTCTCTAGATAATTTGTGCAAAAAAGCTATATTATGCATTTATGAATTTATTACTGATAAATTACAAAATATGATAAATTTCAAAACCTTTCCACTTCTCAAAGTCATGCCATGAAGGATTTGGTAACTGTAACTTTGCAGATTTATGCTGGTTCTTTCTTTGCAATACCTTTGTTCCGGTGGTTCATTACTTGCAGAAGGAATGCTGAAATAGAGAATAGAAATCGAGCTAGAGATCAGCGTGCGCGAGCTCTTGAAATGCCAGATATCTCCCTAAGGCGAAAGGTGAAAATACTATTGCTTCTCTAAAAGTTTTTATTCCATCCCTTTTGAAAATACAGGAACACACTTTTATTTCAACTCTTTCACACTTTTATTTTAACTCTTTCACTATATAGTTCGAATTATGTCATTTATACCCACTTGTGTAACCGAGTTACATATTCACGTAAGTGTTATTTTTAACTGCATATTACGGGTTTGTAATCTAGTTGAAAGCGATATAGCATAGCTCGAGTCTATATTATGGAATAGCTTTAATCCCAGCTTATATTAGATAATTTTCGTCTATATGATTATTGCTCCTTATGATGTATGTATATGCTTGTGATTACTTAAAATCTTTGTTGCATGATCCTATTCTTCAGCTCCTCAGTGCCCGTGACATGGCCCAAAGAACGGTAATAGGGCAGGATCAAATCATATATAGCACTGACAGGGATTAGTTTGAGCAAGACTACGAAGCCCAAGAATTGGAGAAAAGATTTAGAGAGATTGAGAAGTCTGAATGAGATTAGGTTTCAAGTGAGTTGCATAACTTTCATTTCATCTTCATGTGAATTTAACATGGTGAAAGTTCTGTTAGCAACCAAAAAAAAAACATGGTTGAAGTTCATCGAGTCTGCTATGTCCATGCAGCAGCTAGGGTTCCAATATTCCTACCAATTTAGTTCGGCGAATATCTACGCACTATTTATCAGCCAAGGAATGATTAAATTTGGTTGCTGCTAGTGAATGTATATATGTTTTTCCAATGTCAATTTCCTGATGGAATTTCAGAGTATAGGGGAAGAAAGAAAGAGGTTTGGTTGGCTTGTTTTGGGAAATTGTTAGCAACTGCCTTAATAGAAATACATGTTGCTTCTCATTGTTCATTAATTTGTATATCACTGTCATAAGCAATTTGATTACAGGAAATATAGATAATTTATACTTGATTTGTTCTTAATGATCTAAAGACCGGTTTATAATTTATACTATTTGGTAAAACGCATTCACTAACAATTAGCTTATATTTGTTTTATAAAACCAGAGAATGATTGACAATTAACTCGTATTAATTACTATTGGAGTATATTTTTTATTAATTAAATTGTTCTCTTTTTATCTCGAGTATTTATTTATTTATTTTTAAAATAAAATATATTAATTTTGAATTTTATTACTAAGAAGTATCATGTTACCTAGTACTGGCACGCATACTTGTGTTTGTGGGGCAGGAGGTGGCAAAGCATGTAACGGTTCTCTACATTTTTCTAAAGAAACAATCCAACCATTCGGATGGGTAATCAAAACTGAAAAAAGTTCGGTAGGCTATATGGAATAGCTTACTGCTAAATTTTCCCAGGAAAACATTGTTTTGAATTGATCCAAAATAAATAACCAAACAAAGAAACAAACATAACTCATTTAATGCATTCTCAAAGACTCAATTAAAGTGGAGGCAACAACATATGGTTGTAGAAAAGGAATTGATTTGGGCCTTTGTCGGGATCACCATAAAGCATGACCAAAAAAGAAAAGTTCCTGATCGAGAAAGAATTCCATGTGACTACAATTTGGTGAGTTTTTTACACCTTATTCCTTAGGGTTCCTGAATTTCAATATTCACTAATCCACTGCTATGAATTGAATAAGCAGGGCTGTGCTAGTGCCACTAATCACAGTTACTTTGATTAGTGGCAACACCCACCAGACAGAAGCAGGACTTCCTTCTGTCAGTTAAAAAGTCTGAAAAATGAGTCCTTTTGTTCCCATGTTTAAAGTTTGACATCAGTTTAATTTTCACAATGTCTGATACAGTAATGAATTTCTTGAGAAGACAAGTGTCATTGAATGATACTGTATGGCAATATGATATTTTCCATTATTAAGCAATAATGATGTAGAACAAATAGAGATAGGAGGAAGAAAGAGACGTGGAAGATTATCAGACAGAGAATATTAGACAAAATTAAGTTTAATGATTAGAAGAATAAAAATTGAAAATAATAATTCATAATTTTAGTTTAATAATTATCTTAAATAATAATTTAAATAATTAAAAATAAATCTAAAATTAAATAATAGATAAATAAACTTAAATACTAGATAATGGATAATTATTTCAACTCATGAACATCAATGTTAATGTGTTATTCATGTTGGATTTTCAATTAATTATCAGACGTAGAAATACCAAAAAAAAAAAAAAAAACTCTGCAACTATTAGATTCTTACAGAAATGATCTTACCTTTGTCCATATTACGTAACAGTATCGCCGCAAGTTTTCTTAAATACAATATAATTGCTGTTCTTCTTTTGTTTTGGTTTGTTTTTTTCCCAAGTTCATATAGGATAAAGGTAGCATAGCAAGCGAACTTACATGACCCTAGAATGGTTGTTTTACCTTTAGAAAATTTATAAATGGGTTGCGGCAGCGTAGAGCATCCAAGAATGGAGTCTGCTTACAATGCATGCTAAAGATCATATGGAAATGGACCAAGGAAAAACATGGTAAAAAGTTTATCATTTAGTGACCCATTAATGCCAGGTCCAAGTTTGTCCAAGTGAAGATTCTGAAACAATTTCAAGTTAAAATCATTATAGCCGATAGCTAAATAATCTCTAAACAGCCTTGACTCAGATACAATTAGGCAGGCAATTATAAATGGATAGAAAACTAATTACTTGATCGTAGACTTTTATCATTTAGTCACCCCACTGATGGTAGCTCTAATTTTGGTCAAGTGAAGCTTCTAGAACCAATATTAGCTATGAACTCTGTTTCTCATAATACCCTTAGTTGTCAATTTCGTCATACCCTGAGTATCTGAAGCTTGGTCGAGAAGGCAATGGCAACCCAATGGGGCTGGGAGGAAGACCAATGCAGCTGCTCAATCTCAGTGCCGGCCGTATAGGTAAAAAAAAATTATATTATATATTACTTTATAATATATAAATTACATTAAAAGATAAGTATCATCGTGTATTTTTAATTATGAATACTTTTTAAAATAATTAACCAATGAATTTTTTTTATACCTAATAGTTAATATAATTAATTAATTAATTTAATTATTTTAAACTTTTTTACTATTAATTCTACAATATTTAATAAAAAATAATATATAATTTATTATTAAATATTTTAAGCATTTAAAAATATATATATTAAATTAAAAAATAATTTAAAATATAAATAATTAAAATTTTAATATTTTACAAAGTTTCATTAAAGAAAAAAATTTATACTTTTGATAAAATTTTCATAATTTTGATAATTTTTTTAAAATTTTCGTTTACAACCATAATATCTTTAACATTTTCATAAAAATTATGTTTTGACATCTTTATCAATAAAGACATTTCAAATCTTACTTTTGATAACTCGTTAAAAAAATAATTAAAATTTGTTTTCTTCTAATAAAACCATTATTATTAAAAAAAAAATTACAAAAAAAATATCATAAAATTTATAATAACAATCAATAATATTAAACAAGATATTATTAAACAGATCTAAATAATCATAATTTAATTTTAACCATTAATTTGAAAACATTCAATGAGAAATAATTTACAAATTTTTTTTAATAATAAAATTGTATAAAATAATTATAAAAAGATTTTATTTTTATAAATACAAATTTTAAGCTTATCGTTTTTGTTGTTTTTTTTAAAACAAAATAAAAAATAATAACTTTAAAAAATACAAAAAAAAAACAACAAAAAAAACAACCTTAAAAAATAAAGAAAAAACAATAAAAATAACTACCTTAAAATTTATAATCAAAAAAATAAAACATACCTAATTTATATAATTTTAATATTAAAAATATAATCTATCATTTAAAATTAAACATAACTCCATTCAAATATTATTAAAATATTATTTTTATTATTATAAGTTTTAGAAAAATTATTTTAAGTAATTTTTAAAAATATAAATAAAACATAGATGGCTAACCAACAATACCAAGAGAATTCAAAAACAACTTAAGCCTTTTGGAAATTTGAAACATCCATAAACCAGCCATTCAGACAGAGCAACAACAAGCTACTTATCCGATACTTCCATGAAGATGGGGGATCTCAACGATGCTAAAATCAAACCACTTAATCTTAAATTAGAAACTCTAAGCATGATGATATCTTGAAAAGCATAGAAGAGGAAGAAAGTAAAACTGAAGCAACAAAATTCAGTGCATTGCGCATTGGTTTTGCTCATTTCTATAAGAAGAAAAAAAATCTAAAATAATTGTCTATTAAAGAAGGGATCAAAATTTCAAATCAGTTTGAAACAGAAATACTCTTTATTAAGTGAAATACGTAACCATTTGCAATTCTTTCTGTTTGAAGCCACATTTTTCATAGAATGGCTTGTTGTCAACACTACAGTCCAGAATCACTTTGTAACAACCCATCCAACGAGCATGGTCTATGAGGAACACAATAATTTTCTTGCCTAATTTCATCCCACGAGCATTAGAATCAACCACAACATCTTCAATATGTCCAACTTTCCCACAATTTCTTGTGAACTTCTTTTCAATGAACACACTCCCAGTTGCGATAATCTTGCCAGACCGATCATCTTCTATGACACAGATAACATGGTCATCACCAAGGATACTAAGCTCTCGAAATCTATCTTCAAATTCCTTGTCAGATATTGAATTGCAAACAGTCAATTGTTGCAGCAGCTCTATGAAACCTTTGCTTTTGTCTGAGAGCTCTAACTTTCGAACTTTAAGCTTTTGATCTTCAGAGGACGAACTACCTTGTTCCATATTTATTCCAACCAATCTAGAAACTGGCATATTAATTAAAAATGAGCAAATATTCAACAGATGATGACAAAGAGATGACTTGAAGGTCTAAGAGCAATCATTCAGTTTCAACTTCTGAGTCACTATTATGTCTAGGTGTTTGTGGATCTCCTTTTTATTCTGTATAAAAGCTTAAATGCAAAACTAACGTTGTTTCTGTATTGATTCTAGTGAAGCAAACCTGACTTTGTTCACGCAAATAATTATTCAATCAAGACAGACAAAATGCATATAAAGAAGCCCCGAATCACCTTATGTGATTCTAAGTTCTAAATGATAAAAACAAAACAAGAATATAATGCAAGAACCCAAGGCTAATCCATATTATATGCACCATTTTTTATGACAGTCTGCATGAAGCTTTCAAAATTACTTGCAAAGGTATTGGTGCTACAATAAGCCAATGCAAAAAAAGAAATCTTGAAATAAACAAGGATATTTTGAGGACAATATTCTGAACTTTAGGGGGAGTAATGGTCCATTTTCAAGTGCTTGAAGTTTAAAAAGATTTAAAACAAGTAAAAGGCGGCCTTCTAAAACATACAAATTCTTTTATTCTTAATTTTTCCTAAAATTTAATGGAGTTGGATTTAGCAAACTAAGAATGCACGCAGCAAAATAGGATCAATTCTTATAGAAGTATATATGTGCCACAAATTGTTGTATGTGAAGTATATATAGGATCTTACTGCATAAAGCGAGTCCTAACAAAAGCTAAACCATTTGAATTCCAACTTTAGGCCATACTAGAGGCAAACAAGGGAAGTTATATCCCCTATTCCCCTCCATGCCTACCTTCTAGTTATATTTTCCTCAAATTTTTACATTCTCCACAAACATTCTAAATCAAACCTCTCTCCCTCTTTGTAGACTTTAACACCCACATAGGCATAAAAACCCCAAATTTTAACAAACTCAAAGAAATTACAGTTTGATTGGAAGGAAGTCCAATAGAATCACCAGGAACTGGATTTTTGTTTTCAGCCTACTCAATATAAACAAAGTAAGGTCAACAAATGGGAAACTATATTATATATTTATATAGATAAATGTAATAAAATAAGGGATGATAATATGACTAACACCCTCAAACATATATCAACAAAACTATCACCCCTCTTCCAAGAATTATTATGTTGACCAAAATTCCCTTCTCTTCATATTTTTTTTTAAATGAAGTTAAGAGCTCTAGGGAGTGGTCTCTAAGTCTTTTGTTTTTTTTTTTTGCTTGCTAAAAGGTCTCTAAATCTGGTTTGTTGAACACTTGGCTGGACAACCATCCAACTAAGTTGAAAGTCTGCTCAATTTAACACTGAAAATACTCCTAAGCAGCAAAATTTAACCATGACTTATTAACATCCACAACCATCATTGTTCAGAAAAAATATATCACAAAAATGATTCATTCAAGAACTTCTATTAAAAAAGTAATCCAAAAAAATGTCAGAACCAGAAGCACTAAAATCAGAACCTGAATTTGCCAAATAAAATTCTGAACGCATTTTATCTAACGGTTGTTGGTAAAATATGCAAGCAAATGAAGAGCGATTCAAAAGTTTCATCAGTGAATCTAAGAGAGAAATTAGTGATGATGATACCACCAAACGCAATTACATTTTCGAGAAACTGGGCAATGGATCGAACTTTTACATATTCGATTTCATTCAATATAATCTGTTAATGGAACTTACTCAAATTTGGGATCCAACCGAGATTCAAAAGCTACTTTCAGATTTCAAAAATCAAACATGAAAATAATTTAACAACTTGAAGAATACTAAAAAATCTCACCTCATACTTTAGGAGAAACGTGTATCAAAGCTACGCAAAGTGCAAGCAGGGACAACGGACCCAAGCCCTTTGAAACCGAAGAGTTATGTGACGTGTCACAACACTTGGCTCCCAGGTCTACTCCGTTAAGAAACGGTGATTCATGGCTGACCTTGATGGTAAAAAAAAACTAAATTTAAATAATTTAAAATGAAATATGTATGTTTGGTCTCATTGATCGATTGTTTTGTGGCATCTAACATGTTTACGGCTTCACAATAAAAAAAAATTTGCTCTCACTTTTTTATCTTAACCTGTTTTTGTCGAAGTTGTATTGTTACGAGAATCCTAACTTAAAGATTGTTAGGATAGGTGGCACCAACTTCAATAAAAATTGAAAAATAAAAAATTTGGAAAATTATAATAACATCTCACTTATATCTTCTCATGTATACTCTTTCTTTTATTTTTTTTTTATGTAAAACTTACAAGATTTTTATTAATTTTTATATGGATTATAAAACTCACAATATCTTTTGGTATTTTTAAAGGAAAAATAATTCTTATATTAAATTATGATTAAATTTTTTTTAGTTTAATTAATTATATATCGAACTTAATTCAATATTTTTTGGATTAAATTTATTATCTAAAAATAACTTAAATATTATATTTTATTATTTTATTCTAATAGGAATATATCCAAACTTGCTTCTAAATTTAAAAAATATTTATCAGATCATTTTATTAAATTACGTTTTTTATTATAGATTTCTCAAAATTTAGCAAATATGTTTTAAGATATATAGCACCTTTTAAATTTTTTTTTGGTTTTTTGTTTTTATTTTATTTTATTTATGTATAAATTAGTTTTTAATTTTTTTTCTTCAATATATTTTTCTTTTATTTTTTTATGTAAATTATTAAATAAGTGATAAATAAATTAATAAACAATCAAGATTTTTAGTATCCTTATAATATGTAATTGTAACCGATTTGATAAATATGAATCCATTTCGATATTTCCTTTGTGGTGTCTCATTCTTTTTCTTTAAGAAAGTTTTTCAATTAGATTCAATCCTCTGTCACTTTTGACTTATAGAAATCTATAATATTCATACTTTTTTTTAAATATTATCTTTTTAAGGTTAGAGGGATAAATAAAAGTTTTTGTTTATCTTTTCTGAAAATAAAAGTTTATTTTTATAGATAAAAGTGTTATCTTTTACACAAGTGAGATTTCATTATTTCATAACTTTTTTAGTTAACACCTTCGTTAAGATAGAAGCATTAATTTAATGTGAAAAGATCCTATATTTATTTAGTCATTTATCGGCATTGATTTTGATTCTTATTATGAAGTTGGAACTCTTATAAAACAAGTCCTATCAAGATATAAAAATAGGAATATCAAAACTAATACTAAAACATATTTTCTGAAATAAAAAAACGAAATAGAAGGGAAGAAAAAGAGAAAAGGGAGAGAACAGAAAAGATAACTAAATTTAGACAACGTTTCCCATCAAATGCATCTATTTTAAATAACATCTTAACAATGTATTACCATGTAAAATGAAAATGAAAGAGAGTATAAATACACCAACAAAAACTCAACGGGGTTTAAGTTTAACAAGGATACTCACGTGAGAATTCTCGTTAAAAAGGAAATTTTTTGTACAAAAACACAAAATTTACTTATCAGAACAAATAATTCAAAAAAGGGAAATTCAGAGAAACCTTTCAGGGTTTGTTGATAAAGAGTAAAAAAATCAATCTGACACTCATGACTCGCGATCTATTACTTGGTTAAGCTGTAAACATTATGCTAACAATATTGTTAGGGAGCAAAAGGGGGAGCCCCGAAGATTTCTGGATCTGAGAAAGCCAAGACAACGGATCTTTGTGCCTATAACGATGGGTTGCGTTAGGAAAATAAGTAAAACGTTGTATTATCGCGTGAGGATAGATTGTGTAAGAGATATGGTGAAATGATGTGTTTGCGTTCGGTGAAATAAAGATGAGGGTGGTTCACATGATAGCTGTGAGGGTGAGTGAGTTGGTGATTGGATGGATAACCGTGAGGGTGAAGGTGAAGAAGTAGGTGACTGGATGGATAACCGTGAGGGTGAGGGAATGGGTGATTGAAATGAGACTTCGATTAGGGAGTGAGTGATTAAAATAAGACGTCCGGTGAGGTTAAGATACGAGCTCATTGCAAGGACTCGTTCGATGAAGCTTGGAGACGAGGAAGACAGAGGTTACATGAAGAAGAAGAGAGGCGATTGCGTGTGTAAAGGTTATAAGAAATGAGATTAAGTGGGAGTAATATATATATATATATATATATATATATATATATATATATAAAGAAATTATCGTTTTGTACTTGAACTTATACAGTGATATACGTTAATAATATTAGAGGATATTTTTAATATTAATTAAATTTTATGAATAATTTAGAAATAAACTAAAATTTAAAGATATTTGTGATATTATTTTTTTAATCATATTTTAAATAATATTTTTTAAAATTTAACATGATGCAAAGTTTAAACAATAATAATCAGTAAATAGAATAAAAAACCTCCAATTTTTATGACTTAGTTGTTTAAATAATTTAGTTTAATCTCTAAAATATATATATTATATATTTAAACATGTAAAAAATATTAGGTTTAAAATTATTAAATTAATAATCTTCAAATCTACTCTATAAGTTATTTTTTTTGTAAGTTTATAAGTTTGTTGAAGTTTGATTTTTTAAAACCGTCTGATATAAATTTCATTTATAAAAGAAGTAATTAATAATTGAACAAATGACCGTTAAATTTAATAATTTTATGTGACTAATTTTAATATATGTGATATTTATGTAACAGAAATTAAAATTTAGTGATAATTTTATAATAATTTAAAATTAAATTATACTTTTATAACAACGTAGTTGATTGGGAAAAAAATAAAAACTATTTATCCAAATAAAATTCTGTTTATAGAGTGTAACCATACAGTTGAAACTAAAACTAAAAAAAAAAAAATACCAAACCCATTCCCTCTCCTCGTCGATCTGTATCTCAAGTCTCATCTCTCCTTGTGAATCTCTCCACCAAGCTATATTCTCTATTGAAACACTCAATCTCTCTATCTTTCTACAACCCCAAGCAGACGATTCTTTCTAGCACTATACATGACTTCTTCGAGATCGCTCGTTCTTCCACGATTGTTGCAACACTTGGCTGTGCGAATCCGACAGAATCAGAGGCTCCTGAGCTATTCATCTTCATCTGCTCTTCCCGAAGTTTCTTCATCCTTTTCTCTATCTCCATCCCTTGATGCCCTTCACATGACCGACAATTGTGTCCGAGTACTCTCTCCCACTCTTCTTTTTTTTCATTTTTGTTTTCAGTGGCTAATTTTTCGATAATTTATCCAATTTGCATGTTTTACTTGGTTGTTTTTCGTTTTGTGTATTTCGGTTCTTTATTATAAATTTTTAAGTATTTATCCGAGTTGTTCCTATGAACTATTAATAAGGCGTGTTTTTTCTTTACATTTTTTAACATAGAGCTCAGAGAAATATTAAGAAATTTTGTGGGGAAGAAGGAAAAAAAAAATATCCATAACATCTAATTTACTCCGTATAAACCTCTATTAATGGTTTTAAAATAAATCAGTTTAGGTTAACTTTAAATTTGTTTCTTGTGATTTTTGGAACCTCAAATGTAGGAAGTATTGCATTTCTAGGGTTGGATTATGGTAAAAGGTTGCTATTGTATTAAATGCTTAGATTGTGAACCATGCCTTCAGTTATGTATTCATTCGGATGAGATCATATTGAACTAAGAATTTTTTTTCTCTAATTAATACAATATACTATTATATTTAAGATTCAAACAAAACAGTGCATCACATAGGACGGCCATCTAAAGATGCATAAAGAAATAGGAAATAGCCTAAATAAATAAATCTCGTTTTGTAGAGCAAGACCAAAAGACATCCTAATATTAAAGTTTTACACATATATGCGAACTAGTAAAATAAAGAGAAATGTCTTCTTTTGCAGAAATTGGCAACAGAAATACAATGCCAAACTCTGATTTCTGCATGCAAAGATGAAGATACCAAATTTTTCAACAAGTAACCTTCCCTTCATTGATATTACATCCTGCTCTACCACTCAAGACTCTAGTCGTCCTATCCATAAGGATGATCTTCTTCCCAACTATAGAAAGAACCCACATAAGTGGTTTAACTGCTAAGAGCTTCCATATGACTAACCATAAAAGGACAACCTGACATAGATATCAGCTTGCAGCACATGTAGACAACAAATTTGAAAGAGTTGGCAAGTGACCATAAGAATGAAAAAGTAGAAAAGTTAGATGAAATTTTGCCTTAAACATCCATAAACTGCAAATTTGATTTCCCCACCTTAAACAAAAAGGCATCTGATCAAGTTAGAAGATATCCCAACACCAAAGAACAATTGGGTAAAACATGGATGGTTGTTTAACTGACACCATACAATTGGGATTTGTTAAAAACCATATATATATATTAGCCAAGGTGAAGAGGAGATATATCTGGGTCTTCCTCTCTATCATCAGAACCAGATTCCATAGTTGAGTGTGGGAGATAAGCAAGGTGGGCTTTTTGGTACAAAAGGTAACTAGAAAAATGGAAATAGGTAGGTAAATAAGACTAAATTCTGAATCTACGGTATATGAATCACAACAATCAAAGGTGAAGAAGGAGGTCATGCAAAGGAAAGAAATTGGAGATTCTCAGTGAAGAGAAAAAACTCAGTCTCTACGTGGCGAGAGAAAACAACAGCTCATCTGAAGAGCCCACAAACCTTGCTAATCATTAGAAAGCTTCCATTGATATATTTTACTATCGTTGTTCCATTGATGTTGCCATTGGAATCAATTTTATGTTGATTGAAATTGATCTTCTAGCTCTAAATTAGAATTTTAGATAGTTTTATGTGGTAACCTTTCATTGCATATCTTACAGCGCCTTAAAGAACTCCAAGCCAGTGATGCATCATCAAAGGAAAAAATGCTTCGTTTGAGTGTAGAAACTGGTGGGTGTTCTGGATTTCAATATGAATTCAATCTGGATGGAAAAATCAACCCAGAGGATAGGTCTATTCTCTGGCTCTTGTAGTTGTTTCATTGACGGATATAGTCATAAAACATTGAAACAGTAGTTGTTTGTTCTCCTCCTGACACTTGCTTTTTTCTGTCTGTTAATATTTGTAGAATTTTTGAGAGGGAAGGAGTCAAATTGATCGTTGATAATATTTCATACGATTTTGTAAAAGGTGCAACTGTTGATTATGTTGAAGAGCTTATTCGTTCTGCTTTTACAGTAAGTCTGTTTATCTTGTTTGCGGTATATGTTATGTTATTTAATATTTTTGAACTGCATGTGATCTAGTATCTATGAGCATAGAATGGCCCTTCTTTTACCAGTCAAGTATAATAGGCTTGTTATATCTTCTTCTCAAGAATTAATGATCGATGGAAATTCAAAGAAAATTGTATTTTGTTCCAAACCATTTCTAATTGACCATGAGCATCTAATCTTGGGCAAATTTAGAAACTTATTTGTGATTGAATGGTAGTATTATATATTGAATACATCTACCAGAAAAATTTTGTAGGCATGCTTTGTCTGGTTTGACACATAACCTCATAATCCCAGTACAAATAAAATGAGGACTCTTGCGTTGGGAAGTAAGCAACTGATTCTTTTGGTTCTTTTGATGCTTTGTTTATCACCATGAATAGTGCATGCATAGTGAACACTTATCTCCCTGTACTTGACTAACTGAATTTTATCTAGTTTTGGTAGCCACGTACTATTGAGAATTTTATATGGTGCAAATTACAGTAAGTTGCCCTATGGATTTTATTAAGACAATACTTACACTCCATTGATCTTTTGCACATGACTACTGTACCATACTGCTTAGCTTTGCATCTTGGTAACCCAACTTGGCCTGGGGGCTCGTCCCCACTTGTAACCTTGTGAACTCTCCTAATTGGCCCTGGTTCGAGCTAGAGCCAAAACATTCTGTAAGATTTAAAAAAAAAAAAAAAAACTTGGTTTAGCACTAAGACTGTTACAGTATTTGTCATATTAGGAAAGTGCCATGTATGAAATTTTGAAAAAAATAAAAAAAATATTGATTTATTTGCTAAGTGGTGAAAAGCAAGAAATCTATTTTGGAGAGGATCTCATTCATAACTGAAAAGAGCAGAAAATTCAAATTCTTAATTGCTTTCTTGTGCTCATACAATGCCTCTTTGAGGTCTGCCTGTTTATTCATTCTTGTTTCTAGCAATGTTCCGAGCTTGAACATGTGATATTATCAGAATAAAGGTGTAACTTTATTATATTTCTTGCACAGGTGACTATGAATCCTAGTGCAGTAGGTGGTTGCAGCTGTAAAGCTTCTTTCATGCCGAAACAGTAGTTTTACAATAAGTTGGGTATTTCCCTCTTCCAACACTTTAGGGTTTATATACCTATTGTTTCATAGGATTATTTTTTTCCCCAATAATAACTGTTAGAATTTGGAGGCCATGCCTATCCATTGTATTATCATGTCATTGCTATAACATGAGCATTTTACCACCTATAAGAAGTTTTATAATGATAATTCACGGGTATATATCCTCTTGCATTAAAATTGCAATTAGCAGGTGTTTGTGTAATTTTAGATTTTTGGCAAGTGTTGTGGCCTCTGGCCTGTGGGGATGTATTCATCCTAATTTTTTTTAAGTAAATCACGTAGTACGTGACGTTATACCAGTGGCTGTATTTGTCCTCTATCATCACAAGAATATTGGAAGCACTTTGACTTCCCGAGAGAAACAAATTAGCTTTCATTTAAATAAAATGAAAATGAAAAGTTATACGCACACTTTTAAAAGTCCCTTTATATATATTATAAGCCCTTTACTTATTTTTAAGGTTTATATAAATTGATTTTATATTAATTATATTGTTGATTTATTATTTAAATATGTAAAAGAAATGTAATATGACATAAATTTGTCAATATAAGGAATAAGTTTGCTAATATGAAAGTATTTATTTTTCTTTTAAAAATCAACAGATCTTTATTATTTTTATTAATAATAAATATTTCTTATTTATCGTGATATGTGAATTATATTGTTTAAATTATAACTAAATTAAAATAATTAATCTAAAATGAATTTATGTGCATCTTAAAAATAAATAAAGGATTTATAATGCATCTTAAAAAAAATTAAGAATTAAAATGTATTTTTTCAAAAAATAAAAGAATCTAAAGCTATTTTACCTACTTAACGTAAGATGGGCAATTTGCAATACAACGACAAGCCAATGGAATGGGGTCTCACAGGTGATGATAGGACCAAGAATGAGTTGTCAGGAGAAGTTAAAAATATACTTGACGGCAATGCTTGAAATAAATGGCGGTGTTATACAACACAAACAGTACTATATTCCATGGACGTTATATATATAAAAACTATGAACACGCATCTATAGCCAAATATCTCAGCAGCCATTTATAACTGCGAGTGAATTCAAGTTCCAATTTAACATAACCATCCTCGAAAAATTACATTGTCTTCACAAAATACAAGCATACTTATTTGCAAAAAAATGGAATTACTAAGGACATAGTTGCATAGTTCAACCATCAATGCAGAAGAAAACAGACAGAAGATATTTATTCATTCTTCTGATTGCCTTTGACCCAAAACTGGGATGTCCTCGTAACGTTTCTGCATGCACGAAGATAAAAATCATTTCAATCACAGAACTATAAAGAGCTCCAGCAGCAAGTAGTTATTGTTAATAAATAGTCATTACATCAAATCAAGAAGTCTGGGTTTTTTATTCGCCTGATTCATCAAGATCAGCAAAAAGCATTTGAAAGTAAAAATTAAATTTATGATACTCAAACATTATCCTATATCGGACAAGTATGGAATATTTATGGTGCAGCTAATTGCAAAAAGTTTCATATAATGATGACCATGATATTAATTTCAAAAATATTATGTCATACAGCAAAAGTTAGCTATAAACCCTAGGATGGTGACAGTGACTAATAGATAAAGATAATGACTTATAGTATCTGAAAGTTTAATCAAAGAAATGACTGCACTCATGTAACAAACATAACTCAGAAATTTGAAAACAAAAGGGCACTAGCCCCAATGATATGAAAGTAATTTCGACCCAATAGTTTAAACTTTTAAGAGTTAGTTAACATGATATCAGAACTAGAACTGAAGGTACTTTATTCAAATCCTAGTAACACCCCACTGTTAAATTATAAGTGTTTGACTTATGTGATGAATAAATTCAACTCTTATGGAGAAGTAATAAAATGCAGAAAATAAAAGTACAGTTGGCCCTTCTAAAAGAGTTGGTTTTCCAACGAATTCTAACAATATTATCATTGAAATGATCTTATGTTTTTTAAACTAATTACAAGGCATAGGAAATGTAATTTGTAAAAAAGGAAATCATAATATGGAGTGATCCTCCGATTTGCCAACAGGAGATAGAAACCATTGTCTTATAGGATTGGATCATTGAAACTAGCTCATTGAGAAACCACGGAATAGACCCAAGTTGCAGCTCACCAAAGGAATCCCAACCTTGGTTTCCCAACCTACTACTATTCATGATTATGTTATCTCACAAACTATTATCTTATCTTAAATATAATTCTATTGAAGAATTCATAAGGCTATAGGAAAAGTATAACATTTTCGAAGAGTGAAAAAAATGTTCAAGTGGTTATTAATAGTAAATTAAATAATACTGATATAGGATATGAGCAAATCGTGGATTTTTAAAGAAAATGATGGAACATTCATTGCATGAAAAAAAAATGCATAAGGTACAAGGATGAAGACAGTGAAAAAATGATCATGCATAACTAGGAAAACAACTAAAGTATGTTGGAGAAACGGCGTGTTTAATAACGATTTTGATTCCTAAATTCTGATTTTTTTTAACTGATTTTTCAATCATGCATGTTTGATAATGATTTATGATTTTGATTTTCATATTTTTAAAGAATCACTACTAAAAAAAAAGATTTTTAAATTAGATTTTTGATTTTTTTCTTTTCACTAAATAGTTTTTCTAGAGAGTAAATGAAGTCTTATGACTTTTGTATTTATAAATATAGGAAAGAAATGATTAAAAACTTAAATTTTGTACATAATAACAAAAAAACTTCTTAATTTTTTAAGTTTTTGAGAGGGGAAAAAAGAATAAAGCATAACCAAATAAGTTGTAGGTGCTTTTTTTCCCATTAAAATCACCCATTAGAAATTGATATCAAACACATTGATGATTATTTTTACAAAAGAAACAGAAATCACAAAACCAATTATTTAATGTGAAATCATAAATCATAATCGTTATCAAACATAACCTTAATTAATTTAGTTATTTTTTAAAAAGACACTTCTTACAATTACAGAAACCGTACCTAAGATGTGTACACAAAGAATTCTGAGAATTATCCAGAAAAAAGACAAACTTATCACATGATATGATATCACCAACTCAAAATAAAAATAAAAAATTAAACCCAAGATCAATTACCAAGCAGATCAAACGACCAAAATGTTCACGGTAAGATCACAAAGTTAAAAAATGTAAAACAAAATTTCTGATAATAAGAGTGGGATAAAGAAAAAAAATACCCCAACGTTATTATGTTCCCATAGTTTATGAACTCCATAATCCACAACCTGCATCCACCAGTTAATAAAAATTACTAGAATTCTCAAAATGACCAAATTTCTCGTTCAGTTCATAATAAAAACTAGAAACAAATATAAATACAACATAAGACCAAAAGATTGCAGTCAGAAAAGGCACATGAACAAATCTAGCAGCAAAGAGCCATAGAGAAAGCTGGGTGCCTCAAACAGGAAAATACAAAAACTAATTGATAAAATCAGAATTGAATTGCAATTAAGTTACTGGCGAAGCATTTAAAAACTCATTATCAGCAACATAAATAAATAATAAACCCTTCATTGCACAATCTAAAACAATACAATCCAAACACAGGATAAAAATTTAATCTCTCAAATCCATAACTTTAGATCTCCCAAACTACACGCCTTTTAATCATACTCGACAAAATGAAACCGAAGTTATTATGCAGATCAACTTTATGCATCTACATATATAAAATGAAAAATTGCCCAAAATTTGATTTACTTCCTCAATAAACACTAACTTAATATAGAAATCAAAAATGTAAAAATGAGAAACCAACGAATTCCTATTTTATGACTTTTCCTGCAGTATGATAATTACGCCAACGGTTTGAATGGAAATAGAACTTTAGGAAAAACAAAGCAACATAATTAAAGCTCATGGGATTCCTAATCTATTCGGTTTAGCGCATAGAATATAAGGTTAAGCCTAAAATTTTCACTCACTTTTTCTCCGACGAAAGCACCGGCAATGATGAAAGTGAAATAAATGGAGTTACGGCGCATGATCACTCTATAAAGCCCTTCGAAAAGGCCTCCACCACTTCTTCGAGCTGCGGAATCCATGCTGATTTGATTCGATTCTTCTACCTCACCCTCTTGCTTCTCTATCCCCCTCTACTTGTCTTCTGATCTGCGATCTTGCAAGCTAGGGTTTACCGAGTTCTACGACGTTTCCCAAATGAGATGTTGAATCAACTCAATTTAGGATAAATTTGGTACTAGCGTAGCTTTAAAAAATATATATTATTACTCAAACAATTGCAAACATATCATTATTTTAAATGATTTTGTCCTCAAAACAAGTTATAGTTATAAGATTTCTAGCTCAAATAAATTTCTTTTAAACTTCAATAATAACTAAGGTAATATAAACATCAAAATGATAATAATTAAGATAAATATATACTTTCTTGAAAATAGTATATTTATATAATTATTATTATACTGTTGTTGTTAATTATTATTTAAATAATTATTAAAATGTTAATGAAATTACAAGCAAATAATTTTAAAAATATGGATATAATTGTTTAATTTTTTATTTGTTATATATATAATATATACTTTATTAAAATATTAAAAATAATTATTACTAAGTTTTATTTTAATCAAAATTATAATATTATTATTATTACCTAAAAAATTATATTTTTAATTAGGGATGTAAATTATAATAATCTAACAACTTTAAGTCCAAAACTTTGTGTTTGAGTTAAAATCGAACCAAGTTTTATGAGTTTGTGATTAGATCAAATTTTTTAAATTGTAAGCATAAATCACAATCCTAAAACATTTTATACATTAGATTTGATTTTTAAAAAATTTTAAATTGATTTAATTCAATACTCGAATTTAAATATAAAAATTATAAAATAATAATATATTATATTTAAATATACATATATTTTATAAAATTTAAATTTAACTTGTATTTTAACTCGAGTTTGCCTTAAGCTCGTGATATAAATGTTTGGTTGTTAATCTCGATCTTAAAATATTCGATTAGGATTAAGCACTTAATCGAACATAATTGACTCAAAGTTGAATTAGATTAGCATTTGATTTTGGTTGGTATTAAAATTACATCTTTATATATAATTAATAATTTAAATAATCTTTAAGAGATTTGTGAGTATCTTAAATGTTAATAATTTATATTTAATGTTAAGAATAAAAGTTGTGATATTTTTATAATAATTTTTAAATTTAACTTTATGAACGTAATAATTTAAGGTTGAATAATATTTTTATAATAATTTTAAATTTAAATAATAATAAAATCTATTTATTTTATTTATTTTTAAAATCCAAGACTTTCAATTACTATTTTTCCTTAAAACAAGGTTGAACAAAAAGTAAAAAAGATAAGATGTTATTCTTCTTTAAAAGTAAAAAAGATTTTTTCTCAATAAAATTATCACAAAATTAAGATAGATTTTTTTCGAATAAGAGACCCGATCCAAAAACCCCAATCCATTCGATTCTACCTGCCCTAAATTTATTCTATCATCTTTTCACACCAAGTTCAAAGTTCGATAATTTTTTACTGATACCATTGTTTAAACTTACAGCCTTCATAGTTCAGCGTTCAAACTCTCTTTCCGTTTCCTTTCTTCCGAGTCCATCTCCCTGTTCCATAATAAGTAAGATCCCTCTCCCTTCATTTATAATTATAAAATTTGGGTTGGTAGTTTATGGTTTGAAATGATTTCTTTTTCTCGTTTTAAATATAGATTTGTTCCATGATTCTTATGAATCAAATAAAATCTCTCTTAGGTTATCAGTTAGTTTAATTTATTCTGCTTCATTGGCTTTTATTAAGAGAGGAAAAGATTGGTCAGTTTACTCATGCTAAACCTTAGTATATACAAGAGTTAAATTAAATAACAATAATATTATTTTATTATTTTTTTATTAAATTATTATTTTTTATGATTAAAACTCGATAATTTATCATTAATAAATCAATTAAAACTAGATTTTTTAAATAATAATAAAAGTGACATTTAATAAGGATTTTTTTTACATTTTCTAAAAATTTTAATTGTCATAATTTTTTATTAGGATATTGTTATTATTAATTATTTTTAAAATAATTTTATATAAAATTTTATTCATGATTTGTAAAAAAAATATTTTAATAAAAAAATAATTAAAATAACATATTTTTATTAATTAACTTATTTTTCTAAATTTAGAATTAAAAAACACTTTTTATAATCTGATACTAAGCATACCAATTTTGACATTTTGGGGACTTTTATGCCCCTCTACTTTATTAATGTACTTGTGTTACTTGGTTTCAGTTTTGTTGTTTTGCGGTTGGTGTTAAGATGGAGCTTGTCGATGGGCGATTTGAACTGAGAGAGGTTCAGAAGCTAGAGGGCCACACAGATAGGGTGTGGAGTCTCGCTTGGAATCCAGCAACTGGTGTTGATGGCGTTCCCTCTGTTTTCGCTTCTTGTAGTGGTGATAAGACCGTTCGTATTTGGGAGCAAAGTCACTTTTCTTCTTCTTCTTCATCTTGGAACTGCAAGGTTCGTTCGTTCGTTCCTTTGTTTAATTTATTTTTTCATATAGTTTATGTTGTGTTTGGTTGCTTATAATTTTTTGGGAGAATAAGGAGATGTAATTTAAGTTGCTTTAGGGTTTTAAATTATGAAGAGCAATATTATTGGCATAAAATGCTGTAAATTATTATTTATTTATTTACGTTGTATTTTGTTCTTACGAAAAATTTGTACTTTCTAATAAAAAAAATATGACGTTCTTGCTGAACTCAAGCTGATTAGATGGTTTCTATATAGATTTGTTAGTTTGGTAAACTTTTTATGTTTGTAGTGGAAAATTGTGTAGCTCGATGTTTGTGGTTTTATTGAATTGTTTTGATTTTAAAGATTCTGGTTTCACTATGATATTTATTGACTATTGTTTGATGATTGAGTATAAAATGATTGGGCTATGTGTTTGAATGTGTAATGATTTTTCTTTGATAGTGCAGGCAGTTTTAGATGAAACACACACTAGAACTGTCCGATCATGTGCTTGGTCTCCGTCTGGGAAGCTGTTGGCTACTGCAAGTTTTGATGCCACAACAGCTATTTGGAAAAATGTTGGTGGTGATTTTGAATGTGTTTCTACCTTAGAGGTAATGCCTTCTCGAGAGATACTTGTACACCGTAACATTGCAAAACTCATCTCGAGAGACATGCAGTGAAGTTAGTTTAATATTCTTGCGTTGGTGCTTGTAATGAAAATGCGATAAATACATGCAGGAAGGAGGTTAGATATTTCTAAAATAGTGTGTAGCACAAATGGCAGCGTGCTTAATATAATTAGAAATAGTGGTTAATGTGACAATCCTTTACACCTTCCGAAAACATTTCAGTTCACATCTCTTACATGTCTTGTTGTGAGCATAGTCATTAGTGTTTTAGTGTACAGGGTCATGAAAATGAAGTCAAAAGTGTGGCTTGGAATGCTTCTGGGTCTCTGCTTGCAACCTGTGGCCGAGATAAAACAGTTTGGATCTGGGATGTACAACCAGGCAATGAATTTGATTGTATTGCAGTCTTGCAAGGACATACACAAGATGTGAAAATGGTTCAGTGGCATCCATCTGTGGACGTGTTGTTTTCTTGTAGTTATGATAACACTGTTAAGGTACAAGGTGATGATGATATTATTCTCTTTAATTCTTTGTCATTGTTTCTTTTTTATGCGAAGTTAACGCGATTGGTTTATTATGTTTAATTTGATGAAATATGTTCCACAGGTTTGGGCAGATGAAGACAGCAATGATGATTGGATATGTGTTCAAACATTAGATGAACCTAACAAGTACTGTGTGTTAGCTTTTGTCTTTCTTTGAATATCTTTGTTTTCTGATTTAGTCTTTCTTTAATATCTTCATCGGATTCATAATTGATACTACTATAATATTGACATTTAGTATTTTATATTCATTTTACTAATTATGCGAACCCGTTTAGGTTTTAAACTACCTAAACAAATGTGAAATATGCCTAGTCTAATACTGTTGGTTGATTTCTTGTCAGTGGTCATACTTCTACTGTATGGGATTTGTCATTTAATGCTAGTGGAGATAAAATGGTTACCTGCAGGTAGATAAAGACTTTCTTTTATGCCTTTAATTACTTTCAAACATATATTTACAATTTCCATTTATATGTCTGACAATATCTAAGGACGTTTATGGATATGTTGAATATATTAATTGATATTAATGGATGGTTGCATCCATGCCTCTTATTCTAAATATAAATTTAAAAACATGCTGGATTGCTTTGCAGCGACGATTTAACTCTAAAGATATGGGGAGCAGACACCATGATGGAATCTGGTGATGAGTATACAGCTTGGTGAGGAATTTAACAGATATGTTTTTTTTTTTAAATATTTACCCAAATTGTTTTGGATATTATCTTACCCGATTATTTGGAAGATAAAAGTAGTGTTTTATCAATATTATTAGGAAAGATTTCAAGATTCTTTATTGTAGGAAGAAAAAGATAGGTAGATGCAAGATGGAAACAAATACTTCTCATTTTAGCCACTAATAAGTTTCATTTTTGATCTTTCAGGAAGCATCTTTGTACTATTGCAGGTTGTCATGATCGGACTATTTTTTCAGTTGATTGGTCCAGGTAACATAGCTAACGGTTATGTAATTATTTGAGTGTAAGCTAGATCTATTCTAGATATGCCACTTGCTGATGAAAATGATTTGGGCTTTAGTTTGATTATTATTTTTATTTAATTGACGAGGTGAGTTTCACTACTTTTTGTACTCAATCTGTTTTCCTTTTCTCCATAATCTATTCCCAGGAAATTATTATGCTTATGTGTTTAAATATAATTATGACAGGGAAGGTATTATTGCTAGTGGAGCAGCAGATGATACCATTCGTTTTTTTGTCGAAAATGAAGAAAGGGATGGCTTGGTATATTGTACTTTTTAACCTCTATTTTGTTGTGTAAAAGACTGATAACTAATATTGCATCATATCATAAATAATACCTTGAAGGTGAGTATAGATAATTTTGTATTCTCTTCTAATTTCTAACGTAACACGTTTAATTCACATTTTTTTATCTATTAAAACTAGTTCTTATTGAAAAAAAACCCTATTCAACTAGTTGTTTCTACCCAGTTTGTTTTAAATTTTAGTCTTGGCTTTTCTGATTTTCTTTGTACTTTGCATGTTGCTGATGAAATGAACATTTACCGTAAAGGTTGATGGACCATCATATAAACTGTTGCTGAAAAAGGATAAGGCTCATGAAATGGATATAAATTCAGTGCAATGGAGCCTTGGGGTAAGATATCCTCTAGAAATTATAAGATTCTGACTACTTGAGAGTTCAGGCATGATTCTTATAATCTGTAGAATCTAATTCAAAGTCTGGTTCTGTAATTCTTTACTACATTCATTGGTACAATTCTTAAATCATTAACTGTGTTTTGATGTGTCATTACTGTATTCACCATAACCACACCATCCATCATTGCCACAAGATAATCAGTCATAGGGTATGCCATTCATTGAGATTTACATACATTCCAAATGCCACTACATTTCTATCAATCATTGCCTCCTACAGAGCCATTATATAATGGCTGGAAAATTATTCCAATTATATTTTTCATGAATATGTTTGCATTTCAATGAACTTGACCAAAGTTACGTCTTCCTATTGGCACAATGAGGAATAACATAGCCCTTATATTTCTCCTTTTACTGTTCAAATAGGATACTATTTTTTGATTCTTGCATTATGTATAAATAAGTTACTATCGTTTAGTTGCTTTCTTCACTGTCTAGTATAATCTTGGTTGAAGTTTGAGACCAAAAAAGAAATATAAATTGCCCAGTATAACGGCCATTAGAATCCTGTCCAGCAGTTGCTGTCTGTCTGCAATTTTTCTCATTCTGATCCTAATTGCCACCTTTGAAGTCAATACAACTACTCTTCCCTTGACTGCCCCTCCTGTCAAGATTTCATTAATGCTACGACTAAAACTGAAGAAATGAAAAAAATGTGACATGGGATTTTAAAGCTTTGCATTTGTTGGTTTTCAAACTGTGATAAGCTCGGTCATGGTTCTGTTAGAAGTGTTTTAATCATTCTATTTGAACTTTGACATTTACAAATAACTACCCTTTATTTTACATTGGTTTAGACTTTTACTAATAATTTAAACTTAATATTTCATTTGAATACCAAAGTCTTCTATGGTTGCACAAAATCACTGATATTTCTTGCCTGCTGCTCCTTTTTAATTAGTCTCCTGTGAATCTGGTTAATTTTTCTTGAGACAACATATAATTTAGTCCTTCTAGAGCTCTTACAGTCTTTGCCTCGTCTGTCTACTTAGGCTTTTAGTACTTAATAATTTCTCTTTCAAATGTGTCCTGACATTTCCCATTTGAATTGTTGTTAAATTTGTTAGGAGCAACGGCTACTTGCTTCTTCGAGCGATGATGGGACAATTAAAATATGGGAGCTAGCATCTACATCCTACTGAAAGATTATCTGATTTTTCCATTTTAATCTGTGTTTGCAAAAACTCCTTTTATATATTGGTCTTAGTTATCAGGAAATGAATTATAGTGGGGCAATACAAGAGTCTTGTAAGTGCCCTGATAATTATTTACGTTTATGAGAAATAAAGATTGTAAAGCATTTAGTGCACAATTTTGTTTTTACAGATAGGCTTACGCTAACGAGCTTGCTTGTTATTGTTCATTTGTGTTGCTCGTTGTTATCCCCATTTTTTATATTTATTTATTTATTTTGAATTTTTTATTCTGTTTCAGTTTTCTGAACTTTACCATTGAACTGTAGCAGTCCCAATTCATTTGCAGATTTTTCATTCTTTTTTCAGTTGTTCTGAACTTTACCATTGAAGTGTTTCAGTTGTTCCTACTTTTTCAGTTGATCATTCACTCCATCTTTCCCAATACTAGGACTTGATAAACATGATATTGGGATCACTCGCTTTAAGTCTAAGCTCACTGTTGATGCCAATGTGCCAATGTGGCTAAGGAGTTAGCACGTGCATTTCCTCCTCAAGGAATTTGTTTAATCTCAAATGTGTCAAAGGATATTATCGTTTTTTTCACCTCTTGCATATAAAGTTTCATTTTTTCTTCCTTAACCTCGAACTCCTTGTTCACTTGGTTTATTACCAACCGTGAGTCACTATAGATCAACACTCTTTTAGCTCCCAAGGTTATCAATTGGTGTAAAGTCAAGAGCAACACCTTATATTCAACCATATTATTGGTTGCTTGGAAAGTGATACAAAGACATTACTCTATCAAGTTTTCAATTGAAGTAAATATTATAGACGTTGGTTCTATGGTCTCTGGTGTTGGCGTACACTCTTGAGTCCATTTAGTGATGAAATCTGTAAGGACTTGTCTCTTAATTGTCGACAATGGATTATAGTGTATCTTGAATTCACTTAACTCAATGGCTATTTGAGAGAGGTGATCATGTTGATCTGGTTTACCCAAAGTGTTCTTTAAAAGGTACGAATTGAAGATCGTTATTTTGTGGACACTAAAGTAATGTCTTAGTTTACGTGTCGTCATTTTTATCGTGATAGTGGTAACACTATTAACTTGCTTGGTAGACAATAGCGAACTATTCATGTTGCGTAGCATAGAGGTCTTAAAACATAAGTTAATTCTCCTAAGGATAAGATATTAGGTCTAAAATGCTAACAATGGACTAAAAAGATTTAAGTTCACATAAACTTTGTCAATTATATGAAGGAAATTTTAAATATTAGGGATTTTAGTGATTTTTAGTGAGAAGTAGAAAATATTGATAAATGAATAGATTTTGTATTCTACCCATTAAAGATGTATATATAGCATCTAGACATGAGCATGAGTTACATGATAGGAGTTTTCATACAAGTAACCATAATATATGTTAAAATACATACGATAAAATTTACACTAACTAAGTTGTCATAGGTATTTACATAAATAGTTCGTTGTATACAGAATGCTTGAGGTTTCTAAATGAGTCACTTAGGTCATTAGGACGACGTTGAGGTGTCGAGGTCATTCTATGGTGTAGAGGTTCATACTTCTCAGGTCTTATCTTCATCATATAACAACGAAGTACCATAGTTTATTATGTCGCGTACCTATTATATGTATAATATTAAATATATATATATATACTAAAATATCATAATATTAAAAAAAATTATTGAAACATGATGGAAATATTTTTAAAAAGGCACACAATTTTTATAATTTTTTTCTTTTTTAAAATAATTAATCATATAACTTTCATTAATTTCTTGGTAAGAAGTGTCAAAACCCAATTTTTAGAAAATAAATGTCAAAATTTAGCTATGTAAATGAATTATATCTACAATGCATACTCTTAACAAATAAACTTGCTAATTGGTATTAACAATATTGTAAAAAAAAATTGCTTTTAAAACTAACAATTTTTTTCTTTATTTTCCAGCTTTAGTTAATTTAAAAAGAAGAAAGAAAAACATTCATTAAAAGATAAAAAGAGTATTTTGAATAAAAAAATAATTATTATTTTAAAAAGATAAAAAATATATCAATATTTAAATTAAAATATTAAAATTAAATATTTTAATAACATCCCGTATTTAAACTACTATTGTAATAATGTCATTGAAATATTTGGATGGAGTGAAAAGAAAAAAATAGAAGCATTTTTTTTTAAATAACACTTTACAATTAATCACAAAAATAATATATTTTATATTTCCTCTATACATATTTAGTAAAGAATGTTAGTTTTATTTTAAATATCATATATATATATATATATTGAATTATAATTATTTAAACTTATTTTAATAGTTGATACAGTTCAATTAAAATACTCTTTAATATTATTTTTATTATTATAAATTTTAGGTATATAATTTTTTATAATTTCTCAACTTATTTTTTTTATTCACCCAGAATAAAATCTTTTTGAAAAGTAGAAATTAAATGTTACATAATTATTTAATTTAAATAGTTTAATACTATAATTATTATATTACATACTAAATATTTCATAAATTTTAGAAGAATTTTACTATAGTAAATTATTATATAAAAACGAACATTTAAGCTTTGTAGTTTTTGTTTTTAAAGTTAGATATTTATAGTATATTATTTATAAAAAATTGGTAATATAAATATTCATTTTTTATATTTTTGATTAACTAAAATTATTTATTTTTATAAATTATAATATAATAATAATATTGATAATATTTAATTTATAAATTGAAAGATTAAAATATTTATTTTAAAAAATGATAAATTTTTAATGATTAATTTAATAATTATAATATTAATGTGATTATTTTATAAAAACTTAAATAGCTCAAATATCTTTTATTCATTAAGCAAAACTAAAGAGAAATATTAATATATCTATCACAATCATCACTAAGGGTCTACATTTATAATGTATAAGTGATTTTCTCAAAAGTTCATACTTCTAAAAATAAGCACTATTTTTTAAAACCAATTCTATGCTTTGCTATTCGTTGTTATTTCATTCTAGTCTTTTTTCTAATGTTTGTTTTTTTTCGCTAACGAGGCCAGCTTTTTTGGGTAATGATCAAATTAAAAATCATTAAAAAATAGTTTTTAGTATCACTATATCATTTAATATTAATTATGTATTATAAATTTAATAATAATTAAAATTCTAATAAAATATAATTAATATCAATAAATTTATACACTCAAATATTTTTACTGTAATAATATGATAAAGAGTTATACAATAAAGAAGAATATTGATATATTTATGATAATTATTTATTATAAAATTGATAAAAAAATCATTTATTAGAGAAGACATATTTTGGTGTTGTCATTATCATCCTAATAAATAAATAAAGATCTTCTACGTGGCTGCTGGGATTGGGTGGTAGCAAAAATTGATTGGTCATCTTGAAAAGCCCAATTCAAAATGTGAGATAAAATGAGAAAAAAGAAATGATACAGGAGGCACTATGTTCTACAGATTATAAAATGTAAAATACCATGATTTTAATGACAAGTATCTAACAAAAATAATTGTTATAAACATATATGATTATTTTGTAAAATAAATTTAACAATTTATTATTATTTTATAATGTTTTTTAGACAAAAATATACTAATATACTAAACCTATTAATACATTTTTCAATATATTATTAATATTAGCATATGTTAACTAATATAATAAATGTTTTATATTTAGTTTTCTTTTCAAAATAGTCTTTTTCTATTTTATTGGATCTAGAAGGAAAATAGATAAAGATTCTTTTTGCCAATAATATTTTAACACATACTTTGTAAATTTATGATATTTTTTTTAAAAGAGGGAATTTGGATTCCACCCGTCCCAAATTTATTCTCACATCTTTCCACACCAAAATTAAAGTTTGGTAAATTTCATTTTTTTTATTATTTTAACCTATAATCTCTTCAATTTTTGTAAATTTAAGATAGATTTTTTTAAAAAAAGAGATTTAATATAAATCTAAATCTATTCGAATTCACATATCTTAAATTTATTCTCATGTCTTTTCACACACAAAACTTAAAATATGATATGTTATATTATTATTTAAATCATAATCTCTTTAATTCATGATTTATTATTCTTTATAAACTTATATTACTATTATATGATAGTTAAGATACATGTTTCTTCATTATTATTAAATTTGGATCGGTAGTTGTTTATTTGAAATAATTTTTTTTATTCTAAATATCGATAAATAAATAAATTATTTATTAGATTTATCATTTAATTTAATTTATTCTACTTGATTTACCTTTATAAATATAAAAAAACTTGAATTAATTCTTAATATTAATTTTTATTACTAAAAAGATAAAACTAAAGAAAATATTATTTTTTATAAAATAATTAAAAATCTATAGTTTAATATTGATATAATGATTAAAATTAGATTTTTGAACCATCATAAAACAAACAACAATTAATATGAATTTTTTAAATATTTTTTGATTTTTATAATTTTTATTTTAAAAAGTAAAAATTATATATTTAAATAATTTTTTTTAGAATATTTTTTTGATTATTTTTTATAAAATTTTACTTATATTATTAAAAAATTGTATTTTAATAAAAAAAATATTAAAATAATATATATTTATTAGTTCACCCATGTTCTTATGTTCTTTGCTTTGCTATCCATGTTCTTATGTTATTTGCTTTATTATATTTTGATTTAATGGTTTCAGTTGTTTTAAGATTGGTATAAAGATGGAGCTTATGGATAAGTTATTTGAGAGGTTCAAAAGCTAAAAGGCCACACAAATAGGGTGTGAAATCTCGCTTGAAATCCAGCGATCTGTGTTTATTCGTACATAAATGTAGGTAGTCCTTTATAACGATAGAAGAGCAAGGATTTAGACGTGAACAACCTCAAACAACTTCTGGACAAATATGTTTTTATACACAACCAGGAAACGATATATAGAATCAAATATGTTTTCTTTAATATCAACAAAACTTGAAAATCTAATCATAAAGCTCCACTCTCCCAACGCAGCTGATTTATAGTTCTCTCCTTACTAACAAGAAAAGAAATAAAAGATTATATATAAAATAAAATAAAAATGATCAACACATGTTTTCTATTCTTAAAGTGCCTGAATTAGATCTTCGTCCCTCACCAATCAAAGAAGCACGAGCTAACATAATTCCATTTGGAGATAAAGAAGCATCAAAGGCAGAACAATCAATCCAATCCTTCAATAGTTCCTCATGACCCCATATTTCAGGTATCCATATCCTTCCAGCAACCTCAACCCTATGTCTCTTCAGCCTCTCACGTCCAGAGTCTTCTAAGTCCTCTGGACAACTGGGTTCTGAAGCTGAACCCAAACCTTTCAATTCATTCTCTTCCGAATTGTTTGAATTTTCAATAGTAGCTTCCAAGTACTCTTCTTTATTTTTGACACTTTGTTCAATAAGGTCATCTCTAGTAGTACTAAAGGCCTCCTCATTATGCACTAACGCTTGAATTTTTGGAGAAATAATGAAGGCCTCCTCCTTATTAGGCTTCAATTCTTGTGGTGAGCCTTTGCTACTGATTTCGGAAGAAAATTTCAAATCCATTTTGATGGGTTTTTCTTTCATTGTGTGAAAAGTAGTTGTTTGCTTTTTCTTTTTCCTCCTTGTTCTACTACTTCCCTAATGCTCTAGCTATGTCTTGTTATTGCCAGAAGGATAAACTGGTTATATATATGTGTACGTTAATAAATCAAAGTGAATGGGTGGGGAAGTGTTTTACACGTCACACGTAAGGAATTGTTTTTGTATGGTAAGTGACAACCCTACGTGTTTTGTTTATGATTAATTAAATCAAATTTTGTGTGGTTTGAATCAAGAGAAAACCAATGGAAGTTAAGAGTCTGAGAGAAGATTCCATAGTTGGGATTTTTGGAGGACTGTGATTTGTGAGGTTGATGTTGATTTTGGTACTAAGCCAATGAAATTTCAGATTTCAATACAGGGAAGAAAAGAAAAGAAAAGAGAAATTACTTTGTTTTTATTTTTATTTAATGTGACGAAGACTTTTTTTTTATTTGTTAGTCGTCGAAGTAGAAATTTTTGGTACACCTTATTTTCTTTTTTCCATTCTACGTATTTTCTTTTTCTATTTTCCGGAGCCTTTAGTCACTCTCCATAGGGAGTTGAATGTGTGATGTCTCTTACTGTAAAACAGAGGAGCTCTTCAATTTTGTATATCAAACTCTTTCACCCTTTAAACTATTTAGATACTTCCTACCTATTTTTCTTCTTCTTCTTCTCTTCTACCTCTCGTTCTTATCAGCATCCATATACATATAATGGCTCGTTTTATTATTATAACAAAAAATATTACGAATTTATTATCTAATTTAAATTATGTGATAAAGATATTAAATCTTACTTTGTTAATTGTAATGTGTTAGAGGGAGTATATAAATATTTTAATAACTATCTATATATTGATTTTTAAAAGTGTACGATAGAATTAAATTATTCATACTCTCATCACATTTAGTGTATTTTTATGGTTTATTCAAGAAATAAAATAAAACATATGTATTGTATTTAATGAGACTATATTTTATAAGGTGTATTTATGATGTATAATAATATTAGAAAATAATAATAATGCTAGATCTCAGATGAATTGGATTGCTCTTATAACTGCTCAACTTTCTCTTCTTTAATATTCTAAAATAATTAAAAATCAAAATCAAATCTTTATTATATAATGTAAAATAAAATTCAATAAGATGTATATCAATCTCACTTTTTTTTTCGCTTTATATACTAATTATTAAATTTATATCTTATCTTATTTCAAAACACATGTTTGAATTACACCAATTATCGTTATAAAAACAAAAAAGAACAACTATTCAAATTATTTTTACGGCAAGCAAGTATAATTAAATTATACTTATTAAAATTAATAGTAATATTTATTCTTAATTAATAATTAAATTAATAAAAAAGAGTTTTTGAAAAGAAAATTAAATTTATAGTAATCCCATTCCCAAATCCCTCCACAAATTCACTCTATACCCCATCGTTTATATCCTTTTTTATCTTTATTTGTTTTTTATTATAAATTTTGAAAAATTTATTCTCTAAAAATTTATAATATTTTAAAAATAGTACAATAAAAGAGCACAATTATTGAAATAATTTAATTTCTTAATATAAATTTTGAGATAATTTTCTTTTATTTTTTCATAAAAAATGATAATAATTTAAGTAAATTTTAATTTTTAATTAAAACTAAAGATATTATTATATTATTTTTAAAAAAATAAAATTAATGTATAAACTACAAATTAAACATAGTTAATAATTTATTTAATTTATATATAAAGATATTTTTATAAAATATAATTTTTATTCTAAATATTTATTTCATATTTCGAATTTAATCTATTTTGAGATTATTTTAATTCTTAACTCATTTATTTCGATTTTATTCGTTAAGTCGAAGTAGTTTGAGTTGAAACGTTTTGGCCAGTGGTCTGTTTTCATACTCGAGGTATTCCCCACCACCGCACAACGGCCACAGCCACCGCCAGCTCTCTTTACAGCCCTCTTCTAATCAAGAATTTCGTCAGGCGCTTCCATAAAACTTCCCTGGTGATTTGGGCATCCAAATGACGACCCAATGCCACGGAACCACCACAGCCTGTCATTACCAGCACCACCACAAAGTGCGTCATGTGGGTGATCGATTATGGGTTTCCGAGACCCTCATCTAAGTCACTGATTTCTTCCAGTTTCGATTGGTGATTCTTCGATCTGCACTGATTTTTGTTGTTGTTGTTAATTTTCTTTTATCCTGCTCGTTCTAGTCTGGTCTTAACTAATAACATTTGTTTCCCTCTTAGAAAAACACTAGTTGGTGTTTCATAATATATGGTCGAACTTCTAGGCTTTCGTAAATTTTCATTTTAAATAAAACTTGTTTGGCAATTGGTAAAGCTACGCCAAGGGCCAAGAAGCACTTTTGAGCATCTTAATGAGAAGTCAAGTATCATGTGGTTTTGGCAAGCTATTGCTTAAGGATTCCAACACATTGGCTCATATTGTTCAAAATTATGGCCAAAATAAGCAGCTAAGCAAAGGGAAAGAGCTCCAAGCTCAGCTACTTCGCATCGGGTACCCAATATGCACTTTCTTGACTAATCACCTAATCAACATGTACTCTAAATGTGGACATGTAGATTATGCTATGAACCTATTCTACCAAATGTCTCAAAGAAATGTTGTTTCTTGGACAACAATGATCACTGGATTTTCTCAAAACTTGAAGCTCTCAGAAGCTTTAAAAACCTTTTCTCAAATGAGAACCACCGGAGAGATCCCGACCCAATTCGCATTTGCAAGTGTTATTAAAGCTTGCTTGTCTCTTGGGTTGATTGAGGTTGGAAAGCAAATGCATTGTCTTGCTTTGAAATCTGGATTTTGTCTTGATATGTATGTTGGCAGTAATTTGGCTGATATGTACTCAAAGTGTGGAGTTATGATTGATGCCTGTAAGATTTTTGAAGAAATACCATTCAAAGATGCAATATTGTGGACTTCAATGATTGATGGGTATGCAAAGAATGGTGACCTTGATGCTGCTTTGTTGGGTTTTAAGAGGATGATTATTGATGGGGTTATAATTGACCCACATGTTGTTTGTAGCACATTGAGTGCTTGTGCAGGACATAAGACCCATTTCACTGGAAGTTGTCTTCATTCCATCATTGTGAAGTTGGGTTTTGAATTGGAGGTGGTTGTGGGCAATGCACTTATAGATGTTTACTCAAAAGCAGGAGATGTGAAAAGTGCTTCAAAGGTTTTTTCGACTGTCTCAGAATGTAGAAATATCGTGTCTTTTACTTCTTTGATTAATGGTTATGTTGGAACTGAACAAATTGAAAGAGCACTATGCATGTTTACTGAGTTGCGGAGGGAGGGAATTGATCCTAATGAATTCACTTTCTCAAGTTTGATCAAGGGTTGTGCCAACCAAGCTGCACTTGAACAAGGTACTCAAGTCCATGCTGAAGTGGTTAAATTTAATTTTGATCAAGACCCTTTTGTTTCTTCAGGTCTTATTGACATGTATGGAAAATGTGGTTTACTTGAACATTCAGTTCAATTATTCAATGAGACTAGAGACCTGACTGAAATTTCGTGGAATTCCTTATTAAGTGTGTATTCTCAACATGGGCTTGGAAAAGAAGCTTTGGAATTATATGATAAAATGGTTCTTGCAGGAGTGAAACCAAATGCTGTAACATTTGTTAGTCTTCTAATAGGGTGTAGCCATGCTGGATTGGTGGATGAGGGGTTAAATTTCTTTAGTTCTATGGAGAGGACGTACGGAGTAATCCCGAGAACAGAACATTACTCTTGTGTCATTGATTTACTTGGTCGAGCTGGAAGGCTTATTGAGGCTGAGGAATTTATACAAACTATGCCTTTTGAGCCAAATGCTTTTGGGTGGTGTTCTTTTCTTGGGGCTTGTAGGATCCATGGTGATGAGGAAAGGGGAAAGTTTGCGGCAGAGAAATTTTTGAAGCTTGAACCTCAAAATAGTGGAGCTCATATTTTGCTTTCAAATATATACGCAATGGAACGGCGCTGGGAAGATGTGAGAAACTTAAGGAAGATGTTGAGAGATGGAAACGTGAAGAAATTGCCTGGATATAGTTGGGTTGATGTTGGAAATAAAACTCATTTTTTTGGAGTGGAAGATTGGTCTCATCCACAGATGAAGGAAATATATAAGAAGCTTGATAGTCTTCTTGATGAAATAAAGGAAGCCGGATATGTTCCTGATATAGATTCTATTCCAGTTGATATGGATGAGAATGCAAAGGAGAACCATCTTCATCATCACAGTGAGAGAATAGCTATTGCATTTGCGCTATTGAATATGCCATCCTCGAAGCTAATAATTGTGAAGAAGAACATAAGGGTGTGTGTGGATTGCCATTCTGCTATTAAGTACATCTCTAAGGTAGTGGGAAGAAAGATTATTGTTAGGGATAATAGTAGATTTCATCATTTTGCAGGTGGGATATGCTCTTGTGGAGATTACTGGTAAGTTATAAGGTCTTGGAGGCCTCACTGTTTATATGGGGAGGATTTATTCCTGGACTGGAATGAGTAGGTGGAAATCGTGTCGGGGTTGAAGTGACTCATCTGAATTGTTGTGACCGTTTCATAAACATATTCACCTCATGAAGAGCTATACAGTACTTGTATGAATGAGGCAATACATTTCGGACATTTTTTGAGCAGTAACTGATGGAGGGAGCAATGTAAGCACAATGTGCAAAAGGAGGATAAATGAGAATATGAAACTTGTGATTTAGAATAGAAGAAGAAGAGTACAGCTAAACTTTCAATGAAAGAACTAGTCCTAACATATAGAATCATTTGAATTGGTCATTTTTTTTAATCATCTAAGAATTTAAGCCTGCATTCATAACATCACCTATTAGAAGCCAGAGAAAGCTGCGAGAACTTTTCCTCATGCTTAAAAATTTAGCATGATAGCCTTCGAAGGTTGGATTTGGACAAAGGAGCAATTTAGTTTCATACAAAAATGTGTTTTTTGGTCTCATAACTTTGATGTAAAAGGTGTACTTTAGTTTTTTTTTTTTAAATTAAAGTGTACCTTTTTATGAATGTGAGACTAAGTATTTCAATTGAAAATTATGAGTTCTGTTATAAAATTGACATCGCCTTCATTTGAACCCTTTTTTATGATTGGTCTATTCTCTCTTTCTATTGGGGTGAGTCAATCTAGCAAACATTATTTATATTTCCCCAGTTTAAATATGTTTTATCTAAAAATGCCCTTAAACATCTAGTTTTGTTAATATTTATGTTATTTTGATCATTTTCTTTAACATAGTTAGTTTTATAATATCACATTTGAAAGTAAATTTTCTAAATATGGAGGATATTTTTGTAATAAGTTAAAAGTTGTGAACATCTTTGCTATTAGTCCAACACTTTAGTGACAAAAAAAACATATGTAACCCCAAAAGTTTGATCTTAACAAAACTCTAGAAGAGTTTCTATCACCCACCCGACTTAAATCACTAGCAATACGTTCTACACTCGCTGAACAATTGTAAAAATCTTTCGACACAACCATCATAGTTTAAGAAATAAGTGCCAACATTTATCACCAAATCCAGTGAATCTCCCTTAAGCATCAACACAAAAGGGATGAGCAGTTATTACTATTAGTTTTCAAAATATAGCAAGTCTTACCATGGTGTAATGGAGACCAAACATGACTCTTTCTTTCTTTTTTTTTTTTTGGTCGAAAAAACTCCATACAGTTAGCATTAGCAAAAACTACTTTCGAAATAGGATTGCCTATACTCTTCTTGTTTTTTTGTCTCTGTTTTAAAACAAGTTGCACAAGAAAATTTAATTTTACAAAATATATCCACACAGTCTCTTTCCCAGCCAAAAAATGAGTAGCCATGATATTTATTATGGATAGCATAAGTCTCTATCTATGTCAAAGTAGTATTTATTATCGAATAAAAGGTAACATAAGTCTCTATCTATGTTAAAAAATTTCTTTAGATTCATTATTATTTGATAAACACTGTGAGTTTATAATTTCTTTTGAAAAATTCACCAAATCTATTTGATAATTATAGGTTAAATTTTGAAGGAATAAAATTGATATTTTAAAATATATTTTTTTTATCAAAAATGATATCATTAAATATTTAAATAACTATTTTTTATTTACAAGTACACAGTAATTTATCTTTCTACAAAATAGTCTCATTGTATTTTTTTAAAAAAACAACTTTTCTATTTACATATTATTTTAAACTATAAATTATTTATTTTTGATATAATTATATAATATTTTATCCTATTACTGTAATTTATATAATCACAATCGGTAATTAGGTATTCATGTTTGACAAAACAATTACTTAATATTCATTTTTGATAAAAAATTTACATAATCACAATTGGTATTCATGTTTGATAAAACAAATACTTAATATTCATGTTTGATAGAAAAAAATTACTAATATTTCATCATATTACCGTAATATATGTAAATTCAACAATGTTTCTAATTAGTATTATTTGAACTTTATTTTATTTTCTCTCAAAATTTTAACAATAAATCCAAGTGAGAAATGAGAAGAATATGTAATAAATATGATGGATTTGTTCTCCGTGAAAATAAAAAATGAATAACGTTATTTGACTTAATTTTTTATTAATGATACGATGAAATAGTAAAAAAAATTAATTAAACATGAATAATTTATGATTTAAAATAATAAATGAAAAAAAATTGATACAAAAACAATAATAATGAGAATATTTATGATAAGAAATGAATTATGATGAAATTATAAATTAAAAATAATTATTTAAATATTTTTTATTGTTATTTTGATAAATAAATAAATATTTTAAAAATATCAATTTTATCTTTCAAAATTTAATATAAAATTACAAAATGAACTTAAGTAACTCTTTTTTGAGAAGAAATAAATTTTTACTATCCCAACAAATAATAACCGGTTTAAAGTATGTCTTTGACATACTTAGTAAACTATTGCTTCCCTTTATCATTTATAATTTTTGTCTTTCTTGTCTATTTTGAAAACTAAATCATTTTTTTTTCAAGAAAACAATATAGTTAGGTAATAGTCATTAATGAGTGCTAAGGAGAAGATAATATGATTATTTTCATCCTCAAGTATCTTTTTTTCTTTAATGGCAAAAGCATCCATCATTCATTTATAGTGCATGTCAAGTTAACAAAACGTTCTAGCTATTCGGGACGTCCACACATACCTCCAATCTCACTCCTTACACAATATCTTGCCGCTTAATGAGCCATTTCATTACTTTCATTTGGTGTATACAGCAGCCTCCACTTCCCACTGGTAACTAGTAAGTATCTCTTTCATTTCATTGCAATTGTTATTTACTACCCAACTCTCTCTATGGATGTCAATGAATTGGTTCGGTTGAGATAAAAACCGAACCAGTGGGCAAATTGAACTGAATCATTTACGTTTTTTTGGATATCTCTGTCTGGTAATACCATGCATATCAACTGCCCGAACCTTTGATTTGTTATAAAATGTTTTAGTTTTAGATAATTGAACTCGAATGACCCAAAATGGCCCATTCGAATCGAACTCGAATGAATTGTGTATCCACAGGTCACTGACCCGATGGCATAAAAACAACTCAAAATTGAGACTTACCAATAGAAACGTAGAAACTACAGAATAAGTCAGCAAAACACATCCTTGGCAGAAATTTTGAATCTCCATAATTTCTTTTTTTCCAGAAAGTTTAGCAATTGATATAAAGCTCACAACCTAGCATGTGTGTTAAAATTGAGCAATCACTCTGTAACTACTAAAAATGAATCAATTACAAGATGTGATATGAAAATTGAAGAATTACACTTGAACATGATCATGTAAAAAGCAAAATTCTAGCATTAGATGATCCTGCAAACATTGCAAAGTAACAGATACATTCTTCTATTCAAAGCGTTCTCTGTACAGGCCATTGGGTTTCATTTTGATATTCTAACAGGCTCTATATTACTTTGGGAACAATAATTTTGTGAACGTATTCACACAAACAAATCTGACACATTACTAGCTACTACTGGAACGAGAGTTCAGGATAATACTTCATGCTCCACAGCAACGAGAAATTGAGGATATAGTATCTAACAAGATATTTTAATATCCTAAGTAGGGATACTAAAGTGGAGGATATGGATAAGGTGAGTCATGCCATTTGATGGAGATAAAGCATATTAAGCTCTTGGATAGCGTGAACGCCCTTTCTTCTTCAAAAAATCTGGAATTTCTACTGAACCACTGTCTGTGAGAGTGGAAGGCCGTCGATTGATTCCAAGGGTTATTTCTCCTGGTGCCTGCATGCAGGTATATGTTGATGAAATAGATGTCCATATAAGAGAGACGGATAGAGAGAGAGCAAGAGAGTGAAGCAATACCGTAAGTGGCCTCCCTTCACTTTCTTCTTGGCGTTTGAATCCAGTAGCAATTAGAGTAATACTCACCTGAAAGACGAAGAAGCCATCATTTATGAAGCTGATAACAATTTAACATAGAAAAACCCATCATTTATGTGCCTAGGTGAACTGGTACTCCCTCTCTAGATAGTTTCTGCAGTTGTCTTAAAAGTTAAAACAAGCCCCTCATATATCATCAGGTATCTCTCATTTTCTTCTCTTTTCTTTTGTTCTTTCAAATTTTCGACAAACTATAATTTATGATATCCATGTTTCATCAAATTTCCCTATTTAACAAATAGTAAAGTTATAAAATGAGTTGATAGGCTTGAACTATTGCAGCAATGATGGTGGCAAATTATACAATGACCAATGTACCTCAGGCATATGGAACTAGAAAGCTTACTTGGCCACTAAGTGATGGGTCTATGACTGCTCCAAATATTAAATTTGCAGTTGGATCCACTAGATCATATATAACCTCTGCAGCTGCATTTACCTATGAGAAAAAAGAAAAAGAAGAGGAGGAGAAAAAAGGGGAAAGAGGGGGGATCATAACTTAGATAAGGATGAGAAAATATTTACATCTAACTGACCATAATCATTTTGACACATTTAGAATATAGTGCGAGGCATCTAAGACAAACTTTGCATACATGTAGACTACTGGTACAATTCTAGGCCGAGCTGAGTAAAATAAATCACCTCAAAGAGGGTCAAATCACTTCCACCAGTTATATTCCAAACAATTCCAGTAGCCCTCTCAATGCCAATATCTAGTAAAGGTGACTGAATGGCATTTAACGCAGCATCTCTTGCTCTGGTTTTCCCTAATCAATAATGAACACAAAAATCAAAATTGGTAGTATACCACTAGTATCTATAGAACCTGTATTACACCGTTTCAAACCTTGAGTATAAAAAAGAAAAAAAGGTTCTATTTCATATATTTTTGGAAAATGAGTGCATTTACAATCAAGTTTGTTTTATACTTCAGCTAGTTGTAAGAGCGATGAGTCAGATGACTATATATGACTGTTTTAGACAGCTTCTGTTTTCTTTCAGAGAAGCAATGTTAAATAGACTGTAAAAGTGAGTTCAGGAATAACCAATAACATTTAATACTGTTTTTTTCCTTCTAATGTTGATTTCCAGATTTGGAATTGGTTTTTGATTTTACATTTACAATAAAGTTTTCTTCTTTACAATAATCAAAGTCAGAGAATCATTGAACCGTTTGGAATTATGCGGTTCTTAAAGGAAAACTGACATCTATTTTTGAAAAACACTTTTCCTTGATTTTTTTGTTGTATCAAATGGTGACAATATATTTTGAAAACAAAGGAAGAAGCCCTCCGATGCATAAATGACCCAGTTATTAAGCTGATTTCACTTTTAAATCCTTTCAGTAAAAAAAAAAATATACGTTCATTTTCTAACAACATAAAAAACATTTGTTTATTTAAGTTATGAGAAAAATAAATATATGTTTTTTTCCCTAAAGGGGTTAAAAATGAACCTGTATGTACGAAGTGTATGTACGAAGTGAGGTTATGCCATGCAATTAAACCAAATTAAAATTACAAACAGATCCCATGAAGCCAATGCATGACATTGATTGCCCTGAATTCTAGGCAGGCTTGGAACATAAGACTAATGGCAATGTATAATCTTTTCAGACACTCTAACAAAATTGAGAAGTTCTTAATGCCACTGTAACAATTTAACCATCAAAGAATTGTTATCGTCAACTGTGCCATAGTGAAAAGTAACCTCAAAGAATGTGTTCTTGGAAAAAAAATTATAATATAGTATCAAAATACTAAAAATGGTCACAAGTAGCTAAGATTACCTGTAGCAGTTCCTATGCCCATCAATGAAGAACCCGCATTTGCCATTATAGCTCGCACATCAGCAAAATCCACATTAACCAGTCCAGGTATCTAAAGTCAAAATGGATCCATAAATCAGTTAGAATTCATGGTGCAATAGTCTAATATGCAACAGTAAACAATCCCATTTACCAACTGACTAATTTAACTTTCAGCACCAAGCTAACAATTATTTATTTTTGATTTTTTTGCGTGTGAAGAAGACCTCTCAGATATATACGAGTTTCTAATTTTAATATATAATTTTGATGCTATAAAGTCTCTCATGAATACACGCAAGTAGTGGAAACTGCAAATGGCTAGCAAAACAGATGAATTACAATTTAAATAATGATATTGGAAGAAATAGGCATGTCTTTTGACTCTTTTCTACAATCTCCAAGCAGTCTTTCTTTCATTAATACCTTTACTTTAACTAGTAACAACAGGATTAAAAAAAAAAAGAGGGAAAAAAAATAGCAACAACTGATCACCCTAAGACGAGTATGTCTTTCCTACAGTCTTGAATAACTATACGTCTTTACTTTAATTCCCTTCATTTTTTTATTTATCAAGTTACCTCATGTTTACAATGCGATAGGTAACATAGTAAGTAAAGCTATATTACAAGACTAAGATCCTATACCGTGATTATATCAGAGATACCACGAACACCTTGTCGAAGAATATCATCAGCCAAGTTAAATGCTTCCGTTACAGGTGTAGACTGGGAGATTGCAGTCAATAGTTTGTCATTTGGAATGACTATAAGTGTGTCTACATTTTCTCTCAAGGCTGCAATTCCTTCCTGAGCTTGAACTGCTCTTTTTCGTCCTTCGAAAGCAAAAGGAGTTGTGACGATACCAACAGTCAATATTCCCATTGATTTAGCAACTCCTGCGATTACAGGTGCTCCGCCAGTACCAGTACCGCCGCCCATTCCAGCCTGCATATATAGTAATTGCAGAATTGTTAATTTAGAAAGGGAAAAAAAGTATAAATGTAGTAAAAAGAAAAAAACAGACTGGGAAAAAAAACTTGGGAAAAGCAGCAGAGATAAGCAAGTGTTTCATACTTTTAACAAGTTAAATATCAAACTATTCAACAACGTCTGCAAGTATTACTCTTTTACCACAGACAGGGTTAATTTACATAAACCAATTCAGTAGCAAGATGTCTACAATGTCCCAAAACAAAGTTCACCCTTAACTTTGAAGTGCATTATGTTGTGTATGCAATACTTCTAACTAGACATATGTTCTCCAGAATTAGACATTGAAGCAAGATAATAGTTACAACCTAATTTCAATATCTATTGAGTAGTAGTTAAACACAGAGTCACAGAGAACAAAGTAAGAATGTAATGTCACATATCAATTATCATATATTTTACGTGAGACTTTCACTTTGCTAACAGATCTAAAAGAGTTATGACTGATTTAAAAATAGTTTCACATTTCAGCAATATATTCCAAAGCAGTTTCTTCTCCAAATTAATCTCAATATCACTGTAGGACCAAGATTGACTGATTTATCATTTAGATGCATGCAAAAACATCATTTACATTATGACATATATACGGATAAAAATTGAGAAGTTTTTTTTTTTTAATTTATTTCTCTTACATGTTTTCCAGGCTATTAACAGCATGATTATCCATTTTATTGATAGAACATTCATTAGTAAGATGGCTGTGCCATCTGGTGGGAAGTTGTGCAAGATGTTTATAAAAAAACCCTTTTGTCATGACTACAACAACATTGTATCATTCCAGATAGCACATTTAAAATTATATAACCTTATCATCTGCAACTGATTTAGCAAAATTTCTCGGAGAAATAGATATGTGACACTTGCTTATAAAGCATAAACAAGTGAAGATAAGCTTGTATTTTAGCATAAGAATATCAACAGGTCTCAGCTAGAAATGTCACAATGGAAAGAGAGAAATTGAGCATACCGTAACAAAAACCATATCTGAGCCATAAAGTGCTTCTTCTATTGACTCTTTGCTTTCTTTGGCAGCATTCATGCCGATCTCTGGATTCCCACCAGCACCAAGACCTCTGGTAAGCTCTCGACCAATTTGTAAACGGTTCTCAGGGAAGACAGGTGACATTCTCATTGCTTGAATATCTGTGTTAACAATCCAAAACTCTACACCCTTCAGTGAACTTTCTATCATACGATTAACTGCATTCGACCCACCACCACCAACACCAATGACTTTGATCTTTGCTTCATTGTAATTACTCGAATTAGATGTGTCTTCTAAACTCTCAGTGACACTTCCACCAGAACTATCTTTTCTTGGGTTGTTGGTACTGACATTCCCTTCTCTAAGCATAGAAATTTCAGGGTGTAGATTCAAAAAAGGGTCTTTGCTTTGATAAGGATTTGCATGGGAGTTGGTAGAACACTTGAACTGAGACAAGCTTGACTTGTGGCTCTCATCCAAAATTCCATACTTGTCCTCTCGAATTTTTAACCAATTAACTCTTCCAAAGTAATTCTTCAGCGGTACCCTTCCTTTAGGTACAGTTAGAACCCTAATTGGGTTCCTAACATCAGAAAGAGTACACCAGGAAGACGTATAAGCCGCCATCTTATATATAATAGCAAACCTAGAATCTAATGGTGATATAAAACTGACAAATGTTACAAATTACAAATACCCAAATAGCTTAGAATTTAAGTTTTACCACAAATCGCTCCTTCAATGCCTGTTATAACCCAAAAACAAAAAAAATGCAGCAAAAATTAAAACAACACACCAAGAAATTAACAGTCTAATTACATTCAGGAGTTGAATCATTATGAGAAAGCACGAATAAAAATCTCAGAAACCAAGAAGGAAAAGTACTAAATGTCAGTGGACATCTAAACCAAACAGAAATCCACAAGCTCGGCAGCAACAAAAGCAAACCCAAAAATAATTACACCAAAATTATTGCAAGTATAACGTCAACAGCAAGCAAAATTCAACCATACAACTAAAATGAACCACATGATAGTAAAAATCAGCACGTACAATATTCAAAAATACTTGAAGATAGGGTATAAAATAGATAAGAGGACCTGGGTTTTAGAGAAAGACACACGAAAAAGTTGAAGAAACCTAAAGAGTAAATAACCTGAACGAATTCAGGTGCAAAGCCCAAAGGGTCAAAAATGTGGTTAAGCTCCTTTGTGCTTAAAGCCTTCTTGGTTGTTGATGATAACAAAATTGCAAGCACCGAAAATCTAGCCAAATGGAGGAGCTAATTTACAAACTGAAAAAAATTTGCATTTTGCTTCTCAGATGGAGAACACGTGAGAGGAAAAAAAATAATAAGGAAAATGGAAAAAGAGATAAGTGAACTCGGCGAGGGTTTAATTTATGGGCCCTAAACCATTCCTATCCAAAGCACATCCAATAATTTTTCAAGTTAGGCCCAAATCTGTCGGAGCCGGATCATTTTAGTCCAGATATTTGTAAATGAGTTGTTATTATCATCCGCTTAAAGCCATAACGTCATACACATTTTAATTAATTTTATTTTTTCTTCATGAAATGTCTCCCGGTGTCTCCTGTCACTCGTTCACCGCACATTTTCTGAATTTGGATATTAATAGATAAACTCTAATTAAGTTCGACATAATCACCGAAACTCTCGAATTACGTACCTTCTTTTAAAAGGTTAAAATATTATTAAAAGTTATGAAAAAATTAATTTTTTAAAAAACAAAAGCTATCGAAGAAAAGATTAATATTATGTGTATACATTTATCAATTGATTATAAATATAACATTTATAATTTAATAATTAATATTATTGAACATTGAACACAAAAAAACTATGATATAATATTAAAAATTATTAAGAAACAAACTTAGTCTTTTAATAATGAATCACATAAAATATACTACCGAGAGTCTAGATAATTTTTTTAGTTAAACAACATTATTAGTCTCTTAATTTTATAAATTTTACACTTTAGTTATTAACTTTTTTTTAGATTTAATCCCTTAATTTTTATATATACTATATTTTAGTTTCATAATTTTTATTTTTTATAATTTAATTTCATAACTTTTAATTTTGATAAAATTAATTTATTTTAAAAAAAAATTATTTAATTAACGTTGTTAGATTAAACCTACCTTTAATCCACATCTTACCTTAATCTAACCTTTGTTTTTTTTTTTCAAAACATAACCTAAACTTGTAATCCTTAATTTCAAGCATTTAAAACAAAGAACTCCAATTCATTAACTCTAAGTTAATAAAGAGAGGAAGCAAATATGTATTGCCTAGTTTTTATGTATTATCTTGATATAATATCATATTTGATAATGTAAACACACGTATTTTTAACGTAGCTTTTGACGTAGAAGAAGGAAAAGAAAAGAAAAACTAAAGAAATGATTAAATGTGTGTTTAATTTAATAGTTAGATTAAATTAAATTTGTTTTAAAATAAATTGATTTTGTTAAAATTAAAAATTTAGCAGACCAAATATTAAGAAAAAAGTTAAAGTGTAAATCTATAAAAATAAAGAGATTAAATCTAAAAAAAAAGTTAGAAAATTAAAGTTTAAAGTTAATAAAATTGAAAGATTAATAATGTTGTGGATCAATTTTTTTCTTTGTTGACAAACTTACTCTTATTTTAAGTAAAAATAAGAGTTGCTAATGAACTTATAACTAATAGCATATGCTAAGTGGAATTCTCATGTCCGAGACTTTAAAAAAAATCCACAGAAAATAACGTAAAAATAAGAGTTTATTGTTATGTATCAAAATAATAATTCTGTCGAGAAAAATCTCACTTCTATCCACCATTTTGTTGTTGATAATATTAAGATATGGACGTATTCTTAGATGCACTTAGGGTTCATACGTAATACACATCTATAAATTATGTCATTTTATCAGTAATATAGTATTGGTAGTTAAAATATAGTTATAAGTAATTTTATTTAAAATTGAATAAAATTAAATTAATTTTATTGTTAGAAAAAATAGTATTATCTTACATCGAAAGCAAGAATCATCCTATGTAATCAACTGTCAAGGATTTATGTTAATATTTGTTAATGTGGAAATTATTAATTGATTTTGAAATAAATAAATACTAATTAAAATTAAAAAGTGAGAGATACAAAGTAGACAGTAAAAATACTCTTATTAGTTCTTGTATTAATTAATACTAAATCACCGTATTGGATTCACATGAGAGCTACTATTCATACAACTAGTTGTTCCAACATATTTTCACTATTATAAAAATGAGTATTTAAGTCAACATGTAAAGTCAATTTTTTAAAAAAATTAACTTTTAATAAATTTAAAGTCGATTCGGTATAGAGCCAATACTACATCCACATGTAGCGTCGGTTCGACACGTCAACCGACGCTACACACGTGGATAAATTATTTTTTCTTCTTTCTTCTCCAGATAGAAACTATTCCAAGCATTGTATAACTCTTAAAAACCCAAAACTTCTTTCACTTTACTCCACTCTTTCTCATTTTTATTTATTTGTATTATTTAAACTATTTGTTAAACTGATTTTATTTTTTTCTACTATTATTTAGTGATACAGGTTTTAATTTAAATATAATAGAAAATAAGTAAATTTTGTAAAAAATAATAATTTTAAGTCGGTTCACTGCATGAATCGACTTTAATACCCCTTTTATAGTAGTGTTTCCTCGAAACAAAACAAAAAAGAAAGAAAGTATGAATCATTGTTTTAGCCCAAAAAAAAGTATGAATCTTTAAATTACTTTTATATTCTTTTAGTTTATTGTATTTACTAATATATTATTAAATAAAATTATCATTTAAAAAAATAATTTTTGTGACAATAAGTTAATATTAAAGAAAAACATATTTTTAAAGTTAATAAGACAAATGACACTTAAATATTTTTATTTTTATTTTAAAAAATAGGCATCAAAGTTATTTTTTTATTAAATAAAAAATAATATTAGATAATGTGATTTAAATAAAAAAATAAAAAATAATATTAGATAATGTGATTTAAATTTGGATTTATAGTGGTGAAAATGTAAAGTCATATTAACTAAGTTACAAGTCAATCTTACAAATGTTATAGGATTGGATTAAAAAAATTATATTTATTTTTTTAATATTAATATTAATATCAAGTATATGATTTTTTATTAATTATAAATAAGGTTTACTTGTATCACTTAATTTAATTCATATACAAAATTTTATTTATAATTCTTTAAAAGGATGTATGTTTATTTTTTAAACCTAAATGATTATATGTTTTTAAATATTATAAAGAAGTTGTTCGATGTATAAATGATCCAATATTTAATATGATTTTACTATTAACTCTTTTAGTATAAAAATATTTATTTATTTTCGTATAACATTAAAAGATATATATTTGTTTATATGGTAAAAAAAATGAATATTTAATTTTTTATGTAATGGATTAAAAATTAAATTTTGTATATAAAAAAGTCATATCAAAACTGTTTTTTTTAATTAAAATTCGAATCGATCCAAACATATTTGAAGATTTTCAATTCGAATCCAATCTCATAATATAATTAATTCGAACCGATTTGAATCTGAAAAGATCGAATAAAGTTAAATTAATATTTAAATTTATTTATAAATTATTATCATATATAAAAGATAACATACACAAATTTAAATTTTAAGTTAATATTTTTTATAAAAATATTATTATTTATAATCACACTTAAAAAAATTAAAAGAATAAGAAATATTTTTTTATAATTATTAAATTATTATAAATATTTATATTTATTTTTTAAACTAAAATAATAATTCGATATAATTATGGTATAAATAATATTTAAATATAACATATTATAAAATAAAATATTTATTTATTTATATTTTAATAGTAATTTATTCGTGATTTCATTATAAATTTTATGAATCTAAATTCGATTAAAATCTAAATAAATTATATATTTTTAATATAAACTTGATTAATATAAAATTTATCAAAAATGTAACGTAATTTTCACACTGCCGTTAAAATGGAACCGAAACCGAAAAAATTCGAAATTATCCCTTTTGTTGTCTTCGTCCGTTGGGGATAGGGTCCATAGGCCATAAACAAAGCTCGATTGTTAATTCATTTCTCTTCTTCTCTCCTTATTTCCTGTTTTCATCAGATCAAATTGTTGCTTGCGAATTCTCTCTCTTGCGACCTTCAAATCGTCTCTCAACTTATCGCTTGATGCTATATGTTCATTTCATGCTATTCACAAATGATGGGCTTTTGATGTTTGTCAAAATCACGTTCGTCCTTAGCGTCAAGGTGAGTTTGCCCAGATTTTATTTTCTTAGATATTTGATTATTTAATATTTTTGTTTTTATTCTTTGTTTTCTTTTTTGTGGGAACTACCTTCTTTGTTTGCTAGCTTCTTGAAGGTGGGTGTCAGATTTACGTTGACCTAATGGCTTGTTCTTGGTCTCTTCTAATTTGTCAGGTGGATAATTTATTTAATTTCCAAAAAGTAGGTTCACGGCTAGAATCTACTAACTATTTTCAAATCTCTGCAGTGATATGGTAACTTTTCTTTGTCTTAAACATAAGATGGTGTCATAATTTGATTGTTATTGTGGCAAATTTGTATTAGACATTGATCAATTAACAGAAGTTGCATTATTTTAATTGGGGGTGATGTTTGTGTGAGCACTATCGAATTGATATCATGGTTCTTATTGAATTCTGAAGAAGCAGAATTCACTTCATCAGAATTTATTTGCTGCTGTCTTTTTCTGCTTATGGAAGACCTTCCTGTTGAAGTCATTGGTAACATACTATCTCAGCTTACAGCTGCTCGAGATGTGGTTATTGCATCTGCAACTTGTAAGAAATGGAGAGAGGCTTGGCGGAATCATCTCCACACTCTCTCCTTCAATTCAAACGACTGGCCTGTTTATCATGATCTTACTACGAGCAGATTGGAAATTCTTATAACTCAAACAATATTTCAAACAACGGTACTGCAGTGTTTATCCATCACTATGGATGATGTTGATGAATTTTCTGCTGCCCCTGTAATTGCTTGGCTCATGTACACTCGGGAGACTTTGTGCCAATTGCATTATAATGTGAGGACATCCCCAAACGTTAATGTTATTGAGAAATGTGGTCGGCAAAGACTGGAATTGTTGTCATTGGCTCATAATTCCATTACAGATGTTGAACCGAGCTATCACAAATTTCCTTGTTTGAAGTCACTTTCACTTAGTAATGTGAGTATCTCTGCATTGGATTTGAGCCATTTGCTCACAGCATGCCCAAAGCTTGAAACTTTGGCTCTTATTAATCCAGATATTGCTATGTCGGATGCACAGTCGACTATGGGACTGAGCAGTCCTTCTTTGAAGGAAGTTTATGTTGAAGCCATTGGTTTGGACAAATTTATTTTGGAGGTTGATGGTCTTGAGGTGCTTCATTTAAAAAGCTTAACGATTGACTCCTTTGAGATTATTAATAAGGGATCATTGAGGGTTCTTAAGATTGATGATGTTAGTATCATGCATGTTGATTTTGGTGACAACATAAAGAATCTTGAGGTTGTTGATGTTAGTAGCTTCACAATCATGGGGGCAAAGTTCTACCATATGGTTTCCAAATCATCAAAATTAAGGAGACTTCGGCTTTGGAGTGTTCTCTTTGATGTTGAAGAAGAAGTGGTGGATTTGGACACGATTTCAATTTGTTTCCCTCAGTTAACCCACCTATCCATAAGTTATGATTCAAAAGATGGAGTACTTCATTGTGGTTTGCTGGGTTCATCTCGATTAGAGAATGTGGTTCATTTAGAACTTGGATGGACTGTACTTAATGATATTTTTCCAGATTGGGTTGCAGGATTTCTAGAAAAATGCCCAAACTTGAAGAAATTGGTCATTAATGGGGTTGTTTCAGAGACCAAAACACACGAAGAGTGCCAAATTTTGGCCAACTTTACTTCATATATGGTTCAGCTGATGAGAAAATACATGCAACTAGAAGTTCAGATTGAATTTGAGTAGAATTCTGAAAGAAGCTCATGGCTACGTAAGTCCACCAAGAGAATCAGGTCATCCTGAATGGTCCTAATTTTACAATGTGAAAGGGAGGCTCGTCATTTTTAATTCTTGGTTAGCTGAAGCAATTGTAAATTTACACGTTCTTTGGAGGTAATCTGTATCATTTCAAATGCCTTGCTCTATGCTTATGCTCAGGCTTGTATCTTTTTGTTTCTTGTCGGGGTAGGTTAGTATTGGACTATATAGCATTGTGAAATTTTGCTCCTTTTGTGATGCATAACTTGTTTAATGGTAGCCTATAAGCTTCATTATTTTCTTCTGTTCTTTCTTGTGTTGGCATTCATATTTTGGATAATTTGATGGGAAATGGTATCTTAATATCACTACCTCTGTAACTGTAGTTTGTAGTTTGTGCAATTACGTAAAGCAGCTGAGCCCTGTAATTCTACCATCCAATATGGTTGGTTTAAATCCTATCTCCTGAAACTTGTGCAGCTTTTGACTGATGTTATGATGACTACAATACGTCATCTAGAACAGGACCTTCTTTTTAGTTTTTTGTTGGGTGAGAGGGGGTTGAGGGATGATTTGATTCATATTACTGGAAACAAAATGGAGTACAATGTCATATTATGAAACCTAATTACTGAGATACAAGGACTAAAACAACAAACTAGACTGCACTTGAGAAATTCTTCATATGTGGTGAAGTAGGTGGATAAAATATTTTTGTTTTCGATGATATTGTCTTGGAAATATAAGATCTTTTACTCTTCTTACTCGAAACTGACAGCCACGCATAAACATGTGATTGGCTTTGAACAACATGTTAGCTAAATTGTTACATGCATTAGATTGCATAGAAGGTTCATTTGGTCCCATCTAACATGCTCAGTATGAGGAACATATATTTAAGTGATTGTGCGTCCATATTCCAGCCTTCGGCAAATATAGGACCTCGACTACTGGCACGAAATTGCCTTGTAGTGTATATTTTTCTTGCTACTTGTACCATTTGCTCGTCAGAGAATTGCCACCAGATGCTACTGCATTTGGATGAAAGACATACAAGGTTTAAGAAGAAAGAACTTTCTCTTTTTTGGTGGATATTATTAATTCTGCTTACATATTTAAAAAATATTTGATCTATTAAAATTAATATAATGTTAAAGAATTTGTTTCTTGCTGTCAAGTGGACATGAGTTTTATGAAGTTATCTCTAGACTGCACACATGCAGGCAAGCTCCTTTTAAAAGTAGAATAATTCTGTATTATATAAGAATGGGGAGGGTGAAGTAAGTCGAGGTACCTTCCCTTTTTGCATCTGCTTCATGGCCTGTTAAGTGATGAGCCATCTTTTTGTGTACCCCGTCCTGTTTCATTTGAGTCTCTTGTTCAACTTGTATTTTAACGTATAACCGATTAGTAAAATCATTTTGTTTATATTATGACATGTAATTATTTAAGTCACGTAACATAACTTATGTGATTAAACTGTTGCTGTTTTAAAAACTTAGTTATTTATATTTCCCTAACATATTAGTCACAGTCACTTAATTTTTAAAATTATGAAACCTAGTCAAACAAATTTAAAATTATGTAACTAAAGTGTCATTTTTTACGATAAAAATAAACATTTTATTTAAATAAATTTAAAATTATATGATTAAAATAGAAATCGTTACTTTTTTAATATTCATGTTTAATCAAAAGTTACATTTATTAACTATGTTTTAAAAAGTTCATTTTTAGTACCCATAATATGAAAAAGGTTTATCTTTAGTACCCATATTTTTTTAAGAGTTACACCTTAATATTTTTTAAACAGTAATTTTTTAAAAAATTAGTTGGGGCTTTTTGTACAAGGATAAAATGAGAATTTCTACCATTTCTGCCTCTATCTTTCTTTTCTCGGTCATTTTAGCCTTATTCAAGCTCCCATTAACATCATTTTTGGATGCTTACAGGTGATGAAAATTAAAAAATAGTTCTTTATTCCATCCTTTCTCTTTTTCTCATCTTATTTAGTATCTATATTTTGTGTTGTGCTTTACGTGATATGAAAATGGATTAGTTCCCACCCTTTGTTTTCTATTGCGAAAATGTAAGAACAATCCACTGTTTTTTGTTACCAAAATGGAAGAACAATCCACCGTTTTCTGTTGCAAAAATGGAAGAACAAAACAAAATCATTTTTGTTGAGAGAGAATTAAAAACAGATGGTAATTAAAAACCTATGGATGACCTCCATTTATTAAAATAGTTAAAAATATGACGGTTTTTGTGTGTTACTCACTAAAGTGAAACTTATTTGAAAAACATAAGTATGAAAATAGAACTATTTTAAAATATGATCAATAAATGAAACTTTTTATTAAACATAAGTATTGGAAAAGTATCAGTCTCAATATGCGCGCATTAGAGAAGGGGGTTGGTGCGCGGATGACTCCTGGTTGGAAGACGATTATGGGCACAGGGCGAATAGTGTTACTGATCTGGGAAGTCTTTTTTGACTGACCGGATCGGTCACCCCCCACCCCCCGCCGTTTCTAGGACCGACCGACGCCTCACCCGGGAGGAAAGAAAGGGCGGTAGATGATAATGAAAAAGGGCGCCGCGGGATCCACTTTTTGGGGAATATGAGTCGATAGGTCTGCGCGTCCGGCGGCTTTTGCCAAGTTTACTAAAGTATTTCAATTTTAAAACCGGAGTTACTTTTGTATTTTTGTAAAAATCATGCGACCAAGATATCGTGATAATATAAATAAAATGATCTTTAGAGTACTTTTTCTGTATTCTACCACAAGCATATCTTTATTTTTAACATGTTTTTTGTATTTCTTTACCTTGAACATGTTTAAAGATGAAAAGATAAATTGTTTTTGGTCTTTTATTTTGGGAAAGATTGGTTGGGATGTAAAAGTGTAATTGATTAAATTGGGATTTAATTGGAAATCATAATTTTCTTGATAAATGAAATTTTATTTTTAATCTTCTTTTACATGATGCACATATTTTTCTTCTTCGTATAATGTAAAAAAAATTATTTTTTGTAAGTTAAAAAATATATTGTCTATATTTTTTTATACAACGTAAAAAAATTATTAATTTTACGAAAAGATTAAAAATAAAATATGTAAATAATTAAGTCATATAAAAATAAAAGGTTAAATTAATCAAATTAAACAATTAAGGACTAAATATTTGAAAAACAACTAAAACAAATCTTTAAAACTTATAATTATAAAATAAAATCTCTTATATTTAGTTCACATATTTTAATTATTTAAAAAAAATTCTAATATATCATTTAAAATTAAACGTTTTAAATTAAATTATAATCATTTAAATTCTTTAATGTTAACACCTTTTAATATTATTAGTGTATTATTTTTGTTATAAATTTTAAATATATTATTATCTTTTATTTTTTAAAATTTTCCTAAAATTAAATAACCATAATCATACCGTTTTTTCATATTTAGAAATTTAATAAATAAGATGCCTTGATTTCAATGGTTAAAACAAAATCTATATAGATCCCTACTAAATCAGTAATCAATCCCATTACGATGCATTATCTGTGGTACCATAAGTTTTATAATATCTAATATTACTTTGTACATTTTAACGGAATATGAGTTCACGTTCTCTTATTGGGAAGGTACAGTTTTAAAAAGCGTGCTATTGGTTTTAGAAACAAAATTTTTATATATCTATAAATCTTAAATAATATAATAAAATATTTTTAAAAAATATAATTAAATTTACGTAATCATATCTTATAAAAAATTATTATGCTATATATATATCAATTTCGTTTAAAAAAAAAACTATATATTCAAAGATAGCCACCCAAGTTTGATAATGCATTCCAACTTGACTTATATTTAACATTATTATTCTAATTGATGTTTGACTTTTGAGATCCATTTTCTATAGAAAAAAAATATTCTATTTAATATATTAGAAGGATCCATGTTCTACTCTAAAAATAAAAGATAAAGACATTAAGTGATAGACTTTACAGATTTAAAAGGATTAATTGATCTTGTTTTCTTTCATTAAAAACAAAAAACAAAAAAAAAAGACATCAAGTGATGGTGACTCTGGCGATTTGGAAGGTTTATACGAACATAATAAACTAACATTTATTATTTCACCTTCCCTTTTGTGTCGCAGTAAGACTATTTTTTTGGTCAACCATTGGGAGACTTTATTATACATAAATTTCTTTTTATAATAATAAATAGAAATTTCATTGAATAAAAAATAAATATATAATTTAAATTATCAAATATATTATATATTTAAATACAAAATCAAATAATAATTATGCGATAAGAATGCACATTAAAACTTAATTTTAATAATTCACAAAATAACCAAAAGACTTCTAAAAAGTTATTTTAACAAACGTTTTGACCACTATCAATACATAAAGCAACAAACAATCTATTTTTAATAAAAAAAAACAAAATACCTACAAGTTTTTTAACAAATAAAAAATGCATGACAACAAACACAAAACTACCACCCAATACGATTGAGAAGCTACCTACTCAGCCAAAGCAATCATCAAAGACTCACCAGTATCTAAACAAAACCTCACCATCTCTTGAAGTAAGGAACCAGCCATCGGTACAATGAAAGCCACCCCAGGGCACGATGAAGACCACCGTGCTGGGGTCAAGCGAAGCTGAGCAAAAGCTTGAGCAAAATGAGAAAGTAGTGACTATGGCTTATTGACACAAGTAGGAAAACAAGAAAGGAAAGAGAAAGAGGGTAAATGACGGTGGCTTATGACAAAGGGTGATGATGATGCGATTGAAGAAAAGAAGGTATAAACCCTAAAACACGAAAAAGATGCTAACGAATCTCAAAACCTAATGAGAGAAAACCAAAGAAGAATAATATACATAAAACTAAGAGTTGTAATTTTTGATGTGATAATACACAAGGAAAAAATTGAGAGAGAAGTAATTATTAGTTTTTTAATCCTTAAAGGTTATACTAATTCTTGCTATTATAAATAAAATATGTGATAAAAAGTTCTAATTTTGTTTTATTTTATCAACAAAAACAAAAGATTGACATGATTGCGACCTCTACACATAAGTTATCACAATCTAGTGAAAATAGAGTGTTTTTCACCCAATTGGTACGTAAATAGCTTATTAAACAAATGAGTTATCTTCACTAGTTATTGGATCTATTGGATATTAGTCCTTAATTCAAGGAATAAAACAAGGACCTTAATTCAAGGAATAAAACAAGGACCTTAATTCAAGGAATAAAACAAGGACCTTAATTCAAGGAATAAAACAAGGACCTTAATTCAAGGAGTAAAACAAGGAATCCTTATTTCAAGGAGTAAAACAAGGAATCCTTATTTCAAGGAGTAAAACAAGGAATCCTTAATTCAAGGAATAAAACAAAGAATCCTTAATTCAAGGAGTAAATCAAGGAATGCTTAATTTAAAGAATAATTGAAGAAGTAAAATTTTCTTATAAATAGTTATACAATTGTAATGAAAATATGAAGAAAATAATACAAACTAGAGAACTCTTTTGTGTAGAGTTATTTCTTGTTTTTTCAACATGGTATCAGAGCAGGAAAATTAACTTGCTTCTGCTTTATTATTATCTTAGCATCTTCAATCTTTGAAATGGCTGAAGACAAGCCGCTAGGATCGGTTTGAAAGTTCATCAAGATTTTCCTTCATGAATATGCATGAGGTGGATGTCAACCCAAATCAAAGATTAAGCTCGGTCTTGTTGAATGAGTTTAATTACTTGCCTTGGTCAAGAAGCGGTGTCTACGGCTCACAGATGGAAGGTCCAAGTTGGGGTTCATAAATGGAAGCATCGAAGTACCTGATGTTTCTTCACCAACCTATGAATCCTGGCTTAGTAAGGATCAACTGGTTATGTCATGGCTCCTAAATTCCATGGAACGTAAATTAGCTGAAATATTCAGTTACTCTGAATCTGCATACCAACTATGGGAGACGGTCAAGGAAATGTATGGCGGTCGAAAACAATCTTTGCACGAGTTTTTCAATTAAAGAAAGACATCTCAGATCTCCAACAAGATGGCAAGCCTTTTGTACAACTCTTAGGAAGCATGAAAAGCATGTGGAATGAGTTGGAAATATATCGTCCTCATACAACCGATGTAGCTCTACTACGAAAGAGAGCGGAAGAAGATAAGATATTTCAACTTTTGTCGATCTGGATTCAACATATGAAGATATACGATGTCATATACTCATGAATACTGAACTTCCTTCCTTCACCAATGTATGTGCAACAATTCAACGTGAAGAAGTAAGGAGGAAAGTCATGAATAAGGGTACAATGGCTAGTTCACCTGAGGCAAGAGCCTATCTAACCAACGAGAGAAAGTACAAAGGGAAGCATCCAAACTTGAAGTGTCAACATTGCAACCATACGGGCCATGTTAAGGACACATGTTGGATTCTACATCCAGAATAAAACCTGATTTTATAAAGGATAAGGGTTTACAGAAAGTGAATCGTACTGGACACCGTGCAAATCATGCTTTTGCCTCTACCTCTAATGGGTCTGATCCATTCAAGAACTTCACAGCGAATCCAGTTGAACTCATGAATGAGTTTATGTTGTATCTATAAAGCAAGACAAAAGGAGCTAGAATTGACTATGTGGATAACATAGAAGAAGGAAACTCGACAGCATTGCTAGGCAAGTTTGCGGGCTTCTTGGCAGATACAAAACTCATACCACAAGAGGACATGCAAGGTATCATAAAAGCCTTTAAAACTGCTCTTAAAATAAATATGTTGCATGATTTTTGGGTTGTAGATTCAGGTGCCACAGATCATATGACAAATCATGTGTCAAAGTCTCATAAGTTTGAAAAATTAGCAAATCCTTCTCAAGTTTCAATTGCAAATGGTGAGAATGTAAAGGTTTTAGGAAAGGAAAAAATAAAATTAATGTCAGATGAAATCGAGTCGGCAGTTTTATATGTACCTTCCTTTCCTTTCCAACTTCTGTCTGTAGGAAAAATCACAAATACCTTGAATTGCTTAGCCATCTTTTCTCCTCACAATGTCATTTTTCAGGATTGTGTCACCAAAAAGACGATTGGTGAAGGGTTTTACTTAGATGGTCTCTATTACATATCCAAGAGCAATCCCAGAGGGTTTCAAGCCAAGTTTAATCCTATCAAAGATAATCAATTGTGGCATCAACGTTTAGCTCACCCTTCTCTACCAATTTTGTCAACTTTATTTCCAAACTTAGGAAATGATGAAATTACATGTGAAACTTGCCACTTGTCTAAGGCCACTAGGTTGCCTTTTAATTCTTCCTTGTCTAGGGCTAGTAAGTGTTTTGAACTAGTTCATTCAGATGTATGGGGACCAATTAATGAATCTTTTGATGGTTATAAGTATTTTGTGATTTTTGTTGATGATTTCTCTCGAGTCACATGGTTATATCTTTTAAAGTCTAAGAATGAAGTTATGAAAGTATTTAAGGACTTTCATAATCTTGTTAAAAATCACTTCTCTTCTAAAATTCAAACCTTAAGGTCTGACAATGGCACCGAATACATGTCCCATATCATGAAACAATATTTGAGCATTCATGGCATTATGCATCAAACAAGTTGTGTTGGCACACCTCAACAAAATGGTGTAGCTGAACGCAAAAACCAGGACTTACTTGAAAAAACTAGAGCATTAATGCTACAAATGAATGTACCAAAGAGATTCTGGTCCCAAGGGGTTATGGTAGCTGCTTACATCATCAATAGATTACCCAGCCGAGTCTTGGATTTCAAGTCTCCCTTAGAGGTCATGAAAGGAAGGAAAATTAACCTTTCACACCTTAGAGTCTTTGGCTGCATTTGTTTTGTACATATTCAATCTCATCATCGAGATAAATTGGATCCTAGAGCTGTTAAATGTGTTTTTCTTGGTTATTCATCTACACAAAAGGGATATAAGTGTTATGATCCCCAACTTAGGAGATTAATTGTGTCTAAAGATGTTCGATTTTATGAAACTAACCCTTTTTTCAGCAAGTCACATGAAATCACAAGTCAAAGGGATGGCATCTTGGATGTGTTTCCATTACCAAGAATTGAACTTGAGGCTCCACAACAACAAGATCCCAGCCATGTCAACATTGATGCATCTCTCACTGAAAGTAACAATGAAGGGTCTCGTCTTAATGGTACCTTTGCATGAAGATGGTGATAATCAAGATGATCCTCACAATATGGTACAAGATGTGAACGAGTGTGAGATAACTCCTTCGCTCCACGACGTAATCCAACGCGTGTTAGGCAACCTCCCACAAGACTTCAAGACTTTGTCACCTACAAACCCACACATCCCATCTCAAATTATGTGTCATATAAGAGAGTGACACCAACCCACGCCGCATTCCTCAAAGACTATATCGAGTTACGGTGAGCCTCAAAACTTTCATGAGGCCAATGACCAAGAGGTGTGGAAGGAAGCCATGCAAGAAGAACTTAAAGCCCTAGATCAACACAACACATGGAGCATCACCAAACTTCCAAAAGGCAAGAAAGTTGTGGGTTGCAAATGGATCTATAAGCTCAAATTCAAGTCAGATGGATCAATTGAGAGGTATAAAGCAAGATTGGTGGCTGGGGATTCACTCAAACATTCGAGGTGGATTACAAAGAAACATTTGCACTGTTGCAAAAATGAACACGATAAGAGTGCTACCGTACGTGGTACGTAAACAAGGGGTGGTCCATGTACCAAATGGATGTGAAGAATGCATTCTTGCATGGTGATCTCAAAGAAGAAGTCTATATGAAACTACCACTGGGCATCCTCAAAGCAATGAATCTGGATTTAGTGTGCAAATTGCACAAATCTATTTATGGTTTGAAAGCAGTCCCCACGAGCTTGGTATGCCAAGCTAAGCTCACTTCTCACGAGTGTTCGTTTCAAAAGCACCAATGCCGATTCCTCACTATTTGTTTGCACAGGAGCTATGGGCAAATTAGTTGTGCTGATTTATGTAGATGATCTGATAATTACAGGTGATAATGCTGACGAGATTTTCAACCTCAAACAGTCTCTCAGACAAAGGTTTGCAATTAAAGACCTTGGGATATTGAAGTACTTTCTTGGTATAGAAATGGCAACCTCGCACAAGGGACTCTTTCTTAACCAAAGGAAATATGTCCTAGATTTGCTTAAGGAAGCTAACATGAGCGATGCTAAACCAGCCATTACCCCTCTTGACAGCAAGCTCAAACCTAGCTTGAAGGGCACACCACTCATGGATATAAGTTATTACCAGCGACTGGTTGGTAAGTTGATCTACCTAACAATCACCAGACCTGACATCACATATTCTGTAAGTATTGTGAGCCAATTCATGCACTCCCCAACACTTGAGCATTTAACCCTTGTTAAAAGAATCTTACGCTACTTAAAAGGATCAGTGGGTCGTGGTATTATCATGAAGAAGAATGACAACACACAAATCATGGGGTATTGTGATGCTGATTGGGCAGGGAATGCAATTGATCGCAAGTCCACTACTGGCTACTGTACATTTGTCGGTGGAAACTTGGTCACATGGAAGAGTAAGAAGCAAACTGTCATTGCCAGATCAAGTGCCGAAGCTGAGTATCGTGCAATGGCTTCAACTGCGTGTGAGTTGATATGGCTTAAAGGTCTTCTGTGTGATTTAGGTGTTCCTACAACTCTTCCTATGTCCTTATTTTGTGACAATCAGGCAGCTATGCATATAGCATCAAACCCAGTGTTTCACGAGAGGACGAAACACATTGAAGTTGATTGTCATTACGTTCGTGAACAAGTTCAATCACAGGTAATTCAGACACATTATACAAGAAGCTTCGACCAACTGGCTGACATCTTCACCAAGCCCTTGGCTTCTCATCAGTTTCAACGACTTTTGTCCAAGCTTGGATCCATAAACCTTCTGGATCCAGCTTGAGGGGGAGTATTGGATATTAGTCCTTAATTCAAGGAATAAAACAAGGACCTTAATTCAAGGAATAAAACAAGGACCTTAATTCAAGGAGTAAAACAAGGAATCCTTAATTCAAGGAGTAAATCAAGGAATGCTTAATTTAAAGAATAATTGAAGAAGTAAAATTTTCTTATAAATAGTTATACAATTGTAATGAAAATATGAAGAAAATAATACAAACTAGAGAACTCTTTTGTGTAGAGTTATTTCTTGTTTTTTCAACAGGATCATAAAGAAGTTTTACAAATTATATAAACACAATGAAGAAGAACTAGGATGCTTCAAAACTAAGAGGGCCAATAGAAAGTCCCACCACAATGTCGATACTGTCACAAATGGTAGTAGCCTTATAACTACCGTTAGAATTCAAGGGAATTTTTAATCTACAATTAATCTTAGGCTTAAACTTTGGTCTAATCCTTCCATATCTTGCTCTCACCTTTAGATTCAGCCTCAAATCAACACTATAAATCCCATTTTCCACCTCTAAATTATATTCAGGAAGATCTTTTTTCCCAAGCACCACAACTTGTTGCCCTTTAAACGACAAACTAACAGTTGTTGTATTCCTTATCCTTTGATAAAACGGCACAGAAGACAATGTCGTATTACCAAACTTGTTCTTATGATAGTTATTGCTTGGAAACGATCATAAAAAATACCAACTTTTTTGTTGGGGTTTGTTAAGGTGATGTTAACCTGTACGTTTTTATTTTTATATGAATGCAGCAGACTTATTGACTTACAAAATTATGCAAACAGTTCCCTAAATTATATTATTGGTTTTATTCAATTTCTTATATTGATTTAGAGGAAGATATAAGTTATATTATTTTAATAATTTTTTATTATAATATTTTTTTTATTAATAATATTCAAAACATAAATATTTTATAAAAATAAAAGTACGATTTAATTTTAAATTATTTAAAAAATAAATAATAATTATATTTTAAAAGAAAATTATTTAAATAGATATTTTAATTTTTTTAAAATTAAACTTAATAAAATATTAAGATAAAATAGAAAAAATAAAAAATAAATATTTTGTGAAAAATTTCTCATTGTTAAATCTCGTGTTTTAATTGTTTTTTAATTACTCGGTAAAGAAAAATAATATTTTGATAAAAAATTATTAAAATAATACAATTTATTTTTAATTAATATATTTTATAAAATAAGATAATCAAATGACACAATTTTTAACTTAAGGATTAAACAATATCAATAGCCATGTAGATAGAAAAGATAATAGAATATTTGGAAAATAATTAGAGAAATATTTGAAAATAAGTAAGTTGATATTATATTTAATAATAATATTAGGATTATCAATTAAAATGCTACTTTTTATTTGTATAATTTAAATAATAATTGAAATAAATATTACATATCCAAAAATTTAAATATAAATTTAAATATTTAAAATATAATTAAATATATCTTATATGATGATGATGAAAATAATAATTTAGATAATCATAATTTAAAATAAAAATTATTTTAATTTTCTATTTTTAATTCTTATTATTTCTTTCTTTTTTAGAAAAACTCTATTCTTGACAAATTATAGAGAAATAAAGTTTTAGGCAAAGTCACAAAAAGTTTTGCAACTATCGTGGAAGGAGCACATGAGGATGCGGGAGTAACTCAACCAACAAAATGTCCAACAAAAATAAAGGAGAGACTAATGTGACTTCATTAGGCTACTAATCATCCCATTTAAAATTTGTATATGTTTAGTTGAATTTGTCATAATATTTAATAAGTTTTCATTACATTCATTAAGTTGGTCAACAAGGGTTCAATAAGATATGCAAGAGATTTCTTTAAATTAAAGAAAGTGTTATAAAATTTCTTTTGAAGATTATAAGAAAATTAAACTATACATGAGACTTAATTGTAATCATAAATAAATATTTATCAGGTGACTTTGGTTTAAAAAAGTACCCATAATGTAGATTTAAAAAAAAAATGCTTGGAAATGAATTTTTTTATTGCTTGATTCGATCAAAATTTGGAATACTTAGATAAAGAAAAGATTTACTAAATGGTTTATAAGCTTTGATATATATATATATATATATATAATTATATAAGCCTTGAAATGTTTTACTACATGATGTTATTTATATTAGTAAAAAAAATTAAAATCTAGCCACTAAAAGCTTTTAGTTATAAGATTAATTTCTATTGGTAATAATATATTTCAAGATGAATTTAATTTATCACATAAATATGTTTTACTATACTATATGATTTTTGTGTTTAACATGTTATTATATTTTCATCTCTAAAAATAGTCATTTTTGAGACAAAGTTAAGTTATATTTGTCACTAAAAACAACCATTTATGTAGTGGACGGTGTGGCGGGCAGATGGTGGGGAAGGGTGGGCTAGGGCACACAGGACATTGCGTTTTCGTGTTTTATTTTCTTTCTAAAAACACTTACCTTTAAATAATTTTAATAAAAAATAAAATTTATCTCAAATAGCTTACTAATTTAATAAATAATTCTAATTTAACCATTTTAATATCGTGTTAATTCATACTAAGTGTGTTAAATTGAAAATAAAAAATTTATTTATCATAAAGTTATGACAAATTAAATTTGATGTAATACAATATTATTTATAAATACAATTAAAAATATATAATTATATCTAATAAGTAACTCGTACGATCAATAATAATTATAATATAATATTAATATATAAAAATACTCAACCGAAAAATAAGACTAACTTAAAGAGTTAAAAGAAGAAATAATATATATTACAAAGTTTTAAAATTAATTGTCCAATTAAGTTATGATCTAATTATATAGTATAAACATATTCACAAATAAAATATTATTTTTAACTATGAATTTACACGAAAACGGACGAGTACAGTTATCTTAATATACATAACCAATCCTAATTAATTTAGAGTATATTAGGTAAATAACTATCGATTATGAGTTAGTAACAATTTTTTACGGTTTAATCATATTTTTTATTGTTTAATATTTATTCAATAAATACTTAGTTTCAAAAAATTAAACATTAACTTAATTCTTATTTTATTACATTATTTAAAATATTGAATTAATTTTCATTTCTTAATTTTTTGTTACATGTTTTTAAGTAAAATAAATAAAATTTTATCTAGTTATATAAAGTATTGTATGTTTTATTATTAATTATATTTTTATGTAATTATATATATAAAATAATAATACTTTGAATTCGGTTAACAATATTTTTATTATTGTAATAACTATTTTCGTCACACATCTTATTGGTTACGGTTATTTTTGGAAGAAATCGTTAAATTTTTAAAGATAACTACAATTTCAATTATCTACGGTTAAAATACTTATCATTATTTTTAATCTTCTGTAATGATACGTATATTTTTTTTTATATAACATAAAATACATATGTTTTTTATATTAAAAAATATTATGCTAAAATAATATAAATAACAAAATTATATGAAAATCAGAATTAACAAATACCATATATTTTTCCTTACATTTCATAGTGGTTAATAGGAATGGTTAAGGATATGGGCAATAACAATTTTTGATATAATAGTTCTCGAATCAAATTATAAAATTTGTATTTAAAATCGTCTAAAAATTGTTACAATTTAGGAACGATTTTTTACTCATGGGTAATGATTCGAGACAATTATTAAAAAATATAAAAAAACCTTTTTTTTCAAACTTTTTAAAAAACATCAGAAACTATAACTTAATTTCTTATACTTGAAAAACACAACACAAACTAAGATCATTAGGAGAGGAAGAAGTTATGCTACACTTGAATAATATATTTTGCATGGTTCAAAACAAAAGTATCACTACTACAATGTATGCTTTTGGTCTCGGAATTTTAGCCTCGGTTATTTTAAAAACCGAGGTCATAGGGTTTTGGCCACGGTTTGATAAAAACCGAGGCTATAGTGTATACATATAGCCTCAGTTTTATCAATAACCGTGATTATAAGTTAATTTACAAAAACTATATTTAAATATATATAAAAACATTTATATAGCAAAATTATTAAATAACTATGATTAAATTTAAAATAATATAGAGTTTTCAATATTAAAATACTATGTCATTTATTTAAAAAAATACAAAAATTATTTTATAATTTTTTTATTTTTCTTTATTATTAATCTTTTTTTTTCTTTTATCATACATATATATATTAAATTTTTACTTCAAAATTTTTTGCACTCTTTATTTTTTTACTCTCTTTCTTTTTTCCTATCTTTTTTTCTAATTTTAATATTACACTAATTAAGTAATATATATATATATATATAATATTAATAACATTAATTCCCCAGCTAATTATATATAAGTAATATATATATATATAATATTAATTACCGACTTAAAATATATATATTATTAATTACTCGCATTAAGTAATATATATATATGTATACAACTACGTTAAGTTATAATATATATATATAATATTAGTTAATATATTACCTTCCCAGGCAATTTCCCGAGCCCTAATCTTCCATAATCATTTTTCTAAATTGGCGTCTCAGATCCAGCTCGCGTTAATTGATTTCTCTACGAGCAACCCACGCCGCGCCACGCCGCACCGCGTCGCGTCTCAAGATATTGTCGACGAACTCCTCTAACTTCTCTTCTTCTTTTCTCTCTAACTTGTTTCTGTTCATATTCTCCTCTTCGTAACTCAACGCCCGACCCTGTCGTTGTTGGCGACTCAGCTTCAGGTAAGTATAATACCCTGTTTTATTACTATATAAAATCATATATATATATATATTGTTTTATTACTATATAAAATCATATATATATATATATATTAATGAAGCTTCAAAAGAACCTTTTCACCGATTAATATGGATTAAGCTGTGGTCCTAACTCCTAACTTTCAAGCGTCTCTATGCATTCAGAAGAAAGTGATAGCTAGATTGTGATGGCTTACAACGATTAAAATTAGCTAAACCAAACAAACAATATTCATCATCTGCTAAATTCAGATTTTTATATTTTCTTTATTTTTAATTTGTTAATCACTTTCAATCCAATGCCTCCTCTGTTTGGTCTCTTCAATTGTGTTATCAAATATAATTTTTTGCTTTAATTTGGTCCTGACAAGCAGAATTGTTGAAAAAATTCGTTTGTTATATAAGAAATGACAAGAAATTTGTATATCGCTAAATTGAATTCCATGTTCAAATTAATAAGAAACTACGAATACCTTGTGATGATTTTCATTAAAAAGTTATCTCAGTGGCAAAACAAAAAAAATGCTAAAATACATATTATAAAAGTAAAGGAAAAGTTCATCTCTTTGTTTGGCACACATTATATACCTAACAATTCTTCATAGTTACAAATGACAAGAAATTTGTATATCGCTAAATTTTATTTTTGTTCAATAATAAATACAGCTTTAGTCTATTTTAATGTTCAATTTTTTCTTATAAAATACAGTTTTTTTTTTGTCAATTATCTTAAAGTATAATGATATATATAGATTTGGGTTTAAACTATATGTGTGTTTGTGTGAGTGTAAGTGTGTATATATTATTTTAAAAAGCTCCAGTAATTCATTTTTTTAAATTATTTCTTTGTTTAGGTTTGAGCTACTTGATATATGCTTTCTCTGTTTTCATGTTTCTTGGAAAGAAGAAACGAAACCAAAAAATGGAAAAAGAAAAAAGTTCTTAAACAGGGCACTAAAAGACCAATATCATATTTAGTTTAATAGATTTCATCATACACCTCCTATAATATACATCTAACACTTATCAACCATTAGATTTTTTAAAGCAATCTCATCTACATAATTGATTTTAAAAATTATATATATATACACACACATATAAGATGTGCAAAACTAGCAATTATTGTTATTAATTATTTAATTAGGTTGTGATTGCTTGTAATTTCAAAGTTTTCAAGCTGTTATTGATTTGATTAAACTTTTTGGCAAAAGAAAGCTAAAGTGGATAGGGTTATTGATTTGATTAAAGACATTATATTTTTTCCTTTTCACAGAAATAGAAAGCAAAATGGACAATAACATTAAAGATATTTTATTTTCCTCTGAATTTGATGCTTTTACTTACAGTATGATTTGAGAAACCAAAATCCAAAGGTTTGAGAAAGATTATGTGCTCTCCTATCATCTAGTAGAGTAAGTCCACAGTAATGCCCTTTCATTTACATTAGTAGATTCAGTACCAAGTGGTGATTATGGACCATTTGTTGGTCCATTATGTGCTCTCCTGCATGCAACTTCCTTTTTTCATTGTGTATTTGATATGATTATGTAGTTTATGTTATCTTCTACTTAAACAGGTTGTAAATTTGATAAAATGAAAGCTTCTGCTTTAACAGGTTGTAAATTTGATTGGGAGTTAGCATTTTCTCATGAATTGGCTGCTATTAGGCCTATGGATGATCACATGCTATTGTAGTTTTTTTTCTGTTTTCTTTTTCATGGTAGGCACTAGGTGCAGCAGCATCATACTTACCAAGCATACCAGGCCTCAATCTGGGGGAAGACCATTGATGGATATGAAGATTTTCCAAAAAATGATGAGAAATCCTTAATGAAGGTTGAGAAATGACTTACATAGACTTGATGAGTTGACATTGAAATGCATATTGTCTGTCTACTTGTGAGAAAGTAGAAGATGCAGGAAATGAGGATGAAATTTTCTTTGGTCTTTTACTGCTAGTACCAGTCTTTGGTCTTATTCTTATTTCTTATTTAGTGTTAGCAATCTTGGTGCACTTCTGTTGGTCTTTAGTCTTTAGTCTTATTTAGTCTTTAGTCTTGGTCTTATTCTGCTAATCTTAGTCTTTAGTCTTTGGTCTTATTTACTGCACAGTCTTCGATCTTATACTTGGTGTTAGTATTTGCTTCTGTTGGTATTGGTGCTAGTTCGCTGCATTGGTGCTGCTACGCTGTGCTAGTGTTGGTGCTGCTACGCTGTGCTAGTGTTGGTGCTGGTTTGTAGAAGATGGAGTCAAGAAAGACTTGAGAGATTTTTCAATCAATTGAAAATCTGGAATTATCATTATAATCTTTTTTATAGCATATTTATGCTTGTAATTAATAGAAAAAAGTCAATTTGTAATAGTAATTTTTATTATGTTTTAGTGTAGAATAAACTCTCGAATGTAATTATACTTTTAATTTTAATATAATATTATTTTTAATATTATTTTAATAAATTTATTGTAATTTATATTAATTTTTAATATTATAAATATAATTTTTTTTTAATTTATGTATACCCTATGGCCTCGGTTTTCTAATAACCGAGGCCATAAGAGGTACCTATGGTCTTGGTTATTAGAAAATCGAGGCCAAAGGGGGTATCTATGGCCTCGGTTATTAGAAAAATCGAGGCCAAAAGTCGTTACCTATGGTCTCTCTCACTTAGGCCTCGGTTCTTATAACCATGGCCATAGACCTACGGCCACGGTTAAAAACCGAGGCCATAAGCACATATTGTAGTAGTGTATGCAATAACAATACATAGGAGTAAAATTTTTGTGTAAAAGAAATTCAGAAAAATCACACAAATTAGCTTTTGATTTTTGATTTCAATAATAAAATAGAAGTGTCAAAACCTAATCAATTACTTCCAAGTGAGCTCCTTCAATCCTTGTTGGAACAACGCCTCTATGTTAAACAAGCAAGCCTGTCTTGATATAGTAAAAGATTAAAAGGAATCAAGAAAACAATAAAGCCAAATTACTTTAAAAAAATATATAACCATATACCTCGAAAGAATTTTACAGATTTTGTCAAATTTAATCTAGAAAAGCATGTTATCATATATACTGCACAAACAAATCGAAAATCTTAAATCTCTAATTAATATATAAATTAATTTAATAAATATTATTATTTTCGGATACATCTCTAATTAATATATAAATTAATTTAATAAATATTATTATTTTTAAATATAGATGGATACAATTATCAATATAAATAATAATTTCAAAATTTTCACATATCTTTTTATGAAATTCAGCGTGGAAGGACTAATACATTGTATTAATAATTATAATTATTTTATAATATTTTTAAATGTGATATGATAATAATTTTTAATTATCTTTTTTAACCATATTTTTTATTTTTTAAATATTTATTTAAATATATATTTAAATTTTAAAAATTAAATATTAATATAATCTTTACTCTCTTATTTTATTTAAAATATTAACATTAACTTTTATTTTTTTTACTATTTAATACATACTTTAAAGTAATATAAAAAATAAAAAATAAATTTCAATCTATTAATTCTAAATATTGTATTTTTATTGTTAAAAATATTATATATATTTAATTTTAAATTAAAATTTAAATATTACAACAACTAATTCAACCCCACGTCTTATCAATTGTAGTATTTTTTTTTTAAAAAGTCGTTGAATTTTTATATATAATGGCGATCTCTATTATTCGCATTTAAATGTCATCACTAGATCCAATCACCCAATTGATCCTGCCAGTTAGTTACTACAATTTATCACTTATTATTACAAATACAATTTATGATAAAACAAAGTTAAACAATTATATTTTTTTAATTATATCAACTAAACACAAAAGACTGACACGACACACAAATTATCACTTTCTAGTGAAAATATAGTGGTTCTCACTCAAGTGCTATATAGCTTATTAAATAAGTGAGATTTTCTCCCCCCCTAAATTTTACAAATTATATACCCACAAGGAACAAGAATTAAGATGCTTCAAAGCTAAGAGGGCCAATAGAAAGTCCCACCACAATATTGAAGATATCAATACTGTTACAAATGGTAGTAGCCTTATAACTACCAGCAGAATTCAAAGGAATTTTCAGATTACAATTAATCTTAGGCTTGAACTTTGGTCTAATCCTTCCATACCTTGCTTTCACCTTTAAATTCAGCCTCAAATCAACATTATAAATCCCATTTTCCACCTCTAAATTATATTCAGGTAGCTCTTTTTTCCCAAGTACCACAACTTGTTGTCCCTTAAACGACAAACTAATAGTTGTCGTATTCCTTTTCCTTTGATAAAACGGCACCGAAGACAATGTTGTATTAGCAAACTTCTTCTTATGGTAACTAGCTATTGCTTGGAAACGATCATAGAAAATACCAACTTTTTTGTTGGGGTTTGTTAAGGTGATGTTGACAGCAAGATTGTAGTTGAGAGTGTTGTTTGTTGTGAAATTGAATTGGGTTAGTGTGGCACTGGTGACGGCGACTCTAACGTCTTTTGGCTTGAAGACTCCATGGAAGATGAAGGCGGCGATGACGAAGACGAAGAAGCCGATAATGAGGCCACAGATGGAACAGTAAAAGCACATGAATGTATCAAAACGGCAACCCGGTCTTCTTGCCATATGGCTATATTGGTAAAATTATGTCAAGAAATAAAGAAAATTGCAAATATGGATTTTTCTTTTATATTTTTATAAATGGAGTATTATGGTGTGTTTCAGTGTATGGGATGGTCGATATTTGGGGATTTATAAATGTTTTGGGGAGAAAGAATGTGTGTTTGGTTTCTGAGAAATTAAAAGCTGTGATTATGAAGTTGCAGGTGAACATCCAAAGGCTTTGACAAGAAGAAAGGGTCTATTTTCCAGGAAACTTACATTACCTCAAAAAACAATTAGACATTGACTAAGACATGTTACGCGGTTGTTTTATTTTTATATGATATCACAATACTTGTTGACTTATAATATTAATAGATGTATCTATTCCAACTAGGCAAGATAAATAGTATTAATATGATTATATGAACAAGGCTTACCTTTTCTATATTTGGTAAACTGGCAAATTTTAGTTTCTAAATTTTTTATTAATATATTATTTCTAACGGTTTTTTAAATTAATACATTTAATCAAAAAATTAGATATTAATTATACCGAATTTGAACTATATATAGATAATAATTAACATGCTAGAGAATTTTAAGAAAATAATAAATATAACACTTTTAAAATTTATAATCAAAATAAAAAAATATTATTATTTATATTTACGCATATTTTTTTATTATTAAAAAATTCTAACACATCATTACATTTTGAACACTATATTATTAGATTTTGTTCAAATTAGACTACAATCATTTAGACCTATTTAATATTAAATTTTATTAAATTACGATCATTTAGATTTATTTAATGTAAAAATCATTTAATTAGACCTCTATTCAATGTTATTGAGATGTTATTTTTATTGTTATAAGTTTTTATAAGTGTTATTTTTTATATTTTTTTAAAAAAATTTCTTGCATTATTTTATCCTTGAATACTTAAATTTAATGCATTTCTTCATTTATTTTTATATTTGGATTTTTTAGAAAATAAAGAGTTCATATTTAAAATACAAAGAAAATTAAATTAAATAGTCAATTACAATTAACATGCATACTATAACATGAACACATTTTTGAATTATTTTGATGCTAGCATCGACAAAATATGCCTCATTAAATGGCTTTTTATTGGATAAAGGATTAATTATGTCAAAAATATACAAAAATCTATTAATTATTAGGTGAAACACTATAAGTTTATTAATTATCAAAAAATATACTATAAGTATAAAAATCTAAAAAATATCAAATTTATATAATGTGAAAGAAAAAGTACATTTTTAATGGGTGCATTAAGAACATTTTCACCACTCTGATAACAGTAATTACCCCAAGATAAAAAATTCTTAAATCTCAGCTATGGTCATAGTCGCATGGAATTAGAGTTTTGCAGCATTCAATTTGTAGTGGACATTTGTTCTTTTAGTATTCTTCTTTGTTTATGATAAGGTAGTGGATTTGTTAATTTTAACCTTTTTTTTGCCCATTTTATAGGTGTAAGCTCGTGCATTCAAGCAATAGATTAGAAAAATAGTTTATGTACCTGATGATTAGAATAAGCAAGGTCATTTGGAGTTGTTGAAAGAGTTGGATTTTATTGAGAGATGAAAACTGAGAGGGACATACAAGAAGACATTGAAGAGCAACATTTTGGGGGGTAAGAAATGGTGAAATTACCTTATTACCCCTGTTAAAAAATGCACCTACTTCTCACCTGATATAAATCTTATATTTTTAAAAAAATATTTGTAGGATACTTTTTGATAATGAATGAAATTGTAATACCTTATCTAATAATTAATAGATTTTTGTATATTTTTGATACATAGTTAGTGTAATTTTGTTACTCTTTATCTTCTTTTTATTTGCGTAAATATTATTACAAAATAATATTAATTTCTTCCAGTAAGTTTATTGATTAAATGAACTTTGTCTCCGATGCATCACCATATTCAATGGATAAAATATCATACTTATATATGAGATAAGATCCGATGAAAAAGCCCTGCAAAAACAAAACATTATCATGTTAAAAAATCACATTAAATAAAATCTATATGAAAAAATGCTTCCTTAGATCTAGATAATAATAATAAAAATACAAATAGTATTAGTTTTGTTTAACTAAAATGAAAAATAAAGAAAACTTACTTACAGAGCCAACTCTAATAAAAGATAAAAATGAACAAAATAGAGAGACTCTTCTTTTATGGTTGTTTGTTTTTTTGTTTTTTCCATTAATGGTATAATTGCATATTTTATTTTAAATTTGAATTGTGTTAAATTAGAAAAAAATTGATGCATGTATTATCACAAAAGAAGAAGAAGGAAGGATTAGAGTGATCAAAATATAGAACCGAAACAAATTTAGAGACTAGTTGTGTATATAGTTAAGAATATCCACACATATAGCTATATTATATTTTTCCTTGACTTTCGTTGCAATTAAAGCCAATTTGTTTCCGATTACTGGTAAGAAAATAATTGAAAGGTACATAGAACAAGTCAATGTCAAATTTCCAATACATGACACACAATTACGTCTATGTGACCTAGCTAATTAAATCGGCTACTTAAGCTCCTGCCAATAGTACTACCGTCACAACAATATTTCTCCTTTCCATTTTCCGGCCGATCTGAACCATGTCTACCGGCGGGTTATTTCGCAACTGTTTCAGTTGGATTTACGCACTACTTTGCTGGGGTACTATCATCTTCTTCATTTTCCTATTCATCTATTATCTCATGGTTATTCCAAGATCACTTTATTTCAAAATTTCAAATGCTTCACTTACTCAATTCAATTACAACACCACCAACCATACTCTTTTGTATAACCTTTCTCTTACTATCACAATCAGAAACCCTAATAGAAATATTAAGATACGTTATAATCACATTGGAGTTGAAGCTAACTATGTAAGAGCCGCAGTTTCATTAGGGAATCTTACATCAATTCCATTTAGCCAAGGATTTAAAAATACAGCAATTTTACACGAACAGTTTCAAGGTAAGGAATTGGTTGTTTTCAAAGAAGGAGAGCTGTCTAAGTATAGTGAGGAGACAAGTGTTGGATTGTTTAGTATTCGTTTGAGGCTTGTACTTGGGATAAAAGTCAAGTTTGGTTTGATCAAACTTGGTATTTTTCAGCGACCCAAAGCCGTTGTTTGCAAACTCAAAGTACCATTATTATATGATTCTAACACGATATCATCTAATGTTAGATTTGGGCCTACTATGTGTAATAATATCTATGTATTATCTGATCCAGAGTATGACCAATACTAATTAACTTTTACTTGTATAAGGGTTACACGTACCGCACAATAATTTGATGAAATATTAATTAAAGTTTGATTTGTCTACATGTAGCTAAGTTCGTTAAATAAATATATGTTAAAGTAGATGGAGTAATTTCACTAATGTTATTGTATTCTATTTTACACACTCAAATGGTAATTATGGATTAAACTAAAAAGTTATCATTGTCGAATTTTCCTTTGTAACATTTGATTATGAAAAGTCTATGTGATTTCTTTTCATAATTAGTCTAGTGAAAGAAAATGAAGGCAAACAAAAGCAGTATCTTATACCACCAAGCTTTGAACCACTACCCTTGGATCGATACAACACTCTATTTAAGCTTGGTAACGAGTTCATATATCACATGTTATATATACATGCCTCATAAATGAAGTGAAAAAAATGACAATATGTCAAGCCCACAAAATAACATATTAGTATATTACCATCCAATTACAAACGGTTATAATGTGTTTTTATTATAAATTTGTGATATGCATATTAGTGATTATTTTAATTGGATATGATAACATATAATAGACAAAATGAAATTGTGGTGATAATACATCCATAAACGTGGGTAACACCACCAAATCATGAACATTACATCCTTATATCATACAATATTTGAATTCTTGATCAACATTATAAAAAAATCAAAGGACATAAGAGAAACAAAATACATACACTATGATACACATAAACAACCAACAAAAAAAGTGCACAATGAGCCAAAAAAATACACACTCAAGCCAATAATGTAATCACTTAGTTATCCAATATCTATCCAAAACCTAAATAGGATCATTTCATAAAGCTTGAGAGTTCAGAAACAAATATCATATAAAGCCTCGTCATCAAAGATCATAAATTCATCAACATTCTTTACAAGCTTGTGAATAGACAAGGTTGCATTATAGTGCTCAACCACTATATCAGAAACCTTCAGAGATGGGAAAACAAAAAAGGTGAGCATCATACAATCTGGTTACTCCTCCCCATATCTTTGATATCAAAAGAGTTCTCATTCTAGACCTAATTACAACCCTAAGGGAATGACATACTTGAAATCCTTGTAAGTAATCGTAGTTCTCAACCTTTTCCCCACAACATTAAGAATAGAGTCAATAAATTCAGCCCATTCAATGTAATAACCCTTGACCCAATTGTTATAAGCAATAGACCGTCCAAAAATGAAGTTATTGGGTTGAAAAATCTACCTATAAGGATCGGATCTCACACAATTCATTGTATCCGACTCAAGATCCATCAATATGACTTGAGGAACAAATCAACCATAACTCGCCTCATTATAGTAGACATTGATAATTAGAGGGATGTCAGACTGATTAGCCTTTTCACTATCAACTTCTGCATTATCATTATAACATTTTCACCAATAACTAAATCAAGCATATGCACTTCAACTTGTATGTCTTCACCTTGATAATTTCTTTTAAGAGTTACCATTTGCATCCCAAGTTTATTTTGAATTTTATCAATAAAGGCAAAGATACCAAAGGTTTTCTCTGTTTCATTTTTGACGCAAAAACACAAGAATTATGAAATTGGATGAATAACATAAACACCAAACCTAACCAAAAAATTGAACATCACAAGAGATATACATAAACAAGTATTGAGGACAAGAAACATACAAAAATGCTTGAAATCCATCATCAATTTTTCTCAATTTTTTGGAATGCTCGTCGCTTGAAGTCTAAAAAAGGGATTTCTTGGATGGAAGCTTAATATTGGAGCATCCCTTTGGATAAGAACTTCCCAGTTGAGTCTCTTGACCACCCGAAAACAACACAATACCTAACTTCTCTAAGAGATTGCTTTCAAACCCAACTTCCACCATCTCTCTATCTTTTAACTTTCGTCCCTCCATCGTTGAGATCCAAATTTTTGGTATGGACTCAATTACTACCACCAGAATAACATGAGATTGAAGCAAACACTAAAGTATCTAATTTATTATTGGAAGATCTAAACTCTAGAGTTCCTTAACAAGATGAAGATGTTCATTGGTAAAGAGCTCATCCAAACGAGTAAAAGTGTCTTTTTAGCCATAATCCTTGAGCTTTTTGACTAAACCTTTGGTGGTGAAAAGTTTTTGGCCTTATGTTGATAAAAAGTCTTCTCTCTATTTTCAAGAAATTGAGAATCTAGTTAATGTAGTTTCCATTCGAAGAATGCCTAGGGTTCCAATGGATAAGCCATTATATGATATCTTTAATGGGTTTTAGATTAGTCTTTGGATTAAAAACTAAAAATGAATAACGAAGCTTTTTCCTTTGGAGAGGATCTAATCACATTTCATTTCTCAAGTAACTAAATAAAGAAAAAAGAACGAGGATAAAAGGAGGATAAAAAAAATTTAAAAAAATTGATTGATTTAAAAGTAACTAAACTCCATATTCATAGGAACTTTAAGCTCTAATATTATTTTAAAATTCATAAATCCATAGTATTTCTTTATTGAATGAATGACTTTTTTACAAAAGTTATTACACGTAATTATCTTGTATAGGAGATATAATACGTACACAATACATCTCACTTAAATTCTATTATTTAGTTACTTAATATTTATACAAAATATTAAAGTACATAGAATTTTATTTTTAACCATCGAAAACATATATATGTTAATTTTAATTTATAACGTGATGAGTATATGTTCAACTCATCTTCATAAATGTATTAAATATATGTTCATTTTTAGTAATATTTTGAACTTATGTTTATTTCATATTTTTAAAATTTATTTTATAATATAAATATTTTTTATTTTTAAAATTTATAAAAATGTATTTATATCAAAATATAAATTAAAAATAAGTGTAGAATAAATGTTCAAAATGCATATGAGAATTAAAAATAAAAATAGCTAAATCAGTGATATATATATATAAAGGTTATGGACGATCTAGAATTGGCTAAAATTGGCTAGCCTAATCTTTCAGTCCTTGGTTCCTATTTCAGTCAAAAGTTTGCTATGCAACTATTTAATAATTTGGATAGGATAATTTTCGCTTTTATAGATTTAATTTGTATGTAATCTTATAGCTATTTTTATATATCATTAGTTTTTAGATCCGTACAGGTGTACACATTAATTATTTATATTTATTAATATATAATAATATTAATTATTAAATAATAATAATTATTATTTTAAGTTGCTTATTTTATAAAATAAAGAAGAAATGTAAGTTTTTAAATATAAAATTTTAAATTACTTTATTATAATTGAAAAATTAATGTTAATTTTTTAATAAAATAGTTAAGCAAAAATATTCTTAATTAGAACAAATAATTAATTATTTTGTTACTTTAATAATGAATAAAAATATAATAGTAACCATTTCATGAGCACTAAAATTCAAATACAACATAAACATGAATAATTTATTAAGATATTGACAATACTGTATAAATTTATTTAATAAATAAGTTAAATATAAAATAATAGTATCTAAAATTATTCAATTAATATTTTTGATATCTAATAAGTTAATTCTATATGAATAACAATGATGACTTGATTGAATATAATAAGCAATTTTGACTAAAAATAGTTTATATTAGTTGATTATTTTTTTAATTGATATAAAATATGATATAATTTTTAAATGAAAATTATTTGTTCAATAAAAATATGATCTGTTCATAAATGAATTGATCGAATATTCATTAAATGTGTAATCATGAGTTATATCAACTTTCATTATTAATGTAATAAGAACAATTGCATTATAAAAAATATCTATACATAAAATATGTATTCATTATATGCACATTTTGGTATTTATTGGTGTAAAAAAACTAATAAAAAGTTTAATAAATGAAAATAAAAAATGTATTTATTATATGAATTTTTTTTAATATTTATTGATATAAAAAGTATGATTTTCTCATAAGTAAATTAATTGAATATTCATTAAATATGTAATCATGAATTATGTAAACTATCAACCTTAATGTTATAAAAATAATTATATTATACAAAATAATTATTTATGAAAAATGTAATTACTATATGGACAATTTGATATTTATTGAAGTAAAAAACTAACAAAAAGTTAAAATTAAAAATATATTTATTATATATATATATATATTAATATTTATTGGTATAAAAAATATCAAGAAGTTTAAAAGAAAAAGAGTGAAGTCACTCTTTTTTATCTTTACATTATAAAAATGGATTTCTTGTTAAAAGTAGGTGTAAATTTTTTTCCCATTAAAGATTATTCTTTTTTAAAGATAATATCTCATATTGATTAAAAGTTACATTATAATAGAGTTTATAAGAATTATAGATGTATTCACTTATCAGATTAACTTTTTAAGATTGGAGCAGATATAATTATGAATTTTAATATATTGTGAGAGATTTAGCTAATTAAGCCAAAAATTGGGTCTCCTTTTATAAAAAAAAAATTAAACAGGCGTAAAAAAATAAATGATTCAAAAATATAATAAAATAGATTAAAAATATTAATTGATATAGTTTATAATATATAAAGACTCACTTAAAGTATGATATTATAGATAATATCTCATATTAATTAAAGATAAGATAAATTGGTACCAAAATTCTAGTACCTTTGACAAAAGTTTATTTTAATGTTCTAGTTATTTGGTGGAATAGTAATAATATGTGTCTCTTTATAAAAGATTATTAAAGATCATACGAAGATTTATACCAAAATTTTATGGGTAAAATTGAAATTTGGTAAATTTTTTATTATCTTTTACCAATAATATTAAAAATAAATATTTAAAACTTATTTTTATTCACAATTACATTATAGACAATCTTCTTTCCATGAATATTCTCAACGATATATTTTTAATGTTATTTTTTTTATTTACTTATAATCGTAAACCATAAATTATATATTTTTAAAATATATAGTTTTTAAAAAATATCAATTTTACTCCTAAAAATTTGGCTTAAATCTTGGTGTCCCTTTTAAAGAGATAATAGATTTATATTGTTTTATTTAATAACTAACAAACTAAAGTGTATTTTCATCAAAAGTAGTAAATTTTGTCTACCTTTGTTCTTAAAGATAACAATATAGTAAAATTTATAAAAATTATGAATATATTCACAAAATTGATTAACTTTTAATATTGAAAAATACATTATTTTTATGAACTTTAATACTTCTAATTTAGGATAAAAGGCATAGGAAGATAAGATTTTTAAAGCCATCACTACCGGTGAAGCAAATTGCAAAGAATGTCAAGTAAGGCTTAAAGATACAATCTCAACATTATGATAGATTTTATTAAATAAAATAAATATTACACGAATAAATTTCACTTATTTTTCTTTCTCCAAATTAAAAGTTTCCATGATATTTTTATCTTTCACTTTCAAATGTTGGATTATATTACTTGTCCTATTTTAATAATATTTTTAATTTATTTGAAGTTTTTTGAAAATTTAAATTTTTTTTGTTGCACTTATTAGTTTTTTTTACTTGTTAATTTTTTTTGATAAAGATATATATTTAATTTGAATATCTAAATTATATCTTATATTTTAGGTTTTAATATGTTTATTTTATTTTGAGTTTTAACATTGTAATTAATTAGTTAATTTGATATATTTATGTATGAATTTATTATGTTTTACCTTTTATTTATTGAGATAATTTTCATAAAAATTTACAATAAAATGTTAACGTGAAAACCCTAAGTTTGTATTGCAATGCAACATAAAAAAAATTAATACTCAACCTTTTTTTTTGTGTTGGTGGTAAGAGAGAGGAGTCATACCATCTAATAGAAATGTTAAGTTGGATGGAATGTTCCCTTAACCTATGGTATGATTCATGGATTTTGTTAAACCATTCTAGCTATTTTGTCTTATTTATTTTTTTATGGGATGATATAATAATAAGATAATATTATAACATGATATCTTATTTATTTTAAATCGGATTGAATTACAAAAAATAATATAAACATAAAATATGATTATTTATAGTAATTATGATTAATTATGAGTTCATTATGAATAATTTTAAATAATATTAGATTTGATGAGATTTAAATAAAATAAGATAAATTTAATTCATAAACAAAAATATTAAATGAAATATGTAATGAAATATAATAATTTATTTAATATATCTACCACCGAGACCACATTATTGGGCACTTTGTTTTTCATTAGACTAGTGAGTATAATTTTCTTTTCTTCCGATAAGTTGAGGTGCTTAATTTAGTAATTTTCTAGATTTATTGAGGAGCCGTTTTAATATCCTTTAATAAATTTACATAATACGCCTTATAGAATTAAGTTATAATTTCATATATATATATATATATATATATATATATATAATTTTTTTTTTCTTTAAAAGACCTTGCAATGTAGTATCGTTCAATTAAGAAATTTTCTTAAATATTTCCATTTACGTTTTATCTTATCATTCAAATTCTCCATTCGTAACTGATATGTTATTCGTATTATTATTTTGCTAAATAAGTATTATAAGTATGGGAAGTTGCCCTGCACTATTCTTATATTTATTTAAAAAATAATTTTATTTATTTTTATAATATTTTATTTGTATTAAAAGTATCTAAATAAACATTTTTGATTTATTTAAATTAATTTTTTAATTATATTTTTTCATTTAAAGTTTATTCAAATTAAAACAATATATATTAAATATAGTTTAAAAAATTAAAAATAAAATGAAAAAAATTAAATTTTCATAAACTATTATAAAAAATAACTACATAATTTAAGTATCATTTTTACAATAAATAAGAGATCTTTATGTCATTTTTCTCTATAACTACATACCAAATAGTTTCGTTTTTTTTATTCCCCAAATATTTCCTTCATTATGGTACAATTATAATTACATTTTATTTAGTATAAGATAAATTTTACCGTTTAATAGATTTTTGAACAATTTTAATGCCCATTAATTGTCATCAAAGCAGTTATAATTTCCTGTTCAGAGTAATTTTAGAAAGAAGAAGATTTCCATTAATTTTCGATCATATCCCGTTACAACAATTAAAATACTTCCAAATATGCATTCATGAGAGTTCATATATAAACCGTACGTACTCCTAGGCCCTATCCAAACAATTCAAAAACGTAGAATACAATTACAAATGGCTTCATTATTCACCAAAATAAGTTACATTTTATTATTACTTGTACATTTCATATTTTTCATCGCTCAGTGTAATGCATTCTCACTTCTGAAACCCAAAATAGATGTTAAGATTATCAATCAGTTGGATGGTAACTTGCCATTGACTGTTCATTGTAAATCCAAAGAAGATGATCTCGGAATTCATGTACTACCATTCAACGGTACAACTGAGTTTCGTTTTCGACCTAATTTCTTTGATACGACGCAATTTTGGTGTCGTTTTGATTGGCAGGGTCAATCAAAAATATTCGACGTGTACAAAGCAGGAAGAGATCTGACGAAAAATTTTACCAATTTCAATTGGGGTATAAAAGCATCGGGTCCATGCATGCAAGACCTTGTTTCCGAGCATTTTGATAAGTGTTTTAAATGGAAAAAAAATATATGATTATTATTTTTTGTTTATTTACCTTTTTTAATGTTTAATAATGTTCGTTATGAGCAAGTAAAGAAAGGAAATAATGTACCCGTAATCTCTCCTTTTGTTGATCGATCGAGTAAAATATTATATGTGTTTTTTGGTTATATATAGTTTATGAATGAAGAATAATCTAAGGATTTATATACTTATTTTAAGCATAGGTATATTCAATAGTCCCTTCAGTAAATTTAGAAGTTTGTGTTTTAAATTTACAAATTACAAAATTAGCCAATCAAAAGGCATTTTTATCTTCTTCTTTCATTCCATTTCTATTTTCTCTCATTTTTTATTTAGTTTTGATAAAGGTATATTTTATTTTTCATTCTCTAAAATGCAATTTATTTACCTTCCTTAATCATGCTAAGATATTTAGCTTTCTAGCGATAATAGATGTATATATACTTTTTTTTAACGTCTTATTGTTAAACTAATAACAGATAATTTTTATTTTCATAGAAAATAGTTTAGAGCAATATAAATGTAGAGTTTTTAATTTTTTTAATTTTTTATTTGTTACGTTAACCATTCTTGTTGTAGCAATGGAAATTCCATTTTTTTATTATCTAATTTCATTTAATTAAGATATATTAATTGAAAAGATGTATTAATTTTATTTAATTTATTTTAATTTAATTCAATTGAAATAAGAAATAAATTAAATACAGTAATTGAAAAATATATACAGTATTTATACGTTTTTATTGAAAAGTGAAAAGCTAGCGAGATAGGAAGAATATATTTAAGTTGACTATTCAATAAAAAAATATTTATTGATTCTATAATATTTATATTGATTTTAACTTATTATAATACATGTATTCCCGCCAAATGTTATTTACTGATAAAATCAATAAAATTCGTTTTAATAATAACTAAATGAATTTATTAATTTATTCATTTTAAAAGAATCAATATCATAATTATTTCAAATTTATAACTAAATGAATTTTTTTTTAGACAGCTTCCATTTCTTTTACCATATTTTAAATTTATTCATGTGAATTTAAGAGTTTTCAATAATAATTGTGAAAGAAATTTATAGTTTATAACTTAAAACTTATTTAGATTTTAAGTTAACAAATTTATTTTATTACATAATTTAATTTAAAAATAATATGAGATTATTCACGTTTACGTACATTTATGCTCGTTATAAACTAAATAAGGTTCTATGAATCATTCCAAGCTTAAAATTAGGTTGAGATTAATGTTAGACAAGATGGCCATGTTTCAAACCCTTAATGTGTAACAACAAAAATAAAAGTGCTGTTTCACTTGTTCTCCGGTGTATATGACCCATATTTTCATTTCAAATCAATGGTTTCAATACAATAAACTTAATTTATGAGCCATTCTTAATTAATAAGTAAAAAAAAAACGAATAAAAAAAGATATACTGCTCTCTCAAGTAAATTAGTCTTCTATATATATACGCACCAACTATATGAATATCCTTAAGATAATTTCCTTTGCCTTTCTTTGCAATTTAGCCAAAGAACAAGTCAATGTCAAATTGTCAATACACACTAGACAATGAGATCTAGACCCAATACTCAACGCGGTTATATAATAATTTAGGGCTTTATATCATTGAGCAGATACACCACACAACACCTATGCTTTCAATTTTCCGATCTTAATCATGTCGACCGGCGGGCGGTTCAACGGTTGTTTTGCCCGGCTTTACTCGTTATTTTGTTGCGCTACTCTAATCTTCCTCATATTCCTAGTCATCTATTATTTCATAGTAGTTCCAAGATCACTTGAGTTCTACATTTCAGATGCTTCACTCACTCAATTCAATTACAACCCCACCAATTATACCCTTTTGTATAACCTTTCCCTTATTGTCAAAATCAAAAACCCTAATAAAAATATTAAGATACGTTACAATTACATTGGAGTTGAAGCTAACTATGTAAAATCAACAATTTCTTTAGGGAATTTTACATCAATTCCATTTAATCAAGGATTCAAGAACACAACAATTTTACATGAAAAGTTTCAAGGTAAAGAATTGGTGATTTTCAAAGAAGGAGAGCTCTCTAAGTATAGTGAGGATACAAGTGCTAGTTTGTACAATATTCATTTGAAGCTTATTCTTGGAATAAAGGTAAAGTTTGGTTTGATGAAGCTTGGTATGTTTGACCGACCCGATGTCGTTGATTGCACACTCAAAGTACCATTATTACATGATTCTAATACAACATCATCATCATCGTCTAATACTAAATTTAAGACTATTATGTGTAATACTATATAATTTTTATCAGATCCCGCTTACGAGTATACATATCAAGGGGGTAATTAACTTTTGCTTGTGTATAATTATTGTATGTACGGATCTTGATCTTGATCTTGATCTGTGGCCTTGATAAATTAAATGACTTTTATGTTAAATTCAAACTTGCAAAAGTTGTCTTTTAATTTATAACTATCTTCGGCTTCCATGCAATCGTAGTATATATAACAATGTTATTATGAGTATTTTTTAATACAAATTAGTATGGAAATGTTAGAGAAGAGGCCATGGGGGTATTGTTGGTAGTTTGGAAATTGAATTGTTAAAGTGAAGCATATGAGATGTTGATGATGAATACTAGGAAAACTTGTAATTAAAGATGAACCGATGTATTTTAAATTTTCTAGAAATTATAAAAAATAATAATCTTAAAATTTATAACATTAAAAATAACACTTAATAATATTGAATCACGTTACATTCAATATTAAATGAATTTAAATATTTATATTTTAATTTAAATAATATTTAATTAAAATGCTTTTAAAATAAAATAATATATTATATTTTTTTAATAATTAAGATATATTAATTAAATATAAAAGATATATTTTTAATGATTATAAGTTTTAAAAATATTATTTTTAATTAAGCGTTCGTACCAGAAAAAAAAAACAATGAGCGGATGTACAGGCAGAGCCTTCCTGACATGACCCAATCAACGTGTCAGAAAAAATGGCAATAATTTGGTTGAATACCTTATTGAAACCATTTGTTACGGGATTTCAACCTAAATTTAATAACATCATCAATCTTAATCAATATAAACTTAAATACATATATTGAATTTTTATTTTAGATTTAAAATTTATATATATATATAATATTTAAATTTTAAATTAACCTAATTTTAACAAAACTTATTATTTATGATAATAAATAAAAAAATTATTAAATTATTATACAGATTTAAAATTAATTATATTTATTTTTAAATTAAAATAATTATGATATAAATAATATTTTTAAAAATATATTATTAAATAAAATATATATTTATTTATATTTTTAATAATAATTTAATTTATATTGAATGATAGTTGATAATAAAATTTATCTATCTAAATTCAATTAAAATTTAAATGAATTTTATATTTTTTTAATATAGATCTAATTTGACTATAAAATCTATTAACATGATATAATTTAAATATAATGTATACTAAATTTTTAAATTCAAATAAATTAATCAAACTATTCATTCAGGTTAGTTATAATTAATTAACTTTTAAAATAAATATAATTAAAAAATTATAAATGTAATGGACACCAACTAAAACTAAATAATATTTTAACGTGAATCGTGAATTATGATTCATGATAGTTATATATTTTCTTGCCAGATACATGTTAACGCGTATCTTGAAATAAAAGTGATAACCTTGCATTGATTTCTTCTGGGATGTAACATAGGCATGAGTTTGGCTACAGTACCGGTATCGATGTACCTTATTATTAAATTTGGTTATTGATTATGATTTTTTCAATTATATAAATATAATATTTTATATTAATAAAATATAAAATTAATATATTTATTTTTTTAAAAGTATAAACATTTGGTACAAAAAATTAATTGATGAACAGTGTGAAAGATTATAATATAACCACGCGTATCAAACACTTTGGATTACATGAATAAATTTAATAATTTGAAACACTAATTAAGATTCTAAACAGTTTGCCGCAACCTTTTCCTATCTAATCAATGAGAAATTGTTAATAAGATGATCATGCCGATCAAATTTAAAATTGGTATAATTTTTTATTTATAAAAATAAATATTTAATAAAAAATAATATAATTAGTACAAATTATTTTAAAAATAATAAATAATATCCCCTAATCATTTGTGTTACCTAAGCTCTCATCTGGATCTATATGAAGCTAACTAATTCTTAAATGAGATTTCATATAGACAAATCAACATTATTAATTCACGTCAATAAGTATTCAAATCAACATTATTAATTCACGCCAATAAGTATTCATCTCCATGCACATCTAATTATTTATTAACTATATGTTTTTAAAATAATATATATACGATATGTTACACATCATAATATCTTTTTTTGTCTGCGTGAAATTCACGAAGAGTTATGATTGTTTTGAAATGTAGAATGAATCACATTATCTTTCATTTTTTTTAGTCCGAACACTTAAAAACATTAAATTTTATGAATGATTCATTATTCTCTATTTCATCAAAGAAAGAAGAGAGACACATTTACTAATAACTTTGTAAATTCGAACAATATCATAGTATGAATTACCCCTCTTATTAGTTTCTTTGAGGATATTGTCTTGCTTATTGTTTGTTTCTTTTAAGGCTAGGAAACATACCACCCACGTTCTTCACTCTTCCAATAATTGGTCATTGTTATGCTTGATTGTATTTTGCCTTTGAACCGATTGTGCCTCAATTCCAACATTATGTTGTCGGATACTCTCTACTATATTTTAAACTTGAATAGGTAATGAAGACACAAGAAAATTGACATCGAGTTAGTAATACTAATCTTGCAGATATTTTGGTTTTATATTTGTAAAACTCTCACAAATGTACGATTAATTTTATAAAAAATGATAAGTATGCTCACAATGTCGATCTAAAAAAAGAATGTATGTGATTTTTAATTTATTATTTAAACTTTTAGAAACAAAACTAAATCCTAAATATTTTATTACGATATTTTGATTTTAGTATTTCTTAATCTAATAACAAAAAATAAATATAAATATGATTCAATAAATAATTATCCAAATTTTTATCATTTATAACAGTTTAGTATTTATGTATATAATAATTAAGTTAATTATGCTTGCTTATATTATTTAGGTTATTAAAGATATAAATTGATATTTATTGATTCTCTTTCTTTTATATGAATAGCACCTTTGGTGGGGTTAGATATTCTTTATTGATTAAGCAAATCAATTAACACCTATGGGTAGTATCCATAATTAATTTAGTTAATTAAATTATTTCTTTATTCAAAGAGATTAAAAATGAACCATTTAAATGTCACCTTTGATGGGGTTAGACATTTTAAACTTTATTTAATGTTTTTAAATTAAATTTAAGAATTTAATTATCCGAGTACTAACTTTCAAATTTTAAAATCATTATTGAAAATACGTTGTCAAACATTTTCGAATAATAATTCTTCTTTTTTTGAGAAAAACTAGCTATGTTTTTATAAATTTTTAGTTTTTGATTCAATAAATGGAAATGTAAGTTCGTTTGGAGGTTTTCCAATAATAAAATTAGCATCAAAGTTTTGTAAGGATTCTTTTAAGCTATAATTTTAAAATGAATTATTTACAGTTATTTTTTATGTTTTATTCTTATTGTTTGTAAATATGATATAATAATAGCATTGTTATGCTTGCGAAATATTAAATAGGTAAAATATTTCTATAAAATAAATTGACTTTGCTTTTATTCATAATTTTATATTAGGAATGTTAGAGAGAAATATATTATTTTTCATTACAAACTTAAATCTAAAAATTAGATTTTAAGGTTTAATTATCCGATCTGATTTAGAGTAATACTCTTTTATTTGTTAGTACGATCGTTCAATAGTTAGAATGAAACTCTATTTCTAATTTTTTTTATAAAAACTATTATTCGAAAATGTATTGATAATATATTTTCAATAGTGGTTTTAAAACTCGAAAATTAGTACTCAGATAATTAAATTCTTAGGTTTAATTTGGACACCTTTAATAAAGTTTAAAATATTTAACTCCACCAAATGTGACATTTAAATGATTCATTTTTAATATATTAGAAAAAAGAAGTTAATTATCGATTCCACTCATTGTGTTAATTTATTTGTTTAATTAACAAAGAATATATAACCCCACTAAATATAGTATTCATATAAAAAAAAAAAGAATAAAAAAAATATTAATTTATATATTTAATAACCTAAATAATATGAGCAAGTATAATTAATTTAATTATTATATCCACAAACAATATACTGTTATGAATGATAAAAATTTACATAATTTTTTATTGAATCTATATCTATGTTTATTTTTTAATGTTATTAGATTAGGAAACACAAAACTAAAATATTATGACATGATGTTTAGGATTTTTTTTTTAAATTTGAATAATAAATTAGAAATTATATATATTTCTTCCTTAGATCGACCTTAGGAGTATACCTGTTATTTTCTATAAAATGATACGCGCACTTCCAAGAGTTTTATAAATATAAAATCAAAGTATTTACAAGATCAACATTGTCAATTTTATTCATCAATTTTTTTGGTGTCATTGTAGGGGATTTAATTGTATTCATCAAGTTAGACACATTGTGATCAAGTTGTTTTAAGGATCAGGTTTAAAGTCGATCTTTATGCTCAAACACTTACAACAATCAACTAGAAAAATGATAATTATTTATATTACTTAATAAATAACTTTGTATTAGAAATAGATAAATACTTTTAATCTAGATAATTATCAATATTTTAATTAATAAAAATTTATTACTTAATTAATAAAAATAAATTTTAAAATAATTATTTATGTTACTTAAGATTAATAACCTTGCATAAAAAAGATAAATATTATAATGTATAATAATGTTAAATATTATAGTTAATAATAATTTATTACTTAATTGATTAAAAAATAAGATTTAAGATAATTTTAAAAAATTATAAATATTTATGTTACCTAAAATAAATAACCATATATAAAATAAATAAATAATTATTATATAAATAATTTTAATATTTTAATTATTAATAATTTATCACTTAATCGATAAAAAAATTGAATTTAAAATAAATTATATAATAATTAAGAACAATAGTATTCTTTACTCCAATATGTGGGTAATTTGGTTCAAAAATTTATCAAGCATGATTTATACATTTATATATAGATATAAATATAGAATAAATTAAAAAATATACGATATAAGTATCGTGAAAGTTACAAACATATCATATAATTTTATTAAATGATAAAAATAATATTAAAATATAATTAATAGTACAAATGTACCACTATTTTATTTTTTGATAGTTAAGTTATATTTTTGATAGTAGATTTGTAAACTAATAAAGATTTTGATGATAAATTTGTATAATTAATAAAAAAATTTAATTTTATATCTATATCAATAAAAAGATTGGTAGTACATTTATCATAATAATGAGATTTGTACCACTAATGCTTAAATATTTTTTTGTTGAAAAAATTAAATGATATATTTATTAATTTATTATTATTATTATATTTTAGTAAACTTTTTTTTAAAGAAATTTCTCATGTGTCCATCTGCCCTCTATTAGATTTAAAAAAGTTAAAGAGTCCTTGAAGCTCACAGAATGCATAAGATACAGAAAGTACCGAGTAAAAAATTTAAACTAAAGCGCTATTTTTTATATTTAATAATAAATATAATTAGCTTACAATCTATACATAAAAACAGTAAAATTGAATGACACCAGTTGTTAATTAAAGATCGTTATTAAACATTCTCAAGTGGACCTGTCAAGACATAAACATGTTCACATTTGATGGGCTTAAAGTAACCAGCATTCCTAAAACTTTCATTATTATTAGAGGACAAAGGTAGTCTGAGTTTGCACTTGACATTGGGTGATTTTGCATAACCAAAGTTGAGCTTACCATACCTTGCTTTAACCTTAAGTGCAAGCTCTACATCAATACTATAAATCCCAGAAATCCTTTCAATTTCAAACATTTTGATTTCACTTTCATGATGAAAAAAACCAAATTGTTGACCTTCAAAAAGGGTAGTCAAATTGGTTGTGTTCTCGTGTCCTTGGTAGTAAGGGTGTCCATAAACCGGTCCGGACTGGACCAAATCATAAAACCGGACCGGATCAAACCGAACGGTTTTACTAATCAAACGATCCGATCTGATTTATACCAATTTTAAACCATTCGAACTGGACCGGACCGGTTTAATAATATATTAAAATTTTTACATTATTCTTCATTAAATTATAAAAAAATTAAACCAAATCGGGAATCAAACCAGACCGTACCGTTTTATAAATCAAACGATCCGGTCCGGTTTTTATTTCTTAAAATCATTTCAAAAAGTCCGATCCGATCCGGTTTGATCCAAGTAATATAAACGGTCTGATCCGATTAAATTTTTTTAGCTAAAACTGGATCGGATCGGACCGGACCGTTGGACACCCCTACTTGGTAGAATGGTACTACTCTTGAGTTGTCCAAAGTCAAAATAGCAAATCTCTTTTCACCATGGCTTTGATTTTGTTATAGTTGATACCAATCTTTTTATTGGGATTTCTTATTGTAATATCGAAAGCTAAGTTGTAGTAAAGTGTTTTGGTAGTGGTATTGAAACTGAATTGTGTGAGGGAGGCATTTGTTATGTGAAATATGAGCTCTTGGGGAAGGAAAATGAGCCAAAAGATGAATATAGAAAGAGCTATGAAGAGAAAGGTGTTGCAGAAGAGGCAGAACCACCATTGGCAACCACATGTGATAGACTTGCTTTTCTTTTTTGTCATGGTTGGATTAAATTTGTAAGCTAGGGCAAATTATTTATTGGGTTTTTAAGGCTATTATTTATAAGACTACTTTTGGAGTTGCTCGTGAGAATTGAATTATGTGAAGAATATGTGGGAGAATATTATGTATAAAAGGAATGCTTTTTAGCTAGCGTACATTTTTCTTAAATAACATATACACACTTATATACCCAAACATACACTTATTTATGAGATTTATAACCCACACAGTCGTACTACCAACATGAAGCATATGTTATTATACAATAATAAAATTTGCATTTAAATTAAAGATTATAAAAATAAATACCCTAAATCTTATAACAATAAAGATAATATTTTATGAATATTTAATATAATATAATTAAACGACGTTTAATATTTAATAATTTTAAATAATCGTAATTAAATATAAATTATATTTAATATAAAATTATGTATTAAATTTTTTTTAATAGTAAATATATGTAAATGAGTCCTAAAGATCAATTTTAATGATTATAAATTTTAAAATTATTATTTTGATTATTTTTACTAATTTTTATGCATACATTTTCGCCTAAGTAGTTTTTTTAATTATTAAATTCGTCGAACTAGTTAAAGTCTCGTAACATGTTTTAATTTTTTCTGTTATTTATACAATTTACAAAATATATTTATAATTAATTTATATCACAAAATTACAATTAATAAGATGATTATACTTAGAAACTCAGGCCTAACTCTGAACCCAAAAGCTAGCTTATGAGTTAGAGGATTGTCCAAACTTATAAACAATACTATTACCTTACTCTTAACCAATGTGGAACTTAACATCCCTCCTCCACATCGGTTAGAGTCCGAATTTATGACACGGTCCGGATTTACGGCACGAGGGCCAATGAAAATACGAAGAAGCCAAGAGTCTAGCTCTGATACCAACTTAGAAACTCAGACCTAACTCTGAACCCAAAAATTAGCTTATGAGTTAGAAGATTGCGCAAACTTATAAACAATACTATTGCCTTACTGTTAACCAATGTGAGACTTAACAATTATATTTTAAAAATAAAATAAAATATAAATCAATATATATTATTATTTTAAATTATAAAAACATCTTTATCTAAAACTGTTAACATATTAATATTAATTGATAATCACATAAATAATATGACTTATATTTTTCTAATATATTTTTATTATAAAATTAATGTGATCTAATTTAATACCGTTTAAATTAAATTATAACATTAAACTTATTTAATATAATATTAAACTTTAATCAATTAGATTCTATTTAATATTATTAACATATTATTATAATGTATAAAGTTTATTTTTATTTTTTGAGTACGTTTTATACATATAATGTATAAAGTTAATTGTAAATATTTTTAAATTTTTTACTTGGTTACCTATAACATATGAATAATAATAAAAAGATCACATATTTTTATTCTTAATCGTACATTTATTTGTTTATTTTTAATGATTTTTTATAACAATAAAACTAAATTATCCAAAAAATTTATATATAAAATCTGGACAGTTACATTCTTTATATAGATTTATTTATTTTTTTCAAAAATACCTATAGAGGGAAAGAAATTAATGATGATAGGGACACTTTTTGTCGATAAGTTTGAGAAGTCGTCGACGTAAAGAAACGTACTTATCGGTAACTTCCGTAGCCATCGACTTTAATATCTTGCTTTGTTTCTTTAATTTATAAAAGAACAGAAGAAAAAAAATAATGGTTTTCTTTGAGGTTATTTTAATCAACTATTTAATTTAAAGTATGTAAGTTAATTATATGTTATATATCCAGCTGTGACTTTTAATTTTTGTGGAATGAGAAAGTGTTTACTTTTGATACACAAAACAAAATTCGTTAGTGTTCCGTCTTCTTTCTTTCACACCATCACAATTCCACTTTTTTTACTTACACGTTATAACAAATGTTAAATTTTTTTTATAATTAATTTAATTATATATATATAATTAAATAATAATCAAGTTTATTTTATTTATTATTATTATTATAAATTATTACTCAACAAAACTAAATCTTGATTTAATTTAATTATACAATGATATTAGAGTTAATATTAAATTTATATAGCATAAATATATACAAATTGAATTCTAAAATAAAAGTGGATAGCTTACGTCTCAACCAACGGAGTAAGTCCATGTTATATCGCAATAGAAATTTAACAATGGTATTCTAGATTCATGTTTTTAAACTTTGATTAAATTAATATAAACTTTTTAACACTTTCATTATATTAGATATATTAGACGAAATATAAATTTTTAATAAATATTAAGTAATTATATTATTCCTCAATACTATATATCATCGATACTACATATATCATCGATAATACCAAGTCTCTTAACTTTTTGATAAATATTTTTCATTATTATATTTATAAATATAATTTTGTTGTTTTTTAACTAGTTTAACTTTTCTACATCAGACACGGAGTTCCCACTCTTCCTAGTTCCTACCTTACCTTAAAGGTATTTAAGTTAATACATTTAGCACCACTGAAAAATTCTACATCAGACACGGAGTTCCCACTCTTCCAACTTTACCTTAAAAGTATTTAAGTTAATACATTTATATTTTTTATATTTTATATTATTTTAATTCAAATATTAGTATATCTTTAATTATTTTAAATAATACTTGCTTATGTTGTTTCGGCATTTGTAAAAAATTACTTAAAAATTTAAGAAAAAGAAAATTTTAAAAACAAGAAATAATAATCTAATGGGTAAAATAAGAACCACTAATTAAATTAAATATTAAAACAAATTTTTTAATAACATTAGGTATAAAATTAATTAAAATATCAAATCTTATATAAAATATACTCTTAATAATATAATTAATAATCAAAGTTAAATTTGTTAATCTAAAATAAAAAAAGTCATCGTTAATTTTTTCATTGTATGAAAAATGTAATCGTAATTCTTTTCTATTATATTTTTTTACTTAAATTTCATAAATATCTTTGTCAAATTATTCATATAAAACATAAGTGACCAAATCTTTTTAAAAAAATATTCCAAATATTTAAAATGAATTACAACACGTGAATTGAAATATCGAGAAATCCATAACAAAAAATCGTGAATGAAAATAAAAGAAAAAGCGTGACGAGAAGACTCCGCCTCTACCCTGTTCTTTTGTCATTTGATATTAGTCCCTAATAAACTATATGTAATGTAAAGTGGATAGATATTAACATAAATAACCACTATATATCACTCACAATCACAAACACAATAGTGAAACTTTTTCAAATCATTCTAGTCAAAAACATGTTATTCTTTCATTAATAAAGATAATATTGAGGATGAAATAATAGATTAATATCAAGAATAAATGAAAAATTAATTGTTAAAGGAAGAGAAAGAAGTTGATGAAGACATAAAGGTATTTCTTGTATTCTATTGCTTTTATAGCATAACTCCATATATAGCTGATAATAAACCAAAAAGGTAAGCACTTGGTTAGAAGCACATGGTTATCTTTCCATTACAGAAAACAAAGGTGTTGGAAGATTAAAAAGGAGCATTATAAATTGAAAAATGACAAATTGAATAACAAATTTTCATTCTATGTGTTGAGTAGTATATGATCACATGTGCATACAAATCGTGAACCACATTGTAGTGACTTGAGATATTATTCAACATTTATGCTTAAGCTCATGGTCGACGTATGAGCTTAGTTTGTAATTCTTCAAAGCATTGTGTTCCAAAAAACTCTATCATAACATTACAAATTTGACCTTATGGGGGTGTATATGCCTCATTAAAGAGGCCAACCATGAAAATTTCACGAATAAAGTGGAAGTCTATGTCAATATGCTTGATGCGAGAGTGAAACACTGGATTTATGGCAAGAAAATTAGCACTAATATTATCACATAACATAACTGGTGACTGAGGTAAAACAATGTGTAGTTTTATTAGCAATTTTTGGATCCCAATGATTTCAGTGATGATAAAGGCAAGTGCTCTAAATTCTGCTTCAATGGAGGATTTACATACTTCTTTATACTTCCCTCAGCACCATGGGATGAGGGAGCCACCAAGATAGGTACAATTTTCACTTATGCTCTGTTGATAATCTAAAGATGATGCCCAGTTTGCATCTGTATATGCTATTAGGTTTAGTTATTCAAATTTTGTAGCATGAGACCTTGATTTTCAATGCTTCATAAATATCTAAGGAGCCTTTTAGCTACATTCTAATATTTAATGGTAGGATAATGAAGGAATTGATAAAGTTTGTTGACAGAGTAGACAATATTTGTATGTATTAATGTGAAGTTCTGTAGGGCATAGACAAAAGTCCTATAAGCACAAGCATTTGGTAAAATGTCACCATTATACTTAGACAAAACTTTTCTAGTTTGAGAAGGAGTGAAATTTGATTTGGTATCTTAAAGCTCAGCCTTTTCCAACAATGACATAATATATTTTATTTGGCTTAGATGAATATCAGTGGACGATCTTATCACCTCAATTCCCAAGAAATACCTAATATCACCAAGATATTTTAGGGTAAAACAAACATGTAATCAGTTGATAATTGATTGAATTTATGTTGCATTGTTTTCTGTAATAAGAATATCATCTATATAGATTAAGAAGATGATAAACATACCTTTGTTGTTATACACTATCATAGAAATGTCTACATTAGACTAAGTAAAATCCATATGTTGCAAGCATGAATTGAGCTTGAGAACCATGCTCGAGGATCTTGTTAAAGTCCATAAAAAGCCTTTTTAAGGTTGTAGACATTGTGTGGATAATCTAAATAAATAAAATTAACTAGTTATGCCATATATGTTTTTTTTAATAAAGTCACCATTCAAAAAGGCATGTTTAACATCTAATTGTCTTAGTAGCTAGTTTTTAGTCAAGGTAAGAGTAATAACAAATAAAATTGTGACTAGTTTTACCACTAGATTGAAGGTTTTGGTGTAATGTATTCCTTTAATTTGGTTATACCTTTTTGCACCAAGATAAAAATTATATTTATTCAAGGATATGTCAAACAGTAATTTAACTTTATGCACCCATTTGTTATCACATTCTTTCCGGAGCTAATTCCTATGTATGGTTCATCAGTGCATCATATTCTAATTGGATAGCATGTCTCTATTCAAGGCTATTCAAAGCCTCTTTGATGGTTGTAGGTTTTGGGAGTATAGTTTGAGCAACAAGTACTTTAGGTTTATTGATTCTATTTTTTACTCTTATAGTCAAATGATGAATATTTTCCAATGGTAAAGGACCATTATCATCACAATCTAATTGAACAATAGCTCTATCCCTTTTGGGTTATAAATTGTTGGGTAGTAGTAATAATGTTTGGGGTTAAGGAAGATTGAGTAGGTAAAGATGCAATAGTTTAGTAGTAGAAATAGGTTGTGAATGAGGTTATGGTGATATAGGGATAGTAAGGGTAGATGAGAATTGGGAAAGACAAGGTGATGAATGAGTATGATCAAGTGATAGTTTAGTTTGTGGTGGTAGTGACAAGTGCTTATTTAAATTAAGAAGATGGTGTAGGTAAGTTGACAAACTAGATAGAAATTATAGGTTCCAGAAGAAAAGGTGTTTGTACTCACTTAAGGGTATGTAGGAAGGGAAATTTTCTTTCATTAAATCGATCGTGTGATGTAATATACATCTTCTGTGTAGCTAGATCCCAACACCAATAACCCTTGTACCTTGGGATATATCCTAAAAATACCTAAGGAATTGAATGAGGTTCCAGTTTATTTGAATTATAAGGACATGTAAAAGGATAATAAAGATATCTAAGGATCTTAAGAAATATGTAGCCTAGTTTTGTCTGAAAAAATAGTTCATAAAGTGACTATTTTGAAGTGTTTTAGAAGGTAACCTATTGATTAAGTAGACTACGCCAAGAAATATGTGCTCTTAGTATTTAAAGAGTAGGTCAGCTCTTACCAGAAGCATCAAACCTCTCTCCACCACATGTCTATTTTTTTTCAATCACTCCATTTTGGGAAGGGTTATAGGGATATGATATTCTTATCAAATATCCACCAAAAAACAGGAAATACTCGAGTGATCAAAATTCATCTTCTTTATCACTTTGGATTTGCTTAATTTTTGCATTAAACTATCTGTTTACTAGAGCATCAAAATGATGAAAAATATGTATTGCTTGCTCTTTACTATGCTTGACATACAACCACTAATATCATGTAAAATCATTAACAAAAAAAATGAAGTATCGCATACCATTTACACTTAATTGGGGAAGGTTCCCATATATCAACATGTACTATGTCAAATGCATCAATGGAACGAGTATGAGAATTGTACACAGGTAATCTATGTGTTTTCCCTAACTGGCAAGCGTTACATATATCATAGCAACTTCTTTTTAAAAGTGAAATTTTTTTACCTTTGAGTACGTACTCTAGTTCTTCTTGATGTGAATGCCCGAACCTATCATGCCACAAAACACCATCAGTAATGCCTTTATTTGTCATAGTAGTAGTATGTTTATAAATTGGTGCAGTATCAATAACAGGTTGTGCAAGTATGGTTGAAGGTAGCTTGTAGAGTCCATCTTCAATCTCTCCAGTGAGCAATATTGTACCCTTTTATAGGTTCTTTACACAGATGTGATTACAAAAAAAATTCAATAGAGACATGATTATCTGAACATAACTTACAAGCTGAAATAAGATTTTTGATCAATTATGGGACATGGAGTAACTCAATGAGTAAGTGTGCATTATCTTATGCAAGATAAAGTGTTGACCTAGTGTGTTTAATAGGTTCAATTTGGACATTACCTATAATTATATATTCATTGCCATTGTAAGCCACATGATTGACAAGATTGTGCTTCTTTGAAGTGATATGGTAACTAGCACCAATGTTCATAAACCAGGCAATGTCAATGTACACCCTTGGATATACTTATGATATATTTGATTGATAAGTGTTTGGTTGAGGTAGAGTATACACATATATCATTATGGGTGTTAGGTAAAAAGCAGGATAAGGAGAGACTTTTGACTCAGAAGGAACATGTTGGGGTTGTGTGTTTCCATATGGAAAAGGTTGAGTAAAGAATTGGTATGACACGATTGGTGGTTGTAATGGATGATTATAAGGAGTTGCCATCATATGTGGTTGAGAAGGCATAGGGAAGGAAAATTGTTGTGATCCTTGTAAAGGATAAGTATCTTGTGACATACATGAGTAATCAAATTGTATCCCGAGAGATGTGCTTGTGACCTTTTAGGTGGTGTATATTTTCCTGGAGATCGAGTAGAAAATTGAGGATTAGAAACACTAGGTTTAGAATTGTTTGATTGTAAGTAGCAAAAATAGCATTTAGCAACTATATGACCAATATTTTTTGCGAATTTGGCACTAAGGCTTTTGTCTATAATTATTATGATCTTCTATTAGACTAGTAGGTAGCTTGAAAAAATCTAGTAAGGGTTTAGTAGGTAGCTTGAAAAAATCTAGTAAGGGTTGGTGGTTTTGGTATTATGGTTGAGAATAAGTAAAATAGCTAGAAAATGATTATGTTAATTGATTGTAAAATTGCTATGATAGAGGTACAAGTTGTGATAGAAACTATGGAGATGAATTTGTCTGCATAAGTTATTGAGGGTATGTATAAGGATGTACTCTAAAAGAATATGGTTGAGGTGTTAATTGTTCACACACTGTCATCTATGACTTAGCTAAATTGGCTTGAATCAAAGAAGCATATGTCATGTTTATTTGTTCCAACTAATTCTCATGCGTTCTCATTATAGAAAATAACACATCCAAATTGATTTCTCTCCTTTTATAACTCATTGGTGTGACCAAAGAGGAGTAGTTATGATCAAGCCTTCCTATTACATAGAGCATATGCTTCTTTGTATTGATGTTATCTCCAATGGAAAAAAGATGATTAATCAGATCTTGAGCTATACTAATATAACTCTCCATAATATGTGTGTCTTTTCTCATAGTTTTTAGTTGTCATTGTAGCTACATCAATCTAGTATTGAAGTCATTAAAGAATGCTTTCTTCAATGCATTCTAGTATTCACTTGTAGTATTCTTCCCAATAAGATGCTTCAGGTAACTTGGTGTTAAAGATAAGTAGATCCAATTCTTTACAGTACTATCCTTTTTGTCCTATATCACATAATCCACATTTTCTTTTATGATTTCTTTAGAATGTATGGCACTAGAATCCTTATTGAGAGTAGTAGTTTTGTATTTAACTAGTTAAGAAGAACAAATAGTAGATCCATCTAAGAAACTTTGTAATCCATAATAGTCCTCATATGTTTCAATTGCTCTTTTTTATATTAAGTAATTTGTATCATCTAATTTACATTAAAACTAGAATTTATAGGGAAAATTAAATTGACTACTAGAGTCATTACTAGTATTTCTGATACTAGGCATAAGTCTAATCATAGTCATGGATTTGTTTTCATCTATTCCCATCATTACTCTCAACAAATATATTATCACACACGAAACATTGGCTCTAATACCATGATAATATTTAGTATAAAATAATGGAGTAACGTCAAAAATAAATGAAGAATTAGATGTTAAAAGAGTAGAAGGAAACCGATGAAGATATAAAAGCATTTCTTATATTCTATTATCACATATGGGTAGCGTTTATAGATATTATCCAACTAATAGATTAAAACTTTAATTTTTATAGTCATTTGAGATATTATCCGACTAATGGATTAAAACTTTAGTTGTATCAAAATTTAGAAAAAATATTTTTTATCAAATTAATTTAAAGGATAAAGATATTGATTTTTTAACTCTATTATAACACTATCACATAAATTTAATCACATAATATAATCTATTTAAAAATAAAATTTCATTTTTAAATACTATTTATGCAATGCACATTGTTTTTAGATCAGATAAAAAACATACCTAAATAGACCTACAAAAATAACATTAATTTATTATATTTATTTCGTTCATGTCATTAAATTATTTTACGTAATATTTATATTACTTAATTTATAAAAAAATTTATGATATTTATATTACTTAATTTATAAAATAATTTATTTATAACATTTTATGTTTCCATCTAACACTAGGTAATATTTTTAATATAAATTATTATTCAAATATAATACTTAATTATTAGAGTTATTTTAATTTTTATATAAATTATACTTTTTTTATAAATCGGGTGATATAAAGAGAAAAAAGTGAAAAGTAGTTCAACATTATTAGCAAAACAAAATAATAATTAGTGGATATTATGTAAGTTTAGTCAATATATATATATATATATATGGAATATTTTACAACATGTTCATATATAAAGCCGTAATAGTTACGCAGTTAGCAGGCTGAGTTTGTTTTTTTTTTTTTTCCTTTTATGAAAGTGAATAAGAAAAAAGTACTTATAATTGTAGTATTTCAAATAAAAATGTTTTTATTAAAAAGGAATAAAAATGACAAAATGACATACATATACATGAGAAACAATCCATCCCTCTATGAAAATAAGAATCACTAGGCATTTTGGGAAGGAAACAGAGATAACCATGGAGACCCTACTAGAACAAACACCAATTAGTGTAGGAAATAACACAAGGTCGACACATGAAAACATTTATTGAATTCCATAAGTAAAAACTAAATAAAATTTAACAAAAGCTATATATAAACTATATGTTAAGGGATTATTGAATAAGATTTAATTTTTAAGCCTTTAAGGTAACTATATTTTCTAAAAACAAAACATACAAGTAATTAAGGGCTTAACCAAGTGTTTGATATAAAAATACAACCAAGAAATCCAGAATATACAAGAAGCTCCAAACCATCTAATATATAAGAAAATAAAAGATATGGCTTGATTATCTAAAACTAGAAATTTTGGGTTGAGAAGATATATAATTCATCTTTATCATTAGATAATGCACCAATCTTAACAAGTCTTGTTGCTTTAGAGCACAAGATTTGACAATGATTATGTTTCTTATCACCCTCTCTTTTTCCCTTGGCCCTTTTGAGCATTTGTTGCACCAAAACTTGTTGACCATCCTAATAAACTGGCATAGAAAGTTGTAGTTTAATATACCATAGTGACTATAGATAATTACTTTTGGATGTAAAATGAACTGTTAAAATTTAAAAATAAACGTAAACAAACATATACGAAAACAAGTGAAGGATCTTGATCTTATTGAAAACTTGAAAAAATAGAATCAAAAATCAAGTATAGAGAGACATGAACAACTAAATCACCTCATTTTATCAAAATGGTCCACTAGATGTCCTCCGAAACATCTTCAGTCTATCTTTAGCTTTATAGGCCTTGTTGTGAACTCTTGCTCTCATTTCCTCAAAATACTGAAATTATTGTTTTACAATAAAACATTAGAATTTCACGTACCTAAATTGGTTGGATATTAATACAACTTAATTAAACATTATTTCAGTTATCCACTTATCGACTAGTGATACACTTACTGAATTTAAGATTTGGGAAAGAAAAAAAAAACTAAAACTTATAATATTTATCGAAATTTAATTGAATTTCATTCGATATTAAATGAATCAAATTGTAATTTAATTTAAATAATATTGATGATGTTATTTTTTTATTACAAGTTTTAAGATAATATTTTTGTTATTTTTTCTTATTTAGGGAGTAAAGAATTTTCTATTATAATTATTTATTTATTTATTTATTTTGGATGAAAATGCTTTTTAAATATAACCAAACAAAACACTTTTATTTGCAAATGACAATCTCACTCTGCTTTCAAAATTTGAAAACATAAATTATGCCAAAAACATTTTTTAGCCAACCAATTTGAAGCTAGTTTCCTAAACCACATTTAATGTAATCAATACAAACAGGCACCAAGTTATTTAATGACTTATGAGCAAATATAAGTAGACAAGTTTGTAGGGGAAAAAACAGAGTAGAAAAGTTGAGAATTGCCTGTTGTTTTCGTTTTCTCTCAATCTCTGCCTGTTTGAACACCGAAGATATATAAACAAAAAAAAATCTGTCAGTAACTGCAAGTAGTAGCAATTTAACCCAAAATAAAAGCTTTGTAAAATCATTTGAAGTTTAATTATTACCAAAGCTTGTTTAAGTTGAGCATTCTCTTCTCTCAACTGGTTCAATTCTGCCTCTAATTCAACTGTATATGCCTGCAATTACATTTTACTATCAATCAAGAAAGACTAAATCAATATTTCTGCAGATTGTTCTGTTTCTAAACAGAATTACACATAATGAATCCTTCGGAAACAAATCAACAATTGAAAACTAACTTAATATTTTAAATATCTATAGGACTACTGTTGCCTAAAAAGGGCACATTAGAAATCAGAAGCAAAACTTATTTTTAAAATCCATAATTAGAAAAGGAAGGTATAATTTCCTAGCAATATTAAAAGATTACCTGTTTTCTGGCTCTAGACCTAGCAGCAGACTCTCTGTTCTTAATCATCCTCCTCTGCCTCCTCTCCACCACCTTCTCAATAGGACCATCCACAATTCTCTTCCTTCCCCTTAAAGCCCCCATATCCAACCCATAATGACTTGCTGAATTCTCCACTTGACTCGTCCCCAATCCGTCGGACGAAACAGGACTCATTGGAGCTGGCATTGCCATTGGTTGTGGTGGTGGCACATATCCACCACCACCATTGAGCATTCTTCCACCATAGCATACCGCTTGCGGCTGTGGGGGAGGCTGCTGTGGTGGATACACCCCATTCCTACCACCATTTGCTGCAAATGCCGAAGACTCCCCCGCAGCCACACTACCCTGCGGCATTGTTTGATACGGATTAAGCCCTCCAACTCCCATCACAGGCTGATTAACAAAACCAGGACCAACTCCAGTATTGTTAGTCTGATACATTCCATATTGCTGTGGTTGTTGTGCCAGAGGTGGCGGCGGATGATGCAGTATTGCATGCGCCACCACAGATTCTCGAACCACCCCTGCCTTAACCAAAAAATCCTCCAATGTCATCTCTCCAAAAGTAGGCTGCCGAGTAGCAGAATCTTGATTGTGAACATTTTTATCACTGTTCTTTTTCTGTAGATTTTTTTCTTGCTGTCCTTTATTTATTTCCGACCAAACCTCTTCGACGGTTTTTCGACAAAGCGGAGAAGGAAGCGTGAGTGAACCTTGGCGTACTAAGCTGGGTTGTTTAGCTATTGATTTTTCTCTGTTGGGTGTTACAGTTAGATTGAAGTGAGAATTGTTGCTGTTGATATTGTGAGTGTTATTGTTGTGGTTAGGGAAGGAATTGATCATGTGGTTTTCTTCGGCAGTCCAAATGCTACTGAGGAACTCGTCCATGTTCATAGACCCAAAATTCTTGTTACCCTCACAAAGTGTGTTTTGGAACTCATCGAGGGTAAGAGAGTAAATTGATGATTGTCTTCCAAGTGATGAGTAGGGATTGTTTTTTGGTTGTTGGTCTGTTTGTAATGGCGATTCCACTTCGCCTTGTGACAACATATCTGATTCTTGAAGCACCATTTTTCAGCTGCAAAAATATATATACAGAGGATGAAATTTTGTATTAGGCATTAGTGTTGATAATAGAGATATATGCATGCACCACACAGACACGACATTCACTCTCACCCTTCTAATATAAGATTACTATATTGCACATGTAACCTGTAGGTAGCTAGAGAAAATACAAATGGATCTGAAAATACAAATGTATTGCACATCTAAAAGATCCATTTAAACACCAATTATGTGTACTCTAACCTAATTTTGTGATATTACGAGTTTTTCTAAGTCAAAAAATTTACTAATTACTAAATTAAAAGAAAAACTAATTACATATTTTAGTGGATTATATTTCTTATCCACGAGTTGAGATATTCGAAATGTGGTTTTTTGTCAGTTCTTTTTGTCAATTTGATGATGAGACAGTCAGACAGACCAGTAATAGACTACAAAAGTATGGACCTCCATAAAATCTCCAAAAAAAAAAAAAAAACTAAAAGAATTAGTTTATTATCTTATCTCCACCTCGTTCTAATTCAAAATTAAATTAAATATTTCTTTAATTTTTATAAGTTATAGGAACGGATGTACCATATACCCCGTCTCAATTATAAAAAAAATTAATTTAATATTTATAAAATTATAGATAAATTATATACATAAAATAAAATTATCTTTCATTGAATTTTAAATTTTAAATTTTTAAAATTTAATATGTGAAAAAAAATTAAATATATTTTAGTGACAAATTCTTATAATATATTTTTTCAATTAAAAAATGATAATTAATAATATTTATTATTATTATATATATATTACCTCTCATTTATATAAATTCTAAATTTATTATTGAATTAAATATTATTTAATTTAATAACATAATTAATTTATAATAATCCATAAAAAATAAATAATTCTTTAAAATATGATCCTAGTATGTGCATATAAACCTACTTTAAAATCACATACAAACTCCATTGGACAAAGACTAATTCGAGTCTTTTTTTTTTTAAGTAAACATTGCATAGTCAGTGGACTATTAGCTGAATAATTCACGTAATTAATTTTGAATAATGGGTCGAATCCATTGTATTCATAAAGGAATTAGCCAATTAAGTAGATAAGTAAATAACCAAAATAAAGTCTCTTAATTATGTGCATTAAATACTTATTTCCAAAAATATGAAACGGATTTTGTCTTTAATCTCTTTTTTTTTCGTAGGGTACTTCTCAATTGATTGAAAAATAAATAAATTAGAACGCTATATATCAAAAAAGCAGGTGAATATGTCCTCTTTTAGAATTGATAATGGCTTAATTTCAATCACTAATTAAAATAACTAACATTACCCAAAACCAAAAAATAATAATAATAATAATAATAACAACGAAGAGACTATCCTAGCTACCATTCATAAAAAATCATGATTTAAAAAAAAACACATACTACATAAACATAATGGTAGTTAATTTGCAAATTATCTTTAAACTAATCACAATTATAGTAATGCATTACTAATGAGTCAATATATATATGACACAAATTAAACAAATAATACAAGAAGAATTAAGCAGCAAACTAAATTATGAAATTGTTGAAAGCTATAATTAAAAACGAATTGAAGACAAAGCAATTAAATATACATAATTAATATACCTGAGAGGCTGAGATATATAAATATATATACTTCAACAAGCTGAGCTAAATGAGAAACAAGTTGAAACTGTTTATTGATGAGATTATTAATCCAAGACTGTTCATATGATCTTATGTCTTGGACAGATCTATATGTATCATCAACAAAACAGTGCAAATTAACCTTCAGGTAACCGCCATTGATGAACTTTTCTATTTAATTAATCTAAAAATGTGTAATCTATGAGAAAGAGAGCATCAGCTTTAACACAGATAGAGAGTTTCTATTATATATATGGTGGACATGAATGATTGAGATATTTGTTTATTTGTTATATATACATTGGGTCTAGATTAATAATAGTATTAAGGTAATTAATGGTGAGTTAAAGTGGAGAATAGGCTGTCTATCTATCTAATTATCTAAATCTTTCCGGCGATAGGTCCCACATAAGTACAAGTTAGGGCAAGCAATAACATTCAAAAATAAAATATCTATTTGATAGAAAAGTCAGTTTTAAATTAGTACAATATTTTCCCTCATACGACACGTGTATACCATGTGTCATCGTAAGGCTGTTCTGAGTTTTAGGAGCCTACACGTTTGCTACTCTTTGCTTTTTGATTGTGCGATAAAATTATTATATTTTATATCAATAAAATTTAAAATTAATATAATTTTCTTAAATAGATATAAAGTAAAAATAATTTTATCAATAAAAAATATACTTTAAAAATAATATATACTTCTCTAATTTGAAAAATGTATACATTGAATCTGGATTTTAAACCAATTGTTTTTTTTTAATAGTGATATATTGTTATTGAATGTTAAGTTGAGATAAAAAATAATAAATTAATATTATGAAATCATTTAATTTATTAAATTATATTATCTAGATTAATATTTTATATATCAAGCTGTCATAAAAAAAAAGTTTTATTCTTTCTTCACTGATGGGTAAGCTACAAGTCTTTCAGAAAAATGTAGTCAATGATATTTGAGATATTTCTTTTCTTTAATTTAGGGACTCCTTTGTAATATGTTATATGATTTAGGAGAATATTAACTGATAAACAGTCAAGTAATTAAGATATTTCAAGTTCAAGGATCACGTGAGTTAATATATAATTAAGAAACAGTGCATGCCATTCTTTAATCAAGCAATATATATAGAAAGGAAAAATCGCTCAAAGTGAAGAACAAACCTAGAAGATGTTTTTAGGGTTAAAATACAATTAGCTTACAGTCACTCTGATAGTTTAGCAGCGTTTAATTACAACATTTTTGCGGTTCTAGATGACAATTTGTGCAGATTAATTGTTTGATTTATTTATTAACGAAGTTGTAATTTGTATGAATTGATTAGGAAATTATATTTATAGCTAATTTATTGTATACCTGTCAGGTATACATGTCATCAACTAGAGTTGTTCAATAAACAAAGTGAGTTGAAATTAAAGTTTTATTCTAAGTAATCACTCGTGAACTATTTAGATGAAACATGAATTATTTTATCATATAATTTTAAAATCTATCAAAATATGATACAAAAAGTTTGTGTTTTGGAAATGTCTTATTAGTTCTTTTTTTCTTCTTTTTAAAAAAATTCAAAGCTCTATGAATATAGACATCGAAAATATGACATGAAAAAATTAAGAATATAGACATTAATAAGCATATAAACATTCAACAAATCTAACTATTTTACATTATAAAAAGTCAAATATAATAAGCAAATAAAATATATTTTTTATCAATGCTCCATGAATATAGATATCAAAAATATGACATAAAAAATTAAAAATTATTCATAATTATAAAATCTTATAGATTAAACCATTACAATAGATAAGAGAATTGTCAAGACCTTAATAAACATATAAAGATTCAAACAAATCTAACTATTTTTTTAGTAAATTTAGTAGATAGTTATTATCAATATTTTGAAATAATTAACGAAAATCAAGCCATATTTAATTTGATAATTTTCTTGATTTTAATAACATTAAAAATTTGTACATATTAAGACAAATAAAAATTAAAAATTATAACATAATAAAAATATTTTACTTCTTTTCACACCTTGTATTCCAAAATCATCAAATAACTTCACAACATATTTGATAAAACAAAAAAAAAATCATTGTCATTGTCTAGTATATCATATATATAACAACAAATGTGTACCAAAATAACTATATGAAAACTGTAAGTGTTTTAATTTTATAAATAAAGTTAACCAATAGTGATTAATAATTAAAATTGAAATCTTTTAAAAGAACATTAAAATTTAAAGAATTCTCACAAAAAATATTATATGTAATCTATAACTATTTTAATTTTATATAAAAGAAAGTTATGAAATGATAATGAATAATTCAAACCAAAATATTTTAGTACTAATTTTTAATTTCTAATTAAATCATTATATTAATTGTGGTCCCTAAGGAATATAAGATAATACCTATTGAAATGTTAGAGAAGGAGAACTTTTTGAAGATTAGTTATATACTCTTTACAAACACCAAAAAAGAGATTGTGGAATTTTAGAAAGAAACACTTATCTCTTTGTTTGGTAGCTAGAGGACATGCCTAGTATTAATCTCAACACCATTGCACACAAGCTAAATATGTACCATACGAGAAAACCAATCCAACAACAAAAAGGAGGTTTGAGAAGGAAAAAACGACCTTATCAAAACAAAGTCAATTCCCTCAAAGAAGTGGAATGGGTTCAAGAGGTATATTATCCCATGTGGCTCTTGAATGTTGTCATAGCAAATAAGATTGGGAATGATCACCACATGTGTGTGGATTTTACTAGTGTCAACACTACTACTTCAAATGATTATTTTTCTTTACCAAACATTGACCAATTGATTGACACTACTATTAGATTCAAAGTGATGAGTCTTATGGATACGTATTAAAGTTACAATCAAATTCACATGTACCCAAGGAATGAGGAGAAAATATTGTTCATCACAGAAGAAGTGACTTTTTGCTACATAAGAATGTCTTTTGTGTTGAAAAATGTAAGTGTAACTTATCAAAGGTTAGTCAATAGAATGTTCAAAAAGTAGATTGGGAGGAATGTGAAAATGTATGTATACGACATAATGGTCAAAACCAACGCCATAAAAATCATATTTGGATCTAGAAGAGGTTTTTTCCATCATAAGACACTATGAAATGCATCTCAATCCTAACAAATGTGTCTTTGGAGTAACATAGGGCAAATTCTTGAGATATTTGGTATCTTCCCGAGGAATTAAGGTAGATAGTGGTAAGATTACAGTCCTCAAGGTTCCTAAGGTGCATTAAGGAGGTACAATAGTTGAATGGGTGTATAGCTGTACTAAGCCATTTTGTTTCCAAGTGCACACAAAATGTCTACCCTAATTTAAATTTTGAAGAAAAATAAAGATTATTTGTGAAGTGTAAAGTGCAAACATTCCTTTCAATCCATCAAAGAATACTTAAAAAAAACCCCTCCTAACAAACCTAAGGGTTGGTGAAGTCTGGTACCTATACTTCGCATTTACTATTAAGGCAGTTACTTTTGTTCTCATGATGGATAGAGATGGAAGACAACAACTGACGTACTATATGAACCACTCTTTGATTGGAGAACAACAAGGTATCTATACATAGATAAAGTGGCATTCATTATAAGGATGGCCTCTAGAAAGCTAAGACATTATTTTAGAGTTCATATGATAATAGTCTTGACATATCATCCTTTGAAGAATCTTGGTAAATGTGAGCAATCAAGTCGTTTGTCTTAAATAGCCATTGAGTTAAGTGAATTTGATATACAGTATAAGCCACAATAAGTCGTTAAAGGATGAGCTTTGGTTAAGTTCATCGTAGATTGGATAGAGAATAAATTCACAATTGAACCAAATGGTACACCTAATGAAGTAGTATCAATAAGAGCACATATCCCAAACTTGTGAACATATATATGGATGAGGCTTGTAATTTAAAAGGTTTAGGAGTAAGGATAGCTATATTCACTCCCAGGATTGATAGAATAATGTATTCAAATTACTTTTTCAAGCACTACCAATGTAGCTGAATATGAGGCACTTTTATTAGCACTTTATCAATTGCGCTCATTGGAAGCAATGAAAGTATTGGTGCACAACGATTCATGCATAATAGTCAGCCTGGTCAATAACACCTTTGAAGTTAAGAAGAAAAGAATGAAGAAATACTTGGAAGAAACAAAAAAATATCAACCTTCAAAACATTTGAGATCAGAAAAATACACCGAGGAAGAAACACACATGTCGATTCACTCACTAGTCTGGCAGCAACAATGATCACATAAATAAAATGGTAATTCTCGTATCATACTTACCAAGTCCTAGTATTCCCATGAACCTTATAAATTCTGCTCCTCCTAAGGTTACAAGTGTCATGACCACTTTTTTATGGATAACCCTATATCTAGAGTACCTCATTCAAGGAATCCTTCCCATAAATAAGGAAGAAACTCAAAAAATTGTAGTAAAATCCAAGAATTACACCAATCTTCAAAGATCCCTTTATCAGAAAAATTACCATAGACCATAGCTTAAATGTCTCTCTACCTAAGAAGCTCAACTCGTGATGAGAGAATTACATGAAGGCCATTATGATGCACATTCGAACGGAAGGATAATCTCACAAAGAATCATGAGACAAGGTTACTATTGGCCTAGTTTGTAAAAGGATTACAATGATCATGCTTGAAAGTATGATAGGTGCCAACAGTATGTACTATACCACATTTATCCACAAGTGATATGAAGGCCATCATCAACCTTTGGCCCTTTCAAAAGTGGGGCTGGACATAGTAGGTCGTTTACCTATCATACCAAGTTAGAAAAAATTTCTTATTATAGCCACTAATTATTTCTCCAAATGGATAGACGCCGAAGCATTGGCACAGATGCAAGAAAGTGATGTGTAGAAGTTCATTTGGTGCAACATAATTTATAGGTTCGATTTGACACGTGAAATAGTAATTGATAATGGAAGAAAATTCACCACCAAGAATTTGGCATCCTTTTCTCAAGAACTCAATATCAAGCTGTCATATTCCACCTCATATATACCACAAGCCAATTTTCAAGCGAAATCCTCAAACAAGACGTTGATTAATATTTTGCAAAAGCAACTAGAAATAGTGAAGGTAAGTGCATTGATGAATAACCTGGGATCACAACAGGAGAGAACCTGTTTTCTTTGATATATGGACTTTATGTTGCCATCCCTTCAGAAATACATGAACCTGACTTACATTCTAATATATCCCAAGAAGATAATAATGACATATGAATAGAAGACCAGCTTCTAGTAGAAGAGAAAAGAAAGAATGCCTTGATAAGGATAAAGATACAAAAGTGAGCAATTTAATGATCTTAGAACAAATCGATCAAATCAAAAGATTTTAGCATGAGAGATTGGGTCTTGTGCAAGGCTCTAGGAAATAAGATAGAAACTATTTTTGGTAAATTCATGGCAATATGGGAAGGTTGTTATATGATCTGTGATATCATCCTTGGAAGTTATTACAAGATAGAAAAGGATCAAAAGCAAGAAGACTTGAGTTGGAATAACGAACAATTGAAGTAGTACTATTTTTAAACATGTATATTGAATTAATCAATGAAGTTTGTTCCAAAAAAATTCATCAAGTGTCTCGCAAATAAAATAATACGAAAACCTATAATATTGAAGGGGAAGTCAAACAATTCCCCCACTAGGGATGCAGGTATAATAGACATATGACCCATTCTAAGAAAGGGTTATGAGTTGAATTTACTTTCCAACTTATTTCTATCAACTGTGTTGTGAATAAAATAACACGATAATCCTTTAATATGGAGAGGACCAAATGGTCCTCCCACTAGATATGTGGATATATGAGGCATATAAACTATCCTAAATAAGAATCTTAAGTTCATAAATGTGAACCAACAAGGTGCAATGACCCAAAGTATGGAAGAGGAGGCCAAACGGTTCCCTTCACTTAGGATGCAAGTATAAGTAGCATATGGTCCATCCTAAGTAAGCGTCTCAATTTCACAAAGGTACACCTTGAAATAAATCCAAACAAATTGCATAAACGGGAAAATTCTCATTTTATTAAATGATTACAAAGATACATCAAATAATACTCCTCTCTATTAGAAACACTCAAAGACCTTTTCGTCTCAAATGGCTTTTTTTTAATGGTCATCCTTTTGGGGTAATAAGAGTTATTCCTCACTCGCTTCACCGAGTTTACATCTCAAGATACAAACTTCTTAGTGCAACTCATCTCATTCAACAAGTAAACTTAGATGTATAAGTACCTTGTGTATAATCCTAAAGGTGTAGTGTAATAGTTCCTTTACACCCCAGAAGCCATAAAATGGGGCTCAATAAGAATATCTTTATGAGTCATGTGTAAGGAATTTTGTAGCTTAAAGCAACGTACTTTTTCCTTGTCGTTATGACTAAAATGAAGTAACATTTCTTGACCTCGTGGTTGTGTTACTTCAAAATTATGGTTCCAAGTGCCACGTATTAGAACTAAGAACACATTATCTTATCTATCACCTCTAATGTAGAAGTACTTGTCCTTCCATTTAGGTTTATTGTCATACAAATTCAAAATAAGACCTCGGAGAGTGATGGCAGAGATGTACCCCTTACCTTCGTCCACATCATATATTTTGATGCAATAGATGGCACGTAACTCGCCTTCTTCTAGCTTGTAACCAAGCTCATCACTGACTATAACCAAACTTAGAAGAGTTCTCCGCCCATTAGGATTTATGTGTGCCAAACTTAGGTCGTAGGTGTACAAAAACAAGCAACCACTTGAGGTATGGGAAACCTTAAACTAACCTGTAAGTCTTCTGTCTCAGAAAGATATTGGGGGACATAAACATGATCCACATGGAGTGGAATTAAGTATGCTCTCCCTAGGCGGTACATAACCTCTGTTATCAACCTACTTAGTAATTTTTAGATTTTTTTCTTTGGGATTTTAGATTTTTTTCTTTGGGATTTTTTCTATAGGTTGCCCGGTTGGCTAACGTTATGGTTTCCTTTCCTCTAAACCTTATGACGAAGTGTGATATGAATGGAAGGTATAATACATTGTAGTGTTTATATATATGGATTTATGTAACGTACTATGAAGATCTCACTCTCTCTCTTAAATCTCTTGAGAATCTTGTAATATTTGTAATTTTCTCCAAATAATATATATATGGGTGTGTTTCGATATCAACTAATTTTGATAAATTATAGTGTTCTTTAAATGAAAATATTTAAAGATATATATGTTAATAAATACAGATATCTAAATTAATAAATGGTTCTTGAAATCAATAAAATATTTAATTATAACTAAAAATATATATGTTAGATTATATTTATTTAAATATTAAAAATATTTGTTAAAAATATTTATTTAAATTATTTGTATTGAAAATGATTTCTGTATGTATATTGAGTTTATTATTTTCTGCTAAAGAAAGTCATTAAAGCTTGTGATCATGAACAATATATAATTGTCGGATAATGTAGAAAAAGCTGCACTCAGCATACATCATTTGAATCAAGGAAAACAAAGAAAGCATTATTATTGATATAACAATCACGCTCGATCAACATTTTAGTTTTCCTTTTTTCCATCTCGACACCTTTGCATCTAAAGAATTATCACATCACCTAACGGTGGAATTAATCATTTTCCTTCATTAACAAACGATCACTAACAACAAAATACGCAAATTTTGTTTGGTGATTGAAATATTTATCAACCATATTTGAATCAATGGAATTTTTTTAAATATTTAACTACACATTTTATTCAAATAACAAATAAAATAAAAAAACTACCCACACTTTTTTTCACATTTTATTTTATGATTTACTTACTTTTTTTTCCTTAAATTTCGTCTCTTTAATTTTAATTTTCATATTTTAATCGCTTTAACTTTTCTTATAATTTAGTTATTTTATTTTTTAATATTTATATTTTAGTCTTTTTATTTTTTAAAAATTAATTAAATTGATCTAGGTATTATTTATAGTAGTAAAGGGAAAAAAATATATGAGAAATTAAAATATAAATAGATCAAATAAAAATAATAAAGAGAGTAAAGCAAAAATATAAAAAAAAATAAAGAGAGAAAATCATAAAATAATCTCATTTTATGTTATATTTGAAAGAAAGATGTTTATTTAATATCAGTAAAAATTATACAATTGTGAAGGCTCAAACCTACTACCTGAGACTCTGATATTATATGAGGTGAGAGTTATACGTTAACTATGCTATTAAGATGTTTATTTGAATATTAAAAACCGGAAAGTATTTTTATGTTATATTTGAGTATCAAGAACAGGAAAGTATAAATAGAAAGAAAAAAAAATTATGAATTTAAAAAAAATAATAACTACACACGGATTGATGATATACATTTGCACATGGACTGGAATAAAGTGCAGGTAGCTGCAGTACAATTAGAAATATTCATTATAATAAATCATTGATCACATAGTTAGTTGACCTAATTAAGATTAATATTGAAATGAAACATTATAAGTAAATTTAAAAATGAAACTGAATAATTTTGATACCATTATTATAATAAAAAAATTTAATTTTTTAATCGAGTTATTATAAAAGAAAAAATATAAAAATATCATAGTTAATGTTTCAAAAATTTACTAATTTCAATATTTTTTAATATTACACCACAAGTATTATATGTCAAATATATATTTTTATTTCATTAAAATAAATCTTTAAAATTACGTAATTAAGTTATAACAATACTAAGTAACATAACTTAATATCTATATAGATAGATAAAAAATAAAAGAAATTAAACAACATAAATTATAATAAACATGCAAAAAAATAAAGTATGAGAAAGAAAAGTAAATGAAATCAATATTACATGATACAAATAACAATAAATAATTATATAATTATATGTGTTGTAATATAGAATAGTTAAATTATATACACAACAGAATGCATTATATTTTAAAAAATGTTAGAAAAACTAAACTAGTAAAATTTAAAAAAAACATTAAAATTATATCTTTAAAAATTATAATTACAAAAATAATATTTATTATGTTTAGTTCATATATTTTTACTATTAAAAAAAATTTGATCAATCATTTCACATTGAGTGTCATCCAATTGGATACCATTTAAATTAAATTACAATTATTTGAACTCGTTTAATGTTGAACTATGTTCAATTGAACTTATTCAATATTATTAAGGTGATATTTTGTTATTATATATAAGTTTTAGTTGTTATTTGATATAATTTTTTTAAAATATATTAAAAGATATTAACATTTATCATTCTACTAGAGTTAAATTAATAAAAAATGAATAATAATAAAGTAAAAATATAAAATATAAATAAATACATAATATAACAAAAAGAAAAAAAGAAAAAATAATATTCAAATAATAAACTTGAGAAGTAAAATTGATATATATTTTTGTAAAATAAAGAGATATATTTATAACTACAATAATAGAAAAAACGTGTCCTTTCTCATCTAGGTGTGGATCCATCCATAGTTCAAACTTAAGTTATTGAAACTTATATGGTCGAGTTATTGAAGTGCCCACATTAAACATATATGTCATTGTGGTAGGTGAGCATACTGATTTACTAGTTTTTAGAATGAAACACTTAGGTTCAATATTTTTTATTGGTAGATTATTCTATTAGTTTTAGAAAAGTATCTAAATGATTAATTTTATATTTTAAAAAAAAAATCAATAAATATTCATATTAAAACTTTATTTTTTAAGAAACTAAAAATTTGAACATGTACATTAAGTTGTAGTTTTTTTAAAATTAATAAACTAAAATGTTACAAAAATAAATATTAAACCTAACTCTAACTGTAATTGTAGTAAACCAGCCTAATATTTATCCCATCGTATAAACAGTTTCTATGTCATTGTATAAATCAAATAGCCTAAATTTCTATCCATCTTGTAAACAAGTTCATGACAAATTATGTATTTTTTTCTATTTGATGAATTACAAATTATGTATGTTATTATTAAAGAAGCATAAGATTTAGCCAATTGGGTGAACTTTTTATAAACAGGTCCAGCTTGAATAATTATTCTTTTTGCCGTTACTCATAAAACCTGCCTTGAATTCCGCAAGTGATTTTTTTGTTTAATTAATGATACAACATAATCGTATTTATAATTTATAAATATGATTTTATTTTTAACATTTTTTATCTTTTATAGTTTAAATATGTTATCTTTTTATAACTTAAAAATTATATATTTTTTATATGTTATAAAATACAATACATATTTTTTTTAAGAATTAAAAAACATGTGTTTTATGGATAGATTAAAAGCAAAATTTTGTAAATAATTAAGTTATAAAAAATATTAGAGTGTTTTTTTCTCCCGTCTATTAGAATCCGATAAAAAAAAGTAATTGAATATTAATTAGTTTTTGCTATCAAAAAGAAAAAAAATATTACTTTTTTTTTTATTTAATTGGAACAATAATTAGTCCCCTTAAAAAGAGTGTGTATACTCTGTTTAATAAGAATTAATTTTTCGACAGCACGTTGTTGTATTTTTTTTTTATACCAAAGTCTTATTGTGAAGCACTCAAACTAAGTGCTCGGGTACTCAAACTAAATGCTCGGGTGTCAAGGTGCACAAGTTTTATAATATTATTTAAAAAATTATTTATTTATTTGATTGTTGTTCTATTTAATATTAAAATTTAATTTTTAATCTCAATTCATATAATTTAATCTAATCTTTTTAAATTTAATAAATTTATTTCAAAATTTTAATTTCCATTGACTTGATTTAACAGCTTTATAATTAATTATGACGGATATATATATGTATCTATTTATTTGATCCTTATTTTTAAAAAATATTACAATTTAGTATCTAATATTTTTAAATTTAACAAGTTTAATTTAAAATTTTAAATTTTTAAATGTTTTATAATTAGTTATGAAAAAACTTAATTTTTTAATTAATTTGATCCTAAATATATTTGGAAAAATATAATTTTTTTAAAAATTTATAATTTAATACTCAATTTTTATTGTTAAGTATAATGCAGTTGACTTAAATTAATCAAAATTAAAATTTTGAATTAATTATCAAATTTAAAGATGTTAGGATTAAATTATATAAATTAAAAAATTAATGACCAAATTCTAATATCTTGTATAGTTTAGGGACCAAATGGATAAGTAAGTTTTTTTAAAAAAATAACAAATGTTTTGGGGCAAATTTGACCTTTCACTAGTCTATTTACTTCTATAAAAACCCCTAAAATATAGACCCAGTGTTACAATCAAATTGAAAACAAAATGTCTCTAAATCTGGCCGTTTTATTAGTTATACTCTCCCTCCAATGTGCTACAATATTCGCATCAGACCCAGACCCCGTACAAGACTTTTGCATACCAAACCCAAAGTTTGGCTCTATAAGAACGATACATCGCTCTATTCTTCCATGCAAGAATTCATCGGAGGCAACCACCGATGACTTTGTCTTTTCCGGCACAAAAGTGTCCGGAAACTTCACCGAGACGGGGCTCGCTACCGTCTCTGTGAATCCAACAATATTTCCCGGTATCAACACACTAGGAATGTCATTTGTACGAGTCGATCTCAAAATTGGGGGAGTAAACCCCCCACATTTTCATCCTAGAGCAACAGAAATAGCATATGTGGTAGAAGGGAGTGTTTATTCAGGCTTTGTTGATTCATCAAATAGAGTTTTTGCTAAGATTTTAGAGAAAGGGGAAGTTATAGTGTACCCTAGAGGTTTATTACATTTTCAAATGAATGTTGGGAAAAAGGAAGCTACTATTTTTGGAAGCTTTAATGGTCAAAATCCTGGATTGCAAAAAATCCCATCTGCAATTTTTGGATCTGGGATTAATGATGAGCTTTTGGAGAAGGCTTTTGGGTTGAGTCTTAAGCAAATTGGAAATATGAGAAGAAGGTTTGATCCTAAAAGGGCAAGATAGGCAAGGCTATGATAGTAAAAATATATTTTATTGGTTTTAATTTGTATGTTATTATTGGGCATTCAAAGTGCTTTTTTGGCTCAGTGGAAGACGTACTTCCATTTGTGTTCTATCTCTGTTTTTCTTTTAATTTCTTCTTCATTTTGCTCAGTGCTCAATGTTATAAGGACAGACCAAGTAATTATATCTGTTTATCTTGCGATCTACTTTCTTTCTTTTCCACTTCAATTTTTAGATTCAATCCACACCGACATAAATTGCTTTCAATGCATTTCAAATAGGTCGTGGCAGTTTATCAAAAAAAAAACAAAAACCGTGGCAAAAAAAAATTTCAAGTTAAAATTCATCCCTAATTCTTAATTTTCTCGAGAGAAAATTAATGTTATTCATTCTATTATAAAAAAAATGCATTTTCATTTTAATATAAACAAATAATTTAGTTGATTTTACTTTTTACTTAAAATTATGTACCGAGGTAAAAAGTAAACAAAAGATAAACGTTATATATAAAAAAAGAATAATATTATGTAATTAAACCTAAAATATGTTGCGATAATGTATTAAATTCCTAACATATAAACAAATAATTGAGCATAAACACGATATAATATAAATCCAACCCCCAAACACGATTAAACGCTACAAAATAGATATCTTTAATTATTTCATTAAAATAGGGTGATATTTGTGTCATGTTAGTCATACTCATATACATATTGTGTTCTATTTTAGTATTAATTGTATCGTGTTCATGTGTTGATATATGAAAAAAATTATTTAACTTTTTTTTGTTTTATCTATTTATAGTAAGAATTATAAAATAACAAAACTTCAATAATATGAAAAAATTATTAATCAATTTTAACTAAATATTTCATTTATATTGTGTCATATTATTACTATGTTATCAATGTCACACGTTGCCACCCCTAAATTCCAGGATGAATCGTTTGATTGAAGAAAAGGAAAACAAAAAAGAAGAAAAAAAAGCTTCAAAAGCTCTTATCGCTTTAACAAGAAGTAAAAATTATTAGATACGGCTATTCCTGAATGATTACACCACTTCAGGCCATATATATGGTCCATATATGTCCTCCGCTATATACACGCATGATTTATGAGCCATTCACAAAGCAACAAGACACGAGTCAATTTTCCAAGAGACTTAGTAAGAGGGCATGCAAGAGATATCCAGAGAGAGAAAATTTTCGGATATTGGTAATTTTGACAAAAAGTGCTCCATATTTTGATTGTATATTACATGATTTGGGCTGAAAGTGGGTAACCGTGTGGGTTTTGGAACAAGCACGTCTATTTTTCTCATTTTTTTCTAAATTTATACCGATTTGAAATGATGGGTAGTCAAACTATGTCTATGTCCAACACGGCTACTTGATGAAAATTTAAGAGTTAGCTTTGGTTATTCCATCATTGACAAACCTTTTTTTAACATGTATAATTGGCACTGCACCAATTCCACCTACCACATTTGGCAGTGAAACTACAGACATCAAAGAAAACTATTGCTACTCAAAATATATCATACATATAACACTGACAAAATAAATATCAAAAGTTTTGATTGAGGACAGAGTGAAAAGCAGAAAACAAAACAAGTGTGGCCATTACTTAAGTAGAAGATTACTTCTTCCCAACTAAAAGATCCTTGACAATGGTATCACACATGCCATCGGCTTCTGGAAACAAGTGACCAGCACCCGGAAGCTCATGATAATGAATCCAAGGAAGCTGTTCAACAATGTAACGTTGCAGCATGACAGGCACCATCTTGTCTTCATCTCCATGCCAAAGGTGGACAGAACCTTCATTATTTGGAAATGGATTTTCCAGTTCCACAGGACTAAATTCCCATTTCCCTAATCCAACAATCATGTCTCGGTGAAGAGACTCGAATTCTCCTTGCTGCCTCACCTGACCCTGAGGAAGCCAAAGTCAAAATGCAGTTACTTTGCATAATCTGAAAGGGTTGTTATCTTCAAAAATTGAACGAACATAAAACTTTTGCAATCTAGCCACTACTCAATCCTGAACTTAGGGTTCTGCAAAGAAAAAGCTAACCCCCTGTAAGGAAAAGGCAAAAGGCCAGTAATCTAACAAGCAAACAAGAAAAGCCTAGAAAGAGCTTTCTTTTTTTTATTTTTTCTTCTTTTAAAAAAAAGGACACTTGGGTTCCTTTTTTATTAAATAAAAGAAACATTACACGGGTCAAGTTCGAACTTGAGTCTATGATAATGGGGATGGAGAGTCATATCATCTGTATCACAAGCCAATCCCAAAAGGATCCAACAATCCAATCTAGTCAAACAAAACCCAGAAATAATCAATTGCATCATCACAAGAATATATATAAAGAGATAGATATTCTTTTTTCCTAAAACTTAGAGACAGAGCAAAGTGTTTTACATTCTGCAACTGGAAAGGGAATCACTAAGCTCAACCCAAAGGAAAACTATCACGAGACATAAAATGGAATTTAGCAGGAAAAGGAATTATGGTTAACCATCTACTTGGAGATGAGTAAAAGAAAATCAGCAAAGCAGATAAAGGTAAAAAAGCATGGAAACATCCAAGTATTGGGATAAATGAAACTTTACAAACTGAAGCAATTCAAGAATTAATGTTCTGAGGTTCTTCACAATTGTGAGACCCAATATGTATTCAATCAATCCTGTTTTGAGCTTGTGCGTCCAAAATTCATACAGAACTAAGGCATCAAATCCAATTCAAAATTTAAGACATCTTCATAGACTAATGAATTAATATTTGTAGAACACCAGTAAGAATATTTTTAAGTAGGAAACTAGATCAGCCAGCCAAGATTTTTACTCTCTGCATATAAGCAATTGTCAAAAATGCTGCATATAGACAACAATGTCCTTCATATACACTGCAACACATATTTTGGAACACCAATCTCAATGTTCAAACAAATTATTGATATCACAAGTTAACTAAAATCAATCAACACTACACTACTCTCTTAAGTACTTTCATAAGGACTTTATGTTAGTTCTAATTGCCTCTCACTCAGTATTATCTTCTATTTGGCATAGGAATAATGCACCGAGATTCAAAAAAGTTAGATAAATACCACATATTCCTTTCTAGACGTTCTAGTTGCAGACTTCATGATTTCTTTGTCTTGTTGTGAAAGAATAGTGGGACTATGAACCACAACACTAGAAGCAGGGAACAGTTTTTGAGTGTTCCACCAGTATGTAAGCCAAGGGATATAGTGAGCCACACGAAGTGTCCACTGATCATTCCAATCTTGTTGGTGGAATGCTTCATTTGATAGATTTGAAGGCAAACCAGCCCACCAATAGTTTATAACTGGAGCTATTAGAGCTGCCCCTGCCAGCCTGTTAGCAATACACATCCCTCATGTTAGCAAGCAGGCATGAACAGTAGTTAAGAATTGATACATAGTCATTTCGGGTAAATCACACCTGTGAGGGATATACTTGAGGCAGCTCCAAACCACTTGACTGCCCATGGAAAAACCAATTACATAAAATCGAGGCCCAAGACCCAATTGATCAGCAAGCTCTTCTATATCTAGAGCCATGCTCTTGACTGTTCTCTTTGGATAAGGGTCACTCTCTCCATAACCAGGTCTGTCAAAAGACACAATATAGACACCTAAGTCTTCAACAATTTCCTGGAAGAATGCATCATAGGTTAAAATGATGGTGGCTTCCAAACTCGCATAAAGACTGGGAATAGTAGGTATAAAGCAGGCCAGTAAAGGGTACCGGAGACAGCTTTTTGGCAATAACAGCATCATGCCTGCAAGAATCAAAACCATGGATATAAACAATTTTATGTTTTGCAGATTCTTTTGGAAAACCATGTTCTTTGTAGGCCAAATGCCTTCCATCTTTAAGTTTTATCCTCAAAGCTGTAACAGGGGGACCATCTGAAGAGCCACAGGTCTTAGGTGAAGGAGGCTGGATTGCCTGATAAGCCCATGCTAGAAGCCCAACAGATAAGAGTACTAAAGCTTTCTTGAACAATCCTAAAACATATAAGCATTAGTTAGGACAAAAATTAGGAAACTCAAAGAGGAAGGGGAGAAGAGAATGCATTTATAGATCCAACCTCCTGGTCTTTCATTCACTATTCGAATGTCTTGACCAATAGAAATGTACAAAAGGTACTCTTGTCCTTTCCTTTCTAACTAGTAGCTAATAACTCCGTTGTTGATCTCTCTCTTCTGGCCTATTAAGTAAAGTAAGTTAGTTCTAGATTGAAACTAGACCTGAGAGAGACTGAACTTCTAGTAAACAATAGGTGTGCCTTCAGTTGAGTATAGCTTTTCACAAGTAGTAGTTATGAGCTATTTCTTGTTCCAGTTCAGAAGAGATAATTCCTTCAATTGTACTAGTGGATTGAAAAACTTTTTTAGTGCCAATAAAGTGCATGTGTAATTGATTAATAAAAACACGAATTTTGATAGGCTGGAGGACTGATACTATAAGTAGGGCAAACGCCTTAAAAGGGAAATGATGGGCATTTTTCCAATAACCCAAGGAATCTAATCTCTATTTTCAAAATTGTAGCCAAGGAGGAAAGTTGAAAATAAAAGGATCATTTAAAATGAACTTGCTAAGCTTAAGTTAATGCATAATTCATAACTAATTTTCAAAATCATATTCACTGAAAATGACTTTTAATTAAGAAGAAAAAAGTAAGTCAAAATTTGCGGGAGACAAAGGCTCTCTGATAGTAAGGTAATATCCAAAGTCCTATGCAGCAACAGAAAGTTTTAAGGATTAAACTTTCTGTTCAAACCCAGTAAAATGCACTAGATTCAGAAAAAGAAAATATCCTATTTCTTATTATTTCAATTTCAGAACGAGGCATGATTACCTCAAAGCATACAAAGGAAACATAATCCTTATAATGAACACTGATAAAGAACAAACCCACACGTTCAATTTTTAAATTTCAACTTAGATGCACTTGTACCTTTTAAAGGTGCTCTGATTAAGTACAAAATTGGGCTAATTTTATGTTAAGAAAAATTACCGGGTCAAAATTAACATACAATTAAAGTGAAATTGAGAATAATGAAAATAAAATGAACACAAATATTTTACGTGAAAAAACCCCCCAAACAAATTGGGATAAAAAACCACGGACAAGTATAAGAGGATTTCACTATTATAAAATAGGGATTATAACACCTTCTCTCTAGTTGCAATGAGATAACAATTCTAATCTCTATTGTAATAGGAGAAATAACTCTCTTACAAAATAGGAAAAATATTACTTACAAAGAAGGAACAAATTTTTCTTTTTAAGTAATAACTCACAAAGACTTTTACAATCTTTCTTATGAATGCTCTCTAATTCATTTGTTCTTATATTTTGCACAAATGAAACAAGCTATTTATAGGCAACATCCTTGAAGAACTTGTGGTAGCAAAAACTTCATGTTCATCTCCACATTGAATGGATAAGAAATTAGTGCTCCACATTGAATGAACGTGCTCCACATTGAATGAACGTGCTCCACATTAAATGAACGTGCTCCACATTAAATGAACGTGCTCCACATTGAATGAATGTGCTCCACATTGAATAAACAAGAAATTAGTGCTCCACATTGAATGCACAAGAAATTAGTGCTCCAATAACATCCTTAATTAAATGTCTTTCATGTTTCTTACTTCATCCATTAGCAAAATATAACATTAAACCAAGTAAGTGACTTTACCACTAAACAAGGTCATCAATTATCACATTCTCCCACTTAAAGTCACTTGTGTAATCCTTTCATCCTTCCTCACTGCCAAATCCATGCTTGCTTATGTTTCCGCTAGACCACATGAGGATCTACACCATTTAAACTTATCAGCGTTGATTGGCTTGGTCATAACATCTGCCAAGTTCTCGTCGGTGTGAATCTTTTGCATATCTACACTACCTTCTCCCACTACTTCTCGAACAAAGTGATACTAAACCCTTATGTGCTTTGTTCGTGAATGAAAAGCTGGATTCCTTGCAATGTGCAAAGCACTCTAACTGTCACAAAACGGAACAATCTTCTCCTGCTTATGCCCAAGCTCCTCCAATAATCTCTATATCCAAACTGCTTCCTTGCAAGCTTGTGTAGCCGCCATGTATTCTACTTCCGTTGTAGATAGAGCTACAACCGATTGCAGTTTAGATACCCAGCTTACAGCTCCTTTTGTAAGTGTAAACACATAACCTGTAGTAGACTTGCTTTTATTGAGATCCCCTGCAAAATCTGAATCAATATAGCCTCTGACAATAAAATCTGATCCTCCGTAACATAATGCAGCATTTGAGGTTCCTCTGATGTATCTCAAAACCCTCTTCACAGTATTCCAATGCTCTCCTCCAGGATTTGCCATAAACTAACTAACTACTTCCACTGCTTGTGCAATGTTTGGTCTTGTACATATCATGGCAAACATTAAACTTCCCATTATTGATGTATACGGTACTCGAGACATCTCTCTCCTCTCTGCTTCATTGCTAGGACACATATTTGAGGATAACTTGAAATTAATAGGAAGTAGGGTAGAAATTGGCTTACTATCTTACATGTTGAAGCGTCGCAAGATCTTGTTGAAATAGTTTTTTTTGAGAAAGCCAAATCTTCTTGTTATTTCTGTCTCGGTGAATCTGCATCCCTAGAATCTTGTTTCAACAAAACCTTCTGGTTAGAGCATATAGATTTTTTCTTCAAGTTCTCCATGAAAAAATGCAGTTTTTATATCCAATTGCTCCAGATGTAAGTCAAACGTAGCACACATAGCTAGGATTATTCTGATTGTTGTAAGCCGAATTACCAGGGAAAATATCTCATTGAAATCAATACCTTCTTTCTGAGCGAATCTTTTTACCACCAATCTTGCACGAAACCATTCCACTTTATCATTGCTATCCCGTTTGATCTTGTAGACCCATTAGTTACCTATGGATTTTCTCCCATGTGGCAATGGTACCATTTCCCAAGTCTTGTTCTTGTATAGAGCTTCAATTTCTTCTTGCATTATTGTCATCCATAAAGACACATTTGAGTTACGTGTAGCTTGTAGTTTCTTGGAAAGTTGATGGCTCTCAGTCCTCCATTAAACGACAGTATGCAACATTGCTCTCCGTAACATACTCTGAATGCCAAGATGGCGGCCTTCTCTCACGAGTTGATCGACGAACTTCTGAAGACTCGGACTCGACTAGTTCTTATACCTCGTGCTCTGGTGTTGCTTCAGTAGAAACTGGAGTTTCTTGTACTGGATTATTTTCCACATGTATTATTGTAGTCTCTGAAACCTCTTTCGATGTACTATCGTGTCCATTTGTTTGTAGTAGTTGATCTTCTACAAAGATCACATCCCTGCTGACAATAACCTTGCGGGTAGTAAGATCCCACAGGCGATACCCCTTCACTCTATCAACATATCCCAAGAATATACACCTCTTAGATTTCAGATTCAACTCTTTTAGGAAAAATTATCGGGTCGAAGCTAACACACAATTAAAGTGAAATTGAGAATAATGAAAATAAAATAGATACAAATATTTTACGTAGAAAAACCCCCGAACAAATTGGGATAAAAAACCACGAACAAGTGTAGAAGGATTTCACTATTGTAAAATAGGGATTACAACACATTCTCTCTAATTACAATGAGATAACAATTCTAATATTTATTGTAATAAGAGAAATAACTTTCTGACAAAATAGGAAAAATATTACTTAAAAATAATGAATAAATTTTTCTTTCTAAGTAGTAACTCACAAGATAATTTTCACAAAAACTTTTACTATCTTTCTTATGTATGCTCTCAAATTCATTTGCTCTTATATTTTGCACAAATAAAACAAGTTATTTATAGGCAACATCCTTGAAGAACTTGTGGTAGTAAAGACTCCATGTTCATCTCCACATTGAATGGACAAGAAATTAATACTCCACATTGAATGTACAAGAAATTAGTGCTCCAATAACATTCTTAATTAAATATTTTTCATGTTTCCTACTTCATCCATTAGCAAAATATAACATTAAACTAAATAAGTGGTTTTACCACTAAACAAGGTCATCAATTATTACATTTTATCTTAGCAAAGAAAGGAGAAAATTACTTCAAATAATATTCAAAAATTTATAATAACAAAAATAGTATTTTAATAATATTAAACGGAATATAATTAAATAAAATTTAACTTAATAATTCTAAATAATCATAATTTAATTTAAATAAAATCTAATTATAACATGTTCAACATGAAATGACGGTGTAAAAATATTTAAATAAGATATAAGATACTATTTTTATGGTTAAAAGTTTTAAGTGTATTAATTTAGTGGTTTTCAATAACTTATAAACTTAAAATCTAAATTCTCAAGAAAAACAAACTACGAATAAATAACAATTAGCATCCACCCAGCTTCTCAAAATAATCTTCTAGATTCCGAAGGCGATGAAAACGAGGTAGCATTACGAAACAAGAGTGTCACATAAAATTATACCCAAAAAAAAGATGAAATAAAACCCACCTGAAGAAAGGGGAAAAGCACTATTTTGTTTGGATTTTCGGGTGTGAGCTCTGGCTGATGCTGCTGATATCTTTCTGTTCACTCCCCCAGCCATTGTTAACGACCAATAAGGTCTCCCAGAGAAGGATCTAGAGAGTGAAAGAAGGGTTTAGACTAGAGAGAGACAGAGATCAGATCGATAGAGTCGAGAGATAGAACTCAGGAGTGAAAGAGTAACGTGCTTGTTGACTCCTGCATCATGAGGCGGAAGGAGGGGCTGTACAATTATGATTGTTTTTCTTCAAATAATAATTATAATAAAAACGTGTGCATATACGGCGTACCCGTTTTAATTAAATGCATTAATGACATATGAGGGTAAAAATGAAATATTTTTTTTCCTCAGCAAAATATGATTTTTGAAAGATTAATATTCCTCGTTAAAGATAAATTACTTAGCATAATTTATCAATGAGATAGTATTGACCTATTTAATTATATATAGAACATGTTACTACACATATTAAAGAATTAATTCCCACAAGTTTCTTCAAAAAATGTCTCATAATTTGAAAAAATATCATTAATAATATGAATTTTAAATATATTATCAAAGATAGCATCCATCCATAATGACACTAAACTTTCCGTCATTTAAGATACGTCGCATTTTCAGTTAAATTATTAAAACATTATTTAAAATAATATATATATATATATATACAATAAATTTTATGATTAAAAATAAAATTTAAATATATTAAGAATATAAGTACATAACATTTTAAAAGCATAAATAAACTAAAAAAGTAATCTTAAAAATTAATATAATGCTCTTTATTTTATATTTTTTCACTTGCATCCCTTCACCACTTTCTCTCTTAATTTTTTGAAGTACTTTTATTTTTAGATACATTGTTAAAAATTTCTTCACCGTTGATGAGAGAATTAATTAAATTGAGAAAAATATTTTAATATTTAAAAAATACCACCTAAAAGTTGAAAATTTAATTTTTAATGTAATTAACATAATTAAAAAATAATTACAACATTTAAAATATATAATATTTGTTTATAAAAATTTGAGAATTTATGAGATGATTAGTCAATTAATTTATAAACATTTATTTTTTATAGTTTATTCTCAACCTTAGTATAATTTTAAAAATTAGTTCAACTTGTTAACTTTATTATTAATTTCAAATAAATTTTAAATTAAAAGTATTCAGTAACTATTATTATAACATATGAGATTATTTACAATTAAATTTAATTAAAATTAAATCTTAAATTAAAAAAAATAAAAAAAAACTAACCACTCTACTACATGTAATTTAGGATAAATAATAAAACAATCCCATTCATTCCATGTAATTTAGTTTTATTTTTCTAATTTATAAGATATATAAAAAATATAACCAATAATTTTAATAATAAAATAATTTAAATTAATAATATAAATATAATCACATTTGAAATTAATTAATAACTTAAATAATTAATCAAGGAAAAAATTAAATAACATATAATTAAATATTCATTATTAGAAGAAAATAATTTGACACTGATTCTTTAGATTTATTGGTTATATTTATTGATTTACGCATGCGTACATATATATATATATATATATATGAAAGAGTTCGGGATCTTTATCAATTGAGACCACATTGTTTTAATTATCTATTATTATCCTCATTTGGTGCCTCTACACTTATGTGATCCAACACATCGATTAGACTCTCTTACAAAACCTACACCAAACTTAATAACGTGATTGGTAACCATTGATCAATAACGTGAACAAAAATAACGAACAATCAATGTAAAAATATACTTAACCACGATCATTCACAATCATTATCTTGAAAACACTTAACATTCCCAAAAGCATAGTATTGCCAAAACCACACTAGTAAAATAATCTTAACCATTTAAAGTTTAAGAATGTTATTTTATTCTTATCGAAACGTATCACAATAATCGAAAAACACTAAAGATGATTAGTGAAAATGAAATTCGAATCGATAGAAAATTTGGACGAAGTTTCCTTAGAATTTTCAAAAATAAGAAAGTATTTATGAGAAGGTATTTACAAACATCATCCTAGTCGCATGCCACCCTCGTCGGACCCACCGACTACTTTGTTGGGGTCCGACGAGGGCCTTATCGAGGTGTACAAAAATTTCAATCTTTGGTTCAAAAATTATCGAGCAATTTTCTATAAATACACATACACGTAATAAAACAAAACTATAACACACAACCTATCATACATAATAACAAAATCAATCTTGTAATGTGTATATAATATGCTTTTAAACATAATGTACTAAAGTGATGTGTATTGTTGATCATCAGGAACCAAGTTATATAGATGAAGATATGTTTTACACATATAAATGTTAACAAAGATACAAATGATTATAAAACTTACAATATATATATATATATTAAATTTAATATGTATTTATTTATTTATTATTATGATAAAATAAAAACATTCAATATTTATATTTTATTATTTTAGTATTGTTTATTATTAATATTAAAAATATAAATTAACATTCTATCTTAAAATAAAAGATACGTAACTTTTTACTTTAAAATATTACAAGAATTTTACTGAATATCATAAGTATATTAATGATATTTCTCCATTTATTACGGCAAAATTTGTATGAAAAATGTAAACGACAATGCCATATTATTTATAGAAAAAATGATACCATAAATATATTACTTTCAACGAATTTATTTTAATCTTGTATATATTAGGTGAGATAAGATAAGTCTAAAGATGATAATAGTAATGAACTATCTTTACAGAAAGTAGGATAACATAAATTATTATCCTTACAAATTACACTTCTATTAACTTTTTTTTTTTGTAAATGTAATGAATTTATAATACTCTACCTAATAAATATGGATTTAAAATACATTTTTATTAAAGATAACGGACTTAAATGACTCTTTATTTTTATTTTTATTTCTTGCATTATGTACTTAATTCTTAAAAAATATCTATTATTTTACAAAAATTAAGAATAATATTTAAGGATGAGCTATCCTTGACATCAAAAGTTAAAATGATTTTCAAGTTTCATTCATTTTTATGTGGGTGAAAGATCTAAGGATTCTATAACTTAACATAAAAGTGTATAAAAATCTTATAAGTATCAAGTGGTGCACAAAAATACTATAGTTTTTAAGATAGTTTTACATTAAATCTAAGTTGATCGGTGATAGTTTATTTTACTAAAAGTAATTATGTGTCAAATATATTATTATATTTTAAGATACATTTTTTAAATTACAAATTAATTGAAAAAATTGGAGCCAACCTAATACCAAGTTATCTCCCTATCATTCTTCACTCCAATGCTTAACCTTCAAATTAATGACCCTCACCCCATATGACAAACTAATTCCTTATCTCCTAAATACCTAACCCTAACCAAGGGAATCATGGCATTAATGGTTTGGGATTATTCCCAAGCTTTTGAAACATTATGATCTTATTGTTGTTTTCAAAGATATAAAACAATATGAGCTCTATATCAAATACGATAAAGAACACTTACAAATAAATCTATTGAATAAAAAGTTAATATTTAATCATTCCAATTATATATTTTTTATGAATTACATATCAATTTAAAAAAAAGATTATGATAACTTGAACTCGAAGGTTTTTTTTACGAGAACTTGAAACCATCGATATGTCATATATGTTTTACACATGTAGAGTACTCTCGTGAAGATGAACTAATTTGATTCTCCTACTAGGACATCTCTTTTATTTATAATTTATAGCAACCAATAGATGAATCTTTGAAGTTAAATCGTGTTATAAACATTTTTAAATCAAAGGTTATTTCAAGTGCAATTTGAACTTTAAATGTAAAAAAAAAACCAATAATTAAAGTCTTATCTAACTTATTATTTACGACATAAATTATTATAGTACATATTATGAGAGAATATAAATATAATAATTATATTTGATATTTTAAAAAATAATAATAATTATATATAATATACATATCAAAATATAAATGTGATTCAAATTCGTAGAATCATAATGCATAGCAATGCCCTAGGCAATCCACTATATATATATGACATGACACATTTCGGTTCTTGGCCGTAATTAAATTACTTCATTAGGAATTCTAGTACCAAACTTAGAAAACTCAATATAATATAAAACTCATAATTTTTCTAACATTAATTAAGAAAATTAATGACAAGAATCGAAACGAAAAAAGAGTGTGGGGGAACCAATAAAAGGGAGGGACTAAAAAACATAGGGTGTGGAGGTATAATTGGTAATTAGCACGTGACTTTGCTAACAAAAATAGAATTAGCACGTGAGTCCCAGATTTGGATATGCTGAAAAAAATACTTTGATTTTTTTTTATACGAGAAATAATATTTTCAGTTTTATTATTGTAATAATAAAAATATATGAATTATTTATTATATTCTTATTATTTGTTATACTCTTTAATGCCATTATTATCAAAGCACCACCACCCACTTTTATTAATAGAAATTTTGCCTTATTAGAATCTGCCCATTTTTTACTTTTTTTTTTTTGGGAGGGGGAACATTAATTTGCCAATTTTGGAAGTCTTAATTTCCTATGAAACCCCATTATATATTTTTGAAATTTGAGAGATTATATATTAATTATTTGTGGTGGAGTTCCTTTATGCCCTGAGCCGCTTCTCAGAGAATCTTATGACAAAATGGTAAGGTCTTCTTCTATTATATTTTTTACACACGTAACTTGGAAAAGGTTCTTTGTGGAATTCGTTCAACTAAATTTTTTTTTTCATTACCGTAATTGCTAAAGTTGATTTCTCTTTATTAAGCTCTGAATGTTCAAGACGAATCCCTGACATTTTTGCTTTATATTTTTATGAAAAAGTATATAATTGACAACTTGCATGCATTTTGATGATAATTATATTCACAGATATAATGCTTTTCTGGCTTAAGCGTAGAAAATAAAAAGGAAAAAAAAATACACATTTAAAATGGAAAATTATTTGATTATTGGCAGTACAGCCAATAGGAACCAATTCCAAGGGACCCGCCCCCAATATGTTTGATGAAATGATACAGAGAAAGTAGCACATTTTATAAATATTCTTGGATAGCCAGAGAATATCAATTACTGTTAATAATAAGAAACATACAATATGTATTTAAATTTTTTTATCAAAAGTGCTTGCAAAACTCAAAGTATATTGTATACTTAATAAGTGCTTTTTCTTAAATTACTTTCAAAATAATTACAAGCAAACGTACGGATCTTAAAACTCTTCTAGATATGCATAGAATAGAAAGACATCTAAGATGGGTAGCGGAGGAAAACATAGCTTTTAGTGATATTTTTCTTTATTTGCAATATTAATTCTATTCTTTTATACTCATTTTTATTTATTTAATTATTAAACAACCAGCTAGATCTATAAAGTAACTTACAGCAATGTACTTGAAACACTATAAATAGAGGGCTTCTATTTTGATGTCCATTATAACACATCCCAAGATCAATTACTCGTGTGGTATCTTATCCAATATTGTTCTTAATTTTTGTCTCTTAAAGAATTAGTTTCCAATATTATAATTATCTATTGAATTGTATTAATCATGGCAAGAATAATGCAAGAGCCTCTAGTTGTTGGTAGAGTTATTGGAGATGTTCTCGACCAATTCACTCCATCTATACAAATGTCTGTAAATTATAGCAACAACAAGCAAGTGTGTAATGGACATGAGCTTTACCCTTCCACAGTCACCACCAAACCTAGGGTTGAGATTCAAGGAGGTGACATGAGATCCTTTTTCACACTGGTACTAATATTATCTCTTTTCTATATCATCGTTATGTTTATATATATTTAGATCTCTAGATTACTCTTAGTTACTATGTTACTTTAATTACTCTTTTTATATCAAATATTCGGAAAATAACAAAAATATTATTCATTTTGTTAAATTCATATACTTTTAATATTAAAAAAATTTAACACCTAATTTTATATTAAACGATATTTAAATTGAATTATGGTTTATATCTATCCAATATTGAATTTCATCCAATTAACTCAGTTATATTATTGAGTGTTATATTTATTGTTATATAAGTTTCAAGAGAGTTAGTTCATTTGAAGTATATACAATCTTATTTTGATGCCCATTTTAATCATTATTTTCAATTAGTATTCATGAAATATCTCTATTTAAAGTACTGGTACTAATTTTAACAATAATATCAATGAATTAGGGTATTTTAAATGTACCATTTATTGTTAGAATTAATCAAGATAGGTATCACTAACATATATATAGTTAGTCCAAAGATACCAGTTGAGAATAAGGATAAAAAAATACCAAAATAAGAATAAGTTAATACAAAAGTATTGTTCTCAATTTTAAGGATATTATTTTAAGTAATTTTTTTAAAATATTCTTGTTGATAAGTTACATCAATTATCCAAAAGATCTAACTTTTGTTGTCTAAATCTTTATAATTGTAGGTCATGACAGATCCAGATGTTCCTGGTCCTAGTGATCCTTATTTGAGGAAACATTTACACTGGTATATATATACCTACAATACTTGTATACTTAAATTTTGAAAAATGACTCGAAGATTATGTTTTAATTGCAATCCCAAATGCTAAATAATATATATATAGCTTGTACACAAATTAATTAATTTTAAAATAATATGTAATAGCATGTAAATGTTATGCATACAATAAATATACACTTGTATATAAGTTAATAAATTTATGCATATATTTATGTACATATAACTAATTTATGGTTTGTAAATTTGTATTATACAATTAACCTACATGTTATTTTAGAATTTATTAATTTATGTACAATTTTTACCTGCTATATTTTGAGACTATAAATTTAGTAGATGATACTATATTGCCTCTGTACCTATGCTTTAAATATACGTACACTAACTAAAGAGTACCTTGGTTGCCAACCATGTTTAATGGTAAGTGTGTGGTGCTCCATGCTAGAGAGTGCGGATGCGACTTTAGATCGATAGTGTCATAGTGTATATTTGCCCTATCGATTTAATGACTTGTAAGGAATGTTTTGATTTCATAATTTTTATAACAATTTAGAAATCTGTAAGACTGTACTTTCTAATGTTTATTTATGCACTAGTACATATGTCAGCGTTTAAACAATGAGTTGTTATTGTAAAGGAAACTAATATAACAGTTGGATAGATTATTAGATTTCATAGCTCCACAAATATTATATACAGACAATCTTTCTGAAGAAAGCTCTCTCTTTTTTTTCTTCTTTTGATGCATATACCACCTCAGAAGTCAGATCGCAATTTTAAAAGTACTTTCAGCTTATTCGATGAACCAAAAAGCAAATGAAGATTATTAAAACAAAAATAGTTACAAACGCTTTATATAGAATATATAGCAAATTAACAATCCACGATTTTTCTAAATTAAAAGACATGTATATGCAGTGTGGAATAACAAGTTTAGTTTGATATTATGAACAGGATTGTGACAGACATTCCAGGTACCACAGATGCCACATTCGGTACGTACACTTATCCATTTTCTATAATAAAAAAAAAATATGCTATGTATTACATATTTATGATCCTCAAAAATGAGGTGTTAAGATTTAATTAACCAAACAAAAACTTATTTGGACCACTTGCTAAGTCATTTGGCGATCACATCAAGCTATCTTATATTTTGTGATATCTATCCATACTTATTGTGTAGCAATATATATATAATTAAGTACTAGAACAAGATTTTAGTGATATGCCTTTCATAATATGACTTTTTTTAAATTTGATTACACACCTATATAACTCGAGTAACTCTATTAAAAATAAGATATTGTAAAACATGATTTACATCTCGTCCTAGATAGTAAAATTATTTTAATCAATATGAAGCTTAAATTATGATTTTGAAATATTATTTTATCTTACTAATCAAATGTAATTCAACAACATATAATACATTTTTACATATAAAATGTTTGAGTTAGTTTCAAATAATAGTTGCGAGTATATGATTAGTATAATTATATTTTTTAACAAAGAATTATTTCATCACCTTTGGGTGTGTGTGTGTGTGTTTTTTCCCCTTTAAATGTAACACAGGAAAAGAGGTGGTGAGCTATGAGATTCCAAGGCCAAATATAGGGATTCACAGGTTTGTGTTTGCACTCTTCAAGCAGAAACGGAGACAATCAGTGAATCCACCTTGTTCAAGAGATCACTTCAATACACGAAATTTTGCAGCCCAAAACGATTTGGGTCTTCCGGTTGCTGCTGTTTTCTTCAATGCCCAGAGAGAAACAGCCGCCAGAAGACGCTAGCTAGCTCATACTAGCCAGCTAGAACGAACCTTTACAAAAAGGTTCCACTTAGCAATATATATATGTGTGAATAAGTTAAGGGGTTATGCTATAGTACCTTTAATTAATATAAGCATTTTATAGCGATGAAAATGGTACTAATTAGTTCCATGTAGTATGCGATTAGGAATAAGCAGAAGAAAGTGGCACTAGTACACTACTAGCTAGCTTTCTATATCTGCACTAATACTCTCTTATCATATGGTTGCTTTGCTTAATTTCCAATACATATATGGTGTGATTGTACCCCTTTTGTTGCTTCTAATAATGTTCTCTCTGTACTACTCTGTCTGTATGTAACTGTATTATGTTCTATATATAAGATCATGGATTCGGTGCTGTCTTTCTTTTTTGTAATCTTTGTTCCAATTCTTACTAGGGTTTGAGGATTAATTATTTTAAGCGATGTAATTAATTATAATGGTATATACAATGTGCAAGTTTCTGGAGATGGGGTATGTGGCATCCTAATACTTATGCTTCTTAAAATGTAAACTACATGTAAAATACAGAACTTAGATTCCATTAATATAGGAAATATATTTCATATATGAGTTTTTATTTATATGGCAACCAATTTATTATAAAAGTATATATTATTTACTAAAAAAAGTCTATATATCTAAAATATGTTACATAATATATTTGTGATATATAATAGTAATATATTTAAAAACACTAGCCACAAATTTGATAGGATAATTAAATATTTTAGAGCTGTACACGAAAAATTGCTCCCATGCACAACAGCTTGTATGACAGAAACTAATCTCCTGTCCAGCACTACATCTATTTTGTAAGCTTAATTCTCTTATCAATACCCTAAATCAACAACAATGTATAGAAATCAATAATTTAATAATAGATATATATAATAAGAGTACTTGGAGACTAATTGGAGATATGCATTATTATATAATAAGAGTGGATGTTATTGACAATGGTAACGTACAGTTCCCTCGTACCTTTAGCTGTACATATAGAAATGACTACTCTTGTATATTTAAACATGACACTAATGTTGTCGTAGCTTAATAGCATTAAAGTCTCCTTGTGCATTGTGAAAATGTAATGTTAGGAATTTAATTTGTGAGTTATTTAATATTATTTTAAAAAAAAAATCCTCACGTGCTTGTGATATTAGATATGTAACTTTTTTAAAATTTTATCAATAAAATTGGTTTCAAAAGAAGTATATATAAATTCAACACAAAATTATCAGTAAGTAATTATTTTGAGTGCAAAATTAGATATTATAATTTTAAAATTAAAATATACATTCAAAATTACTTAATTATTTTAAAAATAAGTATTATTTAGCACAAATACAAATAATACATCTTAAAATTTGAAAAATATTTTACATAAAAATTATCAAACACTCTTAAAGTGATTCGATCTATTTAAAAGTACTTTCAATAAAAAAAAACTTTTCCAAACAATCCCCATAATATAATGTACATATGCAAACATATATAGCTAAAAATGGATCTCATACTATAATAATACCTATATTATTGCTTTGGTATTTCCATCCTTAGAGAATATTGCATTTATATAACATATTTTTCATACCAATATCATTTTTTTTTAAATTAATAAAAACTTAACTTAAAATTCATAATTTCATACATATAAATATTAAAATACCATTGTTATATAATTTCAATAAAATAAAAATACGACTTGATCCCATAATATCTCCAACAAGCCATCGGAGTTCAGACAATCCATCGAAGTTTCGAAAATTCACTAGATGTAATATGTTACATTCATATGTATCTTTTACTTAACTTGTATATTTATATATAACATGTTACATTATCATAATTTATGTAACCTATCGGATGTAACAGTTACAACCAACTATATATTACATACATCGAAGCTACATTACTAAACCTTTAATGGGATCATTGGCAGTGGTTGCTATAGCTTTGGTGGGTCGTCGGAGCTCCAATATTATCATAAGAGATGTTATAGGTATAACCTTGTTATCATTTTATTAAAGTTATAAAATGAAGGTTTTTGTTCTTTTTATTATATAATTTAGTATAAAATTATGAATTTTAGGTTAAGTTGTTGTTAGCTAGAAAAAATTGATTAAATTATTATAAATAAAACTATTTAGGTAAAAAATTCATTATTCTCATCCATATAATTAAAAGAAACCAATTTATTACTTAAATTAACCTATTGATATCTTTTTGTCAAAAAGTTATAATAATTCAAAATTATGGTCGAATAAAGAAATATAATTGTTGAATTAACAATTATATATTTATACACATGTGAATCTATAATTGTTCTGCATGTTAATTTACCATTATAATTTTTAAATAATTATACTATTTATACACATATAAGATAAATTTTTTTATTGTTAGCAACATATTTTATTATAAAAAATTGGATGATAATTTTTTAATGGTTAATATCAAAAATAGATAGATAACGACAGCTAAAGGATAACATAACTTTGAAAAATACTTTTATTTATTTGTTTTTAGTATTGGTGGCTCTTCCCGTTTATTTATGTAGTTAATAATTAAAAAGAATCACCTAGCTTTTTTTTAAAGGAAATTATTTAAATTTCAAAATTAACCCTTTGACTAAAATTTTGAATTGTCATAACATTTTGAAAAAAATCTTGGTTATTAATTGATACCGTTAATAATATGAGTTAAACTGAATATCAAAATATCACTAAATTACTAACTAAATCCACCGAAAATAATGCAAAAATGGCTCATTTTCTCTGGCTTCTTGCCAGGTTATATATAGTATTTGTCTTATCTTTTTCTTTCCAAATTAAGAGGTTTTCATAAAAAGAAAACTAGCGCATTCCATTGAAGTTTGGGAAATTCTTAAAACAAATTCCTTTTGAAACTGTACACATCCCTCACTTATTATACTACTTTCTAGTTAAGTCCAAAATATCTACTTTCAATGGTTTGAAACTTTGAAAGGGCCTTCTAACTCTTATTAGAGATTTGATAGGAGATATAATTTGAAAGTGTACGTTAGGGACATAAATACATTTGAAATTTAAACAAAAAGGGAAAAATATGAAGGGTTTTAATTTTTTTAGTTTTTTTTAAGTTCTCAAAAAGTTTGGAAAAAAAATGTAAGGAAGATATATATAGTGCTACGTGCTATTAAAATCAATTACGATGCAACGTGCTTAAATGAAAGAGATGTGTTAAGGCTTTGTGGTTTCAAATATATAACTATGGGCCGAGAGCCTTACATTGCTGGACATGAAATTCATCCTCAAAGATGCTTTTTATTTTCTCGATCAGAATTGGAATGCAATTCAAGATGAGAGCAGATTTGATGTTTTTCAAATGAAATGACGTAACAAAATTTATTCAAATTCAAAATATGATCTTGAAAAGATGGGTTTCAAAAGAAGTAAACATGGTGCTGGTTACTAGGATAGCATAGCCTAGATATATTGTAACATTATAAATTACTATTAACAAAAAAAAAATTTATCGATGAAAATTTTATATAATAATATTTGTATTAAAGTATAATTAATAATGTTAATAAAATTAATATTTTATATATTTTTATAACGATAATAACAAAAATTAGTCAGATAATATCATTAATTTTTTTTTTTTTTTTTTTTTTGCTTTTCACGATATAAGAAGGCATAAATTCGCTCTCTTTTTCTCAACGAAAAAGAATTCAATCTTAGTCTTTTTTTTTTCTTTTTGGCTTATCATTTCATCTCTTGTGTTGCCTTCGAGTGTTTTAGCCTCTCTTTTTTTGGTCGAAAAAGAATTGGTGTTCGACTGTTTGAACTCTATGAGATGATCATAGTAGAGCAAACATAACGAATAGCAGATCACATATCATGCATTTTCCTCCCTAATTTTAGTTGAGCATTCGAACTGTATTTTGTAATTTAGAGGTATTCTTTTAATTATTTTAAATAATATTTATTTATTTTTTGTTAAAATTTACTACGTGTATCATATATGATAAATTAAAAATTTTATTAGCAAGAATTTAAGAAAAATAAAAAAATAATAATAATCTAATAGTTAAAATGTACCAATAATTAAATTTTGATAACAATTTAATAATATGGGACATCAATTTATAAAACAAATATGGGCATCAAAAACACGAATACATTAACTAGATTATTGAATCTCATATAACAATAATTATAATAATTTAAATTTATTATTCATTTTTATGTATCAATATATTGCTATTATCCTTAATATTTAATGTTAAAAACATCAACAAAATAACATAAAAATTTAGAATAAAAAATTAAAATTACTTATATATTATAGTTTTAGAGTAACAACATTATCACAATTTAAAATCTTATTATCATAATTTTTTATAAATGACAACTTTATTCAAAAATAATAACATTAAATTATAATTAACTATAAGATTAAAAATTCAATTTGTACATTTTTGTTGTGCTTATTATAAATAGATATTGTTTCAAACATAATAAGTAACCATACTATTAATTTTTATATCTTATTGAAAATATAACTACAATTTTTATTGTTAATTATAAATATGTATTATTTTATTTATAAAAACTTTCACATATTATAAAATAAGTAATCATATTATTAATTTTTGTATATGTTTGAAAATATATCTTTAATTTTTTATTGTACTTTTCTTAAATTTTCCCAAGCATCCTCTTTCAATTTATCACATATAACACATGTGATCAATTTTTTTAAAAAAATACTATTCAAAATGGTTAAAAAAGATATCAACATATACTTAAATTAGGGACTAGAATACTAAAAAAGAATCTTTTAGTAACACTAATTATAATCACGTGGATTGCAAGTAATTTTTAAAAATGTTAAAAATAATTACTATTAATTTTTATTTAAATTAAATTTATAGTATTTTTATTATTATTTTTTTAAAAAAGTGAGAATACAACTAATATTTTAAATAATAGTAAGTTTTTAAGTATTAATGATTTATTATTTATAATTGGTAAAAAAAATTAAAACACAATTTCTAGTATTTTAAATATGATGGAGAATAGATTTAACAATTAAATAGATTAACTACATTTTTTATACGTTATATTTAAATTTTAATACTCATCTCAATTAAATATTCACTTGTATGCTATATTTTATCCCAATACTCCTTCTCACGAAAGAAACTCATTTAATAAGTAAAAACTTTTGAGTTGGGGAGATTCAAAACCATCATCTTACAATATGATATTATTATAAAAATTTAAATATATTAATTATTTTCTTATATGTTATATTTGTATTTTAATAAAATATTAATTATTACTTAATTGATATAAAAATAAAAATTCTAAATAAATTATACAACGATTAAAGGACTAATTAGTGTAATAGTAATCGTTATTTTAAAATATATATATAATTTTTTCTATACATAATGTGATTTAAATTTTTTTTATTTAATATAATTAAACCAGATATAAATAATATAAATATATTAACTATAATACATTTATTCCACTAATCCTGTTCAAATCATAAACATTTAAATGAAAAATGTTTTGAAGGTAACTTTTTTTTTATCTTTTTTTATTGCTGAGATAGGAACAATTTGCACGTAGAAAACATCATGAAGCTGTGTAATTTCTTTATCATATATCTATAACTTACCGATTTCCATTTAGGAAAAGGTCCATCAAAAATCATGAAAATGGTGCAGTTCACCCCTAAATCTCCACCCAATGACAGAGAAGGAAGATTAAGAGACAACACAAGTTCAAAAAATTCAAAATTTCCAAATTAAGTTTAATACCCGAGGCTAATCTTTCTTTCTAACTACTAAAAAATTTGAATGACCCCTTGACGGTAACATTTCATCTTAAGACACCATATGGTTAGAAAATAACACTATATACGCACAGAGTAAAATAAACTATATAGAGAAAAAAACTGGTTGCAATAAGTAAATAACTTAAAAGGGGCCTAAATTGAGAAGAAAAAACAATTTTGAGGTCTTAAAGGAAAACTAAACCCTTAAATTTGCATTCATATCCTCATGCTCCACACAAAGATCTTCAAAAAATGGCAATCTAAGAAGCTTTCCCAAGGGGATGGGTTCCATAATCATTAGAACATTGGCCGTCTTTGACAATAACGACCGGTTACGAACAGTTGGTGCCATCGGAACAGCGCTTGAAACATCAGAGATAGGTAGCAGGCAGTTGGCAAGAAGAGCATTTTCGGTTGCAATAACGTAGCTCTCCAAGTAATGTGTTGGTGGGATCTTGTTAACAAACTCGAGATCGATTTCGAAGAGATCTTCTTCTTCTTCATCTTCAACTTCTATATTATATTCAATATCATTGATGAATTCTGCAAGTTCCTCAAAATCTCTAAAAGATGACATGGTTGGTCTCTCTTAAAGTTGTATAGAGCGATATTCCATTTATATGTTTCATTTCGAAGAGGTGGGCTTGTGGTCAGGTGGTAAGTAGAACGCTCTTCAACAAATCTACAACAGAATGTTGGGGTTGGTCTTTAAACTTGACATCTTCTCCTTAGTCCTTCCCACCACTCACTTTCCAATCTTACGTATTGCTGATATATATATAATGACTACATGTGTCTAATTACTTGACCACAAAAAAATAAATAAATAAAAACCAACCCAGCTAGCAGAATCATAAGAATCCAATCTAATTAACCTTTAGAAATTAAGGAACTTAACTATTTGGAAGAGTTTCTTGTTTGACATTATACATGCTTTCAAATGGGTCAAAGCAGTTTTACTAGTAGCAATCTTTAATAATGATTTCAAAATGATTACTACCATCGTATTCAACTGTTAACAAAATTTTACATTAAATTTTTTATTATTTTATACTATTATCTTTAATACATACATTAAATATTACACTAAAAATTATATTTTTTTATAAAATATATATATATATTTAAACTTGCACCAAATATTATACAAAAAATTATATTTCATATTTTTTTCTTAATTTTATATTGTATACTTAATTTTAATTTATTATATATAATAAATAAAATAAATTTTTTATTAAAAAAATTAGTGCATGATCAATAATACTTCAAATTTAACATAATATTATTCATCACATTAAATTTGATACTATATTAGAACAACTCTATACTAAATTTTATACCAAATTTAATGTTTTGATGCATAATACGAGACGTACTTAACCACTCAAAAGTCAAAATCATTTTTAATAGTTTTATACCAAATAAACTATATATTTCTCTTGAAACAACTTTTTATCAAATCACTTTATTTTAAAATCAATCCCTTTGAAACTATTTCAACCAAACACACAAAATTAATAATCCAAATGGGTACTAGAAAATTAGTCTCAAATATCGAAACTATTAGAATACGAAGTCAACAAAAGTACATATTAAGAAAAACGAGAAAAAGTAGAACTAATCACCTCAACCAAACAAAGATATGTCATACCTTATGAACTCATAAGCAATGTACTAATCCATAGTTGAACGAACTTCCTCATCTCTTCCAACTACAAAAAAAAAATTTATGTATAATAGTGCATGACAAAATCACTAACCTACCAATAAAGATATTTCATACCAAAGTTGTGGCTTTATACACAAAGTTCATAATCATTGTAATGACCAAATCATGGATTGTATTAAGAGTGATAATTTATATCATAGTTTGATTGATCGAATCGAATACGAATAGAATAAAATTCAAATCAATTTAAATAACCCAAAAAATTGAACTAGGTTTAAGTTGAGTCCGAGCCAATCATTAGCTCAAAATAAAGTTAAAAAAGAAGAAATTGCATAGGATTTAAGGTGTTAACTAAAGATGTTGATATATAAATTTAAATTATTATTGCATATTATATGTATCAAAATTAGTTTTTTTTATCTTATGTTTATTAGTGTTTTTGTTTTGTAATTAACCAGTTATTGTAACATAATAGGTATGTATAAGAAGTTGTATTATCTCCCTATATTTTGTTATGTGCGTGAGTTATTCATTCAATGTTAATTTTTTATTTGTTCAAAATATTACTTATTGTAATATTATTTTTCTCATTTTTAGTGTTTCATATAATGTTGTTTGAATCAATGAGCTTTAATAATTAAACTTATTTTTTTATTTATATAAGGAAGGTTCAATTAGTTAAAAAAACATGTAATTAACAATTCAGTTAGTTTGATCCAGTTTGTTTATGTTTGATGTGGGTTTGAACTCACTTTTATTCGTTCGAATTAAATTAAAATTTGACCAATTTAAATTAGATTAGTTTAAGTCATATCGAACTGGTCCAATTTTCACGAATTAGCACCCTTAACTAGTATCTTGAGTACCTAATTAATGTATTGATACCTTAAATATCATATTTTATTAAAATGTTCAATTTCAATACCCAATTTAAATATTAGTATGTTTTTTTATTCTTTTTAAATAGTAACTAAATCTTTTTTGTCCAAAATATTCTTTTGGTGTTTTAGGAAAGATTTTTCGTTTTTTTATTTTGAAAATTAACTAGAGTTAAAAAATATTTTTTTTAAATTGTTGCTGGATTCAACAGTACCTACTAAAAGTCGATATTCCATTTATATGTTTCATTTTGAATAGGTGGGCTTGGTGGTCAGATGGTAAGTAGAACGCTCTTCAACAAATCTACAACAGAATGTTGGGGTTGGTCTTTAAACTTGACATCTTCTCCTTAGTCCTTCCCACCACTCACTTTCCAATCTTACGTATTGCTGATATATATACTGACTACATGTGTCTAATTACTTGACCACAAAAAAAAAAAAAAAAAAAAACCAACCCAGCTAGCAGAATCATAAGAATCCAATCTTATTAACCTTAAGAAATTAAGGAACTTAACTATTTGGAAGAGTTTCTTGTTTGAGATTATACATGCTTTCAAATGGGTAAAAGCAATTTTACTCGTGGCAATCTTTAAGAAGTGATTTCAAATTGATTACTAACACCATCTTCAACTGTTAACATAATTTTATCTTAAATTTTGTATTATTTTATACTAAAATTATATCAATTTTTTTTATCTTTAACCTATAACATCAAATATTACACTAAAAAGTATATTCTTTTATTAAAAAAATATTCCTTTAAATTTGTATCAAATATTACACCAAAAGTTATACTGGGTGATTCTTTTCCTAATTTATATAATATACATAATTTTAATTTATTATATGTAATAAATGAATTATAATTTTTGCATTAAAAAAATTGATGTATAAACAATAACATTTCAAATTTGATATAATATTATTCATTGTATTAAATTTGGTGTTATATTGGAGCAACTTTATATTAAATTTTATATCAAATTTAATATTTTGATACATGATTAGAGATACCCTTAACCACTCAAAACTCAAAATCACTTTTAATAGTTTTATGCCAAATAAACTATATGTTTCTAACTTTTTATCAAATCAATTTATTTTAAACCAATCACATTGAAACTATTTCAACCATGAAAAAAATTAATAATCCATATAGACACTAAAAGATTAGTCTCAAATATTGAAACAATTAGAATACTAAATCAATAGAAATATATATTAAGAAAAATTGAAAAAGTTAGAGCTAACTACCTCAATCAAACAAAGATGTCATATCTTCTCAACTCATAAACCATGTACCAATCCATAGTTGAAAGGACTTCCTCATCTCTTCTAACTACAAAAAAAGAAATTATATATACTAGTGCATGGCCAAATCACTAACCCATCCACAAAGATATTTCGTACCAAAGTTATGGCTTTATACACAAAGTTTAGAATCATGGCCAAATCACGGGATTGGGATTGGAATTAAGGGTGATAATTTATATCGTAGTTTGATTGATCGAATCAAACACGAATAGAATAAAATTTGAGCCAGTTTAAATAACCCAAAAAAATTGAGCTAGGTTTAACCTGAGTTCGAGCTATTCATTAGCTTGAAATAAAGTTAAAAAAGAAGAAGAAATTGCATAGGATTCAATGTGTTAATTAAAGATGTTGATATATGAATTTAAATTATTATTATATGCTATATGTATCAAAATTCTTGTTATACTTGAGTACATAATATTCTCAATACATTGTGATTTTATGACACATATCTAAAATAACTTAAGAGTATTTATGATATAAACAACTGTATACAAAACCAATATTATAAGCATTCAGTATTTAAATGGATCATCTGTGAACAATGATAACTTTAAAGGTTCTAGATGTGCATTATATTTAATCTAAAATTAAAAATATGAAGAGATCAATATGTGATGTACTCTTTGTTTAGTAGTTGGAATACATTTTTTATTTAATCTTACTCGTATATTTATTTGTTTAGTGATTGTAGAAAATTATATTGAGATTTGAAACTCTTTATTCAAATAATAAGTTTTCTTGAAGACACGGGATCCTTTCACTTTTGCATGAGATAGTTTTGATGACATTTATTTTTGTCAAATTTATTTAGAAATAGACTTCTTATTTTAAGAATTAGTTTTTTTTTCTTTTTTTTTTACATTTAATAGTATTCTTGTTTTATAATTAATCAGTTATTATAACACAACATGTATATGTAAAGAGTTGTATTATCTTCGTAAATTTTGTTAGGTGCGTAAGTTGTTCATTAGTGTTAATTTATTATTTTTTTAAAAGATTAGTTATTGTAATATTATTTTTTTTATTTTTTGTGTTTCATGTAATGTTATTTAAACTAATGAACTTTAATAATATAACTTATTTTTTATTTATATAAAAAAGGTTCGATTAGTTAAAGAAACTTGCAATTAACAATTTTGTTAGTTTGGGTTTGCTTATATGTTTAGTTTGGGTTCTAACTCACATTTGATGACTCAAATTAAATTTGAATTGAGTTAGTATTTGATCAATTTGAATTGAATTAGTTTGAGTCATCTCTAACTAACTTAGCTCACAAGAATTATCACATCTAACTAGTATTTTGGGTGCCTAATTAATATATTAATATCTTAAATGTCTTATGTTATTCAAATATTCAATTTCAATACCCAATTTAAATATCAATATATTTCTATTTTTTTTAAATAGTAACTAAATCTTTTTTTATCCAAAATATCCTATTGTTTTTTTAGAGAAGATTTTTCATTTTGAAAATTAACTAGAGTTGAAAAGTGATTTTTTTTACTAGATGGTGGATTCAATAATACCTACTAAAATTTACAAAAAAAAATAAAAATTATTAACTTTTTTACCTTTAAAAAATAAATAATATATATAAATATTAAAAAATTATATTATTTCAATAATTTCATCCACCTATGATGAAAATATTTTTCATGATTAATTAATAAGGATAAATTCAAAAGATACTAACATTTCAATTTTTATTTATTATTTTTTTCTTTTTATAAATACTCTATTATATAAGATTTATTAATTTCCTAGTAAAAATTGTCAAAACCTAACTTAAAAAAAATGTCAAAATTTAACTGCTTATAAACAAATCGAAAAGGAACTATACTTATAATGTATAACTTTAATTGATAAAAATATCAATTTATATTAATAATATTGTAAAAAAAGTTTCTAGAAATTAATAATTTTTTAACTTTTTTTTCTTTTCAATTCTAATTAATTTTCAAATACAAAAACCTCCAAAGGCATTTTGAAAAAAAGAAACATTTTGTTACTATCTTAAAAGAATAAAAAGTATACATATATAAATTGAATAATAAAACAAAACATTTTAATAACATGAGATATTTAATGTACTAATATTATACGAATATTTGAATTAAATATTAAAATAAAATATTTTAATAATAATAGATATTTAACTTACCGTTATGAAATAACAATATAGTCCAAATCACAAACCCAACAACAAAATTTACGGTAATTGCCAGATCAAAGAAACAGAGCTATAACAATTCTGAGATCTTAAAAGGTTATGGAGAAGCATTACTAACTTTTACCTTAGAGGCAACTAGTTTTTACATTAAATATAAAAGTAAACAGAGATAGAATGATGAATTCCACTATAACATGTTTCCAGATTTGCATTTTAATGTTATTTATAAATAGTCGCACACATAAATGACCTTAATTTTATATAGAACCTAGATTTTGAATATAGGTTACCTAGAAACAGAAAGCATGCAAGTCGTTCATGGAAATTGATCTTTCACAAAACACAGGAAAAAAAATAAACAGAACTAAATGGATATTTCTTTCAACCAAGTGCTAGAGGACCGTAGAAATTTAAAGCTTATCAGACAGTTACAGAGAATACTGAGCATTTTAAATCATAGAACAATAAAAATATGCATTCATAGATCCCAAAATGTGGAGCTGGATATCAAGATTTAAGAACTGTCTGCTGTCACATAAAAGAGAATACGCAACACATGTTAGATAAACATACAACAATACTAGATGTTTAACAGAACTGTGAATTCAAATTGCATAACTCAATGCACATATCAACCAACTTGACGATTTCATGAAGATTAAAAAGTCCAGCTAGGCAAAGATTAGAATCCTTAAAACTTAACCATCTTTCAAGTGCTTGACATAGTCACCATGCCCATTCCAAAGTTTAAACCACTTGGACAGAAACTATAAGCAAGCTTCGGGTGAGCAAACACGTGTGTTAATGCTAATTATAACGATCTGTTTAGTTACACTTAAATCGTTCGACACTTGCTCAACCTATTTGAAGTTAAATAACTTCTTCCGAACTAAGTATTCAACATTTTCATAAAAGATTTGAGACCTCAGCCCTCAGGTCATCCAAAGAGTTAATATGAAATTATTCCATCTGAATCTCATTATACTTTGTTCTCACCACAACTTGGCATCATTAATCAAATACGTGGTGACAGTGTTGACCTTTGCATCCTCCGAGCCGGTCCCTATTATCCGAAAGTATTGCTTCATGTCAAAGATGAAATTCTCAAGCGTTTTTACATTTTGTGTCCCTTCATAAGCTTAAGGTTTTGGCACCTTGAATTTTCTATTCCCTACAACACCGAGATTAATTGATTGGTTGGCAACAACTCGATAAGTAACATTGAGCTCATTGGGTCAATTGTCACACACATTTATCTCTAAACTCTCCTATTAAACATTGTGCTGCATTTAACACACCTTCTGTACGTTTATCAACTGATGATGTACTAGATCTAAAAGTTAATAGAGATTTTTTTCTTTTAATTCTCTCGAGAGCAACGATTCTAACTTTTAAACTTTCAACAGTAATCATAAGACACCGAAATTCGATTTCTTCAATTACACTCACTCTAACACTTACTTCATGTATAACTTCTAGTAAGCTTGGTAACTCGCCCAATTATTGATCATATGAATCAAAACGTTATTAGCTCATCATTATGTCTTCTCCTCTCATAACCTTAAAGCTCTGATATTAATTGTAACGATCTACTTAGTTATATTCAAATCACTCGACATTTGCTATCTCCACAAGGAAGCAAGTCATTTTGGTTATGTGAGCTTAATTATTGTACTTTGCGAATACAAAGTAAGTAAGAGGGAAATCAAAAGTTAATCATTGAGACATTACATTACAACACAACAAGCATACTTTGAAAGCATACGAACACGACAAACAACAATTGAGGCAACAAAGAAAGTATAAAGCAAACTAAATCAAAAATCATGACACAAGGATTATACATAAAATTCATTTACTTATTCTCATTGACATGGGCAATAGAGTATACAGTTATATCTAATACCTCTAATGATACAACCCCTTCTAATGATCGTGACAGCTTTTCAAATCCTATTTAGTCTGATTAGATATGTCATTAAAACAATCTATTCTACTTCTATTTTCTTTTCAGATTCCGAGGATGAACAGACTAATCCTAACATCATTTACGAGAAGCCATCATCGTCAATAAACCCATCATGGAACAAAAAAGGTAGGTAGGCCGAACCATTACACTACACATATAGACGCGAATGCCCCTCATTACCATACGTGCAACTCTCATCGTCTATGGCTCGTACAAAGACTCCTAAATCCATTCCAATCATCTTACCACCTCCCCCTGTAGAGCTCTTAATGCCATTTCCTCAATTTCCCAATAAAATCCCTTTACTTGAAGAGACATGAGGATCGGAAAATACAAACATACAAAAATACATAATTTATTAATTACAAAAATACTCTCGTACACTTAGTAGTTGTAAACAAGCATGCGAACATTAGTTTACTAATGATCTTGAACAAGCATGCAAATGGCATTTTTATGCAAATCCTAACACTAAGCATAAGGATCATTAGCAAACATAAACATAATCGTCAAGAGAAATTTGTCACCTAACAAAAGAGGCTAATCAGTAATTGACAAAGATTCACAATCCCAATTAATACTATTTTCTTATTTCAATCGTGGAAGTTCAAACTTCAAAGCACTTCTCTCAGGAGCTTACAGTTTATAACACTACAAAAACAAGAAATGCAGGAGAATTTCTCCAACTATAAAAAGGAAATTCATTTACAAAGTAGCACAACCATTTTTTACATAAGGATCGCCCATCACATTTCAACTTTCATGACCAAGGAAAACAGGAAACACTAAACCAACTACTACAGCATGAGCTCTATCTCGTATTAACCACTAACCAAAAAATTGAAATTTTAATAACCACTGATCATACAGTGTCATTTTCAGAATATTACTAGCAGAGAAAACAGAGTGTAAATCAAGAAACAAGCATAAGCTATCAACCCACTATGCTCTTCGCCCCCATCAGCAAGCGCAACCATTAGACCCGTGCAAACCCTCGTAGCCCAAAGCACGAAAACCGTCGAAACCACAAATCTCAGAACCCCAACTTGAGGCAAGAACAGTGACACAGCCGATAAGATCACCACGGGAAACATACAGTACCCAACCACGCTCGTACACGTGTGCAGATCAAGGTTACCGTTACGACCCGCCAACATGTTGAAAACAACATAGAGAAAGATCGAAGACACCACAATCCAACCAAGTATTACTCCGAAATGAATCTTCCCAGCAAGCAACTGGAAAAGGCAAAGGGACATATAGAGAAGAATCGGGCCGGATAGGTCCGAGTCTTTATGAACCGCCGGGTTAACTCGGAATGGATTGAGAATCGACTTGGTCTTCCTCCATATTTGTTCCGGGTGGATACCTAGCTCGTCGAGAAGTGGCTCCTCGTCCTCGAAGTTGGTAGCTCCAGGAGCAATTCCACCGGAGATGGGTCCTCCATAGATTGTGCTCGAGAAAGATGGTCCGGCGGCTGATCCGATGTCAAACGACATGAAGGGGATGCCGGAAGCTGAAGATCGAGGGGGTTGAAACGGTGCCGATGGGACACGACGCTGTTGGATGTTGGGTGCGGAGGCGCTAGGGTTGCCACCGGAGGGGAATACCACCGGCGGCACGGAAAATTGCTTCGTCATCGATCGGAGAATCAGTGATTCGGAAAAGGAATTACGATTTTGACGTTTAATCGAGGGATAAATAATGGAGGCTTTAAGGGTTTTGAGAAAATTGGGAATAACGATCGAGATAACTGATGAAAGATCAAGGAAAATATTATGAATTTGCTTTTTTGGAGTACGAAATATTATATGGAGAGCTGGATAGATTTCAGTATGAGGGTATTAGTGACTTTTCAGTAGCATAAGTTTTAGTTTGGCGGTGAGTTTGAAGGTTATGGATTAGTTGGACTGGCAAGGTGATGTTGGCAATGATAGCGTAATTACCTTTATGCCAGACTAAGGTAATTTGCCTATGACAGAGGAGAGAAATCATCATTTATTTTTAAAACAAGTGATAATATATTATTTTAAACCAATAAAACATAAAATTAATATAATTATTAAAAAAGTTATATAAATATTTAATATATACTTAATAAAAATTAATTAATAAAAAATTAGGATCAAACTCCAGCTATAAATTTGTTCAATATTTTAATTTTTAAGATTTATTATTTAAACTCCAGCTATATAATTAGGATCAAAATAATACTGCAATTATTTGATAAAAATATTGTATTCTTTTTTAAAGTTTATGTTTAATCTAAGTAAATTTGAGTCAAGTAATTTTTTAAATAATATTTTTAAAACAAAAAAAATTATTTTTTTCTTAAAAATAATATTTAAAACTCAAAAAATATATAATCTCTTTCTTTTAGGTTTCTCGCTGTATCTCTCTTTCTCTTCGTTTAAAAACTATATTTATTATTTATTATAATTTATAAATTCAAACAATTTCATAATTAAAAATAAATTACATAATACTTAAGATATACAAATAAAAAAAGATATAATATAGATAAAAAAAGAGAAATTGAGTGGAGATAGGAAGATAAAAATTGTATTTTTTTAAATGAAAACAAGATATTTTTATAATTATTTAATTTAAATGATTTAGTTTAATAATTATTACACTGAGCACAGAAGATTCAAAAATTTTAAAATATATATCATAATAATCATGTTATTATGTACAAATGAATACTTTAATCACATAATTTTTCAATTAAATATACATAATTTTATTATTTATGAAAATTAGGTACTATAAATACACAATTTTAATACCTTTGATAGACATAAATTATGATTAAAAATACTTACTTTTAATAATAACATAACTTATTCTATCTAATCCACCAATTACATAATAAAAATGTTCATTTTAAATAATTATAAGACTTAATATACATAACTTAATAATTGTGAGACTAATCTATTCATTTGATATAAATTATTTGCTTTTTTTTAGAAGTGATGTGATATTTTTTGTTTTTATTTTTATAAAAGATTCAATTTTATCTTGAAAAATTAATATATATTTTTAATTAAATTTAATTATCATATTTAAAAATTAAAGGGACAAACCTATATAACTCAAAATAATAATTTATTAATATTAATAATAAGATACACTTATTGAAAAGTACAGAAGCATTTAGTGTATTGTGTAAGCTTTTTTGAATTGTATGTATTTGGCAGCATGATATTTTTCAAGTCAGTTAAATGGGTGTGTAAAAAAAATTGCTAAAAAGGTATATCAAAACTCGAACGTATATTGTGAAATAATTAAAAATATTCCTATATTACGTTATTTTTGATTTTTTTGGGTGCAACTTGAGATTAATAAATTAATTTTGAATGGTTGGACACTTCAATCTATTAACTTTCAAGTAGTATATTAATATATTTGAAATCTTGGACATTATGTAATACACATTTTTTTAAATAAAAGATAAAAAAATTAAGCATTTTTAACCAAAATTTAGAAGGAAATTGAGATAATTTCAAATAATAAAAACATAATCTTATTTTGAGAATTTGAATTAGAAGAGTTTTAGTTGAACTTGAATGAATTACAAATAGTAGAAAAGAAAGGAGAGTAAATCAATTCAAAGTTAATTAAAATCTTATATAAGCTTTTGTATACTCTAAACTCCATTATCAAAATTAAAAACCTAGTCTTCAACTTCACACCTGAAGGTTGAGACTAGAGAAATCTGACAAAGTACAACAGAAAAAGACTAGAAAATAAGAAGTCATATACTCAAAAGTTTTACTAGCATTTTGAATTATAGGTACGTAATTGACATAATTTTGCACTTTTGAGCTGAGTGTTTATAAGTAAATATACTCCATGTACATTTATATGGCTTTTGTTTTGTTTCCCCCAAAAAAAAATTTTATGTTACGAGTATAGTAATGTAAGTATAGTAATGAACTTACATGTTGACATAAACAATATTTTTTTTATACAAATTTTTTTGGGTTTGTACACAAATTTCAAATTAAAAAATATAAGAAATTTAATTAGGTATATAGATTAGATAAATAACTTTTAATAGTTAATCTTTTGAATCAACACCTAAGACCCAAAAAATGTCAAATTTGTCATAAGTATGTATACACAAGTTAGATTTCTAAAGTGAAAAAGAACTTGTATAGAAAACACACATGTTCTAAATTTAAACGAATGATGGATCCGATGTTAGATCATGATAAGAATTTTATAATCTTGTTCTAAACTTGTTAGACTTTTGAGACGTAATTAAATTGACATAAATTCTTTACTTATTTTTTATCATAATAATAGTCTCAATAGAATATAGATTATCAATTAAAGATAATACAATTAAATGATTGGTTTTTGACATAGGAAATGATTTGAGTTTAAGAAAGACGATATGTTATCGTTCAAGGAGGAATAATTAGGTGTGCAAATGAATCCATATTAAAAAAAATATTAAGAACAAACTTGATATATAATTTAGATGAATTATTTTTACGATTAAGTTAATCTTTTGATTTGTAATCCTAAGCATAACAAATAATATCAAAAATCTATGTTCATTTAGTATTTTTAAGATTAATTAGTTTATTTTTTTGAATTTTTTATTGAGATTGTGCTCATTTGATTCGTTTCAAAATTTTAGGATTGTATTTCAATTGAAATGCTTTGGATTTTTTTCGATAAAATATAAAATTAAAAAATTTGTGGTTAATTTGGAGGATTTGATTCTTTTGAAAAAAGCACGTTGAATAATCTTTTAGGCTAATTTAGATAGATATTTTAAACTAAAAATTTGTAATTATGTCTACTATTTGATGAATTATTCTTCGTCAATTGCAGTTGTGTTTTGGTAGTCAGTGAGCAGTTAGAGTTCAAGAATAAATCTGCTAACTAAGTTCAAGGGGGCCGGTACTTTAACCTTTAATAAAGAAATTCAAAAATTGCTTGAACTTGGCACTGTGTGCAGTAGTGCCCTTCGGGCTTTAGGCGACAAAAATTGATATTTTGTGAAAGTTTTTATTTTAAAAACTTGATTTTAATTCAAAATAAATATTATATTTAGTTAGTTTTAAAATGTTATTCCACTATTAGAATAATATTCTTAATAATATTGTGATTATAGAATGTATTGTTTTGTTATCGAAATATTATTTATTTAATATTTTAATTAAGTATTAATAATTTTATTAGAATTTGGTAATTGATGTAAGAATTTTGGTAATATATATACAGGTAATCAATTCTTTAAAAAAAAATTGTTATTAGAATAATTTAATTACATAAATTTTACAAATAACATATAAATCATTTAATTTTTTAAAATTGTTATATTTTAATCACATAATTTTATAATTATGTAAATAAAAATATAATTGAAGTGTATCGATTGAAATTATGTGATTAAAATATATCAATTTTAAAAATCGAATAAGTTATATATTATTTAAAAAAATAAGTAAACAAAATATACAAATCACATATTTTTATTAACTTTTAGAATAATTTTTTTCCCTATATATTACATTGTTATTAACGGATAATTTTTCCTCTACGTACTACCGTATTACTACTAGACAAACCTCATAGATAATACACATTAGAATCCAATTAATATTAGTAGTAGTGATGTAAACTTATTTCATAGGAGTAGGAATTGGTGAAAAAAATTCAATTTTAGCACCAAATAGAGAATTGTTTTGGGAGTTGGGTATTGGTGTGAATCACGCTATCACCTCGCTTATTCACAGATACCCATTTTTTTATATTATTTTTAAAAATATTATATATTTATATAAGATTATAGTTAAATTTAATGAGTTTTATTGAAAAATATTATTTATAACAATAAATTAGTATCTTTATTATAAAAATATAATATAATAATGTATGAAATAATAAATATTTTAATGATTAAAAAAATAATAAATTTGAGTATAATTATTATTTATATTTAAAATGAATTTGTCCCGTTATTGTAATTATTTAAATTAGTGTTGGGATAATCTTTCCACCCGCCACCACTGAATAACCGTCCATCACCGTACGAGTTTGTGACTAATCTGTCAGTATTTGCTCTCTCAGTTTGTTCAAGATTTGAAGTTAATTTGTCTTTAAATTTGGTAATTACTTTGTTTTCTTATGCAAGATTTTATTTGTGCTGACAAATTTAAATTAGCAAAATTAAATTAAGTTTTATCATGTTTTTTAAGCTGTAAAATGCTTGAAATTTTTAGAAATAAATTTATATTATAATCCTAAATGTTTTCTATGATCTACGGTATTAAAAACAATTAAAACAATTATGCTTTGGAACCGGTCTTGCATTAATGGAACTAGAACCGTGTGGTTTTGTGCTGTATCAAAATTTTCATAATATTTAATAATGTGATTATATATAAGTTAATGCTTGTGGTGGCGTGAGTTCGCCTATAACAGAAAAATAGACTAACCTTACTTGAAATATTGAGTATTATATTTGATATATATTACCTATATTTACTTTTTCATATGTGATTATTGTGGGTTGATATCATGACGTTGTTTGTGTATGTATATATTATTTAATAGCATAATTAATTATTTGGCATGTGCATTTTTACATGCATTGCATTCAAAGTTTTTGAGGTTTTATAGTAAGTTTATCATAAATTATGCTTTTAATTTTAAAACAAATAAGCTGTTGTAAAAATTGGTTTTATAGAATGTCTTTATGATTGAATTTTGATTGGGATCGTATTGTATTTAGTGATGTAAAGAGACTTACTTAAAATGGAGCAGTGGAATAGTGTGTCAAGTTTGATCCAATCTAATAAGTTATCAGATCAATCTTACTTGTTATTTCGTTTAAAAAATTAATTTTAATACGTATTATATATGATTTAAAATTTTATTTTTTTTAAATAAAAATTAAAAATTAAAATGATAGAAAATGTTTGACCATTTTTTATTTTTTTTTATCAATACAAAATTATTTTAATATTAAAAAAAATTATCTATAAAATTATTTTAATATTTATTTATTATATTTTCTATTCAAAAAATCTATTAAAAAACTTATTTCTTTTCTTATCTAAATTCATTTATAGGGAAAAATTAAATATAATCAAACATACTTTGTTTTGTTTCATTTTTATTTAAAAATTATTGAATTTAAATATAGAGTTCATGTGATTATATGAAATAAAATTTTGAAATATTTTCCGATTAGTCATGACACATTGATAAAATATTATTTTTGAACGTTTTACTACAAGGGGAAGGGGATTTTCAAATGTTACTACTTTGAGTTAGTGACTAGACAATTCACATTCAAAGCATAAACATTGACATTTTATTTGCCTTTGAATTTGTTATCATCCGGTGTGACTGTTTAATATTCTTTATATTGAAAGTCTACTTAGTTATAATGTTCATTCAAGTTCTATTCACCATTTTTCAGGGATTTTGTACAAAAGATTTGATAATATCCGTAGAAATTTGTAGGTCCACTGGACAAAAATATTGGTTTAATATATTAGACATGATAGCAACTTTGTTTATATTTTGTGGTTATTGGGGTTTTAATAAGTATTAATTTTAATAATTTTAACTTATAATGTAATCAAATTAAGATATCTTAAAAAATTTATTTTTAAAAATAAATTTTTTAGTTACTTTTGTATTAAAATATTAGAATGTTATACATAGGAGTATTGATATAAATAATAACCAATAAATCGACTAATCCAATCTAAATTAAAACAAATAGAATCGAGTATTATTTTTTATAAGTTTAAATAGATTGACTTAGGTTTTAAAAACACAAAAAACGACATGTATCGAATCGGTTATGGTTTTAAAATTTATAAACCGATACTTGATCGAACCGATTTATATATTATTAATATACATATTTATTTTTTTAATTTAGTCGTCTATAGTATAGTATTTATATCATATATGTTTATAATCATTTAATTTTAGTTAAAAAAATTATGTTATTTGAAAATGTAAAACAAATTATATTATGTTATTTGAAAATGTAAAACAAATTATATTATGTTTAATTTTTTAAAAAAATTATTATAATTAAAAAAGTTTATACGTGATTATGAAATCGGAGGCGTCGAAAAAGCTTAAGCAAAAGAAAATTTCAATGGTGGTCACTAGTCAACTTATGGATAGACAATAATATGAACAATAAATCAGATGGTGGCAGTGTGGGTGACAAAGATTGTTCGCCACCTTAATTTCATTTAAAAGACAACATTAGTCAAATCACGTATAAACTTTTAGTGTCTAATTTTTCTAATTTATAAACTTTTAACTATTTAGATTAAAATGCAAATTTACGATAAACACTTTTTTTTTCTTTTCAATATTCAATATTCAATATTCACCGGTATTCTCGATTGCAGGATACGGTGTGATGGCTAGAAAGTTATAAAGATTCAAGTATTGATTAAACAAAAATTAAAAATAAGTCAAAACAATATGTAATCTATTTTGATATATTAAATATGTACAATTTTAATTTAAATTACGAATATATATAAATAGTATAATTATTTTAAAAATAATATTTTTTATAAAATAAAAGATTTTTAATTTTTTTAAGTAACGTGGACTGGATTAGAGGTAAACAAATCATCCAATTAATTTATTTTAATTGAAAATTTTGATTTAATTCATTAGATTCATTATTATTAAATTATAAATAAATATATTTTATTTTATAAAATATTATATTTAAATATTATACATATCATAATTATATTATATTATTATTTTAATTTAAAATAATAATAAAATATTTATAATAATTTAATAATTTCTGAGACATATTTCTTATTTTTTTTGATTTTTTAGTTGTAATTATAAATAATAATATTTATTAAAAAATATTAATTTAAAATTTAAATTTATATATGTTATTTTTTATATATAATAATAATTCATAAATAACTTTCAATATTCATTAAATTGGTTCATAATTGAATTCGAATGTAAAATTTTTAAATCCGTTTGAATCAAATCAAGTCAATATCCATCAAAAATAGAAAACTTTAATATACTGTTTACATATAAAAGATTTTGCCATTACGTTACAATAAAATAAATTAGTAATTAATGAGTTAAAATATTTTTTAAAAAAAACCTAACAATAAATAATATAACGAAGAAATCACCTCCCAATAAAGTTTAAAACCAACTTCATGAATCGATGAAAAATGTTATTATTTTGGATGAATAAGTTTTAATTGGTTAGTTTAATGACTCTTATAAAGGAAAGTTAGAGTTTTAAAATAGGAAAGTACATAAAAGAAAACTTTTTATTCTTCTATTACATTTCAAGTGTATTAAATTACACTTATCATTTGTTACACTTATCATTTGATATTGTTGGTCTAACTACGTGGACGTGCACCAAAGAAAAAAAAAGGGATATTCAATAAAGATAGTATCGAAAAAAGAAAAAAATCAAAAACTTCTCCATATAATTAAGAGAAAATGATAGAGTTTTGACTTTATAAAAGCCTTGTTTCATCTTAATAGATATTACAGAAATTAAGAAGAAAAGAAAACATAAAACATCAGTAGAAATTTTTTTAGAGAAAAAAATTAAGAGAGCTAATTTGTGAAGTTAAAACTCACAAATTGAAGATACATATTTGTTATATTTTTGTGAGAGATCCTACCTAAATGTGAGTTTGTAATCTCATCTTATTATAATGAAAGTTTTAAGTGACCTACGCGTCTCGTGGTTGTTACTTTCATTTTGAAAGATTTTTTCACGCTAAAATCTTTGGTGTTATTTTTGTTCATAATTGGTTTTGAAAGTTATCCTGAGTGTGTAAAATTTATTTCTTTACAACCATTTATTTTTCCCAACAAAGTGGTATCAGAGCTTTTGGTTGTTTTTAGTGAGAGTACTATTCACATATACAGTACTATTCATATAGTACTGTTCATGATAGAACTATTCACAGAGTACTATTTGGAAGGTACTATTTATCGATATTATTTGACGAGTATTATTTATCGTCAGAAAAGTACCAAGTTCGACAAAATCTGTTGCTTAACGATTCAAATGGAGGAGAACACAAGTAATATGATTAAGTTGATCGCATTTAATTATGTAATTTGGAAGCTAAAGATGGAGCATCTTTTATATATTAAAGATCTGTAAAAGCCCATTATAATGCCGAAAGAGAAAGAAGTAACCAGTGCAGACATTGACTGGGTTGTGCTAAACTGAAAATGTGCTCCTCAAATCAGACAATGAATCGACAAGAACATTTTTCAAAATTTTGCTAATAAACACGATGTTTACGTTTTTTGGCAAAAGTTAGAGAAAATGTATGCGAGGACAACCGCACAGAATAAAGCTAATCTGATGCGATGATTAATCAATTTGAAGTATAAAGACGGAAGCAGTGCATCAGAACATATGAGTAAGTTCCAAGGCATTGTAGATCAACTCAACTCTACGAAGATGACTGTAGATGATGAGCTACAAGCGTTATTGATGTTGAGTTCTCTACCAAAAAGTTGGGATATTTTAGTTGTATTAGTTAGTAACTCAACTCTTGACGATAAGCTTACCATGGATATGGTAAAAGACAGAATGCTAAATGAAGAGTCTCGAAGAAAAGATGAAGGATATACTCCTCACACTGAAGCGCTTGTCATGTAGAAACAAGGCAAGCAAGAATGGCATGGGAGAAGTAAAAGTAGAAATCCCTGTAACCAAAGTCAACAAAGAGGACGATCGAAGTAAAGATCAAGGCATGACAAGAAGTGTCATCACTACGGCAAGCCTGGGCACTTCATTCAAGAATGTAGAAGGTTAAAGGTGGAACAATCTAGAAATCAGGAAGTAGAAACTCGAACAAATGACACCACAATTGTCACTAAAGAAGTTGTCATTGTTCGAGATGTTGATTATGTCAATCTTGCATGTCAAGACACTACTTGGGTAGTTGACTCAGGCGCTTCCTATCATGTCACCTCACGACGAGATTGGCAATATTTATCTAGAGACTAATCTTAGATGCAAATTACTTCTGAAAGATGTGAGACATGTTCCTGATATCCTCTTCAATTTGATCTCTACTGCTATCCTTGATGATGATGGATACAATAATTATTTTGGTGAAGGAAAGTGGAAGCTCACCAAAGGCAATCTGGTAGTAGTTAAAGGCAAGAAAGATACATCACTCTACATCACAGAAGCCAGACTGTGTAGAGGAGAGGTAAATACCACTAGAAAAGAAGTTCATGCCGAGCTATGGCATAAGCGACTCGGCCACATAAGTGAAAAAGGTCTCAGAATTATTTCCAAAAATGAGCTCTTGTTAGGAATGAAAGGTACACCTTTGTAAACTTGTGTTGACTGTATTATGGGAAAACAACATAGAGTTGCATTTTGTAGTCTCGCACCATCTAGGAAGGAAAATATTCTAGATTTGAACACACAGATTTTTGTACAATGAGTTGTAAGTCACTAGGAGGTGCTCACTATTTTATGACCTTTATTGATGACCATTCTAGAAAAGTATGAACTTTTGCTTTGAAAACTAAAGATCAAGTGCATGAAGTTTTCAAGCAATTTCACGTAAAAGTGGAGAGAGAAACTAACAGACGTTTGAAGTGTGTACGTGTAGATAATGGTGGTGAGTATCGTGGACCATTTGAGGAGTACTATAGAAGTTTCGACATCAGGTTGGAAAAATCAGTACCAAAGACACCTCAACATATTAGTGTCGTTGAGAGGATAAACAGAACCATCTGTGAAAGAGTCAAATGTATGCTCTCAAATGCAAATCTATCAAACTCCTTTTGGGGGAGGTAACGAGGACAACAGTCGATTTAATCAACCTTTTTCCATCAGTTCCACTGAACTATGACGTACCGGAAAGAGTTTGGACGGGGAAATACATTTCCTACAAACACTTGAAAGTATTTAGTTGTAGAGCATTTGTTCACATCCCAAGAGATGAGTGGTCCAAGTTGGATGAAAAAGTAAAGCATTGTATCTTTATGGGATATGCCCATGAAGAATTTGGCTACAAACTTTGGGATCCTATTAGCAAAAGGATTGTCCGAAGTAGAGACATGGTGTTTCTTAAAGACTAAACAATCGAGGATTTTGAGAAATCTGAAAAACCACAGTAAGATGAAATTTCAGTTAATCTGGACCTAGTCTCTCCACCAATAAATCTTAATGACGAGAGAGTTACACCAGATACTGATGATGTTAATCCACCAACTCGTACTTCAGAACCAGAACAAGTTTCTGAACAAGTCCAGCCAGAAGTACGGACAAGGAGATCCACTCGAGTACGAAAACCAAGTCATATGTATTCTTCTAACGAGTATGTAATGCTCCTTGAAGGGGGAGAACCAGAGAGTTATGACGAAGCTATCACTGATCAGCATAAGATTGAGTGGTTAAAATCCATGCAGGAAGAAATAAAATCTCTGCATGAGAACTACACATTTTACATGATGAAACTACCATAGGGAAGAAAAGCTCTCAAGAATAAGTGGGTGTACAGAATCAAAAGTGAAGAAGGCAGTTCGCAACCACGCTACAATGCAAGATTGGTTGTGAAAGGATTCGAGCAAAAGAAAGGCGTTGACTTCGATGAAATATTCTTAACAATAGTTAAAATGTCTTCAATCCGAGTTGTTCTTCGTTTGATAGCTAGCCTTAATTTGGAGGTCGAACAACTTGATGTAAAGACTGCATTCTTACATGATGATCTTGATGAGGAAATCTATATGGAGCAACCAGAAGGTTTTCAAGTCAAAAGCAAAGAGAAGTTGGTATGCAGACTAAAAAAGAGCTTATACGGTTTGAAGCAAGCACCAAGGCAGTGGTATAAAAGGTTTGACTCATTCATGGAGGAAAATGAATACAACAGAACGATGACTGATCACTGCGTCTTCATCAAGAAATTCTCTAATGGTGATTTTATTATTCTTTTGCTTTATGTTGATGATATGTTAATTATGGGTCAAAATATTGATAAGATTAACAAGTTAAAGAAGGAGTTTAGCAAGTCCTTTGCAATGAAGGACTTAGGACCTGCCAAGCAGATTCTTGGCATGACGATTACCGACAACAGGCAAAAGCAAAAGATCTGGCTTTCCCAAAAACGGTATGTTGAAAAAGTTCTTGAAAGATTCAACATGAGCAAAGCTAAACCTATTAGTTGTCCAACTTGCGAGTCATTTCAAGCTTAATGTGAGTCAAAGTCCCTCAAGTGAGGAGGAGATATTGGAGATAAGTAAGGTGCCTTATGCATTGGCAGTTGGTAGTCTAATGTACGCTATGGTATGCACCAGACCAGACATTGCACATGTTGTTGGCACTGTGAGTCGATTCCTATCAAATCCTAGAAAAGAACATTGGGCAGATTTCAAATGGATACTCAGGTATCTCAGAGGACCTCCAGTCATTGTTTATGCTTTGGTAATAATAAACCTGTATTAGAAGGATATACAGATTCGGATATGGCTGGTGATATGGATACGAGGAAATTTGGATACCTAATAACATTTAGAGGGAGAGTTATTTCATAGCAATCACGATTACAAAAGTGTATTGCCTTAAGTACCACAGAAGCAAAGTACATTACAATCACTGAAGGTTGTAAGGAGATTTTGTGGATGAAATTTTTTCTACAAGAATTGCATCAGAACCAAGAAAACTATGTTCTTTATTGCGACAGTCAGAGTGCAAGTCACCTTAGTAAGAACCTAACTTTCCACTCAAAGTCCAAACACATCGACGTAAGGTATCACTGGATTCGTGATGTGTTGGAACATAAACTACTGCAAGTTGAGAAGATTCACACCAATGATAATGGGACATATATGATGACAAAGACTGTGACTAGAGAAAAACTTGCTATTTGAAGAAAGATTGCAGGTGTGAAAGAGTCATGTCCCACGTAAGGTGGAGGGGGAGATTTGTTGGTCCAACTATGTGGGCCAACAGCAAAGAAAAAAAAGGGCATTCAACAAAGATGGTGCCGAAAGAAGAAGAAGAAAAGAAGAAAGAAAAAGTCAAAAACTTCTTCATATAATCCGGAGAGAAGGATGGAGCTTTGGCTCTATAAAAACCTTGTTTCATCTCAATAGATATTACAGAAGCTGAGAGGAAAAGAAAACATACGAAGATTTGGCTCTATAAAACTCTTGTTGTATTTTTGTGAGAGATCTACTTAAATGTGAAGTTTATAATCACATCTTATTATAGTGGAAGTTTTAAGTGACTTACGGGTCCTGTGATTGTTATTTTTATTTTGAAAGGTTTTTCACGCTAAAATCTTTGATGTTATTTTTGTTCTAATTCAATTTAAAAAATTATCTTGTATATGTAGAATTTATTTCTTTACAAACAGATGTAAGGTTTGTTTTATCTCTTAACATAATTAAATTTGTTATATATGTTTATTATCAGAAGAAGATATATAGCTCTTGTAAATGAGCAGCAATGTGCTTACTGTGCTCTTTGTTAAAACATGGATCTCATTCCCATTTCTTACTTTTTTTTCGTCCCGTCTTTGTGTTCAGTTAGAGAATGCTTATAGATATTTTCCGGTCACAATCCTACATTTCTACTATACTTGGCCATAAAAATTGTGAAAGGCAAATAAATAAGGGAAAATAAATTAACATAATCATCTGGTACTAATTTTTTTAATATATATATTTTATACTATAAATATACAAGTAACGCATTCAAAAAATACTTATTCACCTAATAATTTTACAATAAAACTTACTCTCTTCTCATTTTATTTCACAAATTTTAATCATACTAATTACTATTTGTTACAAAAAAATATTATTATAAGAATAATAAAGCAAGTTAAGTTGGCTTATTTTTCAAAAATAATAAATCAAAATATAAGAATGATATTATTATTATTTAAAAATTATAGTTTTTATCTTTTGTTTCATATATTTTTAATATTTTTTGAAAATTTTACTATGTTCATACACTAATACTATTATATTAGACATGATATCTAAAGATAAAACAAGTTACATTGATGTTGAATTTCATTTGGAATTTTTATTTTAAGTTTGATTTATCTATTAATCTAAAATATTTAACATAATTAATTTTGTTTGAATTGTTAATAAAATCTTTAAATAGAAGTCATTTGTTTTTTAAAAAAACTTTACATGTAACGAACCTAAACTCATTTTCTGTCAAATTTTGTATACAATCTAATAGTATTGATTTTTAATGTTGAAATAATTAAAATTATAATTGAACTAATATAACTAACATAATTTAAAATAAAATAATTTAATAAAAATATATAAAGTATTAAAAATAATTATGATAAAATTATAAATATTAAGAACATATGTTACAAAAGATTAAAATATAGACTGTGACAAATTTCCTTCTATTATTAGCAACTTAAGAAAAGAACAACAAAGTAAAATAAAATAAAATAAAAACAACGTGGGTGTTCTTGCTTCGAAAGGTGGGCTTCGACAGTTGAATGTCTACCGAAAGAAAAGCCCAAGCATCGCATACCATTTGGCGCAAGCCGCAAGCCGCAAGGTTGACAGATTCGACTTTCGATACGGTCCACCATGAGTCAAACAGAACATGACCAATATTTCTCTACTGAAGCTCTGAAACATATCACAGATTTTTGTTTCTAGGGTTTGGAGATGGAAGAAGAAGCCTTCTCAAAGTCACTTGCTTTGGTAGCCTGCGCTTCCATGGCTATATTCTACGTTGCGATGCTATACGCTCCAACGATGCTGCTTCGTCTTCCTCCTCCATCTTCCTTCAAGCAATTTATTATCCGGCGCTTCATTTGTGCTTCCATCTCTTCTCTTGTCTCCATTCTCATCTCTGCTCTTTTACTTCCCGTAAGCACTTTCTCTTCTTACTTACAATCCCACTTTTACCTCTCTTTTTTTAATCTAATGCTACTTTAACTTCGATCTAGTTTCATAGTTCATTTGTTTATGGCAGATAAGAACCTGGGAGGCATGGAATTTACTGCCAGTATATGGCATCAGAACTGATCATTTTGTGAGTATCACCTTGTTTCTTCGCAAGGATTTTCATTTCTTGATCCGTAGTTGGAAAGATTATTATTTTATTATTGTACCCTTTATGGATAATCTTGGATTTGCATTTATTTTATGCGCTGCAGATTAGGAAGGGGTGTGAATGATTGCTATTGAATTCTGCTGTTGCTGAATTGCAAATTTTATGTTATGAAACAGTGGCAAGCTGTGCTCTTTCCTCTTTCGTTGACTTGCCTAATGTATACTGGATCATTGGTCCACAAGTCTTTGCTTTTGCTCGATTCCTGGATCCTGAATTCTGATCGGGGCATTTCATTTCATGGTATCACGTTTGTCCAACAAGCCATCTTTGCTTGGTTGCGTTCCTTTGTTTCCAACATTTCGGTTTGGCGTAATTATGTTGTGGTTAGTATCCTTCCCATTCAATTATCTTCATGACTCATGGGTGTGACATTTTTCAATGGCTTTTATGTCCAGATGACCACTATGTATATAAATAATTTACTCGATTCTTGCTTGCTGATCTCTTGATGGCTGATGTGTATTTTTTTGCTTTATATATATTTACACATATTTGAAGATAAATAAGGACGCTGAACTGCTTTGATGAACTGTAGCTTTTTTCATTCCCCACTTATTCATTTTATTTAGAGAGTAATTTCATTGGTCTGCTGTTGTCTTTTGCCCTTTTTTTGGGCTGTTTCCATATTAATTCAATCCTAATATATATCTGTTGAACATGAATGCTACATTCGTTTTCTTTTGTAATGGAAAAATCAACATACTTATCATCGCTTTACCAGCTTATCTGTGGAACTTATCATATTCATGATATTTAACTGTTTAATGAACGCCCTATTGAGATTGAATCTTTTTCCCTCCTTGCCATTAACCTTGAGGGTACTTTTTGAACAGGCTCCGCTTACCGAGGAACTGGTGTTTAGAGCTTGCATGATACCATTACTTCTCTATGGAGGTTTTAAAACAAGCAGTGTTGTTTTCCTCTGCCCTGTTTTCTTTAGCTTGGGTAAGTAAAAAATTGCCAAAATATGTCCTCTGTTAGAATATTACTACATGTAGATTTATGGAAATTTCTTGTGAATTTAAATAGTTTTGAGTTGTCGTTTAAAGTAAGAATATAGTGTGTGTGCCTCCATATGCACTAATCTACATTTTTTACATTTACTAAAGTCTAATACATTTTCCGTTTGATCCTAAAATCATATTAGCTTGAACTTCATTTTTGTATGTTCATTGGGTTTCTTCCACTCTCCTCCTTTCTTTTTCCAGCTTCCTTCATATCAGCTTCTAATTTCATTTTTTATGTCATTGTTCTTTGCAGCGCATTTAAACCATTTAATCGACAGGCAAAACTCCAACTTAATCAGAGCTGCCATGGCTGCTGGTATGTTTCAAGTCCTTACAGTTTGGGTGACTTAATGGATAATATATTTAAGGGTAGCAATGTCCAACACGACATGACACAGATAAGAAATTTAGTAAAAAATGATTAATACATATATATATATTTTCATGTTTTTAAAGGTCTTTCTATTTCTTTTTATTATTAGTAGACAACACAGTAAAAAAAATTGAAAGTAAAATTTTTCAATGTGTCAGGTAACATGTAACAGTACACGACATGATTAATGCTGAAACATGACACAATTAGTGCTAGAATACGACACATTTAATGCCAAAACAGGACATAATTAATATCGGAACATGACACATTAATGTTGGAGCACCACACAAACAAGACTAAACTGACACAATTGCCACCCCTTAAATATATTGCACTAGATGAATGCTTTAGACAAATTTAAGTAGGGCTGTAGGGGTATTATTTAATTATCTGATATTTGCATCTCTCTTGCATGTACAGTATAAGATGTGTTAATGTGTCAACTTGATTTTACTTGAATGAAACGTGTTCTTTCAGGTCTCCAGCTTGGCTACACGGTGATCTTTGGCTCCTATGCTTCCTTTCTCTTCATTCGAACTGGTAAGTGATAACTAAATACATTTGTATTTTGTTCTTGTATCATTGATTAATGAAAGGGCCTATAGTAGCTTGTACTATTTTCTATTCAGATTAGTTTTTAGTGTTTGGAGATGCTGATAGGTTTTGGTAAGTTGCATTTGTGCCGCTTTACTTTCACTTTAAATGATCAAATTTTCCGATAATTGTTAAATTGTCGGTAGCAGTTCTGTATTTTGATTTACGAGTTGCAGGATATAAAATTCATAGTTCGTGTATGGATACAACTCCAGGTTTAAGATATATGTGAGGTCAAATTGTAAGATCTTCTAATATGTCCATTTTTCCAAGTTGGGAATAGAATTGTCAAAATCATATTTTGCCTTTTAGCAAGATGAATTTAATTGGAAAGATGTATATGTAAGACATGTCAGTTCAATGCAATTGGTGCATTCGCCTTCACCTTCTGTTTTAATGATGTAGACTTAGTCGCTCATTGATCATCAGATCCTTCCTTGCTGCAAGGGGCAGCTTTCTGTTGCTCTTTCCACAGGATACTGTATTAGAATTTCTAATGCACTCACGCTTGATGTGTGCAGGACATCTTCTTGCTCCATTAGTTGCGCATATTCTTTGTAATTCTATGGGGTTGCCTGTGTTCTTCTCGAGGAGTAAAGGTATGCGAATGAGGTTACGTGTTAACAAAATGCACAATCGATGCCAAGAAGCAAAGCATTACCAATCTTTAATTGCGGTTTTTGAATTTTTTAGAAAGTTTCATTTCAGTTTGTCTCACTAATGTTTCAGGAATAGTCAGCTTTGCATTTGCAGCTGGATTGGTTGCTTTCATTTGGCTTCTCTTTCCATTGACACGTCCGGAGTTGTATAATGATGGAACACACAATTGTAGATGTTGGCATGGTTATTGTTCTTGAAAATAAACCGCGAAACCTTTGTAGGAATGCTGATTGTAATCTCCATTAAATACTGAAATTATTTCCTGTCCGGCCAATTCATACGTTTTAGCCCTAATACCAAATGAGAATTTATTTTAAAAAAATTAAAAATCAAAAGTACAGAACAGATTTAAGCAGCTCTCTTGTTTTTCAACTTTTATTCACAGAATTGGACTTTTTTTTAGCATGGACTTCCATTTTTCTTTTTCTTTCAATTTTAGGCTTGATGGAAAACGCCGTCGGACAGTTGGACTCTAGGCCTGTTAAGCTTAAAGTTGAATTCTGCAGAAGAACGTGGCAGGAGACTTTTTCTGTCAATAATTAAAACTAAGGTTTTTGGTAAAAAAAAATTGAGTTTTTTTTTTCCTAGACTAACTCTAATTGATTATAATTATATCGTGTATTTACATTGTAATTACAGAAAATGTACCACGCATTCCTAGACTTTATATGTTTAGATGCCAAATAAGTTATCTTAATTTATTTCATGTCCTATCTAATGTTAAATGGATTTATAGGTTAAATTTTTTCTATTTTATTAAAAAAATTTCTCATTTATTTAAAGTTGTTCTTAATAGACTTATAATTATTATAGATAATCATGGTTGTTATATATAATTAATTTTTTTTAATTTTATTTATCCTATTTAAAATAAATAAGATATTTTATTATATAACATTTCGTTACTTTCCTAAACTATCAAATAATAAGTTAGAAAAGATGGATATATAAGTAAAATTTATGGGTTATATCATGTATTAATGAAATATTTTATCTCAATCGATACATTTACCCATATGCAAGGGAAAGCAACCTTCCTAACGGAACTTGTTCTTTTATACCATTTCTTTTTGGTTGGTTGCAATACATAACTTCTCAATATTATAAGTTTATAATTATAATTAATATAAAAGATAATTATTGATAAAAATAATAAAAAATATTTTTTTAATTTAAAATTAATTTACATATTAATTATAAGATACTGTAACATATAATAAATAATTTTTTTGTTACAATATATTCCTTGTTGAAGTTATCATATTTTATAAGGAGAGAGAAGCATATTATATTTAAGCCAAATATTTTATTAAAATAGCATGTTTTTTAGTTTTTTAAATAATTTCACAATTTACATATTCATAATTTAAACTTAGAATTCATATTTTATACATAATTAAGTGAACTATATATCATTGGAAATCAAAGATCTTTGATCATGCACATTTTTACTTTTGAAAACTGAGTTTGACAACATTTGCAAGGGTAATGTTCTGATAATCATTATCCTTGGTGAAAGAGTTAAATAATTTAAAAGATCAATTCAGTTAATTTAATTTGTATATAAGTAAGTTTAATTCATTTCATTTTGTAATTTTGAAAATAATAATAAAAAATATTTTTAATTTTATATAAAAACAAAAATATTGTATACATATTATCTTTTTTGATCTAAGAAAGAAATATAAGCTAGAGCTTTATTTGAAGTACTATTTATAATTTTATTTTTAATCTCTTTTCAAGCATTAAATATATGTATTTTTATAAAATGATGAATATATATTTAATATATCTTTAAAATGCTTTAAAGTTTTTTATATCATAATAAAGATGATTTTTTTAGTAATTGAAAAATAAAATCAGATTACTACAAACTACAAATAGCCGTTAAGAACTATTTTTGTTTAATTATCACAAACCACGTGGATGAAGAAAAGAAGGTGGTACTTTGTAAAAGAAAGGAAGTACTTCTTGGTTCCTTACTAGTAGAGTACTATCTGACAAATCGAGGATTAAAGAAGAAGAGTAAAAGTGTAAAAACTGAATTAGATGAAGAATGATATATAAGAAATTGTAATTTTTTTGTATTTGGTAATTGGGTCATGAAATTGACATGACTACTACTTGCTTTCTTTAATTATAATAATTTCTAAGTAGTAAGTAGTAGCCGGCCCCCATTGGCTTTGCAGTTTTCTTTCATTGGTCTTCTAAGATTGGATTTTCATAATCATTCTTTCATGCCTCCAATTTGACCTCCAGCTTTGGAGTTGGTAAATTGCATTTGATGGCCTCAGAGAAACCTCCTCTTCTTCTTCTGAAAAACTGAGAGTGCTTGAGTTTTGATTAGACCTTCTTTATGTATCTTGGCTTGTGGCCCTGTGGGGGGTTTTCTTAATCGGTCAAAAACAAAGCATATGCGCCTCTGACTCTCTATCAGTTTCTTATGTCATCCCTCTTATCTTGACTTTGATTATGATATTATGTATATTACGTCTTACCAACTATTTTCAAATTTCTAAGTTTATAAACATCATTAAGGGTTCTATAGTTTTAGATAATAAAAAAATTTTAATTATTATTCTCTTAACTTTCAATTATCAATAACTTTATTCATATAATTTTTTTTATAAATATTTTAATCTTAAAAGTGATGCACATAAATTCTATAGCTTTGAACTTTTAAGATTAAAATACTCATTTTTTCAAAATTATAGAAGAAAAAAAAACACTAATTGAAAGTAATAAAACTAACTAATTTGTTTTATTTTTAAAATGTAGTGTTAAATTTTAAATTTAATTTGTAAATATCAATCTCTTTTAAAATAAAAATATTGAATTAATATTTTTCATAATTTTAATTGAATTTTATAATCTATAAGTATTCCATTTGAATTTTTAAAAATATATAAAAATTTAAGTATATTTAATTTAAATTTTATAAAATCTTTAAAGTTAAACTAACCTCATTGATTTTGAAAATTTTTAAAAGCATACATATATTTGTATACATTTATTAGTTAAAATTATATGTGAAAGAATTTTTGAGGAAGAAAGAGTTTTACATAATAAAAATAATTTAATTGATGAAAAAGTATTACACATTTGATAATGATTTTATAAAACAGTTTGTATACCAACTATCCAATACTACACGTGTATCAGAATTAGCTACAAAACCATAACTAATTCTAAGTTCATTCATACTAAGAACTACAATATATATTCATACCATACAAGCTTATTATAGACCTGCTTACAAGATATACATATACGGCTAATACCTCAATGCAAACCGAGGGTGTGATAACACCACAAGTTTGGTTCGAAGAGCAATAAACTGAAGGCATGGAAGAGCTTTTGTGAGTAGGTCGACAAGTTAATCATTAGAGCATATATATTGAATATCGTCAAGTTGATTTTTCAGCCAAATCCTATGATTGTCACAATAAAGAAAAGAAATGCAAGGAAGAGGAGCATGTAACTCCTTTCAAAGAGACTGCATCCATAACACCTCAAAAGTAATAGAAAAAAGAGCCCTATATTCAAATTCAATCGATGACCGAAACATAAAAATTATACTGAAAATATCATTACCCATTTAACATAGTCATTTTTTAATAGTTTTTTTAATAATAAAATATTCATATAATAAATATACTTATTACAAATAATTATTTATCTTGAATGTACATTTATCATTTAAATGATTCTGTTAATCACATTAACATGCTTACTAATTTAGTGAATAAGTTGAGTTTAATTTATTTATTTATATGTAGATCATATGTATTGAATTAATTATTCGTTAAAATACATCATTAGTCTCCAAATATTTTTAAAAAATCACAAATAAGTTCTCAAACTTTTAAAACATACGATTTAAATAAAGACTTTTAAAACTTTACTCATAAGTATTTAAATTTTTAAATCATACGATTTAGTTCCTAAATTTTTTAAACTTTACACATAAATCTTAAATTTTTGTAGCCAAGTTTGAACCTATATGCAAAATTTTAGAACCAACCATATGTTTAAAAGTTTAAAAATCTATGTATAAATTTAGTTAAAATTTAGAAACCAATGGTGTACTTTAACCTTAATAATTTTTGTATCAAGATCATACCATATCTTATATCCATAAAAAATAATCAACTAATATAAATTATTTTTAAGTAAAAATAATTATAAAAATATTTATTAAGTTCGATTAAATCGTGTTTATCGTAGTGCTCTAATATTAACTTCTTATATAATAATAAAATATAATTATATAATTTTGTATGTATTATCAATTATATTTTACTTATTTACTAAATAATAAAAATATTATCTATATTGTGTCAAATCATTCATATTTGTATAATGATTGAATCATATTACTTATAAAATAATAATTATTATATAATTTTTTACAAAATTTACGATTTATCTAATTATTTGTTTCATGATTATTCCTATAAACAAATTCACAAAAAAATTTAACACCTATTTTTCAACTTCTTATTATAAAACTAACTTAAAATTTCAATTTAAAGTTTTATTTTTTCTTTTATTTTTATAAAATAATTTTTTTTAAAAAAATAACAATTATTACTCAAAAATCAACACCGCAATATTCTTATTAAATTTGAATTATGTGCATAGATCCAAAAACTAGTTTATACAATAAAATTTACTATATTTCATAATATTATAGTAAAATTTAGAAAACATGATTAAAGAAATCAATTAGATTAAATTATTTGTGTTATTTATTTTCTTAGGTTATAAGTGTTATCATTTAGTTATTTAATTTTTTAAAAATAGACAACTTAGATTAACACGTAATTTTAATATTATTTTTAAAGTAATATTTTAATATAAAAATTAAAATAATATAATTTATCTTTTTTATCACCTAAAAATAATATTTTAATAAAAAATTATTAAAATTTTTTTTTTAATTGATATATTCTTTTAAATCTAAATGATTAAATAAAATTATTTATAATTTAAGAAATAAAATGTTACAAATAATATAATTTATAATATTTTTACCATACTTTTGTCTAAAATTTACAAACAACCTTTAATGAAAAAACTAAAAATTATAAAATTATAATTAAATACATTATCTTAAATAAAAAATATTTATATTTACTTTTTTTAAAAATTAAATGAAAAATTACTCGATGCTACTCCAAGCCAATGGGCAATAAATCATGTGTAAAATATTTTCTATAAAACTTGACTAGTTTCATCCTTTATTAAATAATCAAACAATTTGATTGTCATTGTTACACTTTAGTATAATAAATAAGTTTAGTTACATATTATAAATTTTTATATATTTTTTTATTGTTAACTTTTTTACAGTGAATTTATATATATTTTATAATATTAAAAACATATATTTAATATATATTTAAAAATAATTATACTTGTATAGTTAATAAGATAAGAATTAAAAAAATGAGTTAAATAATAAAATTATAAAAGCAATAGGTAAATAAATAATTTATTATTAAAAAATTATGATATATTATTTTATTTTAAGTAATGTTTAATTAAATATCATTTAAACGAAATATAATTATTTAATTTTTTTAAATATTAAATTAAATTTTATGTTATTGTAATGTTATTTTTATTTTTATAAATTTAAAAAAAAAAAATTTAAAATAATTTTCTTTAAAACCTAATAAATTATCATTGACTTTTACTTTCATGTGCTGAATCTTTGATGACGTTACTTTTGATTAGATCCTCCTATTACTCTCTCCTCCCTCAGACAGAATCTCTTGAAGGAAAAGTTTCTTTTCAAATCTAAAATTATAATTTTATAAATTATTTTATTTTATTTTATTTCAACTCATATAAAGACAATCCCTATATCTTTGGTTTCAATAGCTTCACATCTTTGCGCAGATAAGAGCAGTGATCTTCTAACTCTTCAACTATGGCCACGGAAGTCCATGGGCCAGGAGGGGCAGTCTCTAGCTCTTTTTTATATAGAAAATTTTATATATAATATTTATTAAATATATTAAGAATCATTTTATTTATTTTATTAAGATATTAAAAATAAGATATTTTAATCATTTTTTTAAAAATAAAATATTATTTTATTAACAAATTTTTTTTATAGTTAATTTAATAATAAAAATATTTTTATTTTATTTTAATAATTTAAAATTAAATTTGAACTATAAATATTTTTATATTTTTTATTGAAAAACGTGATACATACAACTCAAAAAATCCAAAATAAATTCCATGAAATATAAATTTTAAAAAATAATTGATAAAAAATAAAAAAAATTATAATATTCGAATTCAATTTTAAACATTTAAAAAGAAATAATAATTTTTCCCGATTATATTCGTGTTTAGAAGTTTTTATTAATATAAAATAATACTTTATTATATAAAAAATAAATAAAATCTCATGTTATTAAGATGACCTAATTATATCTTACAAAAAATAATTAAAATATTTATTTTATACTAACAAAAAAACTCAGAGAGTCCTCTACCTTTATAAAATAAAATTATAGATAAATTATATGTATTAAATATATTTATATATTATTTTTATTTTTATTATTTAAATAAAAAAATTTTATAAAAAAAAATAGTTTTTATTATTATTTATATGGCATCCTTCTAAGATTAAAATGGCACGAAGGTCGAAAGAAGCATTTGTTCCTCTCTTTTTGGTTCACAATAAACCATTTTTTAAATCAAGTTTATAATTGCCAAAGTTCTGCCATTGTCTACACAAAGCTCAGAATTAATTAATTAACCAGAGTTGAACAACGTAAATTTTTGGAGTCAGTAAGTCATGGAGTCTATTCAAAGAGACGTTATCTTAAAGCACTTTTTCATTTTCGTGTTTACTTTTAAATAAAATTTTAGATTTTGAGATATATTAATTTTAATTCTAAATCTCTTCAGACATATATATATATATATTATAATCCTAATAAATAAAAATGTTACCAGATTAAGAACACATGTATAAATATATAAATTAAGATATTAAAGTAAAACATTTTACTAATATAAGATATTTAGGATATAAATATATGAATTAGGATATCCCAAACATACCGTTTCCCATCGAAATCCATTAGGATATTAATTAATGATAAAAAAATATTAGATAATAAGAGAGAAATAGAAATAACAATAATAAATTTATAACACTTTCCAGCAAGATAGATAGCTAGCTAGCTAGGTGGCCTGATACATAAACTATAAAACCAGAAATATCTAATATGCTAAACCCCACAAAGAAAAAATTGATACGATAAAAGTTGAAAAAGAAGCCCAATTAAACCCTTAATAGAAAGATTCAACTTCCAGTCCTATTTTGAAATTTGATTTTTTTTTTCAAAGCTGGAACTACAACTACTAATACTACTAGTGTCTAGTACTATTGATTAAGGGTATTACACAAAAAAAAGTAAGGCCTCAGTACTACTGGGGTCATCATATATATTCCTTAAAATCTTTAGCCTTCCATAATCAATTGTTAGAAGGAGAAGGTTTTTGACCAGAGCTTGAACAGAGACTCAGATCAGTAATAGTGTTAGTCCCATTAGATTTTGAGTTTGCCTTTGAAAGCTTCTGTTGGAGTTCACAAAGCAATGCTTGGTTCTCTTGGTTCAGAAGTTGTGCTTTCTTCCTTAGTCTTTCATTTTCTTTCATTATGTAACAGTTCTGCAAGTACAGCTTTGAGTTCAATCTTTCCATTGTTGTAATTATAAAACCTTACACAAAAGTGTCCTGAAACCAAATAAAACAGAACATATTAAATAATGTTTCAAGAATTGCAACGTAAAAGATTAAAAAAAGAAAGAAAGAAAGTAGTATATCATATAAATATTTTATTTTGATCAAGAATTACATAATAGGTAATTGGGGATCTGTCTATAAATGGAAATAAATGAAAACATTTACCAAAACAGAGAAACTTGGGAAAAACAGAGCAGGTGGAAGATATTATATAAGACATGTAAATAATGAGTTTGAACCACTTTGGTGATAAATAGAGCTATTGGGTTTGTACTTGAATGAAAGAAAAGCAATTTGGTAGATTGGATAGATGGAATAAGAGTTGTCCAAAATTGCACTCCATTAATAAAAATAGTTTCTTTCGGCTTCCCAAACATGAAAGCAAAGTATAAAAGCCTACTATTCTCATTAATACAATAAATTTAAACTACTCTGTTTATTAACATCATCATTTGCCAATAGTGAAAAACTCAAAAAAGTATACCGAAAGTTCATAAAATTAGAGAATATATACATAGAGTTAAAGAGAGACAAAGAAATAAATTAAAATATTGGGTCGGAGAATCCAAGAAAAGAAACATTCTAAAAGCAAACAATGAGTCCTCAAAATGAGGTGCAAAAAAGATAGAGCAATGAAACACAAGACAATGAGAACCCAATTTGCATATCTTCACATACAATGCAGAGGACAAAAGATGGATAGAGAAAGAAAAAAGGTTAACACCCAATTGATATGAATTAACATGTACCATCTCCAAAAAAACTCAAGTTTGCCCATTTCAATGAAAATAAATAAGCAACAACAAAAATGGAGAAAGAGAGAGAGAGAGAGAGAGAAAAAAAAAAGAGAGGGGTAGGGTCATGGGTCATCTCTAACTTTATATTTTCAAAAAGGATCACCTTTAGAAGGTGGTTGTTGGTTAGAGAGCTTTGGCCGAGGAAGTCTGGTAGAGTAACAAGAAGTTGCAGTACTCGTAAAAAAGGAAGAGATAGATAGATAGCGAGTGAAGGACAAAGGGAACAAAGGAAGAGGCTCTTAATTTATAGAGGCAAATGGTGAGTAACTTGGCTCGGCAAAAGAGAGATTGAAAGAGAATGTGAGAGAGAGAAACAAAGAGGCTCATGAGGAGGAGACATGCCCGTCTCTCTCTCTCTCTCTCTGACACAGCAATCATGCATTGTGTAAGCATTAGAAGGCGGCCGGTTAAATTTCTCAAAACATAAAAAATAAAAATAAAAATGCAAAGAATAATGTTGTCTGTCATGTAAAAAACTTCCTCGATAACATTACACTATTACGTTTGGTAAATTTAAGTGTCATTTATATCTTAAAGAAGTTCAATCAATGAAAAATGGTGTATGTATTGTGATCTGAATTAGGGTAATTTATTTTTAAATATCAACTATTTATTTTATAGACTATGTATATAGTGATTTTAAATTATTAATAAAAATAATATTTTAATATTTAGATAAAAATATATAATTTAGATTTGATAAATAAAAATAAATATAAATAGATAATTTTATTCTTTATTATATCAAAAGGTGTTAAAAGTAATATTTTATAAAATTATTACAATTAATTTATACTTTATGTTTACTCAATGACTAAAAATCATTTGATTTGTGTTCAAATTTAAATATGGTGTATGTTTGGTATGTGAATGATGGTAGATATGGCGTCATGTGAATGATGATGGCTTTTTGTTGGGTTTTTCAAAGGGTTAGGGGTATTTTGGGTAATAAAAATAATAATGGGACTTATGGCTAGGGCTTGTAAAATGATGGTGGGCTAGGCCGTCACAAGATTCGCAATGATGGTTTGGATTGGGTTCAAAACATCATCACAATTCCTAACCCTTCCCTTTCCACTCTTCACTTCACAACAATCTCTCTCTCCTCTTTTCTCATCGATTACTCTTTTGTTTTATTATTAATGTTTCTTCTTCTTCTCCTTCTATTTTTGTCCCTCTTTTTATTACTCTTTCTTCTCATTACTTTCATGTGTTGGGAACTGTTGGCAATAATCAAATCTAGCCATAATTTGTTTCTTTTCTTGTTTTAAAATAATTGGTTTTTTGATAAAGCCTCTAAAAACCTTCCCACTTGTTGCATTTGTTTTTTTTAATAAAAAATTACCCAATATACCTTAATCTTTAAGGAGAACTTCATGTTTTTTTTGCCCACCTAAATACATAATTATATATATAAATACTAATAGTAAAATTCAAGCATAACTTCACAAATTAAAAGTATTTATTTATGTTATATGTTATAATTATAATTGATACGATATATAATTATTAATTAAAATAATAAAATTTATTTTTTAAATTATAATATATTAATATAATAATAATTAAGATAAGTATATTTTTTTAAAATAAATTATATATGAATAAAATTTACATTTTATTAAATTAAATGATGAGAATATAAGTTTATAACACTTTTTTCAATTGAAAAGGTGCGTCTTCAATGTACTTTAGGATGCTGGACCCAATTTTTTTTTTTTTATCTTTAGGATCTTTTATAAGAGTAATCACTTTAAGTCTAGACAATGAGAAACTATTTTATTTGAATAATACTATATTCTATTAGTTTCATGCCCTAGAGCATTGATGTTTATTTGTTATATTATTTTTAATTCAAAAAAAGTGCTCAATCAAAATTAATCACCAATTTATTTATATATGTTTGAAAAAAGAAACAAAAGAAGCAAACAAGCTAGGTGTGTAGTTACGTAGAAAATTTGAAGTTCAAATACAAATTACCTGAGTAGAAAAAAAGAAGAAGAATAATTTAGTTATATTTTGACTAGAAATTTAATCCTATGGGCTAGCCAGCTACTTGGATTCAATCAAAATGACCATTTTACCTTATTGCAATCATAATGACAATTTTGTCCTCGTTTGCTTCATTGATGATGTTTTGTTTTACGTTACTGCAATCAATTATAGGCCAAACAAGGACTACGAGTTACAAGGGGAAAAGGCAAGTAAAATAAAAGTTGCCAAATTTAGGGATTAGCTTGAAATTGTGGGAAGGGAAATAAGGAAAAATAAGGTGCCTGCCAGATTATAACTTATAAGGCATCATGGGTTACGAGTGTTTTAACGTGAAACATCATGTTAGACAGGTGGTGTTTTGGATGGATTTATCATGGTATGGGCAAAATGGTCAAATGCTTCATTTTAACCCTCGTGGAGCTCGTTCATTTTTCTCCTCATTTTGAGTATTTGCTTACATCAGTGTAGTTATATGTTTTTATTTATATTTTTCTTTGCCATTTTGAGAGTCATTGGTTCTCAACTCTTTTTGGACCCCATTGTCTCATCTTTCTTCCTTTTTGTTTTTGGAAAAATAAGGCTTTAGCGCCCTTATAGTCGTCTTTTTGTGTCAACTTTACTAGCTCCTTTAGTGTTGTCGGAATCTTTAGTTCGTGTCGTTGTTCGATGGTGTAGGGTAGTGGCGTGGGTTTAACTCTTCAACGTTGTCTCTTCGGTGCTGGTTTGCTTTGTTTTGTCTCTTTAGCGGTTTTCAGCAGTTGTTGGTGGTTGTCGCCTCCAATACTGGTAGTCTTCGTCGTGCTCTGGGTTGGGTCTCTCTCGGTACAGGTGGTTGGTCTCTTCTTGCCTCCAGTGCCGATGAGTTTTTATTGTAGATTGTAAATTGATTTATTATTCAATAAAATTCCAACTACTTATTATCATTATAAAAAATGTAATCATAGGTTTCAATACATGGGCTGGCAACTTCTGAAATTACCATGTTGGCATCAACGGTACATAGTCTTGCTTTTTTTTTTCCCCTTCTGTACCTCAATTTAATTTTTGTAATTTTCTTATTAAAATAAATACATTACTCATGTAATTATAGAAATTCCAAACTCAAATTTTACAATTCTATAACTTTTTACTTGGTGAATATATAATTAAGTTTAAAAAGAAAATTAAAAATAGGGCACATAAATAATAACTTAAAAACAGTTTGAGGAAAAAGAAACTTAAATGACAAATCAGAAGAAGAATTAGAAATAAATTTACCAAGAGAAAAAGGGAAATTTTGGACTTAAACTAACAATAAATAGTAATTCCTTTAATAATCTCCGAATGATAAAACTCAACCTTTTTTTTTAAATTATATATTCAAACGTAAAATTTAAAAATAGGATCCATAAATAATAACAAGATATTAAAAAAAAAAGCATTTATCCACGACTAACGACTTTTTATGTCCTTGCTATGCACACTGGTCAAAGTTAGTGATACAAAGTGTATCGTTTCTTATTAGTTTGGTAGTAATATAAATGCTATACACGTATAGATTTTCACATATATTTTATATTTATATCAATTAAATATAAAATAATTTTAAAAATTTAATATTTATTTATTGTTAAAATTATATTAAGTGACACATTATAATTAATAAAGTATAAATATATATGTCAATTCATACTTTTATCAATTATAATAATTTGATGTTGCCTCTGAAATTTGAGTTTGCAGATTGATCTTGGACAAAGGTGTTTTTTTCTAATTTAATCCATGAGAAATTATTGGATGAGCCCATCAAGCTAATGCGATTGTCCAATACCAATCAACATATATAGAGAGAAGTACAAGAGATACAGCCTTTATATATTTTCTTTATCTTTTGTATCTAGTGAGCTATTAATGTACCCTATCTTATCTTAATTGGTTTGAACTATTATATCAATTTGATTCATTATAATCAACGATATCTCTTACTTTATTAGTTATGTTAATCTTAGAAAACTTGTTTCTATTCCCCTTGAATTATATTGAGTAATTTTCATCCCAAAAAAACTTAAAAATAATTTAATTGTGTTATTTCATAAATATAGTGTCTTACCGTACACAATGTAATTAATGTTTGGACATTACAATGAAGAATTTTGAATGAAGGACTTGCATAACCGTTTTCCTTTTCTTAAACTAGGTTGATTGAGTAATAATTATTGTTGTTTTTTTCCACCTTAAATTTTCTACAAATTTGTTCTCTTTAAATTTTTACGATTTTTTTTCAAATGTTTTATTTATAAATGTGTTTCATATTTACGATATGAAATATACGAGAACAAATTAAGTATTTATTAAAATTGTATCTATTTAAATATATTATTTTAATTAATTTGATAAATTTATCATATTTTTTATTCTTTTACCACATCATAAATTTATCAAATTTATTTAAAAGAATTTATTTTATACATGAAAACACGCACATGTTATAAATTTATTAAATTTATTTAAAAGAATTCATTTTATACATGAAAATACGTACAAATTATAACGAAGATATATAAGAATAAACAATTATGATTGATATGAGTGTTAAAAATAACTAATAATAATAATAATAATAATAATAATCATAATAGAATTAATATAATAAATCAAGATAGAGACGATTCCATGCAAGAAAATGTAAATTTATAGGAGGGACTCATTGCATGATCCATATATGTTATATTTAATAATTTTTATTGAAATTTATAAAAATATAAATATTTAATAAAAATATACAAGAACGCAAGGTTACTAATTTTTATTTAAATTTTTAACTATTATTTAATATAAAAAATATTTTATGAAATAAATAATTCTTAATATTTTTTATCTCGATAAATCACTCTGATTACTACCTGTTATTATTGTCAACTTTCACGACTAGGTTTGGGAGACCTAGATCATTTTGGTTTCATGGTACGTGAATTGAACGTCTTGGTTTCATGTATTTAGTATACACCATATAGTTGACTCCTATTCAAGCTTGTCCAATGGGAATGGTCATTGGTAAGCTTAAGGTGCTTAACTCTACTATCAAGGTTTAGAATAAGGATGTGTTTGGTAACTTGGATTGTAATATCAAGAGAGCCTATTATAAATTTTCAATAGCGATCGTGCGGCACTTAGCACGTTTCGTTGCACTAAGCCTGCCTTTCCCGAACGAATTCTCCAAAGAGATTAGAAAAAGAGTTTGCAAAGAATGCTTTGTATTGCTCTAGAGAGAGTTTATGTTACAATTTCCCAAGATGATTACAAATGAAGACCAATTGGTCTATTTATAGTGTGACTTCCAAGCTTAAGAGTATGCCACCACTTTCTAGAGTCTTCCTAGTCTAGAATGTACAAGGGAATTCTAGAGTTATGTACAATATGCCACAAGGGTCTAGGACCTTCTAGCCAACTCTAGAGTCTTCTAGGTTTGTCTAGTTTCTTCATGCACGTTCCGGGATGTTCCGCAAGCTTCCACATCCTTCCCGAACCATCCAGCACGTTCTAGAATATTCCAGCCCATTCTAGCACTCTCCAGCGTGCTCTAGAACATTCTAGTGTCTTCAAGCTTGAGTTGAGTCCATCCAACTCTAGCTCTTTCTAAACATCTCTAGGCCACTCTAGAACCTTCTCATGTAGAAAATTCTAGGTCCTTTAGGCAAGCACCATTTATTTTGGATTTCGCGGGGCATTCTGGGCGGGACGTAACACCCTCCCCCACTCAAGTTCGCGACGCCCTCGTCGCGCCTTCAAGCTTGAACCTCTCGATGTCATCTTTGAATTGTCACAAAGATTCCTCAAGTTCCCAACTTGTTTCTTCATCCGAGGCGTTCTTCCATTTGACCAAGTATTCCTTATAACTTGGTACGCCTCTTCGTCGGATTAAGCGATCTGCCAAGATTAAGTCCACTTCCTTGTCAAAGGAGGTTACTACTGCGGTAGGCGCCCTCTTGGATTCTCCTCGACTCATATCTTCCTTGTCTCCATGATAAGGTTTTAGCATGCTTACATGAAAAACAGGAAATATTTTAAGCTTCGGAGGGAGTTGCGGCTTGTACGACACCTTACCGACTTATTTAAGGATTGGAAATGGTCCATCATATTTCCGCACCAACCCCTTATGAACCTTCCGCAAGCTCTTGAACTGTTGAGGCAATAATTTAACCAGGACCAAATCTCCTTCCTGAAACTCCACCATCCTCCTCTTCTTGTCAGCCCATTTCTTCATCTTTTTAGACGCCTTGTTCAGATAAGCTCGGGCCAACTCCACCTGTTCATGCCACGCCTTGGCAAACTTGAAGGCAGCAGGGCTCTTCCCTTCATAACTTGTGGCCAAGGCATGAGGAGTCATGGGTTGCTGTCCCATGACGATCTCGAAGGGACTCTTTGCGGTGGACTCGCTCCGTTGTAAGTTATAAGAGAATTGGGCTACATCCAACAACTTCGCCCAATCGTGTTGGTTGGCACTAACAAAGTGCCTAAGATATAACTCCAGTAATGCGTTGGCACACTCTGTTTGTCCGTCGCTTTGGGGGTGAAAGCTTGTGGAGAAATTCAAGTCTGATCCCAACAACTTGAATAGTTCTGTCCAAAACTTGCCAGTGAATCGTGGGTCTCGATCACTCACGATATTGGATGGAATCCCCCAATGCTTCACAACATGTTTGAGGAACAATCGTGCCGTCTCATCTGCCGTACAGTCCGTTGAGGCAGGTATGAATGTTGCATATTTGCTGAAGCGGTCAATGACGACAATGATGCTGCCAAAGCCTTCAGATTTTGGCAAGCAAGTGATGAAGTCCATAGAGACGCTCTCCCATGGTCTCTCTGGAATAGGCAACGGTTCTAGCAAACCTTCGGGCGCATGTTGCTCAATCTTGTCCTGTTGACACACAAGACAAGTTCTTACATAAGCTTCGACATCGTCCCGAAGTTGAGACCAATAGTAGATAGACTTGATCAAAGCAAGGGTGTGCCTTATTCCTGGGTGTCCAGCCCATAACGAATCATGGCACTCCTTGATAAGCTCTTTCCTTAAGCTCCCCTATTTTGGCACGAAGATTCGATTCTGCTTGGCATAGAGTAGTCCGTCACTCAGCCAAAATCGTCTAGTATTTCCTTCCTTGATGAGGGCAAGGAGGTTTTGAGCAAGGGCATCATGTTCCAACCCTTCTTTGATCCTTTTCAACAAAGGGCTACTTGGCCTACTTAAGGCTACTAGCTCTGTCTTTTGGCTCGGCGGGTCGACCACAACACTTTCGCTGCGCGACTTTGATTTTTCCGCCTGATAAGGACTCATTGTTGGTGGTCTTATGTCAAGATCTAACTCAACTTTGTGGTCCACCTCCCTCCTTAGAGGTAACCGTTGGGGCAATGCGTCCGGCATCACCTCATGGGACTTATCTGAGACAACTTGCACGTCCGTCGGCAAGCTTGGCTTTGGCGACTCCTCCTCCCCGTCGTATTCTTTTGGGATGGTAAGGTAACTCTCTTTTTCTCTCTTCAATCCCTTCTTGAATTGAAGTGCCGAGAGAGCTTGGGTCGTACATTTGGTAGTCCTGTCCGTCGGTACCACACACGCCTTTGATCCATCCATTATGCACATAGAGTTTGAACATGGCACCAAGAAATCTCTTACCTGGTCCAAGAACTCCATGCCGAATACAACCGAGAAGTCATCCATAGGCGCCACTGACAAGTCCACTTGGCCAGTCCAAGCACCAAGACTGACCTTAACTCCACGAGCCACTCCATGCAATGGTAGTGCTGCTGAGTTAACTGCTTTGAGAGATCCCCCTCCATTGAAAACCTTCAAGCCAAGTCGCTTTGCTTCCTCCACTGAAACAAAGTTGTGAGATGCACCTGTGTCAACCAAAGCTTTGGCGACCTTCCCGTTGATGGCTGCATCTACATACATTAAGCCTTTAGGGGTCTTTGGGGCACTCTGCAATGCACCAAGTAGGCACAAAGAACCCATCTTTGCACCTTTGTCTGACTCGCCTCCATCCTACTCATGAGTGGAAGCAACTAAGGCACTCAAGGCCTTCCTCTTCGGACATTCTCGTGCCCAATGCGGTCCGTCGCATATGAAGCACGTCACACGGAGCTTCGAGGCATTCCGATCCTTCTTCTCCTTCCCCTTGTCTCGTGGCTTGAATGAGGAGCTGTCTTTGTGGTTCTTAGGTCCCTGACCTTTACCATGGCTTCCCCCACTCTTTCCTCCAACAAACTTCTTATCTGTGGCTTTGGAGCTCTCTTTGTTTGTGGAGTAATCAATAAAGCTTTTCGCAGTCGCAATGGCTGAAGACAAGTCTTGGACACCACATCGCTTGAGCTCAAGGTTAGCCCATGATTGAAGACCATCCATGAACAAGAATAGGGCATCCTTGTCAGATGTGTCAGGAACTTCAAGCAGCAGGGTTGTGAACTCTTTCACGTAGTCCCTTATACTACCCGTTTGCTTTAATCGTCGCAATCGTCCTCTAGCTTCCTCTTCAGCATTTACAGGGAAGAACTGCATTTTGAACTCCCTTTTGAAGTCATCAAAGGTATCAATTGTGCAAACCCATCGTTGCACATCTCCATGCCTCCGTCTCCACCACAACATCGCAGTGTCGGATAGATACATGGCTGCAGTTCGGATCTTGCTAGCATGGTCTGTTATGCCAGTAGCCTCAAAGTATTGTTCAAGCCCCCATAGGAAGTTCTCAACTTCCCTAGCGTTCCTAACGCCATTGAAGGTCTTGGGCTTGGGAACATCTACCCTCTTAGCCTCAATGACGGTGGTTGTGCTAGTTCCCACGGCCATAGCCCGCTTACATAGAGCTAGATCGCCACTCATGTCTTCCAATCTAAGCAAAACATTAGCAAGTTCTCTTTGGACAAGATCCCTTACCTTGGCAAGTTCAGTTTTTAGCCCATCAATCTCTTGCCTTAGTCCACCGTCTAGCTTATTGAGGGACATCTTAACCGCTGCATGGATCTCCACATCCTCGGCCTCCAAGCCATTGCAACGCTCCTCTAAGTTATCCACCCGGTCGAACAGCTCCCCTAAGCTGTCCTGCGCACTTCCCACTCGTGCTTCCAAGCTAGAAAGCATGTCTTTCGACTTAGCTCGAGATTCCTTCGATGGTTTCCGAATTTCCTCACGTCCATGTTCCATAGGTGGAACATCAACGCTTGGTGTAGATGGAGCAACGTTCTTCATTATGCCAAGAGTAAGATTGCTTCAACTAAAAGCTCTGATACCAAATGTCATGACCTTAAATTTTCAATAGCGATCGTGCGGCACTTAGCACGTTCCGTTGCACTAAGCCTGCCTTTCCCGAACGAATTCTCCAAAGAGATTAGAAAGAGAGTTTGCAAAGAATGCTTTGTATTGCTCTAGAGAGAGTTTATGTTACAATTTCCCAAGATGATTACAAATGAAGACCAATTGGTCTATTTATAGTGTGGCTTCCAAGCTTAAGAGTATGCCACCACTTTCTAGAGTCTTCCTAGTCTAGAATGTACAAGGGAATTCTAGAGTTATGTACAATATGCCACAAGGGTCTAGGACCTTCTAGCCAACTCTAGAGTCTTCTAGGTTTGTCTAGTTTCTTCATGCACGTTCCGGGATGTTCCGCAAGCTTCCAGCAGCTTCCACATCCTTCCCGAACCATCCAGCACGTTCTAGAATATTCCAGCCCATTCTAGCACTCTCCAGCATGCTCTAGAACATTCTAGTGTCTTCAAGCTTGAGTTGAGTCCATCCAACTCTAGCTCTTTCTAGACATCTCTAGGCCACTCTAGAACCTTCTCATGTAGAAAAGTCTAGGTCCTTTAGGCAAGCACTATTTATTTTGGATTTCGCGGGGCATTCTGGGCGGGACGTAACACTATGCTATTCTCATTAAACTATAAAATTAATATGAGGATGATTCATGCTCGGATAAACTTCTTAATTTGGAATCTGATAAGCATGCTGATTTGGATAGATTGTTACATCGATAGGATATCCTCTTGCGAGAGAAGATCAGACTAAAGTGGTTGAAGGGTGGCGATAAAAATACTACATATTTTGACTCGATGTTTCGACGTTTAAAGGCCCATAAACTTTAACTCATTTGGATATAAATTGTGAAGTTGCATAAGAGCTAAGGGCTATAGCTACACATATTTTAGAGTACTATAAGCAACTTTTCTCAGTCCAAATTGGTAACCCTTTGGACTTTGTTTTAATTGAGTCAGATGTGCTCTCCTTGGTCATTATTATGGATAATGGAAATTTACGACACATACCATCACCAAAGGAGATTCGTGCTACTATTTTTGACATAAACCCTTTAAGTATTCCTAATTTGGATAGTTTTAAGGATAAATTCTTCCAACAGTGCAGAGACATCATTGGTATGAATATAATACAAGCAATTCAAGATTATTTTAGGACAGATTAAATGGATCCAAGAATAAATTCACATTTCTTGATCCTTATTCGTAAAATATTTCAAGCAACCACTATTAAATAATATAGACCAATTGCTTGAGGAAAATTTATGTTTAAATTAATTAAAAGATCATTACAGGAAGACTGGGAGGCATTTTCTTTAGTATTCTATCTTAAAATCAATTTGGATTCATCCCAAGTTGCAAGATTGGGGATTATATGGCTGGTGTTTTTGAATGCTTCAATGTAATGCAACTTTCTAGGTTAAAGAGTAATGTAACTCTCAAAAATTGATATTCATAAAGCTTTTGAAACCATTTGTTGGGACTTTATCTTAAGGGTGATGTAGTGCTTTGGTTTTGATGATATTTTTCTTAGTTGGATTGGAGATCTCTTTTCCTTAGCAAGAATATAGATCTTAGTTAAAGGTTCACTCAATGGATATTTTTCATGCTCTAGGGGTCCATTAAGTAGATCCTTTATCTCTGCTCTTACTTTGTATTACATAAGATTCTTTCAGCCAATACCTTAGGTCCTTGGTGGATAATAAGTGTTTTTGGATAATTTTCTTTCCCAGAGGCATAATGGCTCTATTTAAAAGGATAAAGAGCCCACTGTGAATCCATCATTTGTGAGTAGGCGATTATTTATAGGTTGATTGGTGGCACATGTCGTAGTCTTTTTGAAAACTCTTACCCTGATATTTCCTCAAAGGTCTACTCAATTATAACTGAGAAAGGTACGAATACTAGAATTTGGACGCTTTCAATTAAAAGAGAAGTCACAACTAGCGAGGCCTATGATTCACTGTACGTGGCATAGAACATAAGAGTTGGGGAAAGGCGATCTTGGTCCATTTTATTCTTGTAAGCTATACAAATCAAACTTTCCACTGATTATCAGCAAAAATGAGGGGCCATTCCTTCCCTTCCCAGTACTTCCTGTGTAAGTTATTCAAGGAAACTATATCTCAACTTTTTTAAGTTTTTATTTTATAGGTGCATTATGGGATCTATTATTCTCCTTCTTTTACAGATGTTCTCATAAGGGTTTTTCTATTTCAGATTTATGAATATGTATAGTGTTGCTTAACCTTAGATCATAACTCAATAATTTATGAAAAGCAAGTATAATTTCAATTATCTAGGTGATATAAAAAGCTATAAATGAAGCTTACTTCGAGGATAAACATACTTTTATAAGCTTCGTATTTTCCATAATTTGGTCTTTTATTAGTGAAGCAGGCTTATTACAATGTGGGTCCATGCAAAATACAGTGAAAAATCTTACAATTATTCAAAGATTGTAAGTGCAAGAAGTTTCACGATGAGCACCACTGATCGTAGAGGTAATTTAGATGCCACCGCCTTTGGGGTGAATAAAGGTCAACACCAATCGTGCTGCTTTTGGATCACCTGATTTAGCAGGTTATGTATGGATATTTCAATCATTAAGATCCTTTATCAAAGGTTGTTTCTGTATTTGACTTGGGTTTGCATTTTCTTTTGAGGCAAAGCTCGCGGCAGTTATTTACACAGTACTATATGCCACCATTTTGGGTAGAGAAGGTTTTGGTTGAAGTCAGACTCTGTTTATATGATGACTTTTTTTCACACTATATCATCATTTGTGTCGTGGAGATTGTACTTTGTTTGAGCTGACTACTTAGAAAAAACTGTTCATAAGAATTTTTACTATTTTCATATTATTAGGGAGGGTAATGATGTAGCTAGTCATTAGCCTTTAGGACACCTAGTATTTATACAGCGACATAGAGGTGAGATGTTCCATTTACTAATGCTTCTATTTTTTTATATTAATCGCAGACATAATTACAGGTTTTGCTAAGGAACTATTTGTATTATCATTTTTTATCATTTTAATAATATGCATAATTGATGGGTTAGATGAATAAGGGTGTTACGCATGTGCTAATCTAATTGGAATGACTTGATTTACCTCTAAGGTCTATCAATTGCAATCTTTTATTAAAAAAAATTTGGCCAAAATTATTATTAAATTAAATGGTTATAAAAATTAATGAATTTTAGATGATTGATAAAATGTATTTTATGGACATCATAAAGTCTTTTTTTTTACAATTTATATAACTTAAAAAATTAATTTAAATTGTAGAACTCTTAAAATAAGATTAAGAATTTGAATTCATTAGTCCAGATGATATCAGTTTGCTTCCCAAGATCTATTTAAGGATTAGGTCCTAGTTTCGAGAGCTGGGAAGAACAAAATAAATACGTGTTAAAAAGGAGTCGCCTTATTAGTGAGAAACTGATCTGAACAACAACGCTCTATCCTTGAACCCCACGTGAATATCTCGAGATGTCTTGTGTCATCCACTAAAATAGGCGTATTTCAAACAGTTTATATTGAAAAAATTGATCTTTATCCTCTCGAATAAATATGTTTGTACATTTTTTAAGATAATATATTTAAGTTCTTAAAATATATGACAAAAAATAAAAATAAAATTATTAAGGGTATGTTTATTTTCATGCAATAACTTATTCTTCTAATGATCAAATAAATTTACCATTTTATGTTTTGAGCATGTAATATATTTATTAAATTTACATTACCAAAGAATCATGACAGTATGTACATGCTTTAATCTATATCCAATAATATAAAATTGTGGATGATATTATTATAATAAAATAATTAAATATTTATTAATTAAAAAACTAAAAATAAATAAAAATTATATAAGTAAAATTAATACAATAGATATAAAATTAATTAAGGTAAATATGATACTAATTTATTTTCTAATTTTTACTCAAGTATTAGGTCTTCGATTCTAGAGTTAGAGAGAGTAAAATAAACACCTATCAGATTGAGATTATCTTATTAGTATATAAACTAGTTTGAACAACAATATCGTAGTTCTGATCCCACGTGAATATTACGAGATAATTTGTACCTTCTATAGGCACGGTATAAACATATGATTATATTTTTAAAAATTTTTAAATGCACGATGGATTGGGTTTGAGACCTTAGGCAGCCTCCTACTTGGCCTTGCCCTCGAGCTGGCCTTGGATGATGGCAACACCTCGTAAGAAAATAATTCTTTTTATTGAATGATCAAAAATAGAAAAATAAAATAAAATAAATCCAAATCTCTTACATAGATTAAATATCAAAAATAAAATAAAAGGGTTTAATTTAAAAGATCCAAAACTAAAAATATAGAAAGAATTTAGACCCAAGCATAGGCAAAAGTTTGTTATTTTTAGAATTTACTTCATATGAAGTGTTATGTATATTTTACTCGAAATTCTTGGGGAATAGATTATATTGACATATATTCTCCTATATATAACTATAGGTTTTTCTTTAATGCAGTACTGCTAACTTATATGGCTTGATAATTGATATTAATATTTATAGCTTTAGAATAATTTGGGTTCAACTTAAGAAGGTAAGATTATTTTAGAAGAAGGTAATAAGATATTTCTCTAAGGATAATCACTGTTTTATTTTTAAAATAACAATATCTCAAATTAATTATAAATTATTGTGATAAAATGCTAGAAATCTTGATAATTATTGCCAAATATGTATAAATTTATGAAGACATTACACTCGTCTCATTTATAAGAAAATAATATTTTTTTTATTTTAAATGTTAATTCGATATGTAATATGTGTATTAAAAACAAGGTGACAAAAAGGGTCTGCCCAAGTATGAAAGATGGCAGCAAATTTGCTCTATTGCCCTTAAAACTCTGTCAAATTTTATTTAAATAAAGCTTATCAACATTATGGTCTGAAACAACCCCAATGATAATGATCATCTTTCCTTTTATAATTTAATTAGTATTATTTATATTTATAATTAACGAAATTTTTGGTCGAACTATATTTATCATTTCAGATTTATAATTTTCCAGTTTTCCTAATCTAATGATAAATTCTCTAACTATTTTTCCACTTTATTTTGCTGTATTGAATTTTTTTATTTATGTTACAAGTTATTATAAGATAAAAGTATTAAATTATAAGAAAAGTGATTGAAATATCTTATATATTTATTTTAAAAGTGATATTTAGATTAATTATTTTTTGTAATAATTTAGTCATATATTTATGAAAAAGTGACCACACAAAAATAAATAATTATTTTTTGATGTTTTTATTTATTTTTCTATTTTTATTTTACTTTATTTTATTTCAACTATAATTTATATTTAATGTAATTAAAAAATAAAAATAATTTTGTTTTTATGCAGTTAATTTTTCATAACACAAAATTATTACAAAGAATAAGTACATAACTTAATTGTTATTTTTATAATAAATAAAGGATTTTGGAATTATTTTTTTATAAATTATAATATCTAAATATAATGTTACATACTATTAATGTGATCAAAATTAATTGCATAGTTAGTTTTTCTAGTAATTTAATTATTTTGTTTCTATATCCTTATTAATAGCTGAAGGAAATTCTATGTTATTAGAATGGGTGGAGGAATATCCTCCCATGGTTGCTGAATTTGTTTTATGGTATGTTGAGTTATGTGTAGAGATAGTTGATGTCATGTAATGTTGGCTTTTATGAACTGAATTTGAATCCGGATGTCTATAGGCTTGAGCTTGGTTAGTTTGTGCCAACAAGTTTTGATTAGTTTGTGTAAGTTTAAATTATTCAAATTTTAATTTAGATTGAATTTGAATGTATCATGAATTATAATCTTAATTCAAATAAAAAAAATTCTAACTAATTTAAAATAATCGGAATTAACCCAAATTCTTTTATATATATATATATATATATATATGATAATTGAAATTTTTTTATCTTACTTATCTTAATATTTGTTTGAAATATTGTAATTTTTTTTATAATTTTTAATTTAATTAAAATAATAAAAGCTATAAATGAAATTCAAGATATTATAATAATATTAAACATATAAAAAAATTTATTACAAGTGTTTACAAAATTGAAAAGTAAAAAGTTTAAAGTTATAAGCATATTATAAAATAACTCAATGAATTATTACTTAAAATTAAATTAAATGAATATTTTAGACTTGAATTTTATGTAATTTTAATTAGTAATAACATAATATATTTACAAAAATAACAAAAAATAATAAAATTATAAGTTAAAATTTGAAAAACACACTAATAATTCAATAAACTCATATATTTTATGAATTCAAATTAAACCGTAACATGTTTGATTTTTAAATGAAATTCAAAAATTCTTACAATAAAAATAAAAATAAGAAGATAAATTAAACAAATTTTAAATGATAATAATTAACAAAATCAACATATAAAATAATATATAATAATTATTTTTATTTCGTGTTATTTAATTGGTCCTAACCCAATACTAACTTAAGTCTAATTATTTTGTGTTATTCAAATTGATTTAAATAAAACATAAATTTGATTCATTTTATGTTGATTTAGTAATTTTTTATTCATGTTTGATTTAAATAATAGATTTGTGGAATAAATTATTACCCATAAATTTGAGCTTAATGAAAATTGTACTTTCATGATATAAAAAAGAAGAAGTAAACATACAATTCTACCGTACTCTAGTTTATTTAAATTCTATTTTTGTTCTTTTAAATTTTAGAAGGTTATATATATATATATATATATATATTAAAAAAATGAAGAATCATGGTTTTGGGGATGTTAGCCGCGTAGTTTGTACTAGTAAATGTCTTAAAGAGAGTAATTATGATGTATTGAAGTAATTATGATAAATTTATTAATATAATTTAATTATAATGTGACACGGAGATACATGATTAATCATGCATCCCAAAATATGATAAAAATTAAAAATTTGAAGAGATAAGAGGGAATTGAAGAATAACCATCGGTGATTCAAGGTAATTTTTAGATAGATTGATATATATCTTTTTTAAAAAAATACAATTGTATGAGATTTTTTTTTTTTGAGAAATTATAAAAAAATATATCTTTAAATTTTTTAACAATAAATATAATAACTTAATAATATTAAGTGTGATTTAATTAGATGTCGTTTAATATTAAACATGACTAAATAATCATAATTTTAATTTAAATAACGTTTAATTGAATAGATTAAAATAAAATGATGTGTCACATTTTTAATGGTAATCATAAGAGGTGTTATTTTTTATAATTATAAATTTTAATAATTATATTTTTATTGTTTTTTTTAAATAGTAGTAAAATTAAAATTTTATATAAAATAATTCAAGTACATCATAACTCTTGTTATAAGATATATTTATTAAAATTATAATAATAATGCCTGATTTTATACATATTTTTAAGTATAAAATTCATTTGTTATAAAAGAATACTAATAAAATAATGTATTAATCAATTATAAAGAAAATGATAAACCTAATAATAAGAACTTTAAATGTATAAGAAAAATAGTAATAAAAAAAGAGTATGAATGCATTTTCTTTTAAAAATACTTAAATATACTAAAAACAAGAATAATTAATAAAATAAAGAAGAAGTAGAAAATAATGAAAAAATGTAAAAAGAAGAGCACGACTAAAAGAGATAAGATAAAATATTATTTAATATTTGTTGTTCATTAAAAACAAGATTTTTTATTTATAATTTATTTTAATATTTTTAACTCTTTTAATTTTTAAATAATGATAAGGCTACCCATTAAGCTAATAACTTGATAATAAAATTAATATCTTGTATCATTTTTTATGTAGTTTCGAGTCTCCTAATAGTTTAAAATTGTTACTGAGTAAATGTATATATCAAAATAGATTGTATAAATTAAACATAAAAATGTGAAGATAAAAAATCATAAATAATATACCTTAAAACTTAAAATCATAAAATAGCACATCTTATGTCTATTAAGTATATTTTTAATAATAAATAAAAATTCAATCGATCATTTTGCATTTAAAGTCAAATTATAATCATTTAAATTTATTTAATATTAAAAGAAAAATCCCTAATTATATTATTAAATGCTATTTTTTATAAGTTTTTTAATAGTGTAAAAATTATTTTTAATATTAAAAAAATATTCAATTTTTTTAGATAATATTGATACATTACACAATATTAAAAAAAACAAGGTTCCGTGAAAAAAAGAGAATATTATTAAATGCTATTTTTTTATAAGTTTTTTAATAGTGTAAAAATTATTTTTAATATTAAAAAAATATTCAATTTTTTTAGATAATATTGATACATTACACAATATTAAAAAAAACAAGGCTCCGTGAAAAAAAGAGAGTACAAATTTTCTGTTTTTTTGCATCCTCCTATACTTATGCAGATCTTATTGATAGAAGGCAAGGGCTTCTCAATTACCCCTAAAGAGTAAAGAAATTAAAACTCTACAAACAGAGAGACGTGAAAATACAGAATAGATATATGATTGCATAACCCTTGGGAATAGTTGAGTCGTGGAAGTTTTAATTGGACAAGATTGATGCAATAAGAAGCGTGAAGGCATAAGATTTTCATAATTAATTTGTGGTAATTTTCATCATAGTTTTGAGTCTTTACTGATTTTATTGGAAGGGGATTTTAGCAAACGTGACCCATAGGCAAAGGGTTAGACTTACTTTCTTTCTTTAGAGGGTTTAGGAGTTAATATTTCAACTAGAATCAAAAGTTGGAAGCCTCTTTCTTTGAAAGATCAAAAATGGTAGTACTAGTTGCTTTAAATTGTTTTTCTCGAGTCATTCTAATAATTTCACATAATAACAGTCCTCTTGCATGGCTGATGAAAATTTTGCATTATTAAGAGATTGAACCCTACACGTGAGTTTTGCATTATTACGAGGAGCTAGAGAGATTTAACCTACACGTGAGTTTAGGGTATGGGTTTGATTATTTTCACTTTTAGAACACATGTGCGTAAGAATGAAAATATCAATATCTAAACTTTAATTTTATAAAAATATCGAAAATATTATCGATGTAGATAAATATTTAAATAAAATTTATGAAAATAATAGAAATTTTTGTAAAAGTTTTGAAATATTTTATAAAATGTAATAAATATAAAAATAGATAATAATACACTAATTTAGTAATTATATATATATAACACAACATTTAATCCAAAAAATACTTAATAAAAATAACTTTATCTAACTAACTTAATATTAAGAAATGTAGAAATATTAACATTAATAGAGATAACAATTATACTATGACATTAAATACTAATGATTTTACTTGTAATTATTAATGTGTTATGTATAGATTTATTGATCTCTTTTAACAATAACTTCATATACATAAAATTATGGATTAATTAATTTTTGTAATACAAAATATATTCATTCAAAAATGAATATCGATGTTGTCCATATTAAAGGTCATCGTATATAATTTAACATTCACAACTACTAATAATAGTTCTCATAGATAAAAAATAACTAGATACATAATTTAGTCATCTTATCAAAATTTAAGTTAATATCACCAATATTATTAAAAAAAATCACAATATTTCAAAAAATAGCACATCATATGTACTAAAATCGACATCATGATATTTACACCGATGTTTGTTTTTCAACATTTACCATTATTATCGATATATTTGAAACAATTTTTACCACATTATTTTGATATCCATAACATGGTTTCATAATAATAGGTGCATTGAGAGCTCTGGATTCTCTAAATCTAGGTACTTCCTATTATAGGGATACATTCTTGAGAAGATATTAAAGGCTGCTCAATATCAGGATGGCACAATTCTTGAGCCACATACCACCTTTTTCAGGTTGATTAAGGGACAGTTAAATCAAATTAAGTTATTTTATATATAAGTTTTGACACAGACAACATTATTTGTGATCAAGATGCATCTTTCAAAGTTACTTAATCATGCCCAGTTTTTATAATTTGTTTGGTGGTCTGGGCTCTAAGATACTATACTCATTTTTAAGGTTGCTTCTTATTCATTTCTTGGATAGAGATGTAATCACTGATTAAGTACAGGGCATTGAGGGCTCTAAACTTTTCCATGCGTAAAGAGTTCAAACATGTTCTTCATCTGACTATAGACTTTCTAACATGTTGAATTTTTTAAGTATGGATCTTTGATTTATAAAAAGATGTATATATCTTAAGTGTTTTTTATTGATAATAATAAATTTGAATTATAAAGTGATTAAAATTATCCTAAGAACATAAATTAAAATATAACCATATAAGATTATTTATTTTACTAAGCTTTATAACGATGAAAATTAAAAAACATTAAGTAAAAAAAAAATTAGTTGGGTAATTACTTTTTGATAGCAATTTTATTTCTGACCCCTGGATTCCTATGGCATAGCATTCTCTGCCTTCATCTAGCTCTCCAAGCACTACTCATGTTTCTATATACTACTCATGTTCCTTTACCTATTGAAATCATGAAGGCATAAGATTTTCATAATTTGTGGTAATCTTCATCACAGTTTTGTGTCTTTACTAATTTTATTGGAAGGGAATTTAAATTAACGTGACCCATAGGTAACGAGGGTTAGACTTTCTTTCTTTAGAGGGTTTAGGAGTTATTATTGGTTAATATTTTAACTAGAATCAAAATTTGTAAGCCTCTTTCTTTAAAACATCAAAAATTATATTACTAGAGGCTTTAAATTGTTTTTCTCGAGTCATTTTAATAATTTCACATAAAACAGTCCTCTTGCATGACCAATGAAGAAAATTTTGCATTATTACGAAGAGTTAGAGAGTTTGAACCCTACACGTGACTTTAGTGTATGGGTTTGATTATTTTAACATTTAGACCACATGTGTAAGATCATGGATAAAAATATTAATATCTAAAAAAAATTAATTCTTTAAAAATATTAAATATATTATCAATATAGATAAATAATTAAATAAAGTTAACAAAAATTATGAATTTTTTTGTAAAATTTTTAAAATGTTTTATAAAAATGTAGTAAATATTAAAATAAATAATAATACACGAATTTAACAATTATATATATATATTAAGTTCCATTTAATATAAAATACTTAATAAAAATAATTTTATCTAACTAACTCAATATCAAAAAATGTGAAAATATTAACATCAATAGAGACAATAATTATACTTTGATATTAAGTAATAATAATTTTACTTGTAATTATTAATGTGTTATTAATAAGCTAAAATTTTAAAAATAACTGATCCAACCCATATTTATATTATGTTGATACTGATTTTTGTCAATACTATATAGGACTTATGCGTAAAATCTTTAAGACGAACAAACTATTAGATACTTCAACCATTTTATAATTTGTGGTCTTCAGCCTTAGGATCCTTAAATTAGTAATTATAAAATGAAGATTAGAAAAAATCTTAGTCTCACTCCAATAATTATAAGAAAATGAAGTAATTAGTTGTGATTCTTTACTATAAGATCTAGTAATTTTAATAAGATATAAGATAAACTTAGTAGCTTATCCTTGACTATTTAGGATTGAAATGTTATATCTTTATAGATAATTATTTGTTGTATCCAGTTATTTATTGTAGACATCCTTTATTTGTAGATTGAGACGATCATACTAACTTTTGGAATGAGTGAAAGTCCAAAAAATCATACTAGGGAGTAGTTATTGGCTTGAGAGGATGAGAAAGCTTCATTTGCTTCCATGTCTAAGAGAATAAGATGTAGATTGAGCTTTTGGTATCTATTAGAATCCAATGCAAAGTGATGTTCACCGATTGAAAGGTGACTACCAGAGCATCCACATGATGTTCCCTTTTTGAAAATGTTATATTTGAGCTTGTAAGTTTAAGATCTTTCCCTAGGTTGTATGAAACAATAACCTCTAAAAATTTTGGGTCAAAGATGGCCTCACGAATAAGTGCTTTGCAAGTGTTGTTGGACCTAACCTTGATGAAACCTTCCATAATAACTCTAACCTTATGGACTTTTAATTTTTGAGGTTGATTTCTTTCTCTGGAAGGGGAGGTCAACCGTGGCAAATGATGAATGTTCAAAAAGTACTAAAATTATAATGATTTAATTTATTTTAATTGATTAAATATATTTATATTTGTATGATTTTATCATACTTTTCTATAAATTTGTCTTTTCAAAATCATGAGTATTTTTATTGTTTTTCAATTATTTTTGTTCAAAAATAACTTAAAGACTTAAAGAAAAATATTTGAGGTAATATATCACAAATATGATGAGAAAAATGAGAAAAGGTCAAAAAAATGAAAAATAGGTCAAAATGGGTCAAAACGGTCAAAAATATAAAAAATATCAAGTCCCGCGCACTCGTTCGCGCCAACGTCTGTCTGTCGTAAATCTCGCCCCCCACACACGTGCCAACCTTTTCAAATGCATCCAAAATCAATTTTCAAATCTTTTTCCACCTTTTTTGGCCTTTTCTCGTCTATAAAAAGACCATCTTCCTCATTGTAAAAAGAACCCCTCAAAATCCCATAAATCACAAATTTATCTCTCTAGCTTTTTCTCTCTAATTCTTAGTTTTTTTGTTTTAAATTTCTTCACTTTTTGAGAAGAACTAATTATGATTTTATAGATTTTTATTTTTTTATTCGATAAATAGAAATGTAAATTCGTTTTTAGGTTTTTCACCAACCGAATTAATATCAAAGTTCTGTAAGGATTCTTTTGAGATAAAATTTTTAAAATGAATTATTTACAGTTATTTTTTATGTTTGATTCTTATATGTTATATTTAATTTGTTTGTAACTAAATTTAACATGGATGACTGTTTGTAAATATGATATAAAAATAACGTTGTTATGCTTACGAAATATTAAATAGGTAAAATATTTCCATTAAATAAATTGATTTTGTTTTTATTTAAGATTTTATATTAAGTATGTTAGAGAGAAATATTTTCATTACAAACTTAAATCTGAAAATTATATTCTAAGGTTTAATTATTTGGTTTGATTTAGAGTAGTGTTATTTTATTTATTTATACAATCACCCGATAGTTAAAGTGAAGCTCTATTTCAAAAGTTTTTTATAAAAACTATTATTCGAAAATATATTGACAACATATTTTCAGAAATAGTTTTAAAAATTGAAAATTAGTACTCGGATAATTAAATTTTTAGGTTTAATTTTGATACCTTAAATAAATTTTAATTAACTAACTTTGCCTAAAGCTGTGATGACATGGTTTGTTATTTTCTTAGAAATAAAGCTTAAATTTAATACTTAATTAATTAATAGGTCCCGATTAAGGATATTAGTTAATTAATATTAAACAAAAGAATTTGGATCCCTTCTAAGGACACTTTAATACCAAGAAAATCAACAAATATCAATTTATATCTTTAATAACCCAAATAATATGAGGAAGTATAATTAACTTAATTATTATATTCATAAATACTCTACTGTTATGAACGATAAAAATTTGTATTATTGTTTATTGAATCCATATTTATGTTTATTTTTTTATGTCATTAGATTAGGAAACAAAAATCAAAATATCATAACAAGATGTTTAAGATTTAATTTTACTTTTAAAAGTTTGAATAATAAATTAAAAACCACATAAATTCATTCATTGAATCGACCTTGGGAATATACTTATCATTTTTATAAAATGATTCGTGTATTTGTAAAAGTTTTAAAAATATAAAACCAAAGTATCTACAATATCGGTATTACTAACCTGATATCGGTCTTGTCTCATCAACGACCATGGCCGTTTTGGCCACAACTGTTGTTGCAATTGCTATTGTGGCTATGAATGTTGTGGCCTTGGATTATGAATGAATTCATCCAAGTACCCTTTCATGACTAGCTTCCCAATTTCATTTTTAAGTTCTTGATAACTTTCAATTAAGTGGCTAGTGTCTTATAGAACCTATAGTATTGGGATTTATCCCAACTATAATTTTTCATTTTCATGGGTCAATGGACAAATGACTGGCGTTCGACCTACATTAGAACATCCTTTCTTGTTGTCCTAAGAGGGTTGTAACTTTGGAAACTTCATCTAAAATAGACGGGATTTCCATCCCCTTATGCTTTATTATTGTAATTCTTTCTTAAAAGGCTCTTGATTTTTTCTATTGGAGATCATTTCATCCATATTAATATAAGTGTTAATCAATTGAGAAACCTCATAATATTTTGTTGGAAAATCCTTGGCCAAGTCCCTTCATAAAGGTTCTTGGCATAGAGCTTGATGTAAAACTATAATGACAACAAAGTTTGAGAAATCTACCAAGTGTATTTTCTCTATATTAAATCTGTTAAAGAAATCTTTTAATGACTCATATAAGAATAGTGGTCCTCTTAATCAACAAAATCCTCGAGAAAATCCTCCACAGTCACATTTGTCTCAACTTCAATTTCCTCACAAAAATGAAGTTACAGTTGACATCTTAAAATCTCCACGATTAATGGTTCATGGACACAGAAGTCTCGCATCATCTTACCTCAAATCAAGGTGCATTTTAACAAGGAAAGACTTGGAGATGCTTCTCTGATGTTAAGCAATGGCTCACAAATACATATTACACATGTAGATCATGCTACTCTTAATTGTCATTTGTGTGAGTTACAATTGAGAGAATTGTTATGTGCATCTCAACTTTAGAAAAACTTAATCTTGGTTAAGAATTTGTTTGAAGATAATCGTGTTGATGTGAAAATTTTCCCTAATACTTTCTGTGTAAAGGAACTCAATACCACATTTATAGTTTTGAAGGGGGATGTTAAGAATGGCTTATATCAAATACCTTACAACATTAATGCCTTACTTAGTTGCAACAAAGCTAAGATAAATAGAGCTTTGTGGCATTATAGGCTTGGACATTCATACCTTCCAGTAATGAAACAAGTTTTACTTAGTATGAATAGAGTTATGAAACCTAATAGTTACTATGAATTGTGCAGTGCTTACAAACTAGACAAGTCATATAGGCTGCCTTTCTCTAATATGCATGTTAGATCATCTAAGTCATTTGATATTGTTCATGTGAACTTATGGGGTTCTTCACTTATGAATTCAATACATAATATGAGATATTTTTTTACTTTTCATTGATAATTGTACTTGTTTACGATGGATCTATGTGTTGTCTAACAAAGGTCAGGTTAATACTATTTTCTTACATTTCAAGCTATGATTAGTAAGTAGTTTGGTGTTCCTATTAAGCAACTACAAAGGGATGGTGGCATATAGTTAAAATCTCTTGAAACACACTTGTTCCAAAATGGTTATGTGAGAAGGATCTCATGCTTACATAATGGAGTAGTTGAGAGGAAAAATTGACCTGTAATTGAAACACGATTGGCTATGCTTGTGAGATCTAGTATGCTTATGTCTTATTAGGATTATGCCTTTAAAACATTAGTCCACTTGATCAATTGACTCATGAGACCTGGTATGCTTATGTCTTATTAGGATTATGCCTTTAAAACATTAGTCCACTTGATCAATTGATTACCTTTCATAATTTTAAAAATGTTCAACACTTATGAACTTCTATTCAAGACCAAACATGATTACTCTTATCTCAAAATATTTGGTGTGTTTGTGTTTTCCTTTTTATGGACTTATAATGACAAGAAGCTAGAACCAAGGTCATCACCCTATATTTTACTAGGATATGCTGCTTAACATAAAGTCTATTGGTGCTTAGAACCAAATTCAAGAAAATATATGAATCTACACATGTGAGATTTAATGAAACAAACTTTCCTTTCCAATCTAAACCTATTTCATCTTTGAATGTATCAAATATTATCTCTCTAACATCAATCATGGCAAATATTCCCTAACCATCAAACTTAGTTTCAATGCTAATGTGATCATCTCATAAACTTGTCTACAACTTTTCCCAAACTTTAAGCACCATAAGCATTACACCAATATCTAGTCTGTTATCTGTAATGCAATACCAGAATCACATGTTCCTACTTTTAGTAATAGTGTTGAGTCATATAAATCTACTCACGGCAATTATGAGCCAACTATATTAACTAGTGATAAGTCACCTGAAGCTTGTACTAAGTTAATTGACTTGTCCAAGCCACCTATTTTTGATACTTTCCCTATGGTTTTTGGCAATGTTGATTCATAGAATGTAATCACATCACCATCTTTTATTACAACACTCTCACCAAACACATCTTTTACTAGTCCCATTTCACTAGCAAGTCTTATATCATCTTCTTAAAAAATCAATACAATTTCTACCACATATTTTATACCTATACATATTTTTAACCCAATAGGTATATCTATATCTATTGATTTTCCAATATCCTCTGTAACACACCAACCTATACATAGACCACCTACAGCCTCAAATACACACCAGATGCTAACCAGGGCCAAACACAGTATTTACAAGCCAAAAGTCTTTTTTACTTCAATAACTCGTCCTAAAACTTGAAACTATGCAAGATGCATTGAAGACTCTTAAATGGAAAGAATCAATACAAAGTGAATATAATTCACTTATTTCAAATGGCATTTAGGATCCTGTATCACCCCTTCGATATTTCAAGATAATTGACAATAAATGATTGTTTAGAACTAAACTAAAGGCTGATAGATCTTTAGACAAATATAAATCATGAGTTGTGACTAAAGGGTTTCAAAAAACTCAAAGAATAGACTACATGAAAACATTTAGTATAATGGTTAAACTCACCACAATTCAAATTATTTTCTCCTGGCTTTGTCTCGACATTAGCCCATAAAATAGCTAGATGTGAATTCAACCTTCCTTAATAATGATATTGAAGATGAGGTGTATATGACTTAACATGAGGAGTTTGTAAATCGTCAGTATCCACATCATATGTATAGGTTAAAAAAGGCTATATATGGCCTCAAATAAGCTCCCAAAGCTTAGAATTTAAAGCTCAATACGTGACTAATTGATTGAGGTTTTCATTGCTCTTATGCAGATGCTTTTATGATGATCTATAATAGACAAGGAGATTTTATTGTACTATTAATCTATGTTGATGACATGCTTATCATAAGCAATCATACAAATATGATTCAATCATTTGTTTAGAGATTGAATTCTAAGTTTTCTTTGAAGGATCTTGGTGAGCTTAGTTATTTTCTGGGAGTGAAGATCACTAAAATTTGTGATGGATTACATCTCAACCAAGGCAAATATATCAGAGATCTTCTAGAAAAAGTACAGTTTCATGAATCCAAACCAATATCTACTCTAATGATGTCGAGTCAAATATTCAGCAAACAAGATGGTATACCTCTTGAGAATGCTACCCTATATAGAACAATTGTTGGAACATTATAGTATTGCACACTTACATGACCTAAAATTGTGTCAATTTATACATTCACCTACAAACATTCATTAGATATATAGATGTAAAAAGGCTTCTAAGGTATCTCAAAGGAACTTCTAACTATGGACTCGTGTTATATCACTCCATTCACCTCACTTTGATAGGTTACATCAATATTGATTGGACCTCTTGTCATGATGATAGGGAGGTCTATAGAAAGGTATTGTATATACCTTGGCTACTCTTTAATTTGATGGAATTTAAGCAAACAAAAGGTTGTGTTCAAATCCTTTGTTGAAGTTGAGTTTAGAACGTTGGTCTTAACAGTTTGTGAGGTGGTTTGGATTCAAAAAGTTCTTGGTGAACTAAGTGTTGATGTGAATGAAGCTTCTATGATCTTTTGTGATAACATAAATGGCAATTATCTTACCAAACATCATGTTTACCATGCTAGAACAACACATATTAAAGTATATTTCCATTTTCTAAGAGAAAAAATGTTGTTAGGTTTGTTGCACATTGAGTATACACCAATTTAATAACAAATTGTGGACATAATGACCAAAACCTTGGGCAATGCCAGATTTTTTGAGCTGAGAATTAAGCTCTTGATCATACAAAAACCTTAAGCTTAAGGGAGGGTGTTAAGAATACCCAAAAATGCTATGATTTTATGTAATGCTTATAGTTGTGGGTTATATTAGAATGAAACCATGATTTCATGTGCTGCTATTCTATTGCTTGTTGTCACACTACTTTGCATCACGGTACACAAACATTGTTCAAACCATTTTCATTATGTAAATATCTGTAACTCCTAACTGATTTCAATTACAATACATGATTCTTAGAATGTTCATCAGTTTTTTCTAAATATCTATCACCTCTAATTGATTTCAATTGCAATATATGATTTTTAGAAATGTTCATCAACTTTTTCTCTCTCTTCTTTCTTCACTTTTTGTTATTTTTCAGTTTCTAAATCTGTCACCTCTAATTGATTTCAATTGCAGTATATGATTCTTAGAATTGTTCATCAACTTTTTCTCTCTCTTCTTTCTTCATATATATATATAATGTTGATAAGGGAAAAAACAATAATAAAGAAGAAGAAGCTAATACAAAATTGCTATATTTGGATCTTGTTTTCTACCTTTCAAGTGTTCTTGAGTGGCCTTCCAAAATAGAGCCAACACATACACTTGAGTCTTGAGCAGGAAAGCATGCTACACATGCCTTAGTTATGAGGTTTATGCTATTGGTGTTACTCGATACTTTGTTATGTTAAAATTAGAAAAAGGGGATATAGAAATGTGCAAGTTTAATTGTTAAAATTATTCTACTAATTTGAGAATTGATTTATATTTATAAATTAATAAACATTTATCGGATGCAACCTAACTTAAACATATGTTCAATTTGTTTGACAATTTTAGTAAGGGAAAAAGATTTAATATTCTTGAATTATGTGAAAAATTAAGTTTTAAGTATATAATTTATGAGTTTGATATTTGAGTGTAAAAATTGATTCTTTGGTGAGACTAGTGCATCTTTTTAAATAATTTATGGAATTTAAAGTAATTATTTTTAATAATTATGAAACTAGATAAATTTATTTTACCTAAAAACATTACTAATATTACCTAATCTAAAATTTATGTGAGTAAACTATATTTTTTTAAGAGAAATAAGACTATTTGTACTGCTCACCCTTTCTAATGATAAGTTGTAGATGGATAATATGGGGGTAAATAACAAAGAGCAACCGTGTAACATATATAATATACCAACAGGAGTTGCCAAATTTTATAGGGTGAGTAACGTAAGATTTCTCATAGTTTTTATAAAATTAGTACTTGAATTAGATTATTTTTAAGTATAATTCTTTAATAATATAACTTTTGTTTAAAATTATGTGATCATTTATGTCCTATTATTTATTTATTTTTACAGAAACACACTTCATGTATTAAATGAGAATGCATTATGAACGAAACAAGAAAAATTGATGTTCAGCCCACCAGAAAATTGTTTATTACAAAGTATCACTGGATATCAACTAAAATCAAAAGTTGGAAGAGAGACAATAATATTAACACGTAATAAGAGTTGGAAAAATGATTTTTTTTAGTTGATAATGGCATTTTTAGCATTATTTAAATAAGACCCACTTGATATAGTAGGAGTTCTTGATTGATTTGTTTCTAAACTCACTTTTAATTTACATTTCTTGATATATTATGTTTACTGTTTTATTGTGACATTAATAGTATAATGTTTACAGGTTAATTAACACATAAAAAATATTTTTAACATTTATCTATTGTTTATTTATAATAATAAAAAATAAAAATTTCTTTAAAACAAAAAAAAATTAAATAATTATGATTAAATTTCTTATCCTTCTATCATTAAAAAAAAAACCTTTATTACTTGAGAAAAAGTTACCAATATGTTTCTTTCCAAAATCCAGGATAGTGCTCATTGGATAAATGAGAAGTCCATGATCCATATCATAAATTACCACAATTACCACAATTAGTTCACTCATTGGATAAATGAGAAGTCCCAATCACAGCAACAGTTTTTTAAAGATAAAAGGCAAAATAATCACCAAATTTGACTTTAAAAACATCGCGATAAACCCAATAGGAGAGTGCTCTAATTTTAGGAGGCATAAAAATGTGCAAAGTCTTTGAGTATCCATCAATATTATTACAAACTGCTGCTAGTTATTAATGAACAGAACTTTTAATAAAAAAGCACAAGAACCTGCCTCCTTTCTGTCCCAAGGTTTGAAAAAAAAGCCTTCTCATATAGAAATTAGAGATACAAAAATTATCCCTAAGAGTGTAAATTTCCTATCCCCAGTATTTTATAACAATCAAACTATATGCTACAGATTCTTAGATATTGAATTAAATATCTGAATATATATCTAGATATTTGATATGTTAATTTTATTTAAATTTCTATAAATTAAATCAAATTAAAATATTAAATAACTACACCGATAATTATGTCTTATAACTTAGATACGGGTTAAAAGAAAAAAACCATATAATATGAGATTTAATATCATGAATTATATAGTATTGAAAGTGATACATGTGACAAACCATTAATCAAACGTACTGTGTAATTTTAAATATAATATATAAAAAAATTAGTTAAAATAATATCTAAAAATTTATTATTTTAGAAGAATTGATTGATATTTCTTCTACTATATAACATGAGAATTAAGATTTTGGGTTCGAATAGACTCAATTTTAAAATTTTCATCGATGTTAATCTAACTATAAAAATAGTGGATCCAAGTTTCACTTAACATATTATTTGTAATATGTTCCACCAGTTGTGGTAGCTTTAGAAATCCCTTCCCATTCCCTTTAAGCTAGATTAGGATAAACTTTTTTTTTTTTAAAATACCATTTAGGATTAAACAGGGTTTAAGAATGTTCCAACTTCCAAGACGTAATTTAGTCAGCGCTGACGACGCCTATAAGAAGATTCAAGTCTAGTATAGTTTGCTACAGAACAGTTTAGGGCCGAACTTACTTTGGGCTCATTGTCATGAATTTTGGGCCAGACTAGCCTACACACATTATCCATCTCTATGAATGCGATTTTGTAGGGCCATTTTGTCTGTGAACAAAGGTACTATTATACATTACAATGTAACCTAAAATTAATGTAATAATAACTCATTAAATAAAACTTTGTGCGTATCTATATTATTCAATGACACTCTACTGCATTAATGAAACAAATTTTACGTACAACAAATAGAGAAATGAAAGGAAAGTGTGAAAATATAAACAAATTGAGAGAGATATTTAAGACCAATTAAGTTTATAGAACTAATAGATATAAATATGAGTAAGATATATATATTTTAATTTATAATTTAAGTATGATAAATAAGTATAATACTATGTCTTATTTATAGAACTGAAATAATAATATAAATAATCAAAAGATAAATTTAAATTTAAATATTAGATAATTGATAACTATTAGATTTTAATTAATCTATTGTTGAATTTACATTAATTCTCTCCGATTAAAAAAAACTTATTCTTGACAAGTTAGAACCATATAATAATAAACTAAACTTTAAAAAGAACATTAAACACGTATATTTATGATTGATCATATGGAAACGACTACAGAAGATAAATATTATTAGAGTTATAAATTTGATTTAAATATTACAAATAATTCATAAAAAAAATCTTTCATTAAAACTCAATACTGATTTTATCTAGAAAAACATCATTGAAGTGATTATGACTAAGGAAACCTTTGAGTCACCATCATACATGATCTAATGTGATATTTGTTAAAGATAAATATCATAAACTTTATTAAGAAAAACCCTTAAAAAATTCATTTCTTATTTTAATGCTAAAATAGATAATTTATTTTTAATACTTGTGATTTGAGGGTAAAATGTTTTTGTTCAAACTCTTAAATCTTCATACAGTTAGTAAAAATTGAACAAATTAGTATATTGACAGAACTAGAGTTGTATATAGATAAACCAACCTGAGTACAGAAGCGTATAAGGTTGAGTTGGATTCATGGTCTTCTCTTGCTCCTGGACCAATCTAGTTGGATTTGCATTAAAATTTATTATATTTAAGACTTTACTAATGTACAATTGCCTTGCTAATTTTGATCAATGTCTACACTTCTTTCGAATGATGATGCACTCATTTATTTCTGTCTTCCTATAGATATCATCTTAAACATCTGTTTAAATTCCTTGTGTTTGTGCTTAACTTTGGTATGCATACCGGTTTTAGGTCCAAAGTCTAATAAACTTTTTATTCACTTCTAAATTTAAAATAAAATTTTGATTCCTCCTAATTCATTGCATAATAACAAGTGTTTAACGAATTTGGGAATCAACATTATAAATTAACGAATCATTGTTAATACTCTTATCCATTAATTTTCCTGTGTAATATAGAAATCTATATTTTAGTATTACAAGCAGAATCAGACCACAGACTAGTGAGCCAAATAGAATCACTTATAGCAGCCCCATCATCTTGATTCCTATTCCAAGTCCATACTGCATGACTTGCATTCATCACCTCAAGTTGCCCATGCCCAAAGCTCGCCTCTCTAAATACTGATATATCTGGTGTTGGATTTATATACCTTGACAACAAAAGCAAAGCATATACATATTTTAATAAATTATAAAATAATCTATTTTTAAAATTGATTTAACAAATAAATATATATATATATATACTGACACGACTTACTCGCTAGCAAGGCCTTCACGATTTCCACCATCTCCAATTGTGATATGCACTGGACCACAATTATCAGCTTTCTCATTGTACACACGAGTCTGCAATAAAATATCTAACAAAGTTTAAAAAAAAAGGTATACAAATCCAATTGTAATATCCGTTTTGAAATTTACTTACAAAACGCTCATAAGCATGTACATGACCAGCCAAAACAACATCAACACGGGCTCTATAAATCAATGTTTCCAAGGACATCTTCATATCATCAGATTCAGGTTCACTCTGATGAGCAATATTAGAATTATACCATGGAGCGTGAATAAGCACGAAAATCCACGGTGTTTTCGTTCGATTAACATTGCTCAAATCTAATTGTAGCCACTTGTATTGAGAAGAAGTGGGGTCAAAATCAGTGTAGGAACCAAGCATGATAACATGTACACCAGCCACGTTAAAGGAGTAATAGAGGTTGGAATCAGAACCACTCTCTTCATATGGCATTCGCCACCTTGCGTTAAAGGCAGTGAAAGGTTGTTTATGGATTAAAGGCAACTTCTCGACCTCATGGTTACCTACTGTCACCATCCAAGGTCTTTGGCTAGCAAGTGGCTCAACTAGCCGACCAAATGAGTCCCATAAAGGTTGGTCACAATCAGCATAGGATAAGTCTCCTGGTAGTAATAACATGTCATAGTTTGAATTAGATATGTGTTGGAGTGTTGAGTCTGTCCAATCAGTTTGCCCAAGGTCACCTGTACAAAAATAAAATTGTCAAACTTGAATAAGTTGTTAAATACTAATAACACACAACTTTGTACCTACACTTATAATAACATATTATATGTCAGAATTATTTAACAAATTGGATAAAATGATTCATTTTTTTAAAAATAAAACTGAAACTTGGTAGAATATAAGCACTGGTGGTGCAAAAGTATGAACAAATATATAAATAGCACCATTTTTCAACAAGTCTCTACCAAAACTAATCTATTTAAAGTCTAAAGTGACGTATACCTATGACTGAAAATTTGATTGGGAAGCTAGAAGGTGGAGTTTTGAAACTGAATTCAGGGGAAGGGTCAGAGCCACAACGATAGTAATATACAGTATTAGGCAGCAAGGGACCGATTACAACGTCGTGAATTTGGCCAGACTCATAAATCAAATAGCTATAAGAATTTGTAGTTCCAGTTGCAGAGAATCCATATTTTTCTGGAGATGTCCCATAATTTATTGTTGCAGGTGTGGGATCGTTTGTAATCCATGATATTCTCATTTTGTCTTCGCCAACCATAGATATATGCACCTGCGTATCATAATTTCCATTAAACTTATTTCTCAATATTTCAAGATATGAACATGTGGGTATATTAATAAATTAAATTGTTCTCATTTTTTTTAGTGAGTGTAATGGTAAAATTCTAGTAATTGTTTTAAAAGTGATATTTAGGCTCTTCACCTATTTTTTTAACAATTTAAAATTTTTCTAACCATTTAAAAGTGACTGACGGGAGAAATGATAATGTTTTATATTTTTTTCCATATTATTTGATTTTTTCTTCTACCCTTTTAATAATTTCTTATTTAAATTAAAATATTCTCTGTCTAATATAATTAAAAAAATAAGAAATTATCTTTATGTTTATAAGATCATTTTTTAATAATGATAAAACTAAAAAATCTAAGAGTTATTTTTACGATAAATAAAAAATACTTTCTCATCTTTCTTTTTTTCTTTTTTTAATACTTTTTATATCATAATAGGCTATTCTGACTTCAACAATAATTATAGACTTTATTGCTTACTAATGTGATGTGTTTTTTGTTTTGTTATTTTCTTTTTCAGTACTAATGTGATGTATTATGAGGCCCATGATTCTTATAAGATATACCTATTTTTTTTAATCTAGTTAAAAGATAATGTGGCCTATTTATAATTCTAAATCTCTTTTTTGGACCTTTTTGTTTAGATTTTAAATTTTACATATTACAAATCATATCATGGTTAATAATAGCCAAATGCTTTAGCAATATATATTTTAAAAAATATAACCATCTTAACGTTATTAAATCAAGAGAAAAATGCATTAGGTAGCAAGAATAATTCTGTTTATTTGTTATTTTGTGTAATAATTTTTTTTAATAAAAAAATAATAACATAAAGATAAATAATCAAATTTTAAAAAAATATTAATCAATTTGTAAATCATTGTGATATATTATTGAACATAATCTATAAAATTGATATTTCAATAATATTTTTAAAATATAACAAAAATAAAAATAAAATGAAAAATTTGATTATTTATTCTTTAGTTGTTACTTTTCAAAAATCATAGATTAAACTGTTAAAAAATAAACATAAATAAAAATATTTTTCAAAATAACTAAGTGAGTTGTACATGTTGTGACTTACCCTTAATTAAATCAATTATCTTTTATTATTTATATATGTTTATTTTTTTATTTTATAAAATAAAATAATACTTTATCTTTAGTTTTATTTTTTAAAGAGGTATTTATTGTACATAATGTCTTCCCTTTTTTTTATTTGTTTTACATTTCAATAATTGTCAAAAACAAAAATAGTTGGTGTCCCATTCCCATTAATTTGTTGAGTCCCCCCTTGCGTGTTTGACCATATTGGTTGAGCTAACATATTTAATGAGGATGTCCACACCATGGGTATGTTCAGTTCAGCACTCAACTTGAAATAAAATAAAAAAGTATTTGTAAATATTAAGAATCTATTTGTTTTAATAAATGCTATAAAATTAATCATAGCAAAAAAGAATGCTACAAAATTAATTCAAATAGAATTATTCGAATTTGTTTGGGTATATTAATTTTTTGTTTTTTATCACCAAATTTTATTTTATTTTTAATAAATAAAATAATTATTATATTAAATTTTATGTTTTAAATATTGATTAAATTTAATGGTACGTTATTATGAGATTCTCAATATTAAGAATCGATTCAACCTATCTTTAATTGGTTTTGAAATTTCAAAAAAAAAATAAACTAACAATTTGGAATGTATTGATTCATATTATATTATTTTTAGAATTTTTTTTTATAGACATATTTTTATAAATTTATCATTTTCTACTTTAATTTTTTAAAATTTTAACAGCTTTATTTATATTCTCATGAATGTTTATACTAAGTGGATTATTTCAATTGAAAGAAAAATTAATATCTTTGTTACTATCAATGTTAGTTGAATTTTCATGTAATAAAAAAATAAGGTAAATAAAATGTAAAAATTTCAGCACCAAAAAATCATCGATGATTTTGTTATTATTATTTTTTTATCAAATAAAAAAATATTAATAAATTTTTTTAAAGAATAACATTATTTATACACTTATAACTGTGAACCTCATCGTATGACTTGTGAATTGATCACCATATATTCAACAAATAAACAAACATGTCACGAAAATTACCCTTAAAATAATATTTATAATATTTAAAATTTATCTTATTGATACAAATTTATTATCAAATTTTTATTTAATGATACAAATTTACTGACAAATTTTGTATTAATTATACAAATTTATTATCAAAATATAACTTAAACATTAAAAAATAATATAATAATATATTTATCTATTAATTATAATTAAATATTATTTTTATTATTTGAATTTTCACAAATAACACGAGGCAACATTTAAAAGCATAATATGGTAAACTAACCTTTCTTTTTGGACCTAACCCGTAGACAATATATTTGATATCAAATTAATTAATTCCATGTTTAACAACATGATCTAAAGTGTTAATTCTATGAAATTTCATTTTCAACACTGAACTTTAATTACCCATTTGTTGTATTCAAACTTTGTGAAATATATATTTTCTGGATATTTCAAAAATTTATCCATGTTATGCTGGGTGTTATTTAAAAAATCCTCTTTTTAAAAATAATTTTTTTATGGATAAAACAAATTTGAAAATTTTGGTTCTTGGACATATTGATGATCTGGTTTCGAATATCAGTTATGGTTAATTGGATATATATATATATAGATTAATCCACAAAAAATAATATATATAAGAAATAATTAGAGTAAACGTACCTGTTGAGGAGAAGAAGAATCGAGATCTTGTAAGAGATGAACATTGAGGTTTTGACGGGGCGGTGGACGAGTGTAACCATGAACTCCTACGAATAAAGCGGAAAAGACTATGGCCATCATTGTTAATGTTAGAACAAGCACTGCCCTTAGTGCCATGTTTTATTCGACAATAATGATCCTTTTAACACAAACACAGCAGATCATATATATATATATATATAACCAACCATATCGATCCACTTTCCTTAAAAAGTGAAGAAGAATATCACAAAGCTTTTTGAATTTCACTTAAGGAAAGAAATCCCACCAGAATATCACTCCCGTCTTATAGATGAGGAAATATTAATCGGTCTCGGATCAATAGTCTAAAAGCAGATTTATCATGTAAGTTGGAGGGACACGTATCCCTTTTTATTTTTATTTTAAAAAATCAGATGTAATATTTATATAGTTATAGATAAAATGAAATTTGTTTCCTTAAATTTTGTTTTTTAAGATTTTATAACTTAAATATTTATTACAAATTTAATAACATAAATATATTTACATTTAAATGAAATAAATATATATTATATTTATTCTAGAAAAAATAAGTATGGAGAAAAATAAGTAGTATTATTTTCTATTTTTCATTTTCATTCTTGAATTTTAATCCTAAATTCACCGCTTATAACGTGAGGTGGAATAAAAAAAATTAAAAACAGCTATATTTTTTTATTTTTACGCATTTAAATATGTTATTAGATTTGTAAATTTTTTATTATGTATCCATGTTAGTGCAATATTTTTAAAAAAAATTTATTTATATAATTTTTGCATTAAATTAAAATATACTAATAATTAAATACTCATATTATATTACATTTAATTTAATTAGGTGAGATCATATATATTAAAAGTTTGGTAATTGTAGACAAATGTTAGTTTATTGTACATATTTATATTCATTATATTTAAAATATGACATGTGGTAACATTTTTTTGAAAGCAATATTTTTAATGCATAGTTACATTCATTTTTTAATAAAATTCGTAAATTTTTACACCAATTTAAAATGTTAAACTATTATCATGCAACGTGATCACATTTTATTAGATGAGACTGTGTATATAAAGAGTGCGATAATTACCGACATTTTATTAGATGAGACTGTGTATATAAAAAGTGTGATAATTACCGACAACTTTCAGTATATTGCTGAACACATTTTTATATTTATATTTTTTACGGTATGACACTTAATAAATATATAATTTTTTTATTTTAAAAACTATTTAGATATATACATAATAATTAATATAAATGTAAACACGTGTGTGAATTCATGCTAGCATTCGACTTCTATCACTTGGATTGTAAGCTGGATTCCACTTCTATCACTTGGTTTGTGAGCTGGTGATACACATGTGAATGATAGTAAGAATCATTCTTTTCAAAATTTAATTTGAATGTGTATAAGAAGGCCATTTTGACTGATGTCGACTCACAAACTAAATCACTCTTTTTTTTTCCTTAAAAATCTATAATTATTATAAAATATAAAATAAAATATATATTTATTTATAATATTAATAATTATTATAAAATTATAATAAAATATAAAATTTATCGATATAAATCGAATAAATTGTATATTTTTTAATTTAAATATAATATTATTATAAAATTATTGATTTAATATAATATAAATTCGATATATAGATTGAATTCTCAATTTAAACAATTTGTTGGAGTATTTACACACACTTAACAGTTCCCGTTACCATAAAGTCTATGTCATTTTAAAAGTGGGGACTCAGCTGTTGACCATCTGTCAATTAGGGTATATTCAGAAATTATAAATTTATTATGTTTACAATTTTGCATATAATGATAAAAGAAAAATATCTCAATATTTCTCAACATTTTTTCTTAAAAAATCCATAAAATGGAAGCATTGATGTAATGCCGATATTTCTATAAAATATCAAAAAAATTCAAGATTTTCTTAAGTTATTTTTGAAAACATAAATTATCAATGTAAATATATTATAAATATTAGTTATAAAATTTTTACTTTATTAATTAAAGATACAAACATGAATTAAAAAAAATGGTTATTTCCCCACGTTTGGAGTTAATATCGACAAAACTAAAGTAACCATGTCAAAATTGAGTTGAAGTTATTTTCTTTAAAAATATCTTTGAAAATATCAGATATTTTAATTTCAGTTCAAACCATGCTTTATTTTTTCTATATATTGATGAATATATTAAATATATCGGTAATATTGATAAGAAATTTTTACAAACAATTCAATTATATAATTTTTATGATTTTTTTAAAAAATATATTCATGATTTATTATTTCTAATTTACTAAAGTTAGTATTTGATAATAAATTTTAACTTTTCGCCTTATAAAATCTTATAAATAATTATATCCATTTTTTTTTTTAGGAACATTAACATTGACGGCTGTGATTATTAAAGTTTATAAATTTTACATAAAGTATGAAGCTATGATGACTTTCAAGATATATAATATAAGTTACCTAGTTTCTTTTGTGTTTTTTGGTTTTTGGTATTCGAAATATAGAATTTATTTATTTTATTTAATATTTTTTTATATATAAAGTCGGTTATTAATAATCATTAATATACATATATAGAATTAGATATATTTTGTATACGAGTATGTTTACATAATATAATATAAAAATTATTTAATAATTTTTTAAATCAAAAAATAGATTTTTGGTTTGCCTAATCAAACACTTCGCAAAGGGATCGACAAGCCCTTCGACGAGATACGTGTGGGTTTGATTAGTTTCTATAAATATCTCTCTCTTATTTCTTAATACAAAAATTTGCAATGGAGTTATATTAAATTAACATCTCATTTTTTATTTTAGAATCATTATTATCTTAGTGCTATTCGATATTAGTGATTCATAACTGTGAGCAAAATCATGTTCTTAAGTAGTAAGTACTCAAGACAATGTTTGTAAGTGGATTCTATGTGATGAGCTTGCGTGACTGTAGGCTATGCGTTTATTGGTAGTTGTTAGGATGTAACCTTTTCATTTATGAGGAGATTATGTGGTAGTGAGCCATGTATCGGCTCAGTGTTGTTTGTGATAAGTGGTTGAATGTGTTTCCCACTTTGGCTGTGTGTAATACATGATTGAATATGTTTTTCATATATGTTGTTTGTGGTTCGTGGTGGAGGATGGTTTCTAAGATTGATTGTTCACTTTCTATTTCACTTTACTAATCGCATTACATCGAGAAATATTAGCTTTGGAGAAAAGTCAAGTTTGTGTGTCAACTCAAGTCATTATGGAGGCTACAAACGAGGGTAATAATAGACAATTAGGATGGAGGTTTTGATTGATAAAGATAATGGTAGTTTTATTTTTGTTAATATTGTATATGTTTTTATTGCTTAGTTGTCATAAACAACCCAAAAATGTTATCATATAGGTAAATGTTCTATGTGAATTTACCTCGTTATATATGTCATTATGCGTGATTAGATCGTGTGTTAGTATAATCTGAGTTTCTATCGTATATATACCAATATATTTTATTATAAAGCTTATTTGTTATATGTTGTCGCATGCTGTCTTTTTCATATATAGCATGCCAGTAGCTTTCTGTTTATTGTTTTTATTATATTAAATTAATCTACCTATTTTCTTATTAATTTATATTGATTCTGCCTTTTATATACATGCACTTTTGGTATGAGTCTATAAGAAATCAATATCTCTTCACCCTAATTGTGTACCAAGTACTAGACTCTTTCTTGTGCTATGTTATGTTATGTATGATTGTATGTTGTGAGAGTATAATCATCATTTATCGAATATGTTACCACATATAAGGCTTTGAAGTGATTGAAAATCCTGTAAAACTCTTCTAATATGTATGAATTATTCGCATGTTGTGTGATGTTTGTTATATTTATGCATACTATTAGCCTAAACAAGTCATGTTGTCACCGGTGTGTTTACCACAAATGTTATTTTCATATCAGGTAGTCATTTTAGTTGTGTTAAATTCAATATATTTTATACTTTTATTATGTTACTTGCTTAATTCACATTGTAATGCATGTTTAGCAGAGTTAAAAAAGAACTCAGAAAAAAAATCATGGCTTAACATTACCACCCTATATAGATTTCATATATCTATTTAGATTGAAAGAACAATTAATCATTATGTAATAATTCTTACATATAAAATTATCAAATAAAATCATCTTTAATTTGTAATGAATATTCTTGTATTAATAATTAAAAATAAAATCATTAATATCCAAATATCTTTTTATAGAAGTTGTGAGATTTATGTATAATATATTAATAATTACAAATAAAATCATTATATTTAATGTTATCATAATATGATTAATATTTTTATTAGAGGTAAGCAAATAGTTTGATCAATCCACTTAAATTGAAAAATCTAATCTGGTTTGTTGGATTTAGATTAAAAATTATAAAATCTATTCGAATTTTGATCGAATTTGAATTAACAGATTTTATAATTCGTTATATTTGATCCAGATCGAATTACTATTAACTTATAAATAAATACATATTTTATTATATAATATATTATATTTAAATGTTATACATACCATGATTATATTATATTATTATTTTAACTTAAAAAATAAATATAATATTTATAATAATTTAATAATTGTACTCATATGCTTTTTAATCTTTTAATTTTTTTTAGTTGTGACTATAAATAATAATATTTGTTATAAAATATAAATTTAAAATTTAAATTTATGTACGTTGTATTTTATATATGATAATAATTTATAAATAAATTTCATTATTAATTTGACTTTTTTGATCCCAAAAAATTTGATATGTTTAAATTTCGATTGATTATATCATCGAATTGGATTCATATTGAAAATCTTAAAATCCGTTCGGATAAGATCAAGTTCAGATTAGCTAAAAACAAATTGTTTTAATCTAATGCTCATCCTTAATTTTTATCTTGATGTTGATATTTTCAAAATTTTAGAAATTGAATCACTTATACAAAATTATTTTTACTAAATATAGAAATGCTTATGATAAATGTAATTTATGTATTTAATTCTTTTCCTTTTCTTACTATTTATTCTTCCTTCTACATAGCGTCATGTAGTATTTATATTTGTTAAAAAAATATGTTTATATTTGGTTATTGTTTTATGCATGTAATCACTACTATAAAAATGAGTATTTAAGTCGATACGTAAAGTCGGTTTTTTTCAAAAACCGACTTTAAATTGGTTTAAAGTCGGTTCGGTGTAGAACCGACGCTATCCACGTAGGATGTAGCGTCGGTTGACGTATGAAACCGACGCTATGCGTGGACGTAGCATCGATTCCACGTGGATAAATTCTTTTCTCTTCTTTCTTCCTAGACAGAAACTATTTTCAGCGTTGCAGAACTCTCAAAAACCCAAAACCTCCCCAACTCTTTCTCATTTTTCGGCCACCTACGATTACCATTTTCAACACCGGTTAGTGGGTTTTCTTCCTCTCTAACTAATCTTTTAGATCCCCTATTTTTTTGAGTAAAATACTCAAAAAAAATTATACTCATTTCTCACTTACAAAACACCATTTTTTCTTCCCTTCTTTCATTTTATTCCTTCATTTATTTTTGTAAGTATTTCTATTAATTTTACGCACTTATTATTCATATTTTTTTTCTGTTATTATGTGTTATTATTTATGTGTATAAATTTTTGTATTATATATGTAGGTTTGTATTATAACATAAGTAGAAGAATGTGATGATATTGAATAAAATACAACAAAACCATGGTAATTTTTCTGCTATTAATTAATATTTTATTTTTTAAATATTTGTATTATTTGAACTATTTGTTAAACTAATTTTGTTTTTTTTACTTGAATATAAGTTTTTATTTGAGTATAGAAAATGAATAAATTTAAAAAAAAAACGTAAAGTCGATCCAAAACGTGATCCGACTTTAATGTTCTTTTTGTAGCAGTGAATGTTATATTTTTATAAATATAATAGTTAAATTATAAAATTAGTTTAGTAAATGTATTACTTTTTTACTTAAATATTTATCAAAATTTTATAAAAAACTCATAATATAATAATAATTTTCAAAAAAATTCTAAATATCTTTAAATATTTATCGATAATAATAATGTTATTCATATCTCTATATAATTTTCAATATTTCTACCGGATATTTTCTTCACCGAGAAAAACAAACAAGTAAAAGTCAAAGAAGAAGGAAAGGAAAGGAGAGTTATGATTGTTTATGGTGCTACTGCTGAATAAAATGCTTGATTCTTGAACCAACCACCGTTTTTGCGGTACGTTCACATTTGAAGGTGACAGCTGGTTTAGCAACAGGTACCTGGCTAAGCAAGGTCTTGTTTTGATTGTGTTTATTTTAAGTTTTTTTTTTCTCTCTAATGAAATTACTTTCAACATCTATTATTAAGTATTTATTTAAAAAAAACAATTATACTATACTTCCGTAAAATATCATATTATTATATACTTCATAATAATAAATAATTTATCTATGATAAATATGTATAAGGAGTCACTATTATATTAAAATGACATAATTTTTATATTAAATATTACTTCAAATAAAAATCAAATATGTATTAAATATAATGTGATAAATTATATTACATCAAATTTAATACTATATTATTAAAATGACACGATAATATTCTTATGCTATTTTTTTAGCTTGATAAGATGGTAGACAAAAATATCTGATTTAAAAAAAAAATCTTGACTTAGATAAATAAGAGATAAATAAGCTCACATTATACTTCAAAATATATTAATTGAATATTTATACGATAAATATATTGATTTAAAGAACTAATATATATCAATGTATATTTTAATTAAATGTAATAATTAGATCATCCAATAAGGATTTTAGTTAGTGGATTTTATATTTTTTCTTAAGAATATATTTTTAAATTTTTTATTTTTAATTAACTAATATTAGTATATTAATTGGTTTAATATAATAATTATGATAAATATTATAAATATTGGTTATTTTCGTGAGCAAAATATTTACATTTAAATTTGTTTTTAAATTCGTCATCAAGTCTATTAAGAAAAGTCGAATAAACAAATTTCAAATAGTCGTAATTCAAGTATATCTATTATAATTATAACACATTATAATTAGCATATTTTTTAATGTGTTTTATTGTTTTGAATATATATCCTAAATTTTAGGCTAAAATATAGGATAAGATATAAGCTAAAATATAAAATAAAATATATGCTAAAATATTATATAAGATATAACATAAATTATAAATTAAAAGGATAGTCTAAAATATATTTTAAAAATAACTATTTTTTAAATAAGAGTTTTCTTGATTAATGGGTCTATTTTGAAATAACTCTTTTAAATACATTAATAAAATAGTAATATTTGATCTTGAAAATTTAGCCGTTGTCTTTTTTAAAACCAAGGTCATAGGATTTTGATAATGATTTAATAAAACTCGTGATCATATTGTATATATATAGTCTCGATTTTTATAAGTAATTGTGACCATAAGTTAAATCATAAAAATTATTTAAATATAAATAACTTTATATAGTCACAATTATTAAATGATCGTGATTTAATTAAAACAATAGTCCCAATCTTTTTAAAATTGAAATCATATAATATATTATGTGTGTTATTCATTTAAAAAATACAAAAATTACTTTATAATTTTTTCATTTATCTCTTAATTTAATTTCATGTATTTTCTCTGTTTTACACTACACCAAATTTCTCTATCAATTTTTTTATTTTTTTTCCTTTTTTCCTGCTCGCGTTGGCTTTTTCTTTTTCCTTTTCCCCTATCACATAGCCTCTTCTTTCCCTACACAGTCGATCATTTCTTTTCCTTCTCGCTCACGACTTGTCTTCTTTTATTGCGACCCACCTTCAATCGTACCCAGTTCCAACATACCCCTCTCTTTTTTTTCCCAACCCAACTTTCATGTACCAACTCGCATATTCTAGCATTTCTCGGTCAATTAGCTCCATTGCTTCCTACGCTCCTTCAGTTCATAGTCGTCCTTTAACCTTAACTTGACCAACATCTTAAGCGACCTAATTCTCTCTTTCTCGCCATCAAACCCTATGTTACAACTTTTGGCTCTTGATCGTCAAGCCTTACAACATTTGTTTTGATTTCAATTAATTGTTTATTCATACTCTTTAAGCTCTAGTTATAATATTCTAGAGTTACTAAATGATTTTATTTATTTATTTATTTATCTGATTTTGTAATTTGTTCGAAATAATATGTTTGATATACAATAAAATATTTGAATATTATATTGTTCTTTCTCACTTGGTCTATGAATTTATGCATCCTTGTATAACTATAGAGTTGGCGAGTTTTAAGATCATGAGCTTGAAGATCTAATGAAAATCATGACAAACCCTTGACAATTCAAGTTGGTTTTTGAATAGAAAGAAGGACTACAATGATGGAAAGTACTCTAAGGTTATCTCCAATGCATTAGACATGAAGCTTAGGGATGATCTTGCGAGATTGAAAAAAATTAGGTATGCCTTATTTTGTTATCTATTGTCTTTCTTCTCTAGAAATGGAGAAATGGTTATGCTTTTTTTACTCCATCACTTAATTTATTAATTATCATCTATAGAATTGCACTTTAATTTCTTGTATTACTATTATTGGGAATTTTTTGTATCCAATAACTTTCTCTTTTGGGAAAGGTATGGAGTCTTTTTTATTAATGAGTCTATTTTAATAGAACTCTTCTTGATTAATAAATATTACTAATCATATTTGTAATAGAAAAGATATTTATTAATTACGTAGGATTAAGAATTTAATTTTTTTCTATACATAAAACTCATTGCTCATTATTTCAATCAACCATACAAAATCATTATTCTCTCATTCTTAATCTATCTCTTGTTTTGCAAATATAATATCATAATTTTTTAGACTTTTTTATTTGATTAATCTATCAAATATTGGTGGTTGTGCTTGATTGATTAATAAGCCTAATTAATTTATGATATTTTGATCATATATTCTTATAATTTCTTCTTTATTTTTGTTATTGAATTGTTAGATAAAATAGTTGTGTGTATCATATTATAATTATTTTGTTTGATTATTAATATTTAAAGAAGCTATCATTCATAAACTTGTGCTTAAACTGATTGTTCCATAGTTAATAGTTGATTTTGATTTATCTGATATAGTTATTAAATAATTTATTTTAGATTATTCATTATTAAATATGTTCTAGAATACACACAGATGTTTTTGTTTTTGTACTAACTTTTTTACAATTGATTCATAAATGTATCTCATTGACAAAAAGCTTATTAGAGCATTGATTTGGATACATACTAATATTAGAAAATATGAAAACATAGTAGGGGCTCATAAGTAAGTTATATTTGGGCATTATCCTAAAGAGTGTATCATAACACCAAGTTTGCACTTGAATATTTTTTTCATAGTGAAAAGTTAGGTGGCCTAGTAGACGATGGTTTTCCACTTAAGTAATGGTTGTAGTTTAGGTTGTTTTCATCTAAAAGTATTATATATTATTATTTTATTTTTGTACTTTATTCTTAAATAAGATTACATATCTAGTTGTTTTGTTTAAGTTATTAAATTATAAATTAATAAAAATTAAAAATAACATATTCACTCTTATCTAGTTTAATTAGGTCTGTATTTTATAAACTTTCAATTATTAAAGAATTAATTTTAAAATAAAAATAAAATAAATATTTTATTTTATTTTGTAAAGAAATATATATTGTAATATTTGATGTTATATATTAAAAAAGAGAAAAAAATATAGTGTAACTTTTGCATCAAAATAGTGCAAAAATTGTACCAAAATGGTTCATTAAAAAGTTCCAATTAGTTCTTAAGTATTATCTTATCATCTTGAAGTTAATAAAATATAAAAATTAATGTTTTGTATCATCCAAGTTACAGGTATGCCATCCTAACAATCTGATGCACCCTATTCATATGGCAAATATAGCATTCGGGCATGACAGTTCGTACATAAGCGACCTAATCCTTGAAAACAATCAATGCAAATCTTATATAGGATTTCGAGTAAACCCAAAGATGAACTACCTAATGAATAAGACCTGGTCTATTGTTATCAAGTTTGGATTTATGTGGTTTTATAGGAATGACCTTGAAACTATTACCTACCCTCTTATCTCGAGGCATTTTGTGCAATCTGAAAACAATGTTCTTCTAATCCTTTGTAATCTTATTATATATAGGTTAGTTTTAACACCTCGAAGAAAGCATATACTATTGTAATAATGACTCATATTTTTTTGTATTTATATAAGTATAGTTAATAAGATGAATAAATGAATTAATTTATGATTTTTTTTAACTTTTCTCTATAATTCCTAGTAAACTAGCAATTCTCTAAACATGTAATATATAAAATATTTTTTTAGAGAAGATTAAAAATAAAATCGAATAATTAAATAGTATAAAAATTTAAAAAAATTAAAAACTAATAAAATAAGAGAAAATAGTTAAAATGATACTGTAATTATTGAAAATTTCTAACTTAATAACTTAGTGATTGGCTTTATTTAAATTAGCACGCTGATTACATTAAAACTCCAAACAAGTTAAAAAGTCTTAGAATGACATAATTTACTTAGCCATTGAATTATTGGATAATAAAACTGAAATATATAATAAAAATACAATAATAAATAATATATAATCAACATCTTATTTATAGTAATGTAATGTATTATACGTATCTATTATTTAAAAAAATATTATAACTTTTAAACAAAATTACAATATTTAATGTCATCGTGCTTTGGAACATTTTCAATTTTCAATTGTCAAAGTTTTTTTACCCATGGAGTGGTAATGAAAAAAAAGAAGAATAAAACGGTCATCATAACCAACAATATATACTACCTAACAAGACATAACTTACATGGGTAGAATAAGATGTAATATCAAGGTAGGAAAAAAATTATTTAATACAAATTAAAAATCTAAAGGAAAATTATTTTAAATTATTTAAAGCAAATAAAAATCTAAAGGAAAATTATTTTTTGCCCGTGGAGAGGTATTTTACCATACTCCAACTTTGCAAGTCAAAATAATTTTTTTCCAAAAGAAGACTAACATAATTTTTAATAAAAAATTAACAAATATATTATTTAATTATTATAAAAATTATAAATACATCATATAAAAATAATATTTAATTATAAATAATAATATAATCATTATTTTTTAAAAATGATAATATGTCAAACACATGGCCAAAGTTTAGTATTTAAAGTTATTTTGAATTTATTTGAAAGTTTCATTAAATTGATGGCGTATACATTCTCCTAGGATTTTTAAATTGTTTAGAGGACATGTGTTTGCAAAGATTCTTTGGATGAATGCAAAGATGCACTATTGTACTTGTAGCCAACTAAACGGGAATTGGAGAATAGGGTCGGATCCTGTTTTAATAAAATAACGTTTATAAAAAGGGAGAGGGCTTAAGCTAGAGTGAGAAACGCCTCTGAAAAAAATTGTAGAGATTGAAATTTTTTTACTATGAAAGTTATTTTTTTCATCTTGGACGAAGGACAAGTTATAATCTAATTAGTTATATTTTACTATAAATGAAATCAGTTTTTCTCTTTCTACATCTACGTATATTTTTTCTTTTTATATTTTCAACCATATCAAAAATTCTTCTCCTAAATTATTATAAGCTTTAGAATAAATTTGCAGAGAAAATAATAGAGAATGTAAAAAAAAAAAATTAAAAAAAAGCTATTTCAAAACAAAAAATCTATCTTTTTTAAAATTGATAATTTTGATTTTTTTTTTTTTGTAAAAACTAGGATGGAAGATGGTGGAGATGATGATGATAAAGACAATAACGATGACGATGATAATTACTTTTTTAATATGATTATAAAAAAATGTATGTAATAAAGCTTTAAAAATATTGTAGAAAAATATCAATGTATGTTTGAAAATTTTCTTATTTTGTTATGAGATTGTAAGATTCGTTTAGTTTTATGTTTAGTATGGATTGTAAGTTAATTTTTAGGTTGTTATAATACACTTTATTTGAATTCTTGACAAAAAATTATTATAGGTTTTTTTTTTCTTGATATAGTTAATTTCTACTAACAAAATATACGAACATTACACTTGTTTTATTTTTTTAGGGAGTTTTAAACTAAAAAGATGAACATTTTAGCTAAAGGGGCAAGTAATTAATATAAGTGTAAAGAAATAAAATTATAATATGAATGAATAAAGAGTTAATATATTTTAATTTTCAATCTACTCATTTTACTCATGTAACGATTAAATGATTATTACGTATAATATTTGTATATAATAAATATTATTATAAATATAAAAATAAGTTATTATAATATGTTTTCTTATTTTAATATAATATAATATGAGCTTATTATAAAAAAAAGTATGTTACGTTAGTACGACGTATTTATTTAACAGTATAAATATGATTAATAGTATTAAACTAAATTATAATATATCTATACATATAAAAGCCTTCATGGATTTTGGTCGTTATCCGTTGCTTTTATCTCTTTTTTCTTCCGTTCCACACACGTATATATATTTGTTTTTTTATGAACTTTAGGTTTTTTTTTCTTTTATATTAATAAATATGAAAATATTATCTTATATATTAATAAATAGTAGTTGTATAATATATATTTGATAAAAAAATTTATTAATTTTATATTATAAACTTTGAATTATTATTTTTTGAACAATATTGTATTAAATTAATCTTATTTTTATGTTCACATTATATTATATTCAATATCAATTAAAACATGTTAATCTATATTACTTAGAAGTAAAAAATATTTATAAAAATACTTATTAAGTTATTTGTCTCTTATGTCAAGTTCACGTATATATTTATATTATTTAATTTATTTATTAAATAAAATATTATTTATATTTATATGATATGATGTTATTACAAATTGTAACAGCTATTATTGTATATATATTTTTTATCAAAGTATTAAATAAAATAATTATTTATTAATAAAATAATTATTATGATATATCTATTCTTCATTAAAATAATAAATAAATTAATTAATTATTATAAGAGTTTTTTTAAAATCTTTATATAGAAGAATTGAATCAATTTTTCATCTAATTATAATTAAAACAACCTAAAAAATTATATTTATAATTTTTTTTACTTTTTAAAATAATAATAATTAATTAATATTATTATATATTTATTATATTAAAATTATCGAATTATATTTACACAAATTCAAAACTAGCGAATATTATATTAAACCAGTACCATGTTTGGTGATTGTTTAAACTAATGTTTGAAAAAGTTGTAACTTGTTTGGTAATACTCCGAACCGCACAATTTATTTTAACAAAATCAATATTATTCAAAACAAATATTTATAATTCGGAAAATAATTTTTTTTTCTCTAATTGATACCGTGAATTTTACCCCAAAAATCAAAAGAGAAACAAAAATATTACGAGATGAAATTTTTTAGTATCCATTCTTGCAAAGATAGTCATATTGAATTATTGATTTATGAGAGTTATATAACGGAATTAATGAATTTAGAAGAGTAAATATATTATTTTTAATTTTATTAAATTATAATTTTATAATTTAATCGTAATGAATATATATGTAATCACATATAAATAATAAAGTTTAAAAATATATTAATAGCACGTAAATTTTTTAACTAAAAATAACTCTAAGAGAAAAATCAACGATCTATTAGATTATTTAATTTTTTTATTATGAAAATTAAATATATAAATATAAACTCGATCTTTTTCTATCATTTTTAAGATACTGTTATAATATACATAACCTACGAGTCTTTGTTTTATTTTAATAATTTTTAAAATTAATGTAAGTATTGTTTAGACGAATATTCTAATTAATTTTTCACTAATAAGATGATTTTATGAATCGATTTACAAATGATGTTAACATAAAAAAAATACAAATATTTTTGTATATTTTAAATGAATTTTAATTACCTACAAATTTTAAGTATAATATTTAAACTATATTTTAAATAAATTAAATCAGTTAATAAATTTTATAAAAAATAGATTGAGTATAATTTTAAATAAAAATAATTATTTTAAAATTTAATAATTAAATTAAATAATTATTATCTATTTGATAATTTGATTACAAATAGATGATAAACAAATACCATATATATTTTTAATTCATACATTTTGCTCGTATACGAGTAATTGTCGAATAGCCTTCGTAATATTTCTAGTTAATTAATTTACCTACTCTGATGATATATGCGTTGATACCTTTGACCGTTCCAGCCGAATGGCCACTGATGATATATGAAGTTAATTACTTTTGGCTTATTGATTTGTGCGGTTAATTTTCTTTGCTTCTATATCTTCGGCACCCCAATAATTAAATAGGTGATAATGATTAGGGTTTTTTTTTTGGAATTTAATTAATTATTTAAAGTTAAATAAATTTTTTAATAATATAATAAACTAATTTTGAGACATATAAAAAATTAAGTGATAGTTTTATAAATTGATTTAATTTTAAATAAATATTTTAGTATTAAAAATAATTAAAAATATTATAAATATGTATTATTGAATATATAAGTGTAATGTTATTTTTGATAATTAAAAAGTATATATATAAATTATGATTATTTAAAATTTAAGTATTTTTTTTTCAATTTTTAGATTTAATAACGAAATTAAAAATAAATTTATATATAAATATTTTTTTTATAAAAATAATCAATATTTATAATTCTTATAATTATGATGTAAAAATAAAAGAAGAATAAATGAAATCTTAAAAGTTCAAGGGAAAAACTTCCAAAAGAGATCCACTGCAAATTTTTATCTTAATGATGAATATGAAGATGACTAAAACCAAGAGAACTTACGTACGAGGAAAAACATAAATGAAAATATTTAATTAATTCAAAATAATACAGCTAGCTAGTAGAAAAAAAAAATAAGGTTAAAATTTGAACCATTTTGCATAGGCGATGATGGGCCATCATTAACGAGAAGAGATACCAAGTTGTCGTGCCCATATAAAATTTGTGGATAACCTCGTGGCTTTGCAATCGTTGTGAACCAATAATCAAGTTTTGATAAAGAAAGTGGAGTCTCTTGTACGAAGTAAAACCCACTGTCTCCCTCGGGTCTCTTTAGAGTGTTACATAATATAAATTTTTTTGAATATATAATTTTTATGCAATTATAAGTTTGATTTTTGAAATTAAATTATATCTTATAATATTAAAATGATATAATTAGGTAAAAATTTAATATAATTAAAAAATAAAAATATAAATGTAATTAATATATAACTCAATCCATATAAAATTTTAATCATAAAATGATATGTTTTGATTTTTTTTAATCTCAAATTAAAAATAATATTTTTTATTTTAAAATTTTATAAAAATATAAAAAATAAATTAAATATAATTTTTATAATCAATTTTATCTTGATATATTATCAACCTATAAATTAAATATTATTTAATTTAATTTACCTTATTATCAAATATACCAATAATGCGTAATTTTGTGAGCAATGTTAACTTTATAGTACTAAAATCTACCCAAACACTAAACTATGGTAAATGAATATTATATACTATACTCCTTAGTACTGGTAAACAAACAAAGCCTTAATTTTTGTAATTATGTTGGTTATGATAATTTATTTTCTTTTTTAATAATTTAATAATTTAATTATAAAAAACCATAGTACAAAAATAAATCATCAATTTTAATTGTTAATTTTTATTATCAATTTAGAGTTATAGTTATTCAATGATAAATACAATTTATAAAATTTATACCACGATAATAATTAAAAAAATATGAAAAAAATAAGAATTTAAGTAATTAGAGTTCCGCACAAATATTTGGAATCAAGTTATTGATTTTCCACTAACTTGATTCTCTAATTAAATATCTATAATTAAATTAATGCATGAAATATATACTTTTATCTTTCAAAATTTACTTCTTTAACAATTATTATCATTTCATTTTAATAAAATAATTATTTTTATCAATTTTAAAATAACATAACTAAATAAAATCAAAACCATTTTATTTTCAATTCTTCTTTTTCTTTTTCAACACTTTTAATATAATCATTTATTATAAAAAAAATAAAAATTCGAAGCATTTTTTTTCTATTTTTTCCCCTTCTAAATCTAACTACGAATTAATGAACGAACGTTATTGAACACAACCACACGTAGGCATTTTTGAATTTTATATCTGAATTCCTTCCCGGAAATTTCCACATTACATACAACTATACAACACGGTTCTTAGGAAGAAAAAATATAGTATACAACACGGTACATACACAAATGTTTGGAAGGTAATAATTAAAATTAATAATTTCTTAACCAAGATAAAATGATTGTCACTAATAATTTTAAGAAATTTGGTAATTAGAGTATTTTACTTTGTATAATTATATTCTCTTAATAATTTTTGTTATTATTAGTGACAATCATTTTATTAACACACTGAAATTACTAACTTTTAGAACTATATATGTGTTAGGAAATTTGGATCAAATGGTATAATCATAAATTCATTCTCTTAAGATCCTCTTTAACATAATATCAAATAACAGAGAAATAGATAATACACAACACAAGAATTATAGTGAAACTTCAAATTGAAGAAAAACCACTTTCATTGTCAAAAGACAACTAGAGAAAAATACATTATGTGGAAAATTATTACAACCACACTCTCAATAATTTTCTCACACACCAAAAAGACAAAAACAATTACAAGTCTAAGAGAATTTTCCCATTTTATATGTCAAACATTTCTTCATTCAACAAAATTAAGCTACCTAATTTTTCTATTTTTTATTCAAACAAGGTTAGGCACCTCCATATTTGACAATATGGTACGCCATCTTCCATGAATTTTCTTCTAAATTAAGCACCTCCTATTTTGACTAACAAACCTAATATTATTTTTAATCAATCACAATAATCTCCACATTGATTAAAAAAATAAACATAGTTATCACTACAACACTATCTACTCCAACAATCATAATTCTCTACACCGAGAATTATCATACTCCACCATAAAGAGTACACTCACTTAGAATTAATCATCAATTCTAAGAATTTCACATCAGCTCATGTCGAAAAAAAAACTTGCTAAAATTTATGGTGCAACTCTCACACTTGGTTTTCCTAAGAGTTCATCAACCATCGACATCCTTTCCACCACACACCTTGCATCTATACTAAGCTAATTCCCGTGTGTAAACTTGTGGACCCGCTACCAGTAACATACCCTCTTTCATGGCAATATTTAGAGACTAGCGGCATGCCATGAGAATGTACACACTCTTTTCAAAGAGCATCATTATAGTCTTTGAAAATAGACATACTATTAGCGTCACTGTCGGTATTTGAGCTTCTTACCGAATAAGCTCCACCCTTCAGACAATTTCTTTTGAGGTGCCCAGATTATCCACACCCCCAACATACTATCTTCTTTTTCATGAAATTGTTTTTCTTTCGGTTGTCAACTACTAATGTTGAGTTTTCAGGTGAAACATTTCTTCCATCACTCAACCTTTTTTCTTTAGAAAATAGCTTGCTAGTAACTTCTGAAAAAATTATTTTCTCCTTTTCATGAATCAAGATAGATTTCATGTGATCATAAGAAGATGGAAGAGACCAGATGAGCCTTAAAGCTATATCTTCATCATCAAGTTTAACTCCAATGGTTTCCAGTTCAGAGACAATACCATTGAGAACACTGAGATGGTCAGACACAATAGTTCCTTCATTCATACGCTAAGTATGAAACTGCTCTTTCAAATACACCAAATTTGAGACACCTTTTGCTTGATACAATTCTTCAAGCTTTTCCCAAATTTCTTTGGCCATAGATATTCCATACACATTTGCAAGAATATTTTTGGCCAAACAAAGTCGAATTACACTTCCAGCTCTTAGATCAAGATCTTCTCAATCTCCATCACTTATATTGGTTTTACTGGACTCAATACCAGTAACATGGGCTGGTTTTCCCTTTAACGTCTTGTGTAACCAGTATTGGATCAACAAATCTTTGACTTGTACTTACCATAAGCCAAAATTGATTCTCCCATCAAATTTCTCAAATTGGCTCTGGTACCAATTGTTAGGAAATTTAAATCAAATGGTATAATCACAAATTCTCTCTCTTAAGATCCACCTTAGCAGAATATCAAATAACAGAGAAATAATAGAGAAATAGATAATACACAACACAAGAATTATAGTGAAAACTCCAAATTGAAGAAAAATCACTTTCGTTGTCAAAAGACAACTAGAGAAAAATACACTATGTGAAAAATTGTTACAACTACACTCTCAGTAATTTTCTCACACACCCAAAAGACAAGAATAATTACAAGTCTAAGAGAATTTTCCCATAAAATTCTCTCACTCAAAAACTTCTCATATAAGCTTTTTTCTATTTTTGGGATGATTAATAATGAAAAAATGAAGTCATAGTTATAGGCTTCAAGTCTCCATTTCATATGCCAAACATTTCTTCATTCAATAAAAATAGACTACCTAATTTTTCTATTTATTATTCAAACAAGGTTAGACATATTCATATTTGACAATATGGTAAGCCACCTTCCATGAATTTTTTTCTAAATTAAGCACATCTTATTTTGAGTAACAAATCTAATATTATTTTTAATGAATCACAATAATATGTAAAAAAAAATTATCTTATTATATTAACTCTAAACTAGAAAAAATATACTATAATTATCGTATATAGATTTATTTACTAACCTATGACTAATTCTACTTACCAAGACACCCTCGTCTTATTCTTGAGAAAAAAATAATGAAAAAAATCATTCTTATTCTTAAGAAAAAAATCATTCAACCAAGCAGAATATTCTTAGAATGAACCCAAGCATACCTAAGATGGTTGTAACTATAATTAGTATTTTAAATTTAATTATATAGATTAATGAAGATTTAGTTGATTATAATTTATCTATTAGTAAAAAAAATATCTAGTTTTATAAAATATCGAATATCTATCTCTCACAATATTGAGAGATTAAGATACAGCCACCTTGATCTGCCCCCGCCATGACCCATTCTCATTCCTAGCTAACTATACTTAATGAAAAATATTTTTATTTTATGAATAATTTTTAAACCTAAGCCAAAATATTTATACTTTTGAGTTAAAAAATACCATACACAAATATTATTTTCTCATATAATATAAACAATTTTTTTTATAATAAATTTTTATTAAATACCTATTATTATTATATTTAAATTATAACTTCTATAATTTATTAAAATATTAAATTTTTTCTTTATCTATTCATAAAAATAAGTAATTTTTTTATATAACTTAATCAAAATATTTAAATTAAATCTTTAATAATAAAATTATTAGTTATAAAATACATATTAAGAAATAAAAAAAATATGAATTTTTAATATCAAATTATAGTAATTAATATAATTCAAATTTTTAATTAAAAAAACTAGATAAATCTTATTAATTAAATCATTAGAAAAATCATACTATAATTAAATTAAACTTTTTATTAACAATTAATTTATCTTTAAATTAAATTTTTTATTAACAATTAATTTATCTTTAGTTATATATTTATATTAAATCTATTATTAATATTTTAATATTTTTATTAAATATATATATATTTTTTTAAAATCTATTATTCTTTATTAAATATAAATTTATATTAAATCTATTATTAATACTTTATTCTTAATAACATTTTTTTAAAATTAAACGAATATTACTATCAAATCTACACGGAATTGACCAACAAGAAATTCAATTCAAAACAGAAACTTTTCCATTCTTTTTACAAATTCAAAGGCCAAACAAACAACGTTATTGCCGGAAATACCGTAAAATATGACGGGCGGCAGCTAGGAGTTTAGGAATCAGCTTCCGCACGAGCCATACCATAAATCGATCAAGAACCAGCTCGATCATCGCCGTTCATTAACATCAAGTTCGTACAGTAATTAAATCCAACGTTATAGATCAAATCTTTTCCAGCTTTTCAGCCTTCACGACTGGATTGGCCTTTTCGATCTCCTCTCTCCCAATCTTCTTAAAATCGAATGTGCATGAGTGCTTCTCAGGGTACCTATGGGTCCCACAGAATGTGGTCCCACACTTGCACATGAAACCTGTCAATCCGACTCGTTTTCGGCAAACCGAACATCGATTCGGTTGAGCCAAAGTTACATCTCGAGCATGTACGTCGGAGGTAACTTCCGTAAGAGTCAACACCGGCACCGGTGGTGGAACAGTGACAGAAACAATTGTTTTCGGAGATGTTGAGGAAGAAGAGGCGGCGAGAGAGTTTTCAACGGTGGTTTTGATCGAAGCTTGCTGTTCTTCCTTAAGACAAACATCTCTGTAACATTTGGAGCACATATTCATCGTAGCTGGACTCCCGAAAAAGCCACAGTTATTGGCACAAAGGCGATGTCCCTCGGGTGCTTGGCATTTGTGCTCTTCGGCCATTTCTATATTACGATCCTTCAAATTCAATTACCAGATAAAACGACTAAATTATCTTGTTTTTCCTTGCTTTTTCAACAGATAGTGGTCATGACGAACAAACAGTCGATCTGCAAAAAATCGCTCTGAAATTAAACCAGATTTGAAGATTTCATAAACTCAAGCAAGAGGTTTCGTTGTTCAGACTCGTAATGAAAAGAAATTTCAAAGATCTACGCTTAAGCTTCGTTCGAGGAAACAAATCAAAGTGAAATCACGAGTTAATTGGTGGTTTTCCTTAATTTTTCGTCTAACAAACATATCAAAACTTGAAAAAAAAGAAAAAAAAGAGAGGATAAATTATTTTAAAAATTAAAACAAAAATCAATCAAAAAAGGAGAGGTTTCGCTTACCTTGTTGGAGAATTGAATTGATAGATGATTGGAAGAAATAAAACTAAACCAAGAGATAAGAAGGAAGATAACCTTAACACGGAACACGGGAAGAGAGTTATAAAAAGATATATATAATTATTAATAGACGCGGAAAGAAATAGAGGGAGATAGTTGAGAGAACCAGAAAAGAACGAAGGAAAAAGACAAACCAAACAAAAATAATTAATTTTTAATAATAATAACCATTTCGAAACTCCATTTACTCTTAAAAAAATTAGGAAATAATATTTTTACACGTAATTTTATTGTTTCCTACTATAATAAAATTATATTAATTATTTTGTTAAGATGATAATTTTAACAAAACAAAATTATTTTTTTCATCAGGATAATTTAATAATAATAATTTTATTTTATAATAATGATAATTCTTATCATTATTTTTATAATTAATTATACGTAACAATTTATTTTATATAAAATTATTAATAACAAAATAATATTTTTATAATAATAATTTAATTAGTAAACGAAGATAGAGTAAAGATGTGATGCTAATAATTATAATTATTTTTATTATTTTTTATAAATATTTTTTATTTTTTAAAAAAAATTATATATTATTATAATTCTTACTTTAATATATTTAAAATATTTGTATTAAAACTAAAATATATTTTATTATTAAAAATGTATTTTTATGTATATAAAAAGATAATATTATATATGTTTAATTTTTATTAATTATAATTTTAACATTATAATAATTATTTATGTTTTATGTAATATTAATTTTGATTATTTATAAATAATTGCAGTTTTTTAAAAAATATTATTCCATTGTACCATCCAAAAACTATCATATTTAATTAGAATATAAAGAAAACCCAAAATATTAAAATATAACGACAGGCTGGAATCAAAACCCAATATGGAAGTCCAGCTTATGACCTTTTTTTTCTTCTTCTAATAATTGGTTACTAGCCTTTCATCGTGTCAATCTTTTACAATTACATGTATTTTTAAAAATAAAAAATAAAAAACTTTAATTGAATTATTTTAATTCTAGAGAAAGCCGAAAAAAAAAAGTATGGAAATGGGAAGGGTTTTAATTGAAAAATTATTAAAAATAATATTATTAGTTTGTATTAAAAGAGGTATAAAGTAGTATCAAAAGATATTATTATTATTATTATTAATATTTTTATGAATTTTAATTTCCTTTTTAAATTTTGGAAGATTAGTTACAGGAAATCATGCATAATAATTGCAAAACTTACAAGTACAGTTTTTTTATATCGAACGATAACAAGAGTAAAATTATAACTATTAAATGTATAAATTATATTATGTATCATTAATATATTATATGTTAAATCAGAAAATAAGAATTAATTAATTCTAGCTCCATTTATTAATAAAGCAATAATATTATTATAATTTAAATTATTATTAATAATAATTTTATAAAATTCAAAAATATTATAGGACTTAATAAGAAAAGAAAAGACGATGTGCGAGTAATGGCGGTGGTCGTAGACGCGTGGCTGCTTATGACTAAATTTTTATTTTCCCTTTTTCTCTTACGAATGTGATCAGATTTTATAGCATGTGGTTCAAGAAGGTGGTTTTGTTTTGGGAGTTATTATTCATTATTCTGACTATATTTTTAATTATTTTTATTTAAATATTTATATTTTTTAAAAAAATTATATTAAATTTAAATTTTATTTAATTAAAATATCAAATTGTGAAATAGTTAACAGCAATAATTTTTTCTTGTTTAATAAGGTTAGTTAGGTAAGAATCGGTTTATAAATATTTTTGTAACGAAGGTGACGTAAGGGATGGTTTATCTTGTGGTCATGTGTAATGATTATCGATTTGTTGGAGCTGTGTCATGCCTTTTACCTTTTAGCGGCTTAGAATAATGTTTTCTTTTTTTTTCCTTTTTCTTTCATAACACACGAATAAATTTATTTAATTGTTACATAGTCTCTCAATTCTTAGAACATTCATAGATCCGAAATATTATAATTATTATAATATTGACATATTATTTAAAATAAATTTTAAATTATGATTTAATTATTTATCTAACTATATTTTAGAAACTCAGGCCTAATTTAATCCAATAAAATCTCATTAAATTAAAGGTTGTCTAAATTTATAAGCAGCTTTGTTGTTTTGTTTCTAGTCGATGTGGGACAAGAATACTTAACAGCATCCTCCATACAGCGGATAAATGTGGATATTAGCGTCACGATGAGACTGTGCTAGAATCAAATTAGGTCAAACACATAGAGATTAGGCCCAATTTTGATACCATTTTAAAAACTTAGATATAACTTAACTCAATAAGATCTTATTAAGTTAAGGATTGATCAAGTTTATAAGCAGTTTTACTGCTTTGTTTCTAGTCGATGTAGGAAAATGATACTTAACAATAAAAAACTTTATTATAATTTTAATTCACAATTCAAATAACATTAAATATTATTTTATCTTTAAAAAATCTAAAACATATATATAGCAATACTCTTTTTATTTATATCATTTTGGATCTGAAATACTATATACTATGCTAATCAGCAAATAATATTGTATTAAAAATGGTTATTGTAGTTTTGAGTTTTATTTCATTCATTATTTATAATTTGACTTAGTTATAGTGGTGAGCGGTGACTTTACAAATTTCCTCTCATTATTTTTAAATTAAATTATAAGTAATTTTAATTGAGAAACAAATATTGTTAATTAAGGGCTTTTTTTTCTTTGTACTTTTTTTTGCAATCTCCGTATCCATGGCAACTTTGAATTAATTTGGCTATGAATACTTCGCCAAACATGGGAAACTCAAAGTAACCTAAGACGAACCATAAAATTAGGCCTTAAATATTTTTTTTAAAAGAAAACTCATCCATCTATATAATTTGTGATATATATAATCATTTTTTAATAACTTAAATTTTTAAAAGAATTAATTTATCAATAATTTTTAACAATTTATTAAAGATATTATAAGTTTTTTTTCTCAAATATAAAAATTATAAAATAATAAAAATTTAATAAATTGCAAAAATAACAGATTTGAGAATTTTTAACTTTGAAATTTTAAAGTTTCCCTACAAAGTTTCTTTAAAATATGAATTAAAAAAAGGAAAGTTTTAAATTTAAGAATAATGTATTCAATTATGATTGTATAAACATTTAAGAAAAAAAATCATACACTTTTAATGATTATGTGAATTTGTTGAATTTTATAAATTTATATTGATAATAGTTAAATCAATAATAAAGAAGTTTAGAGAATCTTAGAGATAAAAATAACATTAGAAATCTATAGAAATGTTTAGGTAAAGAGAAAAATGAGTGTGTCTTTTCTAACATATAATTTTAACTAAAAAATTAATGAAAATCCAAAAAACCCATAAGTTTTTAATGTTTTTTAAAATGATTGACTTTTTTAGTAAACTTATATTTTTACAGAATTTTATAAAATTTTAGTTTTACATCTAAATTTTTATTAAATCTTTAAAAACTCTAATTAAATGATCATGAATTTAATTTTTTTTTAAATCAGAATTGAATACATCCTAAGTATAAAAAGAGAAATGAACAAATATAAAAATGAAAAGATATACAATATAAAATGTAAAAAGATATGTTTTTACAAATTTTATTTTGTATAATCTCATTTAATTGAGAAAAATATAAATTATTAAGGAATTTAAATAAGTTGATTTAGTTATACAGATTTAAGAGTTGTTTTTGGTTATATAATAAAATTAATAAGAATCAATTGTTCATATTTTTTATTATTAGTTAACGATATGTAAGTTTTTTTTTTCTTTTCAAAATGATATTCATTGCTAATAATAATAATAACAAAATATAATTATTTAAATGAATAAAATAAAAAAATTATGTTTGACGATATCATCATCATAATAATATTGAATAAAATACATAATATATTTTTTAAATTAAATATTATTAATTTTTTTAATTTAATAAATTATATATATATATATATTAAAAAGCATAAGATAGATGTTACAAAAATTTAGTACTCGTACCAAGAAAGAATCTAAGGTGCCTTATCTGCATAAGGCACAAGTTGTCTATAGTCCTTATGAATATTAATGGGGTGGGGCGAAGGCTATCATCATCCTCCATTTTAATAATGGGGGTGATGGGATGAGGAATCTTCTTCGAAGATTTGAGTGTTTGTATACCAAATATTTCTCCATAAAAAATAAATTATGATAAATTGAATTTTAAATAACCAAAATATTTATAAAAAATTTAGTATATTTATTTATTATATAATTAAAATAGTATAAATTATAGATATAATTAAATTATTTATATTATTAATGTAATAATTATAATAATAATTTATGTTTTATATATCATAATATTAAAGTTTCATAATTAACATATTTATTTATCGATAAAAATATTATTTTTATGGCTTGAAATCGTAGAAAATTTGTTTAAATATTAATTAGTTTATAGAAATCCACCTAATTGAAATCGTAGAAAATTTGTCTAAATTATTACTACATATCAAGTAAAGAGATATTTGGACTTGGGTTGAAGGGTTTGATGATAATTTGATCCCAACATAAATATCTCAATCAGACCTTTATTATTTCTTTTGACATACATAGGCTTACGCTTTCAAAATATTGCTTCCTAGTATGCATAGAAGAAGGCATATATGCCTATGCGATCTATGGGATTCAAGATGTAAACATTTAGTCCACCATAGATAAACTTCCCTGGATGGTCCACGAGGATAAAACCTACTACAGTTATGCCATTTGTCTAAAGCAGCATCAAAAATAATTTTGAAGGTTTCTCTGGGAGGTACTTGCCAATTCAGAAGAGCAACCACAAAATTTTGTTATGCAGATTCCCCTTGTGCCGTTGCCCTTTGCAATATAGAGTTTTTAAATTCATCAACTCCCATGGAAATCAAGAGTTTAAAGATGGTATATTTAATTAAGATTTTAGAAGAATTTGATAGATTTTAAATTTTAAAAGTTTATATATTTGAATTATTTTTAAAAACTTCAATTTATACTTTATTAAATTTTTAAAAGTTTAATTAGAATTTGAATTTTTTTTGATAGATTTTAAATTATAATTTTTTTATAAATTTTAATAGACTTTTAAAGAATTTAACATATATTTTATTAATAGAATCTTTATTTTAGATACTTTTATAAAATTTAATATATTTTAAATTTTATAATATTCATATTTTTTTATTATATTTTAATTATTTTATAATTTTTTAATAAACCTTTTACTATTATAAAAAATTTAATATGTTATTATGTATTCTATTTATAAATATAAATAAAATTTATATTATTCTTTAAGTCGTAAAAATATTTAAAGTTTTCATAAAAAAACAAACGTGGAGTTGCATTAATAAAAAAAGGGCATGTGTTTGACCAAGTTTATAATAAAAGTTATTATTTTAAGATTTTTGGCTAATAATAGCTATTAAAAAATAATTACATTAAGAAATTTTTTTAAGGTTAATATAAAAATTATAAAATAAAAAATTATAGTTAATTATATATTAATTTATATTTTATGGATATCCGATTTTTTAATATTTTTATGTGATGATATTAAAAAAAACCATACCTTTGAGTTGGTAGTTGAGCTTACCAAATAAAATAAAAAAGAAGAGAAGGGAGCCTAAAAGTGAAGAAAAAAAGAGAAAGAATAAGAGCAAAAACAATGAAACATAAAAGGAAAAAAAAAAGTGAAAATAACTTAAAAAAAAAAATCTTCTAGAATTTCATAAGAGAATATATTATTGATGGTAGATTTCATTTACACATAAAAAAAATTTAAAATCATCAAAAGTCGTGAAGTTTTTAAAAATTATAAATATTTTAAATAGCTTAATAATTTTATAAAATTTTTAAAAATAATAATTAAATAAAATTAAATTTATATAAATTTTTAAAAAAATTTAAGTTAATACAATTAATTTTTTTTAAACAATTTAAATTTTACAAACTTTTAAAATCCTTACAAAGTTTTGCCTTCAAATAAAAAATAATTAACAGTCCCTCACAATATTTCTAACATGGTTATTGTTGTAGTAAGGTAAAATCAATAGATAAAATGCTAATGGACAAAAGATTTTTTAGAAGAGATATAATGAAATTAATATAATTTTAAATGTTTAGTGGTTGCATAAATCTTCATAGTATATTAAATTTTCAATTAAATTTCCCTCACAATATTTCTAACATGGTTATTGTTGTAGTAAGGTAAAATCAATAGATAAAATGCTAATGGACAAAAGATTTTTTAGAAGAGATATAATGAAATTAATATAATTTTAAATGTTTAGTGGTTGCATAAATCTTCATAGTATATTCAATTTCTAATTAAATCAGAAAAAAGGTAAAATGTGGTCTTTATATCTTTGATTTTGTTATTATATATTAATTAGGTTTAAACTTAATTTTATTTTAAAATTTAAATTGTGAGATGAAAAATTATTCGAAATTATACGTTGTTTCTTGACATAAAACTTAACCGATTTGTGACTTAAGTTAAATTTTAACGATCATCCTCTACATCGGTTAGGGTGGGACTTAAGATGAGAACCCATAGATGACTGAAAATAGAGTCCAGAGCATAAACCAAAACACCAGCTCTTTATGATTATAAGCTTACGTGACTTGTTCAATTCCACACTTCTATGACTGTGACTCTACGAGATTTTGTGACTTCAATTCCTTTTGTCTCTTTTGAGAGAATAGGGTTATTTCAAATAACAAACCATGAGTGGGCTACGACTCTATGAGCTTTTGTGACTTCAATTCCTTTTGTCTCTTTTGAGAGAATAGGGTTATTTCAAATAACAAACCATGAGTGGCAATTCGATTACTGAAATGACTGGAAGGTAACTTACAGAACCGCTACAAGAATCAACTACGTCCGTTGCATAGCATTCTTAGGTTGCAATATATGAACAAGGGGCCACAGGATATCCATTCTGTGTACATTTCTGTTGTTCTCACCCTCAACCACAAAACAAATCCATGTCTTCTCATCACGGGGGCCACAGGTATCCATTCTGTGTACATTTCTGTTGTTCTCACCCTCAACCACAAAACAAATCCATGTCTTCTCATCACGGGGGCCACAGGATATCCATTCTGTGTACATTTCTGTTGTTCTCACCCTCAACCACAAAACAAATCCATGTCTTCTCATCACGGGGTTCTATCAAACCTTTTAAAATTGTTAAACCTAAGCTTCTTATGGCTTCTCACATCTCAAGGAATTGGGTACAGTCTTCACACATCATCTCCACAACAATTTGCCCGTTTTTGTTAAGATTCTCTGAACAAACTTTCAGATTGCCTCCCATCTCCACTAAACAGCTTGACCCTTGTTCATATGAAGAGAGTCCTAGCTTGTTTCTTTCCTTGTGATGAGACTTCAAATCAGCAGACTTATTTAGCTTGTCAGCATGCTTAGTGATGCTTCGCAGAAAAAGCATGTGCTTTACTGTGCGTTCCAGCAGTGAATCGATACTATACACTTTGCTCCAGTAGGTATTAGCTCCCTAAGCTCCTTTATTCGATCTTGGATCAATTGTCTGTCTCTGGGTCGAGGCCTACAGCTTTCACCAGGTCTAGCCCTCCTTTTGTTATTCTTAGTGGGTCCTGAAAACCTGTCCAGCTCACTGCAAGCACTTAAACAAGCTGATGACAAACTTTTGGGGGACATTATCCCACCTGCACCAGATGTGCTCAAACAACACCGTGGCCCCTCTCCTGAGAGAGGTCTCGTCGATAGAAAATTTTGATGAATCTATGGTAAGAATAGTAGGGATAGAATGCTCGGGAAATTTTCAGTTGTCAACAGAGATTGCACAGATTCAGATACAACTTTTCGCTCTTATTGTCAGTACCACTTTGGCGAATATTACCTACTACTGCTTCCAGAAGATGTTCTGAGCAAGAGTCAGAATTCAACTGGCTACAATTTATCTTCTCTGCTGTCCAAGCAAAATAGTTACTTTTTCAGAAAAGTTGGTCCAAGTGCTTCATGCAGCTCATAGCCAGCAGAAAACTCTAAAGATGTGATACACTTGTCCACGTGACTTGACCCAATCTGAAACTCAAAATTTTCCAGATCTTTTTGAAGCTTGACATCTGAGGGTTCACTTGCATGCAACAACCCATTCTGGTGATAATCTATATTGCCAACCTTGACATTTTCATAAACAACAGAGTCAAGAAGATTTGAAGACAAGTACGCATAATCAACTCCAACCTTTTCAGCGGGGAGTATGATATCACATAAAGTTTCATCCATGAAATGTGAAAGTGGGTTAGCACTGTTCATTGAACCCGTCCCATTATATTTCCAACCGCTTGTCTCGCCTTTGTACTCACAGTTAACAAGCTCGTTCATGCCCACTACTTTATGGCCAAGCCTAGGGATCCTTGTCTCAAATTGAAGCAAATTGGAAGTTCATCATTCCCACACGTGGATAACCCAAGCCTGTTGGTTTTCTCAAGAAACGCACACAATCACAGAGAAAAAATACACAACAAAAGATAGAAGATTTTGACGATGGTCAACACTTGTGTAGCATACTGGTATCGGTTACCAGTTTGTTCCTGTGTCGACTGTGGGAAATCCATGCCAGAATTGCTGATACCAATGCCAGAATCGCTGACACCCTCTTTATCTTTCTAATTTGTCGTATCAGATGCGCCTGATATGGTAAAATAGTGTACTGTAAGAGTGTTCCCTGCTGATCCTGTTTCTGTTTCTGGAAATTTTCTCCACTCCCACTTCTTCTCCTCTTCGAACACGACATCCTGTGTCACCACTACTCGTTTTGACTTTGGATCAAACACCCGATAGCCTTTTGTATTCAAATAAAACAAATCAACTACTGGACACGACCCTCTAACAACAAGATTAACTCATCAATCTCCTTCTTAAGCTTGTTGTTCTCTACTGATGATCCGCACACCAATCCTTTCTCTCATCTCCAAGAACTTCATCCTTGCTAGCGACTTTGTCAGAATATCAGCATGCTGATCTTCTGTGCAAACATGATAAATTTCAATCATTCTTGATTCAACACAATCTCTAATGTAGTGGAATCGGGTATCGATGTGTTTGCTCCTCTCATGGTGAACTGAATTCTTGCTCAATGCAATTGCAGACTGATTATCGATCTTTAGAACCACTTTCTTAACCTCGGTCTTTAACAAATCTGCCAACAGTCGTCCCAGCCACACTCCTTGACACGTTGCCTGACGGCAAGAATGTACTCTGCTTCACAGGAAGATAATGCAACCACTTTCTGTTTTTGTGAACACCAACTAATAGGATTTGACCCAAGGAAAAATATTAAACCTGAGGTACTTTTCCTGTCATCAGTATCACCAGCTAGATCACTATTAGAGTAACCGATCAGCTCCAAGCTTCCTTCCTTCTTCTCATAAACGCAACCGAGGTTAAAGTTCCTTTGACGTACCGCAATATGTGCTTCACTGCAGCCATGTGCTCCATTGTGGGCTTCTCCATGTATCTACTCACCATGCCGACAGAGAATGCCAAATCTGGGCGCGTGTGGAGTAGGTATCTTAAACTGCCAACAATACTTCGGTACAGAGTTGTGTCTACAGGTGGACTTGTGCTTTCCTTGCTCAGTTTCAGACGAGGTTCCATCGGGATTTGTGAAGGGTTGCAATCTTTCATGTCGCATTTGTCTAACACCTTTGTTGCATATGCGGACTGGTTGAGTGTGATCTTCTTCGAACTCTGACAAACTTCAATTCCCAAATAGTAGCTGAGTAACCAAAGGTCGCTCAAACTGAACCTCTTCCTTATATTTCTACAACCGAGCCATCTCCAAATTTAACCGACCCTTTAATGGTCGTGTCAATTTCAGCAAATTTTTCGATACAATCGGTCATGTGGTTACTTGCGCCGGTATCTAAATACCAAGCCTTCTCTTGGGTGTTGTTAATCTTTGGCACCACCTTGTCTTCGTGCAGTAACACCTGCTCGTTTTGAATTGCGTGGTTGAGAACACAAGTTTTAGCCATCAACAGTGTCGGTTCATCATCGGTTTGTGTTGTAACAAGATTGGCCCTCTCTCTTCGGTTTGACTTGGGACAATCTTTTGCGAAGTGTCCATATTCATTACAATTGAAACACTTAACCTTGGATTTGTCAAAGTTGCGTGACTTTCGGTCTTCATTAGTGCGTTCACCATTTCCTTGACCTCTACCTTGTCCACAGCCACGACCACGTCCTCTCCCATGATGTCCTCCTCTTTTGTTGCTGCTGAAACCTTCATCTTTCTTTCCCTTTGTGCATCTTGCCTCCCACTCGGCTTGGGTAAGAAGTAGTTGTTCTCCCCCGCCCTTTGTGTGTTGCCGTCCTTTAAGTCCTTCCTCAAAGGTTCTGAGGCAGCCGATTGCTTCTGAGACTGACATGTTCTCAATATCGCCAAACTACTCGATCGTTCTGATAATTTGGAGAAATTTATCTGGAACTGCACTGAACAGTTTTTCAACAACTTCGCTATCGTCGAGCTTCGTGCCCAGTGAGCGGATCTCACCCACCAACGTGGTAAGCTTCATTGCAAAGCTGTTTATTGTCTCTGAATCCTCCATGTGTAACTTGTTTAGTTGTCGTTTCAGCATCTGTACGCGTGCCTTCTTGACGCGATCTTCACCAACCTGCATCTCCCTGAGTGCGTCCCAAGCCTCCTTTGTCGTCTGCTTCTCCGCGATTGCCATCATCACGTCATTTGGCATGGCTTGAGAAATAGCTACCATGGCGCCTTGATCTTTGTCGTCGTCTGTGTCTCCACCTTCGATCACTGACCATACTCCTAGCGAACGCAAGATTATCTTCATCTTCATCCTGCATCTTCTACTTTCTCACAAGTAGACAGACAATGTATAATGTTTATCAGAGTGGTGAGATGGTTAGTGGGGGCAACTTATTTCAATATGCATTTCAATGTCAACTCATCAAGTCTATGTAAGTGATTTCTCAACCTTCATTAAGGATTTCTCATCATTTTCTGGAAAATCTTCATATCCATCAATGGTTTTCCCCCTAGATTGAGGCTTGGTGCACCTGGTATGCTTGGTACGTCTGATGCTGCTGCACCTAGTACCTACCATGAAAAAGAAAACAGGAAAAAAATTACAATAGCATGTGATCATCCATAGGCCTTATAACAGCCAATTCATTAGAAAATGCTAACTCCCAATCAAATTTACAACCTATTAAAGCAGAAGTTTTCATTTTATCAAATTTACAACCTGTTTTAGTAGAAGATAACATAAACTACATAATCATATCAAATACGCAATGAAAAAAGGAAGTTGCATGCAGGAGCCGGAGGTGGAACCATAAATATATTTTATAGGACTAAAGTATATTTATCTCATCTATTATATTTATAATAATTTAATAATGTTAGATAATATATCATGCAATATACGACAACAGATAATTAAAGAGTATTAATTACCACTAACACCACAAATACATAACATACATATAAATATAAAAGTATACATAAAATTACTTACAAATAAATACCAACAAATGATCCATAATCACCACTTGACACTGAATCTACTAATGTAAATGAAAGGGCATTACTGTGGACTCTACTAGATGATAGGAGAGCACATAATCTTTCTCAAACCTTTGGATTCTAGATGATAGCAACTCAGCTTCATTAACACCACCAACATTAATTGATTTGATCCACATATCGCACAAGTTCTATATATATAAATATAATGCCAATTTGTATAATCACAAACTAATATTATAAAAGAACACAAGATTAAGCATGTGATGACTGAGATAAAGACAAATCATATGTAAGTAAAAGCATCAAATTCAAAAGAAAATAAAATATCTTTAATGTTATTGTCTATTTTGCTTTCTATTTTTGCGAAAAGGAAAAAATACAATGTCTTTAATCAAATCAATAACCCTATCCACTTTAGCTTTCTTTTGCCAAAAAGTTTACTTCCCATGAATGAACACAAACAAACAAATCAAGAAATGATCACTAAATTCTTATGAAAAGGAAAAAAAAGGTAAAAGATAAAAACAGAAGATCCAACATCTAGCTACTAAAAATAATATAAGACATTAATATACCCAAAAAAAATCTATATATTTATGTTATTAATTTTTTTAATATCAAACGGTAAGTTAATCTTGATGTCAAACCACTAAATAAAGAAAGCAAGCACGCATGAAATTAATCAAAAGAAAAAAATGAAGTAAATTAAGTAGGTATAAGAATTACCAAATAATACATTGAAGAACAACAATTTGAAACATGAGACTCTGAGTGAAATCACCGTACATAGCCTTAAGCAAATGGATGCCCATGACTAAGGTATTAGGCAAAGTAGCAACTGAGAAAAGAGGGATAAGCCACTCCAAGCCACCATTTTTAAAGAAAAGAGTCCAAAGAGAGAGTAAATAGAGAAACAAAATCTTAGAAAGAGTATCAAACAAAATGTTTCTTCTTGATTTTAGGTCTTGTGATTTCAATATAATATCAAGAGAAAAAAGATGAATCACAGAGCAGTGGAAAAATGAAAGGTAGTAACTGGCTCAATATATATTAGACCATAAACTAATCAAACCCTACCAGCCAAACTACACACGTTCAAGGATATATGAAACTTATCGCAATAAGATACCAATAAAATGTATATGTCATGAAACATAAGAAACTTAAAAATTAAATCATTGTTACCCTTGATTTTGAACCAAGCCTTTGCACAATGTTTATGGGTAAGAACCAAATCAGCTTTACAAGAACATCCCAACTCAATAGGAATTCTAGATTCATAATTGGTTGAGTCCAAGTTTAGATGAAAAATCAGTTTGTCAGCGCACCAGTGACCAGCGAACATCGAACATCGAACAACGAACAACGAATAGCGAACAACACTAGCGAACCGGCGACCTGCGAACCAACGACTAACAAGAGGACCAAGAAAGTTGTGCGACATGGCCGAGGAAGAAGGAGAAGAGAGGGGAAGAGAAAGAAGAGAGGGGAAGAGGAAGAAGAGAGGGGAAGATATCGATCTGGGAAAAAGAAAAAAACGTTGGGAAAAAATATAAAAGAAAAAAAAGATGGGCCGGAGAAAGGAAAAAAGAAAAAAAAGAGGGAAAAAGAAAAAAAAAAGGGAAGAGGAAAAAAAACAGAAAAGAGAAAAAAAAAAGGAAAAAATAAAAAAAATGAAAAAATTTGATATAACTTATGGCCACGGTTATTGATAAAAACCGAGGCCATAAACATACCCTATAGTCTCAGTTTTTATTTAACCGTGACCAAAGCTTTTTAGCCTCAGTTTTTAAAAAAATCGAGGTTAAATTTCCGAGACTAAAAGTATATATTGTAATAGTGTGAAGACACCTCTCATATGAGTCACTAGCTTCATAACTTCATTGACGTTTTTCAAAGACCCAAGTTGTACAACTCTATGCGGAACAACAACTACAACAACAATGGTATCAAATGATGGACATACACTTAAACATGCTTATCAGCAAAGTTCCATTGATTTCCAATTGCAATTACTTACCAACAATCCCTTCTCCTAGAGAATAAACATGATATGACATCTTTGCCACTGCTAAACCAAGAATGTCATGTGAATAATAACATGTTAGTTGGACTTATGCCTAATTACAACTCAAAAATTAAGTTGTAAGATGAATGATTGATTATAATTATAAGATATTTTTTAACATAAAAAATGATCGATATGAGATTTAAGTTAAACTTTAATATTATTATTAGATGTTAGTTCTTAATTCAATAAGTAAATCAAAAACCTTAAATCTTATGAATCCAATTCAAGGGAAGTATTGATGTTAGTTATTAATTCAATGAGTAAATCAAATACTTTAATTCAAGGAATGAATCAAATAATTGTCATCTTTAATTCAAGAAGTAATTTAAGAAGTAAATCAATGAATATTTAATTTGAAGAATAAATCAATTAATCTTTAATTCAATGAGTAATTCAAAATTCAATTTTTTTTAATTCAATAAGTAATTCAAGAAATTCTTAATTTAATGAGTAATTAAAGGAGTTAATTTATTTATATATAACTATACAATTGTAATGAACATATAAAAGAAATAATGAAGAGCTCTTTTTAGGTGAGTTAGACTTTATTTTTTCAACAATTACATAAGAAATATAAGTAATCCTCCAAAGCAATATGCCTAGATATTGATTTTTTTGGCTGAAAGTGTATTATTAAAGGTTAAAAAGAAGCATTTTATAATGCTCATGCAATTTTGATTTTTAGAACTTTTTTCGATAACTTTGTTTTGAAGGAGTAAATTAAGAAATCCTTAATTAAATGAGTAAATTAAAGAATTTTTAATTAAAGAAATAAATCAAAAAATTCTTAATTCAAGGAATCCTTAATTTAATAAGTTAATTTCCTTATATATAATTATACAATTGTAATAAATATATAAAAGAAATAATACAACCTTAAGAACTCTTTTATGGAAAATTAGGTCTTATTTTTTCAACAATTATGTAACTAATATAAGTAATCCTCCAAAGCAATATGCCTAGATATTGATTTTTTTGAATGAAAATGTATCGTTAAAGATTTAAAAAAAGAAACATTTTATGATTCTAATGCAATTTTGATTTTCATAACTTCTTTGGATAACATTGTTGTGAAGGAGTGTTTATTTTTAACAATAATTATGTAAACATGTTTAATACAACTGATTAACTCTCAAATGCTTTATTTTCTTAGTGTTTAAAAAACGAATAAAATAAGATTAAATCGAACTGAATTGGTCTAAACTGAACGATTTTATAAATCAAATGGTTCGGTTCGATTATATTAATTTTTAAACCGAATCAGACCGTATCAATTTAATAATATATTAAATTATATATATTATTTATCACAAATCGTTGATTAAAATTCATATATTTTAATCAAATGTATATAATTAGGTGGATCATATTTATGTATTATTAATCGAACCAAATCATTAACCAAATTGAATCAAACAATTCAGTTCAATATTTTTAATAATCAAACGATCTAGTCCTATTCGATTTGAGGAATATAAATGATCTGATTCGATTAATTTTTTTTACTCAAAATTGGACCGATTCGAATTATGAAAACCCTTATGTGGCATTTGGTTCGTGGAATGGAATCAGAATCGCAATAGAATGGAATCAGAATCGCAATAGAATAGAATCAGAATCGCAATAGAATGGAATGGAAAGAAAACAATATTATTTGGTTTGATTGGAATCAAGCTCGGAATCAGGATTATAGTGTTTGGTTTGCCACTGGAATGAAATGAAAAAACTATAAATTACCTTAATACCTCTACATTCAGTAAAATTCAAATAATATCATTTAATTACTATTTTTTCATGAGATAAAATACATTATTGAAATCATTATTTTTTTAAATAATTATTAGTTAATTAAAAAGAAATATATTATTAAAATTATTATTTTTCTAAATAAGGTTTAGGGTTTTGAGGTTTGGGATGTGGGATTTAGGGTTTTGAGGTTTGGGATGTGGGATTTAGGGTTTAGGGATTTAGGATTTGGGGTTATATTTGTGGGTTAAGGTTTAGGGTTAAAATTATTATTTTTCTAAAAAAGGTTTAAGGTTTTAGAATTTTAGATTTAGGGTTTAGGGTTTTAGGATTTAGAATTTGGGGTTTAAGGTTTAGGGTTTTGGGATTTATGTTTTAGGATTTTGGGTTTTGGGATTTATGTTTCAGGGTTTAGTGTTTAGTGTTTAGGAATTTGGGGTTTAGGGTTTAGGGTTTTAAGATTTGGATTTAGAATTTAGGGTTTTGAAATTTTAGGTTTGAGAATTTGAGATTTGAGTTTAAAGTTATATTTTAAGTGAGGATGAAATTGAAAAAAAAAATTAGATGAGAATGAAATTATGATTATCAAAAAAGAGAAAAAATTATGATTCTTTCTCTTTTAGTAATCAATTTTATTCCGTATATCTATTCCGTCTAAACATGTGCTCGGTGCTCGTATAAAAAACATATAGCAATTATGAATTTTTTTAATATTTTTTAAATTTAATTAATAATATTTTCGTAATATAAATTATTATTATTATAAAAAATTTATTAATGATAATTTTATATAATATTATTGTTATGATAATGTTATTATTATTTATTTTTTTAACGGAGAAACAATAAAAACATAAAGAGGGCCGAGTAGTGGTTTAATACATCGAACATCCACAGACTCGATGGATAAACAAAACCCCACCACCACCACCACCACCACCGCCGCCGTGCAACCTTCTGAACCACCACAACTGTCACAGCCACAATCAGAACCTCAGTCTGAGGATTCGCACCCACAACCTCCTTCACAACCACTATCTTATCATCAACCTTCGTCACAGTCTCAGTTACAGCCATTATCTTCTCTAGAACCTCAATCTTCAACAACAATGACCCCTTCAACCTCCTATCAAGTCCCACCCTCTTATAATCCTAACCCTAACCACATGTCATCCCAAAGCCCTATCCCTAAACCTCCAACGCCTTTGTCGTCCCACCAATCGCAACAACATCACCTCCAGGTTCTCCCTAGTCCTCCGCAGAATAGTAGACCTCCTTCTACATTGGGCCGAACGTGGCAGCCCTCCCATATTTCTAGCTCTGCTGGATCGCCGTCGAATTCTGCACCACCACCTCCGAGGGGTGGTATCGCTATTGGTCTTCCGGCGCACCATCCTAGTCCTTCCACTCCGCAGCCTGCTCTTTTCTCTTCCTCTTATAGCCAGCATGTCAGTGGGTTGATCCGTGGTGGTGTAAGTTTGCCCGAAACTGTCTCTACTTCCAGCGCTTCACAGGTAAGCCCTTAGCTACTGTCGCGATTCTAAATCTTAAACGGATTCTATGCTGATTTAAAAAAAGTGGAAACACATTTAGAATATGATATTTCTCTGATTTCTTCTTTAATTATGGCTGCATGAACACTGTGCTTTCGAATGGTAGTCTGGTAGACAAGTTTTTGTTAGCTGGAGTTCTTTCAAATAATTCATATGGTATTGTGTTCGTTTCTTTTCTACTGCAATTCTATTTTATAAGAATATCTAAATTCAGGGTTGTTGATTATAGCTCTGTCTTTATAGCTGTTTAGCTAAGGTTGAGGTTATCTTGAATGTTTGTTTGTCTAGTTAAACGTTGGCTTTATGGAATATATAGGCGAGACCAACAATGCAAGGAAAGAGGATGTTAGGGTCACTGGGTAAAAGTTCTCAAATGCGACCAGGTGGGATTCCTATGCACCATCAACAAAGACAAGCTCAGTCTTCTCTTAGGCAACCACCTAACCTAAATAATCAATCCCCTTCTTCACAAGTAAGTGCTTTGTTAATTCATAATTCGTTTAAATTTATATATTGACAACTTATTGTCGTGTGAATCATATTCATAGCATATAGTGGATGATTCAGTACGTAGATGAATTTAAGAAATGAACTTAAATTTCATGGTGTACAAGGAAAATTATTGAGAAACAATCTTCATTTATTTCGAAAGCACTGTATAATTGTTGTCATTTACTTATGGTTTGGTAAAGCATTTTTGAGTTGCTTGTTGAGATAGCCCTATTCCTTGTGCAACTGGGGCTTCCGTCTTGTAAATTTGTAATAAGTTGCATGACCTTATGCTTCAAAATTGGGTAGTTCTTTCTGGTGTCTTTGGGTTCTCCATTATTGGTCCACCGATAAAATTTCGTAAAATTTGGGGGGTGTTGATCCAGGTAAGGTTGGGGAAGAAGACATTATTGCAAGCCGCACAAGCAAAACAATTAAACATACTTAGGGAAGAAAATAATGAAACTGGATACAGAATGGGATCTTCTGCTGGTTCGAAAGGTTAAGCAGCTGGTCACCTGTATACCAAGTATTGAAACATATTTGGTGCAAACCCTTGTAAAACGAGTATTGAAACATATTTGGGGCTGGTTGCACACGTTTTTTTAAACATTTGAATATAAACATAATCACATTTTTATTTCCCGAACTGGTTCATATTTTGTTCAATTTGGCATATCTAACCCTAAAAAACATCTAATATTATTTTTGACCAAATATTGGTTGAATAAAACTAATTAAGCTGTTAGATCAAACGTCTATTATTCTTAATTATTTATTTTTTTGAAATGATCATGTTACTTGTATATGCAGATTTGTAAAACAATATTCAAACATGTGTATTTTAAGGAAAAATCGGAGGTTCCCTAGATAATAATTTAGTAGCTTGCACCTTACTTTTTTGCACCATATCATCATGCACAGTGTTAGTAATTGATTGTAACATAAGGTTTCAGGAGGTGAGCTATTGTTCTTCCTAGATATATGTTATTATTTTGGGTCCTAAAACCCTCCCTCACTTCATTTGCTAGAGGACGTACATGGGGGATTTTTGAAATTTCCCTAAATTAATTTGTGGGTTCCTGTTGACTCACTTTCACTTTTGAATTGAGTAGATGTTTTTGATGAGTTTTTATTTGTGGGTTGAGTAGTTAGGCCCATCATGTGCGGATCGATAAGATTCATCGACTAAGTAGATAATGGATATTATGAATGACTCATCAAGTAGAGATAACATAATAAGATCTATCGATTGAGTAGATAAATAGATATTCAGAATGACTCATCGAGTGGGGATAAATATGAAATCTTGAACTACGTAGAAAAGCGGGGTACAAAAGAAGGCAAGAAAGGCCTAAAGATTTAACGTAAACCCAAGTTGTAATTTTTGGGATGGAGAGATCCTAACTAGTAACTGACATTGTGGTGCCATGGTAGAAGTGTGTTAGCAATCAACTATTTTAAAAGTTTAAGCTACCAGGTAGTGAGTTAACAATCTTACATATGTTATTTTGGACATTAATCAATGTGTTTGGTGTAATTTTATCCCTCTAAGCAGAATTTTCATGGGCATAGCCTTTCTAGAGTCTCTTCTACAGGGTCTCCTGCTGCTTCTTCACCAAGTACACCTCAGAGCATGCAGCCTCATAATCAGCCATGGTTGTCAACTGGATTGCAAGGAAAGCCTCCTTTATCTTCCCCTTCATATAGACAGCAGCTGAACTCACCACCACTTCAGCAACAATCACATGTTCCGCTGCAGCATATGCCTTCTATGCAGCTGCAGCAATCTTCCCCATCACATCAGATGTATGAGCATGAAGGGCAACAGGGTCCTCCATCAAGGGTTCCGCAAGCTTTATCCCATCAGCAACAGCTTACAAGGGTACCAAGTTTGGTAACTCAGAGGTCTTCTCCTGAAGTAGTACAACCTAACTCAGGCCAATTAGTATCCCAGAATAAAACAGCAACTGCAGAGACTGATGAGTCCTGTAATAGAATTCTTAGCAAAAGAAGCATCCATGAGCTTGTTAGCCAAGTGAGTTGTGTCCCTTTTCTTGTACATATGATGCATATCGAATTCCCTATTACCAAAATCTTATAAACTATGTTTGAGATTCACTGGCAGTCATTGCTAAAGCTAACCTCAGATGATATATTTTAAAATTACTAAATACTCCATTTACCATATTATTATTTTAATGTAATTCCACACACTGTACCTTCTTCTAGAGGTTTATTTATGGGCCATTCTTAACTATTTTTATGTGTTTTATCAATGGGATGAGGCAATTAAGAGAAGTAAATAGCATCTTAACTTTTTCCTTAAAAAAACCAACCATTTTAACTCTGCTTCTTGGACAGATTGATCCATCTGAGAAGTTGGATCCAGATGTTGAAGACGTTCTAATGGATATTGCAGATGATTTTGTTGAATCTGTAAGTAGTTTAATCATCAGTTTGTACTTTTGACTTTTTGATGCTCTATGAAAAGTTGTGAGCTGTGGAAGCTTTAAGTAGTTTGCTGCAGAATGAATTTGACTCCAGTACTGAATTTAGGTCATGTTTGGTCGACATTAATAGGAATTGTAATTGAAATGATTTAGAGTATTCGTGTATTTGGTTTGACTATTAATCTATATCGGAATGTAAAGCATTACCACAGTAGCAATAATGATCATTTCTCCTACATTCTTCAAAAATATATTGTAATGTTTTATTTTTTTCACGCATTTATTATAATCATTTATGATTTTTTTTGCATGTAAAAATAATAATAAAAGTTTATTTTTCTAATTTTGCTTTATTTATAATTTTATAAATTTGAATTCCTGTTTTTGAATTTTGTCCAGCAGAAAGTTATGCTAAAATGTGATAAATTAAGTCCCCTTTGTTATCCTTGTTTACAATTCATGGTACTATTATTTTGTAAATATACTCTTTGTTAAATTGACAAATTTTTCCCTACTCTGATTAGATTACAACATTTGGTTGTTCATTAGCAAAGCATCAAAAGTCAACTACATTGGAAGCAAAGGACATCCTTTTACATTTTGGTTAGTTCAATGGAAAAAGTACATTCTCTTTTTTATATTATACACAGTTAGCTTAAAAATCTCATCTTATTAAAATTAAATTTGATACAGAAAGAAATTGGAACATATTTCTTCCTGGCTTTGGTGGTGATGAGATTAAGAGCTACAGAAAACCTGTAAGAACTGTCCATAATTTGGTTGTTTTATTTGGAATATTTTGTTTTAAGAAGAACATTGGTTTGCATGTATGAGGAAATAAAAGTTACCTTTAGTTCTTTGTTTTCTTCTTGGTTTTAACTACTATATGTTTTTTTCTTAAATTACTCTTCTATCGTTTGCAGATCACAAATGATATTCACAAGGAGCGTCTTGCAGCAGTACGTTTTGACCTGAGAGCATCACCATTTCTTTACTACAAGTTTTGTTTGTTTGTATAGGAACACTCTTCTGTGCATGCATTGTTGGTACTAGAATAGTTGCTGTCTTTTCTTGGGTGTGGCTTTCTGTTTACCACACTACGTTGAAGCTTCAATCATCAGATAATTGGAATTTGTCTTATTTAAACCTTAATACATACACACAAGCATTCCCAATTTTTTTCCTCCTCATTTTGGCAGACAAAGAAATCTATGCTAGCAAATGACACTGCAAACATCAGGAGTTTGACAGGACAGGCAACCACAAATGCAAAGGGTGGTATGGTAAAGGCTCCTGCGAGTGTCATGAGCTTGCCAAATGTAAAAAACATAGCTATAATTGGCCCTTGATGATACTGATTTGGACAGGAGAATTTTGCACTGTAAAAGGTTAGTTAACTTATTTGCAACATTATGCATATTTCTGACATGGTATGATACTGCTAAATCCACACATAACTGTTTTGAGGGAATCTTTAGTTATGTTACAGATATGTAGTTATACTGCTAATTGCAAATCCATTCCTTCCATAATTTTGTTACCTGTTTGACCAAAATATTCCTTTTCTTTTTCATCCCACTTTAATTAGCTTTCAACATTTTATACCGACATAGATCACTTATGAAGATTTCCTAACATTCACTGTTACCTACAGTTACTAGTTGTGTGTTTGGCCCGGGGCAGTGTAGATCTTGGGGTCTGGAGGGGTTGGTTTGTCAAAGTTTGGTCCTTTATTGGGATGCAATTGTAAACTGTTTGTAAGCTCCCTGAAAAGGAGCATTTTCGTTATAAAATTTTCTTGCAGTCCCCTTCCCATTTATACTTTTTCAAAACAAACAAAAGCAAATTAAGAGCTTCCACTTAAGGAAGGTGGACAATTTTTATTTTTTTTAAAAGGTACGGGCTACACAAATAAGGCATCCATGAGCCCTTTCATTTAAATTTCCCTATACATTTCCTGTAACACTCTAAAAGTTTTCACCATCTACTGATTTTTCCAACTCTTTGTCTCTATATAATTACACACGTCACATTACCTCATATATGTTTTTTCTATCTGCATTCTGGAGTGTATGAACATCTTCTTGAAGACTTGTACGCCACCCAAAAATAATTGCGCATGTATGTGTCTTATTTGAGATTTCTTAGACAGTAAAGTATCATTTGAATTACTAAGCTAAATATCTCTGGGCATTATCTGATTTGAAAGTATGGGTGATAACTCACACGAATTAGTCCAAATTGGCCCAATCCGAATTGGTCTAATCTTAACTCAAATCAAATTTAATTTGAGTTAACAAAGATGAATCCAAACACAAACTAAACAAGAATTGGCTGGATCAAATTGGTAGTTGCATCTTTTTTTTTGGGTTAATTGGTCTTTTTTCTATATGTCAAGAAATATGCTTAATTCATTAAAGCTTAATCAGCAAGTATTATATATTATGAAGCTTTTATAGAGTTATTTATATCATATGTATCTTTTAAAAAAATTATAATTATAGATCATAGTAGCAAAATGATCTCTTTGAGCATATCCTTATTCAAAAATAATCTTTGTGTACAATTAAAAACTTATAATAGAAAACTAAATATAAGAAAATCTATAATAATAAAAATATAATTCAATTTGACTTCTTGTCTTGTTAGGGTTTAGATGGGTTGAGAAGAACATCTTAGTGATGATTTGTATAACAAACATAATATATAACTTTCAGTCCCTTTTACACCAAAAAAATCAACAATTAACGTATTATATTGGTGTATTTTTGACAAATAATTGAATTGTAATAATCTTAACCATTTAAAATAATACTTACAGTAAGACTGTGTGAGGGTAAATTTGGGTTATTTGGGAGTTGACAAGAAAGATTGAAAGAGAAAGAAAATTTATTTTAGTTTAACCTAGCTTTTATTTATTTATTTTTAATTTCATTTTGTGTTAATGGGCTAATCCAACCCATCCTATTTTTTAAGTTATTTGAACCGGCTCTAATTTGATATGAATTTATTTTGATCGGGTTTTGATGTTGTCAATTAGGTTATGACACAAATTGCCACCCCTATTTGAAAGGCCTCCTATAATATATAAATATACTATGCATGCATTTCAATTTTAGTTTGAATGACTTTGATGCTGCAGTCCTTGAGTTTTGAAAGAGTTCCCTGTTGGGCAAACTGAAGTGGTGCTATCATCAGATCCAGCTACATTTTGCACCCTCTCCATAATCTGTGTTAAATATGCATAGAAATAGACTGAATTGTTTCCTCACATCAGGTTGCCGCAAGGACTGGATCATTTTGTAGTCGGTTCATTTTCCATCTGGTAAAGATTTGAATACTTCTATCTTTTGGAACTATTGTACATAAAGCATTGTGGGTATTACAGCAAGTGCTAATTTCGTTCTTTGTAGTCTTTAAACTTTATGCGTTGGCTGTTAATGAAGAGCGGCAGTACCAGCCACAATGCTTGTATGGGTGATTTCATTGTCTTGTCTCAGAGCCATCCTATTTGGCAGTGAGGCTACAATTTGTAAAACAAAATCGTAAGTATGCCAGTAATTTGCGTTTCCTGTTTTTGGTTGGCTATTGTGTATATCAGGCATCTGATAACCGTAATTAGACACGATGATGCACACAGTAACTGCTTGTTCACCTTGTTTGTAACCAAGTACATCCTTTTATTTAAGTGATGGTGTTCAGGGAGACACCTTTAAGAAAGTTAGAAATGACTGTTCCTTTTGTATTTACTATGTCTGCAAAACAAATTAGTGTCGTATTTGTTTCTCTTTAGGAAAAGCAAATAACTGGTGGTCATTCTGTAAACCAATTTTTATCTAAGGTTAGTGATCTCATCCGATTTCATCATTTCATTCTATATTTTTGTTCCTTCTTTCGTTTGCCCTAGTTATTAATTTTAAGAAATTCAACTGCATTCAGATTTTTCGTGAATGTCAAGTCCTAGAGCTAAATTTGGGATTTAGAATATTCTAATATCTCGAATGGTGTTTTCCATTGAAAAATCCATCGAAGGGCGTAGTCTATTCGCGGAAAGGGAGAGGAAAGTCAAATATGTTTCTCCTTTGGTACTTTCTTCTGATCTCTTACCGTCTCTGATCAAGTAATTTATAGTTTTGCATCTTATTTGGCTTAAATTGGCGCATTCAGTTTTCTTTAAAGTGTCTCAAGAAGATTTTTGAAAAATTACATAAAATAACATCATGGAATCAAATTAGATGGAGTTAAACATTGAATGTATCTAAATAATTATAGTGTAATTTAAATGACGTTAAATTTGACGATGGATAATGTAAAAGAATTTTTTGAATTTTTTTTAATAGTAAAAATGAGTTAGATATTAAAAGTGTTATTTTTGTGGTTTTAAGTTTTAAATGATGTTAATTTTGTTGTTTTTCAAGATTCTTTGACTTGCTGATATTAATCAATGTAATTTTTGTATTCCAAAATTTTTATAGTTGCATTTAACGGGTAGACATAATAATTGATTAATCAATAGGGTATATCCGAACTAAATTTTATGTTTTATAGGTACAAATGAATTTGTTTTAGTTTTGAAAATACAAAAGTTGACTATGTTGGATAAGTTAAGATTTTTCAGTTTGTATATCGACGTTAAATTAAATTGACCTACGTATTGGTAATACATATTTATTTTTTAATTTTATATATTTGTATTATATGTATAATCATTTAATTTTAGTTAATATAATTTAAATGTTAATATATAATTTTTTATTTAACAATAAATTTTATTTATTAATTTAATATTAACATAAAAAATTATTTAAATTTATTTTAAAAATAATTAATTTTAAATCACAAACTGAATATATCAAACCTACAAACCTACGTAAATAAGTTAATCAGATATTTTATAACTAATATTTTATATGTTGTTTTAGTTAATATTTTAAGTTATAATTGACATATATTAACATATCAAATTTACATAAATAAATTGATAAATATTTTATAATTGACATTTTATATATCGATTTCGGTTTTTGATTTTGTAAATTTAGTTTACATTTTAAATCATGACAGGCTAAAATCAAACTCCACGCCAACCCTTGCTTTCATTATATACTTGGTATTTGACATTGCTCGAAAGGTAGAAAACAATGTTTTCCTGTGTGCACATGTAATTGGCTAAACATTATGGATGCAGTAGGACATAAGACATGTGCGTCTTGTCTAAATATGAGCGTGGCATCACATGGTGAGGTTGCATCTTATCTTTTCTGCATACAACTAATTAGCTTCTCTCTCTCACACACAGCTGCTCTTTTTTAACTCGCAAAAGATATGCGAAAATATAAAATAGACAAACAAAAGGAGGGGTATAAATAAAGAGTGGCAGGACATGAGAAACAAATATTCCTTTTGAATTTGCAGAAAGAAAACAAGTCTTTTCTTTTAAATTTTTTTTTCACCAAGGATCTGACAAAATCGTGGCCTCTTTTTGACATATAATATAATGTACGTACAAATTTTATTTTTTAAAGCTGTTATGACAAAAAAAAAATCCCTGTACGATTCCGAACTTTTTATTTATTTATGTTTTTTCATCGGAAGCGTTCTACCATTAAGGTAGCGAACCCCATTTTCTTTGTGTATTTTTAATTACTTGGTTTTTATTAGGGATATTTAGGTTAATTTTTCATTAAAAATAAAATATGTAACTCATTTTTTAAATTGTATAATATTAATTTATTGATAAAAAAAGTTAAAATTATAAAAAATAATATTCTTAAAACTTATAACAATAAAAATAATACCTTAATAATATTAAATAAATTTTAACTAGACCGTGTTCAATATTAAACGGATTTAAATAATTGTTGTTTAATAAGAACGCATACAAAGTAAAATAATGTATCATATTTTTTTTAATTGTGAAAATATATAAGATGATGTAATAAGTACTATTTTTAAGATTGTAAGCTTTAATTATACAAATTTTTTTATTTTTCTAAAAAAATTTGACATAATAAGAAAATATATTTAATAGGGATAAAATTTTTTTTAAATTTTTTTCTTATTTATACCCTTATCTCAATTTTTGAGCCAAAATTATTTTTCATTTACATTATCTCTATACTCTCTTAGTTTTGTTTTGATCAATTCTCTCTACAGTAGAAAACAATTAATTACAATATATCAATTACATAATAACTCTAAATAATTGGAATATTGTAATCCATTTTCTTTTTCAAATATAAAAAGAATATAGAGAATTGATAAAAAAAAAATGAAAAAAATATAACTAAAAAATGTTATATTTTTAACCTTATAATTAAAAAATAGTTCTAAAATTGAACCATTAAATAAAAAAACAAATAGAGCTAAAATTTTAAAATAATAATTTTAGTATATCAAATATTCTTTGTTATCCAATCATAAAAAAATTATATATAAAATAATAATATATTATTTTAAAAATAATTCATATATCTTTGAGTCTTTATTCTACCGTGAAAATGTTGTAGACTACATCTCAATAACCATAAACAAACATTTTATTAATATTATTTAATATTTTACTAATAATATTATAATAATATCTATATATTAATTGATATTTTGTAGATATTAACATTTTGTCGGGAAGACATTTTCTATTCTTGATCGTAAGAATGAGTTGTAAGTTGCCGTGCCCAAGTGTATAAGTGCCACAAATCCAACCTTTCAATGAGATTTCAAGTATTTTGTCCCCAAGTGTATAAAAGGGCCCTTTTATTATTATGTATAAATTACTTATTCTATTTAAATACGTATGTGCTTATTCTATTTATATACGTTTGTAGAAAGGGATGCATTCAATCTTCATTTATCCATTAACTTTTAGATCAATTAATGAATAATATTTTTTAGGACTTTATTTTAAGTCATATTTTTAAAACTCGTAATATCTTTTTTTTTATATATATTTGAAAATAGTATGAATTATTATTAAAAAATGATATATTTTTTAAATAAATATTTATACTTAATACAAACAAATACGTACACTTTCATAAGTTTGTGATTTATGGAGCTCAAAGACATTGTTTAAATGCAACTAATAAGTATACTCTATCTCCGTACACAACAATTGACTAGACTAAGTAATATTATTGAATGAGTAATTATTTATTGTACCACCGGCTATTAAAATTATTCAATTTCATAACTATTAATTAAATTTTATTAAAATATATAAATTATTAAATAAATAATATAATAATACTCGAAAATCTTTTACTTATCGAATATATGGAGATAAGAAAGTAGATTTTTTAAAATAACAATTCACAAATAAACTAATTAAGTAATGATTGTTTTACAAAAACAGATATTTACACATGGTTAGTATATTTATTGCAATAGTGTCTGTATTAAATTATAAGTATGAAAATAATTCAATTAAGAATTTAGTATATATCAAACATAATAAACAAAATGAATGAAAATTTATATTTAAAGTAGTAATAATAATAATAATAATAATAATAATAATATTTAGCCAATTTCAAGAAAAAATTTAACCCCAAAATAAAACAAAATCATAAAAAATTAAAAAACAAATCCTAAAAAAATCACATATGCGATAATAATAATAATAAATTAATATTTTTAAAATAAAAATTAATTATATAAAATAATTAAATATTTTATTTCATAATTTAAAAATTAAAATATTGTTATAATATTAATAAAATATAATTTAACTATAAAAATATTAGAGATTCTATGTTATAATTTTTTAGCCGATAACCTTTTCACCCACCCTTTTCACAAAGTGACTTTTATAACCACCTATTCTTTTGAAAGAAAAAATTATTTATTATTTTTAGAATATATTATTTTAAGTTAATAAAATTTAAAATTATTATAAATTTTTTTTTAAAATATTTAATAAAAAACAATATATATTTTTTTGGCAATGGAAAAAGAACTTTTAAAGCCAGGTATTTAGGACTATTATTATGATGCACAATAAGATCTTGATTAAATTAATTAAGTTTATAGTTAATATTATCCACATTTTCATTGCGATCTCCCATAGACGGATCTCCGATAGACGGACAATAATATTCAAAAGAAACAAATAGGCAAATGTTCAATTAATTATGTAAAAAAATAAAGTCAATCTTTTACTTTTAATTTTTTTAATTCATTATTTATATTATTAAAAATTGATAAAAATATTTAATTTACTTAGTACGAATAGACAAAGTAATCGAATACTTAATTGATTACGTTACGTTGAAATAACTTGCTTAACACCTATTATATATATAAAATAATACTAATTTTTATCTTTAAGAAAAATATATTTATTATAAATTAAAAAAAAATAATAGATAATAATTATTTGTATCTTTTAGTTATCACTTGCATAAAGAATTGCCAAGTGTAAATACAATATTAGCTGGACTAGCTAAATTTTTCCTTGTAAATCTCGTATATCAAGCCAATCAAACTCACCCCTTATACAGCCAATTTGTATACAATACTAGTCTCCTCTGAGACTCAAGAGAGAGTCATCTCAATAATTCCGTCTTTTCGAACCAGACAAACCCTAATCCTTACTTAATAAGTCTATATATGTGTATATGCATACGATGTTATAATTGTATAATAATCTTATGTGACTACACATATATAGGCATATTCCGAATCTGAATATCTCTCGTCGTTTGATTTGATTCGATTAACTGTTAACGGACGTCTTCATGACGAACTCTAATGGTGAAGTCATCGATTGCAAATGCGACGGCGTTTTGGGATCGTTTTCCAATCGTGAAAAGCTCATTATCGATACTGATCCTGGAATTGGTGAGTTTCGGATTCAATTGCACGTTGATAGTTTTCTTTCCTTTTTTCCGCTTTTTTTTTTAGAAAATAAGATCATGGAATATCTGATAACTATATATTTTTTTTTAAAGTTTTGAGCTTTTAATAGTGGAACACATTTTTAATCTGTTGTATAAGTTGGCTGAATTCGGCATTTTTGTCGGGATCGGTTCGTATTTCGTTTATTGGTTTCTATGGTTTTCATGCATGTTCTTATGAGTCAAAGTGCCAAACGGATCTCAATGTGTACTTTTTTTTGCCTCCGAGATGGATCGTAATATTTTTCGTTGAGCAAGTTAATTTTTGTAAAATAATTAATTGGGCTGGTGGTCAGTGATGTGGGGTTAGAGTTGGATACGGAATGAAGGGAAGGATTAAACGATTAAGAAATGAAAAAATGATTAATGCATACAATTTAGGACGATATTTCATAACTACCTTTTGGATGTGCGGAAGGAAGGGTAGTATTAGACTTAACTAACTGCCTAAAAATTATTTATTTTTACTTGTTTGAGAAGCTCTGATTTCCTTATACATTTGATTTCTATGTCTAATTTATCTTAAAGCAATTTTTTATTACCACTGAAATGACTTATTCTTAAGGGATATGGATAAGGGGTTAAAGGCCACCATAAACATTGTGTGGGCAAGACTCAAGCTCTAAACTTGAGAGTTCATCTAAATACCATTCAAAACCAACTGTGCTAAATGAACTTCGCTTGTTTGTTTAATAAGATTAGGAAAAAAAAATTATACCAGGCAGGTGCATTGATAAACGAATTTTTTTATCACAAATTGATGCATACATCAATGTACATGACACAATTTAATTTACTATTGTTAGTAAGTTGTCTTATAATCACTTTATCATTCCACATCCTTAACTTTACATCCAATAAATTACTTATATATATAACATTACTCGTTAATAAATAATGTATTTTGATATTTTCAAGAATTTAATTTGTAGTTTAATGAAAATGGAGGTAGAATATAATAATAAAATTCCAATATATGTTTGGAAAATTCCGAAATTATCACTAGCTTTATCTCAACTCAAAGCTGTCTGCTTAATGTTAATCTTAAAAAGAGGGGAACATATCCATTGTTGTTGGAAGACCGTAAAAGATAAAAATGAAATAATATAAAATGGAGATTTATCTGTAGAACAGTAGAAGTATACTCAATTTAATTTAATTCAGAAGCCACTAATATTTTTGGTCTCTCTGTGCTCTCTGTTACTCTTTAGATCTCTTATATCTTTTGAATGCTTTTCTCTAATGGTATTATAGTGGTAATTGGCGATCCCATATCATTATTTTTCCTGTGTCAGAATTCTTTTGCCACCTTACTGCATACATGTATGAGAAACTTGTATGTTGCTTCTTTCATATCTATGTTGTATGTTCTTCTTTGTACTCTCTGTGGGAGAAAGTTTTACATGAGACATATGCAAGGATGATATGGGACCCTTTCATTTAAGATTTGATTTATTTTCAGGTAAGGGGCCCATTTTGTTTAAAGCATAAATATTGCAATTTTGAATTGAAAGTATCAAGATTTCACCTTCCTCATATGATTTTTTTTTCTTTTCTATTGTATGCCATATAGCTGTATACAAAATTCTGTTTCTTTGTGAGTTTTCTTTTCTTTTGTTATGTTTCACACAAAATAGTTTACGTTATTTTGTCTATTAATAGATGATAGCATGGCCATCTTAATGGCCTTCCAAAGTCCTGGATTGGAAGTTTTGGGCTTGACGACAGTTTTTGGTAACGTTCAAACTGAAGATGCCACTCGGAATGCACTGCTTCTGGTGTGTATTCCTATAATCTGAATTTTGATCTTGTTGTAACTTAAAGTTTTAATTACAATGTATGCTATCTCCTTCGGGATGTCTTCTTGATTAATTAATTGTGTATTGTGCAAAAGGATAGTGTGAGATTGCAGGGCGTCAAGATTTGTCTGTGGCAGAGGGCAGTCCTGAGCCTCTGAAGGTACTTGTTTTGTAATGTAATCCTTATCGTCCAGATATACTCTTAATTGAGATATGACTTTTCAAATTGGTCGGTTCATTATCATCTTTTTACATGCATTTCTTTATGTGGACTATCCATACAAATTTTTTTCTCCTTATATCACTTTGAAAAATATTATAGTAAATTACTTGTCTATACTCCCTTGCCCTTTTTAGGAGGAAAAAGTTCTTCACTTATTCCTTCTAAGTCTACCCTTTACTTATTTTCTTGTTGTTTGGATTAGGGAGGAAAGCCACGTATTGCGGACTTTGTGCATGGTTCTAATGGTTTGGGGAACATATCTCTACCTTCTCCGAAAATGAAGAAAATTGAGAAGTATGCTCCTGAATTCTTAGTTGATATGGTCACCAAGTATCCTGGAGAAATATCCATTCTTGCACTAGGACCACTAACAAACATAGCTTTGGTAAGTTATAAAATCTTTTCATTTAGCGTACTTCCACTATGTTCATGTGATTACTTTTTTCAGGCAGTCAAAAGGGATTCATCATTTGCAAGCAAGGTGAAGAGATTGGTTGTACTTGGTGGAGCTTTCTTTGCATTAGGAAATGTTAATCCAGCTGCTGAAGCAAATGTAAGAGCTCTTTTTCCTTCAAATGTTTTTTTCATGTTGAATCCTAAAATATGCCTAACTGGTTTGTCACCTGTCACCAAATGAAAGCCACGTTATCTCTCTCTCCCTGATGGAAAGTAGCAAAATCAATTTTGCCTCAGTTTATAAAATATATAGACAAAGTTACAAGTCATAACATAAATTTATAAAATGCAGATCTATGGAGATCCAGAAGCAGCAGACATTGTTTTTACATCTGGGGCAGATATTTCTGTTGTTGGAATTAACATTACAACTCAAGTGATGTTTAAAGGTGAGACATTGACTGATTGCTGTCTTCCCCCCTCCCAATAGCTTTCGCAAAAGTTTTTTTCTTCTTTTTGGGAATTTTGAGTAGTAACAATTTGAGATTGATTGCTGTGGTTATGCTTCCAGATGCTGACCTTCTAGATTTAAGGCAATCCAAAGGGAAGTATGCTCAATTGTTGAGTGACATGTGCAAATTCTATAGAGACTGGCATGTGAAGTCTGATGGTGTCTATGGTAATATATTTTAAACCTATTAATCAGTCCTTAGATAGCCTAGTTATTAAGGGTTTGTTTGTGCTTTTGTTAAAAGTGGCTTCAAACAACAATAGTTTAAAAAAAGATGTTTATGTCAATAAGCATAAATGCCTTTTTTAAGTTTCTGATAAACTTTGTATTATTTAATCCTGAAGTTTTTACTTATTTATTTACTATAAACAACGCTTTATACAATTCTAAAAGTTGAAGCAAACCCACCTTGATATGCTCGACAAGTAGCTAACTATTGGCATTTGGTTAGTCTGTAAAGATCTAAGGTACAGCTATAAAGTTGGTCAAAATTATCATAATCTGGCTGATGTAGATTTCATCCTCAACGAACTCTAATTTACTCTTTCAGGCATTTACCTTCACGACCCTGCGAGTTTTGTAGCATTAGTGCGACCTGATCTGTTTACTTACAAAAAGGGTGTTGTGAGGGTTGAAACACAGGGCATATGTGTAGGGCATACCTTGATGGATCATGGACTCAAAAAGTACGTGAAAAGATCGTTTATGACTATTCAAGCATTAACCTTTCTTCCTATTGTAATCTTGCTCTTGTTTTTACAGATGGAATTCGAACAATCCGTGGTCAGGCTATTCCCCCGTATCAGTTGCATGGACTGTGAATGTGGATGAAGTCGTCAATTATATAAAAAATTTACTGATGAAACCTTGAAACCTTTGTGATATGAGAGAGGCTCCCAAATCTCGAGGAAGCCAAATGTACATGGACATGGTGGAAATGAAGGTTGGGATTCCTTTGGTTTCCACGGAGATCACTTCTGGCTTATTTAGGCCTAGTGCTGTAGGCAAACCTGATTCTGGCCTCTGAAACTTTCTCGTTTATGTCAACCAATTAAAAACATTCAAATGTGATGATCTTAATTTAACGTTCAAATTATTAAAATTAGTAAATGTCTTCGTTTTACATAATTTATCTTGTGTATGTGAAAATGTGTTTGCAAACTAGTACTAACATGAGGGTAGTGCTGCAAGTTGGACACAGGAAGTTTCAGGTGCATCCCAGGTTTTATTTTTGACATCTCACTTATTCTTGAAAAAAATATTGCTACTAAATTTGCTCACTTTTTAGAATGAACTCATTTTGTATTTTTTATTAAAACGAAATATTAAAAATTTCGATAGATTTATGGTACTTTGAAGGAATCGTGGCTTCCCAAGTTTATATATAGTCTTGAGTGACTACAATAATTATAATTATGAAATGTTTTTTACATAAATTTAAATTCAAAACTAAAATATAAAATAAAAATTTGATAGGTAGCACTTTTATTATAAATCAGCCCACCTGTAACAACTTAGTAGACAAGTACTAAAACATCTACAACGTGGGTTAACTTAAATTAATGTGGGCAAATTAAGTAGTACTCAAAATTCAATTCGATTAAAATGTTAGTAAATTATCAGGTTAGCTTTCCACATTTCAATTAACCAGTTCCATGGATTTTGTAAATATGTGTATCTACTTGCTTTATTTGGCGATCAAACAAGGCTCAAATGAATTATATTTGGATCAATAAAAAGTTTCACATTGGACAACTAAATTTCTATCTTTATCTTGTAAAGAAGTTTTGATGAAGTTTGTAGCCTTGGCAATGCCAAATTATGCTAATCAATTTCCATGTGACATGTTGCTGACATTGAAAATGCTTTGCATAAATTTTGGTGGGGCTCTACAGATGACATAAGGAAAATTCATTAGAAGTTCTGATAAAAAAATGTGAAATTCGAAAAGCAGATGATTTGAGAACTCACCAATTGACAGCTTTTAATTTAACTATGGTAGTCAAATAATGTTAGTATATTTTGAAAGTTTTATATTATTAGCATAAATTTATAATAATAGATATTTCGTTTGTTTTTTTTTTCCTTTCGATTGGCGTTAGTTTTTTACCCTATTGGGCATGGAGAGGGGTCATGGAGGCTAGGTATCTTTTATTTGTTGGTGTTCATTGGAGTGTTAAATGAGGCCATTAAATTCATATTTGAAATGATCCTTGACTGCCTAACTCACCTTCTTGTAACCCATAACTCGTAAAATGGATTGTGTCCGATAGATGAATAAGCTAATTGATTATGATAAAGGTCATTAGGACGTGCAGCGAACTCAATACTTATTTTACGATGAAGATATCGAGATGAGTTTGCATATGCCAATTGATCAATCGAGGACCATTGATTTACTTGTTTGATATTATATCAAACATAGCGGGTATTTAGCTCGCTTTGCATATTTAAAAGCATGCGATGTGTTAGGTAGATCAATCATAGGTCCACAATTGTGTCCAATAGACAAGTTAATTTGAAAATCATTATGGAAGATTAGAGCTCCTATTAAGGTACACCATCTTGTTTGGCGTTATTTACATGACTCTTTCGTCGTTAAACATTATTGGATGGAAAGATGTTGGATTATTGGTAATGGTAATTGGCCAATATGTAACAAAATGATACATTATATCAAAATCGAGCATTAAAGTTGATTATTAACGAACTTGTGAATCGACTTTAAATTCTATATTTTTTTCTTCACATTTTACTCATTTTTTATTATATTCAGAACATGTATTCGATTACATAATAGTAGAAAAAAAATCAAAATTTGTTTAACAAAGTTTAAATAATATAAATAATTAAAAATTAAATATTAATTATTTACTTGAGAATTAAATTTATTATAAAAAATAATTTATACATATATATATAACTTAAATTACAAATATTATGATGTCTTTTTTGTTATAGATTTTGTGATATTCCCAGTTTATTTCAAGGAGATGAAACTTGGTTTGCTTAGAATCACCAACATAATGACCAGAAAACTAGGCAAGAGAGATGAGATGGAGTTTGGGCAAAAAAGCAGCTGGTACATATAACAATTCATTCCTCTAAATACATGAGCACATAAATATTCATCAAACAAGTAGCCCAAACTTCAGAGACATAGGAATGGAGAAATTAAAACATTATAAAAATTATCATGATATTGTCTTATATTATTCAAGATCATCATATTTTTCTCGTGATTCTTCTTGTGATGTTATAATTTGAACCATGTGTTTTGTCCATTCTTTTCATAAATCATCAAAAATTTGCATATCATAGTCTGACTTATTCCAACCAAAGAACTATATGTAATTAAATTCAAAATAAGAATGTAATATCATAAATTCATAAAAAAATAACTTATATATGTTAAAAGATTAGTAATAGAGATTATCACATCGATACCAGAGTGATATAATAATGACCTCATCCCTTTGAAATCATATTAGCACCGTATTAATTTTTTGTCTATAAATATGAAGCTATCTGGAATCAAGTTGGTATTTTTAATGTTATAATGAGCTTTAAATATGAAGTCAAATGTAACTCCGATTTGTTACTTGGGTCGGTTGAGTTTTGGTGCCCATAAACTAATAATTTTGTATTTCTTTAAGGTGAAACAATAATTACTCTTGAAAATATGATGATTCTTCGTGGTTTTACTGTACTTGGCTGGCTAGTAACTACTATGATGTTGTCATACTAAGGAACTAGGTAAGAGAGATGAGATTAAGTTTAGGTAAAAAAACATGTTCTATATAACAATTCATTTTCCTAAATACATGAGCACATAAACATCCATCAAATAAGCTGCCCAAATTTCAGACATAGGAATAGAGAATCACAAGGATCACGTAGCACCCTATCATCAGATCGATGATCTGAATACCAAGTCAACATCTTTGATGTCTCTTTACTTTTGAACAACCTTTGAAAGCGAGGAATTGGAGGAAAGTACCAAAGAACCTTTGGGGCCATGCCTTTCTTAGGTGTTATCTCATTTGTAGCATGCTTCTATCTCGATTCTTTACACATTGTACAATCATTTAATGTCTCATAATCTTTTCTATAAAGAATGCAATCATTTGGACAAGCATGAATCGTATGATATTCTATGCCAAATCGACTAAGAGATTTATTCACTTCATACATTGAAGATGATAATTCAATACCCTCATGAAACATATCTATTAGTACATTTAGTAATTCTGTGAATCTCTTGTCATAAAAACCATTTTTTCCTTCACATTGTACAAATGAACCAATCCCATAATTTTAGTGTATTTCTTGCATTCTAGATACAACGGTTTTTTGACATCTTCTAGAAGTTTTTTAAAGGTTTTAGGATCATCCTCATGTAGTTCATCTTCAACACCATGAAACATATTTTCTGTCTGTACATTATGATAAGATGTATATAATCCACTCACATTCTTATTTATCTCTTCCCTATGAGTATTATAAATATTTTCTCCATGATAATACCAACATTTATAACTCAAAAGAATACTGCTATGGATAAGGTGATACTTAATCTCATCAACATCATGAAATCGCTCATTTTTACATTTAACATATGAGCATCGAATCATACTAATTTCATTATTACTATTTCTACAAGCAAATTCCAATAAACTTTCAACTCCAAAAATGTAGTCCTACTTAATTCTATACTTTGACATCCAAGATTTGAAAATTTTCTATTAATAACATTAAGTATATTAAATATGTATCTAACCAATATATTTCAGATATTATTATATATAAATTACCTAATTATTAGAATATCTATCAAAATATCATATAAAAATAAATACATAAAAACCAAATATAACAAATATATATACATAAATATAATTATATGAGATTGATTGTAATTACTAATAATAATATGTCATAATTTGAGTTGATTTCAAATTTAAGATATATAAAACAAAATTTATAAACAATTTTGTGATGATTAATATTTTTTTTAAATAACTAAACTACTTCAAACCTAAATTTTTAACGAGCATCGTATTGTTGAATCGTGTCTTTTCTATTTCATATTAACAAAAATAAATAAATTAAAAACTAACCTTAAATCCCAGTCATAAATATATAAATTTATTTTATTACAAAAATTTATATAAAACCTACGTAATAAAAATAATAACATACATAATACAAAATTTACATAATATATAAATTTATACACATAAATAATAACACATAATATTAAAAAAATAAAGAATTATGAATAATAAGTGCTTAAGATTAATAGAAATACTTATAAGAGTAAATTAAGTGACAAAATAAAAGAAATGAAGAAAAAAGAGTGTTTTGTAAGTGAAAAAATAGGTATAAAAAATTTGAGTATTTTGCTCAAAAAATAAGAGATCTAGAAGAAAAATTGGAGAGGAAGAAAACCCACTAAATGACGCTGGAATTGGTGGTTGAAGGTGACCGAAAAATGAGAAAGAGTGGAGGAGAGAGTGTCAATCAATTTTTGGTTTTTGAGTGTTTACAGCACTTGAATGTTTTGTCTAATGGAGAAGAACGAAGAGAAAAGAAAAATAAAAATGTGTGTAGTATTAGTTCTACACGTCAATCGACGCTACAATCTACGTATTTTAAGTCGGTTTTTCCTAAAAATCGACTTTAAATCTTGACTTAAATGCCACCTTTTATAGTAGTGATAAAAACAGTTTCTCATTTGTTGGGTTTTCATAAAGTTAGTTTTATCTTAATCACTCTATGTCCTTGGTTTGACTTTCATTGATTTGTGATGAAATTTTTCATATTTTTTTTATTAATTGGGCTATTAAAAGGAATGATGGTAATCTTGTAATAAAATATCATGTGTGGTCTTTGGATTTGAAAAGCAATGAATGATTTGGTATTCAAGCATACAACATTTGATCCAAGTATCATTACTCGTTTGGTGAATTTTGATATTGTTCAAGTTGGTTTAGCTTTTAACTAGCATAATTGGTTTATTGTTATCTTTTGATCTAGGTCATGGATAGAGCAAAAACTCCTTTGTATAGGTATATATTCATACTATGAGTGTTTATTTATTTAATAGGCTATATAGGACTCTACTGAATAAATTTTTTATAAAAATTAAATACATGTGTATTTTTAATATTAAATAAATACATTTATTTGTAGTAATATATTTTGTTTATCTGTTATATGTTTTGGTATTTTATTATATTCATAAATAATATATAGAAAATAAGTTAACACATAGTAAATAAACTTGTTTAAAATAACTAAATAGGCACTTATGTCCACATATTCGACAAATATAAGTGACACACATAAAAAGATACTCATACATATTATATAAAAAATATTTTTTAAATCAATATGATTTAATCTAAAAATATTTTAAATATTTAAATTTTATCAAATTTATAATAATAAAGGCCACTTAAAGTATTATAAAAACTGAAAAAAATGTTGATGAGAAACTTGTATTAAAGCTTTAAAAGTTTTGTAATTCATATGGTACAAATTTCTCATATGATTTTCTTTTCAAATTTTAGTTTTATACAATATCATACTATTTCACATTTTTAATTTATTTGAAGTTTTTTATATTTGAAAATTTTAATATTTTTTAGCACCTAGTTTTTAATTCATTTTTTTTTATTTTTCAATCATATATTGTTAATCAAGATGTATTTTTAATATAATCTCAAGCTTAAAATTCTAAATCATATATTATTATTTACATTTTAATATGTTTGTTTTAGTCTTATTTTTAAAACTTATAAATTTTAATGTGTTGGATTAAACTTTTTATTTGTTTGGATATAAATTTAATTAATTAATTTAATTATGCATATATGTTTTTATTATTTATTAAATTATTATAATTTTTTCTATTTAATTATGCTATATAATTTTCTTTATATGGTATAATGCACTAACTAAGGAACTCTAGATTTAGATAATAATAAAATATAAAAAAATTAAATTAAATTTAGATTGAGTAGAGTCCACCATATTTATTACTAATTCTATTTTATGATGTATTTTTTCTTAATTTATAGATAAAACTCTTTTTTTATATAATTTTCTTTTATCTAAAAATAAAGTGAGGTATCATAGAAGTTCCTTAAATTAGGTCATTTATGTCGTTTAATTCTTTCAATTATAATCGGTGTCATATAGTCCTTGAACTTTATAAAAAAGATAAATTAAGAAAATATTATATTATTTTAATGATTATTTATTAAAATGTAATTATTTTTTATCAAATGATTAAAATACGATTAAAATACAAGCATTTAACAAAGATAAAGATGATATTTGATATGAAATTATTTAAAAAAAATTAACAATAAAAAAATTCAAATAAAAATTTATTTAAATATATATATATTTTAATTAAAAATTAATAAAATAGTAACAATTAAAAAAATTATAAATATTTTAATATTAATTATAATTTTATCATTATTAAATATTCATATTTAATTACTTAACAGAAAAATAATAATATTTTAATAGAAAATTATTGAAATAAAATAATTTTTCTCTGATTTATTTTTTTATAAAATTAAAACATTAATAATATTATTTTAAATTTAAAAAATTTAACGCCACGACTAATTTAATATAAAAAACTTTTAACAAAAAATATACGTCACTCGTTTTAAAAAATATTTCTACTATGACCTAGCGTACTGTATGTCAGTCGTCTTAAAAATTATTTCTACTATGACTTAGCGTATTGTTTGGCTCATTGACGTTTTCGATTAAAGATAAAGAATATTTAATTCCTTAGCTAGTGGTTCTCATGGTGGGTTTGGCCTCTCTAGCTGGTCAATCTGATTTGAAATTTTTCTTTGATTAATTTCAATTTTTATATTCCCTAAAAATATATCCAGCCTTATGTATACATTAACACGTTTGACATAGAGACAAGTAATATAATTTCACGCATGCAAGGTGGGCATTACTTTTCTTAAGCATAATAAAAATATATTTCTTTGATAATAATGAAAGATCACAATATAATTATAAAATTAAAAATCATAAGAAAACGTTACAAAAATTTATATATAAAAACAAATTTTGTAACTTAAGAAGAGATAAGTACAAATCCAATTATGTAGTAATCATCTAATATTTGAGTTATTTAGTACTCATTTAACCACTTTGCTAGTATTATATCAATGTATTTTTGTTTAAGAAAATAATCCTAGAAACCTTTCTCTCTTTAGGTTAAATAATGAGATTGTATAATTTCATAATAGAAATTCTTGTAATTTTTATTTCATTTCGTACATATTGATTGAAACTTTCATCGTATATAAATTATTAATGCCGATAAGGAGATTAATATTAGATTAAAATTCGATCCAATAATATTCATGAAATCATATGAACATAAATATAAATGCAACGGAAGTAAAAAAAAAAAATTTGAAAACTTACCTCCAGTCATTGATCACATTTCACTATACTTACACGAAAATTTTAATGGTGTTTCCGTTTGATACTTCTAAACCTTTCTCTCTTATCATGATAGCGTAGAAACTAAAGTTTACAAAAGATTCATTATGAAATTAATTAAATTCAGAGAAGTCTTAAGGATCAATCGTATATTTACAAGCATGTTTGAGTGCTTTGTCTATCAAAGAGCAAAACAGAACGTGCAATTAAGAGGCTGGGGGTCTGAAGAACGTGGGTGAGTGATAGAAGTTATTAGACCACATTCTGGCCAACTTCTCGGTTGGTTACAGAGAATTTAGGAGGAAAAAACCAACATTCTCCCACTTGGTTTATATATTCCATCATTCAACTTTATGAAAAATAAAACACATAAATCATAACGATAAATCCTTTAATAATAAATATTATTTTTCATGTATCATAATGCATTATGCATCTCAAGCTCATACTACATACTACTTAATAAATAAACCCTATGTTTATTCGAGGTCTATAACTTAAATACGTTTTTTCTCAAAATATATGAATAAACAAAGTATGCGCATAAAATCATAGGAGAAAACATCAACTGAATAAGAGTTTCATTAAAATATCAAATATACGTAAAATGAATATTTATATCATGGAACCAAGTCCCATTTAAATAAACCCTATGTTTATTCGAGGTCTATAACTTAAATATGTTTTTTTCTCAAAATATATGAATAAACAAAGTATGCGTATAAAATCATAGGAGAAAACATCAACTGAATGAGAGTTTCATTAAAATATCAAATATACGTAAAATGAATATTTATATCATGGAACCAAGTCCCATTTTTACTGATGATACTTGAAATTATTTGGTGGCATGCATTTAGTCAAAGGATTAACAATCATCAATTCAATGCTAACATGCTCAATAACCACTTTCTTTTTCTTAACATGTTCTCTTATGGCCAAGCATTTGATGTCGATGTGCTTACTATGATTACCATTCTTTTTGTTCTTAGCCAAAAACATAACAGTTGAGTTGTCACAGTATAATCTTAATGGCCTAGAGATAGAGTCAACTATTCTAAGCCCGAAAATAAAACTCTTCAACTAAACACCATATGATGTACCCTCAAAGCATGGCACGAACTTCGCCTCCATAATGGAAGTAGCAGTCAAGGTCTACTTCGTACTCCTTCAAGACAAGGCTTCACCAGAAAACATGAAAATGTAATCAAATGTTGATTTGCGTGAATTAACACAGCCAGCGAAGTCCGTATTGAAGTATCCAATCACCTCTAGATCGTTAGTTCGTCTATACATGAGCATGAAATTCTTTATCCCTTGAAGGTACCTCATCACCTTTTTTATAGCTCTCTAGTGGTCAATACCTGAGGCTTCCAATGGCTGAAGTATATGGAATGGATTTCATCTGTTCCTACTCGAGCTCATTTTTAGGGTATTGGTTTAGGCTGAATTTGTCACCTTTCACAACGAGTGCCACATTCGGTGAATAATCCTTCGTCCAAAATCTCTCTAAAACTTTATTGATATAGGTTTGTTGAGGTAAACTCACAATGCCCTGAGATCTATCCCTATGGATCTTAATGGCAATGACATAAGATGCCTCACTCATATCCTTCATATAAAAGTTCTTTGAGAGGAATTGTTTCACCTTATATTCCTCACTCATAACCTTCGTATAAAAGTTCTTCGAGAGGAATTGTTTCACCTCATATAGCAAACCCTTATCATTGGTTGCAAACAAAATATCATCCACATATAGCACCAAAAAAACAAATCTTGCTCCCACTGACCTTCTGGTATATACATTGATCCATGACATTCTCTTCAAAACCAAATGAAGTGATAACATCATGGAATTTCAAATACCATTGACGTGAAGCTTGTTTTAATCCATATATGGATTTATTAAGCTTATAGACCAAATGTTCACCATCATTAGAGGAGAATCCTACAAGTTATTTCATATAAACCTCTTCATCTATATCACCATTAAAGAAATTTGTTTTCACATCCATTTGATGCAAATCAAAATAAAAATGGGCAACCAATGTCATGATCACACGAAGCGAATCTTTCTTAAATACATGAGAGAATGTCTATGTGTAGTCGATTCCCTCCTTTTGAGTGAATTCTTTGGCAACGAGTCTTACCTTATGTCTCTTAATATTGCCTTGTGAGTCTTTCTTTGTCTTGAAGACCCATTTACATCCAATGACTTTTACACCATCAGATAACTTGATTAGATCCTAGACTCGGTTAGACGCCATAGAATCCATCTATTCTTTCATGGAATTTTACCATAAGTGTGAAATCTCAGAATTCATAGCTTGTAAAATCATCTCAGGATCATTTTCGGCTCTAACATTTTAGACACATTCTTGTAGATACAGATTATAGTCACTAGTAATCGTTGATTTCCTTACTTTATTATATCTTCTTAATGATGCATCAACATTCTCCTGAGGAGTAGGATTATGTTGTTCAGCTGGTTGTTCAATAGCTTTAGGTATCTATTGAACTTCAGCATCTACTGGATCAGGATCAACAGTTTGTGGTACTTCTAGGACTGGTTCTTCAACATGCATTTGTACTTGAGATGTGTTGCTAACAACAACGATCAGTCCATTACTTGAAGTGAAACACTGAGCATCTGAATGATCTTTCTCAGTACTAATGTCCTGAGATCGATCGCTCCCATTAATCAATTCATTCTCAAGAAATTTTGCCTTTCTTGATTCCACAAACCTGGTGTTATGAGATGGATAATAAAACCTATATCCCTTAGAAATTTTAGCATATCCAACGAAATACCTATTTATGGTCCTTGGATCCAACTTCTTTTCTTGTGGATTGTAGACTCTTACTTCAGACGGATAATCCCAAACACGTACATGTCACAAACTTGGTTTTCAACCCTTGAATAAATCAAAAGGTGTCTTTGGGATATCCTTGGTTGGAACTTGGTTAAATATGTATGCAATCATCTTAAAAGCTTCAGTCCACAAGGACTCAGGAAGTTTTGTGCTAGTAAGCATGCTTTGTACTATATCCAATAATGTTTGATTTCTTCTTTTAGCTACTCCACTCTGGTCTGAAGAACTAGGAAAACTGTATAAGGAAACAATGCCATTCTTTTAAAGAAACCTTGTAAATGGACCACTCTCTTGTCCATTCTTAGTGTATCTTCTATAGTACTCTCCACCTCTATCTGATCTCACGATCTTAATTTATTTACCGTATTATTTCTCTACTTCATCTTTAAACACCTAAAAAACATTTAGTGCTTCATTCTTACTATTAAGTAAGTAGATATACATATATCATGAGTATTCATCTATGAAAGATATGAAGTACTTATCATGGTATACATCTATGTCTAGACTACAAGTGTCTATGTGTATGATTTCCAATAACCCAGAGCTCTTATTGGCACCCTTCTTTGACTTGTTAGTTTGCTTGACCTTTCCCTTAATGCAATCTATATAAGTCTCAAAGTCACTAAAATCTAGAGTACTAAGTACCCCACCATTTACCAACCTTTTAATTGTCTCAATGGAGATATGTCTCAATCTCTGATGCCATAATATAGAAGACTCTTCCTCCATAACACATTGTTTAGTACCAATATTTTCATAAACGTGCATAGTTGTATGATTGTCATCATTTTTAAAATTACGGAGAAAAACACCATCACACAAAGTACTATATCCAATAACATCATATTTATAAAAAAAATTAAACCCAAAGTCTAAAAAGTTAAAGGAATAACCATCTGATACAAGTCTGGATATTGAATTAAATTCCTAGAAAATTTGGGAATATAAAATATCTTTTTAAAATTTAAAATGAATTCACTACTTAAAACCAATCTGTATGTGCCAATGGCTTCCACATGTGAGGACATCTTATTTCCTAAATAGACACTATGCTCACTTCTCACTAATTTTTGTAGGTCTCACAAGTTCTGCAATGAATTGGTAACATGGATTGTAGAATCATAATCAATCCATGAACTTGAAGCATTGTTTCTTAACGTGCCACTTCTTCTTGCAAAAGAAGCACACAATCTCCTTTTTAATGTTCTTTTGAGGAGGGATTTTTCCCTTCCCTTTGTCCCTTCCTTGATCCTTCTTGTTGTTCTTCTCAGGGGTAGTAAAGTTCACATTTTCCTTTTCCTTTTCCTCTATAAGCAGTCTGCCCTCTTCCTAAACACACATGGTCAACTACTCATTGATTGACCATTTGTCCTTATGTGTGTTGCAAGATATCTTAAATGGGCAATATTATTGAGGTAAGGTACAAAGGATGTAGTGAACCAAGAACGATTCTGACATCTTAACCTACAATGTTTTCAACTTAGCCGTAATATCCCTCGTGCCTATGATATAATCACTCACACCCCTAATACCAGTGAGCCTTATGGACGAAAACTATATGATGAGGGTGCTCGACATTGCCTTGTTTGAATTGGTGAACTGCTCATCAATAACCTTTAGTAAGTCTTGGACCTTGTCATACTGCTCAAAGGAGTCCCTAATACCAGTAAATATTTTCATCTTTATGAACATAACGGAGAGACGATTAGATCGCTCACACTTATCATAAAAAACAACTACATCTGGAGAGCTGGTTTTAGTTATTGTAAGGGGCTCCTCCTTCCTAATGGCGTAATCTATGCCCATCCATCTCAAGTGAAGATGAAATCTCTCCTTCTAAACCTTGTAGTTGTCCCCTTTGAGCTTGGAAACATCACATTTCATGTTAGAGTAATTAACAGGTTGAATTGCTATAATAAATTAAATATTCATGCTCATGCTACTAATTTTAAAGCTAACATAAAAATATAACATGTCCTACCAATGTAAAATCAAAGAAAATATGAATCTAGTAACATAAAACTTACATGTGGGCTAAAGTTCTAATTCAATTAGATTAATCTTTACTTTATGATAAAATTATCAAAATATGTTCCTTTTCTAATCCCTATGGGTAAATTAGAAAATATAATTTGATATTCTATCATAATTAATCATACAAAATATAATAAAATTTCTATTAGATAAGATTTATTTTATTACATATAATTAAGCATAATTAATGTTTATTTTCTAAATGTGATCCTAAATAAACCTTATTATATAGTTTTAATTAATTAAAGATATTGTTGCTATTTAAATTATACGGATCACTTAAACATTAACTAAATCTTTAGGTTAAATTGTTACCTAAAACCATAAACAATATAATTTAATTCTAAATGTACAAATATTATTTAACTCAAGATTACATGTATACAAAAATGACAATAAATTATACAAGTAAAATAAATAATATAAGCACAAATTAAATTCATAAAGATCCATTAACAATTAATTTTATTACGCATAAATTATTTAACCAAATTTCATATGTATAATAAATCACAAAATTTATACATACAAATATCAAAGCAAATAATTTAAGCATAATGAATTTAAAAATTAAACATAAATAAATTTTAATGTGTTAGAAATTATTTAAACAAATGTCACATATATAATAAATAATAAATATTGTACAAATAAAAAACCTAAGTTAATTAAATTAATCACATTAAAATTAGCCAAAAATAAAAATTAAATTATGATTTTTTTGACCCCCAAAACGACATGTCGTTTTGCTTTTCATGACCGTAAACGACATATCATTCAATTTGTTTTCTTCCTCCAATCGGGTCATGCGATCCGATTTAAACCCGAATAGAGGCCCAAGCATTTCTTGCGATTTCGACAACGAAAAACAACATACTTTTTATCAAAATTCTCAAAATTAAATTTCTTAGTAATTCATAGTCTTATTTTGAATCAAAAACATGAACGAGGAATTAAGATTATTGGAACAACTAAAACAATATTTTTTAAGCACAAGATCATTTAAATATAAATATTGAATTAATTTATGATCTTCATACGCATCAAAATCGAGCCAAAGAAAAATCTAATTAAGCAGTGTGAACGGTGAAACAAACCAAAATATAGGTGTTTTCAAAATTAGTCTAATACCAAATTTTAGACGATGATTCGATCTAAAAAGATTCATGAAATCATATAAATATGAATGTAAATACACTGAAAGCAAAATAAATTGAAAACTTATCCCAAATCATTAATTATACTTACACAGGAATATTAATGGTGTTTCAGTTTGATGTTTTTAAACATTTTTCTCTTATCACGATGGTGTAGAGATTGAAGTTTACTAAAAATTTATTATAAAATTAATTGAATTAAGAAAAAACTTAAGGAAACAATCCTATATTCATAGGCATGTTTAAGTGTTATGTTTATCAAAGAATAAAACAAAACATACAATTGAGAGATCCAGGGTCTAAAAAAACGTGGGTGAATATTAAAGTTTTTGTACCACATTCTTAACAATTTCACGGTTGGAGAATTTAGGAGAAAAAAACCAACAATTAATACAAGTAAAAGGAGAACATAAATGTACTTGTATAATTAATAAAGAATGGTTAAGCTCTTTTTTTTAAATTCAAGTATACATGTGATTTTAAAAAAACAGTAAGTTAAAATTGTTAATTATAAGAGATGAATTGTAACTTATAAAAAGAGTACAGCTCTGTCAACCACAAGTTTATGTTCAACTCAAATATCATGACAGGACTAATTTAAAACAATAAACCAATAACAATATTGAAGCACATCATTTATGTGGAATATAGTCAATAGACTATTTCAAGAAAGAAAGAAACCAACACGTTGATGGGGTTTAGTTCCGTGACTTTAAACAGAATTACACAAAACAAGAAAGTACTCAATAGCCGGGCGACTGGTCCAAATGGTCAAAAGTCACTCGATAATATATAAAATTTGGTCAAAGCAACATCCTATGTCATTCATTCGTGTATAAAAATCGAAGACGTAACGTATATACAAAAATAAAGGAGTAATCTTTAATAATATATTTTTAAAATTAATAAATTATATCATCATATTAAATTTATAATAAATTATAATTAATATAAGATTTATTAATAATAAACAATACGGATTTATATATTAATATTTAATATAAATTGTTATAATTAATTTTGATATAAATTTGATAAATAGAAAGGATATCCAATCTAAATGCCTATGTATAAAAAACATCAATTTGGCTCCCTCAGTATAACTCCGCTTTCACTTCAGAAAATAAAACCTCAACATGAACAAGTCCTTCCTTCTTCTCCTCTTTTGCTTCGTCTTCCTCTATCTCCTCTCTTCAGGTTCTAATTATAATTCTTTTACATTAAACTTATAATTTGGCTTAATTCTCATTAATTGTTTTGCATAATAATATAATTAAAACAAAATCAACATTGTTTTTCATCTAATTATAACTTATGTGGTTGTTGTACTTGCAGGCCAACAACAGCTAGTGTTAGGCTCATCTCACAAACATCACCCCCACCACCATTTTAATCTTCATGACCATGAAATTAAAAGTCATGATAAACATATATTTGGCACTTTTCGTCCAACAAAGCTCTTTGTATTTGGGGACTCTTACTCTGACACGGGCAACACCAGAAAATCCCAAGCCAATTCTTGGAAATATCCTTATGGTATTACCTTTCCCGGTAAACCCACCGGTCGGTACTCCGATGGCCGTGTCTTCACCGATTTCTTAGGTACTTTCTCTCTCTATCTATCTATCTCATGATTTATCTTTATTTGGTACTACAAAGTAATGGGTTTGCTTTAGTTTACTTTATTTGCTTGTTTATGTGTAAAATACAGTAATATATATCTATAGTGGGTATCGGTGGGTTTGCTGTGCTTGTCAGTTGTCACTTTACTCGTAGAGTTGATGACAATATTTTTTCTCTTTTCTATCTAACGACTCGTTTGTTTGGACGTGTCCGTCATAAAATTATAATTGTCTACTTCTTTTTTTCGTTTTTATTGATTCTATATTATATTTAATATAAATTTTAAAAATTAAAAAAATATTCTTTTGTTTATAATAAATTTCTTTAATATTAATTATATTATTTTTAAAGATATTTTTATTAATTTTAAAATTTTATAATAAATGAAGTATGAAACTAACAAAAAAATAATAATAGTATGATAATATATTATAATCTTTTTCTTTTTCCAGTAACAATAATGAAATTATATTAAATAAAATTGAATCATTGACACTCATGTCAAATGTAAGGGAATTAATTTATAATTATATCTTTCAAATAAATGATTTTTTTCAAAACATAATAAATGATAGATTAAAATGCTTGTTCGTCAAAAATAACGTACTTTTCCTGTCATTATTATAAATTATAAATTCAAGATATTTGGTAATTACTAACAAAACCCTTATTATAAAATACAATATAACATCCCATACATTTGCTTTTATAAACTACCAAATAGTTCTTTAATTTTCCTATATTTTATATTTTAGTTTTTTATTTTATTTTTAAAAACGATTATCTTACTTTTTTCTCAGATTATCACTTTTATTATCTTTTTTTATATTTTTTTAAAATTTAATTTCAATTTAGTTACAAATTTTGAATTAAATATGTAAAAAAAAAAAAATAAAGACACCAAATTATAAGAAATAAGTAAAGAGACAAAAATAGAAAAAAAAATTATAAACGAGCAAAATGTTAGAATATGAAAATTTTAAAAACAATTTGTACAGTTCTTTTTTTTTGGATCAAAAGTTACTTAAATTATTATTAAAAAATAAAAACAATTACAATCAAAATTGAAATTACAAATTATAGCTTGAAACTCAAAATCAGAACAAAAACATGGAAATTACAAATAAAAGAGAAAATTTTCTGTAGAATCAACTACTTTATCTTCCTATCTTGAATATACACCACCATTCAATAGCCGTATCCTTTGCATCTTCATAGTTGTGTTAGTGGATGGAGGAAAATTTTGGATCCAACTCAGAGGACACTTTTTCTTCGAACAATTAGCTTTTAATTTTAACAAAACAGGCTTTAATGGAGAAAAAGGCATTTGATCTATACAATGTAGTGCTAATTTTGATTAACAGTTGATCCTTTATAAAGGGATTAATTACATCTTATATTTAGGGTAAATAAATAGCTTTGAGGAAGCATAAATCTGCCTAAGTTATTTTTCACTATACAAAATTATCCAAATTCTTCTTTTGTTTATACATAATTATTTTTTTATTATTAAGTTTTAACGTCATCTAATCAACTGCAACCCGTTCACTTTTGTCACATCAATCAATTAATTAACATATTAATTAATTTATGTATGAGAATTTAATCACATGTAAATGAAAAAAAATAAGAAAATAAGATTCTGACTAGAGAAAATTAATTCATGTTATTTTATATAAAATTAACTAAAATTTGAGATGATATTTAGAACTTTTTGAATATAATCATCAGATTATTTTTCTTTCTAAATTTTACATTAATTTTAAATTTTATTTATTATAATTCTTATAAATAAGTTCTTTCATGACCTTTTATTGAGCATTTATTTTTGTCAAAAAATAATATTAATTTTAAATTTTATTTAGATAAAACTATGTCATTAATAAATAATTTGCACTAAAGTTTAAATATCTAAAAACAAACTATTTAGTCCGATATTTATGGTGGGCTTGCCATACTTGTCACTTTAGCATTGGAACTTGGAAGTGGTACCATAAGTAGATGTTTCTCTTTTGTTCTGTAAATATACATTGAATTATTGGTGTCTACTTTTTCTTTTATACTCTTATGTCACATCGCATCATGATCATATTCATTCTTTACTTTTAATACTAATTAACTACACTTTTCAGTACTGATTCTTAGTAATTTATACTCTATTGTTACAAACTTTGTTCCTATGCCCACCAGGACATCACATTCTTAAGCTAATTAACTTATTAATCTAACCTCTGTTTCTGTATGATGCCATTTTTCTTTCTTTAATTTAGGTTTGTCTTGCCATTAATTTTTTTTTAATTTACTTATATTCTCACTTTTTCTTTGTTAAAAATGTATTTTCTTCTTCAAAATTGTACCTTTACAACTAAGTAACCACTAAAAATAATTACACGAAAAAAAGGAGAAAAAAAGAGAGAGTTATTATGGCGTGCATTCTTCTCTTAAAGGCAACAAAAAAAAGTATGATTTAAAGACATGAGATCATGCATATTTGTTATTTAATATTAAAAATTGATTATATAATTTTTATATAATTATATATTTTGTTATGTAATAAAATTATATTATATATAATTATAATTATAAAAATATGTAAAAATTTAGTACTATCATTTATTATAAGTCTAAATTGTAATAAATATTTTAGATAATTTGTTTGATATTTTAATTCTAAAATTACATATTTTTTTATCTTAAATTAAAAATATTTTTTTTAAAATATAAGAATAAGATAAAAATAAATTAAATATTAGTTTAAATAAATTTTTATAGTAAAATTATTTTTAAATGAAAAGTTGTATACTAGTATTATTAAAAAGAAATTATTTTAATAGATAAGAAAATTAAGTAAAATATTATTTTAAATATAAATTATTTTATTAAAAAATATATATATTTTTATTCGATTATAATTAACTATAATACAATTTAATAGTTTAATCTTATATAATTATATTTAATATATCTGATAAGGGTTATCGATCATGCCCTTAAAGCATTAGAAACGCATATTACTATACATTGTGTTAGTTAATGAGGTGTGATAATATGTGAAAAATAAGCAGCAAAGTTTGTGGGATTGAAGTCACCACTACCATATCAATGGAGAAAAGTGGGAGGGAAGCACTTGAAATATGGAATGAACTTTGCTTATGGAGGGACAGGAATCTTCAATACATTAGTTTCGGAACCAAACATGACAACCCAGATCGACTTCTTTCAGCAGCTACTCAAAGAATCACTATATACAGCCACAGACCTTGACTCATCTCTGGCTCTACTCACTGTTGCTGGCAATGACTATTCTGCTTATATTGCCACTAATGGCTCTGCCCAGGTCAGTCTTTCATTTTATATATCCCACTTACATATCAATATAATTATTCCTAGTTATCTTTATTTACTCTGTTTCTTTTTTTTTTTAATATCAAATTACGTCTTCTAAAACCTTAATCTTGTTATAGGGAGTACATGATTCTTAAACTAATGAGTGATTGGTTTGGACTTTAAACTCTTCCAATTAATTTAAATTATTTATATTATATTTGTGCTCATATCATCACACGTAATCTATGTTTACAGAAAATCCTTGTCTAAGTATGTAAAAATGGCTCGATACCACCTATTTATAGCACTATTATTTGCATTTCATTTTTTCATTTTTTTCACTTTGTTTTTATTTTTCTATTTTTCTATTTTTCAGTGTTATCCTTTCTTTTCTTTTCTTTTTTGCATTTTTTTAACGATTTTTTTTCCTTTCGCTTTGTTTTTTCTTCTTATTCTTTTATTTTATTATTTACAATTGATGACTATATAGAAGGTGGTGTATTGCAATTGATGAATTAGTAAAAAAAATAATATGTATTTCACTATTGCTGATTGAGACAAGCAGCAAGCAATTTAATACAAAAGTGGTCTATTGCAATGAATATGAATTAGTACAACAAGCAATTGTACATTTTTTTTTGTGGTTTAAATTATTTACGTGATTTAATTATTTAGATTAAAAATTATGTTATTTAATTATTATTTATGAAAAATTTATTAACTAAAAATAAATTATATTATTTTAATAATTTTTTATTAAAGTATTATTATTTTATGTCAAAAAATATGATTAAAATATGAATGTTTAACAAGAATAAAAATATAAAAATAAAATTTAATATGAAATTGTTTAAAAAATTAACAATAATATTCAAATATTAAGTAATTTAAATATATATTTTAATTTTTAATAAAAATTTAAACTCCCCTTTAAAAATATATATATTTATTTTCTTATAATATTAAAAATCATATTTTCAGTTATCACAAAAATGAACACATTTTTTTCTAAATAATTAAAAATAAAATTCTATGAATGAAAAAGATTATATCATACAATCAAACCATTAAAAATCAACAAACATTAAAATAAAACATTGATAATTATTTTATAATTTTTTCATATTAATTGTCACTTTATTATCGTTAAAAATGCTTATTTTATCTTAGTTTAATATAATAAAATTTTCATAACTAATAAATTAAATAACATCTTTAGTAATCTTAATTAATAAGCATAAAATTAACTTAAAAGAACATACTTAGCATTTTTCTCAATGTTATATTTACATTTTTAAGAAGACTCTTTTCTTTATATACACAAATGTACAACTTTATATTTTTATCAAACAACATGCTACTAATCAATTTAATTAAAAGATACATCCAAGAATATGATTCAACATGAAGTCCTCGGTATTAGACAAAAACCTTATTAAACTTAAGTAAATCATGGCAAGTATCATGAATGATCAAACCAAGATCAAATACCTCTCGATTCAATACCAACCCATTTGTTGTACAAATCAAAGTATTTTACTTGTTGTACAACTTAACATACGTGAAAAAAAAATTAATTACATGACATACCTTTTTTTTTCATGAAAAAAGAATATTGTTTTCGAAGGAGTTAAAACGAAACCATATGTATAAAAGTATGTTATATATGTACCGAAAGAGTTAAAAATCATGTTTTAACTCTAAATGGGTATTTAGCTCAATTTTCTCAAGAGGATTTTAGTGTCACTACTGAACTCCTTAATTGTAATTATGTTTTTTGTGTTAATTTTTAGGGATTTCCCTCCTTCATTGCTTCAGTGGTGAATCAATTAACAGTTAATTTGAAAAGAATATATGAGTTGGGAGTGAAAAAGATAGCAGTTACATCTCTTCAGCCCTTGGGATGTCTCCCTCGGAGCACAGCCAATACCTCCTTCCAAAAGTGCAATGGATCAGAGAACTCCCTCGTGAATTTACACAACACGTTGTTACAACAAGCTGTGGCCAATTTCAACAATCAAACCACAAATTCTACTTTTGTTATTCTCGATCTTTATACGTCCTTCATGTCCGTTTTCAATAACAAGGGGAACCAACTAGGTAAAACATCTTTTTCGCTTTATATACTATAATTTTATACATAGAAAATATGACAGTATCAGTGGTTATAAATTATTACTTAATTTTTTATACTTTCATACATTAACATTGAGATTTAAAGGAATAGTTTTATCTCTCCACTTCTTAATAAATCTCAATAGTATCTCGTTCTCGTTCTCGTTCTATAAAAAATAATACCATTATCTCCACTATTCTTTAAGATTGAATATTTGAATCTTTCAATTAATTAACATATTATTGTTTATGATGATTTGATTTTCATGTAGGGAATGTAAAGTTTGAGAACCCCTTAAAGCCATGTTGTGTCGGTATTAGCAGTAAATATTCATGTGGAAATATAGAGAATGGAGAAAAGAAGTATGCAATATGTGATGACCCTCATTCTGCTTTCTTTTGGGACACTGTCCATCCTACACAACAGGGATGGCATGCTGTTTATTCAGCTTTGCAAGCCACTCTTGACAACCTTGTCAATTAATGTATTGAGAAATGCCAATTCATGAAGTGTTAGAATGTTTGTTGCTTTATTGCTTAATTGGCTTTATTTTTGTAGTTAATTTGTTGGGCTTTGTTTGTTTATTATTTGCTTTTCTTTTGTGCTCAAATCGATCTTGAACTACAAATAAAGCTTCTGTTCTATGAATCCCATACATTGCCTTGTCACAAATTGGCTTCAGACTCACGTAGGCCGAAGCACGACATTCATATTGTTAAAACAAGTATGTTAAAATAATATTGGAATAATATTATTTTAACATACTTGTTTGTAGATTGTTATATTCAAACTGAGAGTTAAGGCTCTCTAAACCATATGGTCATTATGATAATAATGGTAATGTTTGGGGATGGAGAACGTAACAATCATTTTGAGTAACGATCATTTTTTGAATAAAGACGAGTAATGACCATTTTTTGAGTAAAGATGAGTAACGATCATTTCTGAATAAAGAAGAGTAACGACCATTTAACGGTTATATTCTGAGTAAAAGAAAACAACAGCTATATTCTGAGTAAAAAAAATAACAGTTGTTTTTTTCTGAGAATATATATAACAACTATTTTCTGAGTGGAAAAGTTTTTGTAAAAAAATATTTTACCAAAAAATAAAATGTCACCTTACCCCACACACACGCACTCGGACTCGGACTCGGACTCGGCTCAGCACGACACGGCACGACCGATCGGTCGGACGAATGGCGGCGGCGGCGGCGTACACGTGTGTGTGGTATCACATTTACTTAGGTCCTCTCCTCTTCCACAAATGTGGGTACCCCTTGCGGCTCAATCCCAATAGTCAACTCTTTACTATTTATACATATTTTAAGTAGTGTAAAAAGGCAATTTGGGATAAGGTTCTATTAATTTTTTTTGAATAAACATTCATCTTTTTCCAACAATCATCCACTTGAATTTTATATAAAAATAATTTTCATCGAACAACCGATAAATTAAAAATATAAGATTGTGCATAAGCAAAATGTGTCTATCGGCTTGAATCTTTACATAGTGTTGATGCTTTAGAATATACTAGAGTAACTCGTAGTTTTGAACTCTATCTCTAACAATTATCACACACATAACCTTTCCAAGGTATAGTTCGAAAAACCTGTGCTTTACGGCCATGCACGTGTATCCCAGTATAGTGAACGCTCTAGTAAATTTTGCCTAAAACATTTCCATAAGAAGCGGTCACACTTCCACATTTACCTAGATGAGTCTATCAAGAGCACTCCTGTAGCTATGTACTCCACTCACATAAAGTATAGAACTCATTAAGAGTTTAACAATTAACTCATTCTTTTCTATCGCTTCAGGACTTCATGCTTCTAACAGTATAGAATGGGATTTGAAAATAGTGTGATTCATCTCATATCACTTCATGACTTGTTATTACCTTTTTAACTTATTTTTTGGGATCTCTAGTCTATAAGTTGGGTTACCATCACGAGTGACTTTTCATTCTAAGGGCATTAGTCCTATTCCTTTTGAGGTTTTGAAAATCTTCTCTCTCGGTAATCCTTTCATCAAAGGATTTGCCAAATTTTCATCAGAACGTACATGATCCACTCTTACAACTCCCGTAGAGAGAAATTCTCTAATAGTACTATGTTAATAACGTATCTGTTGTCTCTTACCGTTGTAGTAATGGTTCTGAATCTTTGTAATAGCCACGATACTATTGTTGTGGATCAATACAGTTGGTATCGGTCTTTCCCATAAAGGGATCTCAGCTAACAGACTTCTTAACCAACCTGCTTCTTCACTAGCAGTGCCTAGTGCTATCATTTCAGACTCCATTGTAGATTGAGCCAATATTGTCTGTTTCTTAGACTTCCAAGAAATAGCTCCACCAGCTATGTTAAATATATATAGCCTCTAGTTGCTTTGAAATCTTCTGATAAAGTGTTCCAATCTGCATCGTTGTATCCTTCTAGAACAATGGGAAACTTTTTATAATGTAATCCAAGGTATATAGTTATCTTAAGGTATCTCATAACCCTTTCAATAGCATTCCAATGCTCTACACTAGGTCTACCGGTAAATCTACATAGTACTCACACAACATAAGCTATGTCTGGTCTAGTGTAATCAGTAGCATAACATAAGCTACCAATGATGCTCGCATACTCAGTTTGTCTAACACCATCTCCAGTGTTCTTGAACAACTTTACACTAGGATCATAAAGAGTACATGCAGGTTTGCAATTAAAGTAATTATATTTCTTTAAGATCTTCTCAATGTAGTGAGATTGATCTAGAGAAATTCTCTTTTCAGACCTAGTAATCTTTATACCAAAGATTACACTCGCTTCTCCGAGATCTTTCATATCAAAGTTAACACTTAAAAAAGTTTTCACATTGTTCACAACATGAATAGTTGATTCAAAAATAAGCATGTCATTCACATATAAACGTATAATAGTGCAAATGTTATATTCTAATTTATAATAAATTCATTTGTCACTTTCATTTATTTTGAATCCATGTGAGATAACTAGATTATCAAATTTTTCATGTCATTGCTTAGGTGCTTGTTTTAGACCATAAAGGGATTTATCTAGTTTACAAACTTTATTTTCTTGACCTGGGATAACAAAACCTTCAGGTTGATCCATATAAATTTCTTCTTCTAAGTCACCATTTAAGAAGGCAGTTTTAACATCCATTTGGTGTACTACTAAATTATGGATAACAGCAAGAGAAAAAAGTACACGTATGGAAGTTGTTCGTGTGACTGATGAAAAGGTATCAAATAAATCTAAAAATTTTCTTTGCCTATATCCTTTAACTACAAGACGAGCTTTGTACTTTTCAATAGTACCATCGAGTTTTAATTTCTTCTTTAGTATCCATTTACATCCAATGGTTTTGCAACCAAGATGTAAGTCAACTAAATGCCAAGTCTTATTATACTCAAGAGAGTCCATTTAATCATTTATGGCTTCTTCCCATAAGTTGGCATCTAAAGAAGATAAAAGCTTCTTTAAGAGTTTGGGGATCTTCCTCTAAGGTATAAACATAAAAATCAGACCCAAAATCCTTAAGGGTTCGAGCTCATTTACTTCTTCTAATTTTAGTGTTTAATTCCTTATTTTGTTCACTAGTTCTAGTTATGGGTAAACTACTAGAAGACAAGCCTCCACTATTTTTAAATTTAAAGGGAAACCTATGTTCATAAAAATCAACATCATTTGATTCTATAACTACATGATCATTTAAGTCATAGAATTTATAAGTTTTACTATTCACAGCATATCCTATGAATACACACTCATATGCTCTACTAGCAAGTTTATTTCTTTTAGGATTAGGGATCCTAAGATAGGCTAAACAACCCCAAGTTTTAAAATAAGTTAAATTATGTTTCTTATTTTTCAAAATTTCATATGGTGAAATTTTACTTGTAGATTTAGGCACTCTATTTAGCACATAGTAAACAGTTAATAAAATTTCTCCCCACCAATGGAAAACAGTACCAGAGTTTAATAAAATTGTAACAACTGATTCAGTAAAAGTTCTATTTTTTCTTTCAGCTTTTCCATTCATTTAAGGAGAATAAGGTGTAGTTTTTTCATGAATGATTCCATGAGTTTTATAAAAAACATTGAAGATATTGGAATCATATTCAATGCCTATATCACTTCGAAACCTTTTTTTATTTTTCTGTTAAGTTAATTCTCAATCTCAGTCATAAATATTTTAAACATGTCAAACGCTTCACTTTTATTTTTCATTAGATATACATAAGTGTAATCTGAACAGTCATCTATAAAAGTTATAAAATGGTGTTTTCCATTTCTTGTTAAATTTCCATCAAGTTCACATATGTCAGAATGTATTAATTCTAAAAGTTTAGATTCTCTACCTACTGATTTATATGAAGTTTTGGTTATTTTAACTTGACTACAAAAATCACATTTTTCAAAATCATTCAAAGATAGTTTAGAAATTAGTTCTAAGGTACTTATGTTCTTGATTATGCATTTATTAACATGACAAAGTCTAGTATGTCAAATATTAAAAGAACTCAACATATAAGCAGAAGAAGAGGTTTTATTGATTTCAACATTTAATTTAAACATGTCATCAGTAACGTACTATTTCCCAACAAATATATTATTTTTAGTTATAGTATATAAATCAGCCCCTATAGTTTGAGTAAACCCAACTTTGTTAAGAAGATATCAGAAACTAAGTTCTTTCTCATTTCTAGAGTATGTAGGACATCCTTCAAGATGGCAGTCATCTTCTAAGAAAAATTTCAAAAGTGGGTGTAGTATCACATTTACCTAAGTCTTCTCTCTTTCCACAAAAGTAGGTGTGGTATCGCATTTGCCTAGGTCCTCTCCCCTTACACAATAGTGGGTACCCCTTGGGGTCCAATCACAATAGTCAACTCATTACTATTTATACATCTTTTAAATAGTGTAAAAAGACAACGTGGGACAAAGCTCTACTAATTTTTTTTTTAATAAATATTCATCTTTTTTCAACACCTATCTACTTCATGCTCCTTCTCAATTCACACGAGATGTTTTATTAAATAAAATAATTAAAAAAATATTATTATTTATAATAATTATGAGATTATTAAGTATAAATTTAAATAAAATGTGATGATATTTAAATAAGATATATAATATAATTTTAATTCATGAATTTTAATCAATTTTAATGAGTTATGTAAAGAAAAAAATCTACTATTGATTATGAATACATTTATTTACATATATATCTATTAATAATATTTTTTTAAAATTATAAAAATCTAACCACTACCATCTTTTACTCCTACAAACAACAGCAATTTGCTTGAAATTCTCTCCCGAGAATACTAGCTAGCTTTACCAACTTTATTGTCTGGTTTGTAATTGATTATTGTTTGATTTGATGAGAGTGCTTTCAAGTCAATATTTCCAATTGTCCTCCATCTTCTAAATAGAAATTGCTTAATATGCCCTCTCTCTTTTTTCTTCACATTTTTCACTTAAGCACGATTTTCATATACTCATTTCATAAATTCATTTATTTCCACCCATGCCTTTGCTTTCGTATATTTTCCTTACACATTTTTATATTGTTATTTATTTGACTTTAAGTCTTAAATCGCAATAGGATTGTATTTATCAGTAGTGAGTATTCATTACAAAATTGAAGCCACTTATCATACATGATGTTCGTGATCGCTTAAGTTTGTAGATTATAACAAGCTGTACCTTTTTCGTGTAGGGCACAGTAAAAATGTAAACCAACCAAAATATCAAAATTAAATGAGAAAGTTAAAAATTAATAAAAATAAGACATAATAAATTAATATAATTTGATAAATTAATCTAATTCACGATAAAATTATTAAATAAATTACACCGTTAAAAAAAATCTTAACTTAATACCAATACATATTATATACGAAAAATAATACCAAGAACTTAAAATAATAATCAAACCAATCAAATGTCACATAAATTCAAAATAAAAAACTTAAAAATACTTATAATATTTTTTATTTTTACTTAAATATCTCTTGTACACAAGTAAATTATATCCCAAATTTTCATGTGTCATTTGTACAACATACACTACTATACAACTTTCATTTTCCTCTTCATATTGTTTTATTTCATTAATTGTGTGGCTTTTGAGCAAACCAACAATCTCTACCTCGATAAAAATCCACCAATCCTAAGACACTATTTTATGATATGTCCACGTGCCCTTATTACAACTCATATATGGATAAGTTATACTAATCACTTCATCGAGACAATCATACTCAAATTTACTCTATCTAAAGATTAATATTTTACCTACATATTACCAAAAAGTATAATATTTTGATTGAACTTACTCTTTTTTTGTCTCATATTATGATCACTAATGTAAGATTTAATTTTCAACTCTGAACTAATAATCACTTTATTCTTAACAATGATTATAACTCATCTTGAACAAGATATCGAATCAATTTGTACAAATTATCTTTATTTTATGCTTTCATAATAACCAATAAATATTTACCAACTTCTATAAAATTATTCCTCGTAGAAAAATCATAACCTAAAATATTCAACCTATTTAGCGAAACCAAGTTCTCTCTTAAACTAGGTATGTGCCTCACATCACTTAGTGTTTAGACAACTACATCAAGCATCTTCATTTTTATAGTACATATACCAAAAATCTTGATCCTTGAACCATTAACCATCACAACATCACCATTATTACAAAGTTTACATCTATCAAGCAACTCTTTGTTTGCACACATATCAAACGAGTAACTAAAATCCAAAATCCAATTATCCCATAAACATTTTAGTATTACAAGTTTCAATCACTTTTTTCACATTAGTACCTTGACTTTTCTTCTCATCAATATCTCTTATGGCCTTCAATCTTTATCTTTTTATGTGCACATTTTTGCGACAATAGAAGCACTTAATATCACATCTTTGACGAGGCTTAAATCATTTTCCATCTTTACTTGGATATATCTTTCTAGTACTTAAACTTGCTCTTGAATCACTCTTCGTAACAACACAATCTTCATACATAAACCAATATTATGTTAAAAAGAACAACAAATATCAAAAACTTTTTAATTAGATTTTAAATCTTATATTTTTATATTGTATGAAATTTGTGTGGATTATTGAGAAAAACCCACACAAAATGCGTGTGGGTTATAGCAAAAAACCATGCAAAATTTGCTTGAGTCTTTGTATGGGTAATTAGCAATAGAGCTCATGCCTCCTAGTATAAATTCAAAATTGTGTTTGTGAACTCATCAGTTCAAAAATTTCACTCTTTTTTTAAAAAAAATCAACATCTTTACTTCTTTTTTTCTTTTTTTTTCCTATCGTATTCTGTTATTTAAAGTCGAAGGAGCGAAATGGGCACTTTAAATTCACACCAAAAAAAAAAACCACAAGACTATCCAAGCTTTACCATCAGCTCTTCAAACTTAAAAAAATTCAAAAATTTAATATAAAAAATAAAATTGAAACTCAAACCATTAAATCATAAATTTCAAATATAAGACAAAAGAAAACCCACAAATATAATAATTATAACTTCTAAAAAACAGAAAAAAGAAAGAAACAACATGCAGATTCACACAAGAAAGACGGACAAACAACGGTACAACATCACCGACAGGAGCATAGGACAGCTCCAACAATGGCCAGGTAGAGACACCTCCAACGACTGCCAGGCACAATGCAGACAACAAATAGACGGAAACGCAGAGGTCAAACGATGGCTAGGTTCGTGTAGTGAGCCGGGTTAATTTGTCTCTATGATTTTTAGTGTAAAGTGAAAGAGAGATATATAAAACATTTTGCATGGGTTATAAATAGAGACCCACGCAAATTTTACGTGTACTTTTACGAATATTCCACGCAAGAAAATTTGTGTAGGTATTTGTATATAAACCATGCATAATATTTTGTGTGAGTTGTCTAAAAATACTACCCAAAACATTTTCCATGGGTTTCTATTAATAACTTGTGCAAATATTTTTTGTGTGGGTTTTTTTAAGATAATCCACTAACTTTTGCATGGATTTCTAAAAAAAACAACGTAGATGTTACTTTTTAAATTTTGCGTGGGCTTTACTATAAAACCACACGCAAAAATTCTAACTTTTGCATTTTTATAGTAAAATTCACGTACATACATTGTTGCGTGGGTTTTATTAGAAATACATGCAAAAAAATTCATATTTTATAACAGCATTGTAATTGATTATTTTTTACATTATTAGTCACTGGTTACTAATTACATTATTATGTGTGTTGATTCTAAAAAAATGATGAATCTATATGTCAAATCAACCAATTATATAAACAATAAGTAAGTCAACATTAATGAAGTGTACTCCCGAGTAATAGAGTATTTATGTTTATATTTTTATCAACTTTAGTTACTTTTCAAAAAAAAAAAAAAAAAATCACTAAAAAATCAAAAGAGTATTTTGGACAAACAAATTTTATTACTATTAATTTAAAAATGATACCAATATTTAAATTAAAGTATCAAAAAAAATATTTTAATAATATTAAATATTTGAGTATTATTAAATTAACTGAGGTATCTTTGATATACTAATATAACACTACACATCAAATATAAAAATAAAAATAAAAATATTAAGATAAAGGGGAAGAAATGTTCTTAATTTTGTTCCCACGAGAAAAATCACAACATAGAATGTTCAATGGTACTTGATGACCATTGTAAGAATTAAGGTTATGATATAATACACATTTGAAGGCCTACGAGAACATCGACTATACGTAACATACTTTACTAACCATCCAAACTAATATTTGTCATCGCTCATCATAAGTTCATAGCTAAACTTATAAGATTAAGTCATGGCATTTTTTTTCAATAATATTTTAATACTTTCTCACCATCAAAAGTATTTCATTAGTATAACCAAGATTGAGGTTTTTCTATTCCAAATAATGTAGATTTAGAATTTGTATACAGTGGTATCATATATATATAATAAAAAATAGTATTAGTTATTTTCGATTTATTAATTATTTTTAATTATAAAAGATATTATATGTATATCAAATTATTAAGTTTATATATAAATTATATTTCATTCATTCAAATAAATAATATAAGAATAATTATATCAATAAAATAAAAATACATCAAATCATTCTACAATAAAAAATAAATTTTGTTGTAAAGGAAGAATAATTACGTCTTAATCCTCAAACATTTCAAAAATAAGTTATAGTTATTTCCTACATAATGAATGAATAGTATGATGTTTTGATAATTTTATTTTTACAAATTTGATACATTAATTATATTTCTTAAAATTAATACACTTTAACCAAATTATTATTACATTTTAGACTTTTTAGTTATTAATTTCTAACTAATTTTTTTAAGATATTTTTTTCTTGCAAAAACTTAAATTAAATTTAACTGAATCTTATTGGCGTGAGTCCCACGAGTAGATGTTTGGAGATGAAAATGTCTCAATTTTTTTTAAAAAAAAAGTAAAAATAAAATAAATTAAAAATATCAAAATTTGATTAAAATTGTTAAAATGTTCACAAATATAAAAATAATGTGATTAAAGTATATTAATTTAAAGTAAAATTACTAATATATATATATTGTAAAACTAAATTGATCTTAAGTGTAATTTTTTTAATGAATTATCTTTAATTTTTATAAAAAATAAAGAAAATAAGATGATTTATAAGTGATCTAAAAATTAATAAATTTTGAAAAAAAAATATTAGATAAGTCCAATATAGTTTGTATGTAAGCATAGTTATATTTTTTATATATAATTTTATAAATATTATAAGTAAAATTTTATTCATTGATAGTTGAATTAGAACATATATCTCTTTCCACCTACGTATAAATCGGCCACTTGTTGCGAGTTGGGTTTTCTGTTCAATGAAAAATTGATACTTGTACTTTTTACGATCAAATTATTATTCTTCTTACCTATCAAGAAGTGATTATGGTTAAAAGTTTATAATAAAACATACCCGAGACAAATGCTAATAAGTCTAAGCAACAGGAAAAAAAAGAGGGATTCATAAACATACGATATCGAATTAAACAATAGGCTCAGAACAAAAAAAAATCCCTCCATTTTCATTAGCCTTTTAAACAAACTAATTGGTGTAGTTAATAAATGCGGCATAAAATTTAAAAAATGAATCTTATTATTGGATCACAAAACAAACCACAATCTTTCCTTAACTTTAGCCCAAAAGAACTACAAATATATATCTCCAAAGTGAAGCCAAAAAGGAGAGAGAGATATAAAACACAATTAGCCCCGCATATATAGTGTTGATCACAACAAAGACATGTTGAAAGTTGTCAATTAAAAAATATTACTATTAGAATAAATCCTAAAGTTTAAGATTGATTGTTATTTGACGTTTTTAGATTATGTTATCATTTAGGATAATTTGTTAGCCATTTTTTCTCATTTTTTAGTTTTCTATATGGATATATAAGTCACTGATAATCATCAATAAAATTAACTCATTCAATCTTCTTCTCTTTAAGTTTTTTCTATCCATTTTGTCACTATAATTTGGTATCAAAGTTTCAAATTGGGGCCTGAGTTTGATGGAGATTATTATCATTGAGGTATGTTGATGGAAAACTTTATATGATCAAAAGAGTATTAGAATCTCATTAAAACTGAGTACTTTGAGCTTAATAATAGGGAGGTGACAACAGATGCACAAAACAGACGTTAAAGGAGCTCAAGGTGAAAGATTTAAAGGTAAAAAGTTGTGTTTTAGTCCATTGACAAATTAATCCTAAAAACCATGCTTCAAAAAGACACATTTAAACAAATATGAGAATCAATAAAGAGAAAGTTGCAAAGGATTGCAAAAGTTAAACGTGCTTAACTTCAAGCATTTTGTCGAAATTTTGAAATGTTAGAAATGAAGGTTGGAGAGTCTATTTTTGATTATTTTTCAAAAGTAATGATAATTGCCAATGATATGCAAAATTATGGAGAAAATATCCCAAATGTTAGGATAGTGGAAAATATTCTGCGTTCTTTAACAGAATAATTTAATTACATTATTTATTCTATTAAAGAGTCCAATTATATCAATTCTCTCACGTTTGATGAGTTACAAAGCCCCTTGATTGTGCATGAATAGAAATTTTGAAAGAAAGATAGTGAAGAACAGGGTTTGAAAATGAGTTCATAGGAGAAGCCTACTACACGAGGAAGAGGCAAAATCACCTATAGAGGACAAGGTAGAGGAAGGGGAAGGTAAAGCTTCAATCGAGCCACAATTGAGTGTTACAAATGTCACAAACTCGGGCACTATCAATATGAATGTTCTTCTTAGGACAAGGAGGCAAATTATGTAGAGTTTGATGAGAAAAATCTTATTGATGGTATATGAGGAGATGAACAATGCAAAAGGAGATGTGGTATGGTTCCTAGACTCAGGATGGTTGAATCATATGTGTGTAGATAAATTAGCTTTCCACGAAATGGATGATTTTTTCAGACATGTGGTAAAGCTTAGAAACAACACTCAAATGAATGTGATTGGAAAGGGAAATGTGAAGTTGATGGTGAATGGAATAGCTCATGTGATCACTGGAGTATTTTATATATCTAAACTTAAGAACAATCTCTTGAGTTTAGGCCAACTGTAAGAACGAGGTCTGGCTATTGTAATTCAATTAAGGATGTGTCAGATATATCATCCTTACAAGGATTTGATTATTTAAACAAACATGATGGTAGATAGAATGTTTGTGCTATTTTCCTTCAAAGTGACTCATGTTACAACACTACTACACAAGATATTACTCAACTATGGCATCAGAGATACACTCATCTTAGCTACAAAGGTTTGAAGACATTATAGTCAAAAGGAATGGTAAAAGACCTTCCTAAATTATCAGATTCTCTAGAAGTGTATTGGCTACATGAAAGGAAAACAACACCGTGATTATATTCTCAAGAAGAGCCAATGAAGAGCAACTTAGAAGTTACAAGTAGTTCATGCAGACATATGCGACCCATTACTCCACCTTTCAATAATAATAAGTGATACATATTATGCTTCATAGATGATTATTCTAAGAAAACATGGATATATTTTCTGTCACAAAAATTAGAAGCATTTTATTTTTTCAAATGTTTCAAAACTTTTGTAAAAATTGAAACTAATTTGTCTCTAAGTGTTTGTGTATAGATAGAGGATGAGAGTTTAACTCTATTGAATTTAATGAGTTTTGTAAGTAGAATGAGATAAAAATGTTGAATTCAATTAAGTAACGTTGGAAGTGATTAATTTAAAAATATTTTTGTTGGAATAAATCTTAAAATTTAGAATTAATTGTTATTTTAAGTATTCAAATTATGTTACCATTTATTAACCATTTTTTCTTCTTTTTTCAGTTTTATGTATGGTTATATAAATACTTGATGATCATCAATAAAACTAACTCATTCATCTATTTTTTTCTTAAGTTTTTTCTATCCATTTTGTCTCTACTAGACAATAGTAATCCACATCACCGCACTAAAAACAAAAATCTTACATGCCGACATATATTAAATCACGGACATTTTGGTTCAAATGTGCCACGTATACAGAGGAAAATATGTGCATGAAAATTTGTAATAATAACTGAGATTTAGTTAACTTTTATATAGAGAAATTCACATTATTTTTTTATTTTTCACTATTAAATAACTAAAGAATTAAATATCATTATAAATTTATAATATAAAACATTATATACTATATCCATTTTATCTCTTGTGTGTTCCATGTCACTTTTCTTCCTCACCAGTGCTTTTTCACAATTTAATATGTGGGCCATTGATGTATACGCATCGCATCTAGTTTTGATTGTTACAAAACTAAATAGCAGAATAGCTCAAATATTGTCTTCTTAATTTTTTTCTTTTTTTTTTTAGAATTCAATATTACTTAACGTTATCAAATTGTTCACTTTCACAACTAAGTAAGAAAAACAAAAAAACATATATAGAAAATTTTATATCTGAAATTTTAAATAATATAATATAATATTATAATATTATTAATAATTACACTTAAAACTACATCATTATTTAATAATATATATATATATATATATATAATAGTCTTTTAAAAACATAAGCAGTTTGACCAATATTTCAATTAAGACTTAAATCTCAAATAATTAATAATGCTGAACATATCATAAAGTTTGATCATTTCTTTCTCTGACCAAAACAGGAAGTCCCCTATCGAAAGTGGCAGTGAGTCCAGGAGAAAATTTAGCCTTTTGATTTGGAATAGCTAGTTGAATGTTGAAGTTTCTAAGCAGTGAAAGAGTTACACCTTTCAATTCCAACAAAGCCATTTCTTTTCCCAAACACACCCTATTCCCACCTTGAAAAACTGGGTATTTAAATGGATTCTCTGGAATAAAAATACCATCTTGATTCAACCATCTTTCTGGTTTAAATTCCAAACAATCGGATCCCCATATTTCTTCAACCCGACCCATTGCATATGGATGGTAAGTAACTCTAGTCCCACTCTTCACAAAACTACCATCTGGTAAAACATCATCTTCTTCACAGAACTTTGAATCAAATTGTATTGGTGGGTAAAGTCTCATACTTTCATATATTACAGCTTGTAAATAATGAAGCTCTCTCATTTGTTCAAAGCTTGTGAAACTACTACTACTTTGACTTGGTCCAATAACTCGTTCCGCTTCAGCCAAGATAGCTAACTCGACATCTGGGTAGTTAGTCAACAACCAAAACAAACTGGTCAACGCTGATGCTATAGTGTCACGTCCAGCTAATAGAAAGCTTATAACAATGTCTCTTAAATATTTCTCATCATTTACACTTCTCATAAACCGAGATAAAAGATCTCTATGATTCGAAAATCCAATCTTTTTCTTTTGCTTTATAACTTCTTCGGCTAAAACGTTGATGACATTGATTGCTCTGTTTAATTTCCTCTCACTTCCTAAATTAAACATCCTCTTGATTTTCCAAACAAAAGGTGTGACTGTCATGGCTCTTTTAGCTGACAATTTTGAAGCCAAATCAAAAGAAACAGCAAATTCTGAAATGGGCAGAGAGAGTTCTAAGCATTTTGGATCTAACCCAAAAGAGAAGCGACAAATACTATCAAAAGAAAATCTTTTAAACACATCTTGTAAATCCAAAACTTGATCTTGTTTCCTTGAAATAGATGAAAACAGAGGAATAAGTCTGTTTTCAATTTCGTAATTGACAATATCAAAAGCAAATGATCTTATTGAATACATGTCAAGTTCTAAACTTGCCATTTTCTTCTGAAACTTCCATAGTTCTCCATCTACGTTGAATATACCTTGACCCAGAAAATCACTCAATATAGAAGAGAAAGGTTTGCCTTTTGGGTAGTTTTCAAATCTTGTTTTGAGTATGTATTCGACGTTTTTTGGATTAGCTGTGATTGTGTTTCTCAAAACATGTATGTGGATTGTTTTCGTGGGTGAGTTTCTGATAAGATATGAATACCAATCACTTAGATTATCAAACTCTTTGGACCAAGTAGAGTTGAGATAGTTATGACAAATTTCACAATTGCACCAAAGCTTTGTTTTCAGTAAATGGAATAAGATCAGTGAAAAGGAGGAGAAGATAATTACGATTATCATGAAAAACTGAAAAAACCATGGAACTTGAGACTCCATTAATTTGATAGCTAAGGATAAAAATGGAATTACAATAGGATTGGATTATCGAAGAAGAATTTGATGAATATGAGATCTATTATCCTATGAGTGAGACAGAGGTGGCAAGTTTAAGGCATTTTATATATTGGAATTCAGGTGCTGTTTATGATCGTCAGAGCAGTAATTTATTAATTTTAGTGGTATACTCTGTTTCCACTTTTAAAATAAAAGACTATTAATCCTAAAATATGTAGATTCTAATAAAATAAGAGCATCTTAACTTATACTGATAATAATATATTTATAATTATAATAGCATCTTAGCAGAGTTATAATTATTAATAGAAAAAAATAATAAAAAAATAAATTTATATATATATACACAAATTACTTGATAGAATTATTCATAAAAATATCTGTCCTTACCATTTTTCTTATTAATAAAAGAGCATGTAAAACACGTGTGTAAATTAACAGCAAATCTAATCAGTTGGTAGTGCTCATGAAGTCATCTTCTGCACCACTGGAGTTATTTGGTGACGTGTCAGCCTCTAGATATTTGAAATAAGATGAGGGCCAACATTTTATTAATATTAAAATTATATTTTTATTTTCTTTAATTTAGTACCATTAATATTTCATTTTGTTTTAATTAGATATTTTGACAAGAAGACAATTATATTTTGAAACTCTCTTGACAAAAAAGAATTCTCCGTTTTTACAATCCATACTTTTTTGCGTATATATATATATATATATATATTTGAACAATTAGCTAAGAGATATAAATATAGTTACATATGTCATTATTATCAAAAAAATCATTTTTTAATTTACAAAATAATTTTTATACAATAAATAATATAAAAAATGTGCTGCAAATTTATAGAATTTTAACATTTTCTTTAAACAATGCTTTTTCATCACAACTACGTGAGAAATATTTGAGAGCAAGACTACACTACTCTGAAAATTTGTAGGCACAAATGCAATAATTAATTGAGGGATGATATAAAAATCACATTTATTTTATAATTATTATAAAATGAGATATTATAATTATTGATTTTTGTATTAAAGATTTTATAATCTTTTTAAATTAATTATTTTACTTTCATAATTTATAAATTATACACTATTAATCTTATTATTATAAAAAATAAATACTTTTAATCATATTATTAATTAAAATGAATATTTTTAATCTATCAAAAGTATAAAAATGAGTATATTAATTTTATAATTATTGAGTTCGATATTAAATATCTTATAATTTTTTTGAAAATAAATACTTTAGTTATATAATTTGTGAGTTAGACACTATTAATTCTATTATTATGAAAAATAAATACTTTTGATCCTACTATTTATTAAAATGAGCACTTTTAATTGATCAAAATTATAAAAAAGAGAACATTTGGTATCTAATTTTCATAAATAATAAGATTATAGGTACCTAACTTAAAAATTATGAGATTAAAGTATTCATTTTAAAAAATTATGAAAACTCTAATATCTAACTCAATAATTACAGAATTAAATTACTTAAATTAAATAATTACATGATTTTTACTTACCAACACTCATTAAATATAATGTCATTTAAATATAATGAAATTTAAAATTATATGAGTTGAGTTATATTTAAAAGAAATTAAAACATTAAAAAATTTAGATGGAAAAATTTTAAAGGATTCTTAATTACTATTAATTAATATATATATATATATATATATATATATAATTATCAATTACATCTTAGGATGTTAATTAATGCGATTTTAATTAGTTTAAATTTATCATCAAAATTATTTTGAATCATTAAAAATGAACACTAATCTAAACCAACATGAACCAAACTAATAATAAACAGATGGATACAAAGTAACTTAATTAGCTATAATTGTTAATTATTTATTTTTTTATAAATCAAAAATATTTATTGATATTAAAACTCATTAATACAAACAACATTACATGAAACAATAAAAATAAGAAAAAATAATACTATAACAATTAATCAATTACAAAAAAGTATACATTAATAACATCTTATTACATTATTATTTAAATATTAAAATTTAAAATAATCTATACCATATTTTAGATATCAAAAATTTCAAACCATAATATCATTAATAATATTTTAAATATGTATTAAAAAATTATAATATTTTTAATTTAATAATTTTGAGTTAATAGTTCGATTCAAATCTAACTTTATTTTTTAAAATTATTTAAATTAATATAAATTTAATCAAATTTTAATTTGATTCGTATTTAATTTAAATTTTTTGATTAATATTCGATTAAAAAATTTTGATCGATAGATATGCTAAGTAAGTTATTACAACTTAGAGTTGGCATTGAAGTTAGGATGACAGACGTGAGAGTGAATTTAAACACTATTCTAATCATTGATCTACCATTTAGACACGTAAATATTAAATAATTGCAAGTATTTAATTATAATGTTTATATTATATCTGTGTGTAATTATAAAAGAAAAATATTAGAACTTGGATGAAAAAATTATACCTATAATTATTGTGATTTTACATCCAGCTGCTTAGAAGTTTATTTATTAAAAAAATAAAAACTGCACCTCATATTATTGTCCTCGAATTAATCTCTCACAACAAAGGTAGACTTAATTAATTTCTCAATTTTCTCATATGATAGTATCATCCAAAATATATATAGTAGCGTACAACATTGAAGTGTAATTAACGTTAATTTTATCGATATAAACAATACAACTGTCTTTTCAAGACTTGATTTAGAATGAGATACTGGAATTACATTATCTAGTTATCAGACCACAGTGCCAACACTTAAAGCCGTCAATAACGTGAATGATATAAATGCTTTTGACTTTGAATATTCCAAATATAACATGTTTGTTGGAAAATTATAACATAAGTTAAAATGGCACACTTGGAATTTTATTAATGAGACAACCAATTAAGATTAATCAACATTTCATAGTGGTTGAGGTTGCATAATTCATGCCATAATCACATGCCTGTTTGACCATTTTCATCTTCTGCCACACGGAGTGGGGAAAAAAATTACAATTTTTGTTTTAAATAAATTTATTCTAAATTATATCATAAAAATATCAAAAATAATTATTTTAATGAAAGGAGATTAATATTACATTACATCACATTTTTAAACTTATTCAATCTTAATGGATATATATGTAATATAAATATATAAATATATAAATGAATATAATATGTTATAATTTATAAGTCATTAAAACTATGATTGATTTAACATATTAAATATAAATATACACATGAATATAAAAAAATATATCCACTAGTTATGGAAATTCTATTGGATTGTTTATGATTATCGTTGAAATTGCAATGAGTTTTGCTACAAATGATAGTGAGAATTCTTTGGTGGTGATAGGCATAGATATTATAAAATTTATAAATATAAAATTATGGATTTTAAAATAAATTTTGATGTTTAAAAAAATTAGCGAAAAATAAAAATAAAAATAAAAAACCATAACTATTATGTAAATATTCTAAAAACAATCGAGATGAGTTGGATTCCTAACCTTTATCGACAGATAAGACTCGTACATTATGAAGGAATTCACACGAAAAGAAGTTATTCTTATTCTTGCTTACTTCTTAAAAAAAAAAAAAAAGAGCACACGAAAGTGAAGGTTGCCCGGCATTAATATTTGAGCTAGGGAATATGATTATAAAAATCACGTTTTATACATTTTTCTATCGAAATATTAAAATTATAAGAAAAATTAAAAATAAATAAAACAAGGAAACCAATAATTATATAAAATAGTGAATACTTTTCTTAAAATCAAGATACATAGCATTTTCGTGAACCGAGAAAAAAATTATAGGTTTAAATATAATATATTTTATGGGTCTAACTTAATAGATTAGTTGTAAATTTATTATTAATATTTTATTTTATTAAGTATTCTTGTCTCAAATCGATTAGGAACAAAGTAGTAAAGTTGTTTATAAGTTTGGACAATTCTTAACTTAATGAGATCTTATTGGGTTGAGTTAGACCTGAATTTCTAACATTGTATCAGAGCCTAATCTCTATGTGTTTGGACCTAATTGGACTTTATCACAGTTTCACCGTGACACTAATGTCCACTTTTGTTCGTCGTGTGAAGAGGAACTGTTAAGTATTTTTGTCACACATCAATTAGGAACAAAGCAGCAAAACTGTTTATAAACTTGAGCAACCCTATTTAATGAGATCTTATTGGGTTGAGTTAGGCTTAAGTTTTTAACAGATTTGTTAAAATAATTTTCAACTTGATAGTTCATATTGTTTTTAATTTTATTTATTTTTATTTATTAATATATTTAAAAAAATAAGATAAAATGATAAGTGAAATAAGAAATTAAATATCTAATTTTTTATTAAATTTAATGACAAAATTAAAGAAAGTTTTTAAATGTATTACGTTAGGAATATTTTTTCAACAAACCAAAGATTTGAGGTAAATTTACGATTGATTCTAGTAAGTTGCGAGCATAAACATAGTTTGCCCCTCTGAAATGGGTGCTTATTATTTATTTATTTGTATATATATTAATATAATAAGTAAATGCATAAGTAAATGTAAGTAGTTAATTGTATTACATTAAAAAATAATAATGAATTAAAGTAAAATAATAAAAAGTATAATTTTTTTTAAATTTTTTATATGATTCATTTATTTACATAATTTTACTTTTAATCTCTTATAAAAAAATCATATTTTTTTAAATTATATATAAAATATATGTATACAAATTGATGTCAAATATAAAACTTTTTTTATAAAATGATTATATTATATAATTAAACCATAAAAAATGACACATAAATATTTAAATTGTTTGACATGTAAAAAGATTATTTCACTTGTGATAACACATTAATAAAAATTTACTAATAATTAGATAGATAATACAGTTAATAATATCCTAAAAAATTCAAGAATATAAACTCAAAATACACTCATATCTATAAATAGACATAAATATGAGTAAGTAATTCGCGTCAGTTTCGGATATATTTAGTTAATAACCATGAATTATGAGTTGATAGTAATTTTTCTACATGTAATTATTTTTCTTATTTTTTAATATTTATTCTAAAATATATTTAGTTTAAAAATTTAAATGTTAACTTAATTCTTAATTTATTATATTATTTAAAATATTAATATTAATTTTTATTTTTTAATTATTTGTTATATATTTTTAAATAAAATAAATAAATATAAAGTAGAGATAAATAAAATTTAATCAAATTATATAAAATATTATTTATTCTATTATTAAAATTATATTATATATATATATATATATATAATTAAGAATTCCTTTAGGATCGTAACAAACATCTCCGTATAAGTTAGGGGAAGTTATTTTCGAAAAAAACTTTATCTCTCTAGCAAATTATACGACAATACATATCTCATTGTCCACCGTCGTTTTCTTCCTCTTACTCTTCTTCTCCATCGCACTCATCTTGACATTCCAAATTGATTATTCTCAAGATTAGAAAGCTATTACAATTCGAAGAAGCAGCTGGTTCAAAGTTATTCGCTGAGCATTTATTTATTTCTCTCTCTCCTCAATCGCTTTTCTACTAGAACTTCACATTTAAAGATTTAATCATTTTACAAAGCCAACAAAACCTCGCTTTCATATACTAATCAAACAACTCCAGATTGTACAAGAGAACAGTGATTCATCGAGATCTGGATACATATCATCATCTACAAAATTCCATCGTTTGCACAGATCTGAGATTCAAAGAAGGATAACTTGCTTCGATTCAACCGATACAAAATCCAAGAATCAGAGCTGCTATATCCGAGACTTTTGTTCAATATGCAAGCTTTGACACCTTCGCAAACGGATATAAGCGAAGAATGGATGTTCTTTGAATCTCTTTCTTGCTTTTTCCATCTCATGCTTTGTATCTTCAACGTTAGGAGTCCTCGCCTCGGTATTCATTGGATTAATTCTATTGTTGGTGTGCTATAACGCAATATATTTTCATTGTTTATTTTGTTTATTAAGTTAAGTAGTCATATACTTATATTTATAAAGAATGAATATTTTTTAAATGATATAACGTGTTTTAAGATTTCTCTCTTAAAGCAACATCGAGAACTCTGGTTAAACTATTAAATCATAGTTATTGATTCGTTGAACTTATAATTATAAACTTAAGTAGACAATTTTGTACTACGTGAAGTAGATCTTAATTTGTTGTAAACAGATATATTAACTTTACTATATCAATTGGTATCAGAGTTATCACTCCTATTAGATCATGTGAGTTTACGTTCTTACGTCTTTGTAAAATTCCCTAAATAGGGATGTATGATACAGTGTGTTTGCACACATCTCATATTACTTAAGAACCTAGGTGGTGATATGTTTATAAAAGATAACACTTTCTAAATGACATGACACGTTAGACAATCTTATGTCACATGGAGTGGATCACGTTTCACTGTAAGTAAATGAATTAATCGTTTTGTATCATGTTCTCAATCTATCTTTATGTGTGATTTTGTTTCCTTTGACTTACTAGTTTGCTCATCAATTATTTTAGTTTAGATTTATTATGATCTATTTTGATATGGATAACATGTTTAGCAGTATAGAGAACTTAGACTTTATGCTTAGATTTGTTATTCTTAGTATTATCGGTTGACTTGTTAGTCTTAATGTTTTGGTGATTGAGCTATGGTAAATTTCGATGAGTGCTATGAAATTTCAACAATATTCTATTATTTGTGTGGAGAGCTAGATAAGGTATGACTCTTTTTTTTATTCAACATGATGTTCATGGTATTTCAAGTCAAAAGACATTTATTGATAAAAAGGTGTATAATCAAAGCAAATTCTCGTAAATAATGGTTTGGATTTTAGTGATAATTTTTTAATTTTGAAGTTATAATATTTTTTTTAGAGATCATCGTTATTTCTTTACCATGTTTTTTTAATATTATTTTGGTACGTGTGGATTTAGAAATTATAAAAGTTCTAATACTTTGTTAGTTGTTTTTCTTATGTAGTGATTCGATCTCACTTTTCGTTTGTTTCCTTTAAACTTGCATAGTTTGTTTTTTCTTCTAATCATAAAATTAAAAAGATGTTTAATTTTGTTTTTGGAAATCTTGATTTGATGAGTACGATTTGGATTGTTTTTGTTCGTTGTTTGTGTTGATTTCGTAAGTTTAATTATTCTTTCTCTAGTTATCTATTTTGATTGTTAGGAAGAGAGTTAACTATTGTTAATTATGATATCTAATTCATACTAGTTGTATTATTAGTTATTTGGTTACTTTTATTCCTCAGGTTATATAAGTGATTTTGGAATCGTTAAATTATATCGTTTTTTTTTAATAAATTTTTTTTATTTCTTAAAAGAAAATTTCTTAAAATAAAAAAAATAAGATTAAAATCATTACAACTTAAGTCATTACGAATATCATGTATGATGCGCGGCTTCAAAATATTAGAACTGTGGCTTCAATTTTGTGGTGGTGTGCAATCATTCAATTATGAATACTCGTTACGGATGAATACAATCCTATTGCAATTAAGACTTAATATTGTATATCATGTATGGAAAATATATGAAAACAAAGCATGGGTGAAAAATATAGGAATTTATGAACCGAGCATATGAAAATCGTGCTTAGGTGAAAAATGTGAAAAATAAATTAAAAATGAGGACATATTAAGCAATTTCTATTAAAAAAGATGGAGGACAATTGGAAGTATTGATTTGAAAGTACTCTCATCAAATCAAACAAGAAGCGATTACATACCAGACAATAAAGTTGGTAAAGCTAGCTAGTATTCTTGAGCGAGAATTACAAGAAAATTATATATATGTGTTGTTTATAATTGGTGTTAAAATTATTAAAATGTATTATTTTTATTTTAATAAATTCTATTTTTTTTAAAAGAATAATAATAATAATAATACAATACAAAAAAGCAAGAGTAAAACTATTAGAGCATATATGCAAGAAATTTGAAGTTACACCCCGACAAGTTAACCTATTAGAAATAACATTACATTTCAATTATATATTTAATTTATTATTTATATTTTTTTAATCTAAGATTTATTTGTACATTTAAAAATTTTCCTCAAATGAGAACACATTACTTTCCTTAAACTCCAACCATGTTCCGATACTAAGGACTAATTATTTAACCATATCCTCCAAACAATATTCATACTCCATTGAGTTCATACGTGTAAATAAAAAATATTTAAAGAATCTATGCCAACTTAATCAAATCTCAAGAGTCCAAAAAAATTTAGAATAACATCGTGTAATTTTCATTGTGATCCAATAGAACCCATCGTTTTTTCAGACTTGGCCTACGTGCATCGCCTTTATGGGTCTACTTTCACTTTGGAAATCCACTTTGTGTGCGTCTACGTAATACAAATTGGGCCCTCACTTTGATACTACTTGTAAGAAACTTGAAGTTCCATCCCAAAAGGCTAATATATTATGAGAAGTAATTCATCCCAATTATTAACTTCAATTGATTTAGAAGTTACATCTTTAATGTAACTCAACTATTTCTAAGGAGAATTAAGGTAATGCTAAGTAAGTATATTTATGTGTATGATTAATTAGTTGATTAGCTTCTCCTATATACAATGGTTATAATAGAATATAAGGAGAAACATAAAGTGTATGTAGTACCCATGAAACATGAAAAATTAGGGTATAATTTATGTGTGTATGCGAGATATTCTAACCAAAAGAAAGAACACTATAGATATTTTTGAGTTCTTTATTTTGGGTCTTTGTGACATTTGGGTGTAACGAGACTTTAGATTTAAGTGTTATTTTAAGTTCTTAATAATATTCTTGGGATACAATGTATATTAAATATTGGATTAAGACTCTTATATCAAAAAATGATATTATTAAAAAAGATTATGACTTTGAGTGTGGATTAAGTTAATTTATCAAACTATGATAATTTATCGTGTCTTGTTTTTGTTGATTTTTTGCTTCCGCATTCACATTTATTACTTTGTTGGTGTGTGCTTTCATTGTATCCAATAAGTGGTATAAGAGATAATGGTTGTGAGATCTCGATTTAAGGAATATATGACTATAAGGAGGTTTGAGAGTCAAAATGACAACATCAAAAGTATATTGGTAGAAAAAATGATTCTTAAAGTGAACTTAAAGAAACAATTGTATGTCTCGAAGATGGATAAAAAAGGTGATGTTAAAAGTTATTTTAACACATTCAAACGATGTGTTTTTAAATTATTATGAATTGATGTGAAGATAAAAGATGAAAATAAAAAAAATAATTTTGTTATTTTTACGGCCTGATTCATATGATGTAAGGATGTCTTCATTGTCTTTCTTGAAAAGTGTTAGAGATGCAATTAGTTAGTTCTTTATTATATATATTATTTATCATGTGATTAATTATTATTATATTATCTATATGTTAAGTGTTTACTTTATGTTATTAGTAAATTTAGAAGAAATTTTTAAAGAATTAATATCTTTTTACATTAATTATATATGAATTAATTTATTCTTTCAAATCAAAATAAAAAATAATAATTTTATAAGTACGTTTAGGTGAAGTTGTATTTTCATTCTCTTTCATTCATATTCAATATGTTTACTTTGATATGGTATGAATCTATTTCATACTTATTTATAGCATCAAATATAATCATTTTAAATATTTTGATTCTTGTTTATTTAAGTTTATCTACATTTTTATTTTTTTTTTATTTTCATTTTAAATTAATAACTTATTCTAAATTAATTTAATTGATTAAAATTAACTAATATTTTAATGCATCAAAATATGAACTAATGTACTTACTAAGTCAGGTAATAGCAAGTTCTTAGTGTTTAGGTCTCAATTGAAATAATAAAAAGTATTACAAATCTTAAATTTAACATATAATATAAAAAATATGATATAAATTTATTAAATTATATCAAATAAAAAACTATCACGTAACATATATATATATCAAATCCCTTTCAAATAATTATTTGTAACGTGCACTATTAAATTTTCCTTCTTTAAAAATTTATTCTCCCATTCCTAGTACGCTTTATTTTGATAGAAAAAATTCTTATTGCTTAAAAAGGCTTACAGTATTATAATAGTAATCATATTCAACAAATATATATATATATTTAAACTCGTATTTTCATAAAAAAAAACATAAGTAATCTTTTCATTTAATTTAAAGTATATCAATAATATAAATTTAAGATTTAATTAAATTTGTCTGCACATGATTAAAAATTAAAGGATAAAATCATTTTTAAAATAATAAAATAAAAAAAATCATTTAACCATTATCAATTTATAAATTTTTTGTTTAATTCTGTAACAAAACAGAACCAAGAAAAACTGAAAGAGTCTAAAAAAAACTTAAAGAAATCAAATGTTATTAAAGATGATGAATTTGCAAAAGAAATCATAGTGTCATAGATGTTGGGATTATTAATGTACCAATTTTTGACCTATTCACACTATGATTTTATGATAATTTTAATACTCTTAAAAATAAAAACAATTTATCACAAACTCACGGTTTTATGTCAAATTATTCAACATATAGATTAAAATATCCTCATTTTATAACTTTAATAAAATATGATCATTACAAGACTTTACCACATTTCCTTCAACCTCATTAGAGTTTTCATCACTCTATTGACAACCTCACTTAAGCTCCGATAGTGATGCAGATGATTTTGTCGGAGCTCTAACAACTACCACCAATAAACTTATTAGAGGTGAATGTAACATACTACATCTAAAGGTAGAGTTGGATGTAATATGTTATATCTTAACTGAAACTCCGACGATCTTATTAAAAATAGATTTAATATATTACATCTAAAGGTAGAGATAGATGTAATATGTTACATACAAATGTAACATTAGATTTATAAATTTTAGAGTAAAATTGAATCGACTAACTTGTAAAGATGGATGTAACATGTTACACATAAACATACATATAGATGTATTAAGTTATAAAGATTCAGGTATATGTAACAAGTTACCTATAAATATATAAATAAATGTAATATATTACATACGGTGGATCACCGACGAAAGTTGTGAGAGTTCCGATGGGTCGTTGGAATTCTGATGGGTTGTCGAAACTGTAGTTGATTGTTAACAATGGTTGTTAAAGATATTGTAAGATTTAATCTTATTTTTATTTTATTGAATTTATATAACAAATATATATATGAAACTATAAGTTAAGTTAGTTTTTACTAATTTTAAAAAAATACTATTAGGATAAAAAAGAGTTATATGTAAAAAAAAATTATTATCATATTGTTATAAAAATATAATTTCTATATACATATTTATTGAATATAAATGCTATTAAATTACCTAACACTTAACATGTGGATACTTATTGATGAGATAGGATCATACATTCTTATTGAAGATTTTAGAAATATTTGATAAATTAAAAATATTAAAAAAATTCATGATATAACGCTATTATATTAAGTAAACAAAAATTATTGCGTTTAATATGACATTTTAAATAATTTATCCTTTTCATAAAATAAAATAAAAACTTTAATTTAAAGTTAAAATTTTAAAAAATATTTTTTTTCCATTGCAATATTTACATATTAAAAAAAAGAAAAAAAAATGCAAGAATAGTAATAAAATTATGCTTAAAAATACATTTAAGTTTTAAAATTATTGTCTTAAGCATTCAAAATCTCATTATTTTCGTTAATAGTCAAATTGGTGTTTATTGAGATCTTTAGATCATGTAATCATGTGATTTATATATTTTAGTCATGTAATTTTTTAAATAAATTGAATTAATCATGTAATTTAAAAGTATGATTAATTAAGTTAAATTTTTTAAAAATTTAAATTTTTCAAAAGTAAAATAAAAATTATATATATTTTATTAACAAAATATTAAACAAAGAAAGAAAAAACAACAATATACGCAAAAACTTTCTTGTTCTCACTTTTTTTCTTGCTATCTTGTTCTCACTTTTTTTCTCTTTCTCTCTTACTCATTTCTCTCTCCCTCAATTTTATTTTTTTATTTTTATAATAAAATAATAATGAAAAAACAAGAAGCGAGAAAGGGAGAGATAGTAGAGAGGGAGGGTGAAGGGAGGACTTTTTTAATAATAAAATATATAATTATCATTTTATTTTTTAATAGTAATTTTTAAATTGTAAAATTAATAAAACTTATCTAACAAATTACAGAATTAAAATATATAAATTATATAATTAATTGAACTTATGTAATAAATTACAAAATTAAAATATATAAATTACATAATTATAAAATTAAAATGAGTAGAAATTCCAAAGTAATACTAAAAGAGTGATAACATAATATTCACATTAATATTAATGGTTTAGGGATGGGTGATTAAATTGTTAGATTATTGAAGAATTTAGTTCTTTTTACTTCTAATGTTAACAAATTAGAAAAGAAAAAAAAAAACATATCTCTCTTGCGTTTATCTTTTTCTCTTATCGTCTCTCTCACAAATTCTTTTTTGTTATTATTCTCATTACACTATTTATGTTGTTATTTATAATTAATTTTTATCATATTTTTCATTTTCTAAAGGGCTTATGGTTTGAGGAATGATTGAAAGTTATAAACATTTTCTTTCGTATGGTAAAAGTGTTGTTAAACTCAATTATGATGCTAAAGTTAGAAAGTCATGTAGTTGTGCTTTGAAGGGGTTAAAAAATAGTTTAGTTTCATCGTATTCGTAAGCTTTTGATTATAAAGCTCGAAGAGTAGTATCCCTGTTCAGATTAGTTGTAATCTAGCACAATGCTATCTTATAATGCATTTAATGGTGCACAACACTATAACAACAATACAACATATATAAGGTTCATTGGTTAGTGAAGTTATTTCATAATTTTTCCCTTCTTGCATATATATTTAACTATTAAAGTCAAATTACATCGAAATACATATATCTTAATAAGAGAAACACTTTATTTTTTATGGAGGTACAATAATATTTTCTTAGAGTTTTGGAACATTTTTATAATAAATATTGCTATAAAAAGGGTATTGTGGGTGATTATATAAAAACTTAGAACTAAAGAAAACGTGTTGGAAAATATTTGCAGCGTAATAAGCTTATTGTATCTCCATATTCTCTTTAAAAGAAAATCACATGAGAAGCACGTGGTCTTTCAAGTTACTTTTCAAAAGAAAATTTAAAAATAAAAACTAATCTTATAATTTTAATTTTTTATAAATTATGAGATTTGAAATACCTAATTCATAAATATTAAGTTAAAGTGAATCATTATTCATAAATTTTAATTAAATTTATACATAAATTCTTAAGTTCTTAAAACGTATAATTGGTTATAAATTTTTAAAATAAATAACTTATTCTACAAATTTTTAAAATATTCAATTTAATCAACGAACTTTTAAAATGTTTAATTTAGTTAACGAAATTTTAAAATATATAATTTGTTTTCCAAATTTTTACTTTACACATAAATATTTAAATTTTTAAATTTTATAATTTTTTCATAAATTTTTAAAATTTCATAGGTTATAGTTTAATTATTATTTATGAATAAAAAATTTAAGATATGTGTGTAAACTTTTAAAAAATTGAGATTAAATTATATAATTTAAAAGTTTAAGGAATTATTATTAAGGAAGGATACATTTTAATTTAAATAATTATTTTAAAATAATTATTGATGTATAATATAGTACGCGAAAAAAAAATATTTCAATTTTAGTATCTAGTTTAGAAAACCAAATCAAGGTTTGTGACTTTGTGATACTCCTTGAATCTTTTAAGTGGTCTAGGGTTCAAACCTCGTGTATCACAACGGATAAAGAGAAAAAATTAGTACGACGGATCGACGAGGATAATGGAAAACGAAGACTGGGCTGGAAGAAGTGTCATGGAACGTCCTCTAGCTGAATTGTTGGATCTTAAGCGTGCGAAGAAAATTGCGGTAAAGAGAAGGCGAGCAATATCTTCAAAGAGTAAGGCCTTGATAGTTGTTGCATCGGAAGAGAACGAAGACAACTCGACTGGCTTTGCAGAGGAAACCAATGGCTTCAGAGTTCGTGTTTCGATGTTCGATGAGTCGATTGAGAATCACTTCAGAGCTATGGACACGATTTCTGAGCTTTGTGGAGAAGCCGATGAATCTGAACTCGACGTGAAAGAAATTCAACGGCATAAATCATCCATTACGTTCTTGAGGTAAGTTGGTTTTGTGTTGTGATTTATTTATTTACAATGGCGACGAGTTATGACCATTATCTGATTCAGCTTTATTTTGAAATTCCTGTTTTGATTTTAATTCTTTTTATTTAAATTAGTAGCGAGACAACACTAAGAATTTAATATTGTTTCAGAGAATGGAAGCTTTTTAAGTATAAGCCGAGAAACGTTAGACTTGCTACCGAAGTGGAGGGCCCTCAGGGGAAGCATTTTACTGATGATATAAACTTGAGTCAATTTTCTTCAGCAACAGTTCCTAAGGTGCATAATATACTTATTTTCCCTTCAAAATTAATTCTTCCTTGATTTTATGTGTTTTTCTATTACTCAGGTTTTTTGTAGATTTTGTGTTTGCTAATACAAATTCTATGGAATACTGGTATTACCATCCATCACCATGTACCGCTGTGATATATACCATCACTTACATGAGAAGATATCATTGATCAATAAGTTTGGGCCTTACTCATCATATTTTAAATTCTGTATGGATTTCACTTGTTATATTTAAAATCTTCCAATCATTGTTTGACGTGCTAATGATGATAGAGTAGCGGTAAATATTTGCAGTCGTAAATGGATTGTAGATTCAGGAAGTATCATCAGGAAGTATCATTCTGCATGAACTTTGATTTTTGAGTTGGACTCTTTCTATTTTGAGGCACTAATCATACCTTATTAGCTTCTTTGGTGGTACTGCAGAAGATTGAACAGTTTGGGGAAACACCTTGTCCAGAACCAAGGTAATTTGATGAAATTTGTAATGAAATATATTATTTTGTTGTTATTAACTTCCAATTAGACAGAAAGAAGGCATAATTTATTGCTAAATTTATAGTTCTTAAGAACTATTTTGCATGTCGTATATTTTTATTTATTGTACTACTAGGATAATGTCATGTGTCATTTTAAGTTCCTAGAAATTTTGAATATTGCTGAAATTTTTTGGAAAAACAACAAAAATAGTACTCATTATGTTCAGTTCATATATTTTTACTATTAAAAAAAATCTTGACACATCATTTCACATTGAACGTCATTCAATTAAACGCTATTCAAATTGAACTACGATCATTTACACTCATTCAATGATGAACGCCATCTAAGTGGATCTCGTTCAATGTTGAATGCGACCTAAGTGAACCTCAATCAATGTTATTGGGATGCTATTTTTGTTGTTATAAGTTTTAAGAGTGTTATTTTTTGTAATTTCTCAAGTTCTTTTTACTGCATGCTTAATATTTGACAAATATATACCAATGCCCTCATCAGAGTACTTGCTGCAGAGACTTCGTGATGTATGTTGGGGGGTCTGTTTGGGCGCTGGATTGGTGTCCCAGAGTCCATGAAACTAATAACTCTCATGTTAAATGCGAGGTAATTGTTTTCTTTATTTTTTAATTCCTTACTTGCAAGTTTGTACGTCCCCTGTGTCATTACTGTGACTTTTTTTTTAACTAAAAATTTCACTAGATAATGAATTCCAGTTACTGGAGAGGCTGTGCTTGATTGTACTGTAATATTTGGAATATTTAAAATACATGATCATTAGCCTCGTTTACTCAAGATAACTGAAGCCTCATACCCTTCCAAAAAAAAATTCCCTCATGTAGGACTTACAACTGATTTCTAAGGAGTGTGTTTGATGGCTTGTAAACTTCCCTTTTCTATCGTTGTCTTTTGCATTGGTCATTTTTCTTTTTATATATGTTGCTAGCCAGGTAATCCAAGTTTTGTCATATGCCTTTAGTTGTGCAATGTTTACTGAATGGCCCAGCTCCTGGGAAAAACTGTATTACCTGACTGTGCTTTTGTCTTTCTTTTGGCTGGTCATAATACTATGGAGACAACACAATCCTACAATATTATCATGGGAACAGGAATTTATAAATCCTAATTGGCTTACCAGTCTTTTTGTGATTTTATTGGCATAATGGCAAATGAGGGATGGATAGTTTTTTGATGCTGGGTAGACATTAAGTCTTGTGCGAGATAGTTTTCATGGATCCTAACAGATATACACTAAATATAAAAATTATGAATCTTAAGAAACTTTTTTCCCCCACTTTGTCTTGATTGTATGCAAGAGTCTTCTGTTACTTGCTGGTCTTTTTAAATTTACCCTTTCCTAGACCCTAGTTATATTTAATATTTAACTTACATGGGTTGTTATTATTCACATTAATAAAATTTAGACCTTTGAAGAGTTTATTAATTTACAAAAACCACCTTGTTTCTGTGGTCTTCAGTTTATTGCTATTGCTGTCCATCCACCGGATTCTTCTTATCACAAAGTAGGTGCTCCACTTTCTGGTCGAGGTCTTATTCAGATATGGTGTCTTCTCAATGTCAGTGGGAAAGATAAAGAAATTTGCTCTGATATACAAAAGCCAAAAGGAGGAAGACCTAGAAAGGAAAAAACAATTGAGAAAAAGCCCAAAGGACGACCTAGAAAGGAAAAAACAATTGAAAAAAAGCCCAAAGGACAACCTAGAAAGGAAAAACCAATTGAAAAAAGGCCCAAAGGAAGACCTAGAAAAAACCCAAAAGAAGAAACTCTTAAAATCTTGGATAGCAGCAACCCACATGATGAAGCTCCTGCCATTCAAGTTCCAGAGAACTCATCCACCTTGCTTGCCATAGAAGGCATCCCTGAGGATACTGGAGGAACTCTTATACCACAAGATTATGTGTACAGTGAAACTTTACCTCAGGGAAGAAGCATGGAAGATGAGGTAAGTGATAGGAGTCTGCAAATTATATTGCAATTGTTATTGTTGGTTTAAATAATAGAAAACATGTTAACTTGGACAGGATCATATAATGAGTCGCAATGATACAATTCGGGGTTCTTTGGATGTTAGCTCAAGCAGTCATTTGATTCCAAAAAAAGTTAATTTGCCAAGAGTTGTGCTATGCCTAGCGCATAATGGAAAAGTTGCATGGGATGTAAAGTGGCGGCCTTCTGGTTTTCACAGTTCCAAATGCAAGCATCATATGGGCTATCTTGCTGCAGTGTTAGGAAATGGATCTCTGGAAGTGTGAGAACCATGCTTGAAATGTTTAACTTTATGGTTGCGTTAAATTTATGCTTCTTGACCAATATTCTCCACTTGAATGGCATTGCAATTTCTTTTGTGTTTTCTTAGGGTACTCTTATGATTAGGTCATTATTTACAATCTAGATTGCTTTGCTTTGGAAGAAACATGTCCTGGTACAGATATAGCGAATTGCCTTGCTTTGCATTATACAGTCGTGAAAACTTATTTCTTAACTTAATATTAGATATAGCAAATTGGCTCATATGTGAGGTATTTTTTAATGAAACTTTCCTACCCACCCTGTATTGTAGGGGGGTAACACATACACTTAGAAAAACTTTATCCATGCACAGGGAAGATGGCACCAGTTGGATTGGGGAGAAGGAAAATGTTTGAATCCTGTAATTATTGTAATCTAGCATGTGCTGCAGCTCTGGCTTTTTGTTGTTTAGCTACCTGGCATATTTTAGATGTGTAAATTGTAATGCTATAAGTTTAGTAGGTATTTGTGAAATGTCCATTACAGATGAAGCATGTTACATGATCTATGGTTTGCATGATATCTGATAATCCTTCTCATCATCTGGTAAAAATACAGTTGGCAGGTTCCTCTTCCTCGTGCCATGAAGTCTATATATTTCTCTTCACCTGGGGAAGGCACTGATCCTCGCTTTGTAAAATTGGAGGCTGTATTTAGATGCTCAATATTGAAGTCTGGCATCACACAGAGGTATTCATTAAAGGTTATTCATGTAAGAATCAACTTTACGAAATTATAATCATCCAAATATTGAAGAATGTATTAGTGCTATTATACCCATATCTTTTGACATTTTTGCATTATTCTGAGATAGACACATCCTACACCATGGGCACGACCATAGCTCTGCTGGATATGGTCTGGAGATCTCCCAATCTTCCTTGTTATTTGATGTCTTCTAGGTTTGAAAAGGATTCTTAAAACAAGATCATGCTAGAATTGCAATTCTACATTTCTGTCAATGTATGTTTTCAATTTAATGTCTAGGAACATATGGATTTAATGCCATTTTATGTAAGGTTTTGATTGTATATATGTGACAGGAATCTGGAAGATCTTGCTAGAATTTGCAATTTGCCAATTCTGTCAATATAGGATTTTAATATACTAGGTAGTAAGGATCCTGTGCCTGTATGTGCATCTCTTAATTTAATCGGCCCATGTTTTTTTGTGCTTTGTGTAGTTCAGTTTGTTTGATCTTTTGTCAATCTTTTTAACTCCCTCTCTATTAAGCAGCATCCCACTTACAGTGGAGTGGTCAGCTGCCCAACCTCATGATTACTTGCTTGCTGGTTGTCATGATGGAACGGTAGTTACTTCATTACCTTTTCCTTGTGTCTTTTTCCACATTTATTTTGCATTGTGATAGAGATATTGTATTTTCCATAATTCAAGACAAGGATGCATATTCACTGAAGAATTTTTCTTATAATAAATTGTACAAATTAAGATCTGTTAATCAAGTCCCCCCCCCCCCCCCCCCACCTTTTTCACCTTGGTTTTCAGTATCTATTTTGAGGCTATTGTATAATATGTGGATGGTATACTAAAGAAGTTTGCCATACATTCAGGTTGCTTTATGGAAGTTCTCAGCAACTTCTTCATCAAAAGGTAATGCAAATACATCCGTTAGCCCTTCTTTTTCCTTTATGTGTTAATATTTCATCTTGTAATTTACGTAAAGCTTTATTTATTAATTTATTCATTTTATATTGTGCAGATACAAGGCCTTTACTTTGTTTCAGTGCAGATACAGTTCCCATTAGAGCAGTTGCCTGGGCTCCTATTGAAAGGTTATTGATGTTAGAAAAACAATTTGTTTGGTTTTTCATTTAGTATTTTTTATGACATTATTCAACACTTTCCTTTGGTACAAATTGGAGATGGCCTTTATCGTGTGATATGGTTTTTGTTATATTGACTCCTCCCCAACACACACAAAAAAGCCCCAATCAACAATCTTAACATTTTGAACAAAAAACCATTAAACAAAAATCTTAACCTTGATATTCAGATGTGAAACTTTGAATTTTCTAATGGTAATGCAAGAATCGGTGTGATTTGATTAGATTCAAATAATATTTTTCTTAATTATTTGCAGTTGTAAAATTTTGGTGATCATTTAGACATTAAGGCTATAGTTGTAAAATTACTTGCAAATGTTTATGACACTTTTGAGAGACACCGACCAACAATTATCATTGCATAGGTCATCTAACTACTCTTGGAGTATAAAAGATAATAGAATTGTTAGGCCTCCTCAAAGTGTTGTGCTTTTGCAAAGACAAAAGACTCACGCTTAGAAGTGAGTCTCACTTATCGTGGATTACTCTGAAGTAGACTTTATTACTACCATGGGCCTCACCATACTCATTGGGTTTTTGGGATTGGGTCAGCCATGATACTTAAGATTACAAAATCCAACAACTTCATAGGTGATGTGCGCTTTTGATCATTGAATGAATGAAAGAAAGAGTCAAAGGGGCAAATTTTAAAGCTAAACCAATGCTCTTATTGACATTAAGACTTTGAAACCCTGTTGGAGAACTGATTCTCCCAAAAAGTTGAAAGGATGTGGAACTGATAATGTACATCAAGTTGAATCTCTATTATTAGTTTCAAGTCGCTAATGTACTGGCAACCTGATTGTAAATCAACCAAATCCAATATGACTTTTTTTTGTGTTTCTTTATGGGAAAGGGGGTTAATTCCTAAATATGCATTTTTAACTTTAGCAGCCTGATACTTTTAAATCGTTTTCAACGGTCTGTAAAGATTTATGTTTCTCTTTTTAAGGAATAAATTGCATTTGTACTTCATTATGATTGAAGCAACATATCAAATTCTAAGGCATCCATGAATGTAATATGATTTTTCCCTGCTTGAAATTTCTTAGCTAAGGGTAGCTAATTTCTGAAAAATGAAGAGGTACCATATCCATTGACTCTATCTGGGAAATTTTCAGGGATTCAGAAGGTGCAAATGTCATACTTACAGCTGGACATGGGGGCCTAAAATTTTGGGATCTCCGGTAAGAGCATCATTCCACTTTATTTTCTTTGTTTTTCTTTTGTTTATGTTTGCCCAATCCTTGTGTTGCTCTGAAACTCTCTCCTACATGCTTTTCATTATACCAGAAATGTAAAATCGTTCAATCCTTGTTATTTTCGTGTAGCTTATTGCAAAGTATCTTTGATGGTAGATGACATCTATATTCAAATTTCTATGATAGAGATGTTATAATTTACCTTTAATAGATTTATTCAAAATTCCTACTGATTCCAGCAGGAAAGAAAGTGAACGTGTTGTATGGAAATGCTGCTGCATTGTAGCATTTGAGTAAAATGAAGAGTCTTATAAATCTTGATTTGACTTATCATATGGGGATGGAAGTTGTTCTAGTACTTTGGTAGAGTATTGTTACGGAGTTACTGAAGTTGATGTTTATTTATTGTCAATTCTGCTTGAGCATACAGATAACTATTAATGTTATGTCATGGGAGTCCAAGCTATAAACTCTAAAGCCTTATGCCCTGTTATAGTCATGGCATTGGAGAGACGTTACATAAAAAGATGATCATTGTGGAGAGAAATTGTATCATTTTCAAATGATTGGTAATAAATGCTGTTGCTTCGTTTAATATATTTTGATCTTAGAGCATATTTATGTAGGATGATTTTCAGAGGAGAGAGAGATCTCAATGTTATTTCCTGCATATATAGCAAAAGGCTGCTTATATTAATGTCATATCATTTATTGTCAGGTTCTTTCTACATTAGTAAATCTTAAATTTCAAGAAACTATTATAAAAAAAAATATTCAAGAAATTCTCATTTTTTGGTATACAATCTTATATCTGTATCACTATCATGTATGTTACTTTACCATTTTGGTTGAGAAAATATACTAATTTCTGTGCCATCAACATTTAATGAAGCCTTGTGGCATATCTTGTCTTCGCTCACTTTGGAATACTCATCCTAGGCTGCATATAACTGGAACTTTTGCATTAAAGCAGAAGAAAAAAGGAAAACTATATTTTCAGCCCAAGTAGTGGGTATCTTCTTGACATGAGAACCTCCATCTGCATCTTCTAGCACTCTGAGATTAAATGTTGCATTTGAATTTCAGATTATTGTCTCATTTTCAGTTTGCTTCTATGTTCCCATGTGTCGTCTCTGTATGTCAATTATATCATTGGGCATTTATTAATCAGTATGGAGATGATGTTGTGTACTATTCAACATTAATAGAATAAAACATGCTATTGACAATTCATTACTTTTCAAATTAGTTTCTTTCGTGCTGGGCTGTCACTGCATTTTATGCTGGAAAACTAAAACAGTTTATTATTTTTAGTGATCCGTTTCATCCTATATGGGCCCTTCATCCTGTGCCACGAATCATATACAGTGTGGACTGGCTTCCAAATCCCAGGTACCATACGAATGTTGTGTGCTGAATGCACACAATTTGTTGGAATAATTTTTTTTTAATTATCTGATACTGAAACAATTTTTTTATAGATGTGTTATTTTATCCTTTGATGATGGGACAATGAGAATCCTCAGCTTGGTGAAGTCTGCATCTGACATCCCTGTCAATGGAAAATCAGTTGCTGGAACAAAACAACAAGGGTTGCATACTTTTTACTGTTCATCATCATTTGCTATATGGAGCGTGCAGGTTTCACGACAAACTGGTACTTCCCCTTGCTTTGGTATGCCTGTGTTATAAATTGCACAGGTCTGCTAACTTTGAGTCAACTTGGAGAGTAATACATAGTAGCTAATGTAAGTGTCCATGCTGATGACATGCACTTCGTAATACATAAAAGACTTAAATTTTAAGATCACAATCAAAGAAGCAACTTGTTTTCATGTTCAAACATTATGGTCCTTAGGTGAGATCATGCGTTATTTTAAAGAAGTTGGTTAGCAGATAAGCATATTTAAGGTTCTGTAACTTGTAATTTCCAAAAGATTTTGTCGTTGCTTTCATTTTTTTGCATGAATGTAATTCCAAAATCCATCCTAAGTAGTTGGTTTAGTATTGTTTGAGTAGCACTTCTAATCTAGTCATTTGGTTTCTCCTTTTCTGGGTTTATTTTTCAATTCTCTCTGCAAGAATAATGGGTAATTCACCTTACGCATAAGCAGCATGGTATGTTTTTCCATTCAGTCACATCGTTACTGCTCTGGTATTTTCTTTATATTTTAATTGATTGTGGAAAAGGGAGAATTTAAATTCAGTTTTGAATGCCATGCCTAGATTTTATGATCTCACCCATTTGTTATATAACTTCCTACTAGGTCAGTAAGTGATTGAGGTACAAACCAATTTGACTTGAGAAGAATATCAAAGGTTAACTAATAGATGATTTTTTTTTCCTCAATTCTTTCTTTATCAGGTCTGGTTGCATATTGTGGCACTGATGGAAATGTTGCTCGTTTCCAGGTAGGTTTAACTTTTATTGAAGACTTTTGATCTCTATTGTGTTCATACTTGACCATGTTTCCATTCCTCAAGGGAGTTATGATTATTTTTTGGAGGAGTTTGTTTTGTGTTATGCAAAATATACGCATAAGTTGTGGTTAGTGGGGAAGTTTTGTATATCACTCATCTATTAGAATATCTAGATAGTGTGGTATTTGGATGCAAAAAGTAGGGGACAATCAATGTGTTAGTAATGAAACTTAAGTAGTCTACAATTCGTAATCATGCTCATGAAGTTCATTCTTTGATGTTATTATTATAACAACTTTTGTAATTGATACTGCATTAAGGTGCTCGCACATGATATGAAGAGAATTTAGTATTGCATGTTAAGAAATGATATCTTGAAACTGCTATTCTAAGCTCTACTTAGCTTTTTCATTAAATTGACATGTATTGAGTGTTGCAGCTTACTACTAGAGCGGTGGATGTTGATTTTTTAAGAAATAGGGCCCCACATTTTTTATGCGGATCAATAACAGAGGAAGAATCAATTATTACTGTGATTACCCCGATACCAGACACTCCTTTACCGTTCAAGAAGCCACTCACATTTGGAGAGACACAGCCAACCAAGGCACAGCTCTCATCAGGCGTAAAACATGTTAAGAAGTCAAATGATAAGATTGGAGAATGTGATACCCAAGACGATGCACCATTAGGTAATTTTTGTCATGCATTTCATGAGCACCTCATTAATTTCTTTTAGTAGCTTGTATGCAACTTCCATAAGTTTCAAATTCTCTTCAGCTTTGTGCTATGGCAATGATGCTGAAGCAATGTCGGAACCTGAAGAAAATCTTGCCTCTGTCAAGAAGAAAGGAAAACCAAACTCTGGAGTCGGTAAAAGGAAGAAGGCAGATGAAAACCAAACATTGGTATGCACAAAAGAAGTGCAAAGTACACAGAAAACTGAAAATTACAGAGAGGAGGCTGAGAATAAATTTGAAGTCATTCCTCCCAAAGCTGTAGCAATGCACAGAGTGAGATGGAACATGAACAAGGGTAGTGAGAAATGGTTGTGCTATGGAGGGGCAGCTGGAATTGTACGATGTCAAGAGATTCTTCTGTCTGATACTGAAAAGAAATTGGCCATGAAAAGATAAGATTAGTTAATGGTCTTTACCATGCAACTGTAGTAATATTTAAGTCACATTCCCGACATGGAATTGAATGAAATATAAATTAAAAGTATCGTCCAAATAAAAACATGATATTACTAGTGCACTACTGATACTGAAAACATATATATTTTCATTTTTATGTCAGTAGCAACAATAACCCCAGTTGAAGATGATTTGTGTCAGTCAGTAATCATTTGACAATACACTACCATTAAAAAAAAAAAAAAAAAGAAAGAGAAAACGAGAAGAATTATAATAATAATTTTGCGACATATATTTAATGATAAATAAATACTGTTTCAAAATTCATGACTTTCTATAGGATAAATTTTAAATATTACTACCCATTAATATTAAAAAAAATTATACTAAATATTATTATTATTAGTGGTATGTATGTTCTATTTAAAAGAATTAAGTAACTAATAATAATTATGTTTTATAAATAATTACTTAAAACTTTTAACAAATATTTATATTTTATTAAAAAATATCACAAAAGTAGTTTAATTTTATGGTGATATTGTAACATTATAAATCTACTTAATGCACGTGTTTTATGGCAAGGCCAAAAAATTATATATTCTACGCATGTTTATGAATATATTAAACACGTGTATCTTTCCCTTCCAGCAATTTTTTGTATGATTGTTTAAATCAGATTATATTCAATACTTGAAAAGTTACAAGTATATGCACGGTTGAAAACTTGCATAGGGAAGGATGATGAATATATATATATATATATATGGCAGGGTAAATATAATTTAAATATCAAGTTACTTTCAAATTTTAATTTTATATCAATTGCATTCTTAAAATTAGCATTAATATCAATGAAGGTCTATTTTAATTAAGTGGATAATATTAACCAGTAAGAAAGAATAAATATAATTTAAATATCAAGTTACTTTCGAATTATAATTTTATATCAATTGCATTCTTAAATTTAGTATTAATATCAATGAAAATCTATTTTAATTAAGTGTACAATATTAACAAAAATCATGTAAAATGTGTAATAATTCTTGAGTGATATATCACATTGGTGAAATATTTTGATTAGATTTATTTTATTTTTTATCAAAATTGCTCCTAATATATGGTTATCGATATTATTGTAAGTTTTATCGTGATATTGAATACTAGAGTTATACCTTCCTACAATAGGTTAATGCCTTCGTATAATTGACTAATACATTTTCAAATCATACCAATGATTTCTCATATTAGATTAATATCTTACTATAAATTTTACTTGTTATTAAAATTGTTTCAAATTAAAGTTTATCACTATTGTGATAAGACGTTGTTTTATTGTAATAAGTTTTACTATGATACTAAATGCTAATGGTAAACCTTTCTATACTAGATAAATGTCTTCTTATATTAGGTTAAAGTTATATTACGAATTATATTTTTTATCAAAATTACTCTTAAGTAAGATTTTATCATTATTGGGATAAACCTTCTATTCGAGTGATTTTGATAAAAAATAAAATATTATTCCAAATAAATCATAATGATGATTTTGATTAATTTTTAATAGTTTTTTTATGCAATCTCCCTTCCAATCAATATCTTTGTTTATTTTGCTTTAAATTTACGTACATTTCTTGTAAAAAGAAAAAAAAGTATATAATTAATACAATAATAGATTAAATTTTGAATTGAAAACAAATTACTCGAGTCAATCATGAAAACATATTAATTTAATTAGATATCCCTAATTAGAATTTAGTTTGCCAATGCACTAATTTAAATGTTTGTTATTCTATTTATAAGAACTTGTAAGTTTTTAGAGTGAGATAGAACAACAAATTTAATGAAAATTAATTAAAAGGAAAAATTTCACAATTTAATTTATTTTTAAGAAAATTTCAATCTTTAAATAACTATTTTATTATTTTATTTATTATTTTTTCTCTCACATTATTTCACTTAATTTAAATTTGCATTCATTTATATTTTTTTTAAGGATGCAATTGATAGAAATTTTAAATCTCAAGATCAGTTTAATATTTACGCAAACTTAAGAGAGGATTGCGATACTTTCTCAATATAATCAGGTTAAAGTGTATTATTAGTCTCTAAAATTTAATTAAATTCACAGATGAGTCATCGAATTTTTAAAACATATGATTTAGTTTTTAAACTTTTAAAACTTCGTACATAGATTTATAAACTTTTAAATCATATATTTTAGTCCACAAATTTTTAAAATTTTATGCATAGGTCTTAACTCGATTACTATTTGTGAATCAAAAATTTAAGATATTTATGTGAAGTTTTAAAAATTTGATGATTAAATTATACGTTTTAAAAATTTGAGAATCTATGTATAAATTTAATCAAAATTTGAAGATCAATGATACAATTTAACCATATAATTATTTTTGAAATTATTAGGGCAAGAAATAGAATCTTTCAATACACATATACATGTACTATCAATACAATTTAGCCATATAATTATCCTTGAAATTACTAGGGCAAGAAATAGAATCTTTCAACACACATGTACATGTACGTGATAGTGTTTAACTAAATAGTAATGTAATTTGGTTGGTACTTTATATATATTGATACGTACCAAGCTGTGGAATAAATCTCGTCACCCCAAGGAAGATCCAAAATTAAAGCCACAAAACTCTGATCAGCTTCAATCACTAGACCAACTTATATTTTTGTTGTAGTAAATATATATATGTTTTGTTCCTCGGTCAAAACCTCTCACATTTCAATCTCACACTCTAGGCATTGTTTTTCGCAAGATAGTCAGAGAAAAGATATATAACTACGTGTTTACATACTAGCAGTTGTGTAAATTGTCGTTTTTTTTTTTTGCTAATTAAATAGCAGTTGTGTAATTATATCTCTCTTTATCTATTTAAAGAGCAAAAGATCATTTCTTTAATTAACAAGTAGTAATTGCCAGAGTGATAAAAGGCTATATTTTGCAATACAATGAGGATGTTTCAAAATCTATTAATTTTTGCTTTAAGTATTCAATTTATAGTAACATTGGTTCACGGAACAAATGTCCAGGAAAGAAAGGCAACGATCTCTCTCTTTTTTCTTTTTTCTTTTTTCTTTTTTTTTTCTGGTTAAATAAATGTTTATAATATTAAACTTGGAATGAGAAGCTGATTATTTTATCGTGTGTGACTGTTTAATTATAGCCCTACATTGTCTACTTGGGACACTTGCCAGATGCAGCTCACAAGTCTGTTATAAAAAGCTACCACCACGACCTGCTTTTGGATGCAATTGGAAAGTAATGATCTTTCTTTCCATGCAAATGACTCGTTTTGTTTGCTTTTACAAAACAAATTGTTTTTTTTTCTCTTGATATTATTAATAGCTAATCTCATAATCATTTTATCATTTTATATTTTAATTTTATATTAATTTAATAATTAAAATATCACTTATATATGCAACAACTTAATACATATAACATATTCTTTACGAGAAAATGCTTCTCGTAATAAATTTTTTTTTTTTTTAAATAAGATTACATATTTTGTACCAAAGCACATTTTATACCTCATATTCTCTCTCAAAGTATTTTCTTTTAAATATACTTTTTACATGATTGTTGCTATTTGATTTGATTAATCCAGATTATTAAACTCAGTGATTAAAAAAAAATGTATCATATAAGTTAAAGATGTAAGACCTTTACTTCTTTTTTTCCTTTAACTCGTAGTGAGGCAGTAGCTAATGCATCAAGAATTCATAGTTATGGAAAGAGTTTCAATGGATTTGCAGCAAATCTGTTACCACATGAAGCTGAGATACTATCAGGTATATAAATGGATAGTGTTATTTTCGGAGAAAAAGAAAAACAGTAATGTAGTAAATTTATGCGAGAAAAGGGGAAGGGGAAGAAATTTTCATGATCTAGATTGTTTGAAGAGAAGCACAAGACCCATCAAAACAGCTGAAATTACAACGTAGAAAAGAGAGTTAAATGCTTCAATATTAAACACACATTATCGATGTGGGATATTGCCCACACATCAATGATCTTAATTGTTAATTGAGTTTTTGACATTATTATTTGCATTAATATGCAGGCAAAGATAGTGTTATATCAGTGTTTCCAAATCAAATACGCAAACTACACACAACAAGGTCATGGGACTTCATTGGATTGCAAGAACAATCGAAAAGGAACTTACACATAGAGAGTAATATCATAGTTGGGGTTTTGGACACAGGTTTATAAATAAAATTCAGTTTTTTTTTATTTTAATAATGCCTTAATTTTGATAAATGCGTGTTAAAATAATTTTTTTTTTTTTTGGTATTAGGAATTTGGATGGGTTGTCCCAGTTTCAACGATGAAGGTTATGGACCTATTCCCTCTAAATGGAAAGGCAAATGTGAAAAGGGAAGAAACTTCACAGGCTGCAACAAGTATCTCTCTAGATCTCTTTCCTTCATATAATTAGCAAATGTTCCCAAAAGTTTCATTTTTCACTTAAAAATAGTATAGCTTAGCGCTCCGGTAGTTTGGTGGTAAGGATGATGCCTCATCTTCTTTTGAATTCTTTTGAATATGTGTTCAAATCCTCTCCAGTTAATTTAGAATAATTAGTAAGTGTGCATGTATCCAAAGTTAATAATATTGATCGAAAAAAAAAAACTTATAAGTTCACTTCCTTTTAAAAATTCAACACATTTGTCATCTTATTTTAAAAGTGATACACTTCAATCACTTTAATGTTATATTTGTAAAGATTTTAATCATTTTAGGTAAATTTTAATGATTAATAACTATATTTTTCACTTTTTTTTCAATTTTTTGAGATATTTTTATCTTAAAACATTTACGAATTCTGTTAATAAAATATAATTCGATCCAACTTAAGAAATAATTAAAGTATCTAAAAATATAACAATAAGGTAATTAAAATGTCATATATTCAAATTTATTTCCTTATGAAAATTTCTAAATTCCAAACTGTTTTAAACCTTTCACGAGAAAGTGATTTATTGTGAATAATAAAAAAAAAATTTCTCAAAATAACATAGAATGTTTTTTAAAAAAAAAGGTCATAACTTTTTCCAAAATTTTAATAGCTGAAGTTTCTTTGAAATAATTAAACTTTTAGAACATACAATGAAGTTTTGTTTGAAGTAAACTTCATCATTTCATACAAAATTTTGTAAGATTATAAAAGATGGTACGACTAGATGGAATTATTTTGGATTTTGCTAAAATTTTATCTATTGAACTTGCATTATTTTGAAAAAAAGCGAGTGAATGTATGATACATATCCGTTATAATATGAGCAGGAAGGTAATTGGTGCAAAATACTTCAGTTTAAACAAAGAAAATCGTGGAAAAGATTTAAGTCCAACAGATGAAGAAGGTCATGGATCACACACATCATCAACAATTGCAGGAGCAGCCATAAATGATGCAAGCTTGTATGGATTAGCGAAAGGGACGGTACGCGGCGGCGTGCCATCAGCAAGAATTGCAATATATAAAGTGTGTTGGGATAGTGGCTGCTCTGACATGGATATCTTGGCTGCATTTGATGAAGCCATTGCGGATGGAGTTGATATCATATCAGTGTCTATAGGAGGACCTTCAATGGACTTTTTGCATGACCCAATTGCTCTTGGATCTTTCCATGCTATGAAGAAAGAGATTCTCACTTCTTGCTCAGGTGGGAATGATGGTCCTTATTCACATACTATTCAGAATGTTGCTCCTTGGATCTTTACTGTTGCTGCTAGTAGCATTGATAGGAAGTTCTCTACTTCGCTCAAATTGGGAAATGGAAAAACTATTTCTGTAAGTTCTCTCTCTCTTTCCCTCTCCCCACCCCCCGCCCGCCCTGCCCTGCCCTGCCCTGCCCTGCCATGCCAAAGTTTACACTGTTTTTTGGTATGTACAGACCATGTATAGACTCGTGTATAACTATGTATATGTTGTACATAGATTTTATCTACAATTTTTGGACTTTTTTTTGTCAAATCTTATATAATAAGCTATTTAGAGATTTGGGTATATTTAATCCTATAACTTTATCTATTTAATATTTCAATTCTGTAATTAATATGATAGATCTAATTAATCTATTAATTTTAAATTTAAATCATTGTAGAATAATTTTCTAAAAAAACATTTACATGTCACATATGACTATACTATTGTAATAATAATAATCCAAAAATATCTTTAAAATAACACATAGACATGCACATATTTATTTATGGAAAAAAAATATTATATGTTTTAAAAAAAATTATTTAATGACCCAAATTTAAAATTATTAAACTAAATGAAAATACATTATAATTATTGAAATAAAGCGTAAATTTGATAAAGTTAATGTAATAAATATACCCAAAAGCCAAGCCCCACTACTCTTTATCTCTCATAAACAAACTGCAAAGCAATATTGCTGATATGAATTATGAATATTGATGTTTTGTTAGGGAATATCAGTAAATACCTTCTCACCAAAGAAACAGATGTATCCTTTAACTGATGGAACCCATGCAGCCAATAAAAGTGCAGATTACTATGGAAATGCAAGGTATATATGAATCTTTATAAGAATTGATTCATCAACTAGAGTAAGTCTAATTTCTAGACGAAGAGAGATTAAACAAGTTTGAAATGTGGTTATTGCAGTGCTTGTGAATATTGGTGTTTAAGAAAGGACAAGATTAAAGGAAGGATAGTGTATTGCCTAGGAAATGATGCACAAGATACCACCATTAAAGAATATGAAGGAGCTGGAACTATAACGACACTTGACACTAATGAAGATACTGCCTTCACTACTATCACTCCTGGGGTTTCTGTTCTTATTCAAGATGGCAAAAGTATTGCTCACTATATCAATACCACCAGGTATGATTCTTTACATTCAATTCTTTAAAGCAAAAATGGTTTTCTGAGCTCTAAATGCACCTATGATAAATTATGATTTGAAATGAATAAAATTGCAGGAATCCTCAAGCAGTCATAGACAAGACAAAGACTGTCAAAATTAAGAACGCACCATTCATTGCTACCTTTTCATCCAGAGGACCAAACAGAATCAACAAGAACATCCTCAAGGTATAAAATAAAAATAAAATTATGGCACTCTTTGCCTGAATTTCATTTATGTGCCTAAAATGTTAAATTTTGATGGACAGCCTGATATAGCTGCCCCAGGGTTAGACATATTAGCTGGTTATTCAAAACTACCAAGCATAACTCTTAGTCCCAAAGACACAAGGCACTCTGTCTTCAATGTACTTTCAGGAACATCCATGGCTTGCCCTCATGTGGCGGCTGCTGCTGCCTATGTCAAGTCTTTCCACCCTGACTGGTCACCCGCCGCAATCAAGTCTGCTCTCATGACCACAGGTATACCTAAAGCATTTCTTTAATTAAATTTATCATGTGACTTGCAATAACTTCCTTAATAGAAGTTAGAATTGTCATTTGATGATTATTTTATTCTCTTCATTTAACAATAATCCGAACACCTTAACGTGTTATTCTCTCTATATTTTAATTGTTTTTTTTATTTTTATTTTCATTTTACTCTCATCTAAATAATAATATTTCAATAACATGTGTCAAATAATAATATTTAATTAAAAATTTGATCAAAATTTCACATTTTGTCCTTATAAGGCCCCTTTCACATTAACAATAGGACAAAAGAAACATTTTTTTTATTCTAAAGGACTAATGATTACTTGAAACCTAACCTAAATAACTTTGACAACCTATTTCCTAAACAAAAAAAACACTATTGTTTTAAATGTTAAAGTATAATTTGACTGGTTTGATTATTAATATGTAATGGAATGGAATGAAATGTATTCCACCTGTTCTAACTCATTGTTTATTTATTTGGTTCAGCCACACCAATGAAAACCCAAGGGCCTGAAGGAGAACTAGGCTCAGGAGCGGGACAAATAAAACCAACAAAGGCAGTCAACCCAGGACTTATATATGATTTATCAATGAGCTCCTATATTAGATTCTTATGCAGAGAAGGCTACAATGGAACCACAATTAGCTTACTTATTGGTGCCAAGAAGAAATATAACTGCACAGATTTTAAACCTGCAAAAGGAACTGATGGGCTTAACTACCCTACAATGCATACCCAACTTATACTTCCAAACTCTACCATTTCAGCTGTCTTTGATAGAACTGTGACTCATGTAGGGAATGATACTTCAGTTTATAAGGCTAATGTAGTTACATCAAAGGGTCTTTTTGTCAAAGTTTTCCCAACTACTTTGAAATTTACTAAACTCCATCAGAGGCTATCCTTCAAGGTTATGGTAAAGGGTGGTCCAATGCCAAATGGAACACAAGTCCTCTCTGCTTTGCTTGAATGGAATGACTCAAAGCATAGTGTTAAGAGCCCAATTGTCATCTATAGACCATTAACATAGTCAGATTTTTCTTTTTTCTCATTAAGCTAGTATATTGTTGTTTCAAATTTTTGGTAAGAGTAATTAGACATCTATTTAAGTTAAGCTGTTTTTGTAACTTTTTTCGTATTAATTAGAGAGCCATTTAATATTTTTAGATCAAAAGTTGAAAAAGGTAGTTTCCTTGACACTCATTTTCAAAATTTTCACTAGCTCTCCTTGGATTGCTCTTTGGCCCTCCAATGGATCGTCTAAACTCTAAAATCTTTATAATGTCACAATATCAGAAAATCAAACACTCAATTTTTATAAAACCCAATTATTGTTTCACTTCTAAACCCTATAGTAAAGCAACGGAAAAAAAATCCAGGCATCAGATAAAAAAAGGATAAAAATTAAATTTCATTTATAATGGAAGCATGTGACCACATTATTCCCAGGATTTCACTTTAACGCTCCTAAAAAAGTGATATTTTTTACATTATGAGAAAAACAAAAGTGCATTTTACAAAAATATTAAAAATAAAACTACATTTATAAAGAAGATTATACTATACAAATAAACCAAAATATCAAAAAATAAAAAATTCTTGGAAACGTGGGAAAACCATGCAAGCTTCTGTAAATCTGTTGTTGAAGAGTACACTACTTTATTCAGTCCAGAAATTGTTAAGAGTTGGAGATAGATCGGAGAATATGATGAGGTACTAGACCACACATAATTGCAAAAATTTACCTCTGTAGTACTTAGAAATTATTATTAAATAAAGAAAAGTAAACTCCGTTTCTTGCATAATGATTCTCAAGTTGGCAAAAAGAACTACAAGGCTACATCCGTAAATTTATATCTGGCTCTACTCTTCTTTTGTTGCCTTTTCCCAACTCACTCTAGCAAAATTGCAGCTTGGTTCTCGACACAGACGGATGAAACTCCGCTCGTAGTCAGAATGTTATGGCTAAAATCTGATCCTTGGCCCATATAAAACAAAGGGCTGCCATAACGTCAACCTCTTTCACAACCTTAAAATAAGACAGTAGAAAGCCTTATAGGTGTAGAGTAGTTCGCCAGCTTAACCATGTTCTTCAATCTTAAAGATCTTTTAATGGTTGCAGCTGAAGCGCTGTGCTCGGAACTCGACCTCCAAATTGTGTATCTAGTCACATAAGTAAAAGATAAACTAGGTGTAGATTTCTTAACAAACTGGCCTTCAAAAACTCAAGACTGCATCTGACATTGACGGCCATGAATGTTCTTTAGCTTCGTTAGTGTTTTCCTCCTCTTTCTTGCCTCAGCTGCAGCAACTACTTTCCTATTCTGACAGATGATTGGTTCAAAATTTCTGTCCGGCAAAGCACCGAAACTGTGACAAACGTTTGGAGATGTTATGTGTGGAGTACATTGTAACTGAAACCTGTTTTCATGCTTGATGGAAGAAGCATTTGGCACACATTTTACTGGTGTGAAAGTTTGTTCCATTGTTCTTTCTTTGGAGTGAGATCCTGCACATGGTACTCCCTCATCTTCAGCAGAACCAGTTGGGATTTCATTAAGATCATGAGTGAGGAACCCAGAAGCTTCTGTTTTAACCTTAGTGGGCAATAAGGAAAGGTGTTTCTCTGGGGCAGTTCTAGAAGATGAACTAGCACTGCATTGGTTGTTTGAGGAAGCTTCTTCTGTTTCATCTTTTGGCAATATGGCTGGTTTAGATTGGGGTCCATTCACATGGTCAGGATGAGGAAAGAACAAAGGACATGGCATGATATAAAAAGGAACTCTTGATCCATTAACATTAATGGGGTTATCTTGTTCCCAAGAAGAATCAGGCCTACTAGCTGGCAAAGCAAGGTCAGTGTGCATCACGGCTGCATTTTGTGGTACATGTGCTTGAATAGAGTTAGGAGATTGAGAGACGGAGGGCCAGAAAACTGTTGTATATGGTGGGTGGTTATAGAGAAAGAATGAGCAGTTTGTTGGTGAAGCTGAAGACATCTGAGCACAAGCAGGCTTATGGCAGTTGGGATTTTTCCCCCCTTCAGCCTTCATCATCTTAGTCATCTGTTAAGTAGTAGAACAAGGCAGGCATGAAGTGACTCTTAAAAGATGAAAAACGCCCTTGACATTTGTTGTCATACATTACTTACCTGATCTTTTAGGTGTTTATTTGTGGTCTCCAATAGCTGGAAGTCTTTCATTGCCAGTTCCATTTCCTTCCATAGAAAATGCCATAATATGTCAACAAAGTTACTTAGCGATTTTACTAATTGAAGAACTCCAATTAAATAAGACAATAACCATAATATGAATGTTTTCCCATATCTATCTTAGTTCAAGAAAGAGAGTGAGGGAGAGAGAACAAAAAGCAGCTCTATAAGAACAGATTGGCAGACTACTGCCTACCTTCTTTAAATTTCCATTCTCCCATGCCAAATCAGCAGCTTTTTTGGTTAACTCCTCACATAGAGCCTGTAAATGTTTGCTAAAACATAATAATCATGAAAGTACTCTACACAAGATCCACCAAAAAATGAAAGTATATTGGCAACAGTGGATAGCATTAAGGACCTATTTGTGTCTATAATATAAACAGTGAACTTACGTCTAATTTTGGTATTCAAGGGAATCTCATATGAACTAAAGCTTAGACGACACTAATAAAACACATATATCTTCAGAAATCATATAAAGATTGGTAATGCATTCATTGCCAAAGTCACATGTGATGTAATCATGTGTGGTCTATTTTTTGTTAAGACTAATATAGACCGATACAGATGGTTTCAACATAAAGGAAGAGCTAAAAGATGGCATAAATAAACCATCTATATTAGTTTTTCCAGTTTAAAGGTACAGATTAGGAAGTTTGAACATATCTGAATGTAGCAAACACAGCCATTGCAACATTGAACATAAAACTAAAATCAGAAATCGTAACCCAGACATTCAACCAACTACTTAAACAAATAAAAAATCGTAGGTTCAAATAGCATAAACACATTACCTGCCTTCTACGAATAGTTTGCCTCGCTGACTCTCTGTTTGCCAAAACCCTGCGTATTCTTCGTGCTTCCTTTTCTTCCTAACAGTAAAGTGCAACTTGAATGAGAAGAATCACACAAAACAGATGCCAAGAAACAAGACTGCAACAAAATATACCTCAGTCAAATTTCTTCTTGAATTACCACAGCGCAATGATGAGTAACTTGAAGCACATAATGCACTTTTATCAGGCAATTCTGGATCCTGCTCAACCTTCAAATCATTTTTCCCACAGTCCTGTCTCGTGTTCTGGGATTGTGTAAGCACACTCCTGCACACCTTTTCAGTTGGTTGATTACCTATTCCTGCTTTATCCTGTTATAAACAAAAATATCTTTCAAGTCCTAAACAAAATAGTGCGACTTGGTAATACAGCATAAATATGTAGCCAGAGGATATATATATTTTTATAGGAGAGTACTAATTCAACAAATTTGATAGAAAGTAAATAAAACAGTACAGCAAAAAATATATGCAAGAGAGGAAGTACAACATAAAGTAGGTCGAACTACATGCAAAATTGTAAGATTCATCCACCTATTTATATTACGACCATGAATTCATTTAGTCACAATTTTGATATTATTCTTAATCCTGCATGTGAATCCAAATTCCAAATTTACTTTGCTGCTGCCAAATTCTGCTACCAATTTCTCCATGCTTATTACTATCATTGTCACTATCATTTCTGAACTTGCACTTCTGGTTCGTGGTCATTGAGGTTAATAATTTCAGTCAGGCCGACTATGCTGGCTTTAGACTACCTCGCCCAATGTGAAAGCCATCCTTTCCTTTGAGAAAATTACACAAATAGTCGTTCCTAAAACTCCAAGTAACAAAAATAGTACCCTCACAATTCTGCACTTTAGCCTCAATGTGTTATTTTTGGGACTGAAGTGCACAATTGGTCTCTAAACTATAATTAAATTCATTTTTAGATCCTTAAACTTTTAAAACATAGGATTTGATCCCCAAATTTTTAAAATTTTACATATAGGTCCTTAAACTTTTAAATACTACAATTTAATCCTCAAACTTCTAAAATTTCATAAACAGGTCATAATTTGACTATTAAAATATATATTTATGAATAAAATTTAGGATCTATGTGTAAAATTTTAAAAGTTCTAACTAAATTATATAATTTAAAATTTAGGAACCTACGAGTTAAATTTTAAAAATTTCATAACCAAACCGTACGTTTTAAAAATTTAAAGAAAAACTAGATTTTTATACAAAAATATCTTTCGAGCTGGGATATCCTTATGCAAGGTTCACTTTCCTGGTAAGAAAGGGAACAAGAACTAGGGACTGAACGAACAAGTGAAACGGAGTTCAGAAGAGTGATGGTATGCCATGCCATGCTAGGCAGGTGGGATCAAATAGATGATAAGTACTAAAACAACTGGGAACCTCTATCTCCAATCGATGGAAGGGGTTAAGGATTGGGTGGAATAGGGGCAGCAGCTCAAAGGCAAGAGACGGCATAGCTGAATAGAACTAATAGTTCCTGAACTGCCTCATTATGAATCCTTGCCTGAATTTAGTTAAAGTATGAAAACTAATAGTGCAAATTAACCTATTTTTATTGTTATAAGTTTTAGATGCCAAAGATTTGTTGTTTTTCCATTTTCTTTTCCATTAACAAGAAAGATAACAACTAAAATTCTGCTGGTGGTCATTTTTAAATCTCAACAGTCTATTTTCATATTCAATGTATGTAATAATTTTAAATTATTAATAGAAAGTAATATTTTAACTTAAAAATGTACAAGTAAAAATAATTACAAGACTATTCGAAAAGATAAAAGAGGAGAATAGTAAGCTATGAGAGTACTAGCCCTTCAACCATAAAGAATATATATATAAGTAGGGTCGTGAAAATAAAGACCAGGAAGGAAGGCCCATCCTAAAATGAGTAATTCTATATCCGCTCCTTGCTTTTAGATGACCTTAGTTTCTGGTGTCCAGATATGCAGGCATCTCAATGGAAAATTTCCCAAAGTAATAGCTTTGTTTAAGAAGAAATTACACATATTCAAAGTTTGGTACTCTAAAATAACACTGAATTAAATCCACTAGCCATGTAACATAATCATAGTTTACCCTACCAAAACTACTCGCTGGGAAAGAGAAACCCCTTTGTCATCTCTTTTACTTTTTATTACTTTATCTGTACATTTTCCCCAATATTCTTGGACAGATGTAACAAGTGAAATCAAACATAAATATAGAAAGAAAAAGAAGCAGAAAAACAGAGACAGAGTAAAAAAGAGAAGTAAGTAACCACATTAGCGAGATCCCAAGTCCTAGAGACCGAGTCAACGAGGTTTAAACTCAAGTCACAAGGAGGAGACTCGCTTTTGACTCGCTTTCCAGCACGCTTTCCTTTGAGACCCCAATTGCCGCAAGAAGTCTCGCGAATGCCAAAATACGCCAAATCAGCTAGAGCCTCCGCCGCCTCAAGCTCTTTCTCCACCATCCGATCCGATCCACTACACAATCTATCCGGCGTCGATTCCAAAGTTGAAAACGATGAAGACGACACCGATGAGCTCGACCCTGAAAATCGCTCCAAAACCATAGCTTTGTTCGAAAGAGAAACAAACAGAAAGTAGAAGAATCGCTTTGTTATAAGGACTAAGCAGCAAAATGTGTTGAGTTGTTACTTGTGAAAGAATGAGAGAGGTGGTACATGATTGTGTTGCCAATGGCTATAAGGCAAAGGATCGAACTTCGAGGAGATGTAAGTAAATGCCACTTGTCAAATCAGCTCAAGTCTCGACATATTTGCTAACAAGCACCCATGTATCTCTACTCACCACGTTACAGTTTTGCCACATTGGATCGATGATTCGCACACATAACGCTTCGCACGTAGCAACTAGAGTTGAGGGAGTCTACCGTATCTTGAAGTAATTTGACACGTGTTCGTGTGATTCCCGTACACGTGTTATGTTGCTAACAGTGATCTTTTTGAGGTTTGTTATGAAGAAGAGTTCAGACAATACGTGGAAAGCTTAGGACCAGAGACCCGAAAATCTTTTTACCATGTCCTATCTTTAAGAAAAACTGTAGAATTATATTATTGATTAAAAAAATAATTTATATTATTTTAATAAATAAATTCTACCATAATTTCTAACATAAAACGTATTATTTATTATTTTATAATATATTACTATTTTTTCTCTTTATTTTATATTAAATATTTATTTTTTAAATAAAAAAATTACACTAAATCTAAATTTTATACTGATTTACTGTGAATAATTTCTTAAAGAGTGAAATTGTGAATGAAAAGAAATTACATGTTTGAAACTCAGATTTTACTGGTTTACTAGAATTGGACTTGCGGTAATCTGGTTAATGGTCACATGTTTAGTAACAAAATCTGAGTATTATAATAATTGTATATAATAAAAAATTATTATATCAATTAATATATAAAAATGTTATATTTAAAATTATAATACTTTGAGAATTCACTTAATCATAGTTTACTAATATTTAAAATTTGAATCTTAGTATAAATAATGTTGTTATTTAAAAAATAAAATATTTTAAAATGATATGATAAAATATTATTTATAAATATAATTAATTTAACAAATTATATTTAATAAATTTTTTTTTACATATTAATTGAAATTGTTATATATTTGCAACATATTTCAAAAAGTGAGTTATTTTGATGTTCTATGTGCAAGATTCATTTGTATCTCCTTCGATATATTAAGTATAGTAATGTTGGTATACATTAAAAGAAAAAAATTATATATCTTAAATTTGAGGTGAATTATAAATTATTTAGTATAATTTTATTAATAAATAAATTTAAATTTATATAATTATATTCAATAAAAAATTATTTTGTTAATTGTGAATGAGATATATAGTAATGTATCATTTCAAACTTGCTGGGACATGTTTGGATGTATTTACATTTTATGAAATAATTTCATGAAATTGCAGAATGTGCTTTCAAGATACTCATAGTACTTGGGTATTTAGCATAAAAGTTTCGGCTGTGATTTTGAGTGATAATTACTTTAGAAAAGGAGAAGTCGATTAAAAAAATCAAAATAAAGATTATTTATTTTATTTAAAATTATTATCGATATCTATAATAGTTTTAAAAGTATTTTTTACGGGGAGATTGTCAAATATTATTATAAATATTATGATACATTGGAAAGTTGAGTATGGCGGTGCATTTTGACGGGCTACTTGTGAAATTAAGTAAATGCAATTTGTTTTGTGTTGCGGTAGTTAATATTTATATTCTTTGTTTATAGTCATATATTTAAATATTATTAAAATATATTATTTGAATTAAAAAATATAAATAAAAATGATTATCATATCATTTTTAAACTATTATACAACAATATAATAAAAATAATAATTAATTGAATAACTCAATATACAAAGTAAAAACATTTAAAATGATATATTATTCTTTATTTCAAATTACAAGTTCAAACTATACTCAATATTATTTGACCTAATAGAAAAGAATATACAAAATAGAGATAAAAATACATAATCTAATTAATAATAATTTTTAGATGTGTTAAATTTATCTAAACTTGATAATAATAACATTGTTTATACGTAAACAATCATCTACCTATATTTTCTCATTTCTTAGAATAACCATCTTATAGATAGTAAAATATAAAAGTTATATCAGGTATTTGACATTTACCTGAGAAAAAATTGTGTTAAGTGACTCAAAAGGTAAATATACACTCACGCAATGTGAAAACCCCATGCTTCTTGTATTAATAAGAAGACTATTAGCACATTTGTTGGTGCACCAAGTGATTGTTAAGTTGTATGTAGTAATGGTCTTGAGTTGAGAATCCTTTAGTTCTTACCAAGAACATTTGATGATGTATGTTCTATCAAGAACAACTTGACGGTGTATTGCTTATTAATAACATAATGAATCTTGTAAGATTGGTCCCTTTCGGAAATTAGGTACACATTTTGTGGACTGGATCACATTAAAAATTGTTTGTTGTCTTGCTTTTTGTTGATGCTTTTGATTGTTTCACATTTTTTAGAGTTTCCTTAAAACTTGTCGAGTTGGTGTAAATCTTTAACAAAATTGATATCAAAGACTTATTTTTTGAATCAAGAATTGAAGTTTATTTTTGTTGTAGAGGTTAGAGCCTAATCAACTCAAATCTTTTGTTAAGACAATAAGGGAACCTTTCTTGAATACAAGTAGATGACATTGAAGAAGATGGGTTACACTGAATTGAAGATAGGTTATGTGATACGTGCTTAAAATATGCATATTTTATGATTTATCGAAATTAATTAAGTGAATTATATTTTGATATCGCATCTTAACATATACTTTATAAATTACATTTTTGAAATCACAATATATGTTTTTATGCATTTCAAGTATTTTTAAACTTAAAAGATTCATATGATAAAAGACCAATCAAATCTCATAACTAGCTTTACAATTTTCAACAATGAATTCCTTAAATGCAAATATTTATACAATGTACATCAAATATGAATCAAAATATTAAAGTATTAAAATTAATGACACACTGCGGCACAACACCCACGAGATGAAATTCAATAGAACTGGAATTATAGGTGTGCTACGGCATGAGTCTAAGTATGCCGCAGCCTGCAAACTCGAATTTGTACTCCGACACCTGAGTACAAGCTCATGTTTATCCAATCAATTTCAAATTTGTGTTAATATCATTTTAATAGTTTTAAACTTCTTCAACACAATCCTAACTACATTGTAATCATATATAACTCTTTTACTATAAATATGTAGTTATGGTTAATAACAAAATCAGAAGGTAAGATAGACTTTCAAGAGGTAATTAAAGAGTATTTTTTTCCTTATTCTTCTTCTTCTATCTATTTTAATTATGATTTTGTCTAACTAATTTATTTATGTGATTTTGAATAATTTTCAAGCCATAGACTATAAGTTTAATGAATAAAATGTTATAATAATTTTTAGATAACATCTTTGAGTTTTTATGTATTTGACACTATGATTAAATTCTATGACTACGCATGTATGAATTGAAGTAATTAACTAATTTACTGTATACATATGTTTAATATTGTAGGAAATCAATCTAGGCATATGATTGATTCCTAAGCAACTCTTGATTTTCAAGGTGATTTCTAGCTCTATTTTTAGCTTTATTTTCAACTTATTTTCAACTTTATATTAGTGTATCTCATCTGTATTTTAGTGTATTACAACTGTGTATTGTAGTTATAACATTAGTATATATATATGATCTGTATGAATTATAGAGAAGAAAGGAATAAGAAGAATACAACTTTAAGAGAGTTTGTTTTGTGTGGGAAAGCTTTTAGGCCTTGGCCTCTTTTCAGCATCAATTAACAACATCTGTTGATTTTTATCAATCTAGAATTCAATTTTCAACATGGTATCAAAGCTTTAGGTTTAGAAACCTTTTCTATTGGCCTCTCTCTCACTGTATCTCTTCTTAGGAAACCATTTTTTAATCAAAAAGTGGTTTTCTGTTTTTCTCAGATTAGTTTCTGTTGTTTTAATTCTTAGATTAGTTTCTATTATTTTAGTTCTTAGATCATTTTCTGCTGCTTTAATTCTCATTATTTGAGGTTGATTGATATCAAAGAAATGACAATGGCAACAGACAAAAAAATATATATATTGAGAATTCTGAGCCTATTGCTGTAGTATTGAAGTTAGATTTCACTGCTGTTGTGGGTGCCCATAAAGCGGCTTCAAGAATGAAACATCTGCAACCTTGTACAGAAGGCCAATAGTTTTCTGGATTCCACCAAAACCATCTGAACCAGAAGCTAATTCTTCCCAGCATGCTATTGCATTTACTCATCCTCAGACAACCTCACAGATGACAAACCCTGCTTCTTTCCCATCAATGTATTGGCAAGAATTCTATGGGTCTCTACCTTCTGATTTTGGTAAAAATAATTTACATTACTTCAATTTTCTCCTTCAATAGACTTTCTGGGTATATCCTAAAAAAAGTTTGCCAACAAAATTCCAAGTAATGTCAAAAAGGACCTTTCGTTCAACAATCTATCAGGACCAATTCCAGAATCTCAAATTTCCCTAACTCAAGAAACCAAGTATTTTTCTAGGAATCGTAATTTGTGTGGTGAACCAACCAAAAACCCTCAAATGGGTTTCAACACCAGCAATTTCCTTATGGCTACCTTTGCCAAATCCATAGAATTCTTCAAGTCAAATGCATTCACACTTCCCTGGTGGTCAACCCTCACAATTTCCTTTCTTGAGAGTTAAGTGTAGCACTTGGTTTGGAAAACATATATCGCCTAACTTGAGGGGAGTGTAGGAAATCAATCTAGGCATATTATTGATTCCTAAGCAACCCTTAATTTTCAAGAGGAAGTTTCATGATTTTAGAGTGATTTTCAGATCTATTTTTAACTTTATTTCCCACTTTGTATTAGTATATCCCAGCTATATTTTAGTGTATTACAGCTGTGTATTTTAGTTATAACATTAGTATATATATATATATATGATCTGTATCAGAGAATTATAGAGAAGAAATGAATAAGAAGAATACAACTTTAAGAGAGTTTGTTAGGCCAAGGCCTTTTTCAGCATCAATTAACAACATCTATTAATTTTTATCAATCTGGAATTCAATTTTCAACAAATAGCATTTATTTCGTCAGTTATGTATCCCTTAATATTCTTACTCAAAGTGGTAACTTGTAGTTTTGTGGTAGTGTAATAAGTAGAGTTGATACATTCATTGAAGGTTGTTAAGAATTGTAATCTTGTGAAGTTTAATTATCTCATTTTTAATACGTAATGTGATGAATAAATTTTATCTAGCAACGATGATTAGATTTATATATTAATTTAGGATTGATTTACGGATGTATTATATTTCAATTAAAAGTAAGAAAATGTGAGTTAGAAATCATTGCCGATTAGGGCATAGATTTTTTAAGCTATTGTTGTTAATTCAATGATAGTTCTAATATTGATTTATGATATAATTGGTTAAATAATAAGCTAGTAGTGAGAATTATTCCATAATCACATGTTTATTGTAACATTCCTTGTGGGTTTGACAAATCTCATTCTTAAATTATTTATCACTTGTACATTTTGCTCACTTATATTTGTGTGTTTCCAAGCGTATCATTATACACTAAGTATGAGATTAATAAATTTGATGGGATTTGTAATTTTGGTTTGTGAAAACAAACAATATATTCATTGTTGGTTCAACAAGATGATGTTGAAGGGATTTCTAAATCCTAAGCATCTTAAGGATTATCCTATGTCGAGCAAGAAAAAGACTCTTAAAAATGCCTACACAAGTCTTATAGTGAATCTTACAAATAATATGATTAGGAAAGTTAGTAAAGAGAAGACTGCAATAAAATTATGGAAGAACTTAAAAAATGACCATATAGCTTGAAAACTCAAGTGAAGAGTTATCAAATGAAAATCAAGAAATTGTACTTCTAAATTATGTCCTTCACGTTTTTAAATAAGTTAAAAATGTTCTCCAATATGGAATAAATGGATAGAAATTTGATATTGTGGTCTCAACCTTGAGGACTAAAGATTATGAACTCAAACAAGATAAGAGAGAAATTGGGAAGAATGATTAGAAAGATAATGGTGAATCTCTTTATACCATAGGTAGGTCATGCAAGAAGGAAAATGATTCAAAGAAGAAAGGGAGATTATAATCTCGTGGTAAATCCAAATCAAGAAAGAGATGAAATAAGTATTATACATGTTAAAAAGAAGGTCATTTTAGGTGTAATTGTCTCCATTCTTAAAAATAATTTGAGAACTCCAACAATGGTGAAATGGATGTTGTTTCTGATGATTATGACATCCTAAGTGTATTAACAATCACTGCCTTAATATTAGATTCAAGTGTTCTTTTCATATTTGCCCAGTTAATTAGAATTGGTCCTTAGAACTTAAAGAAAAGGATTATAGACATGTTTTTCTAGGTGATAATTTTGAGTGCAAAGTTAAAGGTCATGTGAAGGTTAGATTGAAATTGAATGATGGCATTGAAATGATTCTAAAGGATGTAAGGTATGTTTCTGAAATAAAAAAGAGTTAATTTCAATAGGCATGTTCAATGCTTCGGAATGTTCAATTAAAACTAAAAAAATGAAAAAATAGGGATCTTTAAAGGATCTTTAATGCAATTGAAAGCAATCAAGAAACACGTTTTGTATCTATTGAAAGGTGAGACTAGCACAAATAGTGTTATTGCTATAACTAATGTTGATGATAAAACACGCATTTGGATCAAAACTATGGAGCATATAAATGATAAGATATTAGATTAATTGTTTAAATGAGGGATGTCATGTGATGATAAGGTCACTAGTGTAGATCTTCGTCAACACTATCTTGCTATAAAACAAAAGATAATGAAGTTTAATAATACTATATATACAACTAATGGTATATTGGATTATGCACATTCAGATTTATAAGGACTTATCTCTACTCTTACTCTAGATGGAAATAGAAGTTTTGACTTTTACATATGATTTTTCAAGAAATAATTGAGTATATGCTTTGAAGAATAAAGATGAAGTCTTTGGTAAGCTCAAACAATGGATTGTGAATTTACTAAATTATGTAAAGAGAATGGCATTACTAGATAAAGAATTGTGAAAATGACTCCTCAACAGAATGACATTCAAAATGGTTAAATATGATTGTTGCATTTTGTTTTATATATATTGTCAAATACTAAGTTGCTTGAACAATTTTGAGATGAAGTAGTTCAAACTACCTCTTACTTGGTTAATAAAAGCCTAGCTAGTGTAATTGATTTTAAAACACCATATAAGGTGTGGTTTTGGAAGACAACAAGTTACTCACATTTGAAGGTGTTTGGATGTGTTGGCTATGCACATGTGAGTGAGGAAAAATTACAATCAAGGGCAAAAAATGTATATTTATTGGATACTCTGAAGGTTTAAAATGATATAAGTTATGGTGTCTTTTGACTAGAAAATTATTATAAGCTGTAATGTGATTTTTAATAAGTTAGTAACAATCCAAGACATAGAAAATGTTAGCAACGATGCTTCTCTAGATATTACCTCCAGTAACCATACAATTGAGATGAAGACTATTAATAAAGATAAACAATAGATTGCACAAGTCCTAAAGTGAATTTACCCACACTAGATGTAGTGATTGGTGTTGATGTGGATGGAAATGCTTCTCATAGCTATGATTTATAGATAAGGGATTTTGAACAAGTGAAATAGCAACTTGAACGATTATCCATTGTTTAGGTATCAGTTGAGAAGAGATACTGAGAGACCAACAAGTTTTACAGAAGCTAACATAATATATTATGCACTGCCCGTAAGTAATGTTCTATCTTATAATGAAACCTAAACATACAAAGAGGTTGTGGCATCTAAAGACTCAACTACATGGAAGACAATGAATTATGAATACCAATCTCTTATGAAAAATGTCATATGGGTGCTGATGCCAAAGCCACGTGGTGCTAAAATAATGGGGTGTAAGTAGTTAAACAAAATCAAAAATGATCTTAAGAAGTCAAAACCTATCAAGTACAAAGTAAAGTTAACTGAAATGGTAGAATATAATGAGATATTCTCCCCAATAGTAAAGTATACCCCTATAAGACTATTACTTGTAATGGTCACACATTGTGACTTGCATCTTAAGCAAATGGATGTCAAAACAATATTTATGCATGGCAAGTTAGATGAACAACCCCTAATGAAATAATAGAAGGTTATGAACAAAGAGATAAGGAGAATTTTGTGTATCTTTTAAAGAGATTATTAAACACCATGTTGGTGTTATTGAAGGTTTGATAGCGTCATTACTATAAAGGGCTTTAATATGTGTGAATATGACCCACTTATGTTTACATCAAAGCGGAACCTTCCAAGAGTATTTCTTCTCCTTTATCTAGATGATGTGCTCATTGCTAGTAAAGTTTAGTAGAAATCAAACAAGTGAGCAAGCAACTAATGTTAGAGTTTGAAATGGATTTGAGGACCGGTATAAAAAGTGTTGGAATGGAAATAAATAGAGACATAAGTGCTAGAAAATTGATTGTTTCATATATTAGTTACTTGTCGAAGGTTCCAACTGAATTTTGTATGTCTGATGTCGAACCAGTTGTTGTTCCTTTGGAGCCTCAATTTAGACTATCAAACGCTCTAAGTTCAACTAGTGAAGAAACAAGGTCTCATGTGAATAAAATTCCCTATGTTAGTGATATTGGAAGCCTATAGTTTGCTATGATTCATATGAGACGTAACATAGCTTATGTAATAAGTCTTGTAATTAGATTTATGAATGGCCCTAGTAAGAACATTCGAATGTTATCAAATAAATTTTGAGATATGTTAATGTTACCTTAAATGTTAGACTTATGTACAAAACGAAGTCAATGAATGAAAGTGCTATTAAGAAATATATGGATGTGCTGGTGACTTAGACAAGTGGCGGTCTAAGACAAGTTATGCTTTTACATTGATAGATAATGTAATTAGTTGGAAAGCTATTATATAACATGTTGTAGCATTGTCAACAAAATAATTTAAGTATGTTTTTTTAACAAAAGCTATAAATAAGGCTTTATGAATACATGGAATTGCAAGAAAATTTGGGTTAAAAGTAACAAGAATTTGTGTCCATTATGATAATCAGTGCTATTTGCATATTTAAAAATTCAATATTCCATGAACAACCAAGCACATTGACGTGAAGTTGTATTAGACATTATTGAAAGTGGTAAAGTATGTGTGATAAATATATCTACAACTTAAAAACCTACATATATGCTTACAAAAGTAATACCTCTAAGTAAGTTAAAGTTATGTCTTAGAGTTGGTGAAGTTAATTAAGTAAGCATGGAAGTAAGGGTTAATTACTTGTTGAAATTATCCATACCTTGTGGAGATTTGTATACTAAGTGACTCAATAAGTTATTATATACTTAAACAATGGTAAAAAAAACTATATTATTTATATTAATAAGAGGATCATTAGCATATTTGTTAGTGCATATCTTTTATTGTTAGGCTTACATAGGAGAATAATATACTTTATGAGGCGATCAAATTATGTGTATAAATAGTTTAATCATCAATAATTTAGGTAATTAATAATCACATGTTATAAATGTTCGCAATGCATGAATCACTAATAACCTAATAATAAGTTTACTTCGAGGTCAATTTTGCAAGGAATTATAGTAATTTTAAATTCTTTATTTATTTTTTAAAAAATAATAAAATAAAATAAACCAAAATACTTTAAACAAATTATTGAAAAAATTAAAATAACTAATTAAATGATATTATTGAAAAAATAATATTTAACACCAATTAAAGTTGATATAAAAACATGGACATTTAGATAACTAACCAATCATAAATTTAATTAATTAAGTGAATTTAACAATTAATCTCAAGTCGATAATATTAATTTTCTTATTAAATCTAATAAGTCTCAATTATTACGGTGATTCTCATATATAAGTAATTAATTAAGTTTCTTGATATAAGCTAATTAGTTAATAGAATAATTATAAAAGAAAACATTCAATCAAGGTGAGGTTATTGATTTTCTACCAAATTAAAAAATTTAAAGATCCCAAAAATTTAATTCACATATTTATTAACTAATTTCTTTAATTTAGATAATTAATTAATTAAAAATATCACAATAAAATCATAAAACATCTAAATTAACATAATGATTATTAAATTAATTTATATTCTTATTCAAGAGAGCATAATTAGGATATAAATTATTTTTATAGTAACCTAATTCACGAATATTTATTTTAATTATAAGTAAACATTTGATACATCAATAATTCACTATCAAAAATATCAATAATTAAAAACAATGAGTGATCTCAGTTATTCAAATGATAATCCACTTAAAAATTTAATTCTATCATATAAACAAAACTAAAAACCTATAAATAAATTTAACCTAATATAATCAAATCTAAAATCAATAATTTAATTATAAAATGTATCATCTTTTTAATAAAATGAAAAATAAACCTAAGGAATAAATTATCTTTGAAGAAACTCTCAAGCCTTTGGATTGATTGATGAAACACTTGAAAAAATACCTAACATTGGTAAAATTTTATTTAAATTGGACTTAAAATAATATAAATATGTCATATATTAACTTAAGAAAATTTTAGGTCATATAAATGAGCAAATCTAATAATTGGGTTTCATTAAAATTATGTTAATGGACATTGATGGAGGGCTAAGGGTGTGCTAGAACGACGTTGTTTAGGCACAACTGGCCAGTTAGTGAATCGACATCGTACAAGGGCAAGAGACACGCATGAATTCTCTACAAAATAATGTCGTTTAAGGGTGCATTTTCTAGGTTTATCCCAACGTCTTCTACATTCATCCACGTAGCCTAGTCTTTACTCGGTCTTTTTGTCTATCTATATCGATCCTTATTTTTTTCTAAATACATCAAAATAGCTCATATTTTAAGATTTTGGGCCACACTTGCTAAGTTGAAATGTATGCCTTCTATGTAAGTTTTACCTGGATTGTTTTCCTTATTTTTCTGTCTTTTTTTTTAATTATTTACGATCACTGACACTTCTAAATGCAATTACCAACTTGTATAAGTTGATAAAAAATTCTAAAAAAATTCAAAAATTTGTAAAAAAAAATCAAATATTTATACACATGCAAAATGAAAAAAAATACTCTCAAAACAACAAAATTCTTAAATAAATTACATAAATAATTCTAATGATATACCAAAATGAATATAATTTATCAATAGTGTGTTTGATTATCAACTTGTGTGCAACAAGAGTGTGACTTTGTGAGCATTGTGAGTGTCTTCTTAAGTTGAGAATATTTTGGTTATTGCACATAGTGTGAGGATGATATATGTTTTATCAAGAATAACTTCAAAATGTATTTATTATCAAGAACGTTGTGAATTTGATAGAATTACTCTTCTCATAGATGAAATACATTGTTTGTGGACTGAAACACGTTAAAAATTAATTATTGTCTTACTTTTTGTTGATGTTTTTGATTGTTTTGAATTGTCGATAATCTTTTAAGAATTTATCGAGTTCATATGAATCCTTAACAAAAATGACCTATTTAATGGGATAAAATAAAAAAACTTCAATTTAATAATTAAAATTTATTATTATTATTATTGATAAAAAAAATTATAACAATTTAATTTTCAAAATATATCATTAATTAGAATCTATTCGTTAATGTCTAAATTTATATTTTCACCTTTTTTTTCTTTTACAAGAAACACGAGTATGCTTAGAGTATGATAAACACAAATATTGTATGAAAAGAAAGAAGAACATGTATTTAATCATGATTCGGGTTAGACTTATGGTCGAAATTGAGTTACACGATCATACATATATATCTTGTTTATCTTCTTCATTGTAGTCTACATGCCATTCTCTTACAATGGATAGGGGTCAATTTTGGATACATACATTAAAACCTCCAAATTCATCTAGATTTGTGGCCTAATTCATAATATTCTCTCTATTGATTTGATGGTTCGCACATCATAAAAACCCAATAAAGCTTTGAAATAAAAAAAAAAAAATTAAGTTGGATATAAAAGCAAAAATAGTCTGCAATTAGGTTTTTAAATTAAACAAGATTATCTATCTTTTAGATTATTTATTTTATGTTATTATAATACTTTAATAACGTAATATTTACATATAATATATAAGTTATTAAAATTTTGAAATTATGAAACTTAAATAATTTAATTAAAAATTAAAAAAATTTTATATTATTAAAATTGATCATAAAATGGGTGTCCCAAAATCTCAACTTTATACCTTGTATTGTGCCAATTGATCACACCCTCACCACTCTCCACTCTCCACCACTACACCCTTACCATTTTCCACCATCACACTCTCACTCTTGTTAAAATTCTCACCTTTTTTCAACTCGATAGAGCTATAGGACATAATAAAAAATATATTATTTTAATTAATTTACACTACGGTTTGTAAAGTTAAATAATTTATGTATCATATTTTTAAAATTTTAGTAATCTATATATTACATCTAAAAATTAGTTGATTAAAATATCAAAATAATATAAAATAAATAACTAATAGAATAATTTATCTATAAAATAATATGAAAAGTAAAATAAGATTCTAAGGAATGCTTTTTCTAATGTTATATTCCTTCCACCGTAACTTATAGTTCAAAGTTTTGTGATAAGACATCATTTATGCCAGATACTATTTCAAATTTAAAAAAATCCACATCATGTCTAAGCGAATCGTTAACTACAAGTGTCATGGGCTCATCATCATAGTAATTGAATGAAAAAATTTCACTATCAAAGGGAATCAAGGGAAGGATGTGCTATTTTCGTCAAGTTTTAACCCGTGTAGGGCTTTGTAAAAGTACAAATTTGACCAAGATTGTGTAAAAGCCAAAAAAAAAAAAACAGAGAAAAAGGACCTGATAAGAAAAGGAAAAGAGAGAGAGGAGAGGAGAGGAGAGGGGAGGGGCGAGGAGGGGAAAGCTCTCTTATAGATTTTTTTTTTTAAATAAAATTTTATTAAAAATTAAAATATACAATTTAGATATTAATTTAAATATAATAATAATTAAAATTATTAAATTAAAAATAAAAATATTCTTAAGTATAATCGAACTAATATATTGATTATTATTTAAAAAAAATAAAATCTTGATATAATATTATAAATTTTAATTTATAATAAAACATAAATTTTAATGACATAAACATAACAAATATTATCTTAAATTAATATCTAATCGAGAAAAAATCACCGGGACTAAAATCTAAGTAAATAAACAACAACAAAATTAATCAGTGGCTTAAAATGAGAGATTTATAAGCTTTATCATCAAAATACAATATAAATCAAATTTAAAGCCTCGTAATAATTAAATTAAACTTAATATTAGTTTGTATATAATTAAATTAATACTAAGACAACATATTATTATATACGGTGTTTAATTTATGTATACTTTATAGATCGTGTAAACTATGTATAAATTGACCAATTATTTTAAAATAAATTTAAATATATATACATGTTATTTAATACCTGCACCAAACTTACTGGGAAAATTCATTCTATTGTTAGCAAATATGTGAAACTCTTTCCATTTAAAAAAAAAAAACTAAGCATTCATGTGTCTTTTATCTATGATAGAAGTCAACCTAAGCATTTAAGGAGTTTCAGATATGTCAGGTGTGCGAACTAATCTTACTAAATTTTGGCCAGCCACCTTTCTGTAAGAGTTCCCTAATTCTAATCCCAGCTCTGTATTTTATTTATTTATTTTTTAAGTATCGCATTAGAAATCTGAAAAATATAAGAGAGTAGCTGACCCATTGGAACCCACTCCCAACAATAAAAATGGTGGAACACATTCATCCACTGCACTATTGATACGTATTCCAGATGGACATTTAACTAGAGTGAATGATTTGAAGAGCACGTGGTAGTGATGATGTGAAACTAAATAAAGATAATCTTAGGATAATCCTTCAAAAGTTCATATTAAAGAAAGAGCTGCTAACATATTGACATGGTCTAAAGCATTCACCAGTGAGATACGACACAATTCCTGATGATTAATGAAGTTCAACCAGCATTACAGTTGATACCTCCATTGTTGATACCTGTTGTGGAATACGATGTAGGTGATGCAGGACCACTGATCTGCCAGAAAGATGGTGGTGTTCTTGGCGTTCTTGGAGACAGATTAACAAATTCCAAAGCCTGAGATCTCACTTCTTCCGGATAGTCAGCAACGCAACCAATTCTCGGACCAGCCCCAGTTGTCCATTTGAGAGAAAGCTGATGCCCCAACTGAAAGGATTTAGCTGCCTCCTTGGAATTGATTCTCTGCAATACTTTGCTTTTAGGCACCTGAGCTCTTGGACTCTGAAGACCCCCAGATAGAGTCCTTTTATATTCGCTCTTGTTCTTGGTTTGAGGAGGTTTGGTGGATTCAGATAATGATATTTTCTCCATTTCATCAGGAATTTCAACTTCAGAAGTTTGAACCTCAGTTATAGTTCCAACTGCACTAACCTTGCCGTCATCATAACTATCAGAATCTTCATTTGCCTTGTTTATCTGAAAAGAAAATACAACAAAAATACTATCAGTAAAATTTTCCTTAAGGCTAACATTTCAAGTTTTAAACCATACATTGGAAGACCATAACAATTTAAGCCCATCATGATTTTTGACATTCACTAGTCTGCAACTGCAATTAGAATTCAATAGTAAATACAACTCTATTAACTTGATTTGAGGAAAGCAATTTGGGGGAGGGCAAACATTCTTTTTATCTTGTCCCATTGTTTTTAACTAATTATATTTCCATACCAAACCTAGGCAAAGGTGATACTCAATGATTACCTGGACTTCATTAAGGTTCACCCCATTTTCCTTGAGAATTGATAAAAAGACGACAAGCCTGTCATCTGTTGGCCGATAATGTCCACTGTATGCGGAGATGGACTGCAAAATTGAGGTTTCCATGGATTAGACAACATAATTAGCAACCTATATCAAGTATCAACATTCGATATGTCAATAGGTTGCTTTTAAATGCACTTGATACTATAAGCTTTTAAACGGATAGTCTTTAACAGGTTGTCCACATGCCACTTTAGTATGGCCAACATTATGAATAAAAATGATGTATCAGCTCAACACCAAAGAAGAAAACATGCATGTCACTGTGTCCTGTACACTATCACAAAAACCATGAAAGGGTGAAGCAATAAATAAATTCAATTCGACCCTTCAACTGTATAAATTTCACGTAAACTATACCTTTAAAGTTCCATGCTCTGCCTTTAGCCTTCCTGCAGCTAATGTTGTTCCTCCAGCCAAGAAGCTAGAGTGGTGGAACCTCCCTTTCTTTTTCTGGAAGGTACTTACATGGCATTATTAGTTGTGGAATAAAAGGAGATCTTAAAACAAAATAAATCCAGTATTAGAAAAGAAAGGAGAAGTCTTGTATTCTTTGTCCTACCTCACCAGCATAAAGCTTCTTCGAGGTGCTCATAACAAATATATACTTGGCTGCTTGTGATCCATTCTTTGTATCAAGGAGATCACCAGTTTGTTTGTGGATAATTTTCCCTTCAATTACCACGTATTCGTAATATTCCCTCTCTTGCTATATACATATAAAGTAGTAGCCACCAGACAAAGAAAGAATAGGAGGGAGGAAGAGCTATGTATTAGTATTAGTATAACTAGAGGGAGTGTTTAAAATGTGTGGAAGTTCAGTAAAAGTACACTAGAAGGGTGTTAAAAATGCGTGTGGAAGTTTGGTCAAAGTACATTGAAACTGATTCGTAAAAAGCACTTACAGGTCCCAGATACTTGATGCACTGTGTCCTTAGCTTTGATCTTGGACAATCTTTGACATCAAGATCTTTTCCATCTCCTATGTCCATCCTACACAGAATACAAGCAATTATTCACCAACTGCCTCAATCAAGCCATCCGAAGCAATAAGCTTTTTTCATCTTTTATATTTGATTTTATCTTATTGTGGAAAAGAAGGCACAATATTTTTTGCTTGGAATGTTATCAAACCAACTGAAGATACCATAATAACTATCCGCAGTTACATACTAAATACAACATTACATATTTACTTAGAATGTATTCCTCTGCTCTGTTTTGATATTTGACGTAGAGTACTAATTTACCAAAATGCATTCATCTCTGATTTCTTAAAACTTTTGTTTGATGGATGGATTAAACCCTCAATGATCATGGGTGGGTTTGTTTCTGGTTTTGATATCATGTAACAGTGCTTCATAATCAAACAAGAAAATTTCGTCAAAAGAACCTTTAGGCTCAAAAAACACATTTTGTGCTTACAAACACTTCATTTCAAAACAATTTCTCTTGAAACCGCTTTTGATCAGAATACTACTAAAAAAAACACAAGCAACATACCATAGATGATATTTATTTTCCGGTAACCATTATTTACAATTTGACATGAACTAGAAAATTGCAGAAACAACAGAATTATGTATACAAGGTACAGAACACCAAAGCTGAATGACACAGTAGAGACAGTACTTTTTCTTTTTCTGACCATTCATTCAAGAAAATACACGGGTATAAAAAAGATAAACTTCCAATTACCAGTAAAAGAATGGCTGACCAGCATCCGTTTTACACCATTCTTCATAGTACAAATGCAAGTTATGACCGTACCTATGCCTTGGATCAATCTACATTTCAAAAAGCTTATCAAGTAAATACAAACACAAGTCATATTTCAAATAAGTGATTATAAATAGGGAGAGAGCCATTACAGCTTCAATCCAATGCTGAAAAGCCAATTTTTGTGCTTTTGCATCTATGGATAACCCTTTTCCCACCTGCTCAAAATAAGTCCAAATTTGCATATAAAAATTGTTAGTCACTTCAAATCAAACCTCGACACTCTGTTTCTGAATAAAAAGTCAAACAAATGACAAGAAAACAAAAACCCACAGCAAAATCCCAAACAATAAGAGAGAAAAAGAAATTGAATAAAAAGAAGCAAAGCATCTCTACCTTAGAAGCGTTCGAGCTAATACGATTCCAACGTGAAGTCACAGTCTCAGGTTTCCAGAAATAAGAAATCGTACTGCGATTCAGTCTTGCATAGTCTATCGCTTGCCACCTTCACAAAAAAAAAAAAACAATAACAGATTAGCACGAGTAAAGTACGGTACATTTCCAATATATATAACCGTAAAATACCCGTACGGATATGTGTAAGGAATCGCATAAATACGTATATAATAACGACACAACAGAATGAGACAAAGAGCAAACTGGTTTCAATTAGAACCTACCAGAGCTCTTCAGCCACGATGGCAGAGTCCGCCAATCTCCGACGTGTACGGTAACTCCTATAAACCTTTTGCAGCTTTACCACAGCATCCGACTCGGACTGTTGACTCAGAGACGCTATGACGTCCGACTCAGTCAATTTTCCGGCTTTGGGATAAATAGCCGGCGAAGACGTAGTAAAGTAAGCAGTATGCATTTTTCGGAATTCTTCACATATATGGTGATCATTGGTGGCAGAATGTTGACCCACCGTCGAGTCGGAATCGAGCATGCAGGAGCTCCGAGTTTCACTGGAATGGAATTCCATGTCGTTAAGAGAAAAAGATAATGGAGGCTTTGACTGAAGGTCGAAGTCGGAGGAGGGCTGGGTTTGTGTTTGAACCTCCATAGAAGACTGAGTCAAAAAATGAAGAAAGTAGGGGGCTAATCTAACGAAATGATATAGAGGAGACCAAATCCTAGACTAACGAAACCCAGTGGAGTGAGGAGACAACGGAACTCAAGAAGACTTCTGCTGAGAGAAGGTAAGTCTACGAGTGATACCTGGAATTTAAGATGGGATTTGTTATTAAATAAGTGAACCGAGTAGTTACTTCCTATTGGGTGGTGGCAATTTGTGCGGTACTCACAAATTAAAAGATATCAGTATAATACAAATTAAATTAAATTAATATCTAATTTTAACTAATTCAAATAATAAAAAAAATTAGAATTAAATAAATAACATAAAATTATTATTATTATATATTATTAGTATTATTTTTTTATATCTTAAAAAATTTGTTACACTTCTTTTATCATTTTTATTATAATATTTTTAATATTTAAGTATTAACAATAATTATATAATACCTTATTATCAATTGATGTGATTAGTTGAAATAATATTTTTAAATTTTATTTAAAAATAATATTTCTTATTATTTATTTTAAATTTATAAATTATTTTATATAAAATATTTATGATGAGTTTATTAATTTATTCATATGATTATCAAATTAGCGTATAACTTCAATATTCTTAACTATTTTTTAAAATATATTATGTTATAACTAATAGTAGTTACATAAATTTTAAGTATAAAATATTAATTTATTTTAATTTTAAATAGTAATTTTTTGATTTGTTTTGTAGTATATTTATAAATTTTTAAAAAATTTTATATTTAAATTTTGTAAAAACTTGTAATAAAATTTTTATTTATATGTTTAATGTTATTAGAATGCATTTAATTTGGTTCAAAACTTTTATTATTCTACCTAAATTAAAAATTATAAAAATATTTACAATATTTTAAATCAAAATTAAGTTAAATAAAGTTGAAAAAATTAATAAATGCATATAAATAAAAATTTGTATAGATTAATGTTAGTTGGATCGTCCCGAATTTTTTAGTTTATGTTAGGATTGACAATTAATGACATAAATTAAATTCAATTTAAGTTAAAATGTGATCAATTTAAGTGAGATTAATTTGGATAAATTTTTAATTTATATGAATTAACACTTGTGTTTATATTATTTTTATTATTTTTTATTATGATTATGGTGATAATTGGTTATTAAATTAAGTGAAACATGTGTTAATAGATAAAAAAAATTGTTTATTTTTAAGTATAAATTTAACGATAATAAAATAATGATAATTCTAAATAAGTCGCTTGAATTTCACACTCAAATCAATAACTATATATCATGTAAATATTAATTTAAAAAATTTGAAATATAATTTTTTTTTAGAGTTTATACTTTTAAAGTAATAAAGTCTAATGTCAAATTAATTTAAAATTTTCCTTTAATTTAATACTTAAATATTTTAAAAATAAAAAAACTTTATTTTAATATTAGTAAAAATAGTTTTGATAATAAAAATATCATTATTTTTTTAAAATAAATATTTTATTCACGCATTATTCTCAAACTCCAAATTTTATATGTTTAAATAATTTATATATCGATGAATTATAATTTTGTTAAAAAATTATAACTTTTAGGTGTATAAATTTTAGTGAAAATTTAAATACAAAATTTTAAAAAATTAATATTAAGTAATAATATGTTCACAATTTATTTTTCTAATGCCACAATTCATTCACAACAGTTATAATAAAATGATAATATTATCATTTGAACGCATTAAAAAAAATTACTCATATTTAGTATTATCATTATAATAAAAATTATTATTGAATAGATTGATATTCAAGTAACTTAATGGCATAAGTAAATTATATATATATATATATATATATAACGTATATACTCTATTTAACTTTTGGACTCAAATGAGTTATAACAGTAGCAAAATAGTTGTGTAAATAACATCACTTTTAGCATTTTAAATAATATGAAATAAGTTAAACAAAAATTATCACATAATTTTAATTTTAATATAAAATGAGGTTATTATTACATCATTTTTTATTAATTTTACATCTCCTTTAATATAAATTTTAAAAATTAACAAAAATATTTTTAAAAGAAATTTAATTAACATACAAAATTATATATTAAAAATAAAATAATATTTTATTAATTTTTAAATTTATATTAAATATGATGTAAAAAAGTTGAATTATATGATATAATTTTTTTTATATATGAATTTTTGGTTTTAAATTCTTCGTAAAAAATATATATTAATTTTTTTATAATTATATTTTTTAATATTATAAAAAAATATGTATTTTATATTGAAAGAGTTAAACATAAAATTAAATAAATAATTGGATAATTTATATCGTAAAAAGAAATTGTTACAATAAATGATAACTATACCCCACCTTAATAAATATTACACCCAAAGGGTTGGTAACCTTACTGAGAAATACACCGGGACAATTATACAATTATTAATTTTAAATTTTAATAAAATTTAAAATTAATATAATATTTTTAAATAATAAATATTTAATATTTAATAAAAAAAATTATACAATAAATGATAACTATACCCCACCTTAATAAATATTACACCCAAAGGGTTGGTAACCTTACTGAGAAATACACCGGGACAATTATACAATTATTAATTTTAAATTTTAATAAAATTTAAAATTAATATAATATTTTTAAATAATAAATATTTAATATTTAATAAAAAAAAATTATACAATAAATGATAACTATACCCCACCTTAATAAATATTACACCCAAAGGGTTGGTAACCTTACTGAGAAATACACCGGGACAATTACTGCTTTTATTTATTTTTGTGGATTCTGTTTACTACGCGCTCGTTTATGATAAACATATAAATTTAATCACATATTTATGTTTTTTTAAATATAAATATACATATTTATATTTAAATTAAGTATGATAATATTTTTACAATAATTTATATTTTTTTCTTAATATCAATACTATAAGATAATATTATCATTAATAAAACTTATGTATGACAATATCTTTATTCTAACTTAATTATAATGTAATAAGTGATCAAATAAGTTTAATATAGGAAATAAATTTATGTTTTAAAGTTTTATCATTTAACATATTATAATTGATATGAGGTTGAATATATATAAAATTTAGTATTTTAATGAAATAATAGTTTAATAACACGGTTAAATATGATAAAAAATAAATTAATATAAATAGATATATTATTAAATAAAATAAATTAGCAATTAATAATAATAATAAATTAATATATAAAAAATTATTTTTTATTATGATTTATTAGAATAAAAAACTAATTGAGGGTGTCCAAATCAATTCGTGGAAATAAAATGGTACCTTATAACAAAATCAAATAAGCTTTTTTTCAACTTTTTTTATCACATCAATTATTAAAAAATATTTTTTTTTCTTTTTAAATTATTTTATATATAATATATTAAACTTAATATAAATATAAATATTTATTTAAATTTATGTACTTTACCTTTAAAGAGTAGAAACTTATGACATGTAAACTTTATTTAAATTTCATTAATTTAAAAGAAATATGCAATCGAAAAGTTTATATAAGATTTGACTGATAGCATACATGGAGACATGCTAATGCGAATAGTGGACATCGCATTCCGGACTTTTCACAATGACAACTTTTCATAAAGTAAAATAAATAAATATATATATATATATATATGAATTTTTTATAGGTTAAACATTGTACACGATAATAGTATAACAGGATTTAATTCTTTTAACATATATTTTATTATATATTCTCCTATTTTTTAGTACAATATTTTTTTCTAACTTTTTTTAAAATAATTAATCTTTAATTTTTTAATCTTATTATATTTAATTAAAAAATTTAAATATTAAAAAATAATTAAATACAAAAAATAACACGATATAAAAATAAACTTAATATATAATTATTATTTAAAATAATATATATTAACTAATTAATTTCTAAGTTAATTATGAATACACAACTCATGCATTTATTAAATAATTCGAGACAAAATTTGTCACTCCTAACCTAATCATCCTTGCTCTATTTGATGTGCTTATCCATTCTTTGTCGCCACTCCGTCCTCACTTTTAATACTCCTTATCATTAGTGTATTGTAAATTTCTAATCTAATGAAACACCCATATCTCTTTAAAATTAAGTGTATATTTTTTTCAAATAAAAAAAAATAAAAAATAAACTTTGCTTATGAATATCTTTTAGTACCATTTTATATTAATTTTTATATTATTCTTGTGTAAAAGTTAGTAAGTTACATAATATTTTTTCTATTTCTAATTTGTAACATAAAATATTCTATTAAAAATCATATTATTTTCCAAGATAAAATATTCATTTTTTTTTAATTAATTACTTAACAACTATTAAATTATATTTACTAAATTTTTACTAATTTTATATCATATATTTTATTTTAATTTATTATATTTAATAAAAATTAAATAATATTTTTAATTTTTATTAAAAACAAAAATGCGTGAAATTTATCGTGTCAAATAAATAGTATCACACAAAATTTAACTGTCCATTAAGTAATTTTTGGTACTGGATTATAATAAGTTTTGCACCAAAACTTGGACCATTTTGGTGAATTAAAGGTTCAAATAAGTTTATTTTAAATCAATTAAAGTTTTAATATTTACAAATTGATATTTAATCTAATTGATCTATATATTAATAATATATATTTATTTTTTTAATTTTATATATTTAAGAGACATTAAATTCGGTTAAAAACCGAATTTAAACTGATTTAAAGTTTAAAGTCGGTTCAAGGCGTGAACCGATTTTTTTTAATTTATTTATTTTCTATTTTACTCAAATAAAAACCTGTATTCGAGCAGGAAAAAAAAACAAAATCAGCTTAGCAAATAGTTCAAATAATACAAATATTTGAAAAATAAAATATTAATTAATACCAGAAAAATTACCATGGTTTTGTTCTATTTTATTCAAGATCATCATATTCTTCTCCTTATGTTATAATACAAACCTACATATATAATACAAAAATTTATACACATAATAACAGAAAAAAAAATATGAATAATAAAGGATCTAAAAGATTAGTTAAAGAGGAAGAAAACTCACTAACCGGTACTAGAAATGGTAGTCGTAGGTGGCCGGAAAATGAGAAAGAGTGGAGGAAAAGTGGAGGAGGTTTTCGGTTTTTTAGAGTTCTACAACGCTAAAAATAGTTTTTGTCTGGGAAAAAAGAAGAGAAAAGAATTTATCCACGTGTGTAGCGTCGGTTCTATGTGTCAACTGACGCTATGTTACGTGGATAGCGTCGGTTTGCCACGTCAACCTACGTACGCTACGTAGCGTCGGTTGACGTGACGAACCGACGTTACACATGAACGTAGCGTCGGTTGACGTGGCGAACCGACGCTATCCACGTAACATAGTGTCGTTTGACACGTGGAACTGACTCTACATCCTATGTGGATAGCGTCGATTCTACACCGAACCGACTTTAAACCAATTTAAAGTCGATTTTTCTAAAAACCGACTTTACGTATCGACTTAAATACCCATTTTTGTAATAGTGTATGATAATTTAATTTTAGTTAATTTTTATGTCAACTGAAAAAATAAAATAATTTATATTATTTATCTTTAATGTTCATTTTTACAAAAATTTACTACAATTAATAAAAAATCTAAAATATATTATATTATTATTAATTATAATTACATGAATTTTAAATCTAAAATATTAATTTACTTTAATTTTAGACGTGATTTATTGAGTTGTTTTGTAGGATATTTGTGGATTTAAAACCTTTTACTTTTTAATTTTGTAAAAACTTGTAACAAAATTTTTATTTGTATGTTTAATGATTTTAGAATGCATTGAATTGAGTTCAAAGTTTTTATTATTCTAACTAAATTAAAAATTATAAAAAAAATTACAATATTTTAAATCAACGTAAGATTAAATAAAATAAAAAAATAAAAATAAAAATTTATATTAATTAGTACTAGTTTGAATTAGTGTTAGTTTGTGTTAGAATTGAAAATTAATGATAAGAATTAAATTTAATTTGAATTAGAATTTGATGTGAGATTTATTTGAATCAACTTAAATTAACTTAATTTTGATGAATTAATACATCAATATATATATATATATTTGTTTTTTTTATTATGATGATTACTGCCTTTTTTTATTAAATTAGGTGAAATATACGTTAATAAATAAAAAATCTTTTGTTTATTTTTGAGTATAAATTTAACAAAAATAAAATAATGATAAAGATATTTAAAAAAGTTCTAAATGAGCAGCTTAAATTTTACACTCAAATCAATACTTATATATCACATTTAAATATTAATTTTTAAAATTTTTAAAATTACTTTTTTAGAGTTTATACTTTTAAATAATAAATTCTAATTTTAATTTTAATTTTAATTTAATAATATAGTATTTTTAAAAATAAAATCTTTTTTTATATTAGTAAAAATAGTTTCGATAATAGGACTATTATTATTTTTTAAATAATTGCTTTATTCATGTATTCATAATTGATTATCAAATTTTAAATTTTATATATTTAAATAAATTATATATTATTGAATTATAATTTTATTAAAAGATTATAACTCTTGGATATATAATTTTTAATATAAATTTAAATACAAAATTTTGAAAATTTAATATTAAGTGATAATATCATCCCAACTTATTTTTCTAATGCAACAATCCATTCATAACAGTTATAGTAAAATGATAATATTATCATTTGAATGTATTAATTAATATTATCATTTTAACAAGAATTATTAGTAAATCAATTAATATTTAAATTAATTAATTATATATAATTGAATTAATATCAAAATGATGTATGAAATGTATACTATGTATATATAAACATAAATAATTTATATAAATTATATACGATATAAATTATATATAATAAGTATAATTGATCTATTCCTTTATTACCAATCTAAACATTTACAACATATACACCCTATTTAAGTTTAGGACTCAAATGCGTTATAACAATAAATAATAAAATAGTTGTGTAAATTACATCAGTTTTAGCATTTTTCTTTGATTAGTGCAAAAGTTTATATTATAATTTTAAAATAAATTTAAAATAATATGATATAATATTATTTACAAATATAATCAACGTAAATAAAAATGATTATATAATTTTAATTTGTTAGTTCAACGTCTCATTTAATGTAAATTTTAAAAATTAACAAAAATATTTTTAAAATAAATTTAATTAACATACAAAAAATACATTAAAGATAAAATAATATTTTATCAATTTTTAAAATTTATATTAAATATGATATGAATTTTTTTAATTATATGATATAATTTTTTTGATTTTTATTTTTAATATTCTCATAAAAAATATCTTTATCATTATTTTAGTCTCGTTTTAAGAAAATATAACGTATATTTTTTAATATTATAAGAAAATAAATAAATATTTTTTATTAAAAAAATTAAATATAAAATTAATTAAATCATTAAATCATTTATTTATGATTTAAAAAGAAAAAATTGTTGCAATAACCCTATAATTAATATATTTTTCATATTATGTCTTCAATGACATAAATGGTATATTATTTTTAAAATTTATAATAATTTAAAATTTATAAAATTTAAAATTAATATAATTTTTTAAATAATAAATACTTAATTACAGTAAAGAAAAATTAATATAATGAAGGATAAATATACCCCCACCGTAATAAATATTACATCCAGAAGGGTTGGTAGCTTTACCGGGACAATTACTGCTTTTATTTATTTTTGTGGACTCTGTTAGCTACTAAAGCATATAAATTTATCCGCATATCTGCACTTTTTTTAAAAATGAAAATATACATATTTATATTTAAATTAAGTGTAATAATATTTTTATAATAATTTATATTATTATCATAATATAAATATATAAAATATATATTTTATTTTTATTATTAATATATCTGTTGAAACAAGTATGTTAAAATAGTGTTGAAATAATATTATCGATAATTTGAAATGAACTGTTTGGGTTGAATCGCGGATTAGGTTGTTCTCTTTAAGACGTTTCACGACTCTGCTCAAATTTGTGCAAGCAAATACATCCTCGTCGTCCCCAGAATAAAACAACCCAGAATCTTTTTTCCTATCTCGAAACTTCACTGCACTGATGAAGACGAGAATACTATACCTGAAAAATTTGTTGCTCGAAAAATTAAAAATAATTTAGAATTATTGAGAGAATTTTTTTCTTAGTGAGATGAGTTTGCAGATTGTTGTATTGAAGTTGAAAATTGAGGTCCTTTATTTATAAGTTTCAAGAACCGTGTGACCATTATGATAATAACGATAATGTCTGGAGATGGAGAGCGTAACAGTTATTCTGAGTAATGAATAATAACGACTATTTTTTGAGTAAAGGCAAATAATGACCATTTAACGGTCATATTTTGAATAAAGAAGAATAACGTACTCGACTCGACACGACCGGTCGGACGAACGACGACGTACGTGCATATGATATCACATTTGTTTAAATCCTCTACTCTTACACAAAAGTTAGTACTTATTGGGACCTAATCCATTGAAACAAACTCTTTACTATTTATACATCGTTTAAAATAGTATAAAAAGGTAACATAGGATAAGGTTATACTATGTTTTTTTAAATAAATATTGATCTTTTTCTAACAATATCTTAATATCAATACTATAAGATAATATTATCATTAATAAAAAAATATAACAATAATAATTTATATTATAACAATATTATTAATAAGTGATCAAATAATTTTTTAAATTTTTTTTATCACCTAATAATTTAATCAAGTAGTTTAATCACATAATTATATATATATATATATATATATATATATATATATAATTTAATATCTCAAATAGTTTAATCAAATCAAATAAAATAACAATTAAATAATAATAATAAAAAATTAATATATGAAACCAATTTGACGCATCTAGTCAAGTCGTGGAAATGAAATGGTCCTTTGGGACAAAATCAAATAAGTTTTTTTCATTTTTTTTATCACATCAATTATTAAAAAATATTTTTTATTTTTTTTATATAATATATTATAATTAATATAAATATAAATACTTATTTAAATTTATGTACTTTAACGAGTAGAAACTTATGACTATGTAAACTTTGTTTAAATTTTATTAATTTAAAATACCTTATCGCTAGGAAATATGCAATCGAGACTTTTCATAATTCTCATGTTTAGACAACTTTTCATAAAGTCAAATATATATATAATTTTATAATAATATTTATTAATTATTGTAATAAAAATATATAAAATATTTATTTTATTTTTAATATTAATTATATAATAATACCATTATTTTTAAATAAAATTATTGTTAATAAAATATTTTTATGATATTAATAATTTATATTATAAAAATATCATTATTTTTAACAAGGATTAAATATATTTTTAGCAATTTTTTTAAGAAAAAAGGAAAATATTTAATATAATATTTTCTGACATATTATTACTAATATTTATGAATGTTAAATTAAAATTTGTATACGAAAAAAATGCATCACATTAATGCACTTGAAAATTATTATAAAAGCGTAAGACAATATATTATAGATTTTTTAACATGAATAATTACTCCTTTTAATAGAGAAAATGAAATATTTTTCGTTATACAAATTATTTTATAAGCAAAAAAAAATTATATTATGTATAATTTACTAGTAAAAACTATTTAAATATTGTCCATTAAAAGACTATTCAAATATTGTTTCATTGTAAAAGAAACTATATCTCATCAAATTTTGTCTAATTTTAAATTAAGCTCCATCTCCTTAAAAATTCGCTAATTAAAAAGTAATTTATATCTATGAAAATTGTGTAACATAAGTTCTCTATTTTAGATGGCAAAATGGTAAAACATGGAAGTCCTAAGATTTTAACAATCCAGTAACTTATATGTTAAAGCTTTAAAGTTGTGTTTATTTTCTTAACACTGTTTTTTTAATAAAAAACCTCAATAATCGAAAGGTATAAAGGATAATTTCTAAGTTTATTTAGATCCTCAATCATAGAATAAAAACATCGTTCATAAACTAACAAAGACGCAGACTAAAATTTTCATTTTCATAGCATTATTATATGTTATAAATGATGAAATATGGTTTAAGTTTGTAATTTTTAATAAAAATATAATTTTTATTTTTATTTATTAGATAAATTAATATAAATTTATTATTTTTATAAAATGATATCTACTTTATAAAGGTAATAATAAACTTACGTAGTCACATATTTTATAAAATAATAAACTTTTGTTATTATTTTTAGACTCATATTATCTCGTATAAAATTAAAATATGTTTTTAAGTGAGTTTAATTTACTTTTTATTATTATAAATATAATCATAATTATAATTTTAAAAAACTACTATTTATTAAAGTTATATTTGTTTAATTATTGATGGTAATAATAATTTAACATATCATTTAATATTTATTTTAAATTTAAAATATATAAAAAATTTCTTATTTTATAAAACATTGCTGCCGGTCTGCAATACTCTTAATTATATTTTTAGCATACAGAATAAGTGAGGAAAAATAATAGTAATAATAATAATTTTTTAACTCCAACAAGGTGTGTCGGTTTGAAAGTGTATTAATGTTCATTCTGAGCAGTAGAAAGGTAGTGTTTAGGATTAGTGTTTTTTCCTTATATATCTTATTACAAATCAGCATAAAATTCCAGTAACTTTTAAGTCATTCGATAAATTCTATTACACAAAGGATTAGCACAAAGGGTATTTTTGTAGATGGTCATTTTAACTTATATATCTCATAATACAAATTATTAATATTATAAAAATATTTTATTAATAATAATTTTATCTAAAAATAATAATATTAATGTAAATATTATTAAGAGTAAGATAAATATTTTATATATTTTTATTGTGATAATATTATAAGTATTTATATTTTATCATATATATATATATATATCTAATTTATTTAAATAGTTAAAATTATTATTATTTAATAATTTATTTAAATAGTTAAAATTATTATTTTTTAATATAACTACCCAATAGAAGTGGACGTAAAAGAGTATAAGAACTTTTATATTAAAAAGTAAAAATATAAATATGTTAAAGAAAGAAGACACGTCTTTCTCTTTGTCCGATTATATAATTATTGGTGTTGTTTACATGTTATATGGGTCTAAATAATAATAAACTTAACGAGGCAACTAATATCCTTTCAGTGTTGACAAAGGAGAGAAAAAAAAAGACAGATATTTTTTTACCAAGAGAAGTTATATTTTTAGAAAGAAAAAGTTTGGGAAATTAGAACAAATAAATTTCTTAAAATTTAAAATAAAAACAATATTTTTGTTATATTAAATGTGATTTAATTTAACATATTTAAATAATTATAATTAAATTTAAACACGTTAAATATATAATTTCAAAATAATATATAAGATTTTTTTTAATAATAAAAATATATGAGTTAGATATAAAAATATTATTTTATAGTTATAAATTTTAAATGTGTTATTTTTGTTATTTTTTTTTTTAAAATTTAGCAAAAAAGATGTATTTTTATTCTCTAATTTAAAAAAAATCCTTAAAATCTATAATCATAACAAAAATCCTTAAAATCTATAATCATAACAAAAAGTAAAAAAAATTCAATTCATTTAATATAATCATTAGTTATTATCTAATAAATATTTTACAGGGTTGATTTGTGACAGCTAAGATTTTGACATCATACATACATTGATATGAAATTTAATAATATATCACTTCTAAGAATAGCTATTAACGATACATCTATCTCAAAAAAAGTACATTTTATTATGAATCTATCTCAAAAAGAGTACATTTTATTATAACGTCTGTGATTTATATTATTTTTCTATAAATATTAAATAAAGTTTATATATATATATATATATATATATATATATTTATGATATATTAAACACGATATGACATGATAATATGATAATATGGTTTAATTTTATTAAAAAATTTAAAATTTTACATTTTAACGTATATTTTATCATATGATCTCTTAATTTTTAATACAATATTTTATTTTTTTAACTTTTAAAAAAATTTAATCCTTAATTTTTTTTAATTTAATTAAAAATAATAATTATTACATAATAATCAAATACAAATAAATTTAATAAATATTTATTATCTAAAATGATATATTTTAATTAGTTAATTTATAAGTTTATTATGAATACGATAGGAATAAACTAACATTTATATTTATGAAATAGTTGGAGACAAAATTTGTCACTCCTAACCTAATTTAGGGTGTTAATTTGTGATAACTAAGATTTTTACGTGATAAATACATGGATTGAAATTTAATAATATATCACTTTTAAGAATAGCTATTAACGAGGCATCTATTTCAAAAAAAAGACATTTTATCGATTTTATTCTTATATTTTTTGAATTTTATTATTTTTTTATAAATATAAAATTTATATGTATATTTATGATATATCAAACACGATATGATACGATAATATAATAACACGATTTGTTCTTTTAACATATGATCTCCTAAATTTTAATACAATGTTTTAGTTTTCTATCTTTTAAAAATATTTATTAATTTATTAATTTTATTAAATTTAATTTAAAAATAATAATCATTACATAATAATTAAATACGAAAACAATACAGTATAATGTAAATAAATTTAATAAATATTTATTATTTAAAATAATATATTTTAATTAATTAATTTTTAAGTTAATTATGAATACTATGGTAATACACAGCATTTATATTTATTAAATAGTTGGAGACAAAATTTGTCACTCCTAACTTAATTATCCATGGTCTATTTGCTTTGCTTTATCCATTCTTTGTCGCCACTCCGTCCTCACTTTTAATACTACTTATCATTACTCTATAGTAAATTTATAATCTATATGTAAGACCCATCTCTCTTTGAAACGAAGTGTATATATTTTTTTCAAATAAAAACCAACCTTTGCTTTAGAATATATTTTAGTACCCTTTTATATTAACTTTTGTATTATTCTGATGTATTTTGTATTATTCTGATGTAAAAGTTAGTAAATTACGGTATATTTTTTCTTATAATACCAAATATTATACTAATATATATATATTTTTTATAAAATAAAATATTCATTTTATTTTTTTTAATTAATTACTTAAAAATTATTAGATTGTATTTATTAAATTTTTATTAATTTTATATCATATAATTAATTTTATTTTATTATATATAATAAAAATGAAATAATATTTTTAATTTTTATTAAAAACAAAAACGCCTTAATATTATCATGTTAAATTAACAATTTAACACAAAATTTAATATGACATTATTCATCATGTAATATTTAGTACTGGATCGGAACAAAATTGGTGCAATGAGAGGCTATTAGGCGTTGGTATAATAACTTATAAATCAATTTATCTTATCAAAATTAAGTAAAAATAAATAAAATGATATGCTTTATAGATTCAAATAAATTAATTTTAATTTTAAAAATATAAAAATTAACTTATTTTAGGTCAATTAAAATTTTAATATTTACATATCAATATTTAACCTAACCGATTTATATATTAATAATACATATTTAAATATATATATATATATATATATTATATGTTTATGATAATTTAATTTTAGTTAATTTTTTATCTCAACTAAAAAAATAAATAATTTATATTATTTTTTGTATTTAATACTCATTTTTATAAATATTTACTATAATTAATAGATAATATAAATTATTTTTTATTTTTAAAGAGTTTTTCTATTTTAATTAAAATATTAATATATAATTTTTTAATTAAATTATTCTTTAAATATTAATCATTAATTTTATATATTAATTTAAAATTAATCTTATTTATTAATTAAATATTAATATATATTCATAATAATTTAAATTAATTTTAAAAATAACGAGATTTAAAATATAAATATAATTTATTGAACTAATATATTTTAATGGATATTTTATGAATTAATTTTAATTTTTAATTTAATAAATTAATATATATTTAGGATTTTAAACAAAAACAACCGAACCATACACCCTACTTTCCCTAGTTATCTAGTGGAATTTGTTGGTGTGTGTTGTAGTGCATGTTGCAACAATGTCAGACACCAATGCTCAGTGGAGTAAAACATAGAGCATACAATAATAGTAGTGGAACCATAAAACATGGATGTGCAAAAATTATAGTTATTGTTTAATTTTCGTTTTCTTTATATACATATATCTCAACTCTTGTATAGAATACAGAACATAAATAATAATGAAATATGTATGTCAATTATCAGAAAAATACAATATTTTGTTATGGTATCAGAGCAAGTTTTTTGCTTATGGAATTACCTGCTACGCTGATCTCTGTTCTCAGACCATTTGATTCCTGTTTTCTGGTTTCTGGTTTCTGATTTTCTCCTGATTTCTGTTTTTCCTGATTTCTGATTTCTCCAGATTTCTGATTTCTCCAGATTTTTTATTTCTCCTGATTTCTGATTTCTGATTTCTCCAGATTTTTTATTTCTCCTGATTTCTGTTTTACTTGTTGAAACCGATCAGTTACAATACTGGAAATATATATATATATATATATATATATATATATATATATATATATCACTCACCAGTGCTGCGACCATCTAGTATCAAGATGGTCATTTCTGCTCAACGTCAGTTGTAGATGTTGGCTGACCGAATTCGCAACCGTCTAGCCAAAGCAGCGAAGAAGAACACCGCTTCACAGAGGATCAGGTGGAGGGCTGACTCTGCTCTGCGAAAATAAAAAAAAATTAATTACAGACGAAAATGGAAGGCACTGGTTCATTATAAAAGCAACAGACGAGAAAAAGAAGAAAGCAGCAGACGAAGAGCGCCACTTTAGGAGGGCTACGCGGATGAGAATCTGTTCTCGGGTTACAGTTTTACGTTATCTCTGTGCGTATGGCTGGTTGGAGCTGTAGGTTTATCTACAGTTGAGGGAAGAAAACGTGGCTGGTTGGAGCTGTAGGTTTATCTGCAGCTAAGGGAAGAAGAGGCTATGTGAAGAAGAGGTTGCGTGAAGGAAGGGCTGCGTACGGAGGAGGAAAAAAAAATTCCTAAAATTTTTTTTTTAGGGTTACGAAGAGGGCTGTGCGAAATGGAGAAGGAAATGATTTAGGGTTACAAATTTTTCTTTATATAGTGTACGAATTTAAAAAAAAAGGAAAGGAAAAAAAATTTAGATTTCATGGCAGAATCTAGAGATTTAACTACCAATTTCATGTTGAAAGATTTGACGGTGAAAATGACGGAAGTTCTAACTAGAGCTCAGATCAGCTCACAACCTCCGCCAACTGAAGCGTCGACTGCTCCCATTAGTATCAAGTTGGGAGGATCCAACTATGCCTTGTGGTCCCAGGTGGTGGAGATGTATATCTCTGGCAAATATAAACTGGGATATATTAATGGGGATTTTCCTCAACCTGTTGAAACCGACCCCTCATTTAGGAGATGGCGTACTAAAAATGCCATTGTCAAAGGATGGTTGATCAATTCGATGGACCCCTCCTTGATTGCAAACTTTATCCGATTTCCAACTGCGAAACAGGTTTGGGATTCGGTTGCTACCATGTACTATGATGGGACAGACACATCTCAAGTGTATGATCTTCGCCGTCAAGTTACTCGTACGAAGCAAGCGGGAGGATCTTTGAAAAATACTACAATGACCTTCAAGGGCTGTGGCGGGAAATTGATTTCCGTCGTCCTAATCCAATGGAGTGTGCGATTGATATACAAAAATACAACTCCATCATACAGGAAGATCGAGTGTATACCTTTCTCGATGGACTTGATGATAGATTGGATAAAACTCGAAGTGATGTGCTTCAGATCAAACCATTCCCTACGGTGGAACAAGCCTATGGATTCGTCCGTAGGGAAGAGGTTAGGCAGACCGTGATGATCACAGGTGTAGATACGACACCCGGAGCAGTTATGGCTTTTAAAGGGGTCAAGGGACACCATAATCTAATGCCACCAAAAATAGGACCTTTCTTAGGTAGCAAGAAATCCACGGGAAATCCACCATCTCTTGACATGAAATGTGGCCATTGTAGAAACTCCAAACACACCCGTGAAAACTGCTTCAAATTACATGGGTATCCAGAATGGTGGAATGATCTTCAAGCACGGAAGAAACGGGACACCACTGGGCGAGCAGCTGTGGCTACCAATAATGCCTCACTATCCCTTACTTCTCAGGCCGAATCTTCCCAGGATCCAGGTATTTCAAGTAAAGTATTTCACATCTCTACTCGTAGTGAGAAAGATGAGTGGATTCTGGACTCTGGAGCTACAGATCACATGACATTTGACCCAAACGATCTCTCCAATACAACCCAGCCAAGACGGAGTCGTGTTGCCAATGCAAATGGGGTCACTTATCCAGTTACAGGAGCTAGAATAGTGACCTATCTCCTTCATTATCATTATCTAATACTTTTCTTGTACCCTCTCTGTCAAACCGACTAATGTCTGTAAGTCAGGTCACTTCAGACCTTAACTGTGTAGTATTGATGTATTCTACTTTTTGCCTTCTACAGGATATTCTCACCAAGGAGATCATTGGGCGTGGTACTAGGAGAGGAGAGCTATATTATGTGGATGACCTCAGTTCAGGAAGAGCCAATCATATGCAACATACTGTTGGTAACAAGGAACGACAGATTTGGCTATGTCATCGTAGATTTGGGCATCCATCATTCGGGTATTTAAAGCACCTACTCCCCAGTTTATTTTCAAATATCACACATTCAGATTTCAAATGTGATACTTGTATCCTAGCAAAAAGTCATAGGGCGTCTTATCCTATGAGCATGAATAAAAGTGTGACTCTTTTTGCTTTGGTACATTCTGATGTTTGGGGACCTTCCCCGGTCATTACGTCATCGGGTCATCGTTGGTTTGTTATTTTTATTGATGATTGTACACGAATGACATGGCTTTACCTTCTCAAACATAAAGATGAAGTATTTGCTACATTTCACATGTTTCACACCATGGTCCAGACACAATTTTCTGAAAAAATTAAGATACTTAGGTCTGATAATGGAGGGGAGTATGTTAATCAACAATTTCGGACATACTTTGACAACCATGGTATTCTCCATGAAACCTCATGTTCACAAACCCCACAACAGAATGGGACTGCGGAGAGGAAGAATCGACATATTTTAGAAACGGCTCGGGCCTTACTAATCGGTGCACATATGCCTAATAAATACTGGAGTGATGCTGTTACTACAGCTGTGTATCTACTGAATTGAATGCCCACAAAGACCTTACAATTTCAGACTCCATTAAAGGTGCTATCTGATCATCTTCCCTTGCCTACTATTTTGATGCTTCTGCCCCGAATTTTTGGATGTGTTGTTTTTGTCCACCTCCATAAAAATCAACGAACTAAGTTGGATCCATGTGCTATCCGATGTGTATTCTTGGGGTATGGTGTACAAAAAAAGGGGTACCTATGTTATGATCCAATTACTAAAAGAAACTATACTACCATGGATGTCACTTTCCTCGAATCAGAATGTTTTTTTCCATCACCGGTATCCAATTACACTCTTCAGGAGGAGAGTTATGGTGAAGAACAGAATTGGCTTGATGTTGAAATATTAGACACGAGTCCAACATACTCGGATCGTGCCAATAATATGGAGGAGCTCGTATCTAGACCCGAGCTTGAACTTCCAAGAACTGAAGCTGAAGTAGTAATTGAATCTCCAGAAGATGAAGTGGTAGATGTACCCCTCCATTCTCTAATACCCAATGATACTCCTGCTGAGAACACTCCTGAGGTAAGCTATCCTATCACACCTTTACAAACTAATGCTATAGATACATCTGTTGGTTATGTTTTACCTTTCAGACACAATCGAGGTAAACCTCCAAATCGATACTCCCCAGAAAGAGAAGAACGACAACCCAAGTATCCAATAGCAAATTATGTATCTACTCAAAGGTTATCAGAACCTATCAGGGCATTTGCACAAACACTCTCCTCGTGTCAAATTCCGAGTAGCATTGAAGAAGCCTTATCTGATCCAAAATGGGCTCAAGCTATAAAAGAGGAATTTGAGGCATTGCAGAAGAATAACACATGGGTGTTAAGCGAGTTGCCTCAAGGGAGGAAGATGGTAGGATGCAAGTGGATTTTCTCCATTAAGTATAAAGCAGATGGGTTAGTTGATCGTTACAAGGCGAGGCTTGTAGCAAAAGGATATACACAGAAACATGGGATAGATTATCAAGAAACCTTCTCACCTGTGGCTAAACTAAAAACTGTGAGAGTTTTGTTATCTCTTGCAGCAAATTTAGATTGGCCATTGCACCAACTTGACGTGAAGAATGTCTTCCTTCATGGTGACCTTGAAGAAGAGATTTACATGGATATCCCACCAGGATATACTGTTACATCAGGAAAAGAAACTGCATGTAGATTACAACGAGCATTGTATGGACTAAAACAATCACCTCGAGCGTGGTTTGGTAGGTTGAGTTCAGCAATGAAGAAATATGGGTTCCAACAAAGCAACTCTGATCATACTTTTTTCCTAAAACATCGATTAGGGAAGATAACAACCCTTATAGTCTATGTAGACGACATGATCATTACAGGGGATGATAAAGAAGAAATCTCTAAGCTTCAAGAACAACTGTTAAATGAGTTTGAAATGAAGAACTTGGGCGGGCTCAAATACTTCTTAGGTATTGAGGTAACAAGATCAAAACAAGGCATATGTTTTTCCCAAAGGAAATATACTCTGGACCTACTAGCAGAGGCAGGACTACTATATTGTAAACCTGTCGATATTCCAATGGTTCAAAATCATAAACTCGGAGAATATGTGGACCAAGTACCAGCAGATAAACAGAGATATCAACGGTTAGTAGGTAAACTCATATATTTATCTCATACTCGACCTGATATTGCTTATGCTGTGAGTGTCGTGAGTCAGTTCATGCACTGCCCAAGTGAAGATCATATGGATGCGGTCATGCGAATACTTCGTTACTTAAATCAGAAGATCAAACAGAATCTTGGAGAAAAGATTATTAAGCTTCCATTTGTTAAATCAGAAGATCAATTGGTTGATATACTCACAAAATCTGTGTTTGCAAGGAACTTCTACAACTTACTTGACAAGTTGGGCATAAGAGACATATATGCACCAACTTGAGGAGAAGTGTTGGTGTGTGTTGTGGTGCATGCTGCAACAGTGGCAGACACCAATGCTCAGTGGAGTAAAACATAGAGCATATAATAATAGTAGTGGAGCCATAAAACATGGATGTGCATGAATTGTGGTTATTGTTTAATTTTTGTTTTCTTTGTATACATATATCTCAACTCTTGTATAGAATACAGAACAAAAATAATAATGAAATATACATGTCAATTATCAGAGAAATATAATATTTTGTCAGAATTTACATATTTTCTAGTTGGTTGTTGGATTTAAAAAAAACAAAAAAACAAAAGAGAATATCTAGTTGGTTCATGGTTGATTGATTGGTTGAGAAGAGAGAACTAGAGAAGTACTCGACGAAGATGGTTCGAATGTCTGTTTAGTGCCATCATGATTTTACAGAAATTTACACTTCAGATCCAAATAGGATCAACTAAAAGACTTAAAACGCACATTTTGAAAAGCTACGGCAATAACAGCTAAAGAAAGAAAAATAATTTTAAAAAAGTAATGCAAATTCAACAAAAACTACTTATCAAGATATATTTATTTGTTATATAGTATTTAATTATTTAATTATTTAATTTTATCATTTTGATTTTTATCCATCTAATATTCTATTTATTTTTTATTCTAAAATAAATTGAAGTATAGTAATTTATTAATATTCTCAATTACATATTTATTTTTTTTTCTTTTTTATTCCCTTAAATTCATAACATCACTTCATTTATTATTCTTCACTTTCGTATATTCTACCTTCTATCTCCTCGTTTGTTTAACATCAAACAAAACACAAAATAAATTCAAAATTTTGATAATAAAACACAAAATTAAAAAAAATACAAAGCAATAAAAACTAGATTTAAAAAAACCACTAAAAAATAAAATAAAAAATATATAATTTTTTTCATTTTAAATCTTAATTAATTTTTTTTCTAATGTACATTTTTTTTGGGGTAAAAAATCAATCTTTTTCTAAAATCCTTTATTTTTAATTTCTTATTTTTTTCTTCTTCAAAATCCGATTTACACCATGTAATTTAAAGTTTATTGAAATTATTAAAGAATTAGAAAGCTTTGATGAGTAATAGGCAAACTACTCGTCAAAGTACCTCTTAGTAGTTAGTACGATCATTGAGGAACCAAAACAGGGACTCTTATTATTATTATTATTATTATAACTCTCCAGTAGATTACAGCAATGGGGTAGTTGTTATGCACAATAAACAATTGAATAATAAAAATAAAATATAAAAACTGGATTATTCAACCTTTTTCCATTATTATAAAAATACCTGTGGGCTGTGGCCTCGGGGCAGGCAGACATGGTAGTTGTAAAATTGACTAGTTGTATTGTACTCTCTCGTTTCATGGAAGAGTATTCTAATAGCTACTACTGCATATTTTTTCTTTATTAAATTTTACTTGACTTTGAATCATGTCTTTTAAGCAGAAAATATTACCTATAATATGTTAATGTTTTTCTTAATATAAATAATTTATCTTTTTATATTATTTTTTATTATTTTAAAAAGAATAAAGAATTAAGATAAATTTGTTACACTCTACATATACATACCCACGTGACGTCGTTGTTGTTCTAAAACTGAAAATGGCCGCATTTATAGTGACAAATTAAACATTAGTATAACACCCCACCCTTTGTGCATTAGTGGTATTGGTTAATTCTTATTATAAAATTTAGAATAGTAATTTAATTAAATACTTGGTCCAATTAAATTAGGATATCTTCTCATCATAGCAGTTATTTATAAAACATAATATATTTTAAGAATGATTATTCTTACCGTATACTTTTATCTAATAATAATTACATAAATTATAATTATTTTTATTTTTATTATAATAATTATGATATTATAGTTATTTATTTTTATCAAGTCATACCAAACATTTTTGAATAACATATTTTCAAAGTCAAACTTACACACAACTTTAAGACCAAAAGAATAATAAAGCCCTAAAAATTTAATTCATAGGTTGCTTATAATTCTTATAATATTTTGATGTATTTTTTAATTTATTGCTTAAATATTTTTATATTTTTTTATTATCGATCAATGCAACTTATTTTACTTTAAATCAAACATAAGCAGTGGTGATGGCATATTTCGGGAGAAAAAATTAAATAATTTAAGAGTACTATGTAATAGGTATTCTTGATGAGACAAATTCAATTTTGTATTATCAACTAAATACTATTTTTTCATTCATAAAAAATAAAATAAAAAGCTCAATACTTTTCTTATTTTTATTTTTTACTTTGTTTCTATCTATCTATCTCTAAAAAAATATATTAAAATTCTCACTAGTTGGCTTCCACCGATAAAGAATATTAATATAACATAATAAATTTATAGGGATTATACATAATTACGAGGTTAACAGTAATTGATAATTTTGTTAAGAAATACATGCTTGCTATGTGATGTATTAATTTTTAAGACTTAATGTATCTCAATTTTTATGTACTGTATTGTTTGAGTCGCATCGAGTCAAAAAAAAAAAAATCTAAAACATCCTCTTTTTCTTTGTTGGTAAAAAGATTAGCATGTGAATGATTAATGTATATATTTATGTGATTGATTTAACACTTAATTTTTTTTTTAATAAATGATTTTTTGAAGTGCTCAATCGATTTCAAAAGGGCCTCGATGATCAAACTTTAATCAAATTGCCCCAAAACTCTCGGGCAAGGATGAAACACCTTCCATAATCTTGATAATATCCAAATTTTTGAGTTTTTGATATTAATATATATTATACACATAGATATTGGTATAACATCGTCCACAAATAATATTAATAAAAATTTGTTTATAATTAACTTTATTTGTTTTTAAAATTAATTAAATATGTTTATTTAGTATTTTTTAGATAATTTCTTTGAAATTAGAACGATACTTTTATTTTGTCAATAAATATTTACACAATTTTGTATTTTTAAATTATTATTTTAAATTTTTTAACTATTTATCTTATAAATTTTTAATTGATTAATCAAGATAAATATTACATAAATAAGAAAGTTACTTAAAAAAAAGATAGGGTTACTTTATTTTGTGAAATATATTAATTTAATCTTTTATTTATGAGTAGGTTAATTTGGTCTCTTAATTTATGAAAATAAAAAATTTTAGTATAAAAAGTACACTTTATATTTTGATTAATTATGAAATTAAAATACTTATTTTTAATAATAACGGGACTAAATACACTCATTTTTATAACATTAAAACTTATAATATATAATTCAAGAATAATATAACTAAATTAATCAATTTTATAAAAAAGGACCTATGTTACTCTCACACCTTTAAAAAAACATAGGGTGATTATACGAGTCTTATATTT